>JAQMRL010000004.1:44208400-46700900 GCA_035578175.1 Catonia carolina
ATTTCCATTTTACGTCTTTCACTCATTAAAATTAGGTTAGTTTATTGAGATTAGTTTCTTTTTTTTTATTTCTGATGTTAGGTTATATTGTTAATAATTTGCATTGGCAAGAGAGAGTTGTGTGAGTGTTTCACAAAATATTTTTTATAAATTAAAATACATGCCCATTCATAAGCCGATTGGTTTAAACTGACAATTTTACAAGTACTGGGTACTGTAATTTTACCTTAAATTGATATCAAAGCAACTATGTTGACACTATCCAAATCATTCCAAGTAAGGTATTAACTGGGGAAATATACAGAATTATACACCACTTGATTGATATTAATTCAAGGATATTTTATAACTTGTAATATCGACTTATTCAATGATGGGTGAAGCAGAACAAATATGAGAACGGGTTCTTCTCGCTGTAGGTAGTTTAATTACATGATTACAGTAATTGTATTGAATAATCTGACGTGTGGTTCTTTTAGATATCACTATATTTTGAACGAAAAAAAGTATAATTTATTGCAGAATCAAATTTTATAATGTTTCCTTTTGAGTAGAAAATTTAGTATCATTACCTATAAAACATTTTACGACAAGCCTATTTATTCAATTTTACAGCTCTACACTGTAACTAATCAGTATTGAAAAATGTTTCTGATAAATTATTATTAGCTACTCGTTCATACAAGAAATGTTGCGATAATGAAACAATTAAGAAACTTATTACAATTGGTTTTCTTTTTAGACTTAGATTCAGATCACGTTGGAGACATCAATAAAAGTTTAATCCCATATCCTCTTCATTGAACCTTGGCTTAAAAATCTGGTGTGAAACACTCACACGACTTTCTCTTGCCAATGAAAATAACTAACAATATATTGTAATCAATATAAAAGATATTAAGATCAATATAAAATTATTATCAAGAGGAAACTTCTCTTTTATCAACTTATACAGGAAGAACTCTAAAGATAAAATTACTTAAGTTTAAAATAATTATGATATAACACAATATTTTATCTGGAATAATTTTTCATTATTTTTCTTTTTGCTTCCTGGAAGTATGATTCATTATATTTCTAGAATCCCCGGAAGAAAATTTATTTGATATGATGAAAGAGGAAAACTACTAAACTTTTGATCTCACAAAGGATTCCGTCTACAAAATATCTTATAATGTTTAGGCAGGAAATTGAAATTTGGCTTTTTCAAAGTATAATTTTCGAAAGATAACTTTTTTTAAAGTCGTATCTACAGCTACTACTATGCAACACTACTACTATGTTATTAGCGACTACTATGGGTTCTGGTATTGTGGAGAGATGACTTGAATGCTAGTGTGACATGATGCGGAGAACAGGAAAGCTTGTTCATAGATAGAACAAATATCTCAATTGTCAAGGTGATAATATTGAAAAGTATAGTGGAGAGATGACTTGAATGCTAGTGTGAGATGATGTGGAGAACAAGAAAGCTTGTCCTACCTATGGACAAGCATCACTATACTCTCCTCTACTGTAACGGTAGGTTTTAACGTATTAAAATTACAGATCCTAGCCGCGGAATCGAACCCGGGACTTTTGCTTTGCAGGCTAGCGCGCTAGTCACTACGCCAAGGAGGCGGTCGAAAGAAAAGTTATTTTTTGAATTTTTACTATTAATGAAAATATTGTGATATAGTTCGTGATTACTCTAGAAATTATTAATGTAATAGGTTGTTTTTTTAAGAAAGGTTGAGTTTTTTTGTGTAGGTTGCTTCATTTTTAATAAAGTGCGTTTTTTACGGGGTGAAGTGTGTTGAACAAGTATATTGAAGTGCAATAAAGAGATGTTTTGAAAAGGAATTCTAGGAAATCTAAAATACCTAGTAGAAATTTTTGTTTTATTTTGATTTTTGTATGTGTTTCACTTAAATGGAGAAAGTATTCGAAGAGTCTAGATTAATTAGTTAATCAGACCGCAGGTATAAAAACAGTTAGTACCTTTGTAGTCGGCCAGTTAATAGTTGAACTTGTAAATGGAAAGTTCGTTTCCGGCCGTTCGAAATAGTATCGGTACTGCACTGGTTCTGTGTTACGTTGATTGTGTGTGCGGGTTGTAGCACGTGTTTATGGACAGGTTGTTAGTAGGCTAAGTTAAATTCATTAATTTTAATTATTAATTTTGTCAATAAATAATAGTAATTAATTTTTATAAGTTTAAAGTTTGTTTATTATTTATTAAACCCAGATCCCGAACGAACCTAGGTTTAGGTGTTAACAATACAATAAAATAATCTGCGGTAGTCTCTTCCTTTCAATGAAAATGCAAGTGTAGTTTTTAAACATTTTATTAACAGACTATTAGAAAACTAGAGCAACTTTAAACACAACTTTTCATTTTATGAACAATTAAGAATGTGTTAAATTTTTACAGAAATATTTTAATAGCTGGTAATAAAATTTAAATTACTGTGATAAATAAATTACATTTCCGTGTTTTAGTCTTCGTTACAGATACTACAGATGTTTTATAAATCACTTTTCCTTTACGTAGCGTTAGTGTAAATAATAACGGGTGTTTCAAAAATAATGTCTTTTTACTTTCTCTTGCCTATATGAATATATAGGAAGGAAAGTATTGTTTTCATGTCGATTTTTCGAAATCGAGTTTTCACCGGATCTATACGTTTTCAGACCCCCTGAACCCAAAAAACATGTTTTTAGCGATTGGTCTGTGTGTGTGTCTGTGTGTGTGTGTGTATGCGTGTGTGTCTGTGTGTGTGTGTGTGTGTGTGTGTGTGTGTGTGAACAGAATATCTCAAGAACGGAACATCGTACGAACTTGAAACTTGAAACTTAAGTTATATACCACTACCGGACGCGACACGAACATTTTCATCAAAATCGGTCAACCGGAAGTAGTAGTTTATTCGTATAATTTTTCAGTTTTTTGCGATTTTTTCAAAAACTGGTCCTACGATTTTTTTTAAAATCGCCTATTTTACTCAATTTTTTATTCTCTACAAGATAGGGTAGGCGCCATGTTTGCTGAAATTCTCGGTGAGGCTGTTTTCACGTAAAAACGTTGTTTTTTTAAGATTACGGCTTTAATATAAATTTTAGCGCAAAAACTTATATAATAAAAGTTGTAGAGAATTTAAAAACCTACAACTTCTGTTTCAAACATTTTTTTGTATAACGCTTAGTTTAGCGGTAATTTGCGATTTTCTGTTTTTTTTCTCACGAAAACGTGAGAAAAATCGATTTTTTTAACATTTCGGTCTTAGTATGCATTTTACGACAAAAGTGTATATAATTAAATTTATAGAAAATTAAAAGATCTACAACTTTTGTTTAGAGCATTTTTCTCTACAGAGCCTAGTTTAGCGTGAAAGCGTGATTTTCCGTATTTTTAAGCCAAATTGAGTTCGATTGTCATTTTGCGTCATTCACTCATAATTAAAATAAGGTAATGTTTTTGAGGTTAGTTTTTGTTCATTTCTAATGTTTTAATACTAATGTTAGGTTTATTGTTAATTATTTGCATTGGCAAGAGAAAGTTGTGTGAGTGTTTCACACCAGATTTTTGTTATCTCTTATAATGTAATGGATATCACTAAATAGCTAGTCCTGGTGGTGAATGAAGTGAAAGTGTTAATAGGGTAATGGAATGACAGGAGTATGACAAGAGACTGAAAGTGTTTTTTAGGATATTATTATCCTTTCGACCATTTGAAGAAGGCAATTGAAAATTCTCTTACTAACTGTTTTCTGCTTAATAGAACTATTATGTATCTCTACACAGTAATTAAATATGACGTTATCTGTTTTATTATCATTTTAAGAAATTCCGGAGGGACACCGCCTGTCAGATATCAGTTTGTTGCTATTATATAACCCTCAAAAAGGTCTTTTCTTTGTAACCGTGCAGTTCGTTTTTAAATTTTCGTCATACGATCTTCTACCCTCGTATAATATACTCGTTCAGCATTTTTACGGGTTTTCAGGGTACAGTTGAAGCCGTGAATTTAGTATATTTGTATGAATCGATTCAAAACAGCTTACACTTTTGGATTTACTAAAAATAAATAAATATATTGCACACACACACACACACACACACACACACACACACACACGCACACACACACACGCGCGCACACACACACACACACACACACACACACACACACACACACACACACACACACACACACAGAGAGAGAGAGAGAAAGAGAGAGAGAGAGAGAGAGAGAGAACAATCACTAAAAACATAACATACTTTTTGGGTTCAGGGGGTCTGAAAATGTGTTGATCCTGTGAAAACAAACTCGATTTCGAAAAATCGACATGAAAACAATACCTTCCTTCCTGTATATTCATATAGGTAAGAGAAAGTAATAAAATAGGGCTATTTTTATACGCAGAAAAAAATAAGTAGACTAATATTTTAAACAAAAAACAGAAAATGTCATTTTTTGACCTAATTTCAGTTCGTTTGCTCTCGTGAAAATTTTGCTTAGTGAATAATAGAAGGTTTATTTTTTCTATGGACAGTTACTTTGTTATTATAATTTTGGTTTTATGTCCTACAGTTCTGCACATCAAGGCGTTGACAGATATTGAAGTGTGATAGATAAAAATGAGATTAGAGAATGTCAGACGTGATCGGGAATCGAACTCGAGACCACCGGCATTAAAGTCAGTTGCGTTGACCTCTTCACCAACGAATTGTCTATAAAGGTCTATGGATAATTAAACAGAAAATTACGGATTACCATAATTGATTTATAAGGTGTAAAATTGAAATTTCATAGTATAGTCACTTGAGTCACGAGTTTACCTTTGTTTGCAACGAGGGGTAAAGGGAGAAAGCATCAGTGCGCATGCGCAACTGCTTTTATTTCAGTACGACAAACATAACAACTTATACTACCCAGAGCATATACAGTATATCGCGGAACCTTTTGTAGGTAAACTATATGAATATAACTGTTTGTTATTTTCTGTAAGTTTGTTGTATTTATGTTATTATGTTAAAAAGTTTATAATGTAAATAGTCAATTTGAAATAAAAAAATAAATTGTATTAAAAAAGAAAACTACTTACCAGTGAATTATTTTACAGAAAAATACTTTGGAGATTTAAAAATCCCCAAGGTATATCTGGTTAATGGAATTTTCAATTACAGAATTTTATTTGTTTTATTTATTTATGTTGCTTTATTGTGTTTTTTGAACAATATTACATTGTTCATTTTTATTAAGTAATATTGAGTGTTTGGTTCTTAACTATGAAAGTAGTAATCAGAATATTGACAATAAAATGTTAAGTTATGTAAATTGAAGACATTGATACTAAACAATGTTTTTGTATTTTTGTAATTGTATAAAGTTAACTTATCGATGATTAATCAAGCTAAAACATTAGTGATTGATTAAATTTGAATTAATTGATTAATTGATATTATTTGTGCTGTGTCCAACATTAGAACTTTTTGTTATTATTATGTATTTAGTTCATAATATAAAATTGTGTATTTGTATTTTGTATTTTGTTACCGTAAACAGAAATGTTAGTTTCTCGAAAACGTGGGAAGACTATTCACCGTGCTGAACGAAATCTAATATGCAGTAATGCTGTGAAGTTGAAGCTAAATAAAAATGCCTTTTCCTGCCTCTTAACAAAAGCCATGAGTGAGTGGCTTCCTACTGTGATGTTTCTCTTTCCACAATACGAAAAATAAAGGAGGAAATTAAAGTGTTGACACCTGGTAAAAAAAGGAAACGGTACGGTAGATACTAAATAGTGAGACTGATAGTGAAGACGCCGGTGACAGTGATTAGTAAAGAAGGCGATTCATTCGTAGAAAATTTTGTTCCAGTGGAATAAGGTAGCTGGTAATTACAGTAAATTAAAAATTTCTAATCATGTAATGAATCTATAGGCAATATTACAGGTCACATTTATTTCTTATACGGTTTATGAAGAACATATTTTCTCGGAATAAACCACTGCTTACAAAATGTATGTAGAAACTGCACGGTACTGAAATGTACGAGTAGTGTCTGACTGTTGAGGTTGGCAGCACTGCAAATTTTCACTTAGTTTATTTTCAAGTGACCGAATCCTACCATATACAGAATTTATGAAGGTTAAATTTTATTAAAATTTCACTAACGTAAAGATTTAACCAAATTAACATTTAAAATATTAATTTAATTTCGACTTCATTATTATATTATGCAATTTGCAATAAACTTGTAAGAAACCTTGTTTGCGTCCTTCAAATAAATATTTGAATTAAATTGCAATTTAAAAACTTGTTAAATTTCTTATACCATCACTGAAATTACCGATGTCATTTAATGCGATATAATAAAAATTGTAAGACTAAACGTAATTCAAGTAAATACAACAGGATAGATCATTCATAAACTCGTTGTTTCAACACTTGAGTAATTTGTAATAAAAAATTTCTACAAACTGAAAAAATTATACATTGCCTAATATACGTATACACACTGTTTTATTAAAAAGTCTGGTGTGAAACACTCACACGACTTTCTCTTGTCAATGCAAATAATGAACACTATAACCTAACATTAGTAATAAAACATTATAAATAAACAAATAACATAACCTTATTTTAATCATGAGTGAATGATGTAAAATTAAAACCAATCTTAGTTTGGCTTAATAAGAAAAATAACTTTTTGACGCTAAAATAGACTCGGTAGAGAAAAATGCTCAAAATAAAAGTTGTAGATCTTTTAATTTCCTATAAATTTGATTATACACTTTTGTCGTAAAATGCATACTAAGGCTGAAATCCTAAAAAATAGATGTTTTACACATTTTTGTGAAAAAAACAAAAAATCGCTAATTACCGCTATACCAAGCGTTATACAAAAAAATGTTTGAAATAAAAGTTGTAGATTTTTAAATTGTCTACAACTTTTATTATATATATTTCTGGCGTAAAATCCATATTAAGACCGTATGTAGAGTTTTTTCTTACGAGAGCACAGCCTCCCTAAGAGTTTCAGCAGACATGGCGCCTACCCTATCTTGTAAAGTATATAAAATATAGTAATTGAGGCGATTTATAAAACATCGTTAGAGCCGTTTTTGATAAAATTGCAAAAAAAAGAAAAATGACACGAATTACTACTAGGAACTACTACTTCCGGTTGACCGATTTTGATGAAAATTTGGAGGAGGAGGAGGAGGAGGAGGAGGAGAAGGAGTAGGAGGAGAGGAAAAGGAGAAAAATGAAAAAAACAATAGAAGGAGCACGAGAGGTAAAAGATGATCCCGATAAAGATAGAAAATCAAATACGTATCTTTAAGAATCATTGTTTTGTTTCAACCGGACAGGAAATATAAAAGACAGAATGTCAAAACAATAGTTTTTTATTTGCACAGTGTTATCAAACTTAAAGATTCAACAACATGAGAATGTAGTTTTATATTTTTTTAATGATTATAATACTTTCTTTTATTTACAGTGCTAGAAAGTACGTAAAATACATAAAAATATTAAGAAAGGAAAATAAATAGTAATCAGTTCATTTTGACGTTTAGTATATTTTGAGTAAGCATATAAAAGCTTTTACTGATAACCAAAACAAAAAATACTACTTTTAAAATCTTTTGGAAGTTTTATAAATTAAAAAAATATTATGTTAAAAATAAGAAAGTATAAACAAATATTTTTTAAACTTTTAGTTTCAAACGAAAAATCAAAACTTTTTAGGTAACGAGAATAAGAATATTTTGGTGTTACACTAAAAGTAATTCTTAGTTAAATTCTTGGTTAGAATTTATAATTTAAATGTAAATAATATAGTAAAAGATAAATACATTATGAATGATTCCTTTCTATTATTTTACATAATAGGCTATATACTTAACAACTTGCTGTGTAATAATTTCTTCTTACATTAAAGAAAACGTTATATTATATACTATTATGAATAATATAATTTATTATTGTATCATTTGAAATACTACTTCCCTTCTAAGTTATATAACAGAAAAATAATATCATTACATATTTGATTGATATTTCTTCAATGATATTCGATTAAATATCTATTTGAAAGTCCTGAATTTAATATACTTTTATTGTCAATGAATTTCTGAACAGTAAACGTATTTTAATAGAGTTTCTTTCATAATAATATAGTATGTTGTAAATTTTATTAGACAAAGCATTATCAAGTTATTCAATTCTAAGATTGCTAATTTTATTCATTTTGAGTTTATTGCCTAAAGGAGCTTCACTGTAAAGATCATCGAACTAAGTCATTGTTCGTTCTTTTTCTTCTTCTTCAATGTACCATGTCCTTTTAGAACGTTGGTAACCATCACAATAATTTTCTCTTTATTGACAGCCAGTCTAAACAGCGCATTCGTGTCTCTACATGTCTGCGTTACAGTCGCTTAAAGAATCACTTGTACTTGTACTCCTTTAATTAATAAGGGAATGCAACTACACTACAAATACATGTTGTAAATGTGAAGGTTTTTTCAGTTTCATGGAAAATATTTTAAAAACTTGCATTAAAAATGTGCGTTCGGCAGGGCGTTGTTAACGTTTGTGATATGCAGCAGAGAAACGCTGTACAGTCTGGTTTTGAACTAAGTCTCGTGTACCTACACGAGAATCTTTAATTTTTATGCAGTTACATAGTATCTGGCTAATGTTTGACACGAAACGTAGCGTACAATGCGACTTCACTTCACTGCCCGCTTTGATTTAATAAAATCCTTCAAAAAATCTACCTTGAAGCTGATAAATTTGTATTCGATGAGGAACAAACGTTCACAGCTGTCATTAGGGAGAAAGCTCCTACTGTAGAAAGTGATATTGAACCGCTGTGGACGTATGGGTTACCGCTTTGGGGATCAGCTGCGAAATCGAATCTTGCAATTATCCAACGTTTCCAGTCGAAAGTTTTACGGATAATAACGAATGCTCAATGGTATATGACAAATGATGCGTTGCATAGGGACTTACGTGGCAATACAGTGAAAGAAAAAATTACGCAGCTAAGTTCTAAATATCAAGTAAAATTATCAGATCACCCAAATTCTTTGGCGCTTAGTTTACTTGATAATAGCAAAGACGACACACGACTAAAACGAATAAAATTGCTTAACCTTCCATTTAGATTTACTGACTAACCTACATTGTAAATAATTGTATTCCATATAAACATCAACATCATCTCTATCAACATCATCTTCGTCCTCTACGCATTCTACTATCACCGCTATTAATTTTGTTACCTTTTATTATTATGTTATTATTTATGTTATTCATCTTTTATCTACTTAATGTTTTCAAAAATTATAAATAATTTTGATTTTTCTTTCCGAAGCAATGCCATTGGTCTTTGTCATGTGAACACTTTTATGTTATTTACGTATAGGTTTTGTTTTTAAACTGATCGTAAATAATCTCAGATGTTAGAAAAAAAAATCTTCCTTCCCTTTAGAAAATCCGTTAAATTTAAAATAATTATTTATAGTGTAATTTCATTCCCTTATTAATTAAAGGGATACAACGTTGGTTTTAACTCGTTACGTCCATCGGGAACGAAAATAACAATTTTTTTTTCAAAAAACTCTGTGATTCCTTTACCCTTTGTACTAAAAGGTTGAATTTTAGCTGAAATTAATTTGAAAACATGCAGGAATACTATTCTAAAACGCCATATTTTGCCTCTTAAAATTGATCATGCTACATGTTCTGAAACATGGACTAAGTGAAAAATGCGCTAAAAAAAGGGCACATATTTTGTTTTTAAGTCGCTAGAAAATGTATATCACACTTTCGTGTTTTGTAATTTATACGAATAAAATAACAAAAAACCGAGCTTTAAAACGAGCCGTACCAGAAATTTCTATGTCTCTTACTAGGCGAGATAACCCGTTCCAAAACACAGGCTTCATCTTTCATTTTACGTACTATAATCAAACATTACGAATTTATCTGTTGACACTTCAAAACTTATAATCTCTAACAACTGACCATATACAAGGCATTCCATAAGACCAGTTTGATAAATCTATCAAAGGTTCAGTTTTTTAAATTCGTAAAACTGTCATACAATGACCATTCACATCATTCGAAACAAAATTATTCGTACAATTACACAATGTCCGCTTTTTGTTTTAAAAGATACCATTCATAACCATTTACAACTCCCCTACTTTTATCTTTTTCTCCTATAAGTTCCATGTTCATTTGAAACGTTGGCTTAATCCTGTTCCTTAAATAATAATTAATAATAATAGTTTCTTTCGTCAAACAAAAACGCTGAACAGAAAAGTTTATTCGCAATATAGTGCATTCACAGGTATTTCCATTAAACAAATTTAAATAAAGTAAACTAATGCAAAAACAGTTAAACGCCCATAACAGACAGGTGGAGTGTTAAATAATTTGCACTTAATCTGTTAGTTCCAGCGCTACAAAAAAAATAGTTCTGTTTCTAATCACATGATCAGCCGATTAAATGGCTGAATCATTAAAGAACAGAAGAGGTACAGGTGTAACAGACACTAATCAGAGTTAGTTCCTCTGAAAGTAATTAATTCATTATACAGCCAGACCCTGTGGTAAATGAAGTAAAGGTGTAATTGGCAGGGTGGAATATATGCGCTTTTGAGTGGGCCTGACATGCTGATAAGCAAACGTTTTAACTCAGAGAGGAAGGCCTGGTAAACGACCTCACTCCTTGTTTTACTTAGTAAAACCTCTGAAGGTTCAAACCAGCCTTTCGGCTGATGACCTAAACAACGGTATTTAATTTATAATGTTTTTTTTTAATTTTGGTTGAGCAGGATTTTACGGTTTGGACATGTACAAAGGATGCCAGAGGCACGTATCCCCAGATAGTACTTGGACATGGAGGTATCTGGAAAGAGACCCGTTGGACGTCCCAGAAGAAGATGGGCTGACCAAATAAGGGATGATCTCCTAACAAAAGGAATGACACTACAGGATATCAGAATACAAAAGGTATATCAAGATAGAGATAGATGGAGGCATATCGTCCACTCAAATCCTACCCGGCCTGCTGGAAGGATACCCAGATGATGATGATGATGATGATGATGTTGGAATATCCTTTCCATTTGAATAAAAATCCTCTTAATTGGGTTTTATATGACGGTATACAATCTATATAAATAAAATTGTGATTTTTTCTGTACAATTTTTCAAAATTCCCCAAAGTTTGTTTTTATGCCAGATATACCACGTAAACACCGAAAATAAGTTCAGCTGAATTTTTGTCTGTTAGTCTGTTTATCTGTTTGTATGTTACGGCGTCACGCAAGAACCGCGGAACCAAATTCAATGAATTTCTGTATCTAGGTTCTGAATATACTCAAAATGGAAATAGGGTATAAATTTTTTTAATATCAAAATGGAATGGGGAGTTCAGAGGGAGGGGTAAAAAAACTACGAATATCTGCGTTTAAAGTCAATGTATCAAAAAATGTTATATAATCGAAATTACGAAACGTTTAAAGACAAATAAGTTTGATGATATAAAGTTTTTCATTTTCATGCATAATAACGGAGATATTACCAATTTAAGGGGAGCAGACCATTTTCATTATTCCTATACCTGCAATACTAACTTAGGTTGATTTTTTGTAGGAACCGTTAAAGCTACAAAGCTGAGCTTTGGCACACCTAACTACAGTATCTTTTTACGTATTTGTACCAGAGCTTTTTCATTTATCTTCATCCAGTCTAAAAATGATTTTTATTCTCAAAAAATGTTCAAATGTAGCCGAAATTTTTTTATGAAAAAGACACCCAAAAAATAAAAACTCCAAAATTTTTGAAATACCTCTGGAGTAAATACACACCTTAGTACTAAAAATGTAGTGTGTGAAATTTTACACTCCTAGGTGAAATAAGTTCCTAAAATAAGTGTACCTAAAGTCAAAAAATACAATGTGCAGAAAATGCGGATATAGTAAAAGCATAATACCGTAACAGAAACACCTATTGCCAATTGGAATTAACTTCCAAACAAAAAAACAGATTATATAATGGTGAATGGGAAATTAAGCACGCATGTCACAGATGTAAGAGCCTATAGAGGCTGTGACATTGGCTCGGACCACTACCTTGTTGCAGCAAAGGTGAATATCATTGCCAAATGGAGGAATGCTTCTAACAGACAGGTTACAGAAACAAAGGAAGAGGTTTTCAAAATTCATCTCTTGAAGGAGCAAAGTGTGCTAGGGCTGTATCAGACGAGATTGCAACAATATCTCTCGGAATGGTCAACCTCCACAGATATAGATGAGGAGTGGAGTGTGCTAAAGTATTGCTTGAAGAAAGCAGCAAGTGAAGCTCTGGGAAAAAAGAGGAAAGTAAGAAATCGGCGAAGTTTGAAGGTGTGGAATGAAGAGATTGCAAAGGCAATAGAAGACAAGAAAAGGGCCTACAAAGCTTATTTACAGCATCATTCAGAGGAGTCGAAACAGAGATATAAAAATATGAGAAATATTGCTAAAGCAATCACACGAAAAGCACATAAAGAATCCTGGGAGAGATTTATAAGAACGGTGGAGGAGGATCTATATGGAAGGCAGCAGGTAGCATATAAGGTAATGAAACACCTGAATAAGACAGAAAGAGACACAGCCCAGCTGAATGTAGTGTCGAAGGACGAATGGGTGCAACATTATAAGAATCTCTGGTATGAGCAGAACAGACAGATGTCTCCTTCGGAGGGAAATGGATGGGATCATTTGGATAACAGTATAGGGGCGGATGAAATAACTTTGCAGGAGCTGGAAGAAGCCCTCAACAAAGCAAAAAGTCGAAAAGCAACTGGACTAGACGGTTTGAACATGGAACTATTGAAATGCGGGGGACTGTTTCTCAGGCTCCGTTTCTTGCATTTAATAAATATGTGCTGGAAGCAGCTAAGGATACCGCAAGATTGGAAAATTGCCTCAGTTAAATCCTTGTTTAAAAGTGGAGACAGAAGTTCCTGTGATAACTACAGGGGAATCAGTTTGTTGAATACAGCGTATAAAATATATAGCATGATATTAAAAAAATAGAATTCAAACTATTCCGGAGAGTCTACTGCTCGAAGAACAGTGTGGTTTCAGGAAAGGGAGATCATGCATTGACAACGTATTTACAATCAAGCAAATTGTGGAAAAAAGAAGGGAATATAATTTCGAGACGCATTTGGCTTTTATCGATTTTCAAAAAGCTTTTGATACAGTAGACAGGGAAAAACTATGGGATGTGTTGCAGAAGACAGGATATCCGCCCCATCTCATAAGGGCAGCTAAAAGCTTATATAAAGATACGAAAATCAAAGTAGATACGGGGAATTCTTACTCTGATGAAATAATAATTAATAAAGGACTAAGACAAGGATGTGGACTATCTCCCACGCTATTTAATATTTTTATAAATGACGTGATCAAGAGTTGGAAACCATTAGTACATTCAGGTATCTACATAAATGAAAGTTTGAAGTTAAACTGCCTTTTATTTGCTGACGACCTGATAATATTACAGGAGAAGGAGGAGGACCTGCAGAGAGCAGTGTATGAGATGAGTAGAATATGCCAGGAATATAATTTGACCATTTCAACCAAAAAGACAAGGGTAATGACATTCAGAGGGAAGGATCCTGTCCGAAGTAAAATTGTCATATATAATAAGATTATAGAACAGATATCCCATTTTAACTATCTAGGTTGCGATGTAACTTATCAACAGGGTAAGGAGGTGTATGATAGGATCCACCGATTTCAACACATATGTGGTACTATCCACAGGAACTTGAAAAACATCACAAGTAAAGACACTAGAATGAGATTTTATAAAACGATAGCTGCTCCAACAGTACTTTACGTAAGTGAAACGTGGGTTCTGTCAAGACGGGAAGAGAGCCGATTACAAGCAGCAGAAATGAGATTTCTCCGGCAAACTTATGGCTGTAGTAGAGAGGACCGTTACAGAAACACGGAGATACGACAACATCTTAATATCTTCTCCATAAATGATAAAGTAATGGAGGGCAGGAAGAAGTGGATAGATCACTTAGGTAGAATGAAGGATGAAAGAGTACCCAAGCAGGCACTATGGTACAAGCCAAGGGGTAAAAGGGATCGAGGACGACCAAGGAAGAGATGGGTGGATGGTGGAGGTTCGGAACAGGCAGCAACGCCTAACCCGTGAAAGGCAGAAGAAGAAGAAGACAAAAAACACCAATATTTGCTCTACGGCTGATTCCTATGTGTTCTAGAAATTATCATTTTTATGTAAACGCAATCTCCGTAATATTAGAGCAGTAACATGATTATATTAATCTCAATTTACAAGAATGAAAAACGTGAAAAAATATCGAAATAAACATTACGCACCCCATCAACGTGAAAACATAATTTTTCTCAATAGAAAAAGCAACGAATGCCGTGTTATATATCAATTTAAATAGGGGAAAACGATCGATCAATATATGGTAAAATTGAAAAATCAATATTTTTTATAAAAAAATCAGTCTGCTCCCCTTAAAAAATAAACCAATATTTTTAGAAGAATATTAACATACAAAATAAACAGAACAATAAACACAGGCCTATACGCCGGTAAAACCCGTATTCATATAGTCAGTTACCTACCTACCCATTTCACCAGTTCCCTATACACTTTTTCTCGGTCACGTTGTCAAAAATGAATCAGTCATCTTAATAGTGGTCAACATCGTGGTGTTCCTATTGTGTTTTACCTTTCATTTATAATGAAAATAATAAAGCGCTGCATATCTTAATTTAAAAACACCAAGATCTCGCTTTTATTTTAAGTTCAACTATTTTTTTCATAAATAATAATGCTGACGTTGTAAGGAGGTAAATAACAATGAATAGTTAAAGAATATCAGACCTGACAGGGTTCGAACATGGTACCCCAACCGACCGTCCACGGCACCAAGGAAACCGTTCGAAGAACGGGCACTTTAGCTATTATCTTAATAAGTACGGGATGTGCAACACCCTCTATCCTTTAAGCTCATCTACATTTACTTTTAAATTGAGCAATGAATAATACGCAACGTTTCAGTGCAAACTATATTACAATGCAGTAAAAGTTCAGGTACAGTACCGGAAGGAAATAATTTGTATTCTTCTTCATCAACAACACTGTTGTAAGATTGAGTCTGTTGGCATTTGAGGTTATTGCCATCCTGTCTTGTATAATGTCGAGTGTTAATGACTTCGAAATTGTTGGCGACTTGTTTCTAGTTGTAAAACAAATTATTACACAGTTTTTTTTATTGTCTTCTTTAATATGGTTCTTTTTTTATTAATTCTGTCCTTTAGTATGAATCCGGCAATGCTTCTTTGATTACTGTCGTAATTTTCTGCTACCTTGTATTTATATTCTTCTTTTCATTTCCCATCATTGTTTCCTCTTTGTTTTCTTCTTCTCATTTTCCTCATTTCATTGTTTCCTCATTTTGTTTACTTTCTCTTGCCTATATGAATACATAGAAAGGAAAGTGTATTGTTTTCATGTCGATTTTTCGAAATCGAGTTTTCACCGGATATACACGTTTGTAGACCCCCTGAACCCAAAAAACATGTTTTTTAGCGATTGATCTGTGTGTGTGAACAAAATATCTCAAGAACGGAACATTGTACGAACTTGAAACTTAAAACTTAAGTTAGATACTACTACCAAAACCGACACGAACGTTTTCATCAAAATCGGCCAACCGGAAGGAGTAGTTTATTCGTGTAATTTTTCACTTTTTTGCGATTTTCTCTTAAACGGCTCCTACGTTTTTTTAAAAAAATTGCCTCATTTACTATATTTTATATGCTCTACAAGTTAGTGTAGGCGCCATGTCTGCTGATATTCTTGGAGGCTGCGCTCTCGTAGAAAAAAATGTTTTTTAAGATTGCGGCCTTAATATGCATTTTAGAGCAAAAATGTACACTAATAGTTATAGAGAATTTAAAATCCTACAACTTTTATTTCAAATATTTTTCGTATAACGCTTAGATTAGCGGTAATTAGCGATTTTCTGCTTTTTTCTCACGAAAACGTGTAAAAATTTGATTTTTTTAAAATTTCAGCCATAGTAGGTATGTATTTTACGACAAAAGTGTATAGGTAATCAAATTAATAGGAAATTAACAGATCTACAACTTTTATTTAGATAATTTTTCTCTACAGAGCCTAGTTTAGCGTGGAATAGTGATTTTCCGTATTTTTAAGCCAAACTGAGGTTGATTGTCATTTTGCGTCTTTCACTCATGTTGAAATAAGGTTAAGTTTTTAGTTTATTTCTAATGTTTTATTACTAATGTTAGGTAATATTGTTCATTATTTGCATTAGCAAGAGAAAGCCGTGTGAGTATTTCACTCCAGATTTTCATTCCTTCATTCCATTCTCTCAAGTAAAACTTTTTTTAATTGGAATTTTCTCCCTCATATTTCTTTAGAAAACATTTTAAATACCTGAATTTTATACATAACAGATTAACCTGAACGATTATTAATGGAAAAAATTAGAAAAGTAGACTAAAAGTAGATTAGAAAAGTAGACGGACACCTGTAGGTCTATAGAATGGATGACAACCGGTCGACAAAACAAATTTTTAAGGCACTAAACAATAGACCTAAGGTGCCGGATAAATGGTTTAAAGAAGTCAGAACGGATTTTGAGTTTGGGTTTCGTAATGACCTAGGAACAAGAGAGGCACTGTTTGCTCTCAATGTACTATCTCAACGGTGTCTGGACATGAACCAAGAACTACATTGTGTGCTTCATAGACTATAACAAAGCCTTTGATAAAGTTAGGCATGATCAACTCATTGAAACATTAATAAAGAGAAGAATAGATCTCAGAGACGTAAGAATAATATCGAACCTATACTATGGCCAAAAAGCGGCAGTACGGATAGAAGACATGACATCCGAGGAAATAGAAATACAGAGAGGTGTTAGACAGGGGTGCATACTTTCACCTATCCTATTTAATGTATACTCGGAAGATATAGTAAATAAGGCACTTAATGAGCTGGACACAGGCATTAAAATCAATGGCATGACGATAAATAATTTTAGATATGCTGATGATACAGTTCTTATAGCTGGAACACATGAAGACCTTCAGATGCTAATAAACAGAGTGGCCACAGTTAGTGAAGAGTACGGTCTTTCACTTAATATTAATAAAACAAAGTATATGTTAATAGCTAAAGCATGTCAGAACGTTGGTAGGATATATGTAGGGAACCAATGCATTGAAAGAGTCCATGCTTACAAGTACCTAGGCACAACTGTTAATGAAAACAATGACCGCTCTCAAGAAATTCGCATCAGAATAGAACAGGCCAGAAAAACATTTATAAAGATGAAGAAACTGTTCTGCTGCCGAGATTTAAGCCTTGAATTAAAAACACGTCTCCTAAGATGCTATGTCCTATCCGTACTGTACTATGGGATGGAGGCTTGGACAATGAAGAAGATTGATGAAAGGAGACTGGATGCATTTGAAATGTGGCTGTACCGGCGAATTCTGAGGATTTCATGGGTGGAAAAGATGACGAATGTGGAGGTGTTGAGACGTATGCATAAAGAAAGAGAAGTACTATTAACAGTGAAGAAAAGAAAATTATTGTATATGGGACATGTCATGAGGGGAGAAAAATATAACATATTACAAGTGATTGTCCAGGGGAAAATCCAAGGAAAGAGATCCTTGGGAAGAAAACGAAAATCCTGGCTGAAAAACCTAAGAGATTGGTATGGTTGCAGCAACAACGAATTGTTTAGGGCTGTGACATCAAAGATAAAAATCGCTCTGATGATTGCCAACCTTCGAAGCGGAGATGGCACCTGAAGAAGAAGAAGAAGGTAATGGTGTATGTGTGAATTCTGTCCGATTAGTGTGATTTATAGCCCCCCTCGTACCCCGCACAGTTGGAGTATTTGAATGATTTAGGGGGCGAAAATTATTTTAGTAGTTTTAATTCTGTTTTTGGCTTTCGAACCGGGCTGATCTGAAAACTTACTCACTGGGCTAGTCAATCAGACGGTAGACTTTAGATCTAAATAGTTATGTAACACCGGTTGTGCGACCAATTTGGTATGGTGACCAGCTAGCTATCATCCTGTTAAATGAACTAAAATTGCAGTACAATATTTTTTTACGTGGCATGTCTACTCGAGATAGAATGTTAAAAAATCTGCACCCAAATTGAGCAATCGTTTACAAAGTTCTCAATAATAGAGTAAAATTTAAATAGTTTATAATTTAAACTATAAAACCATATTTGTTGTTAAGGTCAACAGCCGAAAAGCTGGTTTGAACCTCTAGAGGTTTTACTGAGTAAAAACGAGGAGTGAGGTGGTTTACTATTGCCTTCCTCACTGAGTTGAAAGAGTATGCTTATCAGCATGCCAGGCCCTCTGTAAAGCATCTACTTTCCACCCTGTGAATGACACCTTCACTTCATTTAACACAGGGTCTGGCTGTATAGTGACATTCATTACTCTCAGAGGAAATAACTCTGACTAGTGTCTTTTACACCTCTACCTCTTCTATTCTTAAATAGTTCAGTCATATAATTGGCTGACTATATGATAAGGAACAGAACTATGTTTTGTAGCCCTGAAACCAACAGATCAAGTGCAATTAATTTAACACTCCACCTGGGCATAAAACCATATTATGGTTTTTATTACAAGTATTTTTAGTATTTTATTATAAAATACGAATATGAGATTCTTGCATGTTGTAATTATTTATCACGTTTTAAATATTTTAATTTCTCGTATTAATCCAATAAAAGGAGGTTCTAGATTTGTACAATTAATAGACACGTGCCAAAACTCTGGTGAATGAAGTGAAGGTGTCATTTGCAGGGTGGAACGTAGATGGTTTCAGAGGGCCTGGTATGCTGATAAGTATACTTTTCCACTCAGTGAGGAAGGCGATTGTAAACCACCTCACTCCTCATTTTACTTAGTAAAGCCTCTAAAAGTTTAAAAGTTTACTTTTAAAGCCTTTGTAAAGCCCCTAGAGGTTCAAACCAGCCTTTTGACTGATGACCTAAAAACAGACAACTTGATCCTGAAGAATATTGAATATATGACACAATATTACTTTACTTATTTGATGGAATTAGTACCAAGCGTTACACGAAACCGACATATATTTTTTGATTTAAAATATAAATAAAAATTATGCATTTTCAATCTCTGAATGGAAATCGCGCTGCATTAATGTTCAGTCACTACGTGAAACGTTAAGAATATATAAGAGAAACTGGTCCAACCATTTACTTCGCATGCCAGCACACAGATCTCCTTTACGAGCATGTAAAAATAAACCTAGAGGGAAGCAAGGCTTGGGAAGACCTAAAAAGAGATGGATGCAGGAACTAAGCCTAATCCCTGACAGTTGATGATGAACATGAATACTCCTGTCTTTAATTGAATATTACAGTTCACATATTTACTGTTAACTTATCAGTAATACTGTTTGTTGACATTATCTCTCAGAATATTCAATTTTATAATTTTGGTGGGAAAATAATAATTAATTTTACAAATTACATCATTAATGAGAGAAAATAAAACGAATAAAGAAAGATGATAAATTTAAAAATCCTTTTAAAGTAAACACCTAATTCTGGAATACTTTATTAATGATATCCTCGTGCTTTATTACAAAACATTTTTTAAACCTATCAATTATTAGGCCTATTTAACGAAAATAACAGAGTGTATAGTTTTATAAACTCACATCGTCTATCCGTTGGTATGTTTTCTCACATTACAGTACATGAGAATTTAGTAAATTTACATGAGAACAATACATTTATTCAAGTACAGTTTTATGTGTACTAATTTTAGTAGAGAAATTCTTTCCCTAGTGTTTATTATTAGTATAATAATTATGTACCATTTATTAAAAGTACAGAATTAATCATTAACAACCCACCGGGTTGGACTAGAGGAAATTAAACTAAAATTACAGTAAGACAAAATTAATTCAACTAATATATACTGTAACATTATTTAAAAAATTGTTGATGGAATAGATTGTTTACTGTAAGAATTTTGTATTGTATGGAGTGAAGTGTGTTGAACAAGGATTGTGGATTGCGATGAATGAGGTTTTTTGAATAGGAATTCTAGGAAATCGAAAACTAGTGGAAACTATTTTTATTTTGATTCCTTTTACTATGTTTGTCTGCCCATAACAGACAGGTGGAGTGTTAAATAATTTGCACTTAATCTGTTCGTTGCAGGGCTAAAATAAATAGTTCTGTTTCTTAACACATGGTCAGCCAATTAAATGACTGAATCATTTAAGAACAGAAGAGGTAGAGGTGTAAAAGACACTAATCAGAGTTATCTCCTCTGAAAGTAATGAATTTCATGATACAGCCAGACCCTGTGGTGAATGAAGTGAAGGTGTCATTTGCAGAGTGGAAAATATGTGCTTTTCAGAGGGCCCGGCATGCTGATAAGCATACTTTTCCACTCAGTGAGGAAGGCAATGGTAAACCACATCACTTCTCGTTTTACTTAGTAAAACCTCTACAGATTCAAACCAGCCTTTCGGCTGATGACCTAAACAACAACAACTATGTTTGTAAATAGCGGTGAAGTATTTTGATTGTTTGGGAAACTGTTAAACCGCAAATGTAAAAACACTCAGCGCCTTTGAAGTCGATCAGTCAATATATGAATTGTGAATGGAAAGTGTGTCGGGCTGTTCGAAAAAGTGTCATTACGGGATCGATTCTGAGTTACGTTAATAGTGTTCACGGATGGTAACAAGTGGTAGTGGACAGGTAAATCAATTATTGCTTTGATTTCTAAAAGATAGTTTTTTAATACCGTATATCCTCAATCCTAAGACGCCCTTGAATCGAAGAGGTAGTTTATTTACGCAGTACAAATTTCCGAAAAAAGTGAAATCTAGAAAAAAACATCAAAATCTTATATTTTCTAATATAAAGTAAAATTTTATTACCTGAAATGGGCGATGAAACAGAATTAAATGTAACAAGATATTGATAGGAAAAATTAATTTTTTGTTTGTTTTCTTTTTTTTTGGTTTAACGTCCGACTGTTTTGCAATATATATCAATAAATTTCTTGAATTCACTTTTTTTACTGAGTAACAAATAAGGAGGAAGTTTGTTTCCATCGGCTGTTATGCATAACATAACTGCCATTCGCAGTTTCTCGTACCCAGTAGTTTTTTTATTGTAGTTCTTTGGCAACTTTATCGACCGTATAGTTTCTAGGCATATCGAAATAGACTGGACTTTCGTCTGTATCACCTATCTGATCAAGAGTGTTGATATTTTTGTAAGTTAATAACTGGCGCTGGAAATTCACAAGTTGCGTTTCAAAATCAAAGATTGCGTTTGTGTGCGTATCGCTTCTACGAATTCCAAAATTTTTTTTAAATTTTTTTTTTAAATTTTAAATGATAATTTATTTTATCTTATCATGCATAGTAGATGTCTCATACGTAGTTTAGAGTGCTAATAGACCGGTACAAAGATAAAAAGTTAATGTGACCACAAGACATCCGCGAATTTAAGACGCACCTCGCTTTTTAAGGTATCAAATTGTGCAAAAAGGTGCGTCTTTAAATCGAGGAAATACGGTAATAACAAGTTTAATTTAAGCGTAAATTTCATAATTTTGATTTAATATGTAATCTAATTGAATTTATTACTAGACTAAGTTTAATCATAAATTGTTTAAATAAATAATTTTGTTATGAGTTTAAAGTAAGTCTGTTTAATATTTATCATACCCAGATCCCGAACGAACCTAAGCATAAGTTATACAGTACGTTATAGAACAAATATTGGTAATTTAACTTACATAAATGAGATTTTCCTTAAATCTTCTCCGAAGGTTATCTACAAAAGCTGATTCTGAAGTGAAATCTTCTAACAGAACAAAATCCTGGACTCCTACCCGGTCCCTTTC
This sequence comes from Catonia carolina, assembly GCA_035578175.1. Lineage (NCBI taxonomy): Eukaryota > Metazoa > Arthropoda > Insecta > Hemiptera > Achilidae > Catonia > Catonia carolina. Next base: position 44,230,423 of record JAQMRL010000004.1, read on the forward strand.
ATGTAGTCCCTTTTCCATTGCTGTAAAAAGTTAAACGAAATGTAAACAAATGAACAGAATATGCTCTTATTCATAAATTTTAGAATTATCAATAATAAAAAGATAACGTTATCGTAAAATATGAAGTAATAATGTGTATATATCTATTGAGATATGTAAAATATCGTATACAAAATATTATTTGAAAAAATTGACCTTGATGTAAAATTACATGATTTTTTTTTATAATTACAAAACAAAATTTTGCAATTATAATTACACGTCGTACATAATACGGTTCATTAGCTTTAATTTTAGTGCATTTACGTTATTAGTTATACGTTTAACGATATAAATTGGTGCAATTTTGAATGTTTTTTTTAAATTTTAACGTTTGATAAAGTTGTTGCTGCAAATATATCTGACTTTTATTTTTTCGCCGCGAGTCAGCTATTTAACAGCTCATTTTTGGAGTCAAAGGTTCCTGGTTCAAATCTTAGTAAAGATAGTTACTTGTATAATGATTTAAATAAAAGACAGTGGTTACCGGTGTACTTTGATGGTTAGAGTTCAATTAACCAGACTCTCTCAACAATGGTCAGCCTGAGTCTGTACAAGATTACACGTAATACATATCATCCTCATATTTTTGGGTCATGGGGTTGCTTATTGTTCTGAATTGAACAGATTGCAACGTACACACATTGAGGATGAAAAAAAAATATTTTGATAAAACCTGTATGTCTGACACGAGTGCCTTAGTATGATCGAGAAGGCTGGTCTAAGAGAAGCAGAGAAATTTGACAGAAAGATCATCCGCAAGATAATGGATCCGATGATATCAGCCGGATAATATAGTTAGGCTACGAAGCCGAGAAGAACTCTACTAGGAAAATAAACGATTAGAAAAACAAGACTAAAATTTTATGGATACCCGTATAGAATGGATGATAACCGGTTGTCAAAACACATTTTAAAGACACTAAACAATAGACCTAAGTTGCCCGATTAATGGTTAAAGAAGTGAGAAAGGATTTTGAGAAATACAAAATAAATCGAGAAAATTTAATAAACCGAACCAAATTCAGATAAATAATTAAGGACTTTAAGAGCTTCCATTAATGGAAAAATTTGGTTAGAAACACTCGCACGAATTTCTCTTGCCAATGCAAATAATGAACAATATAACGTAATATTAGTAATAAAACATTAGAAATAAACAAAAAAACTAACCTCAAAAAACATAACCTGATTTTAATCATGAGTGAAAGACGCCAAATGAAAATCAACCTTAGTTTGGCTTAATAACCCGGAAAATCCCTCTTTACGCTAAAGTAGGCTCTACAGAGAAAAATGCCAATAACTAAAAGTTGTAGATATTTTAATTTCCTATAAATTTGATTTTATAAATTTTTGTTTAAAATGAATACTAAGGCCGTTATATTAAAAAATCTATTTTTTACAGATTTTCATGAAAAAAAAATCAGAAAATTGCTAATTACCGCTAAACTAAGCGTTATACAAAGAAATGTTTGAAATAAAAGTTATAGGTTCATTAAATTCCCTACAACTTTTATTACGTTTTTGCGCTAAATAGGCTACATATTAAGGCCGAAATCTAAAAAAATAAATATTTTTTTCTACTAGAGAACAGCCTCCCCAAGAATTTCAGCAGACATGGGCCTACCCTGGTCTTGTAGAGCATAAAAAAATGTAGTAAATGAGGCGATTTTTAAAAAAAAAATCATAGGAGCCGTTTTTGGAAAAATCGTAAGAAAGTGAAAAATGACATGAATTAATTGCTACTTCCGGTTGACTGATTTTGATGAAATGTTCGTTTCGGATCAGGTAGTAGTATCTGACTTAAGTTTCAAGTTTCAACTTCGTAGGTCTACGATGTTTCGTTCTTGAGATATTCTGTTCACCCACACACACTCACACAGACCAATCACTAAAAATATGTTTTTTTTAATTCAGTGAGTCTGAAAACGCGTATATCCGGTGAAAACTCGATTTCGGAAAATTGATATGAAAACAATACTTTCGTTCCTATGTATTCATATAGGCAAGAGAAAGTAAAAAACAGAACACTGGGTGATCATAAGAAAGGAGAAAAACTTATAGTAAACGAATTCTGAGAAAGTAGGCTGCAAAAAGAGCTTCCAGGAAAGTGTTAAGTCACCATACACGATCTAAAATTGGCCCTATACAAGGAAGAAAAATATTTGCAGGAAAACGTATTAAAGGCCGAAAATTTAGTAAAAATCATCATTCTTATTTTAGCCGCAATAATATGGTAAGCTTTGAATTTTATATTCGTCAATTTCATTTGGATTGTTTCGTACCAGAACAGTACAATACCAGAATAAACAACAATAAAACAAGTATTTTCTTGTTATATTTCACACTTTTTTAATGAAATAGGCTATTTTTCCTTCTTCATTTATTTGTTGTAATAAACATCATATCTTTTCATAGTCAGATCAATTGTCAACTACTTTATTAAATTTCTATTTATTATAAATGAATTGACCTTTTAAGATATGAATGAATGTAAATAAGAACTATGATTAGCTAAAATTCATTCATAATTTTCTTCAAATATGTAGTCTACCATATAAAAAATTTCATTCGATTAAAATTCTTGGAAGCTTAAATCTTCATAATTTATTTGTCACGGCAACATTACTCTACCTTTTGCATAGAAACGTAACACTTTATTATATAAATGATTTTTTTTTCTTATCTGGAAATCGAACATGAGACCTTTGGACCTACCGACTGATTTCTTGGAGAGTTAAATATTTGTTTTTTTTTTAATTTAAAAAAATTTCAGCTTCTTTCGTTAATAATACGAGTAATAATAAATAAATAAATATAAAATTTTACAGTGCATTTCGTGAATTTTATTCAAACTATTTTCTATGTCGAATAATGTAAAAATAAATTTTGTAAAGATTTTTAGAAAAATTTAGAAAACCACACACGATTCCTAAGGTAGTTTGTATTTATTGTTCAATTTCAATACAATCGTCAGAAAACATTTCACGAAAAATATGTAATAGTTTTTGTTTATATCAATATCATTTTGTTATCTTAGTAGCCTACCTCATCGACAAATATTTTTGTTGGATATGTAACTGTACTTCGCGTAACATTCACCGACTAACATATTTTTACTTTCTCTTGCCTATATGAATATATAGGAAGGAAAGTATTGTTTTCATGTCGATTTTTCGAAATCGAGTTTTCACCGGATCTATACGTTTTCAGACCCCCTGAACCCAAAAAACATGTTTTTAGCGATTGGTCTGTGTGTGTGTCTGTGTGTGTGTGTGTGTGTGTGTGTGTGTCTGTGTGTGAACAGAATATCTCAAGAACGGAACGTCGTACGAACTTGAAACTTGAAACTTAAGTTACATACCACTACCGGACGCGACACGAACATTTTCATCAAAATCGGTCAACCGGAAGTAGTAGTTTATTCGTATAATTTTTCAGTTTTTTGCGATTTTCTCAAAAACTGGTCCTACGATTTTTTTTAAAATCGCCTATTTTACTCAATTTTTTATTCTCTACAAGATAGGGTAGGCGCCATGTTTGCTGAAATTCTCGGTGAGGCTGTTTTCACGTAAAAACGTTGTTTTTTTAAGATTACGGCTTTAATATAAATTTTAGCGCAAAAACTTATATAATAAAAGTTGTAGAGAATTTAAAAACCTACAACTTCTGTTTCAAACATTTTTTTTTATAACGCTTAGTTTAGCGGTAATTTGCGATTTTCTGTTTTTTTTCTCACGAAAACGTGAGAAAAATCGATTTTTTTAACATTTCGGCCTTAGTATGCATTTTACGACAAAAATGTATATAATTAAATTTATAGAAAATTAAAAGATCTACAACTTTTATTTAAAGCATTTTTCTCTACAGAGCCTAGTTTAGAGAGAAAGAGTGATTTTCCGTATTTCTAAGCCAAACTGAGGTTGATTTTCATTTTGCGTCTTTCACTCATGATTAAAATTAGGTTATGTTTGTTGAGGTTAGTTTTTTGTTTATTTCTTATGTTTTATTACTAATGTTAGGTTTATTATTAATCATTTGCATTGGCAAGAGAAAGTTGTGTGAGTGTTTCACACCAGATTTTTTTCAGTAAAAGTATTTATATTTAAGGTTATAGTAAAGTTTATAGTATTTATGACCAAATATTTACGTAAGAATAAGAAACCAGGAAACTAAATTATTTTCAATCAGTACTATAACTGAAGGAGGCGTGAAAGTAAGAAATAAAAATAAATGAATAAGAAAAATTAGGTAAAAACGATCTGCTAGTTCCAGGGCTACAAAAACTAGCTCTGTTTCTTATCACGTGGTCAGCCAATTATATGACTGAACTATTTAAGAACAGAAGCGGTAGACGTGTAAAAGATACTAGTCAGAGTTATCTCCTCTTAAAGTAATGAATTTCATTATACAGCCAGACCCTGTGGTGAATGAAGTGAACGTGTCATTTACAGGGTGCAGAGTAGATGCTTTTTGGAGGGCTTGGCATGCTGATAAGCATAGGCTACTTTTGTACTCAGTGAGGAAGGTAATGGTAAACCACCTATTTCCTTGTTTTTCTTAGTAAAACCTCTAGAGGTTCAAACTAGCCTTTCGGCTGTTGACCTAAATAACAATAAAACAAATATTTTCTTGTTATATTTCACACTTTTTTTAATGAACTAGGCTATTTTCCTTCTTCATTTAGGCTATTTGTAGTAATAAACATCAGGATATATCATAATATTAAAAAGTTGGTGCTGTGGTAAACGCAACTGATATCTATGACAGGAGTTCCGATTGATTTTCGGTCAGGCTTATCATTTTTACATCTTTATATTGCATATTTTTATCATTAGGTGAACGAAATAAGGAATTTAGAAGTCTTAAACGAGTCGATGAAAGAAGAAGTATACGGAAACATCTAACCAGAAGGGATAGGCTAGTGGGGCATATCTTAAGATATTCATGTATTGCTCTATAAATAATTGAGGGTAATGCTAAAGGAGTGAATTGTAGGGGGAGGTAAAGGTTAGAATATTTAAAACAAATTACATAAGCTGTAGGGTGTTGCAAGTATGTAAATATGGAATGACTTGCGCAAGACAGAACAGTTTGGAGAACTACATCAAACCAGTCAAGAGACTGGTAACAAAAAAAAACATCTTATAAGTGAATACATAAGTACATCTTTTACTTTGTACTTAACTTCTAACTACTAACTATTTAAAAAATAATAATTTTATTTATAACACAAAAATAAAATCCACAGATTGTTTTTTGACAAAATAATTGCATTACTTACTTAAATTACAACAATGTACACCATACAAATACATAATATTAATAAACAACAACTGCGTGTTACGTGCACTTAATAAGAAGTTAGTGTAATGAAACACATTTTAAATAGCGGTTTATGACAATAAATTATACAAAGGAGAACATTCTAAAGAACATTTTGTTTGATGCATAAAATTATGTTTTATTGTGTATGCCTGTGCATTAACTACAAAACAATCATGTTAATAAAAATACTATGTATAGGTAGTTTAAATGTTTTTTTTTAATTTTTATTAATCTGTTGTTTAAAAGAACAATAAATAGATTTGATAAAAATAATTTATAATGAAAAGGTATCTCTTACTGAAGATAAATTTAAAATTATTTGGTGTGAAACACTCACACAACTTTCTCTTGCCAATGCAAATAATGAACAATATAACCTTACATTAGTAATAAAACATTGGAAATAAACAAAAAAACTAACTTCAAACAACATTAATCATAAGTGAATGATGCAAAATGAAAATCAACCTCAGATTGGCTTAAAAATACGGAAAATTACTCTTTGTTGCTAAACTAGGCTCTGTAGAGAAAAATTCTCTAAATAAAAGTTGTAGATCTTTTAATTTCCTATAAATTTGATAATACTTTAGTCGTAAAATGTATACTAAGGCTGAAATCTTTTAAAAAAACTTTTTTTACAGATTTTCATACAAAAACAAAATCATAAATTACCTCTAAACTAAGCGTTATACAAAAAAAATGTTAGAAATAAAAGTTGTAGATTTTTAAATTTTCTACAACTTTTATTATACTCTTTTGCACTAAAATGCATATTAAGGTCGCAATACTAAAAAAAAACAATTTTTTTCTACGAGATAAGGGCTTTCCCAAGAATTTCTTAAGACATGGCGCCTACCCTATATTGTAGAGCATAAAAAAATGTAGTAAATGACGTGATTTTAAAAACAGTCGTAGGAGCCGTTTTTGAGAAAGCAAAAAGTGAAAAATGACACGAATAAACTACTACATCCGGTTGACCGTTTTTGATGAAAATGTTTGTGTCGGGTCGTGTAGTGGTCTCTCTCTATATAACAATTCAACAATATTATTTATTAAGTAGTATCCTCGGACGATGGGGAATGACAGTGTTAGGAAGTAAAAATCCTAATATCTGTTTTCATGGATAATAAAATTAATATTAATGAACAATCACTAATTTATTACGATTTAAAATTTTTTAAATCTATTTTTAGTCAAAACATCGATGAATACTTACTAAATTATTTAATTTAACTTTTTATTTCCCCTTCGGGACTTACATTTGTAATTATTGACCAAAAATATTATTATTTTTATTTATTTATTTATTTTTTTTATTGTTTTTTTTTATTGTATTGTCCTATATAAAGAACGTACTGGTTATGTAAAATTATTTCTCAAGCTGTCGCTTGTTCGCATGGTACGCCTCCATTCTCTCGCTAACCTTCTCCCTTTGTTCCTGCGTCCATGTCCTCTGCCTTGTTTCTGCAGTCGCGAAATTCCCAAAATCTTTTATTTTCCTTCTAAAGGCAGTTCCATCTATTACATCGTTACGTGAAGCGTTTATGGTGTTTAGGTTTGCTTCGATTTCTTTGATCCATCTATCTTTGGTTTTAAAACTTTCTTGTTTTTATTTATGTAATAGATGTATTTAATTTATTAATTTATTGATTATTTATTAATTATGTATTTTTATTTATATCTTTAATCATGTAAGCTCTTCCTAACTAACTTGGTTGATAAGAAGTATTAAAACTGGTGTGACTAATTTTTTTCAAAACATATTCCCAATCGAACCCAGGTATTCAAGTCATTAATAGCTTACATTAATGTCTACGCTTTACTGATGTATAACTTTCTAACAGCATGTGTTAAGAGAAAATCTGTTGTCCAAAATTAACTGAAGTGATTTAAATAGGTCAATGTCACAAGACACCTGTAACTAAGGCTATCTTGTAAAAATAAACTACAGAAATAACCAAGTATATATTTTTAAATGATGTAGGCTAACTCTTCTACGTAGGTAACCGTCACAAAAACTAATAATACACAAAGTTGTATGAGTCTCTCTCCAGTAATTGTACCTTCGAATGAAATCAATTTTTTCTTTATAATGCATTAAGTTACAGATTCATTTAAAACAAAATAAACCAATATTGATGACATTTCCAAAAAGATAAATATTTTAAGGGGCATCTCATTTTGTTCAAAAGATATAAAATCGTACAACTACATTTTTAAAAGGAATGCTCATTTCAAAACTGAAATTTTTCCGAATATGGTACTTAACTTAAGTTTCAACTTCGTTTCAACAATCGTGTCAACAATCTCTAAGGAGATGATTCTGTAGTTAAAAATAAGAAAAAAAGTTGATATAAACATACGCTCTTAAATGCTTCTCTAGCGAGTTATACCTGGCAAAAGATTTCGCCATGATTCCTGGGCAGAGTGAAATAAACCTATACTGAAATTCTGAGAAGGTAAATTGAGGGGAAATTTTTAACCCATGAAACTCAAAATAAATGAAAACCAGAACCGTATCGCTTTTAGTTTTTAAGAAAACTAAGTGAAAGTATTAAAAAGTAGGGTTAGGAATAGGTATACTTTTTTAATTTCAGCGTAAAATATTTTTGTTAAATTACGAATGAGCATATGCAACGTTTTAATGAGTTTCAAAGACGTTTAGACATTATTTATATCATTTTTATAGGATAAAATTCTCTGCAATTTTCATTAAAACGTTTTGTGTGTTTATTCACAATTTAATGAAGTTATTTTACGCTGTACTAAAAATAAATTATTTTTTAACTCTATTTTTTAATGTTTTCACGTAGTTTCACAGTTCTGGGACTCAGTTTTTTAAGTTTCCCAGATTAAAAACCATAAGAAACTACTAAAAATTTCCCATTATTTACCTTCTCAGAATTTCGCTATGGCTATAGTTCACTCTGCTCAGGAATCATGGCGAAATCTTTCGCTAGGTATTACTCGCTGATGAAGCATTTCCGAACCTATGTTATATATATATATATATATATATATATATATATATATATTTAGCTATAGAATCATCTTCCTAGAGATTGCCGTGCAATTTAGAATCACCCCGTAGCCTATTTTTATTTATGGCAAGAAAAAGTAAAAATCTGGTGTGAAACACTCACACAACTTTCTCTTGCCAACACAAAAATGAAAAATGTAACCTAACATTAGTAATAAAACAATTGAAATAAACAAAATAACTATCCTTAATAAATAAAACCTTATTTTAAACATGAGTGAATGATGCAAAATGAAAATCAACCTCAGTTTGGCTTAAAAATACGAAAAATCATTCTTTCACGCTAAACTAGGCTCTGTAGCGAAAAAACTAGGCTCTGTAGATGCTTGAAATAAAAGTTGTAGATCTTTTAATTTTCTATAAATTTTAGTGTATACTTTTGTGCATGCATACTAAGGCCGCAATCTTAAAAAATTTATTTTTTACAAATTTTCATGAAAAAAGAAAATTACTAGTTACCGCTAAATTAAACGTATACAAAAAAATGTTTAAAATAAAAGTTATGGATTTTTAAATTGTCTACTACTTTGATTTTACATTTTTGCGCTAAAATACATATTAAAGCCGCATTCTTAAAAAAAACATTTTTTTACAAAAAGCCTTTTCAAGAATTTCAGCAGACATGGCGCTACCCTATCATGTAGAGCATAAAAAATTTAGTAAATGAGGCGATTTTAACAAAAATCGTAGGAGCCGTTTTTGAGAAGATCGTAAAAAATTGAAAAATGACACGAATAAACTACTACATCCGGTTGACCGATTTTGATGAAAATATTCATGTTGGATCCTCTAGCGGTACCTAACTTAAGTTTCAAGTCTGAACTTTGTACAATGTTCAGTTCTTGAGATATTCTGTTCGCACGCACACACAGACTTATCACTAAAATATGTTTTTTTGGGTTCAAGGGTTCTTAGAACGTGTATATCCAGTGGAAACTCGATTTTGAAAAATTAACATGAAAACAATATTTTCCTTCCTTTATACAGGCAAGAAACAGTAAAAATTAAAGGTATATAATAATTTTCCAAAAACAAGAAAATTTAAACACAATATTAATATTAATGTTCACAATGAACTATACTTACAATTTTCCATAGATGTAATTCTTAAATTCAAATTGATAAAATGTTATAATTAGTAAAATTAAATTTTTAACAACACATTCGTGAAAATTCTCAGTAAAACACAAAAAAATCTCACAGGCACAAAAAATACTCCGGTATAATTTTATGTAGGTTACATTATCAAAACCACTTTTGCTAATGAATTTTTATGATGTAGATACAAATGAAATAAAACGCCACAAGTTTGTACACAATTCGTTACGCTTTAACATACGCAATAAAACAATGAATAAATTACACTGATTTACATCTAATTAATAAAATGCATTATATAATTTCACAATTAATACTTGAAAGGAAATATAATATTTTTTTAACGTTGAAAAAACGCTGTCAAATAATGCGACTTGTTTCATGCGTTAACTCCTTCATACTAATTCAAACCTTAGGATATCTCACTGAAGTTACAATTAGTAGTATGTAAAATAAAGCGATATACGTCATAAAAGAATAAATATGTAACCCTAGACAAAACCACGTAAATATAAAACACTATCAGTTTCGACGTACTATTTCGTATTCACACAATAAAAAATAGGACCTTGGAAAAAATTATCAACTTTTCGCAATTAACATATACAAATTGTGTCAAACTTTTTAACTTAGTTTAGTATGTCATGTCATCATATAAAATGATCAATTTTAAATTTCCCGTTTTACTTTATTTTTTTTTAAACACTAGTCATCACCCGTGACGTTGTGATTAGCGCTCTAATCTACAAAGCGAAAGGTCCTGGGTTCGATCCTTAACTATTGTCTGGAAATTTTAACACGTTAAAACCCACCGTTACAGTACCAAAACTCACAGTAAGTCACTAATGAGTAAGCTATCGATGCGATATTAAATAAACTAAAAAAAAAAAAAAATCTTGTGTCAAACACTCACACGAATTTATCTTGCCAATGCAAATAATAAACGATATAACATTAGTAATAAAACATTAGAAATAAACAAAAAACATAACCTTATTTTTAATTATGAGTGAATGATGTAAAATGAAAATCAACTTCAGTTTGGCTTAAAAATACGGAAAATCACTCTTTCACGCTAAACTAGGCACGCTAAACTAGGCACTTTAGAAAAAGATTTTATAAATAAAAGTTGTAGATCTTTTATTTTCCTATAATTAAATTTTGTTACATACTACGGCTAAAATCATAAAAATATCGATTTTTTTACAGATTTTCATGAAAAAAAAAGAAAAATACTAATTCCCGCCAAACTGAACGTTATCCAAAAAAAGTTTGAAATAAAAGTTGTATATTTTAAAATTCTCTACAATATATTATATACATTTTTGCGCTAAAATTCATATTAAAGCCGCAATCTTAAGAAAACATTTTTTTACGAGAAGCCTCTCTCTAATTGAGGCGATTTTAACAAAATCGTGGGAGCCGTTTTTGAGATCGAAAAATGACACGAATAAACTACTACTTCCGGTTGACCGTTTTTGGTAAAAATGTTCGTTTCAGGTCCTCTATGGTATTAACTTAAGTTTCAAGTTTCAACTTCGTACAAAATTCCGTTCTTGAGATATTTTGTTCACAAACACACACACACACACACGCACACACACCCACACAGGTCAATCGCTAAAAACATGTTTTTTTAGGTTCAGGGTTCTGAAAACGTGTACATCTGGTGAAAACTCGATTTAGAAAAATCGACATGAAAACAATATATTCATATAGGCAAGAGAAAGTAAAATACAGGAGAAAGAACAATCAGATAACGAAATAAAAACTAAAAGTTTTGAAAATTTTCACACAATATAGGCTTACCTCTTGAAAATTCTTCTTCAGAAAATTAATTGAATTTAAATTTTCTTATAAACCTTACTAATACGTAAACCTATACTCGGTCAAACAGACAGGTCTACGTAGAATAGGGGATTTAATACCAGAAAGTTGTATAATTAATGGAGACGATAAAAGAATTAAGATAAACATTTTAGGAATACAGAACACATGATAAATGAAAATATTTTTGTAGGGTAGTCAACAATAGACCTACGGTGTTTGATAATTGACTACAAAATAAATTAGTAAATAACTAAAGAATTCGAAATAAATGAGAAGATATGGGGAAAGTGTATATCAGCATGAATCATTGATTATAAAATTTAATAGCTTCCTCGATGAGCAAACACATTACACAAGATGAATGAAGTAAGAAAAAATAGTTTAATAAGAAATAATTTTGAGTTTGTGGGCTTTGATGAAGGTTCAAGAAATGTTTTTAATTACTTGAAAAGGTTATCATTAGTTCTAACCGATAAAAAATGTAATAAAGCATTACACATTAAATACATAAGGTATTAAGTAATTGTAATTTAGAAAATACAAGAACAATAAAATGCTGAAAGCAATTAATCAAAATTTTAATTTGTTTTTTAAATTAATTTATTAATCTTAAATATATAGTAATTTTATTAGGCCTATAATCAATAATGAATGTTATTCTTACACCTAAGTAATAGGACAAGGTTTTTTTAGAAATGAAGCCTTGGTGACATTGATTCCGATTCAGATAATGTTTAACTTATATCCTTTACACAAAGAGATCTGACGCATTCAAGAAATCATTTTGTTATTATCGATCAACTGCGTCATAGTTCATCTACTGGTCATTTTATGGTCTCTACCGGAGGTAAGATGGATCAAAGTTTTCAGAATCGCAATTATCGCAAAATATGCCACTAGAAAGTAAAGCTAAAGCTTCAAAAGAACAACCACTTTCATTTCTTAATTACAAGGAAACACTTTATATCCTTAAGGATAAACCTTTTCTTAGTGTTATATTACTTAAGGAAAACCAGATTTATGTGATTTTTGTAGGGATGGTATGTTTACATTCGGTTAGATCTAAAATTCACTAAAGAAAAAAATGTAAAACTTCGACTTATGGGCTTTCTGAAATGACTGATTCATTTTAGGTTATGGGAAAAACTTAAAATTCCTTAAACTTCAGTCAATTATTCGTAAGTTAAGGCTGTTGTTTGGTGTTTAGGATATGTGAATATCCAGTAGGAGATATAAAATCAAAAATAACGTACATTATTTTTCCTTGATGTGTTTGAAGGTTTTAAAGTGAATTATAATAAATTATTCACTCAATTTACTTTTATCAGCTGTTTGATGTTAAACAGAAAATATCAGACAATTTTGTCAATAAGGCAAATAATAATTTACTGTAGTTATTTATTTTTAGAAAATTTTGGCAGTATCAAAGTGTAAACAGTTTATTTAATCAATTTTATAGAAATAACGTTATCGATTCATTGAAAGTTCTGTATATTTTTATGTACGTTCATTTGTAACACAGAATTGACTGCACTTTTTTGTTTAGATTCGACCATCTATGGAGAAAACATTTGAATTGTATCTTCCTCAGGCTTTGGTGTTTATCCAGTACTCCCACATTCATTGCTCGTTTCGTTCTTTCCTTTCCTCAGTCCAGATCCTCCTTGTTTTTAGCTTAGATTTTTTATTTGAAACCTTGGTGATTTGTAGTTTCTTCTTAAATTCCTGTATATCTTGGTATGTTATCCCAAACCCTTAGAGATCTCTATCCCCTCACTGAACATCTCTTCGTTTTTTTATCATAAATTATGTTTTTATATGTTATGTTTTTATATCATAAATCGTTTTATTATCATAAAGTTACATCAGGATTTGGTTGGACAATCTCACTGAGTTCATCCGTGCCCGTGTCCGTAAAAGATAACTCTTCTATTTCGCATCACATCGGTGATTTTTCCACATTTGTGTATAAATCCATCCGCTACATACTCCCTTGTATACAACAATCCCAAGATATTTTTCAATTGATGGCACTTTATTAAGAAAGAGTTATCTTTTTTTGTATTCGAGGTGGTGAGAAAAACTCATGTTCACTTCCCCATAATGGAGAAGTAGCATTAAACTCAATTGGGGCGTCCTCGTCCAATCTGAAGAAAGCTGCAACCGCCTATTGACCAAAAACCACCCGCCTGGCAACTTGATTCGACAATAGTGTACAAAGTTGAAACTTGAAACTTAAGTTAGGTACCACTATCCGACACAAACATTTTCATCAAAATCGGTCAACAGGAGGTATTAGTTTTTTCGTGCGGTTTTTCACTTTTTGAAATTTTCTGGGATTTATTAATCACAACTAAGTATCTGAACACTATAGTTTTTAAACTAATTTTAAATAGGTCTATATCTTGGATAAAAAAAATTATAAAAGACAGAATCTTTGGTTCAGATGGTAGCGTACTCGACTGTTGGTGGGGTATTAACTAAATATTCCAAGTTCGATTCCTTGTTAATTCCAGGAATTAAATCAACGTTATTATCCAGTCAAAATCTCCGAACTAATAACCGCTAATGAGTTTTACTGTTAAAATATAAATCCAATTCACAATTTTTCTGATGTAGCCTAAAATAAAATAAATTAGTATGTAAAATTACTTTTAGAATCAATATTTTGTGTATGAAATTTACGATTAGTAAAATTTATCGTTAAAGGTATGTATTTATATGTAACAGTATTCTATTTAAGAAAAAAATTGTTTGAATAAATAGACAGTTTGTTTAGGTAAACTGTTATAGAAATTATAGGTAACAGTCTGCCATTCATATAATTTTCTTTTTTAATTTACAATAGAAAAAATATTATTTATAAATAATTACTGACCTTGTTTAACATTTTTACTTTGACATACATAATATACAGAACTAAAATAAATATTAGTACATCTTTTCGATTTCTTAAGTAAAGAGTTGAACATAATTGAAACAAAAATAATACTGTTGTTCTAGAAAAAAATTGAGTGCCATTGTGTTTTATGAATAATTATTATTAAACTGTAAATATAGAAAACATTTAAAAAGCTAAAGAAACTATATCACAATAAACAACAAACTTCTTTTTAGTGTAAAAACAAATTAGGCAAGAAAGAAGTTAAAGAAATATATTTTTTTTGTTATTAAAATTTAGTAACCGAGAGATCTCATTAATATAGGCCTAGTTGAAACAGTTTTCAAAAAACAATTTAATTTTTAACATAAATACGTCTGACTGTATAGTGAAATTCATTACTCTCAGAGGAGAAAAACTCTGACTAGTATCTTTTACACCTCTACCTCTTCTGTTCTTAAGTAGTTCAGTTTTATAACTGGCTGACTATGTAAAAAGAAACAATTTGTACCCTGGACTAACTTTGTAGCCCTGGAAACAACAGATCGAGTGCAATTAATTTAACATTGCCCACCTGCCCATTATGGGCAAAAAATTGAAAAAAAACATTTAAATATACGCTCCTAAATCCACATCTTATGTGCTGCGTGGCTTCTGCCAAGGTTTATAACCCCATTTCATAAGAGAACTCAGAAACACATATTAAAGTACAAATTACAAAGTACCTTGTTACCAAAGCTCAGATGATAATCCTTAAGGACCGATTCTTTTTTTAAAAATTACAATTCAGCTTCCTCAATTACTCACCGATCTCTGAATTTTAAAATGTTCGATAAACCGACTATTAGTAGTCCATTATTCAAGGTACATAACAGCTAATAAAAATCAGCTGATATAACTTTTTAAATACACAAAATATTATTATATATGTGAGAAAATAGTCACCCAATCATTCAGTATTAATTAAAATAAAACATCTGGTGTGAAACACTCACACAACTTTCTCTTGCCAATGCAAATAATTAACTATATGACCTAACATCAGTAATAAAACATTAGAAATAAACAAAAAACTAACCTATATTAACATAAACCTAATTTTAATCATGAGTGAAAGACGCAAAATGAAAATCAGCCTGTGTTTGGCTTAAAAATACGGAAAATCACTCTTTCACGCTAAACTAGTTCAAGTTTCAAGTTCGTACGATGTTCTGTTCTTGAGATATTCTGTTCACACACACACACACACACACACACACACACACACACCGATTGCTAAAAACATGTTTTTTGGGTTCAGGGATCTGAAAACGTGTGATCCGGTGAAAACTCAATTTTGAAAATTCGTCATGAAAACAATACTTTCCTTCCTATATATTCATACAGGCAAAAGAAAGTAAAAAAAGGATTTGTATACGTTTCAAAATTAATACACTTGAACTTCTATAACTCGAACGTCTATAACTCGAATTTTTTATATCTCGAATTAAATTTCAGTCCCTTTTTACCTTCCTATGCATTTACCATGTAAAAAGTCATCTATAACTCGAATTCCGCCATTTCTCTAAATTTAATTAATTATTTCGTTTTTTGACAAAATTTGTACATAATACTCAAAACAGCGGTTTTAGTCTTTTGCAAAATGTAGATACAGTGCTGCTTCTTTCATTATAAGAGGATATGTTCGACTATAAATGGGAACAGACGTTCAAAGTCAGCTGGTTGCCTTTGTGTTGGCCTAACAGGCGTAAACCAAAACAATGAATTTCTTTGAATTGACGAATCTTTGGTGGACCACAGAACAATAGAACCATAGTCTGTCAGTACAATGTACTGAATTCAGCATGTACTGCGTAAATTTGAAATACCGTATACAATATTTATACAGTAGCCTACTTAACACTGCAGCCAATAGCTTAGCTAAATGCAACGTGCGGTACTGTATTACGAAATTACGCATGAGCAGTAGACCTACATATTCCAAGTCTTGTAGAGCCTATGTGGAATGTTCTGTTTTTATTTTTTTTTTAAATAATTACTTTGTTTTTATTTTTCCATAACTTGAAATTTCTGTAACTCGAATTGTTTCCATCATCCTTCGAGGATTTGAGTTATAGAAGTTCAAGGATTCGAGTTATAGAATAATAAATTCCACTATTCTGTTAGATACAACACTATTTGTAAGTATAGTAAAAAAAATACTATTCAACTATACTATCAAAAATCTTTTTAAACTTTCATACTTCTAGACAACATTGAACTTAAATAATTGAAAAACTTAAAAAGATTTAGTTTATTAGGTTAAAAGTACATAGAACGTTTATAATTTCATATTTATCCTTCAACTGCATAGTAAAACTTAATGACTAATTAAGTTACGTTCTATTTTCACTTCATTTTAAAGCATTATATTCTAGCCCCTTTCACTTTCATTTAATTTGAAACTTAAAAATTAAGTCTGGCCCGACAATAACCTAAAGAAAAGTAACATGAAAGACTTGACTAATTTGTCAAAAGTGTTATTAAGTAGTATCGACACTAGCATTATTTTTATGAATGGTTGTTAAATGTTTAAGCTAGGTACTTAAGAAAGGCAGACTCATAATTTTCTGTAGTAAACGCAGTATTTAAAAAAGTCTTTACTCTTTGTCATGATATAGGTAACTAACTTAACTTTCACTTTAAGCCGGTATGTATTTATTCAAGCTGATATTTATCGATAATGATACAATAGTACCGTTTGCCGATAGCGGTAGCATAACAGCGTTGTACTTTTTTTTTAAATGGTGTTACTTTCCAACTTAGTGTTATAATTTTATTACCATGGTCTAGACTGGCAATCAATGTTACGATTATTCTTCGTAATAACAACAACCATGGTCAGATGACTACGTGTACAAATATCGGCTTATGAAATCCCAAGTAAATTTAAAGATTTTATTTCTTTTCTATGAACAGTTCAAATTTCAACAAAACCACCCAATTCAGTGTAATTTGTACCGAAGTTTTAGTTTTTGATATAAACTTGAATAGCGACGTCTATTATTATACGAGGTGTGGTTATTAAAAAACGAGACTGACGTTGTAAAAAATTTTATTTTTATTTTATACATAATCACTTATTGTCACCTTCAATATACACTCCTCTATCCCTACAATGCTCCATGCGAATTTTCCATTGTTGGAAACAGTACTGGAAGTCATCTTCTGTCAGCTCCTTCAGGACACGTGCCGCTTTCTCTTTTACAGCTTCCACAGACTCAAATCTTGTCCTTTTTAATGCAGATTTCACCTTAGGGAATAGGTAGAAGATAATAACATGTAATGAAACGTGGTTTTTTACTTATGATTCGGAAACGAAGCGCCAGTCAATGCACTAGAAGAGCCGAACTTCACCAAGAGCCAAAAAAGCTCGAATGAGCAAGTCAAAATTTAAAGCAATGATGACTGTTTTTTTTTTTTGATATCCATGGGATTGTGTGCCTTCACTGGGTTCTTGAAAGTCAAACAATTAATCAATATTACTACTTTGAGGTACTTTCTAAACTATGTCAAAGAGTAAGGAAAAACCGCCTCGAAATGTAGAAGGACAAAAAATCATGGGTTCTCCACCAAGACAATGGGCCAGCTCATTCCGCGTTATCTGTCAAGAGGTTCCTAGCCAAGTACAGCATCTTAGTGTTAGAACATCCACCTTATTCACCAGATCTTGCACTATGTGACTTCTACCTGTTCCCTAAGGTGAAATCTCCATTAAAAGGGACACGATTTGAGTCTGTGGAAGCTGTAAAAGAGAAAGCGGCACGTATCCTGAAGGAGCTGACAGAAGATGACTTCCAGCACTGTTTCCAACTATGGAAAATTCTCATGGAGCGTTGTAGGGGTGGAGAAGGCGTGTATATTGAAGGTGACAATAAGTGATTATGTATAAAAAAAAAAAAATTTTTACGTCAGTCTCGTTATTTAATAGCCTCACCTCGTATTTTCTATTATTTTTTTTACAATTAATAAAATGTAAATTAAAATTGTTAATATTATTAATTCACAAACAATAAAATCAAAGCATTATTATATTAAAAAAGAAATTAAGTTTTGTAAAACTGTAAATTAATAAAAAAAGACAGTCAAAACAAATCATTAATCAAAAACAACAAATATAGTTTCATATATGTAATATTTTACCACGTTTTGAAACTAAAAATGCAGGACACATTTTGTGAATTTATCTGAAATCATGAAAAACATTATTTAAGTACAAAGTATGATGATTACCTAATTTTTACTAAAACACTTTTTATAACAAATTTTATGTCATTTTTATTGATCTTTTATCGTATATTTCTTAGAAAAACCAATTACTCGATTAAATTGATTACATACATTTTCTGTACGAAATTATTACTTTATGATAAAAAATCCATTTCAAATCTAGTTAAAGCAATAATATTTTTTTATTAAACGTGGAACAGAAATTCCAGATCTATGATTGATCAATATGTGAAAACGCAGTTATTTTTTACAGAAGGAAATTAATTAACTGCATGATTTCATATACATTTTAATGACATTAGTTAAGAACACCGACTAAATTAACATTAATTAAGTAGTTTTCAAAAACGTTTTGCGTTACCGACAAAAATATAAGAAATGAGAGAATATTTCCAATTTGTACTGTTACCCTGAAATTTTATTCGAAAGTAAACATACTGTTGTGAAAACCCCAAAACTTTATGAGATTTACCAAAAGTATTAATGCTATATTATAAGTCATAAAACATGTAAAAAAGCGGAGTTACAATCGAATAATATAAGGAAAATTTTGAATTTAAAAAAATCTTTCACAGAAGGATGTTATCATCAAATTTACAATTTCTTGTTTTATCCTAAAGTCTCCTTAAGAAACTCTAATAACACTCTCAGATATAACGTTCTTGTCAAAACGTCCTTCAATAATTGTACCATAACTGCAAAAACTGTATCTATAAATGCTCGAAAACTTTATACTTAAATGCAAAAATCTTCACTGACTGACTGGTTCATTGACTTCCTGACTCTTTACTAATTCTCTAACCTCCCGATCACTGCTGAAATTTGACATATTTCTTCCTCTTGTGGTTCAATTAACTTTGAGGAACTACCATCTGAAGTAAAATAGAGGTAATTCAAAGCGTCCAGAATAAGGTTATTGGGGTTATAACAAGGGCACCATGGTTTGCAAGGAATGCAGAAATACACTATTATTGCGACCTTTCTGAAGTCATGGACGAGGTAAGGCGTTTTAACACAAAATATCAGGCGAGATGAGAAGATCATGAAAAAGAATTGGCCATAAATCTTTTAAACAATGCATAAAAAGTTAGACGTCTGAAATTTTATCATGTTTTGGACTTGTGTGATAGAGTTTAAATGCACATAAAAATTATAGTGAGTAAAAAGTATTCCATAATATAAAATGTAAATATTTTTGTACATAGTAACTTTCTCTTTTAAAAATTAATAATTGATATAATGAGAGGTACTTAGAACAATGAGACCTCAACTTGTTATTAGTTGATTCAGAAGATTTGTTTATAGTATATTTTAACTGATTGCAATAATGTTATTACAAAATAAAAACAAAAACAAAAAAACGGGGTTCAATACAAAACTAAAGAATTTACTTTTTGACAATTTATCCCTAAGCTGTAAAATTGGGGTTACAATTTGAAAGTTAAAAATATTATTTTAATGTCTTTCCAAAAACTACAGTTCAGAAAATTAGCACGAATATGCTGTAATTGATACCTAGAAAAATAAAGCATTTCAATTACTTGTGCCTCAAGTCAAAAGGGGTCAAAAGGAGACAATCTATCATAGAAAAATAAATATTATTTCCATACTTTCCGAAAGAGGTATAACTCTAAAACTCGGTTTAATATCCTAAATTAATTTTTATCCGATAGATGCTTTCAAACCCGTACTTAAAATAATTGTATTTTATAAGTACGGGATAGAATTTAATATGGAAGACAGGGATAAATGGGAGACTATGATGAAGAAAGAGGTGGTTAAAATTAGAGTGAAAAGTAGATTAAAATGGTAAGACAGTGCAGCTGAGTCAGAGTTTCATAAAATTCCTTATAAATTGAATAGAAATCTAGGAGACTTACATTATAAAAGGGATGATTACTCTAGGACAGTGATTCTCAAGCTTTTTTGCTCCGCGACCCCCAAATTGTAAAAATAAATAAAATTAATATTTTGCGACCCCCCACCCAATAATAGTAGTAGAAATTACTACTATTAATGATTACTATGAGTAATTACTATGAGAAGAGTGATTACTATGAGATTACTACAATTAATTACTACTACGAGGTAATTACTATTAATGATTAAATTTTGACGGCAATTATAAAATATAAAATGTTTTTTTTTTAAATTATATAATCAAACTGCGCTAATTTTATTTCTTTAAAGAAAATACAGACAATAAAAAATTGAATACCTTTTTTAATGGAATATTAATACCTTTTTCCACGTCTTATCTCTGTGAAAAGGGGTTTTCCTCTATGGTTGCTCTAAAAACTAAATATAGGAATCGTATGTTATCACTCGAGAACAGTTTACTTTTATATGTTTCTGACGAAGATCCACGTATGAAGAAACTTTTTAATGAAAAACAAATGCAACCATCAACATTAATAATTAATTAATGATTTATTTCTTTTCTTTACAAGTAAGTGTACCTATTGCAAGTAAAATTTATGTAAGTAAGTTTATAATAATTTTTTTTTCTCATGAAATGATTAAATGATTTCATTATAGTTTCGCGACCTCCCCCCCCCCCCTATAATATCACCACGACTCCCAGGTTGAGAATCACTGCTTTAGGAATTTGATGGACATTTTTAAATGTAGAAATTCTATGCTGTCTCTCAACTATGGCCCTCATAGGGTCAGTTCTGCCTTATGTAATTCTAGGCAACAGGAGGGTATAAAGCATTTACTGGGACAATGTAGAATCCTGGCGTATTATAGAGAGAGGTGAGAGAGATAAGGCTGTTCTGGAAGGAGAAGAAGTCATGCAAACTTTGAATGAACAAAACTGGGAAAATTTAGTTTCGTTTGTAAGGGCAGCTATGAAATACCGAAATTATTTAATTAGCGAATTTAATTATTGAATTTTTCTTCTGCTAACTTGGCAGATAACCTGAGGGCCATGTCATTGTGTGGTAGATTTATGTATTGAGTTGTTGATATTGTTTTGTATTTTGTACTTTTTTGTATTTATATTTGTATATAAACACACCATTATTATTATTATTATTATTATTATTATTATTATTATTATTATTATTATTATTATTATTATTATTATTATTGAGGAACATAAAAACCTGAAACAATGGAAACATAACATTTTAAGATTTTTGTTATAAAAATCTATTTTACTTCTATAAAAAAAAAACAAAGCATAGAACATCTTGTATATTTATAAGTTGTAGTTCCAAGATCCTACTTTTAATCCAAGACTTTTAAAATATAATTTCAACATAGAAACTTAATAAAAAAATAATGAACTTACAAGAGTTCCTTGTGTCTATTTATAAGTACTTTAAGTACTTATTTATTACAGTATAATAAAAATAGTACAACACATAAAAGTAAGTTACACTATAATCAATTCATTAAACAATTTAATTGACATGACAATAAAATTCAATTTGATGGAAAGAGGTTATCCGCATCATATATCATATAATTTATATGAGATTATCACGTTAGTACGTTCACCATAAAAACATATATCCATTTCACTCTACCTTTAATAATTTTTAAGTATTTATCTTTATTTAATTTCATATTATCACTTTTATATCCCACACTGTATTTCCTTCTTTGTTTTTCCTCTTTGTTATTATTTTCTTATGTTTTCTCCTGTACTTTGCGTAACAAAAATAAATTATAATAAATAAAATATAAAATAAAGAAATCTATGTCATGAACATTTTAAATCATGTCGTAAAAAGATATTTTCTGTAATAATGTTATTTTATATTACACGATCTTTTAGAGAATACCTTAACTTTCCTGACAACATATGGGGGCATGTATTTGTTGACCATGGAATCAAGGTAAATTTGTGGTTGTTTGAAAAGATGATAATCTTTTTAAATTAATTCCAGTTAAAGTTCTTGGCAATTTATATAGTACATTGGTTTATTTAATTAATTGATTTTGATTCATCGATAGTGATCATGCTTCAATGAAAACAATAAGTTTTTGACCGTAAACAATATGGTCACCATCCCACACGCATAATATTCACCGGATTTAGTTCTCTGTGACTCTCTTTTCCCGAAAATGAAAACCCACATGAAAAGTTGACACTGTAGAAGACACTAAGAAAAACTGAAGGAGGTGATTGTCGGGCTTCAAGAGAAGAAATTTGTGCGACTTTCCTGGCATGGATAAAACATTGGATTCGTTGGATCAATTCGCAGGGAGACTACTTCGAAGGACATGTAAACCATTAGTGACTACCGTTAACGAGGTTAACGAGGTTACCCCGTTAACGGGGTAAAAACAAACATTATGTTCGTAACGCGACCGGAAATGGCACAAAATTTTACACAGCTCAAGGGGAATGAACTCACACAGCCGTATTTATACTGGTTGAGTAGGGCTACTAACTTCGTGTGACGAAATAAAATTTTCCATTCTTAGAAAAAATACCAGACATTAACAATTGGGTAGCAGGACTAAAAAATCAATCTGTATTTTTTGTAGCCGCAGAACTAGGAGCTCAAAAGCTCCTTATACTACCCTAATTTAACACTTCACCTATAATTGAGAACCATAATTAAGAAGTACGAATATAAGTTCTTGTACTGGTACCTTTAGAATTTGACTGTTGCATGTAATTAATTTTAACTATTTTTCCTTAATTTGTAAAGGCAACTTTAAAAAATAATTTCCACATAGCCTGAACAATTCTTTCGTAAAAATTTATTTTCTTCCCAACTTGATAAAAACCCAATGAAATTGAAGTGTACATAGAATTGACTAGATATTAAAAATATTTTAAATTTTTGGATTTATTGTACTTGAATTCTTTGAAGAACTATTAGTACATTCATGTTCAATAATTAAAAAAAGTAAAATAAGACGATAGTATTGGACGAAGTGCTGGAAATAAATCAAGTCATTTATACTTCAAGTTTGACTACCAATAATTTTCGACAAAATGAATTTATGATAAAATAATTCACAGTAAAATTGTTTAACATGCTACGACATAATTGTTTTGTCTTTATTAAATAACAACTGCAGCTGTAAATTTTTTTCCCACTTTTTTCCATTTATCTTTTATTTTTTATTTATTTTTTCCATTTATACCGGGTGGGGCATAAGTCCCACAAACCGGGGGAGAGGGGTCATAATTTGTGCAACCCAGCGAAAAAATTTAAAAACAATCAAAAAGAATTAATTTCACTCAAATGATTGTGTGAAGTGATGAAATTGCCCCCTCCCATTCGGCGAAAGCGCAGTGTTCGATTAACCATGTTTCTGAAAACTTTCCTCAAAATCTCTTGCCGGATATTCTCTATCTCTTCTGAAATTCGTTATTTTAACTCTGCCAAATTGGCAGGTGATGTCTGATAAACTTTCTCATTGAGGTTCTACCGGAAATTTGGTTTGAAATTAATTTTGAACTTTGTAGTAAGAGTTTGTGCGAAAATAAACACGAGCAACGAAAATTCGATGAATGTTGTGCATTTTTGACTTTTGGACTTTTAACACATCAACCGTTAGAGAACGAACAGGGTGTACTAATGACTTCCGCCCACTTTCATTTCGAAGAAGAAGGATCATTTTGCCCCTCGTGCGATTCCAAATACCCTCACTATTTTTTTTACATTTTGCTGCGCATAAGATTTTCGTGCGGCGCGACTTATGACCCAACCGGTACAACCAGCAGTATTTTTTATGTACTATACGTGTTTAATGTCCTATTTTCATCTTAATTGAAGAAATCACCCAGTGGCAAACCCTCGTCGTTGTTTTATTTAAGATCCCTATTCCAATATTGTTTTAAATTCCTTTATGGATTTTGTGGTAGGTGTGGGAGTGCCAATGTTTGTATCTTTGTATTCATGCGATTTATTAATTTTTAATGAAATCGAGAGTATAATATGTTAATGGTTATATATTTGTTTCCAGGTCTCGGTGTATGACAATGATTGTAAATTCTTAGAAATTACGTTAAGGAACATAAAACAGCCAGGTGATAGATAAGAAATCAGCAGATGTTTTTCACCGTCAATGAACAAGTGAGTGTATTGTAATTTTAACATAGGGGTAAAACATCTGTTGTAAATAATAGTAAAAAAAAAATTGCGCAATATTTTCTTGGTACTACGCATAACTAAAATCAATTTACATTTGAATGTATTACTAAATTCAACTTACGTCAAATTCAAATAATATCCGAATTTACAATTCAAAACTTTTTTAAGTCCATTTAATTAAATTAACGACTTTGTGTTGGAGAAAACTAAGTACCCAATACGTATGATCATTGTATTATATAAAATTCATAAGTTTGTATTCAGTATAATATTATAGGTTCAACATTTTCATAACAAATCTAAGATTTGCGATTGTGCTGGCAAGCGAGCCTAAGAACGAATGGTGTATAGGGAATATGCATAGTGCTGCGCAGACTGTATGCGCGGTAGTCATATGGTTATTAGAATTCTACCAAATAAAACGAGAACAGATACCCGTATTTCATTTTCTTGTACTTTATTTCAGCCATTAATAACCAGTTTTATTTATAGTTTCTTAAGTGAAATATTTTAAGGAAGTTTATTTCATTATATAGGTATTTATTTTTATAATTTAACCCGATTTTTCTGATAGATAATAAACAGAAAAGGAACGTAAGCTTGAAATTGTTGGTTTGGGAGAAGTAGAGAGAAGAGTAGGAGAAAGGGGAGGTCCAATGCTTCTCCAATCGTCCATGTGACAACTATATACTCGCTTTCAACATACTAATTTACCTGTTACACAAAATGAGTTGAAAAATGAAATGAGACGATATATTAGGAGTTGTTACAGATGAACTTCTTATAGCCATGTTTACTTTTTATTGTTGTACAATTTATCAATTCTTTTGTATTGTTTACTTGTCTGTAATTATAACAAGTCAAAATCCACCGTTACAAACACATAACCCACCGTAGTCACTAATAACTAAGCTGTTGATGTGACTTTAAATAAACAAGAAAAAATATATAAAAATTGATCATGCTGAAATGTGATGAACAGTTTGATTCAATGTGCCGTCGGTCTTTACTTATATCAACGTTTATTCCAGAAGTCAGTACGTCAGGAATTGAAATCTTCCCCCATTTACTCTAAACTAATAATTACATTGAGCTTTTTGTTTAAGAAGAATTGTACCAAAACATTTTTTATGGGCCAACTTTTGAAGCTATTGGAGCTGAGAAGGAATCTTTTTGACCGGTTATTAACCGATTATTCTTCTTAAGGTGCCCTATCCCTAAGGACATTGGCGATCATCATGGCCCACTTTACTCTATCTGCTGCTGTCCTGAAAAGCTCTATTGATGTTTTTTCACACCATTGTCGTAAATTTTTCAACCAGGATGTGCGTCGTCTTCCCGATCCCCTTTTGCCCTCCACCTTCCCTTGTATGACCAGCCGCATCAATTCATACTTTTCGTTCCTTAGAATGTGACCGAAATATCCCATTTTCCTTTTCTTTATGGTTTTGAGCAGTTCCTTATCCTTCTTCATTCTTCTTAGCACTTCCATATTTTTATGTGCTCTGTCCAGGATATTCTCCACAGTCTTCGGTAACACCACATTTCAAAGCTACTGAGTCTTTTCTCCATCGTCTCTGTGATTGTCCAGGCTTCAACTCACTACAATAGGACAGAAAATACATAGCATCTCAGTACTCTTGTTCTAATATCTATGCTCAGTTTTCCGTTACATAGTATTGCCTTCATCTTATTGAAAGTATTTCTGGCTATCTCAATGCGTCGTTTTATTTCCCTACTACGATCCCATTCTTCATTTAGTTCACAACCCAGGTACTGATAGCTATGTACTCTGCCCAGAGGTGTTCCCTTGACATAAACTCTAACCTCGTCAATCTTGTTCTTGCTGACCACCATGATCTTTGTTTTCTTTGTATTCAGTGCCATTCCATACCCCTCGCAGTATTGGACAATACGATCAACCAAGATCTGTAGCCCTTCTCTGCTGTCTGCAAAGAGAATTGTATCATCAGCATATCTAAGGTTATTCAGGAGTCTTCCATTAATAAATATGCCTTCATTTACTTCCTCCAATGCCTCTCCAAACAATTCTTCTGAATAGACATTAAAAAGTAAAGGGGAAAGTACGCATCCCTGTCTTACTCCCCGATTTATAGGTATCTCCTTAGATTTCTGCTGATCCACTCTTATTATGGCTCTCTGGTATCGGTATAGGCTGACAATGATTCTCACGTCTTCGTCATTAAGTTCGGAGGTTTCTAATATTTTTGCCATCTTTTGGTGTTGTACTTTGTCAAAAGCCTTTTCAAAGTCAACTAGGCATATGAAAACATCACAATTAACATCTCGACATCTTTCTATCAGTGTTTGTACAGTGAATAATGCTTCTCTGATTATTACCCCAATTGAACCGATTATTAATCGTGTCAATAGATTGTGGTTATAAGTTTAAAGAAAGGAATATGGAAAGGAAGATTTTGAAATGTGGTGTTATAGGAAAATGTTAAAGATTAGGTGGGTGGTCAAAATAAGTAATTTAGAGGTTCGTAGACGAGCGGATGAAAGAATAAGTAAGTGGAAACATCTTACCAGAAGACGGGATAGGCTAGAGGGGCATATCTTAAGACATCCAGGTATTGCTAAAGATAGACCAGCTTGAAGAACTGCATCAAACCAGTCGAGAGACTGATTACAAAATAAAAACCTAGATTCCGAACGAACCTAGGGTTAGGTGTAACAATATATTGTAGTTGTTCATAGATTTGGTTCACCAGAGACATTCTGAAGATCTATGTGGATCTACATTAGTGCTTTTGTTGATGAACTCTCACAAAAATGATTGTTGTCAATTATTATATTGACCGGTTCTGTGGCGTAGTGGTTAGTGCGCTAGCCTAAAAATTGAAAGGTGTTTGGTTCCTGGTGGTGGGTTTGAAACCCACAGTTCCATAACCAGCAGTAATCATTAATGACCTAGATGTTGATGCGACTTTTAATAAATAAATAACAAAGGTAAAATTCAATAATATGCTGACATGGTTGCATTTTTTAGTTACTCATTTATTTCCGCTATTCGTGAGGATTATTGTCATTACTATTCTGTTTGCATTGATAGATTTATATAACCTATACTTTTATAGTATGTTTTAAACTGAAAAGAAAACGCTGGTTAACTCAAATAACACCAAACTAATGGATAATGATTTATTAAAGAATGCAGTTCGATTTTCTTAATAAATACTTCATTTAATATTTCTACTAAATGATCATCTGACCTAGGTTTTCCATAGTTCTTTCATAGAATTATTTGGTTTACTATAAACTAGTTTACCTTCCTCCTTAAAAATTTGACATCGAATGTATTTCACTATATTAGTGTATATATTTTTTTCTTTTATGACCACATAGGACCACTTTAGTAATTTCGGATGGTGCTCTTCAATTTCTTCTTCTTGCTGTTCCAAAATTTTTTCATATTTTCAGGTCTTATTTTCCTTAGTTCATCTGAACAAACTACAATTGTGCGTTTGACTGCTTTGGTGGTTAATCAAATTCTGTGACTTCCCATTTGGTGTTTATACCAAGGTGTACGTTGCGTTAGGTCCTCCATGGTTATGTCGAGTTGTTTCATGTCGTTTTGAATTTCTCTGGGCCAGGTTATTATAGCTTTTTCAGATTTAGCGGTAAGTAGTTATTCAGTGATTCTTCTTAGAAGGTGTGTTGCTGGAGTTCTCAGTATGTGTCCCAGAAAGAAAATTCCCTTTTTTTCTCATTGCAATTGTGACTGGTTCTACACCTTTGTAGACTTGTTCGTTGGGTAAAAGCTTGTATTGTTCATCGATTTGGTGTATTTGTTGATTTGATTTGAACAAGTCCTTAATATTCTTCTCTCGGCTTTTCTAAGTTTCTCTTTGATTCCACCACCGTCAATGCTGAATAGAGTTTTACTTCCGTACATCACTTGAGATCTAAGAACTGATTTGTAGTGTTTTAGTTTGGTGGGTATTGATAGACTTATTTGTTGTATGTGTTTTTGGTGAGATGTTGTCCTCTGGTGAGTTTGGCGATTCTCTAGTTTTAGGCAACTTTCTCGTTGCATTTGTAATTAATGGTCTCGCCTAAATATTTAAAATTTTCAACTATTTCTATAAAATTACTTCGGATGTCAATTTTGTTAATGCATAGTGGATCGATAATCATAAACTTGGTTTATTCGTAAGACATTTTTAACCCGATTTTATTTGCTGTATCTTTTAGAGAGGTTATTTGTTGCCTGGCTTAATTTTAATCGTCAGCAAACCCTAGGCAATTCACTTCAATGTTATCTTTTGGCGTATTTTAATATACTCGTACTTCTTTTGAAATTATTTCAAATGGTAAATGAATTTCGAAATACGAGATTTACTTCTAGATATTATTAATTCGAAATTGATGGGTAAAATTACTAACTAGCAATTAAAAATTTCCATATTTTAGATAGACCGTTAACGGGAAATTTTGAAGAAATTAGACGGGAAAAGAAAATACATAAAGAATAGGGAAAAGGGTATTTAAACAAAAAAAGAGTTAAAAATGAAAACAACTAAATTACCGAGAATAAAATAATTATTTTTAACTTTCTATTACACAGTAGTAACATATTATTTTTATTACAAATAAAATTTATTTTTATTAAAAAATTGATATTTCTAAATCACCAATTTTATTAAATTAAATTGAAATAGAAGTATCAAAGTGTGTAAGTTTATGTCTTGAAATACAGGAACTCAATTTTATTTTAAAATTTTGCAATGAAAATTTTAAATAACAGTAATTTACTACAGTTCTTAAAAATAGTTAATTTTTATATTTTTATTGCAGATGAATTATTTTTAATAATGAAATATATCTAACAATAAAAGAAGTAGTAATAGAATGTTTAGACATACTGTGATCAAGAAAGTGTATGGAGTATTAAAAACCAGCAGGATAACTTTTGAAAGTCTTTTTTATTGAATATTTTAATTAAAAGAAAAAGCGAAAAAGTATGGAAATTTAATAATTTTACACATTAAGTCGTTTGTTTATAACAGATTTTCAAAGTGTTTACAACTCAATTTATAATAGGCTACCATTACAAGAAACGTTTTTGTAAAGAGCTCATAATAAAAATATACGCATACTACTGAAAAGCTACTTTACATAACGACCTCAAAATTCCTTGGTAATGTACGTTTTCATTCATTTTTAACGAAACTTCCACAACAGACTTTTCACTTATCCAAAAAACTGATACATAAACTTTCTTTCCATCATTAACCAAGCAACGATCAAAGGCGATTAAAAAGGATGTGGGGCAATGATCTACTGTTTTAGGAACTATTATACGTAATTAACAAATAACTAACTCATTTTAAATAAAACAGAGCATATGATTACAAGAAAAAAGTTCAATATTAAAGATAATATTATGGTCCGGAGCACTAAGTTGGAGAGAGTTAATAAACTGATGTACCTTGGTAGCAATCTGAACGAACAATGGAACCTAACTATTGAAATCAAAACTAGAATAGAAAAGCCGCCTTTATGAAAACAATATCTGGTGTGAACCACTCACACGACTTTCTCTTGCCAATGAAAATAATGAACAATATTCCTAACATTAGTAATAAAACATTAGAATTAAACAAACAACTAACCTCAAAAAACGTAACCTAATTTTAATCATGACTGAAAGGCGCAAAATAAAAACCAACCTTAGTTGGCTTATTAATACGGAAAATCACTATTTCACGCTAAAGTAAACTTTGTAGAGAAAAATTCTCGGAATAAAAGCTGTAGATCCTTTAATTACCTGTTGTTGTTGTTTAGGTCATCAGCCAAAAGGCTGGTTTGAACCTGTAGAGGTTTTACTAAGTAAAACGAGGAGTGAGGTGGTTTACCATTGCCTTCCTCACTGAGTGGAAAAGTATATACGCTTATCAGCATGCCGGGCCCTCTGAAAAGCACATATTTTCCACTCTGCAAATGACACTTTCACTTCATTCACCACAGGGTCTGGCTGTATAATAAAATTCATTACTTTCAGAGAAGATAACTCTGATTAGTGTCTTTTACACCTCTACCTCTTCTGTTCTTAAATGATTCAGTCATTTAATTGGCTGACCATATGATAAGAAACAGAACTATTTATTTTAGCCCTGCAACGAACAGATTGAGTATAAATAATTTGACACTACCTGTCTGTTATGGGCAGTAATTACCTATAAATTTGATTATATACACTTTTGTCGTAAAATGCATACTATGGCTGAAATCTATAAAAAACCATTTTTTACAGATTTTCATGAAAAACAAAAACAGAAAATTACTAATTACCGCTAAACTAAGCGTTATACAAAATAATGTTTGAAATAAAAATAGTAGGTTTTTAAATTTACAACTTTTATTGTTTACATTTTTGCGCTACAATGGATTTTAAGGCCGCAATCTTAAAAAAAACCATTTTTTCTACAAGAGCACAGCTCCGGCTCCAGAAATCCATTTCTACTGCTTTTAGGCGATCCTTCTCTTTCTTTTTCAGTACCCACACTTCCGCACCATAGGTATACACACTCTCCAGGATAGCATGATAAATATTTATGAGTCTTTTATTATAATAAAAACTCATTTTACTATGTTACTGAATAAAAGAAAAGAACATTTTAACCTAGGACATGGCTTTTAGCCATAGTTGGGTAGGTCAATTTCCTTCACCTCGTATGATGTGTTAACGTAACATAGTTTTTAGAAAGTATGTTCATAATTCGATATTTCAAAAAAAAAATAAATGAACTATTTTTGTTATTGTTTGTTAAAATAAATCGGATCGGATTAACAATATTGGATAGTCAGGATCATTAGTTAGTTAGTAAAACTAACGGGAAAACTTGTAATACATGACCTTTAAAATAATGAACAGTTTATTTGCTGATTTCGTGGATAACTAAACAAAACAAATACATAACAATGGAACACAATATTGATAAATCAGTTGACGAAACAAAAAAAAATTGAACAATTCTATCCAATTTTAAGGAAATTTTCATCATTTTATAGCCTAGACTACTAAAAAAATTGTAGAAATAAATTCTTGTTGATAATACTGGGAATCTATTGTGTTATATGTTCAAATTTACAAAGAATTACAAAATCGTTTTTATGACATTTACAGTAATTGTTTTTTTTTTCAAAATATCAGCTTAATTTTATTGACATGTAAATAACATTCAGTGAAAAGAACATGAACTATTATATAATTACAGTTATTATTATAAAAGAATACATACTAAAATATTAAATATCTAGGCAATACCTTAATAGCTAGTTGCCCAATTGATTTTGAAATTGAGTGTATTTAAATTCGAAATTCGATCACGATATTTTTATTAAATATCGTGCATTGAATACCATTGTGCGTGTGATTCTTTATAGACACCCACGTAAAAGAAAAAACAGAATTCATGAATCGATAACTGTTGTTTGTTTTTAGTAAATAGTAGTTATATATTTAACATAATATCAGTGAGATTTCCTTATTAAGGAAATTAACAATTTTTTGTCATCAGTCTCTCGACTGGTTTGATGCAGTTTTCCAAGCTGTTCTATTTTGCGCAAGTTTTTCATATTTACATACCTGTAATACCCTAGATCTTTTGTAATTTGCTTTATATATTCTAACCTTTGCCTCCCCTACAATTTACTCCCTCAATATTACCCTCCATTATTAATAGACCACAAATTATTGATAGACATTGGTTAAGACCTTGATATCTTATGATATGCCCTATTAGCCTATCCATTCTTCTGGTAAAATGCTTCCATATACTTATTTTTTCATTCACTCGCCTCTAAATTACTTATTTTTTCCACCCACCCAATCTTTAACATTTTCCTATAACACCACATTTCAAAAGCTTCTATCCTCTTCCTTTCTACAGCCCTATCACCCACGTTCCACTCCCGTATAATGCTACACTCCAAATATGGTGTTTTAAGAAATTTTTTCTAATCTGTAAGTCAATGTTTGTAGTCAGTAAGCTGTTTTTCATTTCAAAGGCTTTTCTAGCTTAAGCAATTCTACTTTTGATATCACATTTAAATTAACAATTAATTTTGATTTGATTTAAATTAACAATATAATACAGAATTGCAATACGAGGAAAGACAGTAAGTGTATTGTCGCCGACCGGGGCCGATAACACGTGGCAAAACCTTGCTTGCGACATTGGTAACCTTGAAAAGGGCCGTTTAATTAGTTGGAGGGTCCTGAAAAGGACCGTTTGGGTTTTTGTGGTGGCCCTCAAAAGGGTCGTTGTTGGTGATCGGAACCGCCGAAAATTTACAAACCTACAACTTTTATTTCAAACATTTTTTTATAACGCTTAGTTTAGCGGTAATTAGTGATTTTCTGTTTTTTTTTTCATGAAACTCTGTAAAAAAAATCGATATTTTTTAAGATTTCAGCCTTAGTATGCATTTTACGACAAAGTGTATATAATAAAATTTATTGGAAATTAAAAGATCCACAACTTTTATTTAGAGCATTTTTCTCTACAGAACCTAGTTTAGCATGAAAGAGTGATTTTCCGCATTTTTAAGCCAGACTGAGGTTGATTTTTATTTTGCATCTTTCACTCACGATTAAAATAAGGTTATGTTTTATGAAGTTAGTTTTTTGTTTATTTATAATTTTTATTACTAATGTTAGGTTATTTTGTTCATTATTTGCATTGGGAAGAGAAAGTCTGTGAGTGTTTCTCACCAGATTTTTTATATTACTATAACTTACAAACATGTTTGAAGCTTTCAAGTAGCTACTCTACCTGTCATAAAAAAAAATAGTATAAGGATTTGAATAAATTTTGCTCATCATAAAATTCGAAAAATAATTTGCTGTAATAAAAAGTTTTTTATGTAGATACTATGTACAAATAAATCGTAACTATTTTATTTCTAGAAATTTAATTAAACATGGAATATTTATATTCATTTTAGTAAACGTTTATTAATTTTTTATTTTCCCAATTATATTTATTACATAATTAATGTATATAAAATATTAAAGTTTTATTTTGCAACGGATTACTGTTTTTTAGTTAAAATTATTCTTCATAGAAGTTTAATTGTGTATAAAATACAAGTTGTTCATGATTTCCTTTATGTCAATTACAAAAATATTATTTCATATTCGGTGTAATAAAATTTCAAATTAATATTATTTAATTTTTTCCAGAAATGAGTCAATTGTGGATATTTCAAATATATAGATATAAAGATATTTTAGAATGCAAATAATTTGACACACCTGTCTGTTATGAGCAAAAAGTTTTTTTTTCTCTTTTATTTTTTATTTACAACTGTAAAATGATACAACAAGCAAATGTGATGATTATCGTGATTATGTAAATGACATGATAGGCATGAGAGGGGTAGGGCCCCCATTGGTGCCTCCCCAAGAATGAAATTTGTATATCAAATTAGCATGTCTCTACTCCAGCGTCTTTTAAGGCGTCTAGGAGGATTATCAGGTAAATGGACGGAGGAAAGTGAACGCACCAGGGGGTTCTCGTGTTCGTGTGACTTGTCGTGAAAGCGTTTGTATAGGTATTCAATGGAATTTTGTACAAGTGGTGTTTTCAAATCTGTATGTAAGGTTTTGTTGCTAACGTAAAGAGGTGCTTTTGCTATAAGGCGTAATGTTTTTGACTGGAATGCTTGAATTCGTTGCAAGTTAGAGGGTTTGGTTGAACCGTAAATTTGGGATCCGTAGGTCCAAATAGGTTTCAAAAGAGAACAATATATGCGTAATTTTTGTGCCATTGGTAATTTTGATCGTTTGTGAAGTAGGGAATATAGAAGTTTAAGTCGGGAATTCAGTAATAAACGTTTCCGTTTGATATGTGTGCTCCAAGTTAGTCGTTTATCGAAAGTCAGACCGAGATACTTGACCGTATCTGTCTTTGTGAGAGGTTCATTGTCTATGTATACTGGTGGGCAATCACCATGACGGAGTGTGAAAGTTACGTGAAGGGATTTTGTCGTATTAAGTTGTATTTTCCATGTTTTACACCATTCGTGTATAAGATTGAGATGATGTTGGAGTGTTAGTGAAGCGTGTATAGAGTTTTGGTCTCGGGCTAATATCGCTGTGTCGTCAGCGTAGGTAGCAGTGAGGGTCTGGGGTAGGGTCATAGGTCTGAAGTGTATACAGAATAGAGAAGTGGGGCTAAAATTGAGCCCTGAGGCACGCCGGCTAAGACAATAAAGAATAAATTAGAAAAACAAAAACATAGAAGCTTCGTCAGAGGTTGGTCTGCTTTCTCGACGTTCATGTTATACTTATAGCATCGTCACAATACACTCTTTTGTCATTGTAATACAATGTACAGAACAAATTTATAATATATGTCAAAAATAAATCTGGTGTGAAACACGCACAACTTTCACTTGCCAATGCAAATAATGAACAATATAGTCTAACATTAGTACTAAAACATTAGAAATACACAAAAAAACATAGTCTAACCTTATTGTAACCATGAGTGAAAAACGCAAAATGAAAATCAACCTCATTTTGGCTTAAAAATACGAAAAATCACTCTTTCACGCTAAACTAGGCTCTGTAGAGAACAATGCTCTAAATAAAAGTTGTAGATCTTTTAATTTCCTATAAAGTTGATTATACACTTTTGTCGTAAAATGTATACTAAGGGTGAAATCTTAAAAAATGATCCTTTATACAGAATTTCATAAAAAAAATCAGAAAATCACTAATTACCGCTAAACTAAGCGTTATAAAAACAATGTTTGAAATAAAAGTTGTAGTTTTGTAAATTTTCTACAACTGTTATTATGTAAATTTTTGCGCTAAAATACATTGTAACGATTCGAAAACGAGTCACAGATAAATCTGTTTATGTTTGCTCTAGTCGAGAGTATAAACAAACTCCAGCTGATTGAAAAATAAATACTTTAAAAATTATTTAATTTATATTATCAGAAAATATTTAAAAGAGTTATTTATATGGTTGCTAGGAAACTATAAAAAATAAGAAGTGAGAATTTTGTAAAGAAGAGGGAGAGTGGTTCCGAACGTCGAAGAAGATGGACGGGCCACATGACAAATAAAAAATTTAATTTAAAATATACAATTAAAGACGGGACAGTGTAAACTAAAATGACATTTAAAAAACAGTAATCTAAAACTTATGGGACACGTTTTTGTTAAAATAGATAAAATGTATAAGTAATAATTTTAAAACACAAAAAAAAAATAAACACTAACGATAATGTTGTGAGAATAGTCTAAATTAATAAAGAGAATTTGTTCAACAATATTGAATCTATTTAATCACAGCAAATTTGGCATCCAGCTTGTGTGGAGAATATTTAATATCCAGCAAATTTGGCAACCCGATTGTGGGGAAGAATTTAAACGATAATTTAAAGAAGAATCCGTAAAATTAAATAGAGACGAAAATGTAAAAGAAATACATGTAATATTTATAATTCTAAAACAGAAGACATGTCGGAAGCTGACTACAAAAAACTGATAGATCTTCGTGTCGCAGATTTGAAATAGGAACTTAGAAAACGTAATATACAAGGAAAAGGTGTAAAAGCAATACTTATGGAACGACTACATAGGATTTTAGTTGAGGAAGGCCAGGATCCAGACTCGTATCTATTCGAGATTGTTTCTCCAGCAGCAGAAAGGAATCAAACTCCAACTACATGTGAAGAGAAAAGAAAAGGTGAGCAGAGTGAAAGAGATGAATCATCGGAGGATGAAGACGAGGGTCGAGCAGATGAGGAAGACAAAGCAGGAAAGAAGGAGCCAGATGAGACAGGATTGCCAGGACTACCAATCTTAACCAAGTAACAGGTATCTTAACCAAGTAACAGGTTTGGTGCAAACCTCATGTGATGCAGCAGATGTGAGTAATGATAATAGTGATAATGATAATAGTCAAACCGATGTGACTGCAAACATGTTGAAACAGCTTATGTCATTAGTTAGTAAAATAGAACAACAGGGAGAAAATCTAAGTAGAAAAATGGATGAACAGAGAAAAGAACAGGGAGAAATGAGTAGGAAATTAGATAAACAGGGAGAGGACATAAATTGTAGAATAGATAGTTTGAGTAATGATTTAAATAAAAGATTAGATAAACAGGAAAAAGAGATAAAGGAGTTTAGAAAGGAGATGAAACAAGATAAAGTTAAAATAATTGATAAACTTAGGTCAGAAATTAGGAAAGATTTAGAGGATACAAATAAGAGTAATGAGAAAGAAAATGCTAATTATTTTGAAAAATATAAGGATATAAAATAAAAATAATACTGAAAATATAGGTAAAACTAATAATCATGTAGAAAACAATGAAGTAACCTTTGATAATACAATAAATAGTGTGGTAACTAATAATAATTGTACCGAGATGAAAGTAAAACAAAGTTCAATTGATAACAGTAAAGGTGTGGATAATTTTCCAATTGATTTAGGT
Organism: Catonia carolina; assembly: GCA_035578175.1. Lineage (NCBI taxonomy): Eukaryota > Metazoa > Arthropoda > Insecta > Hemiptera > Achilidae > Catonia > Catonia carolina. The sequence continues at coordinate 44,267,462 of JAQMRL010000004.1, forward strand.
CTGAATAGTGTCAAACAGTTTTTTAATTCTCCTATAACAAGTTATATAACAAATGATAGGGTAAGATACAGTAATAATAATGATAATGATAATAATAATAATAATAATAATAATAATAATAATAATAATAATAATAATAATAATAATAATAATAGTAGTAGTAGTAGTAGTAGTAGTAGTAGTAGTAGTAGTAGTAGTAGTAGTAGTAGTAGTAGTAGTAGTAGTAGTAGTAGTAGTAGTAGTAGTAGTAGTAGACAGTACAATGAAACAGAGGATGATAGAAATAGTACTTCAATGTTAGATTTTGTTAAAAACAATGTAATTAATAAACTCAGTATTGGTAGGAATTTCCAAACCAAAAGAATTAATAATCTTGGTAAACTTAATGAATTACTAATGAGCTTTGTTAAAGATAATATACCTATAATAAATATCGATGCTAGGTACACTAATCATGATAGATGTGAAAAAATTATGTATATATGTTGGTTATGTTTATTGTTAATGGTTTTATTAGTTGAGAAGCGATAAACATAATGTTTATTAGTAATGTTTATACACTCTAATGTTTGATAGGGTTATGTTCAATTACATTATGTTTACAGTTTATAGTTTATTTGCATGGTTTATTTATTTTTCTGCTTATATTGTGTGTTAATTAGTTACTTTGTTGGTAATTTGTTTACATAATTTATTAAGTTGTATTTAATTATATTAATGTTGTTTGAGTAATGAGTTGTAAGGTTACCTAGCGGCATAAATTTGAAATATTTTGGCTATAATCAGTACATTTAAATTTATCAAACAAATTCAAAATTTAAGATGTAATTGTAATTAAGGGCTAAATTTTTCTTTGGTTTCAAAATTTAAATGGGGGGGTATTTGTAACGATTCGAAAACGAGTTACAGATAAATCTGTTTATGTTTGCTCTAGTCGAGAGTATAAACAAACTCCAGCTGATTGAAAAATAAATACTTTAAAAATTATTTAATTTATATTATCAGAAAATATTTAAAAGAGTTATTTATATGGTTGCTAGGAAACTATAAAAAATAAGAAGTGAGAATTTTGTAAAGAAGAGGGAGAGTGGTTCCGAACGTCGAAGAAGATGGACGGGCCACATGACAAATAAAAAATTTAATTTAAAATATACAGTTAAAGACGGGACAGTGTAAACTAAAATGACATTTAAAAAACAGTAATCTAAAACTTATGGGACACGTTTTTGTTAAAATAGATAAAATGTATAAGTAATAATTTTAAAACACATAAAAAAAATAAACACTAACGATAATGTTGTGAGAATAGTCTAAATTAATAAAGAGAATTTGTTCAACAATATTGAATCTATTTAATCACAGCAACATATTTAAGTCGCAATCTTTAAAAAACATTTTTTTACGAAAAGCCTTTTCAAGAATTTCAGCAGACATGGCCCTATCTTGTAGAGCATAAAAAATTTTAGTAAATAAGGCGATTTTTAAAAAAGTCGAAGGGCCGTTTTTGAGAAAATCGCAAAAAAGTGAAAAATGACACGAATAAACTACTACTTCCGGTTGACCAATTTTGATGAAAATTTTCTTGTCGGGTCCTCTAGTGGTACCTAACTTAAGTTTAAAGTTTCAAGTTCGTACTATATTTCGTTCTTGAGATATTCTGTTCACACACACAGACCAATCGCTAAAAACATGGTTTTTGGGTTCAAGGGTCTGAAAACGTGTAATTAGATCCGGGTGAAAACTCGATTTCGAAAAATCGACATGAAAACAATACTTTCCTTCCTATATATTTATATAGGTAAGAGAAAGTAAAAATATTAAATACATACATAATGTTTATAACTCAAACTATAAAAATTTGGTAGAATTATTGTAAGAATGTGTAAAGTAATATGGAATTTATAACTTCTCATTGTAATTCAGAAGCAGTATACGTGTATAAACTTTTAAAATGAAGGCTAAATCATATTTGTTTCATTTGAATGAATTTGTAGTCGCGTGTTTGACCACGAATTGCTCAGGAAGAAGAGTTTCTTTGGACATAAAAATATTTCATTAATTCAAGGTTAAAGAAAAGAAATAGTCACTATATAATTTTTGTTTTCACAAAAAATTATTATAGATATTTTCTTGAAGATATCGTACTCGCAAAGTTATTATCTGTTCATATATATAATTTTTTTCATTGGTAAATTAGGGCACCAAATATTTTGGTTTTTTATTCAGAATTAAATTGAAATAAAGTAGTTATTTTGTAAATGAAGGTAAATTGGTTTATGATATTATCTAGTTGTAATTATCTCTAAAACAAATGTGTGTCTGAATTAAAATATTACGTAAAAAAAATCATAAATAATATTTTAAAGTGAAAAAAATAATCAAAGTATTTCAGTCGGTTCGAAAGACATCTGAATCGACTGGAAATTTATATGGTATACAAAATGAGGATAAATCTAGCAGATTATCAAATCTGTAAAAAAGGCCTTATCAAATCTGGAGACCTCAGACCTTATCAAATCTGGAAAAGCCCTCACTCACTCACTGACTTATCACTAATTCTTTTACCTGCGCAATAGCTAGAAAAAAGCTAAAATTTGGCGGGAATGTTCCCTTTATCGTAAATAGAAAAGTTAAAAATAAAAGATTTTGGTATTCCACCGTAAAGAGGTTGAAAAAGATATTTAACCCTTAAACTGATTCTTTCCGTTTACTAAGTTCCGGACTATCTAGATAGCTGAAAATCGGACAAAAATTACCCCTTAACCATTTCCAAAATGTATCCCTAAGGGAATGAAAATGGTGTTCAACCCTTAAACTAACATTTATTACTAAGTTCTAGACGAGTTAGATAGCTGAATTTTGGTGATGTTACCTACAGTGCACATAACAAATTAACAATTTCAAAAATGTGCCCGTAAGGGGTTGAAAATGGTGTTCAATCCTTAAACCAATATTTTTTTCCGGCCGAGAGGGATGAAACTCGTTTAAAAATTATTGAAATAAAGAAACATTATATCCGGGTGAAGCCGGGACGGGCAGCTAGGTTTTTAAGTTTTTTTTTATAAATGTTTTATCAAATTCAAATAAAATCAAACTGAAGTTAAACAGTAAATAAATTTAAAATTAAATGCAATAAACTAACTAACATTAAAATTAAATGCATAAAGTTAACTCAAAAGAAAAATATTCTAGACTATTGCTTGCATGGGAATAACCACTGGTTTTTCATTAATGAGTGACTGAACCTCAAAAAAATTTTTGAGAATATATAATAAAATTTTCTAGTATTACCAAAGTGATTGTAAATATATCTGTAAAAAAATATTTTTCTAGTTTAAAAATGCATCATAAACTTCAATAATGTTCATATATATATTGTATTTCCTTCAAAATTGAACATAATATTTTTCCTCAGAATACATCTACTATCTCCAACATTTAGAAACAGTTTTTAAAAAACTACACTGATTTTATTAACAAATATAAAATAACATAAATTGGTTAGTTTATCTGGAATAACAGAATCTAGATCTTCATTGTTATAAAATCTCTATAGAATAAAAGACTTAGTACATTCAAAATAATTGTGGCGTATATATCTTCCGTTGAAATCTCTCATGCCTAACTGAAAATTTTACATTTCTAAAGGTCTAGTCTGCACTAACGAACAATGTACCCGTCAAAAATTATTCGTCATACCTTGCATCACGTAGATCTTTTTCAGAATGTGCACGGATCATAATCAAAAGAGATATGCTATTTCTTGATGACCTTTCTTAAGCAAAGCTTAGTATTTTTTTTTCAACGTGTTCTGCAAATAACTGCTAATGCAGACGGTGAAGGATGAAATGATTTTTGTAACGTATGAAAATATGCCGTGCCTGAATGGGATTCGAACCCATGACCACATGATGAGAGGTGAACACGTTACTAACTACGCCAATGCGGCCGGCAAAAGCTTAGTGGAAATGCTTTATTTATTATAGACCTCAAATTTAGCATAATTTGAAATCGTACTGCCTCTATTCATATAACGAAAATAACGGGATTTTTTGGTTTTATGTACAACTGCTTTACACGTTACTACTGATGCAAACTATGAAGGATGATAGATGAACTGACGGGGAATCAAACCCGGGACCCCTGACATAGAAGATAGTTCTGTTGATCAACGAGCTCACCGGGAATTGTATTGTATTGACTGGTAGTAATTAGGGAAATTTGTAAACTCCCAAAAAAAATCAGCAGAAAGAATTCAGGAAGTAACATATCCGAATTAACACTGAAATAAATTAACTTTATGTCTTTCTAAAGTTGTATGAACATTCTGGTCATTATCAATTACTGTGGGTTATGGAAAGACCGGTTTTTATATTGTAATAATTTCCCAGATCTAGTTGGGAATCGAACTTTTCACTTTTTAGGCTAGCGTGCTAACCATTACGCCACGAAGGCGGTCGAGTCAACTATATTACATTGTTAAATACCAGTTTTAACAGCTACCATTCAACAGTGAATGCAAATTTATTTAATTAAATGATAAAATTCATTGCGAATGTTATTTTAACGGAAACGTGTTGGTTGATACATGACAAGTCACATGATGCTAATGACGTAACAGATAGAAACAAATTGAGATAGAAGAGGGATTTAAGTCTAACTAATAATAGTACTGTAGAACTATTTTAAAATACATAACATTTACTGGACTAATACTATGGGTGGACTTACGCATTAGTTCACAAATCTATTAAGAATTTAATGGTATGTACGTATTAAGAAAATGGAACAGAAATTTTATGACGTAAGCGATTTTAGTATGTATTTTAAAAATAACATTTAATATTTTATTACAACGTTTAAATAAAATCATGCTCACCACTAAAAAATCCTTCTTAAAGTTATGAGTATTACTTTTTAAGCCCTACTTTTTTTAATGAAAAGAACTTAAACAATTTTTTTGAGTTTAAATTATGACACCGGTAAAAAACTAATAAAATGTTCAAAGAGAAAAATCCTCAGAATGATCAATGAGTTTTAACAATCGTTTTGTACAAACTCTAAAATTACAAAACTACATTCATAATTTAACTTTTCCAATTTACTTCGGTTATTTTTATGTTATATTTTCTTTAGAGCGTGAAAACTCCTATATTATATTAACAATAAATATGATTAGAAGGTGGAAACTAAAAATACGTACAAGGAGGGGTACAAAAATAATTCTCTCAGTTGTGTTTAAAATTTATATCCACTATTTATAATTTAATTCCAAAGAATTAGGCGATTCTATGACATGTTTTCATAAATAATTTGAAGAGAATTGTGGAAAGCCAATTTTCTTTAGTCTAATCAGTCAACTGTACTTTATATTATATTTATGAATGTATTTAATATTATGTAAGTGCAACCAGAAGATTAAAAGCAGAAAAAGAGCTTGCGAGGCTATGAACTAAAGTGGTATAATGAGGCTTTAAAAGTATTAAAAAAAAATTGATAAATTCATTTTTCATTTTTAATCCATCAGATGAGTTTATGAAAGTGACAATTTTAACTCTCTTAATAGATAACATTGAAACGCGATACGCTTTAAGCAAAAAAGTGACGTCAAAAGTCACAGCTATTGTTCTAGCAACAATATAAATTTGCCTATAGCGTCATCATAACAGCATGGACCAAAAGGATTTCTATACGATAAAAAATAATCTTTAATTAAAACACTAACTACGATATTTTGTAGTAGGTACTTATCCTTGAACTATTACAAGTTAATAAATATTAAAGTTTTGGAGTAAAAGAAATTAAGATACATGTTTTTACGTCCGAAGTAATGTAATTTTATAATCATTGGACAGTTATTAACGATACATCACAAAGAATTATTTTTACATATTGACTTATCAGATTATAAACATGTCAGTTCATTAAAAAATAAGATGATTACGCCTTCTTAAATATGTTTTTTTACAGATACAATTGTTTTAAATTCAATCTTGAATTTTATTGAAGTTTCTTTTATGTAACGAACGATACACTATACATAGGCTTAAACGTCCCATACATAAACGATGAGTTCCTACGCGCATACACACAATTTAAAAAGAAATTACCCAATAATCCAAGTCAGCTCATTGTTAACCTAGACACACCAGATTTACCAACGGCTCCTATACGAATACTTAAACGACTCTGGTGTTGGGATATCATGAGATGTCAAAATTAAAGAAAAATAAAATAAGTAAATAATTTACAAAATAATGAACTAACTTAATGATTACGTTTGGAGTACTGTCAATGGGCAGCGATCTCCTCAATGTCTTAAAATTTATCAATATATGTATCCATTTTTTATCAAATTTGCTTGTTGTTAATTTTATACAGTTGCAAATAAAAATATCTTGTATATTCAAAAAAATAGTTTTTTTTTAACTTTTTGTTCATAACTGCAATTAAACTTACAAACAAATAAATATGACAAACACAAAACATGACTTAACTTTAGGACTTGGAGGAAAAAACACCACTCAGCAATAAGACTTCAACGAGAATTTTATTAGATCAGAGAGAAATTGTAAAATAAATTCAATTCATAAAACGTGTCTCCATTTTTAAACATTGCACCCTCCCACAGACTGACACAGGTATTTAATAAAGTCATTTAGTTACGGTAATAAAATGTACTCCCACAAATCTACTATTATATGAATGTTTTAAAAGAAGGAGGAGAAGGAGGAGTAGGAGGAGAAGGAGAAGAAGAAGGAGAAGGAGAAGAAGGAAAAGATTAAGAAGAAGAAGAATAAGAAGAAGGAGAAAAATGAGAAGAAGAAGAAGAAGAAGAGAGAGAGAGAGAGCGAGAGAAGGAAAAAGAAGAAGAAAAAGAGGAAGAGGAGGAGGAGGAGGAAGAAGATGAAGAAGAAGAAGAAGAAGACAGATTACATTTGGCAGAAAAATTTGTAATAAATGAAAATTGAAAAATGAAAAAATGGAAAAATTTGATAAATGAAAATTTTTAATATTTAAAAATACAATAAACCTGTTAAACGTAGTCAGAAATATTGTAACGTTTATTTCTACTAGGAGGCTACTGTATTTTTCGATTTTATTTGATTATTTGTTGGTACATACTTCCTTTTTAAAAACTACCCAATCGAAAGTAAACGGTGTTTGCACTATCAATCATAGTTATTACACATTTGTCCTTATCATATATTCTGTCAAATATAATAATTTTATTTTTAAGGACACAGGATAGACATAATAAAGGATAAACGAAGGATTTGAAAGTACAGTACATTAAAATTACAATGTAACATACTTTTATTCCAAAGGTAGAAAGGTCAACGTTCTCAAGTTATTCAATAGTTGTATCTTTTTACGTTTACACTTAAGTATTGTACACTATACATATTGTAATAGTAGACTGCATTGTTAATTCAATAAACGCAACTTAAAGTTCTGTTTCTTTATAGAGCAGCATGTAAACATTTCCTGTTAGATCACACCCACGTTAAACTATGTACGGTTCTTTTGTGTACAATAAATCAACATTTTCAAGTTCACAGCGTTTTATTAACTTCTTTCATAAATAAAACGTTGAAAATTTCAGTTCAATAAAAATTACATAAAAATTCTTGTTAAAAATTGTTTCATATCGATACCGAAAGTGCCGTACTTTAGGGTACTTGTTTAGGATCGATCGTTTTCAATCAATATATATTATTTAAAAGCATTATCGATTGGAAATTATTACTACTTTTTATTATTAAATTCAAATATCAACACGAATTTAAAATTTTAGTGCTTAAGGGGACCACGGATCCCTATGATAATGTTAAAATTTGTCCTGTTTTCTCAGTAACATCAGAGATAGAGGCTTGATTTTTATTTTAGATGAACATGTACGCTCTTTTACAACGTTTACGTATAGTATTTTTTTCTTATAATTACATATTTAATTTATAGAATCTTTTTTTAAATTACCTCTTTTTGGCGTTAAAATTTAACACGACAAATCACACGAACACGAGAACCCACTGGTGCGTTCACTTTCCACCTTCCATTTAGCCTACCTGATAATCCCCCTAGATGCCTTAAAAGACGCTGGAGTAGAGACCTGCTAATTTGATACACAAATTTCATTCTTGGGGAGGCACCAATGGGGGCCCTAACCCTCTCATGCCTATCATGTCATTTACATTATTATCATAATCATCACATTTGCTCAAATTCTTTTTAAGAATTTAAATTCTTAAATTTTACAATTGTAAATAAAGAATTAAAGAGAAAAAAAATTAACACAAAAATGTTTTCTCTTCTTTTTTAAATTTTGGAAAACTAAGCATGTAAAAGTTACATCTGTATCCTTAAACATTTCAGCATTGTAGCTTCAATAGAAAACGGGTCATTTGTGTTAAAAATTAATATTTGCGACAAACCGCATTTAAAATAAGATAATAAACACTTTCAATATGTTTAACAACGTTACATCAGTTACAACTCACTAAAACTAACCAAAAAAGTTCAATACAGTAAACACTTTAATCTATAAACAAAAGACAGCTGATGATAATTTCCATCCCGTGAATAATTAAGGTATAAAATTATTTATTGTAAAAAGTAATGTCAATCAATATATTACTGAGCATTCATTAAATAAGCATGTTTTTTTCCAGTTGTGGAGTTCTACAAATAAAATTTAAACAAAAATATTTCTAGTAGTCCTAAACACATGAAAAATACACGAAGTCAGAATTTCAAACTTCATTATAGCAATAATTAATTTAACACTCCACCTCCCCGTTATGGGCTAATAAATGGGTTATAGAAATAATTTAGTTAATACGAAACAGATTGACAGTAAATTGAACACAGTATTAATAATTTTAGGTCTATAAGTTTTATTTTGATATTTCCTACATGTATAGTCCCTTTTCGGAGTCTCCTGGGTCCAGTTTCAAAAACTGATCACTAGCAATGGAAACTATACAAAAATGTACTGAATAGGTACTGTCACTTTATAGTTCATGATGTTAATAATTATAAAATCTGGATGAAACTAATATTAGAATTGGATACGGCACATTACTTCTTAAAGTCACGTAGATTGTCACGATGCTATAAGAATGTCATCTTTGAGCAACTGGCATTTGAATCATGTGATGTAATCACCAGAAGGCTACTAAAGGATAATAATCTTTAATTCCCTTTACAATATATTTGTATTGTGTTATTTTAAACAACTTTAGAATAAAGTATTACATTAAAGAGATAACCTCGATACCAACAGATTTTTAAGATGTCATAATTCGTTATTGTGTAAGTTGATAAAATATTTTATAGAAGTTTATACCTACAGCTAAGGATGTTGAGATCAACATCAACTTTTTGAACAAGAAATTTTGTTTAAAAATTGAGTAAAATATCTGGTGTGAAACATTCATACAACCTTTTCGTACAAATGTATATAATGAAACATATGAACCATGTTTAATCATGAGTAAAAAATGTAAAATGAGAAACATAACCTAATTTTAATCATGAAAATCACGTTAAATGGAAATCAACCTATTAGGACTTAAAAATACAGAAAATCGCTATTTGACGCTAATGTTTCTCTGGAGAAAAATATGTTGGAAATAAAAATTGTAGATTTCTCAATTTCCTAGAACTTTGATTAGTACACACTTTAGCATTAAAGTGCAAATTAAGGTCGTAATCATAAAAAACATTTTACGAAAGCACAGCCTCCCGAAAGTTTCAGCAGACGTGCCGCTATCCTATCTTTTAGATCATGAAAAATGTAGTAAATGTGGTTATTTTAAACAAAATCGTAGAAACCGTTGCTGAAAATATCGAAAAATTTGATTAGGTCGAATAAATTATCACCTCTGGTTGACTGATTTTGATGAAAATATTTGTGTTGGGGTTCCTCTTGTGGTACTTTACATAAGTTCCAAGTTTCAACTCACGCACAAAAACAAATACATACCAGTTGTTAAAAACATGGTTTTTTGGTTCTGAAAACGGTTAACTCCGGTGAAAACTCGATTTCGAAAAATGTACATGGAAACGATACAGTAATACCTCGCATAACGCTTCCCCGTTTAGCGCTGATTCGTTACAGCACTTTTATGAAGACTTTAAGGTCATCAGAGGTTTGTACAGAGATGCGTTGCAGTAGCCGGCAAAAAACTGAACGTGCTTGCACGCAACAAACAAAAACAAAAATAAAAGACAGGCGACTTTGAACGACTATATCCTATAAGAAGAAAAAAGTAGAACTTAACCAAGGTTCCAGTCCGGACCATCATCTTCCTAAATGAATTTAGGTACAATTTACAAAACAAACTTATCCGTTAAGTAGAGTTCATATTTTTATTTTGTTATTTAATGATTCAGCATGTTGCTATGGAAATATTAAATAACAAAATAATCAAATGTTTATGGAAATAACAAAATAAAAATAATGTACTCTACCAGACGGATAAGTTTGTTTTGTATTACCATAAACATATGTTCTTAATGCTAGGCTTTTTTTACATATTTTTATTTTGGTATTTCTTTATGTTTGTAATGTACAAATTTATGTTTATTTATATTACTTACTTGTGTGTACCTTCCTTTAATTTGTAACGTACTGTGTCTTGTATTTTCAACGTATAATTTGACATGCTATATTTAATTTGTTGTTTATATTATACTGTACAACTTATAAATAAATATTTGAACCCCATAAATAAAAAAAAAATAGCCTATAGCCCTATAAACAAAAAATTACCAAAAATAAAACAAAAAACAATCAGTAAACATATGTATTGTATGTTGTATGTATGTACTGTGCAGTGCAGTAAATGCGTTGTATGGAACCGATGTAATTACGTAATCGCTCGACCCCGTACAGCGCTGTTTCGTTTAGCGCCCGATGGCTGCAGAACCCATCACACGCGCTAAACGGGGTACTACTACTGTACTTTACTTCCCAATGTATTGATATAAGACAAGAGAAAGTATAAAATTTAGTTTTATTAGGTATACTCATTTTCACCATCTACGAGGTGTGGCTATTAAATAACGAGACTGACGTAAAAAATTTTATTTATTTTTTATACATAATCACTTATTGTCACCTTCAATATACACTCCTTCTCCATCCGTACAACGCTCCATGCGAATTTTTCATTGTTGGATACAGTGCTAGAAGTCATCTTCTGTCAGCTCCTTCAGGACACGTGCCGCTTTCTCTTTTACAGCTTCCACAGACTCCAATCTTGTCCCTTTTAATGAAGATTTTACCTTAGGAAACAGGTAGAAGATAATAACATGTGATAAAACATGGATTTTTACTTATGATCTGGAAACGAAGCACCAATCCATGCACTGGAAAAGCCGAACTCCACCGAGAGCCAAAAAAGCTCGAATGAGCTAGTCAAAATTTAAAGCAATGATGATTGTTTTTTTTGATATCCATGGGATTGTGTACCTTTTCTGGGTTCCTGAAGGTCAAACAATTAATCGATATTACTACCTTGAGGTACTTTCTAAACTACGTTAAAGAGTAAGGAAAACGCCCCGAAATGTGGAAGGACAAATCATGGGTTCTCCACCAAAACAATGCGCCAGCTCATTCCGCGTTATCTGTCAAGAGGTTCCTAGCCAAGTACAGCATCTCAGTGTTGGAACATTCACCTTATTCACCAGATCTTGCACCATGTGACTTCTACCTGTTCCCTAAGGTGAAATCTGCATTAAAAGGGACAAGATTTGAGACAGTGAAAGCTGTAAAAGAGAAAGCGGCACGTGTCCTAAAGGAGCTGAAAGAAGATGACTTCCAGCACTGTTTCCAAGAATGGAAAATTCACATGGTGCGTTGTAGGGATAGAGAAGGAGTGTATATTGTAGGTGACAATAAGTGATTATGTATAAAATAAAAATAATTTGTTTTACATCAGTCTCGTTATTTAATAGCCACACCTCGTATTGTAGTATGTATGTACTGTGCAGTACAAAGAAACGTTATACGGAACCCGATGTAATTACATAATCGCTCGACCCTGTACAGCGCTGTTTCGTTTAGCACCCGATGGCTGCGGAACGCATCACACGCGCTAAACGGGGTACTATTGTACTTTACTTCCCAATGTATTGATATAAGACAAGGGAAAGTATAAAATTTAGTTTTATTAAGTATACTCATTTTCACCATATACTATAATTAAACTATATATAATTAAACGCATTTGAGTTTTCGGCCCATATTAAGTCCCATTGTAATGACTCTGGTCAGTTTTGTTTTATAACAAAGCCTCCACGTGCAGATATTCCAGCACCCACCTTTATATGTTTTTAACTCCCGATAGGAGCACCTTTAAGGGCTTCTACGAAGAATAGAAGCAGACCACTATACGTACGGAAGATAGAAGAAAAACCTACAGTGTAAGAATTATGAGAATGTGGGCTGCAAATATACGTTCCAGAAATGTCTAAAATTACTTTACGTGGTCTAATATGGCCGTACACTTAAAAAATTATTTTATTTACTTTTGATATAATTCATATAAATTTTATATTCAACAAACATAGTTTATTAATTTTTTTGAGTAATGATCCCTACATTAAGCCTTGGACTTGTACGTAAGTAATGATATAAGATGATTTACAGATGAAAGAAATAACAGATCTGCCCGGGAATCGAACCCGGGAACGAAACCATTTGTGCTAACCACTCCTCCAACGGGCCGGCCAATGTATAACGTCTATATTAAAAATAAAAACGTATAAGGAACAGGGACCTTTTTAATTACTTTTTTAAGTTATTTAATTAATTATATTTCACTTCCGGTTTATCTACCACTTGGGTATCCGGTCTATCTCGGTTTCATTTACTTGAAATGGAACATTTTTCGTTCATAACAGAAGTCGTACAATGTTATATTGCACTCATTTATTTTTTAATTGCTAACAAATATTTTTAAACATCTAACTACATTCATTGTTTTAACATGTAGCATAAGTATTATTAATAAAAATTTTAAGACTAGCTAACTTGGAAATTAACGCAATATTATTGCTGAATTAAATCACGTAGAAAATAAAAACATCAGCTAAACATAAATGCTGACAGTAGTAACAGAGTACAAGCTTTTAATAGAAGTTGATTTAAACTACAACACAAGATTGTTTCATAAGAATATTTTTAAACATGAGTTTCTCACGTATTTATAAAGTTTTGTAATAAATTTGTAATTGTAATATTATTGTGTTTTTCTTCCTTGTTACGATGTCCAATATTGACATTTATCGAATTCTAGCGGTACCCAGTGCGCAATGCTTCGCTCAAGAAAAGAACACATGTTTTACTGGAAAATATTATATTAAATTTATTTTATCTTAATGGCAGAGGATAAACAATGTGTTTGGTTTTTATTTGGTGAGTAAATGTACGAATTTTTCGGTGAGCCAACTCGGGAGCAAGCTACATACAATTGCCCTTGTGCTTTGTTGATGGTGTGAAAAATCTGAAACACTTTCACATCTTTCTCTTGCCAATGCAAATAATTTACAACATAACCTAACATTAGTAATAAAACATTAGAAATAAACAAAAAACTAATCTCCATAAACATAACCTAATTTTAATCGTGAGTGATTTTTTCTTTGGCTTAACGTCTGAATGAATTTAACGCAAAATGAAAATCATCCTGTTTGGTTCAAAAATACGGAAAATCACTTTTTCACGCTAAACTAGGCTCTGTAGAGAAAAATGCCCTAAATAAAAGTTGTAGATCTTTTAATTTCCTATAAATTTTATAATATATAAATTTTTGTCGTAAAATGCATGCTAAGGCTAAAATCTTTTAAAAAATTGATTCTTTTTAAATTTCGTGAGAAAAAACAGAAAATCGCAATACAAAAACATGTTTACAATAAAGGTAGTAGGATTTTAAATTGTCTACAATTTTAGTTTATACGTTTTTGTGCTTAAATGCATATTAGAGCCGCAATCTTAAAAAAACATTTTTTTTACGAGAAAACAGCCTCTTCAAGAATTTCAGCAGACATGGCGCCTACACTAACTTGTAGAGCATAAAAAATTTAGTTTATAAGGCGATTTTTAAAAAATTCGTATGAGGGTTTTTGAGAAAATCGCAAAAAAGTGAAAAAATACACGAATAAACGAGGTACTACTTCCGGTTGACCGATTTTGATGAAAATGTTCGTGTCGGGTCCGTAGTAGTATCTAACTTAAGTTTCAAGTTCGTACAATGTTCCGTTCTTGAGATATTTTGTTCACACACAAACGCAGACCAATCGCTAAAAAATACATGTTTTTTGTGTTCAGGGGGTCTGAAAACGTGTAGATCCGATGAAACTCGATTTCGAAAAATCGATATGAAAACAATACTTTCCTTCCTATTATATTCATATAGGCAAGAGAAAGTAAAAACACGGAAACAATGAAATAAATGAAGGTTTTTGAAGATAAATGAATAGATGAAGAAACAGATTAGAGAATTTAAGGAAGGTGCGTTAATGAAGCTGAGAATAGTTCAGCAATGGAGGATTATGAAGAGGTTCTCTTAAGGCTTTAATAGCCTACAGCTCCAGATATAAAACAAAACATAAGAACCTTAGTTTCCTTGGAAAAAATCGGGTGATTTCTAATAGAATATTCTTCAAATACATTTCAAAGAAAATGTAATATTAATTTCAGAACACTCTAACCGTAATATAACGAACATAATTATCATTATATTTAAAACAATCAAATTTTAATATTGATTTTTCTAAGAAAAAACTTTCTGTTGTAACTACTTTTGCATTAACGTATATAAAATATGTTCCCTATAAAAAGTAACCGAGATATAGGCAAATAAAGAAACACTTAGCAAATGTCAATATAAGAAAAAATAACATGAGAATTAAAAATACCCTCATGTGAAGTTGAAAAGTATTTTCTTTTGTTATTTGGTAACATAATGGAACAAAACCATTTGTAAGAGTAATTTCCCCCAGTATTGACAAAACGATAAATTTTTTCTCTATGTAATACTTCATCGTACAATTTAAATAACAATCAAAGTAAGTGAAATTTTCAACTGGATATAATATGTTTATCAAAAGGGTGGAGAGTTAAATTATTTTTACATTCGATCTGTTAGTTCCAGGGCTATAAAAAATAGTTCTGTTTCTTATCAGATGGCCAACCAATTATATAACTGAAGTATTTAAAAACAGAAGAAACAGAGGTGTAAAAGACACTAGTCAGAGTTATCTTCTTTGAGGTAATGAATTTCATTTACAGCCAAACCCTGTGGTGAATAGAAGTGAAGTTGTCATTTGCACGGTAGAGAGTAGATGCTTTTCAGAGGACCTAGGCATGCTGATGAACATACTTTTCCACTCATTTAGGAAGGCGATGGTAAATCACTTCACTTCTCGTTTTATTTAATAAAGCCTTTAGAAGTTCAAACCAGCCTTTCGGCTGATGACCTAAACAACTATTTTATTGGAAATACAATAAAATTTTCTTATTTTGAAAAAAAAATATTAAGACTAATAATTTTATATAAATAGTAAATATTACGAAAAGGCAAAGTTCCAAAAATAAAACACTTCTTGTAAACATTAACATACGTTGTTTTAAAACACAATGTAGCGAGAAGTTGACAACTTCCTTGAATTAAATGTATTTTTGAAACTAGTCCGCGGTAAATTTAGATCTAGTAGTCATAACGTTATTAGTTTGTAAGTTTTATCTATGAATAAGAACATTTTAATGAAACTGTAATTACTTTTAACAGGAACTTAATTAATGTAAATAAATTATTCTTTAATGAATAAAATGTTTAAAAAGATACTACAGTAATATTCAGATAGTATGATGGCTCAGGGTAATTATCAGTTAATAATATTCCCTTTGCTCCCGTGAATTTCCCTTTCAGTTTTTTAACTCAAGTGAAATGATCTGTAAAAATGCCTTTTATGAGCGAACGCAGATGGAAATTTTTACAAAGGCAAATAGTGGAAATTTTTACCTTTGACCTATGGCAAAAACTATTAGTGATTTCTGTATTGCGTACTCTAGACGAATAGTATGACACTAATTTTGTTTCCAAATTCCGACTTTGATTTCTTGATACTTCCGGTTTTGGGCCACTTCCAATAAAAACCGGAACTTCAAACCAAATGATTTCTGTATCTACTCTATATAGGAAATCGAATGACACTGTTTTTGTTCCCAAATTCCGATTTGAATTCTTTGGATTTGATTTCTTGACTTCCAGTTTTGGGCTACTTCCAGCGTTCTTTAACAAAATATAAACTTTTTATCAGTTGACCGATTGGAGTGGCTCGAAGGACTTGAAAAGAATTATTTACTAATGTAATAATTTAAAAATATATTATTTTTCTAACATGAATCGTAATCATAAATTAATGTTTTATCTTTTGTTAGGCCTACTGATAGACATAAAAATAAATATTAAATTAAATTTAACCCGTTTTATTTTATAATTACAGTAATAAAATTTAACGAAGTTTTTCGAACAAAAAACGATAAAATAATTAAAAAGATTTATGATTCACTTTATCGGTCCATACAAGTAACTTGCTGCAGTTGCTTTTAAGAACAACTCTTTATGAAGTTTCAGTTCAAATTAAAAAACTTGTTTTAATTGTACAAATTGTATAGCTTAATACAATAGAAGTTTTTTTTTAAAATCGAAGCAAGTTAGCCTACAGTGTATTTATATCAAAATTTTTTAAAAACTCAAACAATTTTTAGAAAATATTTTTTACGTCTCTTTCTCTATATGAAACGTAGGAAAATTACATTGTCAAGCCGATTTTTCGAGTTTTCACCGGAAATACACGTTTTCAGGTCCCATGAGCTCTAAAAAAAGAATTCTTTTTACTGATTGGTGTGTGTGTGTGTGTGCGCGCGCGTGTGCGCGTGTGTGTGTATGTGTGTGTGTGTGTGTGTGTGTGTGTGTGTGTGTGTGTGTGTGTGTGTGTGTGTGTGTGTGAAAATAACTCAATAGGAAATCTACGAAATTGAAACTTGAAACGTAAGTTATGTACTATGATGGGAACGCGAATATTTTCTTCAAAAACGGTCAACCGGAAGTAGAAGTTTATTCGTGAAACTTTTCACTTTCTAGCAGTTTTCTCAAGAGCGACTTTTACTATTTTGTTTTAAATCGCCTTACTACATTTTTGTGTTTTACAGTGTGGCGACATGTCTGACGGAATTCAAAGGAGGGCTGTGATCTCGTGGTAAATAAATGGTTTTTAAAGATTGCAGTCTTAAAATTTATTTTACAGTAAAATTTTATGTACTAAATGTTATAGAAAATTAAGAAATTCACAAACTTTATTTCAAAAAATTTTCTACAGTACTTTTTGGTTTATTTTTTTCAGTCGCATCAATGCTTTGGTTATTAGAGATTACATTGGGTTGAGGAACGGTGGGTTTGAACTTGAAATAATTTTCCAGACCTTGGCTAGGAATTGAACCCGGGACCTCCGCTTTCCAGCGTAGCACGCTAATCACTGGGCCATGGAGGCAGCCTCTACGGAGCTTAGTTTAGCGTCAATTAGTTATTTTCCAGACTTTGCTTATCAAAATCAAAGTCCAACAGAAACTGATCTTCATAGCGTCGTCCACTCACGATTAAAATTAGGTTGTTTTTCATAATATTTACCTTGGAAAGATAAAGTTGTCTGAGTGTTTCACACTCGATTTTTCTTATTAAATATTATCCACATTTAAAATACTTACATGTCATTTAAAAGAAAAAGTGATCTAAATCATAAAGTAGACTTTTGCAGGTCCTGTAGAGATTTTCAAATGATATATGTTCCATAATTTTTTAAAAGAAAATTAATAAAAAAAACCATACTGTATCACCTACAAACATCTAACTTACTATTATCCTGAAATTGAGTTCTGTTAATGGGACTTTAGTGATTTGATGACGAATGTTTGACATTAAACGCATTACCAATAGTAACGTAATGATATTTCTTGGATTTTTATAAATATGTGGTTTGGAAAAAGTTTTGATAAAAGATAGTATCATATATGTTGATGTAAGTTTATTACAATGAGAGCATAATAATTCACAGAACAAAACAGGAAAACCGCAAAAATATTATAGTAACAATTAACTCATAAGATTTTATAACAACAAACGAAAAAATGGTAGATCAAATTTCCTATTTTCATAACATTACCTACATTCATCAATCTAAAAAAAAAATATTCAAAAATGAGTAAACTACACATCTTTTTTTATCTACTCTTATGAAACGAAAATTTATACTTTGGGTCTAAGAAGAAACCTCCCAACATCTTTTTGTATCTGTAATAGCCGAAATATTATACAAAAGCGATTCTGCTAAGTTTCGTCCTCTTCAAATAAAACTTTTAACATATTTTCTTTAACTTTTGTTTAACTGTTTGTAAATAGTTCTAAACGGTTATTAAGAAATTCATATTTTTCAATTATTAATAAACTAGAACCAATAACAGTGGCCATGCGCTAGAAACGGTTGTCGTACTTTAGACTTATACTAAGAACACCGAACACCAGACTTTTACGCAGAATAATTGACCATGCAATGAGACGAAAAACGGACGCTGGTAACGCATACATGTGGCACAAAGATATCAAAAGGGATTTACAAAAACTTGGACTAACTCACGATGACCCAACGGAAAAATTACCCAAATACAAACGGTCATCAAGGACCACAACCATCGGCTTACGACACAGAAAAGAGAGTATAAGAAGAGGGAATTTTCAAAAGCAGCCAAACAGAAGCGTGCTCAGAACATGAGAGAATATCACGCCAATAAGAGACTTAAAGCTTCCAAATTGACTTAAGTTGTCCATTGTGGCTAAACAAGCACTAAAAAAAACTAGGACTAAAACTTTTTAGTGGAAAGTATTAATTTTCTTTAAGGTCTATTTCCCATGACGCTAGTTTACCAGCTGCTAGTTCTAGTAGGACCCACTAGTGCGTCGGAGACGGTTCCCAAAACGCTAGTTTACTAGCTCCTAGTACTATTAGCTAATTAGTAACCAGTAATGTTTCCAAACGTTCACACCAAGTTAATTTACTAGCGCTAGTCAATTACAAAACATTTTCTCCCCTACTAGCGCTACTAAATCATGTGACGTTTTCTCCCTTACTAGCACTAATAAATCATGTGACCTTTTCTCCCTTACTAGCGCTAGTAAAGTCAAACATGTTCAAAGTCACTAGCGCGCTGGTGAATACTAACTAGCGTCATGGGAATAGGACTTTAGACGATTAAAAACAAAGAAATCATTGATTGCCTTGCAGCCAGACCAATTAATTTGAAAACCCCGGGTTGGTTGTCAACTAAAATCTAAAATACACCGTTCTTTCAAATACGAGTACTATAATTAACTACTAGTAGTCATTTTATTTGAAAGAACCGTGTGATTTGTGAGTAGTTGGTAGAATTATTCCTTAGAAGAATTCCCGTTTTCCAGTATTAATAACAACATAAAATAGCAAAAATAGGTCAGAAGAGACAAAAATCACAAAACTTCTTTTTGATAGATTTATCAATAATACAGTTGCTCAAACCTGCTGGGTTGATCTAATGGTAAAATCACCGCCGCGAGTCAGCTGTTTAACCGTTGATTTTTGGAAACAAAGGTTCCGTGGTTCAAATCCTAGTAAAAGTAGTTACTTTTATACAGATTTGAATACTAGACAGTGGTTATCTGTGTACTTTCATGGTTGGGGTTCAATTAACTCATGTATGATCGGTCTGAGTCTGTACAAGACTACACATCATTGGGTTACACCTACTTTACATCTCATGGAATTGCTCACAATTAAACATGTGGTTGTTTTTTGAACAGATTGCAAAGTAAACATTAGAGATAAAAAAAGAGTTGCTGAATTAAGAAATTTTCCTCGATTTTAAAAAAAAACATTTATGTTTAAAATCTACCGTCAAACTATTGTTTATTGTTGTCTTCAAAATTACTTTTTATTTATTTTTTCGTTTAATTATGAAAATTTTAATGAACATAATTTTTCCTATGAAGATTATATATTGTAAATTCAATAAAAACTAAATTGACTATTAGGAACAGTTATGAAGAACAAATTTGTGTCTTCTTAAGTTTTCTTTCGACTTCTTTTGAAGTCGAATCAAAAGTTTTGGATATCAGCGAGTTTTTATATCATGAGGCAGTAACAATGGTAAATTATGACTAACGTTTTGCGGAATCTGACCAGGAATCGAATCTAATATTAAAATTATAATTTTTTTTAAAAGAAATAGTTAAAGATATCTTTTAAAACTGAACATTTTTTAAAGATAAGTAATAAAAAAACAAATAACATTTATTGATAAAAATTCGGCCGTCCTCGTTTAAGTTTTTGCAGTTTCCCTTGACCACACCAAATTAAATTCCTACCGTTCTGAGTAATACGAGCATAACTTTCCAATTCCCTATCCCAAAATTTGATATACAATACATAATAATGTATATTATTTTACCTATCCATAAAAGATTGTTTATTAAATCCGATACCTTACAGTTTTTGTTGATCATGATACTAGATCCGCAAGGAGACGGTCATTAGACATTTTTGTTTAAGTTTTATTAAGGTTGATCTAACTTAAATTAAATTATAAATTTTCACAATCTAAGTAGCTAGATGGGAATTTTTTTCAATAATCTTGTTAATACTTTTGTAACTTACAAACTAACTTTATAATACTTCTAAAATACAGTAAATAGTTTCTCATTAAATTTATAACCTCTTTATGATAAACATTTTGTTACAATAGAATTTATACCTATTAAAACATGATTACTATGGTAATTAGTAAAAAAATTGCTTACCTTCGTCTTTTTATAAAAATTATATTACAAATATAGTAAAAATTTGACACATATACCGAAATTATTCTTTATTTCACTAAAAATATTAAGATTTTCAAACGATCACTGAAATTTCAAAAAAGAGACCGGTTAACCGCTAACCAACGCGGTTTTGAATGTCCGTTGCATAGTACACGAGACGCGGCGACTACATAAAATGCTGGGATGTAATTTCTCACTTTGTGCCAGACTCTCGACGAAATCTCTCTCTCACTCTCCTTCTATCAATCGTTCTCTCTTTCTTTACCCTTTCTTACCACCTCTACTTTTAGTTTTACCGCCTCCACCTTCCTCTTTCGAGTCCTGAGTCATATCCCCTCCATAATCTTCACTATACAAGAGTCAATGCCACCTTATTCTTCCTTAGTTTTTTCTGTTTTACTCTCATGGTCTGTTGTTCTTTCAATCAGAAGACACCTAGCTAGACATTTCACTATTCTCCTTGATCTTATTAGGTTAAATCGTCTGGCAAATCTGATATCCGACCTTTCCGCTGATATTATTATTTGTACTATATAGTATAACTAAATCCAGAACGAATGTAATTTTTACCTTAAAACACCGGTTTAACAAACCTACATTGTCTAGTACGCTACATTTTTCATGTTTCTACTATTTGATAACAATACAAGAAATAATTTCCGGTATTTTATGTATTATAATTATATTTACTGCTTCTAATTCAACTACTTTTAGTACCTGGACAAGATAATTGAAGGGGTCGGCAGAAGAAAGTGCTAACCCACAAAATTTCTAGCATGATTTTTCTTAAATATTCTGTAAAAATAAAATGTTTAGAACGTTTTAAACAGGAAGCTATATTTACGATCTTAAGAACCTCAATTAATAGAAAAAACAGATGTTTAACAAAAAATTCAAAACAATAATTTGTAGATTTCAGTAAACTTTTAAAATGACACTGCGTAAAATTATGTTGATGTGGGTTAGCACAGTCTTCTCCCGACCCCTTCAATTATGTTATATTCAATGACCATAAAATTCAACGCTTATAAAAGTTTCATTACTAAAATGTACAAATAAGTTTGTAAAATATTACTTCAAGATTTTACAAATATTATGTTACTTTTTTACTTTCTCTTGCCTATATGAATTTATAGGGAGAAAAATATTGTTTTCGTGTCGATTTTTCGAAATCAAGTTTTAACCTGATCTACACGTTTTCAGAACCCCTGAATCCAAAAAAACATGGTTTCAGCGATTGGTCTGTGTGTGTGTGTGTGTGTTTGAACAGAATATCTCAAGAACAAAACATCGTAGGAAATTGAAACTTTAAATTTAAGTTAGATACCTACTGGACCCGAAACGAACATTTTCATCAAAATTGGTAGACCGGAAGAAGTAGTTTATCCATGTCATTTTTCACTTATTTACGATTTTCTCAAACACAGCTCTTACGATTTTTCTCTAAATCGCCTCATTAACTAAATTTTTTATGCTCTACTAGTTAGGGTAGGCGCTATGTCTGCTGACATTCTTAGGGAGGCTGTGTTCTCGTAGAAGAAAGAGTATTTTTTTAAGATTGCGGCTTTAATATACACTTAAGGCTCAATAATGTATATAATAAAAGTTGTAGACAATTTTAAATTCTAAAACTTTTATTTCAAACACTTTATTGTATAACGCTTATTTTAGCGGTAATTAGTGATTTTCTGCTTTTTTCATAACTGTAAAACAAATCGATTTTTTAAGATTTCAGTCTTAGTAAGCATTTTATGACAAAAATTTATATAATTAAATTTATAGGAAATTAAAAGATCTACAACTTTTATTTAGAGCATTTTTCTCTACATAGCCTACTCAACCTAAGCCAAACTTACGTTGATTTTCATTTTCCATCATTCACTCATGATTAAAATAAGGTTATGTATTTTGAGGTTAGTTTTTCTATTTATTTCTAATATTTTGTTCCTACGCCCTCTATTTCTGTCTCACCAAAAACCGAATGGACGGAGGATATTGGAGCCAACCCGATTTGCCCGCCTGTTTATGTAATGGTCAACCCAATTAGTTCTACACCAAGAGTCGTGGGATCGATTACGGTCAGGTATTGCATTTTTCCATCTGTATATCACCTCTTATCATTACCTACGCGCAAACATGATTGTGTAGGTACTACCACTCAGTAGAAAAAAAACCCCAATGGGCCGGTCCATCGATTGGAAGTCATAATTACGTAGCAGTTCGTTTCAAGTAAGATGGCATTACATAGACTCAGTAATACTGCTATATCTTTCAGAAATTCTCAGTCATTTTCATATAGAATTTGAGAATTTAATAAATTTAATTAGGACAACAAAAAAATTTAGCTGAGTTTAATTTAGCAAAGCTTGGATAAATTCTACGAACAAATTATTTTATCACAATATACCTACTGTACTTTTTTAATCTTATCTTAATGAAAAACAACAAATTTTAAAAACTCAACTCACCCACTCAACTGTATTAAACCAGCCTATTAAAATTTGAATGGGTGTCATAAATACTATTTCAATTCACTTATCTGTAATTTATTTTTGATAAGAGTTTTTAATGTAGTTATCGAATACACGCCAACTCCTTCAATTAAGTAACTAAATTGCTTTAATTTGCAGATAATATTTTTGAAGTTGCGGATCTCAATCGACCTTGAAAAACATATATATATATATATATATTTTAATTTTATGGGAATTAATGACGGATTATTTTAGTTTCACCAAGACGCTAGTAATAAATAACCGTTTTACCGCCTCGTTTCATATTGATTAGTGTGCTTCCTGCAGGCACCCTCGAGTTTGATTCGTGGTTAGGGTCTGGAAAACTATTCTTTTTCTTCTTACTATCAAGAATTAGGCATAAACCTGCTCCGAACTCACAAACCATCCTGTGCTTCTACACAAACACGAGATATTCCAACCCATACATCTATATTACTGCCATCTTCTGCGAGGTCTTCCCACCTCCCTTCTACCAATTGGAACATATTACGTCACTTTTAAGGGTATTCTCTCCTCTGGCATCCATTCCAAATGTAGCCTCCATTGATTACGGTTTTCCTCCACTTTTTCATTCAGATTAAATACACCCAACTCAGATATAAATTCCACGTTATGTATTAAATCCAGCTTCCAGCAGCCCTTCACCCTTCTTAAAAACCTCGTTTCAGCTGCTTGGATCCTACTTTCTTGGCGTTTCGTGGTAACCCATGACTCACTTCCATAAAGAAGAACTGACGCACCCATTACCTTGTAGATTTTCACTACTGTCTCTGTTCTAGCTCTGTTACCCAGTATCCTGTGTTAATGATACCACAAAATAGCTTGACATTTATTTATTTTATTTTCGACATCCATGTCCCTATCAAAGCTCACATCGCAGCCCAGATAGTTATAGTGAGGCACTTGATCTAATACTACATTATCTAAAACAATCTTTGAACGAGTGGGATACTTCCCACTGAATGCCATAACCTTTGATTTAGCAACCGAAACTCGTAAATTATACCTTTTACATAAATCATTTAAAACATAAACTGCTCTTTGAAGCTCAGAAAGGAAGCATTCTCTTCCTTTCTGCAGCCCCTATCACCCACGTTTCACTCCTGTGTAATGCTGCACTCCAAACATAGTGTTTTAAGAAATTTTTCCTTATCTGTAAATCAATTTTTAAAGTCAGTAAGCTGATTTTCATTTCAAAGGCCCTTCTAGCAATTCTAATGACAGCAAAATCCTAATTTTGATATCATTTATGCTTCTACCATCCTTTGTTATTATCCTTCCTAGATAGCAGAATTCCCCAACTTTCTGTATGTTTTCGTTGCCTACTTTTAAATTTCCCATCTCCTCTAAACTACACTTGCTGCTACACAACACTTTCGTTTTGCTGTAATTAATTTTCAAGAAACAATCCTTTTTAATGATCACATTAATTCCATTTAAGATATCCTCTAGTTCTTGCTAGAGGGGGATGGTAGAGTGTTATATAAACACAAAATATAACACTAAATAAATTAATTTTAATTAAAAAGTTTTCAGAATCACTTTTTTGTGAAATCATTTAATTTGATACACTGAAATACAACAATCATGTAAAGTAATGTATATTTTGCTGTAACTATTTTATTAATAGAATATTGATAATAATGTGGTAAAATTTTATAACTTATTTAACCATAACTCGTTATCGAGCAATGCCATAGACTGTAAGCACTAAACTCTATACTTTCATTAACGTTTATGATACAAGCTACAATTAGCATTTTAAGAATATATATTTTAATATTTAGTACATTTTTCCATCTTACGAAATATTTCCTGTGATTTACGAGGTATAGCCTCCGTTATAAGAATTCATCAAAAAATAATTTAAGAATTTGTTCTCAGAAATGGAGTTTAAATTACGCAAGTTAATGATTTTCCAGAATAATCAACAGATGCAACCTGGCCAAAAAATTAATTACAGCCCCTAATATAAGGTTGGGGTGGAAAAGCGGGCTTTTACGGGAAATCAAATATCTCAGGAACCAAGTAAGATATCAATATGATTCTTGAGCCAAAAAATACAGAAAATTGCTGTCTATTATCTTATTAATTGAAGGAAAACAATATTTTCAAAAAAATATATTTTATGTATTCACAGATTATTTTTTCAACTGAATCCTTATCAAGTTTTTTTTGTAATTATCATTCAACAGATAATAGAACAAGAAATTATGAACATTTTAAAAAAATCATCCCAATATCTCCAATACAAACCAAAAAATTTAATTCCCAAGTATGTACAATCATGCAAAAACACATTTTTGGAAAACTTTATTTAAAGTTTACGGAATAATTTCACTCGTCTTGCTAGTGAGCTTTATTTGTTTTTTAAATAATTTAATTATCAAATCGTTATGTAAATAAAATAGTTTATTTGTTTAAAAAATGAACCTACAGTAACTAGTAGAACTATTTCTAACTAGTAAATTTCTGATTTATAAACATTTTTTTTTATTCGTAATTTGTTTACGTTGCAATATGTTCAATTTAGAACAATAAGCAACCCCATGACCCAATGAGATGAGGATGATATGTATGACGTGTAGAAATGATAATGAATATGTAAATGAGGTGTAGTCTTGTACAGACCCAGGCCGACCATTCCTGAGAGAGTATGGTTAATTAAACCCCAACCATCAAAGTACACCGGTAACCACTGTCTAGTATTCAAATCCGTATAAAAGTAACTATGTTTACTAGAATTTGAACCCCTAGGATTCGACTACCTCCTCATTACTAGTATTACTAGGATTACTACTCATTACTAGAATTCGACTTTACCTCTAGACCAACCCGGTGGGTTTTATAAACATTTCGCAATAAAAACCTAGTAAACCGTTTCTACGACGATAAACATGTATATTTTAAAACAGGTGTTTTTATAACTTTTTGTCAACGTACAAAGTAAACACATTTTGCGATTCAAAAAATTTTAAATTTCAAATAAATGCAAAGAAAGTCGTAGATTTAAAAAAAATTCAGTTGACTACTGTCTTAATTACGGCTAGCATCCGTCATGGCATTCCTTGAATCAAATTTTGGATTCCTTCCTGGTTGATTTTCTCCCGTTCTTCTTTCGCCACATGACACAGCTGTTGAAGATTCACTGCATTACGATGAAGAACGCTTTTTTGCCAACCCCATT
This sequence comes from Catonia carolina, assembly GCA_035578175.1. Taxonomy (NCBI): domain Eukaryota; kingdom Metazoa; phylum Arthropoda; class Insecta; order Hemiptera; family Achilidae; genus Catonia; species Catonia carolina. The sequence continues at coordinate 44,294,083 of JAQMRL010000004.1, forward strand.
GGTGTAGTTGGTAACGTGATCGTCTCTCATCATGCGGTCGTGGGTTCGAATCCCACTCAGGCCACGACATATTCTCATACGTTACAAAAAATCATTTCATCCTCACACAGTTACACCCCAACGTCGTCGCTAATGACCGCTGCAGTTGATGCGACGTTAAATAAATAAATTAAAAAAAAAACTTTTTTTAAGCATAATCAAAACGTACTCAATATGGTTTAAGTTTGGGCAGATCATACGGTTAATACCTATTTCATTAAGATACTGTGAAACCATTTAAAATGTTTTAAAGTGATGCGTTAATTTTCTCCATGACTGTATATATATATATATATATATATATATATATATATATATATATATTTATATACGACTTAGCTTGTGTGTTGGTAATGAGTTTTTTTTATATATATCCCTAATTTGTGTACGTTGCAATCTGTTCAATTCAGAACAATAAGCAACCCCATGACCCAATGAGATGAGGATGATGTGTATGACGTGTAAATGAGGTGCAGTTTTGTACAGACCCAGGCTGACCATTTCTGAGAGAGTATGGTTAATTAAACCCCAACCATCAAAGTACACCGGTAACCACTGACTAGTATTCAAATCCGTATAAAAGTAACTACCTTTAATAGGATTCCAACCAGAAACGTTCGTCTCCGAAAACCAGCTGTTAAACAGCTGATTTTGGCGACGACTTTACCTCTAGACCAACCCGGTGGGGTCGGTAATGAGTTGAGGTGAAATAAATATTGAAAAATGCCAGACCTGACAGTCGGACCCGGGACCCCGGCCTAGAGGCCAATTATGCTGAACAGTACAGCAACAGATCAACCTAATTAGCTTCTTCTTCTTCTTACTATCAGAATTAGTCATAAACGTTCCGAATTCACAAACACGAGATATTCCAACCCGTACATCTCGACTACTGCCATCTTCTTCGAGGTCTTCCCACCTCCCTTCTTCCAACTGGATAATTTTCCGTCACTTTTAAGGGTATACTCTCCTCTGGCATCCGTTCCTAATTAGATTAATTTATTATTTCTTTTATTTTAAATAAAATTATTAAAAACCACCAGAAACGATGAAAGAATGTAAGAACACTTACCGATTGAGTAGAATGTTCGTGGCTTTGCCATATCGTCAACTCATCACAATATCATTATTATAAAAATATATCAAAACTGGGATCGAGTCAATCAAGTTCAATTTAACGATAAATTACTATTATCAAAACTAGCCACATATACGAATGAGTACATGCAAGTAAACGATTCAGTAATTTGTTATTTTTAATACTGTATACACTTTCAAAACGGATTTTAACTATTGTTAAGTATATACTATAATGAAATAAAAAAATAAATTTAATTAAATATTTTGTGGGTGAGTAGATGGAATCATGACTAACAGCTGGTTTTCTATGTATGTCATGCTGTGTTATGTATGGATATTTACCACATAATAAAGAAATTTCAATAAATTAATCATAAAGGCATGAGAAAAACGTAGACGTTTAACAGAGTGTATGTGACCGTGAAATAATAAATTTCTTGTAAAACAAGGCACAGCATGTATAATCGTATAACTATGATGTTCATATATCTAGATAAAAACTAGTTTTAAAATGTGTGGTAAAAATTAGTTTTCACTTTAAGTTATTCGTATAAACTAAAAGTAATTTAGATATGATTTACCTGGTGGTTTTCGTTCGACCATCTAGCAAATTATCTGTCAATGTTTTGTCATTTATATACATCATATCAAGTGAGAGTTCTAGTTAATGTTTTGTGAAATTTGCTGATCTACAATTGTGTGATATATAAAAACATAATTTGACTATAAAATCAGAGCCACAAGTGGTTTAACTATATTTACCCCACTCATACTTTTTCATTCTCTTGCCTATATCAATATATAGGAAGGAAAGTATTGTTTTCATGTCAATTTATTAAAATCGAGTGTTCAACGGATCTACACGTTTTCAGATCCCCTGAACCCAATAAATCTGTTTTTAGTGATTGGATTGGTCTGTGTGTGTGTGTGTTTGTAAGTTTGTGTGGGTGTGTAAACAAAATATCTTAAAAACGGAAAATCGTACTAAGTTAAAATTTAAACTTAAGTTAGGTACTACTAGAGGACCCGACACAAACATTGTCATCAAAATCGGTCAACCGGAAGTAGTACTTTATTCGTGCCATTTTTCACTTTTTACGATTTTCTCAAAAACGGCTCCTACGATTTTTTTAAAAAATCGCCTCATTTACGACATCTTCTATGTTCTACAAGATAGGGTAGGCGCCATGTATGCTGAAATTCTTGGGGAAGCTGTGCTGTCGTAGAAACAAATGGTTTTTTTAAGATTGCAGCCTTAATATGCATTTTAGCGCAAAAATGTATAATAAAAAATGTAGAAAATTTAAAAACTTACAACTTTTATTTTAAATATTAATTTGTATTACGCTTGTTTTAGTGGTAATTAGTAATTTTCTGTTTTTTAACCAATTTTCTTAAGTTATTTGCTGTCAAACCCAGAAAAGTGTCATTTTCATCTACGATTTTACGCGGTTTTTGCCAGTTTTCTTAAAAACCGCAAAGATTATAGTTTTGGGACAATTTTCATTGAATTTTTCAGGCTAGAAACATAAGAAACCATAACATTACCGCTAAATTTGGGTTTCCAGAGTTTCAGTGACGTGTTATTTCACGGGAGGAACTGAAATCCGGACGAAATCTTTAGCTAGCCATAACTCGCTAAAGAATGGTTTCGGACCCGTGTTTATTGGAAACGTTTTTCTTATTTTTAGCCATAGAATTAGTTTCCGAGAGATTGCTTTGCAGTTTAGATACACCCTATAATTGCAAAGTATTCGGATATCAAACTTATTTGGGTTTCTATTCCTCAGGTAAATGTTCTTCTTTGTAAATTTTAAGGTCTGTAGAATATTTTATACTGATTGTAGAGGCAATATTCTAAATTTACAAACTTTATTATAATTAAAAAAATTGAAACAAAAATAATTAAAACAAAGAATACTTCTTTTATTGTGGTACGGGAAAATAAAAACGCAAAAGTTTTGTATCATAATAATCACAATCCTACTGTAATATAACTTACAAAAGCACATAGTACATTAACTCATATTACGAAACGAATTGCAATTACTGCGTGCTTTGTTTTATTAAAAAAAAAAGAAAAACAGACGATGGATGTTTCTTATTGATTTTATGTTAATATTTGTTTGATAATAAATTGCACGAAGTAATAATGACAATTTCTTTGAATCAAATACTTCTGTATGTATGCCCTTGTAATAGACATATATATATATAAAAGTAACGTAGATAAGGGGGTGAGTATAAAATGAATAGGGGTTGATATTTCACTAACAGTCTTGCGCACATGTTATCCGATTTCAAAGCAGGTTGTTTTCAATTTAAAACCAACACTTTGTACGCGAATACTTCACTGTTAAGTTTCTTAACATTTTTATCGCACGTTTATTATTTTTTTAAGTGAGTTGGTGTCGCTTTATGAATTGATTCGGATGTGAATTTATTTATAAGAAATTTAAATTATTGGAATATCAAAATTTTAATTCTAAACTGCAATAATTATTACTTAATCGTGTTATCAAAACAAATATTATTACCTAATCAAGTATTAAAAAATTAATTCAATAATAAAAGTTATTCGATTATAATTTATTTCTATATCAATAGGTTTGTGTCAGGCTTATCTCAAATACAGTATACATAAAAAAGAAATTACTTTTTTTTATTCATTATTTTCCTAGAATTATCATGTTTAATAAAAAAATTATAATTTCTTAAAACTTTTCCTGTTATAAGAGATTTTCAAGTTTACTTTTATCACATAAATAAATATCTTAAATAGTAAGAAAACCTTCTTTTATTAATGTCTTTTATTTGTAACAAATATATTTTTGAGATGATGTTATTTTTTGAACAAAATTTTTATAGAAAAATTGAACAAACCGCCATAATTTAGTTCTGAATTTCTCTCCCCAATTATTAGTATACTTTTTGTACAAATTTTATGAACGTCATGATAAAAATAACAGTTTTTCAACCCCCTCCTCATAATGGTTACCGTAATAGACTTTAAGGGTACCCGGAAGGAAACAATTTGAAAATTTTTACATATCCGGTTTTTTCCAAATTATTAAAATTCAGAGTTTTCTGCATCCAACGATATAGGTATAATTTGTTGGGGATTTCTCAGTTTTTTTTTTTTTTTTTTGATTTAAAGTATGTTGAATTTTTACGTTATTTTTTAAACGTTACTATTTTCATAACATCTCTATTTTTTTGAATGACAACAGGTAAATACACATTTTTTATTTTGTGCGATATTTTTTTGTTTTAAAACTTTAATTTAGCACCAGACCATCTGTGAATATAATTTAACCTCTGAACTGTAAAAAATAACATAAATTGAATTATTCAACATATAATGTATTCTCTTTAGTTTTTTCTTGTTTCCCCTAAATAGCAATTTTTGGCGCATATGGAACATTTTTTCAGCCAATTGAAATGGATTTTAATGAAATTATTTTACAGGATTTAATACCATAATTTCAATGTACTGAGTTAATATTACAGAAAAATAATGTGTTTAAATATTTATTTCCTACTTAAATAGGCAAAAAGTTATGATTTTCAAAATGGTAATTTCAAAAAAAAAATGTCATCGTCCTAACAATATATCCAGATGCTACTAACTCAGTGGGTGTAGAATAGCCTGAAAAGTAACCATAAGAAAATTGGACAGGATAACTAACAGTTTTTTAAAAATGTAAGGAACATTAACATTACGGATATAAGCATTCCGGGTCCCCTTAAAGCGAAAGGTTTCGGGTTAAATTTCCGCCTAGTGTCTTAAAATATTTAAAAGTTTAAACCCACATTTCACAGCCTATAGTAGTCGTTAATAAAAAAGATGTGGCTTACAAAAAAGATTTCCTTTTTTCTGAGATATGAGAAATAATAATTATTCTAATTTCAATCTTTATTTTACAGTATTGAATATTTCATAATATAAAAATTATTTCAATGTAATAAAAGCGTTTAATAGAAATATAACTTACTAAATTGTGAAAAATAAATTTTTTTGTAATCATATTTTAATAAACTTAGATAGAAATTTTATATTGAATCAGTGTTTGATCTATTAATAAATAGTGTTTGTGAAACTAAATATTACGAAAGGACTAAGGAACAAGATTGGAATAAAGACCAAAAATTACTTATAAGGATAATGACGGTATGAAGGCGGGAAAGCCCTCCAGAAGAGGGGCACCCGCGAACGGACTGACAAGTAGTGGAAGCAGTACGGATAGTCGAAGAGGATTGAGTCCATCTGTACCTCGTTCTAGAGGTAGTGATGAGTAAGTATTATTTTTTTTTACCGTCGCATCAACTACTGTGGTCATTAGCGATGAAATGATTATTTGTAACGTATGAAAGTATGCCGTGCCTGAGTGGGATTCGAACCCAAGACCGCATGATGAGAGGCGAGCATGTTACCAACTAAGCCAATGCGACCGGCAAAAGTATTATTGTTTGTATTACGTAAACAAGTTTGTATTTTTGAACAGTCGCAAAACTTTAATAGTGGAGGGTCAATTATCCGAACTAATTGGGACCAGAGTGGTTCTGATAATCAAACACTTCAGATCATTAAATACGCTATATATTCTACAGTAATTTGATACACGGTACCGTAACAATGTGATATAACCTAAATTTTTAATAGGTTAATAAAGGTTAACATAAACTTTAGTTTAAAAAACTAATTATTGCTTTTTATTGCATTTATTGCAAATGTAGAAAGATTAGGCCTACTAAAGATTATAAAAACAAACGAAAAAATACGGGCTTTCAAAACTGAATATATTATCGAAATTAACTAAGGAAAAATCTTTATGAAATATTTTTTAATATATTTGTAGGATATTTTTGTCAACGATCCATTAAGGATAAAGTTTTAAACGTCTCTTTGTTCACAAGTTAAACAAGGAACCTTTTGTAGTATAAATTTTTCATTGAATTGGTAGTGGTAGAATTTGGTAGTATTTTTTTTTTCTATCGATAGTGGTCCGTATAATTGACAGTTCGGATGACTGACGTTCGGATAATCGACGCTCCTGTGTAATATATATGTATATTTTTAAATTTTAAGTCAGGGTCCTATAAGGGGTGCTATACCCTTCCAAACTTTTGAAATTTTTAAATTTTCAGGATACAAAATTTATTTTAACGGCATGTTGTTTAACGATAATAATTATATAAAAAATCTGGTGTGAAAAACTCACACGACTTTCTCTTTCCAATGCAAATAATTAGGTTACATTGGAAATAAACAAAAAAAAATAACTTCAATAAACATAACCTTATTTTAATCATGAGTGAATGATCCAAAGTGAAAATCAACCTCTGATTGGCTAAAAAAATACGGAAAATCACTCTTACGCTAAACTAGGCTCAGTAGAGAAAAATGTTTTAAATAAAGGTTGTAGATCTCTTGATTTCCTACAAATTTGATTATAAACACTTTTGTCGTAAAATGCTAAGGCTAAAATCTTTTACATATTCATCATCATTATCATTTTTTACATATTTTCATGAAGAAAAAAACAGAAAATTACTCATTACCGCTAAACTAAGCGTTATACAAAAAAATGTTTGAAATAAAAGTAGAAGAATTTTAAATTGTCTACAATTATGTTTATTATATATTTTTGCGCTGAAATGCATATTAAAGCCGCAATCTTAAAAAAACAAAATATTTTTTCTACGAGAATACAGCCTCCCCAAGAATTTAGCAGACATGGCACCTACCTAACTTGTAGAGCATAAAAATTTAGTAAAAAAGCGATTTAAAAAAAATCGTAGGACCCGTTTTTGAGAAAATAGCAAAAAAGTGAAAAATGACATGAATGACCTACTACTTCCAGGTGACCGATTTTAATGAAAATGTTTGTATCGGGTTTGGTAGTAGTACCTAACTTAAGTTTCAAGTTTTACTTTCGTACAATGTTCCGTTCTTCAGATATTCTATTCACACACACACACACACACACACACGCGCGCGCGCGCGCGCGCGCGCGCACACACACACACACACACACACACACACACACACACACCAATCGCTAAAAACATGTTTTTTGGGGTTCAGGGGGTCTAAAAACGTGTAGATCCGGTGAAAACTCGATTTCTAAAAATCGACATTAAAACAATACTTTCCTTCCTATATATTCATATAGACAAGAGAAAGTAAAAAAATTGGACTTAAACAAAAAATAAAATGATATATATTATTACTTCTACGAAGAAAAGTTCTAATTGATTTTTACTGTCGCATTGATCCTTACTGACCTTGACTTGAATGATAGTAACTTTGTAGGTCTATTATTTCTTTTTTAGTGATAAAATTATAGACTACATTTTATTTGTATCAGGAAATAGGTTTTACTAAATAATTTATTCTGTATTGTTTTTTTACATATTTGCGTGCTGAATTTACTGGTAAAATATATTGCAATTAAATTTATGATTAGTGCATTTAATAAAACTACATGCACGTGAGTCAAATTAAATACACTCATTTTATCGGTTTCTTAAAATGCTTTTATTGTTTGGTATTTTAAAATGTTCTCTAAATTTAAATGAAAGTATAGTTCTTTTTACTTTCTCCTACATTTAAGAATTTATAGGAAGGAAAGTATTATTTTCATTTCGATTTTTAGAAATCGAGTTTTCACCAGATCTATACATTTTCAGAACCCCTGAACCCAAAAAATATATTTTTAGCGATTGGTCGGGGTGTGTGTGTATGTGTGTGTATGTGTGTGCACGTGAACAAAATATCTCAAGAACGGAACATCGTACGAACTTGAGACCTGAAACTAAGGTTAGGTACTACTACCAAACTCGACACGAACATTTAATCAAAATCGGTCAACCGGAAGTAATAGTTTATTCGTAGTATTTTTCACTTTTTTAAGATTTTCTCAAAAACGGCTCCTACAATTTTTTACAAAATCGCCTCATTTACTACATTTTTTTTGCTTTACAAGATAGGGTAGGCGCCAAGTTTACTAAAATTCTTGGGGAGGCTGTGCTCTCGTAGGAAAAATGGTATTTTTAAGCGGTATAAATGGTATTTAGCGCAAAAATGTATGTAATAAAAGTTATAGAAAATTTAAAATCCTACAACTTTTATTTCAAACATTTTTTTATATACCGTTTAGTTTAGCGGTAATTAGCGATTTTATGTTTATTTCCATGAAAATTTGTAAAAAAATCGAATTTTTAAGATTTCAGTCTTAGTATGCATTTCACGACAAAGGTGTTTACTCAAATTTATACGAAATTAAACGATCTACAACTTTTATTTAGCATATTTTTCTCTACAGAGCTTAGTTTAGCATTAAAGGGTAATTTTCCGTATTTTAGATTTTTACCTGCTCGAACGCTACAGTATAGAAAGAAATGTAATGTAATGTAAATTTTCAATACCCTAGAATTTAATTGGTTGAGTTACACTAAAATCTGAAGCCAACAAAAGTAGGCTAGTTTTTCTTAGAAGGATGTACATCGGGATTGATATTATTCTTTCAAAAACCATAACTGTTGTTTAGGTCATCACCCAAAAAGCTGATTTGAACATCTAGGAGCTTTACCACTAAGTAAATTGAGGTGTTAGGTGGTTTACCATTGCCTTACTCACTGAGTAGAAAAATATGCTTATCAGCATGCCAGGCTCTCTGATAAGCATCTACTTTCCACCCTGCAAATGATACCTTCACTTCATTCACCACAGTGTCAGGCTGTATAATGAAATTCATTACTCTCAGAAGCGACAACTCTAATTAGTGTCTTTACCTCTCTATCTCTTCTGTTCTTAAATGCTTCAATAAAAAAAAAATCGAAATTCTAAAAAAATCATGTTGAGTTGACTGCCCCCTTAAATGAATTTAGTGTAAATATTATTGCTAAGCGATTTATGATGGAATCCTTAAACCTTTAAAAGATATGCCAAACTCTAGGAAGTTAGCATAGGTTCGGAAACACATCGTCAGAGAGTTACGGCTAGCTATAGATTTCACCTGGAATTCAGTTTACCCGAGAATATGAGGCCATACTGACATTTTTAAGTCATTAGTTAAGAGACTAAAGTTTAAGAATCTTGTGGTTTTTTACCTGAAACATTCAATAAAATAGGTCCCAGAAACGTATCTTGCATATAATTTTAAGATACTGATACAAAACACAATAATTAGGAGTCGAAAATAACACATTATTAGGTTTCATATAAAATAATTTTGTTAGATGCTTAAAAATAAATCACTTATTTTTAATTCACCGCGTAGAAAATTAACCGCACACTACATATTTTTTTATATTGTTAAGAAAATATTTTTTATTAATTCTTCAAGCATGAAATAATAATAGAAAAATATTTAATTTTTTCAATAAAGAAAATTTTAATAAATAAATAAATTATTCTAAAATTGGATCATTATGCTAGTACGTCTGATTTATAGAAAAATTATTTGTTCCACTTTTTGAGCATGTTATATTATACATATTTATTAACAACGAGAAATAAAAAAAATATTATGAGAAATTAAAAATTATAAGATTTACTTACGAAATTGTACGAAGAATTTATATAATATGATTATATATCACAATTTTTTACTTATTCTGAATACGATTACAGTGAAGCGTCAGTTATCTGAACTAATTGGGACCAGAGTGGTTCTGATAATTAAATAGTTCGGATAATCAAATACGCTAAGTACTGTGGTTTGTACACTGTCCCGTAACAATATAATACAACCAAAGTGTTTAACAGGTTATTAAAGACTAACATAAACTTTAGTTTAAAAAAACGCTAATTTATTGCATATATTGCAAAAATGAAGAAACAATTACTAAATAATTATAAAAACAAACTGAAAAATACAGAATTTCAAAACTGAGTAAATTATCGAAATAAAGTATGATAAAATACTTTATGAAATATTTTTAATGCACTTGTACATACCATATATATTTTTTTTAAATCTTGAATTTTGCTCTTAACAGCCCCCACTGTTACAAAGTTGAATGAGGAAACTAAACTGTATTATAAATTTTTCGTTGAATTGTATGTCCGTATTTTGGTAGTAAATATGTACTTTTCTCTATCGATGGTGGTTTGGTAATTGACGGTTCGGATGACTGACATTCGGATAATCGACGCTCCCGTATAGTTCTAGTTGTGACAACTTAAAACTGGGTATTTTGGCACTTAAATAGAGTCATGATACTCAATAATTATAATTAACAAATTCAAATGTTTTTACCTAACACTAGAATCGTTCTAGACAACATATTTTCCTCTATTTCAAAATTCAAACTATTTGCTTATAAATCAGATTCATCGATGAACCCAAGAAAACTGAATGTACTGTCGTAATAACAATTTTCTTTATTTAGGACTAAGATTTTAGTGAAATTACTGCTTACACCATCGATATTTTTTTCATTGTTTACAAATTCAATAACATTTTTTTCTTTTTATTTAACTTATTTATTTACAATCAGCCTGTACAATGTGGCTTTAAGCAAATCATTATAAAAGAACTAAACTGACGTGAGTGAAGTAGACAGCCTTTGCTCTCACTTCAACTAAATAAAATTAGAAAATAAAGTTAATAACAAACTAAGAAAAGTTACAAAGTTACAAAATTAACAATAACAATGTAAAAGAAGTAAACAATATAAAAGAAGTTAACAACAGAGAAGTAAAAGAAAATTAAATTTTGGAATTTCACTTTAGATTAAAAAGTAGTGATGAAGATGAATTGTAAATTTAATTTCGTGTATGGATTAAAAACGTTGAGCTAAATCGAGGATGTGATGTCTTTTGAGGCGCTTTGTTTCCTTACTGTTGTCCAGCAAATTTAATGCCAGGTGGTTCTGGTGATCGTTTAATCTTAGCTGGTACCGGAGGCTCGCTCTCTTATCTCTTCTGTTATGGTACGAATAACATGAGTACGGTATTCAATAACATGAGGTACATTATCTTCTACAAGGGCTACACAACTATTTAACAATGAATTTGTATTTATATTTACCTGATCATTTGTAAAAATATTTATTCTTATTTCTCCGCCTGAACAGGTAATAACATCATCAACATTTACTACCTACTAAATCAAAATTATCTTCTCCGTTTGTGTTACTAAATTTATCTCTACTTCCGAGTGAAATTGATAAATATTGGGGTGAAGTGAATAAAATTCAGTAATTTCTGATAAGTAATTACTGGTCTAATATAATTATTACTGATTAAGTACAATAAATATTTGTGTGAATAACCATTTACTATTACTGGTCAGTTAGAACTGAAAGGAATCAGTATTAGTGTGTAGTGTACCGAAGAATCTAAGTATTTACTTATGAATGATTCACTCATTCAGGCTTGCGTAACCCTTTCTGTTGATGTAGGAACCACCAAAAGCTTTTGATTTTGCAATATCGACGTGAGGGCAATCAACTGCTCCAATTACGCTTGCCATTTTGAAGTTATTATACCATTTTTCTTTAGCGTCATTAACATCATCGGCGGTCTGAACAAAATGAATTCAATCCTTCAGCTTTAGAAGTAATTTTCTCTCCAGAACATCATTAAATATTTTATTAACCATAGTTCTGTGCATACCGGAATCTTCAGCCACGTAATTTTGGAATCCCGGATGAGATAAGTTCCTCAAGTAAGCTTCCATCTTATGTACACGTCTTATGGCACCACCTCTTGTTTCATTTGATTCTTGTAAAAACAAAGGACTGAAATATTCCACCGATCTCTTGTCAAATGAACTAGTTCCTTGTACCTATCATCACTTATAAATTTACGTTCATTTGACTTTTTAGATTTCCGTTTTATCATGAGAACAGCCATATCTCTCCTTCAGTAGAAGCTTTCAGTATGGGTTTCAATATACTGAAAACGTCTGCAGTAATTACTTATATCTTTCAGCGATTGGAATCTTTTATTCACACATTTTCCAGTATGTACTGAAAGAAATCAGTAATTACGGGTAGGTTCAGTAACAACTACTGATGAAGTAAAATAAATACCGTCGGAAGTTATTAAGTTACACATTTACTTACTTCTTATTCACTTATACTTCAGCATTTACTGAAAAAAACTGTTAGTATTAGTATTTACTAGTGTTTATTCACTTCACCCAGTGTTCAAAATCGTTTTCCCTAACTATTTTGTTTTCTCTGGCGAGTCCATTTCTACTAACATTACACAGAATAAAACTTTTAAATATAAACTCGTAAGAAGACATTTAAATACTCATAAAACTACTGTACAGTACCGAAAGAAACGCATACACATCAATTTAAATTCTAATGAAATTGATGTAAATATATGTAAATAGTTAAATATAAATTCAAGATATTGAAATTCACCTTTTATTAATAACAAAACTAAACTACATTGTACATTGAAAATAAGGAGACTCGTACAAAGACGGGGAGAAAATGTAACATTTACATATTTGTTAAGATTCACTTTAATTGAAATGTAAACAAAATATATAGCTGTAAATTTGACAAAATCTATTAAAACTTCAACAATAAAATATAGGTAGATCTACGAGGTGTGGCTATTAACTAACGAGACTGACCTTGTAAAAAAATTTATTTTAATTTTATACATAATCACTTATTTTCACCTTCAATATACACTCCTTCTCTATTCCTACAACACTCCATGTGAATTTTCCATTGTTGGAAACAGTGCTGGAAGTCATCTTCTGTCAACTCCTTCAGGACACGTGCCGCTTTCTCTTTTACATCTTTCACAGACTCAAATCTTGTCCCTTTTAATGCAGATTTCATCTTAGGGAACAGGTAGAAGATAATAACATGTGATGGAACTTTGGTTTTTACTTATGATCCGGAAACGAAGTGGCAGTCCATGCACTGAAAGAGCCAAACTTCACCGAGAGCCAAAAAAGCTCGAATGAGCAAGTCAAAATTTAAAGCAATGATCATTGTTTTTTTTATATCCATGGAATAGTGTACCTTCACTGGGTTCCTGAAGGTCAAGCAATTCATCAATATTACGTCCTTGAGGTACTTTCTAAACTACGTCAAAGAGTAAGGAAAAAACGCCCCGAAATGTGGAAGGACAAATGATGGGTTCTCCACCAAGACAATGCGCCAGCTCATTCCGCGTTATCTGTCAAGAGGTTCCTAGCCAAATACAGCATCTCAGTGTTAGAACATTCACCTTATTCACCAGATCTTGCACCATGTGACTTGTACCTGTTCCCTAAGGTGAAATCTGCATTAAAAGGGACAAGATTTGAGTCTGTGGAAGCTGTAAAAGAGAAAGCGGCACGTGTGCTGAAGGAGCTGAAAGAAGATGACTTCCAGCACTGTTTACAACAATGGAAAATTCGCATGGAGCGTTGCAGGGATGGAGAAGGAGTGTATATTGAAGGTGACAATAAGTGATTATGTACAAAATTAAAATTTACGTCAGTCTCGTTATTTAATAGCCGCACCTCGTACTTGAAGATTAGAAGAAAATTTGACATAACATTCATTTTGCTTATTTAATCAAAATTTTACAAACAATAAGAACAATAAATATCCGATAAAACTATAAATTTAATTAGAAAAACACTAGTATTTATAAAATTAATCATTAAAGAATTATTTACCATTTATAAAGACGAAGATTAAATTAATCATCAGTTTATTCACGAATAATTCACAATCTTCTGGAAGAATATCATTTTTTGTTGTTGTAAGTAAGCAACGTCTTTAATAATTCTTCCGCAATTATATACAATAACACATAGACATGAATCAATAACTCAGCTTTGTTAAGTAGCAGTTAGTACATCATTCATTCCATATTTATTGCATGTTGCAATACACATTTATTACTTGTTATTGTTAAAACATTTCCTTAAATTTTTCTTCAGTGCAAAAAAAGGTTTCATTATAAAAATGTATTATTTACTTTAAAGATTAAACTATCTTTTTTGAATAAAATTTTTATTAAATTTTCTGTTCCCACCGGGTTGGGCTTGTTGGTGTAATTTCTTTCTTCGGGAATTTACTAGGAATACCGGACAATCGAGTAACTAAACAACTCATTTCTATAATTAACTCGTGGAAAATCCTCCAAGGTGGTTGGCCGAAGTAAAGCAAGATATGCAAGAAGTAAACATTGCAGAACAAGATCTTTTAAATCTGAACAGCTTAAGTTGCTGAAAGATAGACACAAGATTCGACGAAAAACTCGAGCTCCGTCTTTAGTGATTTGTACAGATAAAATCAGATCCCAAAATATGAAGAATTATTGGGAAAAACGTAAGAATCCTAAAACCAAATCAAGAGGATTTCTAAATTTTATTCAAGTGGTCCAATGAAGGCCGTAAAAGCAAAAAACGAGCAAATAAAATATATTAAACGGAAGTTTCATATTTAGATATAACCAGATTCTGAAAAAACTTGGAATAAACGTCAAAGCATTTAAATTGTTTAAGCTCTGAACTAAAACAAGGACAGATTGTTAAATACACAAAACATTAATAATAAACAATTTAAATTTTTCCGATTTACAATCTTATTGTATTCAAATTAGAAGACCTAAATATTTTAAAAAGCTTTCTTAAATATTAATACCGTAATAATCATGATTGCTTTAACGTATTGCCTTACAATTCAAATATAAATAAGATGGTTATTTAATTTTAATAAAAGCATTTTCTAGCTTAAAGTTAATTTTTGTGTCTGTAATATAAACTGTTCGGTAGAATTCATTCCTTAAACAACTTCTTTTACCTTGAACTTAGTTTTAAATCGATAGGGTTAACTGTAATTAAGATATCCGTAGTAAAGAATAAAAAAATTATTAAAATATAAAACGTATAAAGTTAGAAATATACTTAGAACTTTTAATTTACATATTAATGCAATTAGCATAGTTTGCATTACAATTTGCATTAGCGAACTTCAATAAAGCTACGCTACATTGTAGCATAGTGGTTTGGATGCTGGACAATAAATTGGAAGTTTCAGATTCGATTCATGGCTAGAGTCTGGGAAAATATTACACGATAAAATTCACAAATACTGTACCATAACACACTGTTGTCAATTATGACCAAATTGTAGATGTGCCTTTAAATAAACTAAAAGTCATCACGCAAAAGTTTTGTAAACTAAACAGATATTCTTCGTGTGATTTTTTGCGTGCAGTTTATTTAACAAAAGTTTGTTGATATGTGGTTATTGCAGGAAACAGAGAACAGAATTTGAGATTTTAAACATAGAATAATTTTTAACCCTAATAGGTTACGAACCAAGGACTGTATGAAGCAAGTTTGCTTAGACAATCTTAGTGACTATTAAGATGGAATGCACTAATGTAAGTTAAATTTTTCACTTTTTGTCATTGCCCAAAAATTCATTTTTTAGCACAAAAGGAACATTTTCTCACCAACCACTCAACCAATTTTGATAAAATTTCAGGGTAGTTAACCTTCATAAATATGCATAGTTTATACGTATTACATGTATAAAAAATATTCTCTAAATTATTTTACAGCTATAAATGTTTCAAAATTTCATAGGTCTGAAAGGTGAGCCAAATTTAACTTTTTATCTTTGTTAAAAATCAAAATATTACAAACTGTTACATTCAAAATGTATATAAAAGCATAATATTGTTGTAAGAAAAAATGCATAATGTTCTAAGCAGTACAATCTGAGAAACTGTTTCTTAAGTAAGTACGATGAAGTATAGGACTCCGTGTCCCCTTAAATTCCTTCTTTATTTTTTGAATTGTGAAAAGAGAAACATCACAGTAGTTAGCCACTCGCTCATAGCTTTTGTTAAGAGGCAGGGAAAGGGATTTTTGTTTAGCTTCAACTTTACAGCATTTTATTACACTGCGTATTCAGCATTGTGAATAGTCTGCCCACATATTTGAATAACTAACATTTCTGTTCACGGTAATAAACAATTATATTCGTACAGTTAACCTACAAAAGGTTCCGCAATATATATATGCATATATATATATATATATATATATATATATATATATATATATATATATATATATATATATATCCGCAATATATATATGTATATGCTCTGGGTATAAATTGTTGTGTTTGTTGTACTAAAATTAAAGCAGTCGCGCATGCGCAATGATGCTTTCCCCTTTACCCCTCGTTTCAAACAAAGTCAAACTCACGATTTAAGTAACTATAGCACGCAAGCCTACAACTGGAAGTTTCTGAACAACTGGAAAGGGTCAGGAAATTTTTTCAAGTTAAAACCCATTGTAGTCGCAAATAACTGAGCTGTTGATGCGACTTTAAATAAACATAAAAAAACCTTTAAAATAGATCGATATGAAAAATCAATAGTTTAAGTACATACTGTTGAAATTTATGACAAATGTTTTTATACATATTAACTAATGTTTAATTAGCATAGAATTTAATTTTACTAATAAATCTAATAACTTAATTTTATGAATTCAATATACGAATATTAATGAAATCCTCAAGGGAAATATTTGACCTACATTTTTATAATACGAGTAATTATAGGTGTCATTATTTTAAAGACAAAGCACATAACCGGCAATATAATGTAAAATAAAAAAATATCAATAACAATTACCACACAATGATTACAATACATCTATTAATTTTCATTAAAAAAATTAATGAAAACGCAAAAACTAAATAAAAAGAGGGCCTATAAAAGCTTATATAACGATAATCAGCGATAAGACTAAATGTAAAACTAGGGAAGTAGGAAAAAACGCTAAACTGATTATATTGATAATCGATTTCTCTAAGCAACATATATAACATATCGATATGACCACAATAATAATTTCTCATATATTATTAATAATACAAAAAGACACAATTCTATAGCACGCAACACATAATACCTTCAATAACTGCCGGTAAACGAAATCTCTTAACGAAAATTTTTTGTGGAATTTTAAATTTTTTCTATTTATAACAACGTTCATATGTATTATTAATTGCTGTCTAATCTATTATCTAAAATGTTCGTTTAAGAAAAAGGAAAATATTGGTATCTAATAAAATAAATCAATATATTTACTCGGCCGCTTCTGTGTCGTAGTGACTAGCGTGATACAAAGTGAAACGTTTCGGGTTCAATTCCCGGCTAGGTCTGGAAATTTAAACACGTTAAAACCCACCAGTGCCGAGACCCACAGCAGTTGCTAAAGACCAAGCTGTAGATGCGAATTAAACCCTTTCAGTACCAACGTCCGGAAAACAGGACATCGACATATTTTACATAGTGATAACATCCGGTTTACTGGACGGACGTAAGTTATGCTTAAAGTGCCAACGTCCGGATAACTAAACATTCCCAAAAAAAAACTTTAAAAAAATTAATGGAATAATTTAGCCTGTTTTGAAACCGCCTCCATGGCGTAGTGACTAGCACGCTAGCCTATAAAGCGATAGATCCCGGGTTAGATTCCCGGCTAGGGTCTGGAAATTTCAACACGTAAAAACCACCGTTAAGGTACCAAAACCCACAGTTGTTTCTAATGACCAAGCTGTCTGTGCGACTTTAAATAAACTAAAAAAAAACTATTTTGAATATTTTTAGTGCTAGAACGATTTCTTTTTTTTAAGAACACAATAAAAATTAATTTTTTACAGATTATATTTTTCTGTAACGTTTAAATTGTTAGATTTTGATGAAAATGTTCGTGTTGGGTCATCTAGAAGTATCTAACTTAAGTTTCGGTTTTCAACTTCGTACGATACTCCGTTCATGAGATATTTTGTTCACACACAGACCAATCGCTAAAAACATGTTTTTTGGGGTTCAGGGGATCTGAAAACGTGTAGATCCGGTGAAAACTCGATTTCGAAGTATTGACATGAAAACAATACTTTCCTTCCTATATATTCACATAAGCAAGAGACAGTAATCAATACCAAATTAATATTGATGGAAACGTGAAAGTTCAAAAGTTTGTTACTTAATAGATTAGATAATTATGTGAAAACTATTTTTGCAATCAATACAGTTGAATATATATTTTCTCATTTAAAAATAAACACTTTAATAAGTTTACGGAAATTAATTTTATTATAAATCCTCTTTAAATTAAAACCTAATTTTAACCGTAAAACTGTTTAACGATATGCGATAACTGTAATAAATCAATATTGACCTATTTAAAACAAGTGAGAGACAGGTTGTCTTCTTTAGTGTCTCCCTGCGTGTATGTAAATGTCACTTCTTTGAATGGCTTAAAGTTTGCCGACATACATATTTATTATCCGGTAGCAGAGTTAAACATTTACGAATAAGTATTGTGCTCAATCTCAATTTTCTTTCCCTTTTGAACATTTGGCCGACTTATTAATAAATTATTACTTGTTATTATCATAACTTCAAAGAACGAACTGTTGAAATTTGGAATTGTGGGACAATATTAAAACGAATAATATTGTATTTAAATATTCATCTAGTTTTTCAATTTATTTGTATTTTAAGTACCTACGTGAGTTAAATTAAATGACATCCTTAAGATATTTTATGGACAGTTGAGCATATTTTTTATGTTGAAGTTGATTTGAATTGTCTAACTTCAAAGGTTGCGGACTTAAAACCACGTTCAAGAATGCCTGTCAAGTAAGGATATTCTTGTCTAATTTTTTTTTAGTTCTATGCTTTATGAAAGAATTAATTTAGACAGGCAAGATTTTCGGGTACTGATTGTTATTACGTGAATCCATTGAAAAGAGGAATAAGAAAATGAGTTGATAATGATCAGAAAATCAACATTTTTACTTCCTCTTGTCAATAATTGTCATCCAATGACAGAATCCACAATAGAAGATTAATGAGATAAGTTATTTAAAGTAAAAATCTGGTGTGAAACACTCACACAACTTTCTCTTGCCAATACAAATAATAAACAATATAACCTAACATTAGTAATAAACAAAAAACCAACCTCAAAAAACATAACCTTATTTTAATCATGAGTGAATGATGCAAAATGAAAATCAAAGTCAGTTTGGCTTAACAATACGGAAAATCACTCTTTCACGCTAAACTAGGCTCTGTAGAGAAAAATTCTCGAAATACAAGTTGTAGATCTTTTAATTTCCTATAAATTTGATAAACTTTTGTCGTAAAATGCATACTAAGGCTGAAATCTTTAAAAAAATCAATTTATTTTACACCTTCAGTGAAAAAAATCAGAAAATCGCTAATTACCGCTAAACTAAGCGTTATACAAACAAATGTTTGAAATAAAAGTTGTAAGTTTCTCTCGCAGAAATGGTCGGCCTGAGTCTGTACAATATTATACTTTATTAACATGTCATACATTATCATCTCATTGGGTCATGGGGTTGCTTATTTTTCTTAAATTGGACTGCCATGTACACACATTTGTTGTTGTTGTTGTTGTTTAGGTCATCAGCAGAAAGGCTGGTTTGAACCTCTATTTACTGAGTAAAACGAAGAGTGCTGTGGTTTACTATGCCTTCCTCACTGAGTAGGAAATTATGCTTATCAAAATATCAGGCCCTCTGAAAAGCATCTACCTACAAATGACACATTCACTTCATCACCACAGGGTCTGGCTTTATAATTAAATTAAATTACTCTCAGGAGAAATAATTTTGACTAGTGTCTAGTACACCTCTACCTTTTCTGTTCTTAAATGCTTCAGTCATATAATTGGGTAACCATGTGATAAGAAACAGAACTATTTTATGTAGCCCTGAATTTAACAGATTGAGTGTAAATAATTTAACACTCCGCCTGCTTGGTATGGTCAATATAAATTCTATCTAGTGTAATGATAATTCGTCATCGTCATCCATCATGGATATGTAATTGAGCCTGTTACGTTTTCCATCTCTTCCTCGGTCTCCCTCCGTGACTATCATTTGACGCTTGCCAGAAATATTAAAGTCCCCAGGCCGCGGTACGAACGCTGAGCTAGTTTGCTGATGAGACTCACCTCGCTGTTTTCAAACCAACAGGATTTGCTCTCAGGGTTTATTCACCCAGTTATTCCGTCATTGGGAATCTCCTTCTCAAATATAATATAACTACATACCCATGACGGGCATTATAGACATGTACACACATTACATTAGTGATAAAAAAGTAACGCTGTAAAAATTTCAATTCGTATGAAAGATTGCAAAGTAATTTATTATTAAATGAAGTCAATAAAAGTGAACGTGTTTTATATGTTTTATGCATACGATTTTATAATATGCATGAAAATTGGTTGACGTGTAAGTAACGAAATAAGTGTTGAACTTTAAACCTTCTTTTCTAATAAATTACCGTTGTTTTATCTATTTCATTGAACTCTTTTTTAGAGTCCAATATTTTAATACCTCCTACTCAGTTCTTGAATAATTTAATGTAATTGATATTTTTGATACATGACCTTTCTTAATATTTCAAGTACGAAGGTCACGAAATAAATACTTTAGTAAAAACCTCCTACTTTATTTTAGTTTTATAGATTTATCCAAATTATTAGTTTTGCTGCGTTTCTAGAATTATTGCATTTCAGGTATAATTTAAAAATATAAGGCTGCTTTCTAAATATTTTCTAATATTTTTAAGCATTGATGTTATCGCAGTAATTTAGGTTATTTTCTTTTTTTTGTGTAGATTGTAGATTTTCAGTTTGTTCCAAAACAGGGCGTTCTTGGCATGCAAAAGAAATTAATTTTCGTTCTATAATATTTAATTTATTCATATTTGGGTACAACAAGATGGATTTTATAAAAAATTGAATCTTTAATGCATCATTAAATTTGTTAATATGAATATAGTTTACTTTGTAGTGTAGTACTTATCTATCAAGAACAATGTCTCCAATAAGAAAAACCAGAGGGATTTTCGCTTGAATTGAGATACGTTATGACTTAGTTATTAGTAATACAATTAAAAATAACTTGTTGTACTTAAAGTAAGAAATCTGGTGTGAATCACTCACACGACTTTCTCTTGCTTATGCAAATAATTGACAATATAACTTAATATTAGTAATAAAACATTAGAAATAAACAAACAAACTAACGTCAATAAACATAATGTTCGTGTTGGGTCCGGTAATAGTATCTAACTTAAGTTTAAAGTTTCAAGTTCGTACGATGTTCCGTTCTTGAGATATTCTGTTCACACACAGACCAATCGCTAAAAACATGTTTTTGGGTTCAGGGAGTCTGAAATATGTAGATCCGGTTAAATTCGATATCTAAAAATCGACATGAAAACAATACTTTCCTTCCTATAGTATATTCATATAGGCAAGAGAAAGTAAAAATAACTAAAACTTTTTTTTAGATTATTCAACAGCTTGTGTATTAGCGACTTCAGTGTGTTATCTAACTAACGGTGGGATTTGACTTGTAATAATTTCTAGACCCTAGCCGGGAATCGAACTCGGGACCCCCGCGTTCTAGGCAAGCGCGCTACCACTACGCTATGGAGGCGGCCATAACTACAAATGTTTACACCAGCAGTAAACAACCAGCAGTATTTAGAATATTTTGATGTTATAAATATCTTAAGTTGTCTTTAGGAAAAATACATCCTGCGGGTAATTCCCAATATGATTCCACTTTGAAAGAAAGACGTATTTCAGCATAGTCTGTCTATGTTTGTTCGCTAATTGAAATAGTGACAGGTTTGAAAACCTTTATGTGGTTTTTTACCATTTGGTAATGTTGAGTTATGTATTTTTTTACCTTTTGTAATGTTCTGTACAGTTAAATTTTAAAGTTACGGCGTTTGATGGACTTTCGCTCAAAAGCATTTCTTGATAAGATACGAGTGTATTAAATCTGTTTTGGAAATTTGATCTTTGTCTAGAACGTTTTTCAAGTAGTATTTAGACAATTTTAATGTAATAATGTCTTGTGTTGTTTTTTAGAGGAAAAATCACGCAATAGTAACTTCCAAAACTACTACGTACACCAAAAAAATCTCTACTGTAATATTTGTTTTGATTTTTGTCATGGGTAATATGGTAAATTAGGATAGTAAGTCAATTCCTGGATTAAAGTGTCCGAGTACAATACAGTAGATTTTATGTAATTTTATAAATCCTTCTTTATATTTTAGTTTTAAAGTTACAACCCATAATTAAATATCTCACTTGTAACGAACTTGTTGTTAGCAAAAGAAAAACTTGTTTGGAAATTTTTTGATGTCCAAAAACAATCTTAAAATATCGAATTTGTTTCGTAATTAGAAACGATGTCTTTTTTAAAAAAGATATAATAAATAAATTAATTAATTAATTAATTTTTCACTGTTAAGTTAAATGCTGTTAAAACTTATAAATTACTTTATGGTTTTATTTTTTTATATTACTTTCCCAAAATTGGGAGGAGTCAAAAAAGTATATTAATTTTTTTTTTAAAGTCGCATCTACACAGCTTGGTCATTAGCGACTACGGTTGGTTATGAAACTGGAACGATGGGTTTAGGCATTTGACAATTTCCAGGCCCTAGCCGGGAATTGAACACGGGACCTCCACTTACTAAGCTAGCACGCTAACCATTACACCACGGAGGTGGCTTATATTGTAATTTAGTTATTCCAAAATTCCAATAATGCATAAATTTTTATAATTTTTTTTTTAATATACATTTTTACGTTTTATAATGCTACAGTGACTTGTTTAGTCATACAAATAAGTAATGAAATTTAATAGTTTTCTTAAGAAAATTTTTATATTGTCGTCCAACATCTCTATCCGTTAAAAGAACATTAAAACTCATAAAATAGTTGTTTTGTTGATTTATATTTTTAGTGGTGTCATATGCAACCAGGATGCATGAAGACATACTGACATGTCCTATACTCCTCCTGGAGTCTCCAGGACGCAAAAAAAGTACAAAATTAAATTAGATGAAAATTGCACTTAGTCCTTTATTTAATGGAACGAACATTAATTAAAAATTAATCATTGATTTTTAACCACTTTCGTTCCAAATAACTAAATAACATTATATATTTGTCATGCACTCGAATATTTTTAAAGTTATAATTTCATACTTCGTGTATTGTGTTGATATGATTTAATATGCACAGGGGAGTGAGATTACACGTGTCCAGTTTCTACAACAAAAAATAGCTACTATTTACAGAATTATGTTTTCTGTAATATAAATTCACCCCTAACGGTTTTAATATTGATTAAATAACGTTATCACTGAAAATCGGTAATAAGTGGGTGAATAACGAAAAAAGGTCAATGACCTGTATATTTCGTGTGGTTTTTTCATTCGTAGAAATATACATAACAAAAAATTTTGTTGTTTGTAATCGTTCACTCATATATCGGTAATTACATTGGTAGTTTTTTGATGAAGGTTTTTTATATTTTTGATAAATCATATTTATTGGCGATATGAGAAAGAATTTTTATGTCATGCGTAAGTTACTCCGTTTAAATAATATAATTAGGTTCCATGTTTTTGCGTAAGTTTTGTATATCTCTATCTAAAAGCTTTATAATTTGTGTAATTCAAATACATTTTACAAAAACAGATCAGTTAAAACGTCAGAAATTATAATACGTAAAAAATTGAAAAATTATTAACAATATAGTAATTTTAAATAGTAGTATTGTCCGTTTTTTGTTGTTTAGGTCAACAGCTGAAATGCTGTTTTTAACCTCTAGAGGTTTTATTAAATAAAAACGAGAAGTGAGATGGTTTACTATTGCCTTCCTCCCTGAGTTAAAAAATATTCTTATCAGCAGACCCTCCGAAAAGCATGCTCTTTCCGCCCTATAAATGACACTTTCACTTCATTCACCACAGGGTCTGGCTGTATACTGAAATTCATTACTCTCAGAGGAGCTAACGCTGACTAGTGTCTTTTACACCTCTATCTTATCTGTTCTTAAATATTTCAGACAAATAATTGGGTGACTATGTGATAAGAAACAGAAGTATTTTTTGTAGCCCTGGAACCAACAGATCGAGTGCAATTAATTTAACACTCCATCTGCCCGTTATGGCAAAATTGTCTGTTTAAGATGAAAAATTTTTATTATAGTCGTGTGAGTGTTTCACACCGGTGTTTTTCTAATATACAGATAAAAAGGTTAGTAAATTGATAAAATTCATAAAATACATTTATTTTGTATTGGTTAAATTCTACGATAGTTCATCTAGCTACTGGACGAAGAATCGTTGAACAAAAGACAAAATTTTATTTTGGATAAATTCACAATTTCAGTTCGCCACATTAAATATAATATCAATAATTTAGCTATAAATTCCTATTACGATCTATTTGTACATACATATATAAAGCTCTCAGGAATTCGGTTTGCTTGCAAACATCACAGCCTGAATATCACTAACTCCTCCATGGCTAATGACCACGGTAGTCGATTCCCGATAAAAAAAAATTCATTCCTCTTGCTTTATCAGAAATTACTCTTTACGTTCAAGAACCAGATTCCAGAACCAGAATGTTATTTATATAATTAAAAACACAATACTAACAATTCTACAGAAACACTGACCAACATAAAAATGATAGCAAAATGCATACACTACATCTAACTGACGTTCTTCTGAGAAGGTTCAAGAGAAAATGAAGCAGATATTTATTTCAGAAATAATACAAAAGAATGCACCATTACTGACCAAGATTTTGTACATTTACTTTCACATACCTATAAATTTAAAAAAAACTGCTAGCCACGGTTTTAAAGGGTGATTCAAAATTCAACGATAATTTCTCGGAAGCTGATTGTACAGCTGAAATAAGGAAAAAAGTTTATACAAACATAGGTCCGGAAAAGCTTTGTTATCGAGTTACTGTTGGTGAAAGATTTCGTCCGAGATTCACTTTTCAAGGTGAAATGAAATAATACTGAAATTTTTAAGGCTTTAATCAAGAATTAAACTGAATGACATCTGACGGTAGTTAACCTGGAAATTTAAATAAATACTCGTTGGGCCTAGAATTGTATCTCCCATAATTTTGAAGATATCTAACATAAAAATCAGAAATTAGGGGTCGTATTAAACAACTCTATTATCTTTAACAAAAATAACTTTGCTTAAAGTTTAAAAGTAAAAAATCATTTTAGTTTACGATATATTAAATTAAATTGAGTTAAATTCTGAGAAAAATTATGTAAATTAAGTACGTAACTAATACATACAAGGTATTATAATTTGACTTTTATTAATAACAAAACTAAAATAAATTAATGCAACAAGATTATTGTTTTTCAACAGAATGAAATAATATTTTAATAGGGTATCAATGGTAGCTAATCAAGTGTTTATTCAATTATGAAAATAATGAAAACGAAATTAAAATTTGAAGGTGTTGCTTATTACATACAACGTTGCTCAAAATGGCCCCCGTTTGGATTTCAAATTGAATAAATTTCGCCTAAAATAAAAATTATTTTCTAGTTGTGAATTATAATGGCAGGAATATTCTGAATTTTTTCTGGAGCTTCTATTATTCGATTCATTAGATTGTTTTGTGTGACAACCCGCTTTGAATAAACAGCCTTCATCCAACCTCACAGGAAAAAGTCTGATGGTGTGAGGTCAGGAATAGAGGTGGTTATTAGTCTGTTTGGAATAGTGAAAAATTAATTTATATATAACTAGACCCTTTTTTGAATGAAATGAATAACACTTGTAAAGTTAAACCCACCGGGGTTGGTCTACGGTAAAGTCGTCACCACGACTTAGCTGTTTAACAGCTAATTTCGAAGACAAGGTTCTGTGGTTCAAATCCTAGTAAAGAGTTACTATTATTCGGATTTGAATATTAGACAGTGGTTACCATGTACTTTGATGATTGTAGTTCAGTTAACTTAACTATACTCTCTCTAGAATGGTCGGCCTGAATTTGTACAAGACTACACCTCATTTACACGTCATACATATCATCCTCATCTCATTGGGTCGTAGGGTTTCTTATTGTTTTTAAATTTAACATTGTACACACATTCAATTTAAAAAATTGTAGAATATAAAAAACATATTTTTCAGAAGATCTGATTTCTGACAAGAATCCACACTTTACAGCATACTGAGAAATGTTTTGGATAACCAGTTTAATCTTTGTTTTCACCAGTAAAAATCTTTAAATATAAGAACCATCATTTTGGCTGATGACTAAAGAAAAGACACTAAAGGTTTTACTCGTATTACATTTTAAAATATAAGTTACTGAAAATATTAACTTAATTTTTATAATCCCATGAAAATTAATTTACCTGTCTGCATGTAACAATAGAAAAAAATTTATATACTTAAATTTTAAAAGAATTTTAAGTCTTTCTTATTTTATGAATGAATCATCCATTGAGTGATTTAGTGAACTGTATTCAAGACCTTCGATTTAAAGAGAAAAAAGAATGAAAGAAAATTTTATTTGATTCTTCTTTCTTTACAAATTCAAGTGTGACTGATCGTAAATCTATAAAACTACCCTTCCTTAATGTTAAATATATTCAATTTCCAAGGCCATTCAAGAACGGGTAGACAAATGTGAAATATTTAACATAAACTATATTTGTATTCAAACTACGTATCACTCCATAACTCCCACAATATATATCTGAGGCCTTAGATAATTAGGTGGTACTTTTATCTAAAATTTTATTCTTGATTAAATCCCGTATGTACTATTCAAAATATTAATATTTCAAGGATACTGTATGATTTTTTCCATAACATGCAGGTGGAGTGTTTAATTACTTGCGCTCGATCTGCTAGTTCCAAAGCCACAAAAAATAGTTCTGTTTCTTATCATATGAACAGTCAATTATATGACTGAAACATTTAAGAACAGATGAGGTAGGTAGGTAAAAGACACTAATCAGAGTTATCTCCTCTGAGAGTAATGAATTTCATTATACAGCCAGATTCTGTAGTGAATGATGTGAAGGTGTCATTTGAAGGGTGGGAAGTAGATGATTTTCAGAGGACCCGGCATGCTGATAAGCATAGTTTTCCACTCGCAAGGAAGGGAATTGTAAATCACATCAAACCTGGTTTTACTTAGTGATTAATTTTACTACATGATTAATGAAAATGTAGAGAAATATTTTTTACGTTTTTTATGAATAGGGTCATTGTAGATCACATAAAATGGCTAACATATCTAGAACCTCTTTTCCAAACTTTAATTAAACCATTTTCCCCTATAGGTTTTTCCCTTTCTTTCGTTCATCCCGGTATTCTGCTTTTGTTCTTCATAAAAGCCCTTGAAATCAGTAATTTGTTGTTTAGCTTTAGTTCGGCTCATTAAGTTTTATCGGTTTACGTTGGCGTAAATTTGTGGCCGGTAACTGCGGTTATGTGGAAAAGTTTTTTTTTTTTGGTTTAACGTCCGACTTCTGCAATTACTGCTAATGCAGACGGTGAAGAATGAAATTATTTTTGTAACGTATGAAAATATACCGTGCCTAAATGGGATTCGAACCCAAGACCGCATGATGAGAGGCGAGCACGTTACCAACTATGTGGAAAAGTGATTATATTGGTGAGTAGGGAACAGTTTAATCTACCATTTCACACTAATAATTAAACAATATACCGGGTGTCCCACGAAGAGGTTGGTATTTTTGAATTATTATGCTGGACGTATCGCTCACTCTACAGACTGGAAACTTTACAGTTATAATAAACAGATATGTAAAAAAGTACCCTCAAATTTTATTTGCTTATGATTAAACAAAACAAAATGATGGAATAAGAAAATAATATAAAAAAATCTAGTGTGAAACACTCACACGACTTTCTCTTGCCAATGCAAATAAGGGACAATATAACCTAATATTAGTAATAAAACATTATAAAAAACAAATAACTAATCTCTATAAACATAACCTAATTTTAATCATGAGTGAATAACGCAAAATGAAAATTAACCTCAGTTTGGCTTAAAAATACGGAAAATCGCTTTTTTACGCTAAACTAGACTTTGTAGAGAAACATGCTATAAATAAAAGTTGTAGATCTTTTAATTTCCTATAAATTTGATTATATACACTTTTGTCGTAAAATGCATACTAAGGCCGAAATCTTTAAAAAAAATCGATTTTTCACACTTTTTCGTGAGAAAACACCGAAAGTTGCTAATTACCGCTAAACTTAGCGTTATTCAAAAAATGTTTGAAATAAAAGTTACAGGATTTTAAATTCTCTACAACTTTTATTATATAGTAAATTTTGCGCTAAAATGCACATTAAAGCCGTAATCTTAAAAAAGAAATTTTTTACGTGAAAACAGCCTCACCAAGAAATTCAGCAAACATAGCGCCTACCCTATCTTGTAGAGCATAAAAAATTTAGAAAACCAGGCGATTTTTAAAAAAATCGTAGGACCAGTTTTTGAGAAAATCGCAAAAAAGTGAAAAATTACACGAATAAACTACTACTTCCGGTTGACCGATTTTGATGAAAATGTTTGTGTCGGGTCCGGTAGTGGTATGTAACTTAAGTTTCAAGTTCGTACGGTGTTCCGTTCTTGAGATATTCTGTTCACACACACACAGACACACACAAGAACCAATCTCTAAAAACATGTTTTTTGGGGGGTTCAGGGGGTCTGAAAACGTGTAGATTTTGTGAAAACTTGATTTCTTAAAATCGACATGAAAACAATACGTACTTTCCTTCCTATATATTCATATAGGCAAGAGAAAGTAAAATGAACAATAATCTTGTAGATAAAACCACTTATATTAACAATAGGATTCAGATAGAAAAAAACAGCTGTTTTTGCCATTCCAAATCGATCAGCATAGCTATTGATGGGCATCAGTTCGAATAAAAATTAATGAAACAAATTGTGTTCATTATTAATTTATCACTTTCATATTTCATTCATTTTTTTACTTAAGTAACATATTAATAAATCACCAATTTAAAATGGTTATGCAAATAAAATTACTTTCCGCTATTTTGTTTTGATTAATCATAAGCAAATGAAATTCGTGGGTACTTTTTTACATATATATTTATTATAAATGTAAAGTTTCCAGTCTGTTGAGTGTGCGATACGTCCGGTATATTAATTCAAAAATAGCAACCTCTTTGAGGATCACCCGGTATTTCATTACTAAAGTTACAGCGATGGGGGCATTACTTTTCAATACACCCTCGTACATTTCACTATTACTAGTTATTGTGAAACATTTCATTGAGTTAGATATAAAAAAATTCGTAAAGATAACTCAGATCGATAAAACTTACATGAAACGAATAGAGAAAATTGTAAGGAAATACACAACCAATGGTTACCCTACGTAATAAAAAGAAAATTCAAAAAGTTCATGAAAAATACAATGTCAAGTTGAAATAAGTTGCTTTATTGTATTTAAAATTATTGTTATTTTCTTAGAAAACATGACGCATAATGATAACACAATGTAGATAAGAAAGTTCATAGCAACCCTTACGATTTAGTGTTAAGAGGGTTGACTACAGGTGAAAATGAAGGGGTTACGGGTTATACACAGTACACTTATAAAACGACCTTGACCGAGGTCTAAGAAAATTATTTTATAGACACTTGGCGTGTTGGTAATATTTTTAAAGGTCAATACCCCGATTATAAAAGGGGAGTAAGAAACTTATCTCACGCTAACAATAATTTTTAGCTACACTCATTCTTTAATCAGCTAAAAAACAAAACAAACTGAAGTAAAACTATTACTATGAATAATATAGAACATTTACATCATAATCTACGTAGTTCAGTATTAAATACGGACTTCCTGGTTTAAGTGAAGTCATTTACCTTTTTCTCTTTGTTCTTAAGCGACAATAATTTTTCTGTCTGACAATCGGTCATTCTATTCCAAATGTTACTGTGCAATCGATCTGATATACTTCGGTCAATTTTTACTTTCTCTTCCCACTATGAATATATACGAAGGAAAGTACTGTTTTCATTTCGAAATCGAGTTTTACCGGATCTACACGTTTTCAGACACCCTGAACCCCAAAAAACTATGTTTTTAGCGATTGGTCTGTGTGTGTGAACAAAATTACTCAAGAACGGAACATCGTACGTACTTTAAACTTAAAACTTAAATTAGATACTACTACCGGACCCAACACGACCTTTTTATCAAAATCGGTCAACCGGAAGTAGTAGTTTATTCATGTCATTTTTCACTTTTTTGCTATTATCTCAAAAAGGTTCCTACGATTTTTTAAAAAGTCGCCTCATTTACTAAATTTTTTATGTTCTATAAGATAGGGTAGGTGTCATATCTGTTAAAATTCTTGGAGACGCTGTGCTCTCGTAGAAAAAAATGTTTTATTAAGATTGCGGCTTTAATATTCATTTTAACGCAAAAATGTCTAAAAGTTCCTCTTATAAATAGCAACCTACGCAACCTCTTATAAATAGATGTGTTAGGTAGTTTAAAATTGTCTTCCTCACTGAGTGGAAAATTATGCTTATCAGCATGCCAGGCTCTCTAAAAAGCGACTACTTTCTATCCTACAAATGTCACCTCATTCACCACAGTGTCTGGCTGTATAATGAAATTCATTACTCTCAGAGGAGATAAATTTGATTAGTATCTTTCTGTTCCTTAATACTTCAGTCATATAATTAACTGACCATGTGATAAGAAACAGAACTATTTTTTTTAGCCCTGGAACAAGCAGATCGAGTTCAAATAATTAAACACTTGCCTGCCTGTTACGGGAAACACTTAAAAAATAAAGAAAATACTTTGTTTGCTATTATGTCAGGTAAATTGACACAGAAATGTGGGTGTAACTTTCTTGTATTGTACTGCTACAAAATTAAATATATATATATATATATATATATATTTGTAAATGTTAAATTTTGATAGAAGATTTTAAAATAAATTGTACTTGTTTCAGTTCATACTTGGAAACTTCTAACGGATCAGTGTACACAGATTCA
Organism: Catonia carolina; assembly: GCA_035578175.1. Lineage (NCBI taxonomy): Eukaryota > Metazoa > Arthropoda > Insecta > Hemiptera > Achilidae > Catonia > Catonia carolina. The sequence goes on from JAQMRL010000004.1 coordinate 44,325,162, forward strand.
GTTGCTCCTGAAGATAATATCAATGTTGTAGTAAGGTAAGAACATGAATTTTATTTAGAAATGTAATACTCATGAATAATAATAACAATAATAATAGCGCCTTTATTTACAAATAAGAAACAAGTACATGTCTTTGGAATCCTTTTGCAGCAAACTAACATAAAAAACAAAAGTAATAAAAAACAGAAATTTTTTTTACAATGAAATGTATTATCATCTAAAAACAGAGTATTACGCTCGGCACAATACGGCATGACCATCCTGGTCGTCTGCCAGGTTTACTACCTAAAACAAGAAAACTGATTTATAATGAATATAAAATTCTTATTAATGATTAATACTACTTCGGCATTATCTCTATTTGTAAAAATATTATGCTTCAGCAGCAAATACAATGCAGCAAGTCTCATCGGTCTTTCCAAATTCAAAATAAATGGCCACGCGCGCGCGCACACACACACACACACACACACACACACACACACAGCAATACTCATGAATATTTTTCTTTGCCCTAATTGCTAGTATAAAATTTCCTAAATTTATAATAAAAATTAATCTTTTTAAGTTCAGAAGGTATCACCCGCTTAACCATGCGGTGTCCTTGAGAAGCTGTGGTTGAACGGTATTCCATACTATGATTTAACAAGCCAGCGGAGTTCAGGTTACTACCATGAGCAATTTTACTGTTCTCTGGAGTCTGTAAATCTGTTTTATTGCATTACATACCTTTTATTTTTTTTAGTTTTTAACAGTTTTCGAGTATAGTTTCGTGATTTATCTGACATTTTCGTGGTGTACTTATTAATTATCGTTACTTTATTATTTGAATCGGTCATTTCAGAAAGCATATAAGTCAAAAAACTAACTTTTGAAAAGATTAAAAAACTTGTAATTTATTAGATTTCAATTAGAAAAATATTAAAAAATATAAATTGTACAAAGGACTGTCCGCTTTGATATAAAATATACTTTTGTCTTTTTAAAGACAAGCCACTTGTTTAAAAAAAATTGAAAATTTAGACTTAAGTTGTTTCTGAAATAAATTGGAGTAAAATATTAACTTTTTTCTGTAAAATACGTTGTTAGACCAGAAGAAAATTGTGCTGTACAATAGTATTTATTAATTTATTTCAGTAGTTTACATTATGACTTAAAATAGCATTCTGCAATAATAAAAATTAAAATTCTTAACTTTAAGAAAATGTTGATTTTCTGGGTTATACACGTTCTTTATCGTTCATAAAAAGTAGTTATATGCCTTAAAAAAAATGTTGCATAGAATCTTTGTGTGGCCTCTTCCACTAGAAAGTAGAGCTTAAGCTTCAAAAGAACATCCACTTTCATTTTTTTAATTAGAAGGAAACACTTTATATCCTTAAGGATAAGCCTTTTCTTAGTTTTATATTACTTAAGGAAATTCAAACTTATGTGATTTTTGTAGGGATGGTGTGTTTACATTCAGTTAGTTCAAAAATTCAATAAAGAAAACTTGTAAAATTTTGACTTATGGGCTTTCTGAAATGACTAATTCATTTCAAAATTTGGATTTGGAAAAGATAGTTGGCAAATTCAAAGCAGTGTGCGGTAATATTAGCAAAACCCTAGGGAGGAGAACAAGAAAATAAACTCAGATAAAATTTACAATGCCCATAACAGACAAGTAGAGCGTCATTTTATTTAAACTCAATCTGGTTGTTGCGGGGCTAAAATAAATAGTTCTGTATCTTATTACATGGTCGACCAATTAAATGACTGAATCTTTTAAGAACAGAAGAGGTAGAGGTGCAAAAGACACTAATCAGAGTTATCTCCTCTGAAAGTAATGAATTTCATTATACAGCCAGATTCTGTGGTGAATGAAGTGAAGGTGTCATTTGCAGAGTGTAAAATATGTGCTTTTCAGAGGGTCCGGCATGCTGATAATTGTACTTTTCCATTCAGTGAGGAAGACAATGGCAAACCAGCTCACTCCACGTTTTACTTAGTAAAACCTCTAGAGGTTAAAACCAGCCTTTCGGCTGATGACCTAAACACAAAATTTTACAAGGTGATGGCTGCCCCAGTCCTACTCTATGGAAGTGAGTCGTGGATTAGTACTAGACCACAGGAGAATAGAGTACAGGCGGCAGAGATGCGATTCCTGCGAAGAACAAAGGGTTACAGGTGTAGGGACCAACTACGAAATGAGGACATAAGAACGGAACTGGATGTTTACAACCTGAATGGGAAGATTGCAGAATATCGAAATCGATGGAGGGAGCACGTAGAGAGAATGCCTGAGGGAAGGATCCCCTCAGTGTTTTGCAATACAGACCGGTGGGGAGGAGAGATGTTGGGAGGCCACGCAAAAGATGGCAATAATTCAATAGTTTGTCGATATTGTGAGTCGGAACAGGTGGAAGCTTAATCCGCGATTGTGAGAAAAACTTTAAAAACCATTTCCTCGTATTAAACATACAATACGTTTATAAAAGGGGTTGATGAACTGGTCAACTTGCCTGTGCTGGCCAACAACCTGTGCGTCGAAAATTTGCAATAAACGCGATTTATTCTTGCAAATTGATAGCAACAATTGGGAAATTATATAAAAACAGAATTATTAAAATATTTCATTGAAAAGAAAATGTTATTACGAAATACAATATTTTCTTTTCAACGTTTTAAATATTTTAAGATCAAATTAGTAAAAACAACGACAAAAATTGAATAAATTGAATAAAAATTGAATTAGTTAAATAAGTTTTTACAACTATTTTAACTAAACATATACTCGTAGGTCAGGACCTTTAGCGAAAAGTGGTGTCACAAATTTAAGAACTTCAATCACATTGAATGAGTTGAAATTATTAATTTTTTTATCAATTCACTGATTCTCAAAAAATCTAACTACTTAAATCCCAAATAAATGTTCACTTACATCAAAGAATATGAAGTAAATTACTTTATTAATTTTATAAGTTTTTTATACAATTAGCAATATTTTTGGTTATTATTTTTTTATGTATAAACACTCGTTTAATTTTTTTTTTGTTTTGTTTGAATTAAATAGAATTGCTTTTTATTATCTTGTTTTTAGTGAAAATAATTACACATCACTCACATCTCTCTTAACTCTTCTAGACCTCGGTTCTTTACTATTTGCCCAATAATTTATGTAAGTTTCTTCACCTCTGTAAAAAATATAAATTATAAATAATTACTTTAAAAATTTTAAATACAGAATCTACAAAATTCAGCAAAAAAATAGTACATAGCTACATATTTTACTATTTTTTCCCCTGAACAAATTAAGGGCATCCGGGCATCTGGCTAACCGGTCGTCCGGTTGATAGATGTTTGGATAATCAACGTCCCACAGTATTAAATTACACATCGAGAATCTGTGTTATTTATTATCTGCTTAGAGACCATGCAGTTCGATAGTACTAATTTTTTTTTTATTGAGTGATGTCCATTTGAAGCCCAAATGTCTAAAGTTCATTTAATCCAATATTTTAATACTATAATAAGCACGATAAATTTAGGCAGGTGGGAGTTTGCTGTGTACTTTGCCACTTCCTCACCTCGAGACTCCCACCAGTCAAGCGATTTCTCCTCTCTTACTACTCCTGTTGACTTGAAATGTATATCTCATTTTAAAGTTTATTTCACCCTTTACGCTCAGAAAATGTACTCCGCCTATAATATTTAATACACATCAAGTGATAGTTTATTATATTTGCATGTATTCAAAAAAAATTAAAACTGTTCTATTTTCGAGTTTATAAATTAGCTTATTGTATTTGATTATACAGGGCTACTGCAGGTATGTTTTATTACCTGTAAAGTTTGTATTTCGTAAGAAAATTAAAACAAGATGTAAATTAGGTATATTCTGTAAGTTACCAATATTTATAATAATAATATATTATCCAACTGCAGTAAATAAATACAGTAAATAAAAAAGTACAGTGATTAGACTACTTTTATTTAATCTGACACGTAAAAACAGTGTACTTGTAACACTGTAAAGAGGGTACGAGGAGTCTATGAGTACGAAGGAGGTTGTGGAAGGGATACACCAGCGAGAACTCGACCCGCTTAAATATTTCGTTCTTAGTATAGCAACAATAATACAAAATTCAAAATTTCCAGGTGATTTTAAAAAATACAAACTAGAATATTCTTCAGGAATTATTTTGAAATTAAATTTTAAAATGTATGTATAAGTGAACCGCGGTTTGGTGTTTTAAAAACTTTTTTAAAAGATACATGAAACTCCAAATAGGGAAAAAAGAGAAAAATTATGTTGCACAGTAGACCCGCGCGAAGAAATTCGCACAATGTTCTTGGGTTTCAAATCACTATTAATAAATAAATATTTAAGTTAACAACAAACTTAACCGTTCTTAAAAGAACGGAGAGTAACGACTAAACGCACAGTAGTACGATAATTTTGTCCTGAAAAAAAAACTATTTTAAACTAAAACTTTCAAAAAGAACTACGTTGTAAACGAAATTTACTCTTTCATTTCGTAAAATGAAGCTCATGTTAGCATGAATTTCAAGTTTAGAACTTTGGGAAAATCAGGAAAAAATACTCTTTAAAACTATGTAAAAATTGTAAAAATCCATTCGGTAGGACTCTGTATTTAAGAGTTAATAGAATTTCCATTCAAAATACATTGGAAGCGATTTTGCAGTTTAAATAATATATATATAGATAGTGTTAAATTATTATTATTATCAGAAACCGGAAAAAATGGGTTTCTATTTCAAAACAAAAACAACTAAACTTTCCATCATGTATAAATAATAAAGAAACTAAAATGAAGTTTTATAATTTTAATATTTATGAAAAATAGTAAAAACACCCAGTTATTCAAGTTTTTGCCGTGCTTTCAGTACCACAGAAACATACGGGTACTACATAATAAAACAGACATTCTTTACTTTATACTGAGAGTTGCTGTAGCGTTTTAAAGAACGATCAGGTAATTCCATTTAGCGTTATACAATAACATTTGCAATAAACAGGTATAAAAAAGTAAATAAAAAAATGGCGATATGATACAAAGGATGATATTTGAAACGGAAGTTTGTAAATGTATTTTCTACGCGAGAAATATGAGCAAACTATGTAATCTATTTAATTATTTATCGTATCTGTCGAAAAATAATAAATTGTATTACTTTGTCTATTACAAAACTTTTATTATTTATATTATGCTAACTTGTTAAGGGGGTAGTCAACCCAGAAAATGAAAATCAAAACTACTGGCTATAATTTATCATTATATATTTTTAATGAAAGAGTAATTTACTAGTAATGATCTAACACTTGACCAGACCAAAAAATTAATTACAGCCCCTAATACAAGGTTGGGGGTGTGGAAAAGCGGGCTTCTACGGGAAATCGAATATCTCGGGAACCAAGAAAGACATCAACATGATTCTTATACTAAAAAATACAGAAAATTGCTGACTATTATTTGTTGTATGCTCTTGTATTTATTTTTTCTTACAAGAAATTGATTGAAGAAAAAACATATTTTCAAAAATATTTATTTTATGTATTCACAAATTATTATATAACAAAGTCCCTACAAATTTGTTTGTAATAACCATTCGACAGATAATAGAGCACGAAATTATGAACATTTAAAAGAAAACAATTCATCCAAATATCTCCAATACAAACCAATATATTTAATTCCCAAGAATGTATAATCATCCAAAAACACATTTCCGGAAAACTTAAAAGTTAAAGGAATAATTTCACTCGCCTTGCTAGTGAGCTTTATACTAAACAGACGTTCTTGTTACTTTTTATCAACGTACAGCCAAAGCAAACACATGCTGTGATTCAGAAAATGTTAAACATCAAATAAGTAAAAAAAAATTGTAATTTAAAAAAAATTATCTTCTTGAGTTGACTACCCCCTTAAGTTTTTAAATATTAAAAGTAGCTTCCGGGCCAACCCAATCGGTCAGATATAAAATCGACAGTTAACTGCGAACAATTTCTTTTTTCAATTTCTGGAAAATGAAATTGTTAGATTTAGGTTAGGAATTATATAAAAATATTGGGTTTTTTTATGTTGGAAACAAGTAAATCATATATATTTTTCTTCCTTTCAAGCATTAGGCATCTCTGCCTGTTCCGAACCTCTCAAAAAATTAAAATTTTATGTAAAAAATATTTTTGGGGTAAATAATCATACACTTTTCATAATAATGAAGTTATTTTAATTAAGGTATTGTCCTGACCTTCACTTCTGCAAAACGACCACCTCTCAAACCGACCACTTATTGAGTTCACCGTACGTGGTCGTTTTGAGGAGGTTTTATTGTTAGTACATTTCCGAACAAGCTATGAAAAAGATTAATTATATATTTTCTCAAATCTTTTCAAACAATTTTTTGGCCTTATTCATGGGAAAATGATAAAGAAGAATAGAGTAGGAAATGAATAAATTAAAGATAATTTTGATCTACATTGTAATTCTTGTTAATATAATTTATTCAAATGTTACACTAATATGCAGTAGCAAACTTATTTAGGTCACAGAATGAAGTCTCTAGGTCAAAGTTCTCTGTTCTAATTTACTGTTGTAAAATCCAATAATAAATTTAAATGTAAATAAAATTAGATTTTTATTAAGTTCCTTCTGAGGACATTGGATCACATTAAATTTTATTAAAGGATAAATAAATTGGTTTTGGATTAAATTTTCAATACATTAATAATACATGTTCAAATTGTAACAATCAATATCTGTTGGTTTTTTAAAATTTGTTTCAAATTTTTAAGCTGGCGGGATTTTCATCTGGAAATTTCCGTTTCGCGGTCTACCACATTAGCTTTTCTCAACAGAGACGGTGTCTTTAAATTTAAGACGAAAGGATCTTATTTTATTGTAATTATGAAGTAAATTCACTAGTATTACAAATCTACAGGAATTTTACCCTTAATTAAAAATTTTACCAGTAGGCATCTTAACTAATCTCTAAAATCATGGCATTTTGTCCTCACTTCGCTCTTTTCCCTGCGTGGTTGTATCATTGAGAAAACCTATATTTACATGTTAACAATTTCACGTTTCCAGTGTAGATTGCTCTATTTAATAAAATCATCGGGAAGAAAGGTTTTTCCTTGAATCCCGTAGTGATATGTCTACTATATTACTCGTTTAGGATTCACTACCAAACAATATTTTAAATAGTATTGTATTCAAATAATTTTTAGATTATATAAACCTAGTTGATATCTTTGGAATTTAAAGATTGTAAACTTTGAGGGTAAAACTTCATTTTCTATAAGGTTTTCCGTTTAGCCCACAATAACGTTTGGGTACTTCTAGATGCTAGCCTTGAATCGAACTATTAATTTCGGCTCTTCAACAAAGCATCCACTTACTGAACTAACAAGACGATAATTCGCTGTATTTTCTCACGTATTTAAAGTTTTCTAAAAGTATTATTTTATCGCGTAATTTTGTAAGAAAAAATAATTAAACAATGTTTTCACTGACCTACTAGTAAATTCAAACAGACGCAAAATCGTTAGTTGCATCCTGAATTCAGATAGATGATAATAGGAGTTTCTAAAATTATATTAACACAAAATTTTACCAAAAGTGACAAATTATTAAAGTAACAATTATTGATTATTCATGCGTTAGTGAAGAAACTCCTAGAGATTCGTTACCCTTAGAGTACCGACTCTCAATAGAAACGTGGCTACAACTCTGGTAATTTGCTCACTCTTTATAACAATTCTCAAAACAGCGAGAGTACTCATGTTTGTCCAGTCTCTAATATTCTTAATGAGCATTTCCTTCATCCAAGTTTGCACCTAAGCTCAAATTTTACCCTATACCCTATTACCCTATTTTTAATAAGCCGAATACGTAAACGGGAAGGAAATGAGACCCTTATATTTATCATTCCTGTATAATCGACCAAAATAGGGAATATTCCTCTTTTAATTATGCTTATCAACTCACAGTACATACAACATTAACTTTGGTAATATAACCGGTTCACGAAATCCTGACCTACATCCACGGTTACTTTACTAGACGGTAGGGATCATCAACAATATGCGCAGTGACAAGCCCCGCCCTCTGACGTCACTGGTCACCAGCGGCAGCCGACGCACGATACGTACCGTGTCGGTCTGTGTTGTTTACTAGTCTTAATACGGTTTGTAATACTTTACTAGTTTTTAATAACGGTGTGTTGTGCGTTTGCCGGGTGTTCTTCACGAAAGACACCAAAAGGAGTTCAGCATTATAAATTTCATCGTTTTCCAAAGTCCATTGAAACTAGATTGAAGTGGATAAATGCTTACAAGCCGGCCGATTCATTTTCTCCTGATAGTGGTCGCGTGTATTTAGTACATTTCGACGAATCGGATTATGTACGCGATTTAAAGTCAGAGTTGCTACATCTTCCATTAAAACGTGTCTTAAAGAGAAATTCAGTCCTACATTTAAATTTACCGATTTGTATTACCGTTCTATGTCCGGTAAACCCGACTTGTAGTGAACGTAAAAATCAAGCAGAGAAACGATACGCTTGTAACGAAGTTTATGATATTTTAAACTCATCATCCAATTACAACACAGGCAGTTCACAAAAGGATAGCCGTAGAGAAAGGTAGGCCTCATTTTAATGAACCGTCAAATTTTAATGTTGCGCAGTCAGAGGAAACTGATCTCTGAAAACGTGAAAACGCCAAATTAAAAAAAAAAGTTACGAAAAACTTCAGACCGCAAACGAAGAACTATTAAAATTAAAGGTTGATTTCCCGTGTAAACTTACCTAAACCGCTATGTTTGTAAAAACAATGCAAAAATCCTACAATTACTACGCATCGGCCGAGTTGTTGCGGACCAGACTACGTCATCTTATATCTCACAGCAGCTGCGCGTGACCGCTACCGTCTAGTATAACAACTGTGCCCATATCTCTACAGTTTCCAAAAGACTCATGAAAGTAACTTGTTCAGGTTTTCACGCCATACAGCGGGATAGAGTAAATGTGCATCTTGATAAATCTATATTTTATAGGTTTGGATGACTAAATTTAACAAATTATTGAAATGATGAAATGAATTACCTTAATGCTGAGTCTTCGGCGTCGTTTAAAGCTTTGTCAATTTTAATAGGGGTTGCATCACACGATTGTTGATCATTTACATCAACATTTCCATCAAAGTATCTACAAAAAATATTTGTGAATAATTCTTTATCCATTTTTTTAACAGAATGTTTACTTTACTGCAAATATTACTAATTTTCTTACAACTGAAAATTTTTGAAAATGAATTAAACATATAAAAAATACTTATGAAATCTAAAACGATCTATTTTTAAAAAAATTCTCAACAATTTGTAATAACCTACATGCAGGGGGTTAATTTTCTTAAAAAATTCATACAATACTTAATATTCATGTGTGCTCATATCCGGAGTTTTACATAATTGATGGTTTTATGAAATTTTTCAAGCAAAGTATCTTCATATAAAGAAAATAATTTTTAGAACCGCTCAATCTTATCACGCCAGAAAATGATTAGGATTCCAATAAAACTACAATAAAATTTTTAAAGAAATTGGTTCAGTATAATGTTTTTGAGAAAATTTTCCTTATGTAAACATGGTGTAAGTTAGGTATTTCTGGTTACCATATATTAACATTAGTTTATGATATCACGGTTCCTTCTACCAATAACTCTTTCAGTGCCGAAACAATATTTAAAAGTTTGATCTAAAGCCATTTAATTTGAATAAGGGTGTACAAAAAGTGCAAGCCCTTATTTTGAATAATGTTCATAAAAAATGAAATCGTTCTAACGATTTATTTAAAGTCGCATCGACAGCTGCTTGGTCATTAGCAACTGCTCTGGGTTTTGGTACTTTAACGGTGTTTTTAACTTTGTAAAATTTCCAGACCCTAGCCTGGAATCAAACCTGGAACCTTTCGCTCTGTAGGCTAGCGCACTAGTCACTACACCACAGAGGCGGTTTCAAAATATATTATTCCATTAATTTTTGTTTAAGTGTTTTTTTAAATGTTCGGTTATCCGGACGTTGGCACTTTATGCATAACTTTCGCACGTCCCGTAAACCGGATGTTGTCACTACGTTAAGTATATCGACGTTCTGTTTTCCGGACGTTGTTACTGAAAAGTGTTAATGAATTTTATTACACCTAAATATGTTTTACTTTTAAAATTACAGCTACATTGTTAGGTATTCTGTATTTTTTAAAAATACCAAAATACTTAAAAATCCGTAGGCCTATTTATAAAGAACATTTTAACATAACGTGACACAATTAGCGAAACAAGAAACAAAACATACCATAAAAAACTTTTTAGAAAAATTAAACACTACCTTCTGTATTCTTCCTCGCTACACGGGAACGATGAAATTTCATAAATGACGGAACATAATACAATTAAAAGCGTTAATATAAAATAATTAAATTGCATAGTTATTAAAAAATATAATATGTAAATAAATTTTAAAAAGTAGTTGACTTTATAAACAACTATCTGGTTGCTTAGTGACTTGGTCAAAACAGCTGATAAAGAATTCAATATTCTTTATGATGCCAATACTTTAGGTGAGTAACATAAAACCGAACCCTTAACGTAACCGCTGCAGAATCGGTAGGTGACGTGGTTATGAAATTGTATGAATGATGCGGTATATTGTTATATTGAATCAAGTTCCTAAATTGTTTAGGAAAAAAGTGAAAAATAAGTTTAGTTTCAAATTTTAACCGTAGTACATCAATCTTAAAAAGAAAGACACTTCATGAAGCTCTTACTAAGACGTAATAAATAAATTCGAATACCATTTTTTCTTTTAAACCTACCGATTTGGTCTATCGGTAATGTCTTCGCCGTTGAATCGACTGTTTAACAGCTGATTTTCGGAGGCGAAGGTTCCTGGTTCAAATCCTAGTACAGGTAGTTGTTTATATGTGTTGTTTAGGTCATCAGCCGAAAGGCTGGTTGAACCTGTAGAGGTTTTACTAAGTAAAACGTGGAGTGAGCTGATTTGCCATTGTCTTCCTCACTGAGTTGAAAAGTACGCTTATCAGCATGCCGGGCCCTCTGAAAAGCACATATTTTCCACTCTGCAAATGACACCTTCACTTCATTCACCATAGGATCTGGCTGTATAATGAAATTCATTACTTTCAAAGGAGACAACTCTGATTAGTGTCTTTTGCACCTCTACCTCTTCTGTTCTTAAATGATTCAGTCATTTAATTGGTTGACCTTGTGGTAAGAAACAGAACTATTCATTTTAGCCCTGCAACGAACAGATTGAGTGTAAATAATTTGACACTCTACCTGTCTGTTACGGGCATAGTTGTTTCCGTACGGATTTGAATGTAGACAGTGTGGTTACCATTATACTTTGATGGATACGGTTCAATTAACCATACTCTCTCAGGAATGGTCGGCCTAAGTCTGTACAAGACTGCACCTCATTAAAACGTCATACATTATCATCATCAGCTAATTGGGATCATGAGCTTGCTTATTGTTGTTAATTTTTTTGTTTTGTTTAACGTCCGATTGTTCTGCAATTACTGCTAATGCAGACTGTGAAGGATGAAATGATTTTTCTAACGTATGAAAATATGCCGTGCCTGAGTGGGATTCGAACCCAAAACCGCATGTTGAGAGGCGAGCACGTTACCAACTACGCCAATGTGGCCAGCTGTTATTAAATTGAACACATTGCAATGTATAGTATGTCCAAACTGAAGTGGCGCATCGACTCGAATAGCTATGAAAGTACAGAGTGTTTCCTTAAGTCACAGCTGTTTAAACATTTTATACTTCTAATCAACAAAAACAAATAAACAATTCACACATTTTCTAACACGTTATTTTTTGTGAGTTATCTTGAACATATAGCGAGGATCGGAGAGAGGTATGATCACAACTTTATAGCTACGCGCGCCAATTCAGATTGGACAAACTTTACGCACTTAAGGAACAAAATCAATCCTTCGAAACACGACAATTTTAATTTAAAAAAAATTAAATATTAAACAAAATTCTTACTCACATACGTATAAGAACCACAGTAGTTTAATTGTATCTAACATCACGAACTGAACACGTCGATAATAGAGCACGTTAACATGCAATAATTTGGATAGTATTTACGAAATTATTACTCTTTTGGAAACTTCAGTTTCGATAGAGGTCTCTTTACACTCAATAATTATTTAAGAAATTGATTAACACACAGCAATAATCAGGAGAACCAGTTTTGTTAAGTAACCAAAAGTTAGTAACAAAGTTAACCCTTTATAGGGTAGTACTACGGGGGGGAAATATACATATTGTAAAATGTTAAATTTTGTTTTATAGGGACTTGAATAATGTATTAAAGTACCAGAACAGTAAGATATTTATTTTTTTATGTTAAACCCTGGTAAGTATACTTACCACGACTTTAAGAACGTTTATTGAAATGGGAATCACATAATGTTTAGTTGTAAATATGCTCATTAAAACAACTTGTAGTCCTATCTCATATTACAGAAAAATTTGTAGAATAACTTATCTCAACTTTATATTAGCATAAAAACTTGTTTTCGGCTAAAAAAACTCGAATTTTCTACGTACTGTACAAAAGTTACAACAAAACAACACGGCTGCGTACGCTGGTATGAATCCTTACCACATTCGTGTAACTAATGAAGCAAATGGTCGAGCACTAATTTCAAAATGTGGATAGCCTACCTACCAGAAAACATCTACAAAACCATAAAATGCCTATAGGGTTCAACTGCATAGCTTGTTCTTAAAAAAAATCGACCTTATTACCAGTGGTAAGTATACTTACCAAAGACCTGTAAAGGGTTAAGTAAACAAATCAAAATTCTAATAATATTTTAAAAAATTAAATATTGTTATAATTTCCTACCTTCAATAGAGGAGATCCTTTTTTTAAAATAAAAAAATAATTAAAAAACACAAATGATGAATTTTACAGATAAACAAAACATTAACACTTCATAACGAACACTTCAACACTAACACATAGAAACTGTTCCACTTGATATTACGTATTTTATCGAAACATTATTATCGCTTAGGCCTACCTTTTCACCGAACATCCCCACTAAGTTAACCGCAACCTAATAAAAACCTTATCAATATAACTTTCCAACATAATTATGATTAAATTTATCGAAATTTATGTTTTAAAATCTAATATCTGTAAATAATATAAAAGGAAATATGCAGCAAGTTAAAAATGGTAAAATAGGCCTAATTCTAGTTTCAATAAGTTTATTCACACAGTTGAGTAGTATGCGTGACCGCAATAATTGTCAACCACACAGGAGTTAATAAACATAACGCAAATGTGAACTATTACTTTGAATATACAAAAAAACAGTATTTGTATGTTAGTAGCTCAAATTGTAATCTAATTATACGCTTGTTATTTTAAAAGGGGTTGAAGTAATATAATCTGGTGAATTGTATGTCAAATGTAGTGTATTCAGAACTTCCTATTTCGTTATTTTTAACTGTCTCGTAACTCTGTATTCTTTTAAAGAATCGGTTCTATAGAGCAATCTATAATACAGAATGAGAAGTTATTGAGATTGTAAAAAAAATTATATCTGAATTTTAAGAGGTATTTATTGTTGTTAAGGTCATCAGCCGAAAGGCTGGTTTGAACCTGTAGAGGTTTTACTAATTAAATAGAGAAGTGAGGTGGTTTACCATGCCTTCCTCACTGAGTGGAAAAGTACGCTTATCAGCATGCCGGGCCCTCTGAAAAGCACATATTTTCCACTCTGCAAATGGCACCTTCACTTCATTCACCACAGGAACTGGCTGTATAATGAAATTCATTACTTTCAAAGGTGACAACTCCAATTAGTGTCTTTTGCACCTCTACCTCTTCTGTTCTTGAATGATTCAGTCATTTAATTGGCTGACCATGTGATAAGAAACAGAACTATTTATTTTAGCCCTGCAATGAACAGATTGAGTGTAAATAATTTGACACTCCACCTGTCTGTTATGGGCAGAAGGTATTTATTATAACCTCTAAAAGCCAGACAATTGATTTTCTAAAAAAAATCTGGGGGCGTGTGCAGGTTATGTTCCCGCATCTTAGAGCCCATGGTATTAGACTCTCTGTACCCAGGTTTTCCCCAGCTTGGTCCGATACGCACAACACGTCACTCTCGTAAGCTTTTCTGCCTTTGATAATGTTGTTACTGCCAAATATTGCAGTGGCAGGCATTTTATGATAGTTTGTCACTGAATACCATGTAACCTGCGATTGGAACTGCTTAACACTCCAAATAGACAACGAATGAGATCTTGAGTTCTGTTATGGTGAGATGAAGGAAGATTTTCTGCAGTTACAGGAACATGCATATGGACACAACCGTATATTCTTTCTATCATGATTTCTTATAAGGGTGACTTCTTATATTTCCCTGGTGGAAAAGAAACACTCTTTGGGTCAACTGTATGTTGCCATTCTCTGGACATTCCCTTACTATACAAATTGTTTGATGTTTATTCTGTCTAAAATAGAGCCCTAAGGTCCATTGCCTTACATCTTCATTTCTCACAAGCTTCATGCTGGAGACTTTGCATGACCTTTGTAACCAGTCCATCTCTAAAGCCTCTACCCTTGTTTATTCCTGAAGCTCATTTGCCAATACACCACATGTATTTATGTCCGACTGTTTTGCTCATTACTGCTTATGCAGACAATGAAAGGTGATTGAGTGTCCCTCAAAAAAATTGAAAGTTTTAAAAATCATATAAATATAGGTTTGCTATCATACAGACTACTGATCACTGACTTCAACAGCTTCCACAAAGAACGAAAGCAGACAATAGATGGTTGGAAGAAAGGATGGAAGAATTATTCTAAAAGTGAGGGCTGCAAAAAGAACTTCTGAAAATATCTTAAGTAGCTTTATGTTGTCTAAATTTGCTCTTTGGTGTGGTAAACATTTCCACTTGCAAAAACCATTAAATTAAGGGAAAATACTACATTTTTTAATATGTTCATTAAAATTAAATGGTTTTTATTTCAGAGTTCGTCCTTTAAATCCAAAAGAACTAGGTAGGAATGATCCAAATGTTGTTCAATTTCCAGGAAATGGTCAAATTTTGGTAAGTACAAATAAAGAAAGGTAGTTGTTGCTAAAATTTTTAAGAAATTTTTACAATATATGAATTTTAAGATTATGATTAAATTTACTGCTCACCAATCTCTGTTACTGGTGTCAAAAAACCTGCAGCAAAAAACTATGTCAGACAAAGACACGTTTCAACAGATATTTATTTTAAATTACTCAAAAGATGCAGAGTATATCATTCATATAAATTGGAAACAAAATAATTTTAAATAAGTCATAAGTAAAGATGACATAATTTTTTTAAACCTACATTGTAATGTGTACATTGTAATCTGTTCAATTTAGGACAATAACAAACCCATGATGGAGATAAGGACATGTAAATGAGGTGTAGTCTTGTACAGACTCAGGCCCACCATTCCTGAGAAGTATGGTTAATTGAACCCCAACCATCTAAGAACACCTGCAACCACTGTCTAGTATTCAAATCTACATAAAAGTATAATAATCTACATAAATAATCCAATGATCTACATAAATCTACGTTTCCTAGGATTTTTTTTTAGCTTTTATTTGTTATCGGGAACTGTACTTTATTAACAACCATTCAATTTGATTGCTGCTCTCCATTGATTACTCACTCTCTCTATTACGGAACTCTCTTTATAGGGGTGGAACCTAATGGTCCCTTCAATTCCACTATAGAGAGATTTTACTCTATAGGTATTTTTCAGAATTCATCATTCCTTCAACTGGAACCAATGATCCTGGTCCATGTAAGGTCATACATCCCGTAATGTCTATTACAAAAATACAGCAAAATTCCCATAGTGTTCCAATTAATTTGAGCGGTACTGTAATGTATGATAACTAATTTTGTTTTTAATTATTTAAAATTTTCTATTTTTATTACAGTTAGAAGGTCTAAATACAGTACCTGGTTGTAATGGAAATACAAAATTATTTTCATTTAATGTTGTATTTGAGCCAGGAGCAACCCAAGAAGATATATTTCAATTTTCCGGAATCAAAAGATTAATAGAAATGGCTGTAATTGGTTTTAGTACTACTTGTTTTTGTTATGGACAAACAGGTAGTGGTAAAACCCATACATTAACAGGACCACCAGGAATGGTAAGTAAATTTTAATCAAATTATTACGCAGTATTTAATTATTAACGTATGTCATATTTTATGAAATACAGAGGTGGCCAAAGAAAGTTTCAATAAACCAATTCGTGAACGATGGAGAAAATTTTTTATAATAATTTGTTGAAACTTTATTCTTTTTTTAAAATGATGACCTTAGTGGATGAAGGTGCTATATAACAAAATTTTGTTACAAAGAAAATCTCAAAAAAAGTGAAAAATGCTTGAATAAATAACTATTTCTGGTTGACCGATTTGATGAAAATGTTCGTGTTGAGTCCCCTTGTAGTACTAACTTAAATTCAAAGTTTCAACTTCGTACACTATTCGTTCTTGAGATATTTTATTCACATATAGACCAATCGTTAGAAAAATGTTTTTTTTTTGTTCAGGTTGCCTAAAAACATGTATTTCCGATGAAAACTTGATTTTGAAAAATCGACATAAAAACAATACTTATATTTTCTGTATATTAATACTATATAAAGTATAGCTCAATTTCTTTTAACCAATTATCTATTTGTAAATTGAGACGATTGATGGTAGTACACCCTTCATAAAAGTTTATATTAGGCCTATGTAAGATTTTAAAAACTTATGCGCGTTTCGGTGGTACCACCTTCTTCAGAGCATTATTAACTAAAATTAAAAATTTAAATTTAAAACGGTGTTTCCATTCAGTCATAATGAAACTCGAGTTTAGTTTTATTCTATTCTATTATATTCTATCTATTTAAAAGAATGAATAAAACTCAAGATGAGTTTTATTCTATATGACTGAATGGAAACACCGTTCTAAATTTTAGTTTTTAATTTTTAGTTAATATTACTCTGAAGAAAGTGGTACCACCAAAACACGTGGAATTCTTTTAAACTTAAAAGACAACCAAAGGTAAGGTAAAGTAATTTATATTAATGGTTGGCAGGATGCATTTAAAAAATTTGTTTGCGAATGAGGTAAGAAAATTTATTCAAACTCTACTTTTCTTAAAACTTTCTTATGTGTAAACAGTAATATCTGTAACAATTAAAAAATTGTGTTGTTCATTTTATCCTTCAGATGAATATTTTGAGATAAAGTTTCTTTAAAAAGTTTTTTTTTTAAGAAATACTTAACACCTTTTACTGATAAAAGTAATTGCGTATTCAACAGTTTGTTATTATTCTAAAAAGATAATGTTTTTGGAACTGTAGTGCAAAATGGAAGGTGTCAAGTCATTTCTGCACCTTTATCTACAACAAAACATAAAATTATTCTCTAATATCAGTCCTTTATCCACTATTACTTTCTTAAACTGTACAGATAGAGTGTTCTATGTTATCTATGTAACTAAATACGAATTTAACACCTTTATTAATCACAATAATGAAATTTTTTTTTAAGTTGTTACCTACTTCATCCACTCAGCTCTTCTAAGATTAAATGAAACAGATAAAAAAGCATATATACTGATATTAAGTTCACTTATATATATTCACTTTTTTAAACCATTAAAAAGTGTATTGGATACTTAAGATGCAATTTTAACAAGTTAAACTTGCAATAATTTAAAATAAATTCATTTAAAAACATGATTTAATATTTAATTATAAATGTAAATCAAAAATGATTTTAATAAAAATATTAATTAATTACTTGCTTTAAAGAAAAGCCCTACTTTAATAAACACGTTTTGTACGTAAGAAACGATGTAAGAGTGAAAAATGTTATAATTAGGAAACAATCGGGTATTTATAGCCTGAAAAGAAGAGTTGGGCAGAAAAAAGCTTCAATGGGTTGTACATGTCTTTAAGATGGAAAAGGGTAGACTATTTAAAAGAATGCTGTAGATGAAGTTTCCTACGTATTGTAATAAAATGCATTCAAGGTGTGGTCAAAGATAAGGTGAATGAATTTTATAGTAGCAACTTCTGACATTAAATCTATTTGAAGTAATAAGTCGATATCTTGATTCTTTGAGATAATCAGTGTCAATTTTAACAAGAAGTGACATATCAGTTGGCTTGCAGAGCTGAAAGAGTGAGGTTGTGTTTATCGTTTCTGTCATCATGGATTTCGAACAACGTGTTAACTTTAAGTTTTGTTTTAAGTTCCAAAAACCTGACAAAGAAGCTCATGAAAAGTTAAAATTAGTGTATGGCGATGTTGTAACTCTGAAGACTGTTTACGATTGGTATGAGCGATTTAAAAGCAGAAATGAGTTGATTGCAGATGAGCAATTTTCTGGACATCATTTGACCTCAAAAACAGATGAAAATGTGCAAAAAGTGGTAAAAGTGGTTTGTTCAATCAGGTGATTAACTATTATTTTAATAGCTTACCGAAGAATTTAACATCTCATACAGGTTCGTTCAAAGTGTTTTAACCAATAATTTGCAAATGAGACAAGTGAATGCAAAATTTGTTCTGTGACTTTTGTTCCCCATGCCGTACCTTGCTTCTGATCCGTGAGTTTTGGACAGAAAAAATTATCTGTCCACATCCACCATACTCTCTAGATTTAGCACCATGCATCTTCTGACTCTTCCTAAAAATAAAAACTATGCTGGAAGGAAAACGTTTTGACATTATTCCCAACATTGAGAGGCCCATGACAGCATCGGAAGGCCCTTCTGAAGCCTTCCAGAAATGCTTCATAACATGGAATCAACATTGGGATAAGTTGATTATTAGCCATGGAGATTTATTCAAATTTGATGTAAGCTTTTTACTTTGTTCGTTATAAAATTATTCTCACCTCATACAATTCATACTTTGTGCCAATACTGACTTGTGCAGCGGAGATAGAAGGAAGGCAAGTCAGTAATATGGAGGAGGCGATAAGCTGCCTAAAAGGATGTTGTACTTAAAGATGGAGTGTGAAAGACTAAGAGGCAGATTAAGAGTGAAGTGAATGGGTTCAGTTATGAACAAATTGGGAAAAAGATGTGATACATAAAGAAAAATGGAGAAGAGATGGTTCAGTGGTAAAGATAGGTGGAGAGGTGTTGCGCTGGGACCAACCAAAAGAAACTTGGAAGAGTGAAAAAGATGATTATGATGATTTCTGTTAAAAGTAACTACTTGTGAGCATCATAAAAAATCAATATAAGTACATAAATAGATGAAACAAAAAACACACATAAACCTAACAAATAATTTTTAAGTAACTATGTAGCTACTTGAAGCAAAATTTATTTATTAATAAAACAATAATTATTGTAGAATGATATGATTTCAACTTACGAGTATAAATTACTTACATCAAATTTTAAGAACCTTTGCCAATGATTTATTCAGAATTTCAACTGACTCATTTAAAAATGGTGTAGGGCCTTTTTTTAAAAAAAAACTCATGTGCGAGAAAAACTCATGTTCACTCCCTCACGATGGAGGGAGTAGTCTTGGACTTAATTGAGGCGTCCTCGTCCAGCCCCAAGGAGGCCGCCACCGCCTACCAACCAAAAACCCGCCGCCTGGCCACTTGATCTAACATCAGCGAAGAACCCTCCACCTCCCTCAGAACTGCTAATTTAATACTACAAGGGAAATATCGGGTTAAAAAAAAATTACATACTGTCAGCGGGGCATGGGAGGGAACCGTAACATGATTCCCCTCTCGCTGACACTGACCAACACTCACTCTCTCACTTACATTTATCTCTTTCATCACCAGCTCAGGAAATTAGTGTGCCTACCTTCTGAGATCAGGACAGGATTGATTTACTGCAGGAGAGGGCGATCCCGCTGATCTCCAGATGACTCCTCTCTCTGCAGTCTCCCGACCACCCTCTTCACAAACAAGAGTAACCAACTTCTAACTCTTCTCATCCTGCAGCATTGCTGTCCTTACTCTCTCTGGGATCCAATGTGCAACGCCTACCTTCTCAGATGTCTTCAGTCTGTCAAGACCAGAATAGGGACATCTTTCAAAAATACGTGCAATGGACTCCTCTTCTTCACTGTCGCACAGTCGACATTTCGGTACTTCATTAAGTTTAAACATCGTCAAATATGCCCCAAAGCAACCATGCCCTGGAAGCAACTGCGTCAGTTCTTGGATGGTATCACCAAATGTCCTCCTTATCCACACCTCGACATTCAGAATGAACCTCCTTGTCCACTCCCCAACCTTAGCTTTGCTCCATCTCCTCTGCCACCTGCTGAGTAATCGACTCCAACATTCCCCTTTATCAGCACCAGCTCGCTGCTCTTTCCTCTCGCACACTGCTAAATCCCATGTAGGGCTTTGGAAATTCTAAAGTTACCATTGGATGGATATATTTGACAATAACAAGAGTTATCTTCGTTAGAAGTAATGTATTTCATTATGTATTCACTCCCTGGGGTGAATGAAGTTTTTTTAAAAAGCTTGACATAATAATAAGCAGTCATATTTTTCAATGTAATTAAGGAGGCAAAAATAAATCAATTCACTCCTCATTTTACTTTGAATGACCTCTTAGGGTAAAAACCAACATTTATGTTGACAAACTAAGCAATAATAATAATAATAATAATAATAATAATAATAATAATAATAATAACTATAATAATAATAATGATACATTTGGTTAAAACATCAACAGTAAAATTTAGATTTTATCAAAGATTTCCCAGAAAGTTTAAATTGTGTTTTACCATGTGATATTTTTTTAAAATGGATTTACCAACAAAATCTCATTTATTATGTAAAATGTAATTTTTCTTTTATTTTCAACTAGGAAATGAGATTTTAAAGGATAAAAAAGTAAAACATTAATAAAATATTCATTGTAGTACATTCAATACTCTGAATACAAATCTGCATTTGAAGTAGTAAACGCATTTGATTGATCGTATGCTGATTATCTACTTTGATTTTTTATTCAAATTGTCTTCAATAAAATAGTAACAAATACATGAACTTTGTAATTAGATTACATGTACATTATTTAGTTACATCAAAATAACACTTTTCTACTTTTTTTACTTCCTCTTTTTCTATATAATTATACAGGGAAGAGAAGCATTACTTTCATTTTCATTTTTTGAAATTGAGTTTTACCGAAATACAAGTTTTCAGGCCCCCTGCAACCAAAAAACATTTTTTTTCGTGATTGGTATGTGTGTGTAGGTAAACAAAATATTTTAGTTTATTTAAGTTAGATACCACAAGGGAATCTGACATGATATTTTCATCAATATCAGTCAACAGGAAGTAATTGTTTATTCGTGCAATTTTTCATTTTTATGTTATTTTCTCAAAATCCGGCAACAAAATTTTTTTTAAATGTTCGCTGAAATTTGTGGGGCTGTGGTCTCGTGGTAAAAAATGAATATTTTTAAAGATTGCAGCCTTAATATGCATTTTAGGTCAAAAGCATAATTAAAATTGTAGGTTTTTAAAAACCTATAACTTTTAATTCAAATAGTTGTTTCTACAATGCATAGTTTAGCAACAATATTAGTGATTTTTTTATTTTGCTCATCAAAATTGGTAAAAAGGGAGTTTTCAAGATTACGGCCTTATTATGCGTTTTACGACAAAAGTGTAATCAGAGTTATAGGAAATAAAAAAATCTACAACTTTTATTTCAAGCTTTTTATTACAGACCCTAGTTTAGCGTCAATTATTCATTTTCCGTATTTTTAAGTTCTATAGATTGATTTTCATTTAGCATCATTCACTTATGATTACAGTTTGGTTATGTTTTTCATTTTACATTGTTTACTCATGATTAAAGTTATATTGTTCATTATTTACATTGGCAAAAGAAATTCATGCGAATGTTTCACATCAGATTTATTTTAAATTAAACTATAGTTTTTTACTTGAAACAAGAGTTTTAACAAACAATTTCCTTAATTATAAACAAAAAAATAGTATTGCGAGCTATACAAAAACTTAATTTTAATTTTCAGAATTTGTAGTTGAAATATTATTAATAAAAAATTATTTATGTTTCTTTTACAGTTTGAACAAAATCCTGATCCTTATTCTGAAGACCATGGTCTTGTGTTCCGTTCGTTTATGTATTTATTTCGTCAGCTACAAGAACGCCCAGATACTCATTTTGTTTTGAAAGCTTCCTTTTTGGAAATATACAATGAAAAGGTAAAATATGACATTATATCATCACCCTCTTCATCCCTCATCCAAGTTTCCTCAGATCAGACCTGACACAACTCCTTTCCACCTCTCTCTATCATTGAACCATCTTTCTTCCATTGCACTCTTGAGGTAGCATCTTTTCCCAATTCATCCATAATTAAACCCATCCACTTCATTCTTGGTCTGCTTTTTAGTCTTTTTCACACCATTTCCACTTACACCACCTTTTAGGAAATATATATCCATTCCATCCTACTGGCCCAACCAAACCATCATACCTTTGTATTTGCAACTCTGCTTATTAGTATCAGGAAACCCACACTCTTGGTATAGTAGTCATTGCAATTAGCTTCTACGCTAGGGGTCCTGGGTTCCATTTCTGGCCAGATTGCTACACACTTTAATGTCATTATCAAATACAACCATTGTTGCACTTTTTTTGTAGTCATGATAATTAGGTGATGAGCTAGCCAGGTTGGGAAGAAAATTTTTATTTATTGTTGTACTATACATAGGCTACTACCTGCATGTATTTGCATGTAAACACACTTTTGTGAACATTGCACATGTGCCTATGACCTTGTGTTAATGTTTCAAATTTACTGCAAATATGTTTATAAATACCACATGCTCCGCATAAACTATTAAACATAGCAATAAAAACATACATATTAACAGAAGATTAAATATATTTAATTATTATTGTTGTTGTTTAGGTCAACAGCCGAAAGGCTGGTTTGAACCTCTAGAGGTTTTACTAAGTGAAAACAAGGAGTTAGGTGGTTTACCATTGCCTTCCTCATTGAGTTGTAAGAGTATGCTTATCAGCATGCCAGGCCCTCCAAAAAGCACTCACTTTCCACCCTGCAAATGACACCTTCACTTCATTCACCACAGGGTCTGGCTGCATAGTGAAATTCATTACTCTCAGAGGAGATAACTCTGACTAGTGTCTTTTGCACCTCTACCTCTTCTGTTCTTAAATAGTTGTCATATAAGTGGCTGACTATGTGATAAGAAACAGAGCTCTGTTTTTAGCCCTGGACCAAACAGATAGAGTGCAATTAAAATAACACTCCACCTGCCCTTTTGGGCATTAATTATTATTAATTAAATAATTTGCCCATAACGATCAAGTGGTGCGTTAAATTAATTGCACTCGATCTACTGGTTTCAGGGCTACAAAAATAGTTCTGTTTCTTATCACATAGCCAGCAAATTATATGACTGAAGTATTTAAGAACAGAAGAGGTAGAGGTGTAAAAAATACTGGTCAGAGTTATCTCCTCTGAGAGTAAAATAAATGGTTATTATCACCTTGTACACTTTTGTAATGCTATACACTCTACCAATGCATTCAGTAAAAACAACCGGTGACAGACCGGTGTTTAATAATAGGCCTACAGTAGGAATTCTTTCTACTGGTACTGTCGTATTTTGTGTTCAATACAGTATACGTTTTAATTAGTATATAACAGTAAGTTTCATCTGATAAGCTGAGAACATTTTTTGTTACTCAAATGGATCACGCTAAGTTCAATCACAATTTTAATACATTTATATTTTGATGTGTTGCACTGTTTTATGGCATAGAGTATAAAAACATCATATAAAATGTTTAATACATTAGAAAGATATACTGGTACAACTTAAAGTCAATTACATTCTCATTTTTTTACCAAGGTTCAAATAAAATGCAAAATATCTCATTTTAAATAATATTTACTATAATATCCATGTGATAAAACAATAAAATGTATATACACAAAGCCACAATAATATTATTTTACAACAGATTACTGAGCAAATATTATTACATTTATTAAAAATAACTTCAGCTACTACTAATTATAATATTTCTTTTTATAAGTACTGTAATTACAAAATTACTACAAAATAAAAATATTACAAAACAAATATAATTGCGTGGTAGATTTACATCAAATAGAATTCAAAACAAAATATATAATCAATTTAAATACAGACAGACAGTAGTATCAAAGAAATATTGAAACAACATGGCATATTAAAATCATAAAAGGTACAAAAGAATAATAGATGTTAACGTCTGTTTATGTAACAGTTACAACATTAACGGTACTGTTTGACATGTACAAGGACAAAATATGAAATGAAATATTGATAGAGATGGCACTGAAGAATATTTAATACAGTACAGTTCATTTTAACAAAGTTATTAAAGGAAAACATGAAAACAATGTCTAAAAATAACTGCATTATTCTGTCAGATTAAAAAAACAATTACAATGTATTGATTCCTAATTAAATTACAGTAGTAAATAAATTATGTAGTTATTAAACAAATTACATAAACAGATACACACACACACACATTAGATAAATTTTTTTTAAAAGTTATAATGACTTTTCTTGCCCATCACAGCCAAGTGGAGTGTAAAATTATTTGCACTCGATCTGCTAATTCGAGGGCTACAAAAAAATAGTTCTGTTTCTTATCAAATGGTCAGCCAATTGTATGACTGAAGCATTTAAGAACAGACAAGGTAGAGGTGTAAAAGACACTAGTCAGAGTTATCTCCTCTGAGAGTAATGAATTTCATCATTATACAGCCAGACCCTGTGGTGAATGAAGTGAAGGTGTCATATGCTAGGTGGAAAGTAGACGCTTTAAGGAGGACTTGGTGTGCTGATAAGCATACTTTTTCACTCAGTGAAAAAAGTAATGGTAAACCACATCACACCTCAATTTACTTAGTAAAGCCTCTAGAGATTCAAACCAGCCTTTCGGCTAATGATCTAAACAATAATGACTTTTAATCAATGAATAAAATTTAAATAAATTACTTTCATTAGTTAATTTTAACTTACTAGAAACAAGTAAAAGTGTATAAAAGAATATCATTTTTATTCATCAATTTTACGATTTTTATCCTTCTTGCAAGTTTCCTCGGGTCAGGCCCAACAAAACTTCTCTCCACCTCTGTACCACTGAACCTCCATTGCTCTCTTAGAATTGCATCTTTTACCCAATGCACCCATAATATTAAATCAATTCACTTCATTCCTGGTTTTTTCCCTCCATCTTTAACTACAGCATCCTACCAGGCAGTCTACCCTCCTCCATCCTACTGAAATGAACAAACCATCAGGCTTTGTCTGCCCAACCCTCCTTATGCCGGCCGCATTGGTGTAGGTGGTAACGTGCTCGCCTCTCATCATGTGGTCGTGGGTTCGAATCGCACTCAGGCACAGCATATTTTCATACATTACAAACAATCATTTCATTCTCCACAGTTACACCCCAACGTCATTGCTAATGATGTTGCAGTTGATGCAACGTTAAATAAAATAAAAATAAAAAAAACATTACATTTTTTGAAGCTGGAGGTAATTTATTTATAAATATTTTCTACCTTCATACATTGATTTTTGTTTAGACGACTTAGTTTTGCAATGTGAACATTTGAATTGTGTAAAAAATTATTATTTACATAAAATATTATCACTTCAAAAATATACAAATAAGGAACTATAAACAGTTGTAGCTCCTTAAATTTAAATCATCATTTAATGATTTCTGCATGAGGTTAGGTGGTTTGCTCCCAGCATACGCCTAATTATTTTTTTCTAAATTTTAAAGCACTCTTTCCACATTACCCTCTGGAGCCTCCAAACATTTAAATTATTTAAATTTATTGTAATATTCCATCATATTACTCCACACTAATTTTGTATGCCAGATAGATTAGATGTGAGGTAAAATTAGACCATGATAAGCTGCTGTTAGCAATTTTTTATAATTTAATCTGACAATTTCTTTAAATTCAAATACCTGAGATGATATTCTACTACAGATTTTACTCGAACAAAAAAATTCAAGACAAAGATCTATCAAGGGATACTGCTAGAAACTTCAGTGTTTTTACATATTCCAGAATAGTATTATGAATAAAAACATCCACTTCTTTATGTAAACTACTTACCCTATAACAAAAAATGAAGCTCTTACTTGAATAATACAAATAATACACTTTACATTATAAAAGAATACCGGGAACGAAAAGAAAATAATTTAATATGTATAAAACACAATTGTTTGGATAAGAAATTAACAGAAGATATACACAAAGTAGGCTTCCTCAAATTGATTGTCAGTAAACCTTATTGTAAAGAATAATTTAATTTGACCTTGGTCACAAGGTGTCCTTGACCTTAGACAGAGAATTTACTGTTAATAATCACAAAATAAGGGGTTAGTGAATGAATAAAGGGGTTGATAGGTTTCTTGTTGCCACTCAGCCTGTTATTATTACAACCTTCTTCTTTGTATCAATAAAATTGATATTCCTTATGCTGTTTTTTCACGCTTATTTTTTTATACTCTTTGTATTTTACATTACATTAATCAGATTATTCTTCTGATGAAATTATTGTAACTGGTGTATCATATATATTATTTATTGTAAATTGTCAGAATACAATATTTATTTTACATTTTATTCATGAAATTGATCTTTTGTGATCCATTAAATGTATTAAATAATTGAAACCTGTATCGATCATTTTTAGAACTGGTAGATGTAAATATTCGTAAAAGTTATAAGTTTTTGACATAAAACATTACTGATGTTATGTAATAATCATTTAAAACATAATTTATTTGAATTCTAATTTATTATTTACTTTTATAATGGTTGGAATTATAAAGTAATTTGTCAGAAAAATATAAACAGTATGACATCATCTGACTGCTTGGAATATTGTTTGCATACAACCATATTTACATGCCCAAGTGTCCAGCAATGAACAATATTTACAAAATTGAAATGTTTAACATCATGTCTAAGTAAATCAAACTAATTCAGTTTGTTTTTACGTAAAGTAAATGAAAATAATTTTCGAATGTATGTAAAGTGTTTTTAGGAAGTGAAAGCCCAATATCTTAATGTCCATCACCATAACATATGGAACAGAAATGATTACTACATAAATGTTGTTAATCACAACACTAAATTGTTTGAACAAAAACCTACTTATGCAGGGGGAAAATACATCAATAAATTGTTGTTTAGGTCAACAGCTGAAAGGCTGGTTGAACCTCTAGAGGTTTTACTAAGTAAAAACAAGGAGTGAGATGGTTTACTATTGCCTTCCTCACTGAATTGAAAGAGTATGTTTAGCAGCATGCCAGGCCCTCTGATAAGCTCCCATTTTCCACCCTGTAAAAAACACCTTCACTTCATTCACCGTAGGGTCTGTCTGTATACTGAAATTCATGACTTTCAGAGGAGATAAATCTGACTAGTGTCTTTTACACCTCTACCTCTTCTGTTCTTACATAGTTCAGTCATACAATTGACTATGTGATAAGAAACATAACTATTTTTTGTAGCCCTGGAACCAACAGATCGAGTCCAATTAATTTAACACTCCACCTGCCCATTACAGGCATATCAATAAATTTTTTAAAAAGTTATGCTAATTTGCATTAATTAAAAAAAAATACTTGATTGATGAGACATTACACAGTTTACGAGGATTCCTGTGTTAATAATTTTTTATCTCAAAAAACCTTAATCAAAATAAATAAATATCCAAAAGAATGCTGAAGAAAACTGTATAAACCTATTATTTGGTAAATACTATAAGATGACACAATACTGAAGTAAGTAAGCATGTAGCTGGTTAATGTAAATAATAAGATTGTGCATAATTAAAGTATTTTATACGTATATTTCCCTGCCATATGGATTAGGATTCCTTCGTAAATCAACTAATTTAAACTCAGCCATATGGGAAACAATAAATAGGAATCGGAATGTAGTTAGTAACAGGGGATACACAGATATACCAAAAATTGTTAATAGTAATAATGAAGTTATGGAGAATGGTTTAGAAATTAGTAATTATTTTAATAAGTATTATCAGGAAGTAGCTTCAAAGCTTAAACAGCAGATTACGGAAACTGAGGGATATTGTGAAGCTAGGGGGGATAGAGTTGTAGATAAATTTGTATTTAGCTCAGTTTCACATGAGGAACTAGAATCAGTTATTGATAGCTTAAAAGGTAAGAAAACGGTAGGGTTAGATGGGATCTCAAGTATTATTGTTAAAGAATGTAAAAATTTTTTATTAACACCTCTCCTTCATCTAATTAACTTCTCCCTGGAAAGAGGTGTATTTCCAAAGCAACTGAAGGAAGGTAAAATATTGCCTGTGTTTAAGAATGGCAATACCCAATTAGTGGAAAATTATAGGCCCATAAGTATATTAAACACTATTAGCAAAATTTTTGAAAAGGTAGTGTTTAATAGGTTAATCAGTTTTTTGACTGAAAACCTTGTTATCTCAAAAGATCAGCATGGTTTCCAAAAGGGTAAGTCAACCAAAACTGCTATTGTCTCACTTTTTGAGCAGATAGTTGATATATTGGATGCAGGAGAGAAGGCCTTAACTGTGTTTCTAGATCTCAGTAAAGCTTTCGACTGTGTTGATCATGAAGTCTTGTTGAAAATGTTAGAGTCATTAGGTATAAGGGACGTAGAACTTAAATGGTTTCAGTCTTATCTGGTAAGTAGAGTGCGGTGCGTAGAAATAACTAGAGTAGTTAGGGGGAAACTTACAAAAATTTTGTCTGAAAAGCTTGATGTCAAAGCTGGTGTTCCGCAGGGTTCAATTTTAGGCCCCATTTTGTTTTTATTGTATATAAATAGATTACCAGAAATCTTACCCAACAGTGGAGCTTTATTCTTTGCTGATGATACTTCAATCATAAACAAAAGTTTACTGGTAGAAAATCTCGAAGTGAATACACATATTAGCATAGAATCTGTAGTCCAATTTCTGAATGAATTAAGGTTAACAGTTAATGGGAAAAAGTGTCAGTACTTACAGTTCAAAAACAAACACAATGTAAGGGAAAAAAGAGAAGTGGATGTCTTTATACAGAATAATATCTTAGATCATGTGCAAACAGTGAAGTTTCTAGGAGTGTCACTAGATAGGAAACAAATTTGATCGGTGTAATAATCCCATGATAGCATGGGATTATTACACCGATCAAATTTGTGGTAAAATATCATCTGGGGTATTTGCATTAAAACAAATTGCCAGATTAAATGATAAAAAATTGCTTATAGCAGCTTATCATGGTTTAATTTTATCTCATATCAGGTATGCCATACTAGTATGCGGTAATTCATCACAGGGTAACATGGAAAGAGTTTTTAAAATACAGAAAAAAGCTGTTAGGTGTATGATGGGAGTCAACCACCTTACCTCATGCAGATCACTATTTAAAGAGCTGCAATTGCTCACAGTTCCTTCTTTGTATATTTTTGAAGTGATAATGTACGTAAAGAAAAATACCTTTTTACAGAATTTAGATGTTAACAACCACTACACAAGAAACAGAATCGATTATTATGTTGCTAATCACAACACTAAATTGTTTGAACAAAAACCAACTTACGCAGGTAGAAAATACATCAATAAATTGCCACAAGGTTTAAAAAGTTGTGACAATTTAAGTCATTTTAAAAAAAGCTAAAACAGTATTTGATTGATGAAACATTTTATAGTGTGCACGAATTCCTTTCTAAATAGTTTTTGGTTGAAAAGTATTTAACTTGTAATTAAACAAATATTGTGTACTATTTGATACAAAGGGGTTCATGACAAGCCTACACTGAGTTAAGTAGTAGCAGGGAAAATAATGGTAAGTGATGAATTTATCATTGTGTTTGATTTTTTTAATTTTAATTTTGTGTGATATTGATTCAATGGGGTTCATGACAAGCCTACTGAAGTAAGCAGTAGCAAAAACAATTTTCTGGTGGTAAGTGATGAATTTATCATTAGTGATAAACTTTCAGTTTATCAGTTTTATTTGACATGTCCTATACTCCCTTTGGAGTCCCCTGGATGCAAGTAAAAAAAAAACAAAAAAAAGGAGACTTAGTTTTTTTGCGCCCTGGGGACTCCAGGAGGAGTATAGGACATGTCAGCTATAACACCTGAAATATATATAAGAATCACACAATGTATCACTACTATCAAGAAAGAAATTCTTGTACGCTATAAAAAGTTTCACCGATCAAGTAATTTTTCAGATTCCTTTTAAAGGAATTCAAATCCTCACAACATTTTAAAAAAAAGTTTGTGACAAAATTCTCTGTCTCAAAATTTATAGGTAACATCTAGCAAATTATATGTAAAACATTTTAATGAAGTGATTTCTTTTTCTTTTTTTAACACCTAATGTGTACGTTATTTTAATTCTGTTCAATTTAAGAACATTAAGCAACCCCATGACTGACTGAAATTAAATGATTTTATATATGACATACCTATAAATGAGGTGTAATCTTGTAGAGACTCAGGCCGAACATTCCTGAGTGAGAGTGTATGGTTAATTGAACCCCCTAACAACAAAGTATTGTGCGGTTCCAAGCTCCGTGTAGTTGTGGGGTGAAGGATATAATTTATACGGGTGAGGTATAATGAATGAGTGACGCATGCTAGGAGAACGATTGTTGTATTACTCTGATACAAAACATTCGTTTTCAAACTCCGTATTTAACATAATTGTTTGTATTTACTGCTTTTATTTATTTACATATTTTGTTATAAATTAGCAAGTTAAATATTATGAATCCGACTAAGTTAATAACCCGGTAGGTATTTGTTAAATTAATGCGCCGAATGATAAGAATATTTTTTTAGTCTAGTTAGTACACGCTACCACTACAAATACATCAGCTGTGAAACACTACCAACTCATTCATTCTCCCACTACTATAACAACGCACTGCATTTCTTCCAACTACACGGAGCTGGGACTCAAGCAATACACCGGTAACCATTGTCTAGTATTTATAAAGTTTAAAAAGTTACTACCTTTACCGGGATTTGAACCACGGAACCTTTGTCTCCGAAAATCAGCTGTTAAACAGCTGACTCGTGGCGAGAACTATACCATTTAACCAATCTGGTGGGATAAGAGCCGATTTTTATACAGCAATTTAAACGAGGTAACGATTATGAATTGTTTTGATTATGGTCGACCTGAGTCCTGTAAAAGACTACATTTCATTTACATGTTGTAGATATCGTCCTCATCTCATCAGGTTGCTTATTGTTCTAAATTGAACAGATTGCTACATACACACATTAGGGTTTAAAAAGCAATTTATAAACTCTCTTGGCTAAAATGACCCATGTTAAAATTCAGATTTAATACCGTTGGGATACAAAACGTTAAATCCAACTTTTTGAAAGTTAAAATGCGGATGTTATAGAATTCATTAGCATATAAGTTCATATAGAGGTAGGTACCTACAAATTACTTGTATTTTTTAGGAATAACAGTTCAGATTACTCACGCTTAACAAATGACTTGCTGAAATTTAATTATTGTCACTGAATTGCACAATGTTGAGTAGCCCGTGGTTTCATTTGTCTGGCCGTTCGTAATTGGTTCTACAATTGGCTTACTAAATAATGCTATGACTTTAAACTATGAAGTAAATGGTATCCTCTAATATTGGCTGAATCAAATTTAATTTCAAAACAAGGTTTGTTTCGTGAAAAATTTTAGTAATTGTTCATTAATTAAGTAATTTACAATATTAGCATAGAACACCTAACCTATAAAAATCGAAAAATTAACAAATTGACTTTCCGCGCTCTAATTTTGCTTGTATTATCGATAAATTATACATTCCTTAAGAATGCGCCGATAGAGAATTGCGGCGTTCGGTGGCCTTCTCCAGTACCACCAAAAATTTACTAGTCTAAGGTTTAAAATTAATTAATTATTTATTTTTACAGGTTATAGATCTTCTTAATCCTGGTACAGCAAGAAAGCCATTAGCAGTTAGATGGTCTAAGAAAACAAGAGGGTTTTTTGTTGAAAATTTGTTTACAGTTGATTGTGAAGAACTAGACGATTTATTAGCAGTTTTAGAAGAAGGTAAGAAATTGTCTTTTGTAGTAATTTATGGGACAGTATTTTTGATTATGGGATTTCTTAAATAACGTGCACACGCAGGTGGAGTGTTGAAGTATTTGGACTCAATCTGCTAGTTCCAGTGATAAAAAAAATAGTTCTGCTTCTTATCACATGTTCAGCCAATCATATGACTGAAGCATTTAAAAACGAAGAGATAGAGGTGTAAAAGACACTTAGTCGAGTTATCTCCTCGGAGTAATTAATTTCATTATACAGCCAGACCTTGTGATGAATGAAGTGAAGGTGTCATTTGCAGGGTGGAAAGTAGATGTGTTTCGGAGGGCCTGGCATGCTGATAAGCATACTCTTTCCACCCACTGAGGAAGGCATTGGTAAACCACCTCACTCCTGCTTTTCTTAGTAAAGCCTCTTGAGGTTCAAACCAGGGTTACAACGGGTTTCTTAAAACTTTAGTAGGTAGGCATATAAATCATTGCTAAGACTTTCTTACATTTTTTTTTTGCTATAATTTCCAAGTTTTCCACAGGAAAGTTTGAAAAGAAGCTCATAAGTTTGAATTGTGCTTAACATACCAACTACTAATGCAATGAGAATTAAAGTTTTTTTGACAAAATTTGATAAAAAAAGTAAGATCTAACCAGGGTGTTAAAATATTTCATTTAACCATTTATGTTGGTTTTCCGTAGGTATGAAAGTTTCTCTGAAGTCACTATTTTACTTAAAGAGGAGAGCATTTATAGAGTGTCGGAATCACCTTTCCTGTGATTGGAATGAAAGGATTAGAATACTTTATTCCTGAATGTCTGCTGATTCAGTTAAAATTGTTTATGAAATTGGAACCTGTGATCAACTGCTGAAATAAAAATATTAGAATCTGATTATACACAGATCTTTCTCTAAGTAAAGTTGCATTGTGTGGGTGAATTTCATTATTCTTTTTTTATTTTTTTGTTAAAGATATTTTTATAGGAATGGAATTTTAATTTTTATAAATATAATTCTTTGCATAAGTTTTAAACTGTATTTAGCATCTTTACACGTATGGTTTAATCGTTTCAAATTAGACAATAAAATATATACAAATCAAGCAGTACTGTTATCTAGAAACTTGTCTTCAGTTTGAGATGATAGGGAAAATTCAATGGATTACTTCACTTAGTGAGTACTTAATAGTTGATTTTTCAAGTTTTGGTAACTCATTCTCTTTTGTAAAATTTTTCAGATTTCTATGTCAATGATTGAATTGATAGTATTTTAATATGATACAAAATAGAACTGCAAGATAACAAATAAAAACTATGAAACACTCAGTTTTTGTTACAATTTTATTTCTAATGCTTGTTCGCATATCACATCTCTTTAATATTTTAATTTGTTTTCATATTTACTTAAATTTCAGGTATGAGAAATAGATCAGTTGGTAGCCATAGTATGAATGAACATTCAAGTAGAAGTCATACAATTCTTACTGTAAATATTACTTCCGAGCAACAGGTAAGTAATCATTAATTAATAAGCAATCTGGTTTACCTCTATACTGTAACAGATTTTATTTTTCAATGAAAACTATTAAATGCAACAGTAAACTAGTTGTTAAGTTTACAAACAAGTAAAAATCTAGGGTACCTGTGAATGACTCTGAAATTCAATGTGCTGTAATTTTCTTTGTAACATTGCTATGCATGACGGTTTGGTTCTTCAATGAAAAGAAAAGCTTATATATTAATTTTATTGACACTGGCTACAACTAATAAGTAAACTGAATTCTTTTCAAAGATTTATTGTTTATATTATAGTTATTGTATTATATTTTCGTTTAGTTTACCTACAGTCCAGCCTCTCTTAGTTTGCTCCTACTGTAAACAAATAATGACGTCACTGAACATGCGCATTATATCAAAATGTATACACGCTGATTAAAAAGTAACAAAAAAAATACTTAAAAAAGTATTTAAATACAAAATAATGTTAAAAGTATTTTTCTAAATGAAATAAAATTGTTAAGCCTACATCATATCATGACTGATGTTTTTAGTACTTTATGTACTTATAATTTAAAAAATAGTTAACTTAATAGGAATAGGACATCCGTAAAGTTGCAGACTCTAGCATGCACCCTGTAGGTGGTGGCTTTTGTTTGTTGACAGTAGGAGCAAACTAAGAACGGCTGAACTGTAGTTATAATAGATGAGTTTGTTCACAAAATATTAGGAGGTTGTTTTACAGTTATGTGTTTCATAGTCACTGTGCATAACTAAGGCTCCAAAGTGTGTTATTAATAAAATTTATACAATTTTTCAGTGTCGATGAGCCCTGAACATACGCATTGCCCTCTACCCACTTCATAGCTAGCCAATGACTTGCCAGCAACGTTGCTAATACTTGCTTTCATAGCTCTGTTGTATATTTTGTCTGCCATTTTTTTTGGTCTTTCAATAACATTGAAACGTATGAACATACAACCAGCTGATTGTATTATAAAAAATTGTATGTTAACATGCGCTATAATTGACGTGTTCAGTACGAGTTGCAAGACACAAGTTAACTCCTGTGGCTCTTATATGCATGCGCGCATAATGTTTGTCAGGCTGATACATTTGTATAAACTGACAATGCTGGTAAATGTTTTGATTCATCTAAACGCCTAAAACAGTGGAGCTCATCAACAGTGAAAAGTACTGTAGTTATGTTTTATTAACAAAATCAATTCATTGCAGTACAGTGAATAATTAAGTAAGCTATCTGTAACATGCAATATTTTTGGTTATATGTTACTAAGTTGTCATCTTGTTATAGTTTTTATTATTTCTATTCATTAATATTGATTCCAGTGTCATTGGAAGAGAAGAACTAACAAATTGATTGTACATATGTCTCTTTTTATTTCTTTAGGGCACTGATTCATTAAAAAATTAATATAAATTTTTAGGTTTTAGCAGTTACAGTCCTTTTTTAAAATGGTGGTTAAATTGTGAAAATCCAACAATTCTAAATATGCAAAATTAAACTTTTCTTCTAGGTGTGTGAATTTTCCGTTTCATACATGTATTAAAACGTATTTTACTTTCTAGTAAGATTACTTTTTCTAGAAACTACTTTTTCTTCTTGCTTTCTAGTTTTTTTATACTTTCTCTTGCCCTATATGAATATGTAGGGAAGGAAAGTATTGTTCTGTCAATTTTTTGAAATTAGTTTTCACCAGAAATTCAGTTTCAGACCCCTTGAACCAAAAAACTATGTTTTTACCAATTGGTGTGTCTGCATCTGTCTGTCTTTGTATGAACAAAATATCTGAAGAATGGAATATCATATGAAGTTGAGACTTGGAACTTAAGTTAGGTACCATAATGGAACCTGAAGAAATATTTTCATCAAAATCAGTCACCTGAAAGTAGTCGTTTTTACTCTTCATTACTTACTATAAATTGTAGTGAATACTTGGTGCTTCTATAGTATGCAGCCTACCGCGTTATGTTTCGTGAAGTTTGTATTTTGTCGATGTGGTAGCATTGTCCACTAACACTTTTTGCATATTTTACATTAAGGTTATGTTAATTACACGTAAAATGTTGTTCAAAATTTTTTATTGAAATGTAAATGCTAATGAAGAAACAGTTTTGGCTTTTATGAGGCAGCAACAACTACAAGACAGTCAACACAGCGAAAAATGCTCCCTGGTGTGATCGATGTGGGAGTACCATGGAAGAAAAAAGAAAACGCGACAGGCAAAGGGCATTTATACTGATACTTCGTTGCCCTCGCAATTATTGTAAATTGTGTTATCGTTTTCTTGTAAATTATCCTCTTATTGTAAAATTATGTATTGCGAAAAGTGCTAGTGGACAGTGCTACCACATCAACAAATACAAACTTCACTTAACATAATGCGGTACGCCACATATTATAGTACTTGGGTTTGAATCCCATTCAGGCATGGCATATTTTCATACGTTACAAAAAAATCACTTCATCCTTCACCGTCTGCATTAGCAGTAATTGCAGAACAGTCGGATGTTAAACCAAAAAAAATTCTCTTCATTTAGCCCTTCTGTTAAAATTTTGGAGTGAGTTGAAATGAATATGAACAAAAACACATATAGTTCAGCCGTCCTTACTTTGCTCCTACTGTCAACAAACCAAAGCCAGCCATTACAGGATGTACACTAGAGTCCATGACTTTAACTTTGTTCTTCTTTTTTACATTATTTATAAAATTAGTGACTTGCACAAATAGAAAACTATAAATAGAAATGAAGAATCAAATACTATAACACTAAATTCCTAATTGAAAATCAATTATATTGCACGTTAAGAATGTTGCGAGACAATAAGATGTCAGAACTCGTAGCATATTAAAACGATGACATGTTCTTTGTCAAAAATGTGGACAGAGATTTATGGGTTTGGATTAGTCATCATCAAATTCAACTTTGAAATAACAAGTGACTATACTAATACTAGATAACAAATCATTAAAATAAAATTAAAATGTTTCTTTTAAAGTTCTCTTGTTTCGTCATATAGATCAGAGTTAATACATATATACAACTTGTATAGCCTGATTTTCGTAAGGAGAGCGCTGGGAAAAACATGCGTCTGCATTAGTATAGTCTTGTATGTACTGCAATAGTGTAGCGTATGTAATCAACAATGGAACAGCATGCCTACATAATACAATTGGTGTTGTCAATTTTCAACAACACTCTGACTGTACATCTCTAACTGTTGGTCGGAGGGGTAAGCAGGGTCGAAGTCAAGTATGCACGTGCGTAGACCAGCACTCACAGCAATTGGCTTGGCCTTTACCCACGTATTTTATGAAAAAGAATGGAAATAAAGTACACCGGTTTTATAGATTATTGTTCAGTACTTAAAACATCAGTGATGATATGACTAACAATTGATATGATTGAACAGTTTTATTTATAAAATTATAAAAATACTTCTAAAAGTATTTTGTAGTTACTTTTTAATCAACGTGTACACATTTTTAAGTAATGCGCATGCTCAGTGACGTCATTATTTGTTGACAGTAGGAGAAAACTAAGGAAGGCCGGACTTTAGTAGCGATTATTCATGTATGGTGGTAGTCAGCTGATTATCACACACATACATACAAAGTCACTCACCCTAACCATTGTTATTTAACAATTAATATAATTTTCTTCCAGGTAACCGTCAATTGGTTCAGAGGACAAAAGTTTTTGTAATAAAAGTGATAATACCTATTCACTGTAAAGAAAATCAATAAAAATATAATCCACTGCATAAGTTTTAGCGATACAATAACAAATAACAACTTTTTTATTTATAGCGTGATATTGAACTTGACAGTTTCTTTATTGTAATATACTAATAAATACTGGTACTTCATATAACTGTACTTGTTATAAAATGTTATTTTTAAAATATTGATTTATTAAGGGCTTCTGATACAGTCTTCTTTTGTTTTTTATGTAAATAAATAAAATGATAGCGCTTGTTTTTTCAATAATAAGTTATTTGTTTTTATAAACGCAATATAATTATCATACCTATATCAAGGTTATCAAATTTCATTTTATTATCTTTCGTAGGATTTAATCAGTTACTGAAAAACAATACATTCTATAATAATGAGTTTGTATTTAAATATTTTATTATTACTGTTATATACATATATATATTTATATGTGAGGATTTACAGCCCCAGCCGTATCTCGCTTCCTAAGCGCCACCTTTCTCTGTCTCACCAAAGTCATTTAAAATATCTATGACTTACAGAAAATTCTTAGTTTAGTGTATGTAGTGATTTTACGTATTTTTAATTACCAGAGAGGTTGATTTTCCTTTTGTGTCATTCACTAATGATTAAAATTAGGTTATATTTTTCATGATTTACATTGGCAAGAGAAAGTCATGTTGGTTTTTCACACTAGATTTTTTGCTGGTGTTTGTGATGTCAACAATTTGTTTTGAGATTGTGGTTTTGTCCATTTTGTGTATGTGTTCATAAAATCATGCTTTCCTTCTTCTGAACGTGTCTGTTATCGTTTCTGTGTCTTTGTAAACTTCTCATGATGGTTAATTAACCCATTTTGTGTCTTTGTTGGCTAGTCAAAATGTTTTCCTAAGTATTTTTGTTCTTGTTTTTCAGTGTCTTTTATTGTTAGTTGATCATGAATTATGTAGTTTTGACTGTATGTAGTGATTCTAGGAGTACAAAATTGTGTTGTAGTATTTGAGTTCCACATTCATAGAGATTGTGTTTTTGTTTTAATTGTTCCAAGTGAGTCTGTTGTAGCCATCTGTAATTTAATAACTTGTTTTTGGTTTCTAAGACACAGTTTAAATTTTTAATTAAAAGACTTTTGATGCATGTAATGATATCAGCAGATTGAAGTACTCAAAAGTATTCAAAATACGTATACATGAAAGCAGCTTGTTTAAAATATTTATTATTACATTTAAGATATGTTGTCTCACAAAATATGTTTCATTCACAGAGTAAAAAGATTAAAAATAATTATTTTCATTGGTTTTATCACCATTTTGCTTAAAATTTTATCATGTTAATTTGATTAATTGCTATTATGTTTGTTTTATTAAAGATGGAAAATGGTGTTTTCATTTCAAAACAAGGAAAAATTAATTTTGTTGATTTGGCTGGTAGTGAAATGACAAAGAAGACTCATAGTGAAGGGAAAACCCTTGAAGAAGCGAACAATATCAACAAAAGTTTAATGGTGCTCGGTAAATATATATTTTATTTTTTTAATTATTATTGCAAAAGATTTGACGGCAGATGGTGTATTTGGTGTACAACCTATTAGTGAGCCAAAGGCCCTAGGTTTTATTCCCACCATTTGAAAATTTTATGGATTGTTCTACACTGCTTCAAAACCCTGTGAAGTTTATATAATGATACAACTTAATAAGAAATTTGCTTTTATGTTAATTTCAAAAATAAGGTGCCCAAATCTCACTTTTAATTTTTATTACTTTCTCTTGCCCTATATGAATATCTAGGAAAGAAAGGTAATGTTTTATGTCAATTTTTTGAAATTGAGTTTTCACCAGATACTTGTGTTTGGGCCCCCTGAACCCAAAAACCATGTTTTTAGCAAGTGGTGTCTGTGTCAACAAAATATCTCAACGGAATATCGTATAAAGTTGAAACTTGGAACTTAAGTTAGTACCACTTGGGGACCAGACACGAAAATTTTCATCAAAATTGGTCAACCGGAAGTTCACAGTATTCGCCATCATAAGGTTGATTTGAACCTCTAGAGGTTTTTTTAAGTAAAACAAGGTGTGAGCTGGTTTACCATTGTCTTCCTCTTTGAGTGGAAAATTATGCTTATCAACTTGCCAGGCTCTCTGAAAAGCATCTAATTTTCACCCTGCAAATGATACCTCCACTTCATTCACCACAGGGTCTGGTTGTATAATGATATTCATTACTCTCAGAGGAGATAACTCTGACTAGTGTCTTTTACACCTTTACCTCTTCTGTTTTTAAATGCTTCCGTTTGTATAATTGTTGACCATGTGATAAGAAACAGAACTATTTTTTGTAGCCCTGGAACTAGCATCGAGTATAAATAATTTAACACTCCACCTGCCTGTTATTGGCACATTTTATCAGTTACTATTAGGAAACACAACTAAATCAAATTGCTCAAATTTTTCTCGTATCATGCTGTGAAATAAAGGAGAAAACAATATAACCCTTCTGCGACTGATAGGTTTTAGAATATTAACTCTTCGAACTCTAATTCTGAGATTTGGCTTTTTTTATCCATCTTCTATCCAAAAAATTTGAAATTTTTATGAGGCATTAAGAAAACTTTGCGAGATGTTTTAAAAAAACAAACATGAAACTCCGCTTTTTTTTACGCCAGTTACAGTAAATTTACCAAAAATTTGTTGTAATTTATGCAAAGTCACGCATTTTTTGATTTGGCTATAAATATTTTTTATTTTTTTTTAGTCTGGTATTATAGAAAAATTTGATATATCAAACGTCCTCGCTTACCACACTATATGACTATTCAAGCTTATGTAAGAGTCAAGTGAATATGGGATTCTCTTGTAAAATTCAGGCCGGAAAAATTTCTCTCCTTAAGGTGATGTCATTGACCCATTCCTACAGTTATTTATATGACATACGTTATTATATGAAACTAGAGAATTTTGTGAACACATACATGTAGAAAAATTATATAAGATAATTGGAACATTTTAGTTCCATTGTGAAGAATGTGTGAAAATAGGCTATTCTACAAATTTCAGAGCGTTCATTCCCTTTTACAGGTCATATTCAATTAACCGGTTTTGCTATAATAACACCATAGAACAATTTTTTTTTTTTTTTTTTTCCCGGGGTTCCTACGGCCGGCGCCGCTTCCCGCACTTCAATCTCCATTCTCTTCTATCCTCCCAATCACCCTCATCCATCCCTCTCTCCCTCATGGCTTCCTGTATTCCCTTTTTCCACGTTTTCCTTGGTCTACCTTTCTTCCTTCTGTTGGTTGGGACATAAGACAACATTCTTTTTGGCCACCTCTCATCACCCATTCTCTGCACATGACCATACCATATCAGTTGTCGTCTCTCTATCCTATCCATAGAACAATTTACCTACCTTTACTATTCTATTCAAGCTTTCAAATGCGGGTATAACTTTATTTTGAATGGTATCCCAACATTCACAAATCAATAGAAAATTTCCCTCTAATATGATTGTGTTTCTAAATAGCTTACTTTCTTCTTTATATATTCAATTACAATTTAATTATAATGTTCACTGGTGTGCAAATACATTGACCTTTACATTGACCATTACTCAAACTGTTGAGTACTTTCTCACTCATCATCTAACAACCATATATTGGCTATCCGACTAGAAGGGTTAATGAGATAATATTGTTACTGCTTAAACTTCCACAGAGCATTAATAGTAAACACTGCTATTGATGCCGGCATATAAAATTGTACTTGTATAAATGCAACCCGCTGAAAGTGTGTATGTACTACTGTACCTAAAAACAACAATTAAAGGAAACAGCTGATATCAATTTATTGACAGTGTGATGACGTGTAAAAAATCAGCTGTCAGCATTACTATACTAATACTATGTTATTAGAAAGGCATGACTATTGTACTGCGTACCTCACCCAGCCAACATTATCTCTCTCTAGCAGAAATGCTATCTTATACGCCAGCATTGTACCATAAATGTGGCAACTGCTACTGCAACATGCAAACTTGCATTACTGTGAATCTGATCGTAGTACATTTATAGACATTTCTATTGCTCTCCTCACTCCTAGGCAGCCATGTGTGTGGTTCTCCTTTAGATTTTCGGTTTTAAAACAAAAATAAAATTCGAAAACATATTATTTTGTTATAAAAAGTTGTTTATAAATTAGTATATGTATTAACTTTATTAAAATGACTGAATTAAAGCTCTATTACTTAAGCTTTATTACTTATAATTAAATAGAACTTCAAATATAAGTAAAATGTAACTAAAAACTAAAACTTAAATTAAAAAAAAATATTAACTAGTTAATATG
The DNA here is from genome assembly GCA_035578175.1 of Catonia carolina. Classification (NCBI taxonomy): domain Eukaryota; kingdom Metazoa; phylum Arthropoda; class Insecta; order Hemiptera; family Achilidae; genus Catonia; species Catonia carolina. Next base: position 44,367,048 of record JAQMRL010000004.1, read on the forward strand.
TCTTTTCGCTGCAGCTATTTCTGCTAGTACATTCTTCCTATGTTTATTATGTATGAACAAAACTTCTACTAAAGGTTTAGAACACAAAAAGTCATAATATGTTTGAAGTGCAAAATCTGTTCGATCTTCAATTGGTTCTTCTAAAATTGTGTACTTGTCGACATGCTGATATATCCATAATATATTAAAATTATATCCACCGTTCGTTTCCAGTTCTTCAAACTCTGAAATAAACAGTATTATAATTATAATTTTTAAGTTATTAGTTAGCATCATAGCAGCAGAATCCATTTTAGTGTATTGTTTTTTTTATGTATGTATAAAAAACTTTTTATATTTACCTTATACTGCATCTTATACTTTATTTCCTACAAGTACTTTTGCGATCTGCACTGCTTCTTCAGGTAATAAGATATTGCTTCTAGAACTGTTTATGAAGTTTATATCTTCCTTTGAATCAAATGAGTCAAAGTTTGATTCAAACATTTTGGTCTTCGAATATTCGGGCTCGCGATAATGCCTGTGTAAATACCCAAGGCAAAATACAGGTCAACTTTTTCCAGTCTTTGCCCTTCGGCCTTGTTTATAGTCATGTAGGAGTCAACTCTTACAGCCTTCTTATATCAACAAACTTTGTTCTTAGGAGAACGGTAAGTAATGACTAAAGCACAGTAGTACAATAGTTTGGTCCTGAAAAGAATGGTTTTAACTGAAACTTTAAATAAAAGGACAAACACAGTGACTTTCTAATACCGATTGAGTGTGTTGCGAGATGGTGAAGGAGATGACGCATATCCTGTATGCTTATGGAATGTGGCTAGGAGGGGGTAAATGTAGGAGAACTGCATTACATTGTATTAACACTTTACATTGTAAACAAAATTTACTCTTTTCATTTCATAAAATGAAGCTCATATTAGCATGAATTTTAAGTTAAGAACTTTTGGGCAAATCAGGAAAGAATACTTTTTAAAACCATGTAAAAATTACAAAAATCCATTTGGTAGAACTCTATTTTTAGGAGTTAATAGAATTCCCATTTAGTATACATTGAGATTTAAAATACATTGGAAGCGATTTTGGATTTTAAATATACGGATTCACTGGAGCCAAAGCTCTTCCCAGGGCTCACTTTCTTTGTACAAGATACCATATTTGTGCAATTGGTATTACCTCTTCCGATAGTTTTTTTTTTACGAGAGGAAACCGAATTTACCGGTACCCAGTTAGGTCTTTACCTGGAGTATGCGTAGGTCTGCCAGAGGCAACTATCCGCCAAAACCTCTCAATTCCTTTCTATTCCATCCCGACTTGCCGCGGGATCACCGTTAAGCATAACTTCACAACAAGCCAACAGTTCTTTATTGGCTGGATAACGTTATCTTAGCGATTTCTCTTCTTATCACCCATTTTTCCCCTTTTTGAGTGATTTCTTTTGGGACTAATGCAGGTGGGCCTCTCTGCTCTTCACCACCTTTTGGATGAACTCCTCAATGCCCTTCCAGCTTTCTTCTTCTGCAATCATAAAATCACAGAGATTTTCTGGAGAAATCAGCGACCCAAGCTTGGTCCCTAGAACCTCTTCTCTGGTATCCATCTTCTGCAGTCGAAAATCTTATGTACTGCATTGTCCTCCTCCACCTCACAATCCATCTGATCATCTGAACCGGTGGAGATGTGCCTGAAAGCAACCATGCCCCGTCAATGCTAGTAAGGTAATAACCAACCTTGCCATACCCCCTACTGTTGTCCCAGGTTCATAAATAAAAACTCCAAAAGGTTTTATCCTCAAAAATTCAACTTCTTTTATTTAAAAAAAAATCGTTGGTAAATTTTTTAAAATACTTAAAAACAATTAAAATTCTTAAAATTCTTTAAAATAGTTGAATCCTTTGTCTAAATCTTCTAAAATTAATGTTTTAATTTAAATATAATCCTTTAAAATTAATAAATTCGCAAAATTGTTTTTTATCGTAAAAGTTGTACAAACCACCTTTCTCCTTAAAAGTTTTAAAAAGGAATGGAGGCAACAATCCAATTTTATTATTTTAATAAAATTTTCTTTTTATTTTTTTTTGTTCTCACATCTGTCACTTCTGTAGATGAGGTCATCTGGTATGTTGATGTTGATGCTGTAAAGTTGTATGTTTATGTTTACGTTTGAGTGTTGTTAATGTGTATACTGTCCGTTGTGTGTCTGTGTAGGTGTCGCATATTACAATCCTCAGCCATTTTTTTAGATCCAGAATTTATCTATGTGTCCATCGCCCGAACACCTCTTCATCCCATCTCTCCTGCCACTTCCTGAGAAGTCTATCTCTGGCCTCTCTCTTTATCTGAGCCATTGTAGCCTCTCCAGCTTTCAGTCACTCAGATATCTCACTTCCTTCCCAGGCTAGCAAATCTATAAGGAGCATGCCTGCGACCACCATTACTACACCTGCTGTAACTGTTCGGTATGCAGCCATAACTCTTAGTGCCACTTGTCTCTGAGCCGACAGCAGCCTCTTCTTATGTACCTGTTTTGTCATCACATCAACCCAGGCTGGCACTGCATAGAGTATTATTGAATGGACAACACTCGCATACAACCTTCTTATCTTTTCTCTGGGTCCACCAACATTGGGCATCAACCGTGATAGGTTCCCTGCCACCACGGCGACCTTCTTTGACACCTTTATTACATGAGATCCAAATATGAGACCCCTGTCCACTTCAACTCCAAGGTACGTTAGAGGATGGGTATAATTCTGATTATTTTCTTGTAATGTTACTCGTATTACACTTTTTTTGACTTGAAAAATTGTTAAACTGGCTACCACAAGTATCGAAAAACCGTTACAAGTATTTTATATAACTAGTCATCATAAGTTATTTTAAGATATGGTCAAGTTACTACTATTTACAAACCTTTTAATACTGTGCCCTCCCAGTGTTCAACCCCCATCCTCAGATCCTCTCCCTGAAAATTTTTTAATTTTTCGTTATTTAAATGAAATAATATTTTTATTCAAGATTTTTGCCATAAATCATGTTCAGTACAGTCAAAAAAAAAATCATATTAATTTTTTATCACTCTTGAAAGTACAGTAGAGCCCCGATTATCTGAGGTAATGTAAACCAAGGGTATCTCGGATTATCAAAAACTCGAATAATGCGGACTCTGTCAAATATCACAAAGGAAATGTATGGTAAACTGGTGAAATGAATGAAAACTTGTTCAAAGATGTGAGAAAAGGCATCTACTGTATTATCAAATAAAGAAACTACATACAGTACATGTTCCAGTTAAACAAGTTATTTGTTGAAGAAGTCCATAGGTGTTTTGTGTTTAAAGGAACTCGTTCGCTTCTTTGCCACTGTATCCACACTAACTTAGTGTTGGATGAAGTAACAAATACAAAATTTTTAATTTAATTATTGTAATTTTTTAACTGAAGTATGCCTTAAAATGATTTTGAAAGAACTGATTTTAACATGGCTTTTGCAGAAAATTGTAAATTACTTGGATCAGAAAACATTGAATAAAGTTGTAGCATTTTCAATTTCCTTCAATTCTTGCTGTATGCATTTTTTGCCTGAAATACATTTCTTAAATTTGTAGTTTAGAAAAAAAGTTTTATAATTTTTAATTGTCTTTCAGAAGTAGAATTAATCAAAACCTTTTTAGTGAGCATCTACAACTCAAATGGAACTTGCTTATAAAATTTCTAGTTTTTAGATCTTTAATTTGCTATTGTTTAGGCCATCAGCTGAGAGGCTGGTTTGAACCTGTATAGGTTTTACTATGTAAAACGAGGAGTGAGGTGGTTTACCCAATGCCTTCCTCACTGAGTGGAAAAGTACGCTTATCAGCATGCCGGGCCCTCTGAAAAGCACATATTTTCCACTTTGCAAATGACACCTTCACTTCATTCACCACATGGTCTGGCTGTATAATGAAATTCATTACTTTCAGATGAGACAACTCTGATTAGTGTCTTTTACAGCTCTGCCTCTTCTGTTCTTAAATGATTCAGTCATTTAATTAGCTGACCATGTGATAAGAAACAGATTTATTTATTTTAGCCCTGCAACAAATAGATTAAGTGTAAATAATTTGACACTCCACCTGTCTGTTATGGGCAGAATCTTTAATTTATAGATTATTTAAAATGTGAAATTTGAGAGAACAATCCTTCTCAAGATAGCCAAAGATAGTAGTTGGACAGTACAGGAGACAAGGAAGAAAAGAACTGTAGGCTTACAAGAAAAATAGAGATTAATGGAAACAATCAGAAAACGGAGCCTAAAATTTTACTGACACCTGCGTAGTAGGAATGACAAAACAATAAACTTGAGGTATCAGAGATGTGGTTTAAAGAGGTCAGAAAGGATATTTGGAAAAATGGGATAAACCAAGAAAACATAATGGACCAAACCAAATTCTGACTACTGATTAATGACTTCAAGAGCTTTCACAAAGAACAAACACCAAGTATCAAAAGAACCGAAAATAGTAGAAAAGCAAACAGTGAAAGAATGCTGAGAGTGTGGGTTGCAAAAAGAGGTTTCAGAAATGTCTAAAAATACTTTACATGGTGAAAAGCATAGACTTATACAAAAAACTTGTTTAAATGTACATCTCTTTAGCATAATTAACATACGCTAAGTCCAAGGTCCTAGTTCTCTTGGGTACAATGTGAATCGAACACAACATTACTATTAATTTAAAAGTTCCAAATGCCAAACAGTGTCTAAAAACACTTGGTGTTGATATAACCATAAACTGAAAAGAAATTTGAATTTTGTTAAAAATTTTAAAATTATATTCTTCACCAGCGTCTAAAAACACTTGGTGTTGATATAACCATAAACTGAAAAGAAATTTGAATTTTGTTAAAAATTTTAAAATGGTATTCTTCAGGTGTTGATATAACCATAAACTGAAAAGAAATTTGAATTTTGTTAAAAATTTAAAAATGATATTCTTCACCAGTGTCTAAAAACACTTGGTGTTGATATAACCATAAACTGAAAAGAAATTTGAATTTTGTTAAAAATTTTAAAATTATATTCTTCACCAGCGTCTAAAAACACTTGGTGTTGATATAACCATAAACTGAAAAGAAATTTGAATTTTGTTAAAAATTTTAAAATTATATTCTTCACCAGCGTCTAAAAACACTTGGTGTTGATATAACCATAAACTGAAAAGAAATTTGAATTTTGTTAAAAATTTTAACATGGTATAATAACTTCAGGTGTTGATATAACCATAAACTGAAAAGAAATTTGAATTTTGTTAAAAATTTAAAAATGATATTCTTCACCAGTGTCTAAAAACACTTGGTGTTGATATAACCATAAACTGAAAAGAAATTTGAATTTTGTTAAAAATTTTAAAATTATATTCTTCACCAGCGTCTAAAAACACTTGGTGTTGATATAACCATAAACTGAAAAGAAATTTGAATTTTGTTAAAAATTTAAAAATGATATTCTTCACCAGTGTCTAAAAACACTTGGTGTTGATATAACCATAAACTGAAAAGAAATTTGAATTTTGTTAAAAATTTTAAAATTATATTCTTCACCAGCGTCTAAAAACACTTGGTGTTGATATAACCATAAACTGAAAAGAAATTTGAATTTTGTTAAAAATTTTAAAATTATATTCTTCACCAGCGTCTAAAAACACTTGGTGTTGATATAACCATAAACTGAAAAGAAATTTGAATTTTGTTAAAAATTTTAAAATGGTATTCTTCAGGTGTTGATATAACCATAAACTGAAAAGAAATTTGAATTTTGTTAAAAATTTAAAAATGATATTCTTCACCAGTGTCTAAAAACACTTGGTGTTGATATAACCATAAACTGAAAAGAAATTTGAATTTTGTTAAAAATTTTAAAATTATATTCTTCACCAGCGTCTAAAAACACTTGGTGTTGATATAACCATAAACTGAAAAGAAATTTGAATTTTGTTAAAAATTTTAAAATTATATTCTTCACCAGCGTCTAAAAACACTTGGTGTTGATATAACCATAAACTGAAAAGAAATTTGAATTTTGTTAAAAATTTTAAAATGGTATTCTTCAGGTGTTGATATAACCATAAACTGAAAAGAAATTTGAATTTTGTTAAAAATTTTAAAATGATATTCTTCACCAGTGTCTAAAAACACTTGGTGTTGATATAACCATAAACTGAAAAGAAATTTGAATTTTGTTAAAAATTTTAAAATGATATTCTTCACTTACTTTTAAGTTAGCAACGAACCATTTCAATCGTACTTCTCCATCAGGTTCCAGTCGAGAGTAAGATTCTGATTTCAATAGTATAACAGAGTATAATTGATCCTGAAGCCAAAGATTTTAAGTTGAATTAATTAGAACATTACTACTGGTAATACTGAGTGTATTAAGGTGTGGTTTCATTTGTGCAATTACTGCATGCAGCCGCTGCATCCGTCACTGCCATTACTCATCAAATAGATTTCTTAAGAAGTGGTTCCGTTTATGCATCCAATGCAAGAGATCGCATGCGTCGGCTGCATCGTCTGCTTTGGCAACCAGTCACCTGCAGCAGTTGCATGCGTCTGGAAGTTGAAAATGAGTTTTTCTAAAGACGATGACACAAAACTCACTGAGTTAGCTGCTGAAACACTGCAACTATTTGATCCTTCAAACTTGCTTTCATCGTCTAATAGATACAGTAAACTCCTGCTAATCTGAATTAATTGGGATGAGTCAATTTCGGATAAGCCGGGTTTTTTAAATAACAAGAAATAGTGTTTTATTGTAAAATAATTACTGTGTCCTAAAACTTTTATTCGTACAATTTAATTGTCGAATATTTTCCATACATTTTACTACATTTCACAAAGAACAGTCAGAAATTTTTTTTGGTTTTTATTTTCCATTCGTTTTCTTACTGAAATGTCCTGCCAATGTTTAACTAAAAGTACTCAGTGGGTGTCGCTTCAATGGTTTTGACCACATGTTTACACGACATTGTTAAATATCATTTCCACTACCAGTAAGTAACACTAATTAGCCACAAAACGAAATGAAAACTACATTAAGGCTAAGACACTACCATACCCATTCAACCACAATACAGTACTAATTGACTGTTTGCAGCAAAGGTGATGTAGCCAAAATAAACAGTAGGCCTAGTAGTAGGCTACCGCTCCAAGGAAAATACTTATGTTATCGGTAAAAATCGTGTCTGCAGTGCTGATTGTCATGTAGGCATACTTTACATGCTATAGTTTACAGTTCAGTTTGCTTAAACAGTATTTTGGTACAGAAATACAATTTACAGTATTTATTATTTATTGTTTTTATTATAGTTATTTGTAGAAAAAATACATTTAAAATACTGAGTATTTTTTGACATTTTGGATAACCCGGGTTTCGGTTAACCCGTACATGCAGTTGGATCGCACGTTCCACTGCACAAACGAAACTACCCGACCTATGCGTCAGTCCCATGCGATTACTGCATGCAGTAATCACATGCAACGATCGCACAAATGAAACCGCACCTTTACTTTAATAATGTCTTTCCATCCAGTATGCTGATTGTTAAACAACATATGAACTGTATATGACTCATGTATTTTTGTACCACTCATGTTCTTCACTAGACAATGTCTTGACTGTAACAGTGATTTTTTTTTGTGTGATGCTAAATATTAGTGTTCTTATAATATGTTATTGCTGATTATTTTCTTTTTTAATCGCTAATGTATGCATGGATGGCTTTCAGCAGATCACCATACACAGTTGTTTGCCCAACCGGTGTTACTTAAAGAGGCTACCTATTTTCCCGTTTTTACTTTCTCTTGCCTTTATGAATGTATAGGAAGGAAAGTATTGTTTTCATGTCAATTTTCCGAAATCGAGTTTTCACCGGATCTAGATGTTTTCAGACACCCTGAACCCAAAAAAACATGTTATAGCGATTGGTCTGTGTGTGTGTGAACAGAATATCTCAAAAACAGAACATTGTACAAACTTGAAACTTGAAACTTAAGTTAGATACTAGGCCTACTACCAGACCCAACACAAACATTTTCATCAAAATTGGTCAACCAGAAGTAGTAGCTTATTCGTATCATTTTTCACTTTTTTGCAATTTTCTCACAAACGGCTCCTACGATATTTTTAAAAATCACCTCATTTACTATATTTTTCATGCTCTACAAGATAGAGTAGGCTCCATGTCAGTTGAAATTCTTGAGAAGGCTGTTTTCTCATAAAAAATTGGGTTTTTTTAAGATGGCGGCTTTAATATGCATTTTAGCACAAAAATGTATAATAAAAGTTTTAGAGAATTTAAAAATCTACAACTTTTATTTTGAACCTTTTTTGTACAATGCTTAGTTTAGCAGTTATTAGTAATTTTCTTTTTTTTTCATGAAAATGTGTAAAAATGGTTTTTTTTAAGATTTCGGCCTTAGTATGCATTTTACGACAAAAGTGTGTATACAAATTCATAGGAAATTAAAAGATCTACACCTTTTATTCAGAGCATTTTTCTCTACAGAGCTTAGTTTAGCATGAAAGAGTGATTTTCTGTATTTTTAACCCTAACTGAGGTTGATTTTCATTTTGCATCATTCACTCATGATTAAAATAAGGTTATATTTTTTGAGGTTAGTTTTTTGTTTATTTCTTATGTTTTATTACTAATATTAGATTATATTTTTCATTATTTGTGTTGGCTAGAGAAAGTTGAGAGTGTTTCACACCAGATTTTCATTTGTTTTACTTAATGAAACTAAAAGTTAAAACTAGTGTTCTTACTTAAAACCTAAGAACATCGTTTATTTCTTACCTCTTCTATATTTCTTACAGTGAAAGTGAAATCAGTATTAATAAAGAAATCAATTTGTGCAAATGATGGATAAACTTTATCTGTTCTGTAATGAACTGGATTCTCATCTTCCGATGAATACTCAATTCCATCAAATATTAATTCTATTGAGTCATCTTCTTCAACACATTTTAACGTTGATGTACATATTATGTTGATGGAATGTAAAAGTAATAAAAACAACAAATTCCTGTTCAAAATACAAAATATCTATTTAGTAACAACAAAAAAATATTCTGGTGAACTGATTTTTGTGCATCGTTTATAACACAGCATTAAGGTTGTAAATAAACTATCAGACCCTTATAAATAAATTTGTACAGTTAATCTTGAGTGGCATCATTAACCCAGATAGATTTTCACTGTGATAAATTTATAATGTGTGCGGGTGTTATTTGATACATCCTAAACTGTTCAATAAATTTGAAATATTCAATTTGTACTTAGTATCAAAAATTAAATGGCACTTGTTGGGCGTGAAGAGTTGTTTAAGAGTGTTAAAAAGTACTTGGATTTTTTGCGAAATAGAATTGGTTCTTCTGAGAAATTGGCTGTGACAGGGGTGATCGCTGGATAGTCATAATCATTAACCCTTACGTTGGCTGTGACAGGGGTGATCGCTGGATAGTCATAATCATTAACCCTTACGTTGGCTGTGACAGGGGTGATCGCTGGATAGTCATAATCATTAACCCTTACGTTGGCTGTGACAGGGGTGATCGCTGGATAGTCATAATCATTAACCCTTACGTTGGCTGTGACAGGGGTGATCGCTGGATAGTCATAATCATTAACCCTTACGTTGGCTGTGACAGGGGTGATCGCTGGATAGTCATAATCATTAACCCTTACGTTTCTAGACTCCCAGTACTTACTAGTCCAAAGAATGCGAAGCTGAAATCCCGTTATTTTACTAGGTAATTTTGAAAAATTATTATAAATTTTAGAATTGGCATGGGAGAAAGCTTTTAGTACCATTTTTTTACCTTCAATTCTGCTCATATAAGTAGTAATGGAAGAAAGTTTAAATAGTTTCAGTAAATTTGAAGTTAACAAATTTTTGAAACTGGAGGGAATAAAAGATAAGTTCTCTCAGGATATTTTTTCAAGAAAATAATAAATTCAAGGAGGTTAGTTATGTTTATTAATTTCTCCCCTTTTTGGATTATTACTCCAGTAACAGATGCCCGTAACAGACAGGTGGAGCGTCAAGTTATTTACACTCAATCTGTTAATTTTAGGGCTAAAATATTTCTTATCACATGGTCAGCCAGCTAAATGACTGAATCACTTAAGAACAGAAGAAGCTGAGGTGTAAAAGACACTAACTAGAGTTATCTCCTCTGAAAGTAATGAATTTCATTATACAGCCAGACCCTGTGGTGAATGAAGTGAAGGTGTTATTTGCATAGTGGAAAATGTATGCTTTTCAGAGAGCCCAGCATGCTGATAATCATACTTTTCCACTCAGTGAGGAAGGCAATGGTAAACCACCTCAGGCCTCGTTTTACTCAGTTAAACCTCTGGAGGTTCAAACCAGCCTTTTGGCTGATGACCTAAACAACAACAATTTATAATTTACTCTTTTATCCATATATTTATGGGTAAGGTTCTTTAATCTTAATTTTTAAAATAATGATTTTGCCGTAGTAGCTAAGATCTTCCCAGTGATAACATCACATCAGAAAGTGCTTTAAAAAGATTTTGGTAGTTTTTTTTATAAAATTTCCTAAACGTGTGTTCAATGAGAAAACATTATACACAAAAAGTATTTTATTTTTAGTTTTGTCATCTTAATACTGTGATTTTTAAAGAATCAATGTTAATATAGTTTTTACAGAGAAATTAAGTACTAAATGAAAAAACCTTGTGTACAAAAGTTGTAATATTTATTTTCTTTAATTATTTCCGTGTACTTATTTAGCCTAAAATACACCTAATAGCTGTAATTTAGAAAAAAAAAATATTTTTTACAACTTTCAAGTAAGCAACTTCACTGTAACTTTTACCTTATATCTTATAACTATTCGGTAATTACATTAAAACTTAAATTTTAATATTGTTTGCGGAAGTTCATCACTTTGTAGCCTCCTCATTTGTGAGGTTAAGTTCAAATAATGTACTTATAAGTCTCTTGTAACTGATTATAAATTAATGATTAACAAAGAAACTTTCAAATTGTCTTATATAATAAAACAATGTATGTTGAAAAATTGTTTATAGCTAGTACGTACTAAGTTTTTAAGCCCTTGTGTTTTTGGAAATTTTGTGATTAGCTAATATTATTTCACTTTTATGTAAGTAGTAGATTGTTTATTTTTAATTCAAGTTTTTTTATAAATTCAAATAATATTATATTCACTAATGACTGAGAAATTGATACTACTATGTTAACATTGAATAATATTAATAGTAATTGTAATTCTTAAGTTGTGTATTTGTGCATGTGTGCATTTATACATGTTTATACATGTTGTGTGTATTTCTGTTAGTTTCTACTACAGAGTTAAAGTACAAATTTATGCTCTATTAAACTGACCGAAATATTTTGTTTTATTAAAAGACATTATAAAATTATCTAAATTTTATTTATGATTGTTACATAATCTAATAAATATTTATTTTAAAAGATATCAACATTACTTACATTATTATTAGTGATCATGATTCCACATTAATCTGAGAGTTTATCTCTCGTCTAATTGTAACAGAGTTGCCGCGTGTACATTTAATGACTACATTACTGAAGTACTCATAATATTTTTTATTATCTATTGTTACATCTAATCTAACGTTTAAAAAATTAATTGTAATTAATATTTTACGTGTGATAAAGAGTTTCTTTATTTGCAATTTGTACGTAATATTACGAGCAATTAAAACAAAAATGCTCCTGACTATTAAAAATTATTAATTACTTTTATTGTTTTTAATTAAAAATTTTATCAGATTTTAGTAACCAATAATAATGGAATTAAGTTTTGCCTTTGATTGCTGTAGTTCTCATTCTCGTTGTACATTCTTCAGTATTTTTCTTGTTTTTCTAGTTTTTTTATATCCGGCACGTCAAGAAATACTTATGTTCACTTCCCCACATTGGGGAAGTAGTGTTATACTCAAGTTACGCGTTCTCGTCCGGTTTCAAGGAGGCCACAACCACCTACTAATCAAAATCTTGCCTGGCCCTCGGAAGTGTTAATAATGGGAGAAGCAAAAAGATCTGATGATTTTCGTCATTCTACAGATGAGCGAGTAAGTGGTGGGGATTGGCATCATGATGAGCCTACAGGACGCCATTTCAGTATCCATGGAGCTGTGGTCAGGTCAACATCGTACATTTGTTGTCGAGGCATTTGTTAAAAGTGGTGAGTCTTGTTCATTACTCAGCGTCAGTTTCATCAGCGCTTTAATGTGGGTCAAAGAGGACACATTCCATCTCGTAACACAATTTTATTACAAGTGAGTAACTTCAGAGCTACAGGCTCAGCCTTAAAACATAAGTCCACAGGCCATCCAAGTTTAGCCAGGACACTAGAGAAAGTTGAGCAACTTAAACATGATGGAAGCCAATCTACAGCAGCTGGCTCGTAAATAAGCTGCTGTTTTACAAATGTCCGATCGCACAGTGAGACAAATATTGCGTTACGATTTGCATTTTCATCTATATAAACTTGTTATTGTCCACCAGTGAAAAAGTTGTCAGATATTTCCAAAGCAGCAGCTTGTTTATGTTCCAGCCACCATAGAATAGCTTCCACAGCTTGTCTCAGTAGCTCAACATTCTCTGGTGTCCTGGCTGACTGTGGACGGCCTGTAGTTTTTTGTTTTAAGGCTGACCTTGTAGCTCTGAAGTTACTCACCCGTAATAAAATTGTGTTACGACATGGAACACGTCATCTTCGACACACATTAAAGTACTGATGGAATTGACGCAAGACTCACCACTTCTAAAAATGCCTTCACAACAAATGAACAGTGTTCATCTGACCACAGCTCCATGGCTACTGAAATGGCAGCAGTAGACTCATCACCGCGGCAATCCCCACCATTTACTCGCTTATCTGTACAACAACGAAAATTGTCAAATTTTTTGCCGCTCCCTGTATATCACTACAAGGTAAATGTAGGGTTAAAATTTAGCACACTGTCAGTGGAGGGGGAAGGAAATCACAGTCTAATTCCCTCCACACCATCACTGACCACTACTCATTTTTCTAGTATTACACAATTGTTTTAGTAGCCTATTGTAGTGTTTTCTACAGCATTTTTCTCAGTATTATGATAATATAATTGTTATATCTCTAGAAATATTTCTTTGTGCCAGCTCATAGGTTATTAATAATCCAAGCAACTCATATCATTATAAATCATAGTTCTTAAACTGTAAATTACACAATTAGAATGTAGCTTCCAACAGAAGGAGGGTTTTGAAAAGAAAATAGAAATGAGAGAGATAGAGAGAGAAATCCTAATGAAAATAAAATTCCTTTCATCAGACAACTTGTCTCACGGCTGGTGGCAGTTTTTAAAAGGCTTACCTTTGGCTTACGACAAAAATCATTAGTGATTTCTGTAACTATTCTTTAAGAGGAATCCAGTAACACTATTTTTATTTCCAAAGTCCGACTTTGATTTCTTGACTTACAGTTTCAGCCACTTTCGGTCAAAACATGAACTTCAAACCCAATCTAGGCCCACTAACTATTTGTGTACGTTACAAATTCAAAAAACGTTTGTTGCTATCTCTGGTAGTTTATGATTTTCAGTTTTGGGCCACTTTCGATCGAAACCGAAACTTCAAACCCAATTTAGGCCTTCTAACTTTTTAAGTAGATTATGAATCTGAAAACCGATTCTTGCTATCTTTTGTAGTTTCTGATGTCTGGGTGTGACAGATGAGCAGACAGATTAAACAAAATGGTAGATAATTTAAAAAATTGCCACCAATATGGTCCAAAGACAAATGAAAATTGAAAATAAAGGTTAAGTAATGAAGCGATGTATGGTAATGGAAAATAAAAAAATATAACTAAGAGAAAAGGAAACTTTAATTTCATGAACATATGTGTAGAAATAATTAGAAAATATTTGCGAACTAGTTATTTGATGGATGCAAAAATTACAAAACACAAAATAGATTATTTAAACTGAAAAAGATATAAAGGTTAAACAAATCTTAAACAAAAGGTATGAAACTGTACAATAGGATAGAGAACAGAAGTGAATTCTGAAAAAGGTTTAAGAATTTGAAGTTTTTTTTTTAGTTTTATGTCTGATTGTTTTCCATGTAATTGCTAATGCAGACTATTAAGTGTGATAGATTAAAATGAATAATAAAATGTGTTAGACCTTACTGGGAATCAAACCTGGGTCTTTTTCATAGATGAGTAGTTGTACTAACCTCTATATTATAAGCCAATCCTGGTTTCTGTTTGAGAGTCTGTGGATTTAATTTTAGGGGTTGGGGTTCCAAGAAAAATAGAAGATGACAAATGAATGCAAAAAGTCTGAAGAAAAAATTTAGTGAAAGAATTAAAAAAGCTTGGAAAAGATGAAAAAATCATTTAATATGGTCTTAAATAGGCTGACATGATAGAAGAAGGAGAAGCCAAAGTTTAAGAAATTTAGTAAAAAAAATATTCTCGTATTAGCAGAGTAAATAATAAAATTTGCTATCTTATAATATAGAACCTATATAGTGCACTACACCATTCTCAACACAACATAATTAAGATTTAATAATATTTTTAAAATTTCCATTATCATCTAATATTTGCCAACAAGGTGTGTAATAAAATTAGAGGATGTGGCAAAATTTAGAACAAGTATTGAAATAAACAAAAAAATTTTGTGAAATGAGATTGTAGGTTTATAAAATAAATAAATAATGTTAATATATGAATTACTATAATACATTACCAAATAAAACTATATGAAATGAACTATTTGTAAATGAAAGTAACATTAAAATTAAAACTTTTGCAATTATTTTACGGAATTGACTATAGTACTTTAAGTTACGTAACATTTCTATGAAAGATATCTGATTACTTTTATTATTAAATAAACTAGTATGCTAATTATTAATTTATTTAATTGTAAAGTAAAATAAATATACAAATAATTATATTTACCTCATTGTCGGTAACATTAAAAAAGAAAATATAAATTCAAATAAACACCGTTCAGTTTGAAAATCAACGTATCTTAACATAAGATACGTTGCAATATAGTAACATATCAAAAAGTGTAGCTATGCTATTGTTCCTAAATAATTAAGATACAAATTTATTCATAATGTTATATTTATTCGATTCCACACAATAAAATGACTTTACTTTGTTGTATTTTAATAGAACAGATTATTTGCGATACTGTTTTAACCTATATATGTAAACGTATAAAAGTTACCTGTAACATATTGTAATAAATTGGTTTTTTTTATTTAAGTTTTACTTTTACTGTCGTATTGTAAAGCATTATTATTCATTTGTTAGTCGGTAATTTAAATTTCCATAACAAGATAAAAAAGCATTGTTTGGTCGAATAAAGAAACATATTTAATCTAATCATTGAACCATTATACTTCCATTATTGAAGGAGAATGATTAAAGAATATTTTTGTAAAGAAATAGTATATTTAATTTTTAACTATAATGTATAAAGTTCCTGATTAAACAGACTGATAGAATTTGTTAATTAACTACTTCTGTCAATAAGTACCATTAAAAACACCTATTTTAACATAGCTAGACATATGAGGTGTGGCTATTAAATAACGAGACTGACGTAAAATTTTTTATTTTTATTTTATACATAATCACTTATTGTCACCTTCGATATACACTCCTTCTATATCCCTACAATGCTCCATGCGAATTTTACATTGTTGGAAATAGTGCTGGAAGTCATCTTTTGTCAGCTCCTTCAGGACATGTGCCACTCAAAAATGTTTGTACTGACACTTTGTACATGATTGAAAATTACCCAAATTTTTTGGAAACTATAATAAAATGTGGTTTTTTACTTATGATCCGGAAACTAAGTGCCAATCCATGCACTGGAAGAGCCAAAAAAGCTCGAATGAGCAACAAACAATTAATCAATATTACTACATTGAGGTACTTTCTAAACTACGTCAAAGAGTAAGGAAAAAATGCCCCAAAATGTGGAAGGACAAATCATGGGTTCTCCACCAAGACAATGCATCAGCTCATTCCGCGTTATCTGTCAAGATTATTCCGAGCCAAGTACAGCATCTCAGTGTTAGAACATCCACCTTATTCACTAGATCTTGCACCATGTGACTTCTACCTGTTCCCTAAGGTGAAATCTGCAATAAAAGGGACAAGATTTGAGTCAGTGGAAGCTGTAAAAGAGAAAGCGGCACATATCCTGAAGGAGCTGACAGAAGATGACTTCCAGCACTGTTCCAACAATGGAAAATTCGCATGGAGCGTTGTAGGGATAGAGAAGGAGTGTATATTGAAGGTGACAAAAAGTGATTATGTATAAAATAAAAATAAAATTTTTCACAACGTCAGTCTCGTTATTTAATAGCCATACCTCATGTAATCTTTAGTTCCTAATTTATGTAAGTACACAAAAGCAAATTTCATTCACTGATTAGCTTCTTTAGAAATAAAGTCTGGAAACTTGAAATAAGATACATAAATTCCATTTGGGTCTAGGTGCTTGTTATAAAAGGGTTTTAAAAAGTTATAAAGAGAGAAAACTGGTAATTAGTAAAACTTTTGTTTTTCAAAATTATAGGTTTCTCCATATTGTTGTTTAGGTCAACAGCCGAAAGACTGGTTTGAACCTCTAGAGGTTTTACTAATTAAAAATGAGGAGTGAGGTGGTTTGCTATTGCCTTTTTTACTGAGTTGAAAGAGTATGCTTATCAGCATACTTGGCCCTATGAAAAGCACCTACTTTCCACCCTGCAAATGACATCTTCACTTCATTCACCATAGGATCTGGCTGTGCAGTGAAATTCATTACTCTCAGAGGAGATAACTGACTAGTGTCTTTTACACCTCTTTTTTCCATATTAAGAAATACTATTAATTTTCATGACGTGTTATTATTGCTTTAATTTTCTTTTCACTTACTATTCTCTTTTCTTATACTAACATGTTTCAGTGTATTCGTCATTATCGAAGTAAAAAAATGTAAAAAAAATTGAAATTAATTATTCATTAAAAACCTTTTTAGAAGATGTTATATCTACAGTCACTTAATGTAATGAGTTTAAATATTCACTTTTTTTCATTGCTTTCCTTTTCTTTTTCTTTAATTTCTTACCAGCACTTTCGCAGTGTGCACCGCTTCATCAGATAATATCATAAAAAGCTTCTAGAAATATTGTGAAGAATGCATTTCCTTTGTCAATGTTTGAATTCAAACTTTACAGTCACTTGTATAAAATTTGTTTTAGTTTTAAACTAGTGACTGAATATATCTTCCAAAAAGATCTTTAATAAACAATTAGTTTCAATTGATGAATCTATTGAAACATGTAAGTTTTAGAAAATTCAATTATTATAAATGGAAACAAATTCAAGCAGCAATATAAGGTCAGTGAAAATGTGTAATAATTTTTTCATTGGGATTGATTACAAACTCCAGGATATATTTTAAAGATTTATTATAGCTTAAAGGTGTATTTTAGGACAAAAATGAAAATTTTAAATGCTACATTTTTGTTTTCTATTGTTTTTTACCTTAGTTTAGCAACGATTTGTAATACTCTCCAAAAACCTCATAAAAACCATTTTTTTTTCAAGATTATAGTCTAACATAAAAAGTGCATAAAAACAAAAGTAATGAAAATGCGATAGCCGTTTTAAAGTGATATTAAAAATTTCTGGTTTTACAAAAAGTAGTATGAGTTCTCACATAGATTTAATTTTGTACCTCATTGACTTATTTCATCAGTTGAAACAATCATCATTATTATTAATCAGATTATTTATTAATCAGGTTTTCATCAGAAGAAGGTAATGACCTTCAGCATGAATTGACTAAAATGTAGTATACATGTATAACTAAAATTTATGATAGTTATCTCATTGAATTATTATCAGTAGAAAATATTACATTTAGTTACTGGATGGAATCTAGAAAACTTTTTTTTTACTTTCAATTATGTTGTAAAAAACGTTCTACACTCATTGTTTTTCCACTAATATTTCCTAAAGACAAGAAAGACAATGCATCTTTAAACTAAAAAAAAAGATCTTGTAGGAAACTATTTTACATTTTATTTGTTATTTATGATATTCTTTAAAAAAAAATTTAAATCAATTGCGACAAATTTACTTCAAATTTTTTTGTACGTTGATAATTCAAATTATTAAATGTATTAACTAATTTTATGAAATAGAATATTGATATTTAAATAATTCTAATAGTAAAACACTATTTTTAAAGAAAATTGTGCTCTAAATTATAAATTTAAATTTATTAAAATTATTTTAGTGCCGAATGAAATTTTAATAAAAAATAAATTTATCGACTAATATAACCTGGATAACATGCAGGCAGAGAAATAACAAGCTTAGATAACATGACAAATTAAAATTTTGTCCTTTACAATGAGAACGCAATAAATACTAAATGAGATGTCTTGTTTCACTTTTGAACGAGCATTACTAGTAACAGTTGATTGATTTTTTTTTGTTATTCAGTTGAAAAGAGAAACTGAATACACAAGCACCTGTTTAATTTAGCCTTTCACAGTTATTTGAATTAATATTTGAAGTACATCAGTGCCATATTGTAATTTATGTAATTTTTAATTATTATGGATTATTTTTTAAATTTATTATTTATTGTATGTAATGCGTATATTACATCCTATTCATTTTATTTCATAAATTTCACCTATTACTATTAAAAATACTTAACCGAAAGTATATTCCATTGTTTTTTTCCTGTAATACATTAAAAAAATTTTCAACAAAATTTTTATTCTATTTTTAATAACATGAATGTTTATTTTGTTAAAAATGTATTTTTTATTCTATATTATTTATTTTCTGCAATTAATATCTAAATGATTTTTACTTGTTTTTTCAGGTTATTGTATAGCTTCGTTAAGTGATAGTAAAAAGCGTGGTGGACATATTCCATATAGAGATAGTAAGTTAACTAAATTATTAGCAGATAGTTTAGCAGGAAGTGGTGTTACCTTAATGGTAAGTTTTTAAATGTATTTATTTCTTAAAATTAAAAATACTATGCATGTTCTATTCAGTTGTTTTTTAGACAGTTCAGTAGTTCAATTTATATAAATTTCAGCCACCTCCATGGTGTAGTGACTAGGACACTAGCCTGCAAAGTGGAAGGTCCCAAGTCCAGTTTTACTTGTTCCGGATCTACACGTTTTCAGACCCCCTGAACCCAAAAAACATGTTTTTAGCGATTGGTCTGTGTATGTGTGTGTGTGTGAACAAAAATCTCAAGAATAGAACATTGTACGAACTTGAAACTTGAAACTTAAGTTAGATACCACTAGAGGACCAGACACGAACATTTTCATCAACATCAGTTAACTGAAAGTAGTAGTTTATTCGTGTCATTTTTCACTTTTTTGCGATTTTCTCAAAAATGGCTCCTACTATGTTTTTTAAAATCTCCTCAATTACTAAATTTTAATGCTCTACAAGATAGGGTAGGTGCCATGTCTGCTGAAATTCTTAAAAAGGCTGTTTTCACGTAAAAAAATTGTTTTTTTTTAAGATTGCGACTTTAATATGCATTTTAGCGCAAAAATATCTAGTAAAAATTGTAGATAATTTAAAATCCTACAACTTTTATTTCAAACATTTTTTTGTATAATGCTTAAAATTTAGTGGTAATTAGCAATTTTCTGTTTTTTTCTCACGAAAACGTGTAAAAATCGATTTTTTTTAAGATTTCAGCCTTAGTATGCGTTTTACGACAAAAGTGTATAATCAGATTTATAGAAAATTAAAAGATCTACAACTTTTATTTAGACCATTTTTCTCTACAGAGCCTAGTTTAGCGTGAAAGAGCGCTTTTCCATATTTTTTAGCCAAACTGAGGTTGATTTTCATTTTGAGTCTTTCACTCATGATGAAAATTAGGTTATGATTATTGAGGTTAGTTTCTTTGTTTATTACTAATGTTAGGTTTATTGTTAATTATTTGCATTGATCTCAAATCTGGCTACGCAGACTCTCCCAAACAATCCAATAAGACATCTAAAACATCGATGGAGCCGGGACCTCATCTATTAACATAGTACCGTAATTGACTATCCATTAGTGTTTTAAATGCTGCACTTAATGCTACACTTATCTATTCACATCGGAGTTCTGTCACTGGACTGTGTCTCCACTCACGTTTATTTAACATGTTAATTTTTTCCAAATTTTGTGTTATCACATTCACTGATTGTTTCCAACAGATTGTGAATTTCCTAAATAGAAATAAATAAAATAAATTATTTGCATCGGCAAGAGAAAGTTGTGTGAGTGTTTCACACCAGATTTTTAAAATCGATATACTTTGATGATGGTAAATCTACCGAAACATGTTAGTTAAGAGATAAAATCATATAATTTATTCCTAATTTGTGTACGTTGCAATCTGTTCAATTTAGAACAATAAGCAACCCCATGACCCAATGAGATGAGGATGATGCGTATGACGTGTAAATGAGGTATAGTCTTGTACAGACTCAGGCTGACCATTCCTGAGAGAGTATGTTTAATTGAACCCCAACCATCAAAGTACACCGGTAACCACTGTCTAGCATTCAAATCCGTATAAAAGTAACTACCTTTACTAGGATTCTTTACTAGGAGCCTTTACTTGGCGACGACTGTACCTCTAGACCAACCCGGTGGGTTAATCATATAATGACTGAGTAAAAACAAATAATATATCAGCTATGAGAGGATATAAATTAAATTTATATTTACCTTACCTTTGGTTGCCTTTTTAGTTTAACAAAACTTACACGCGTTTCAGTGGTATCACCTTCTTCAGAGCAATATTAAACTAAAATTGGAATTTAGAATGTGGTTTCCATTTAGTCATATCAAATAAAACTTTCTTAAATTTTCAATCCTGTATTGTTTGTATTTATTACAATAGATGCCAGGAGCTGCTCTATTTAATATATCTTTAAATTTTAACTGTTCGTTATTTATTTTACCTCCTTTTAAATTTATATGAATTTTGTATATTGACGTTAAACCCAAAAAAAAGTATATTTGAAATATTTCATTTTTCGTATTGTATATTTTATTATCATTTAAGTACATTTTCCCAATATATATATATATATAAATCCTCTTTTATTTTTCCAAAATGATATCCTTTGTCTTTCACATGTTTTCCGTAATTAGATTCAATTTTATTGTATTTAAATACTCGTTCATGTTCCTTAAATCTCATATAAAAATTACGAGTATTGATTCCAATATAGAATATATCGCAATCATTATTCCCATATTTTATTTTATATATTTTAATTTTTTATTGTTAACTTAATGTGCAATTCTATAGTTCAATATTTTTTGTTTAATATTGCTCTAAAAGAGGTGGTACCACCGAAACGCACGTAAATTTTTTAAACTAAATAGGCAACTAAAGGTAAGGTAAAAATAAATTTCATTTATACTGTAATTTATATTAAATGGTTGGTAGGATCCATTTCAAAAATTTGTTTGTGTATGAGAATATATTAAAAAAATTACTTTTTTCACAGTAGAATTGATTATAGGCTGTAGGATGCAGTGTACAGATTTATAGATATCATTATAGTGAAAACCAACTAAACAGAGACTTTCTTAGTGACTACTGACTGTACCACTTCTTATTCTCTATATATTAATTGTGGTTACTGACTCTTAACAATTCATTTTTGTGTACAAGAGCATGAACATATTAGTAATATGTTTGTGTTTATAAGATATATGCATGAGTCTTAGTGGAGAGAAACAATTCACACATGGCTAGTTGAGAGTTGGGATATATAGTGAAAATCTATGAAAATATAGCTCCCATTATAATGTTAGTTGCCGTAAGCCTTGTTTACACGTAATGAGTATTTTAGTAAAGTAGATTAATAATTTAGTACTGGACTTGTTTGGACACACATCTTTTAGTCAAGTAGATTAGTTGTAGTCGAGTAGAACAGTCGAGTATGTACGGTCAAATGCACAGTTTAGTATCTTACCCCCACCACTACACGCAACGTACTTTACAAACGAGATCCCGCCTTCGTGAAGCCATGACAATTCATTAAATTAGCTATCTACGTTACATGTGCGGACAGTTACTAAATTACTCGACTCGTGTAAACTAGGCTTAAGGCTGTGGCCTGAGTAGAGTGGGTCGTGTGGCGTGCAAGACAAACATGTTGTAAACATTAGCATGGCCTGGTGGCATAAATTTTGAGCAGGGTGTGCAGCGGTGGTTACGGCATCAAGCATTCAGCTCAATCCAGTTTGTTTTACAAGCGTTGTGAGCGTGCAAATAATGTCTTTGGAGGAACTTTTCCGCAGGGGAAATAATGGGAAGTTGGAATCAGTCCTTTTCAAACGCAGTTCAGTTTTTTGGAAAACATAATCAGATGTAGAAACAGACATTCTGGTATAGCCATGGAATATATCAGACTAGGATCTTAATGGGTTTCATACGATGTAGCAAACTCTTCAAATTTCTCTCTTTCTATCACTATTGAACTTGGGCCGTTTTTTAACATTAAATAAGTCAAATTTCCAACAAGAGCTTTTTTTAAGACCATGTCGAATAAAACAACTCGGCTATATCCATTTAACAGAAATCACAAAATGATTTGAAAAAATAGCCTGAAGTCTGGCACCAATTCAAATAACTTTTGTAATTGCACGTGGTTAACTGAGGAGATGAGTTACACTCCAGCGTTCGTACCACAATGCTCCACTCAGGCCACAGCCTTCGGCAGGTTCTTTGAACCATGCTTGTCCACGACTTATGTTTTTCACCAGTACATAAATTTTTGTTCATATTCTCATTTAAATTGTCTATAACCTATATATGTTGAGATCCTCCTTTTTCATTCTACTGATCTATTATTACCTTCTATTCATCTTTCAAACATAGTTTTAATTAAACCTTCTTCTCTCATTATATGTACTCTAGCCTTTTCTCCATTAAATGAATGCCATCGAATTATTCTTTTCTTCCACTCTGATAATAGTGTCAAGTAAATTTCTCTTTTAGTTAACTTTTCAATAGAATTTGATGAAAATATTATGAGCACTATTCATCTTCATGCACAGAAGTTGCGTTATTAATAACACAACAACAATTATTACAATTATTGTAATAATTGTACTCATGGTTCCTTATTCTGAAATATTTTGTTGATGAAGTCTGTAACAATAAAATACCAATAAAATAATATAATTGCATCATTTAATTTATTTTGTTCACTATATTACTGAATTATTTTAAAGAACTTGTATCATTTTATCTATTTGTTTTTAGATTGCTTGCATATCACCAGCACGTTCTAATCTAACAGAAACTTTGAATACATTGAGGTACGCGGCAAGAGCCAAGAAAATACGTACAAAACCGATCATTGTTATGGTATGTTATGCTTAAAATTAAATTATTTACTCTTTTAATTATTGTTAAGTATAATTTTTCATTGTGAAGTTATTTTCTCTCAATAAAAAATTTGTATTATAAAATGGAAGTGAAGAATTGAATGAAAAATTATAGAATGGAAATGGACTTACTTATAGAATATATCCCAATTTTCAGAACTGTAACTCTTCGGGAGGTTACAAAAATAATATTTATTTATATGATTACCACTCCGTTTTATGTCTTTCAGATGCAAATAGTCAAAACGTAAATGTTTTATTGTTTTTCTTCAATTCCTAAGGGACAAATGTGCTGCCTAATTTCAATTGAAAATTACATAAAATAAAACAGAAATTGGTACTTGAGGTCTCAACAAGAAAATCAGCAGAGGTCGGTTAAAGACATCAAGCAAGATCCGGAAGAATTTGGACTGAATGTCGCAGACACATTTATCAAAAAACAAAATCAACACACTCTTCAAGTAACATAATTTTCCTTAGAGACCATATTATGCAGTCATAATAATATTAGTGTGTCACAGACACTATAAAAAAGCAGAGATCAGAATATGTAAAATAAGTACTGGAAAACTCACAAGGGCAAATCATTGAGACCTTCACAAAAGAATTGATAATGAATGACTAAAGTGGCCCAATGAGGTCTAACAACAGCAAAAAAAAACATTCTGAAGTCAAAGTACTCCATTGAAAAGATGATCAAATTCTTCACTATTTAAAAAAATTTCAAATACTTTTATCTCGAATATGTAATAAGTTTTTTTTGTATTCTATTGTGTATTTTCTAATGTGGTTACAAGTTATTAATGACATACTATGTACTGTATATAATATAAGTAATTAGTTATTTCCTTCAAAAGTGAAAAATTAATGAAAAAATTTAGTGTGGAAATGCAAATGCATTTTCTGGACCATACTTAATAGTAAGGGAACATATTGTCGCCGACTCGCCTACCAACATTAGTGCCTGCAGACGGTTCCACTACCTGCCTGCCGCACAGTGCCTATAGTCCCTTTCCTCTAACTTGAAGTAGACTCACCGGAGGGGGTTTTAAGCAAGATCCCGGGCCACCGAGAAACATTCTTCGCTCAACTCTCAACCAGAGAAGAACAAGAAAGAAGAGCTCCAGACCAAAGAAGAAGAGCCCAGCCAAGACCAGACGCACCATCCCTGGTCTATGCTACCGGCTGACCCGACACTGCGGGGCTCTGGGGGCCACCACTGCCACGCTGCAGTGGGGACCCAACTGCCGCTGAGGGAAGGCTAGGCCTGAACCCGGTAGCCGAGCCATCACACTGGCTCGCCACTTCCAACCACCAACAATGGCCCTTTTCAGGGCCACCAATTTTCCAAACAAGGTTTTGCCACGTGTCGTTGGTGACAATATTTATATTATACTCAACTCATTTCTTATTATTTACTTTTAGAACTCTACAATTAAATTTCGAGGGATTAAAAAGAATATTTAACATAAAATCAAACAAATTTCTTTCCAAAAAACTTCCATGATTCATAAAAAAAACAGCATTTTTTTGAATAATTTGACATTTTTGAAGACGATGTACTGACATTACTGAGATCATGTAAAGTAGTTATATTTCTTAGAGAAGCCATTTATCATACTAAATTACATGATTAATCATATTCATGATTGATCTTATTCATATTTACGTGATAAATGTAACTTAAAATGATAAAAGATCAAATCCAAAATCTTCTATACCTGCTCATACTATTTTTAGAAATTTTTATGTACCCTAACAGCATAAAAGTATTTCATAACCTTCATCGTAATCTCTTGTTCGTATGAGTAAATTATTTGACAATGTTTTACTTTTTTGTTATTTTTAAGGATCCTCGTGAAGCACTAATAATCAGTTTAAAAAGAGAAGTATCAGCATTACAAAATGAAAATGAACATTTACGTCATGCACTTCAGTTAGCTGCTGATCCCAACAGGTTGCTAGGTAACATTATTAAAGCACTTCACCTCAGAGCACTTTACAATATTTCAAAATTCAACGCTTTTTCTGAATGTCCGTTGTACATACATTACAGTTTTTCAATACCTATGACTGATGAGTACAAGGTCAGCTATTTATTTTTGGTTATCTTTTTAACAGTAAGTACCTTAAATGACAGGATGTGAATATATTTAAAATTTTTACATCCAGTTATTTTGTTCACTATTTCTACTTATTAATTTTTCTTAAAATTTCTTTACTATTATATAATTATTCTAGGATTAAAAATACATTTGGCCGCCTTGATTGCATATTGTAGCGCACTAGCCTATAATGTGGAGGTCCAGGGTTCGATTCCCAGCTAGGGTCTGAAAATTTTTACAAGTTAACACCCACTGTTTCATAACCCACCGTAAATGCTAATAAATGAGCTGTTGATGTGACTTAAAATTTAAAAAAAAACCATTTGGGTCAATTTTGATATACTATTTGGAAACAAGACTGAATTGGTTTTTTTCTTTTCTTTGTTTATTTAATGTCGCATCAACTACAGTGGTCATTAGTGACGATGTTGGGTTGTAACTGTGAAGGATGAAATGATTTTTTGTAACATTTGAAAATATGTCATGTCTGAGTGGGATTGAACCCAAGACCGCATGATGAGAGGCGAACACGTTACCAACTACGCCAATGTGGCCGGCAAGACTGAATTTATTGATAGTTATGTAAAAGTATAATAATTTAGGCTATGAAGCTCCAAGAGTAACATTGTGAATTGTGTAATTGGAGCAGAAATTTGAATTTTTCATGTTTTATTTTTACAAACTCACAAAATTGGTATGGAGAAGTTAACTTTATTTTTCTGATTTTTCTACTTCATAAGTTTTTGTTCATTTCTCTGCCTTTTGGGCCCTTAAAGGGACCGTAACTGCCTATATAAATATGTGTTAAGTTTTTGCACTTTTCTCATAAACTATAAAAAAATAGAACCTTAAATTTTTTAAATTGAACTTCAGGCTTTTATTTAGTTTCGCACAAAAGGTTATTTTTGAATAAAGTATTAAAAATTGATTATTAATTTTTATAAAACGTACAAATAATTTCGAGAAAATAAAAAATGAAACATTTCTTAATATATATATATTATATATTTTTTTTTTATTTAATGTCGCATCAACTACAAGGTCATTAGCGACAACGTTGGGGTGTGACTGTGTGTGAATGAGGATGAAATGATTTTTTGTAACGTATGAAAATATGCCATGCCTGAGTGGGATTCGAACCCAGTCCATAACATATTGTCCATAATGTATTTATTATGGACAATTTTTAAATAATCCTGTATGCGGAACTAACCCATTATAAGTAAAATGTGTCCTGAAAATTTCAAACTGATATCTTTAACCATTCCTGAGAAAACTTGCATCAACTTTCAAAAATCATGATTTGCCACACATTGACTTTAAATTGTAATTTATACTTTTTTAATAACGTCCAGTGCTGTAAGATGGTTGGTCTGAATCCTCGTCTTCAGGTTGTTTTCTTTTTAAACTCCTCTTCTCCCGTATTTGTTTTTCAAATTCAGACAGTTTTCTTTCAGTGTCTTCTATTCGTCCTGAATCCAGTCATTCCATTGCACGAAGCATGTTCTTTCCAGGTTTCAGCCCCAAATCTTATTACAAGAGTGTCTTTATACAATAATATAATGTTTATATTGTAGAAATTGCATTACCACCATAAATAATAGATCAAAACACTCAGAATACTATGCAGTTTCATAAAATGAAAAATAAAAAACCTGAAAAAAATTATTTTTTCCCAGTTACGGTCCCATTAATGCAACATTCTTAAAGTAATAACACATGCTGGGTGTATAGTAAACACCCTTTCTTTGAATAAGACATCTACAACTATTGTTTACCTCTTTTCTTAACCAGATCCTCTATTCATCCGTATTATTTCAATCCCTATCACCTAATCCTCTTTCCTACATAGCCTCATCCATCCCATCTCTCCATGGTCTTTATACCCTGCCTTTCCTACCCCTTTCCTGTAGGCTCCATTCCATTATCCCATGATCCCATTCAGTCTGTTTTTCTGACATGTCCATACCATAGCATCCGCTTTTCCTCATCTGTTTGATTACATTTTTTTGCACTTGCATCCTCATTCTAATTTCCTCGTTTGGTACCTTATCTAATCTGGTCAAACAATAGCATCTGCACCAGTACTCCATTTCTGTTTCTCTTGTTTATGATCCATATTTTTTGCAGCATAGGTCATATTTTTTTGTACTATGGAGTTGTATATCATTTTATTTGGGAGACACCCTTCATATCTAAAATGAAAAACTGGGGAATAATGCAGTGTATTAGACCTACCTATACAGGGTGACTCATAGACATACTTAGGGAGATGAATCTACTCAAGAAAATAAGAAAAAAGTTTATACATCACACAGTTCCGGAAATGCTTCATTAATAGTTTTTACCCCTATTAATTTCCGTTTTACCCCAGATTTCTCAAAAATTACTGAAGATGTTGTTTTGGAACCTCGTTGGTTTGGAAGAAGACCGTCACAAGTCAAATCTTATTACTTTTTCAGGACGAGCATTTTAAGAAGTTGCAAAATTGAAATATGTTATAAATCGCTATTACAAATTTTGTAGAAATATGAAAATTTGACAGTAATATAGTTTCATGTAGACCATCATTACACAACTACAAT
Organism: Catonia carolina; assembly: GCA_035578175.1. Taxonomy (NCBI): domain Eukaryota; kingdom Metazoa; phylum Arthropoda; class Insecta; order Hemiptera; family Achilidae; genus Catonia; species Catonia carolina. Next base: position 44,395,243 of record JAQMRL010000004.1, read on the forward strand.
TTAAAATATATATATATATATATATACAACTGAAAATCACGTGATTATTCTCACATGTGACAGTCTTCTCCAAAATATTTTTACGGTTCTTGAAATAAAACAAAGACATAAAAATTATTCGATTTTATTTAAAACAAGTATAAACATGAAATTACATTATAGAAATTACAAATTATTATAAAAATCGTAATAGTACTTTGGAATTACATTTTTTTGAATTAGAGATAATATTCCATGTTTTAAGCTATCTGTAATTCCTGGTTTTATCGTGAATGCTTTGTTCAGTTTTATTGAGTTAAAATTAGTTTTCTGGCGCCTTGGACCAATGATATTGACATGAGAGTAATCCAGTTCTTCATAAGAATATTTATAAAAAAATGTAAATGGCTCTTCCTTCTTCAGCATTAATATTTTTATGTCTGACCACCGTACATTCGCACCCTTATTGTTGATGTAATCTTCTTTTAGACCGATCGTAGCAGTAAGGTCTTTTAAATCGTAGAAGTCATCGTAACATAATTCTTCTACCGAATATGGTTTGCCATTTTTTTTTGGCTTGTCTGATACACTGGATGTATTGATCAGGTACATAAATTGGTGCAGTCTTCTTTACTTTTCTAATGTGTCGTCCAATAACCGAGTGGACAGAATCACCCTCATTTTGGGTGTGCCCGGATTTTATAAGGAATTTATGTGTAATGCTTTTAATTGAATCAAAGTTTGAAATTGCATACAAATATAACCCAAGAATAAATCGATTCTCGTTTTGCCCGACACAATTGTCGCTGTAAAAGACGTCTATCTTTTTGTTATCAGACGAGTCGGAAACATTGTCTAGATCTTTTAAATAACGCAAAACACAAGAACCTATCTCGTTGGCACCTCGTTTTGCTTGTCCTTCGTGCCAGACATAACAATAAACATTGTTACTTTTCAATTGGTAAATTGTAAAATTGAAAACATTTAATTTAGAAACATAATAGAATGATGATGTATTTCCAGAAGGGCAAGGTAAAACAGCTTGCAAATCATAAACTGCAGTAACAGCGTTCGAAAGTTTATCTTTTTCCTTTTCAATTCGAGATAAATCTTTTTCCTTAAGGTGGGTGTCGTATTTTTCCTGTAATTCAGATTTTTCATCTCCTTGAGCATTTTTAAATTCTTGACACAATTCGCACTGGTCTTTCTTCGGATTATGAAATGCTATGTTGAATTTATAGTTAAATATTGTATAATACATTTGGTAGTTAGCATAAGATTTGTGTTCTTCCTTACATGACTGTATGTAATCTCTATGGAGTTCTTTAATAGTTTTCCCACCTTCAATATATTCCTTGTTTGTCTGGGATCGACAGTAATGACTTTCGATCTTTGGTATTGATCTTATATGGTCTCTGATGCTGTTTTTTATATCTTCAGACAAACACGCATGATGTAAATGTTTACCCCTCAGTTCTGGTGTAATGATACCTTTGGTTTAAGCAAAAACAAATTAATTAAAACAAATTAATTAAATAAGTATGAAGAACTTAAATATAAAAAACAAATTTGTAGGTCTGTCAGACCTCTGATACCAGTTATGTCATAAAAAATGATGATATCAGTTGAGAGTTAAAGGAAAAAAGAGGCGCATCTCAAAAATTAAATGGCAGCAATATAATAATTTATCAACTTTTTACGAGAAAACAGTTATAACACAAAATATGAACACGCGGTTTTAAACAAATTACAGATAATTTCTAATCAAAACAGTTACATATCAAAATACACGTTAAATAAAAAAAATAATAAAATAAATTACACTTACCTTTTGTAGAAGACAGGTTCAACTCAAAGTATAACGGTATTGAAGAAAACTTTTTATTGGCTAGTAATACCAAACTTGAGATGTAACTCTCTTCGTCAAATCGCATAAACTTACCCGGACGAGCAACAAGACACAACTGAGTTGTAACAGTTTTCTACAAAGAACATTATACAAAATGGAAAGATCCAGACCGTTACATGTCGCTATCTAGCGGCTAATATTAAAACTACATTTATAACTCTTTTCCACATAAAAGTTCCCACCATTTCTTACGTATATTTAACATAAAACAAAAATTCATAATTTTTGACTTGTGCCGGTCTTCTTCCAAACCGACGACCTGTCTTATTCGCTTTCTGATAGTTAAAAACCATAATTTTTTACTCTTATATTAACAACCTAAAAATTTCATCATGAACTTATTTTTTGGGATAAGCCAAAATCCGGATGAAATTTTTTCATTAATCTTAACATGGTAATAAAGCATTTCTGGACCTACGTTTTTGTATGAACTTTTTTGATAAATAGATTCATCTCCAAAAGTATTTCCATTTCTTTGTAAACCACCTGTATAATTTTATCATAATGTAACCAGGGTAAATTAATTTTTTGAAATTTCCTCAGCTGTAAAAATTAATAATTACAAAAAAAATGTAAAATTGTGGTTTGGTGTGTTACGTCCACATCTCAGTTCATATTTTATGTACACTGTAGCCTTTTGTATTTACACAAAATTTAAATTTTCTTCTTTTTAATTATAGCAATTTTTCATTCAAAATTGTTTCAAATGTTCACATACTTATATTAGAATGATTATTAGATTTTTATTCTTACTATAGTATAAAATTAATTAATATATGGATAAGTTTTCTAACTAGTTGTTGGTGTTATCTAGTTTGCCTTACACTTTTTATCTGTATTGTAAATAGGAAGCAAAGTGGAGCTGAGAACGCCTCCGAACATTGATCTAGAAAAAATAGCGGAAATGGATGGTGCTGAGTTAGCTGATTTAGTTAGACATTATGCTACAGAAAATGAAGCATTACGAAGAGAAAATGCTGAATTATTTTCATCGAGAGATCTTCTATTTCGGGACCAAGAACTTGTTTGTAGAGAGAATGAAAGGTTGCTGAAGAAACTTGAAGACGTTAACTCGTACGTATTATTTTATTAATGAATTAATATTCTAAATGTTTTTAATCAGGATCTTCAGAAGTTTAGATGTTCTTGTTTGAGATATTTTTTTAAGAAGAGGTACTGACATTACTGAGATCATGTAAAGTAATAATTACTTTACATGATCTCAGTAATGTCACTAAGAAATGTAATTATTACATTAGTGAAACCGTTTATGTAATGTCTAACTTATAATTATAAAAACCAAATCCAAAATCTGCTACACCCGATTACACTATTTTTAGAAATTTTTATGTACCGTAAAAGCTTAAAAATGTTTCATAACCTTGATCGAAGTATCTTGAACTTTGTTGTTTCAGCCTTGTAACAACTGTGTTGTAATAAAAATATTCTATAAAACACTTATCGAAGTTTTTTCATACATGGTAAGACGATTTTAGTTAATGATTTAAAGAGATTTTTAAAACAGAAATTACATTCTACATTTTCCGCTTTGTTGTTTAGCACTTGTTACTCTCCGAGATTCTTGAAAGTGCATTTTGAAGTAAGAATTTTTAGTGAATCATGTTTGGGAGGAGTTTTATTGGTCTAATATTATTTATCTTTTTTGGTATAATATTATTTTTACCATTGACTTGGTAAAATACCAGAAAGTGACCCTTGCTTTTCTTTAGCAAGTGTGGAGGATGAATTAATTGTGGCTTGGCAACTAATCCGTTCATTAAACTTGGAAAGCATCAAGTGCTTAGCAATGTCATTTGTTAAGATCTATGTCTCAATTAAATTTAAGTTTAAGGAAATTCCTGGAATGTTACAACAACACGTTTGATTTTTGATTTGTTAGTAATATACTTATATATTTGGTGGCAGTTTTTAAAATTGTCATGTATAATTTTGTTTTGTCCATTCATCCATCACTCTTAGATGTTAGAAACTACAAGAGATAGCAACAAACTGTTTTCGGATTCGTAATGTACATAAAAAGTTAGTGTACCTAAATTGTGTTTGAAGTTCCAGTTTTGACCGGAAGTGGCCCACAAGCGGAAGTCAAAAAATCAAAGTCAGTAACTACAAGAAATAGGAACAAACGGTTTTTGGATTTGTAATCTACGCAAAAAGTTAGTGGACCTCAATTGGGTTTGAAGTTCCAGTTTCCACCGGCTTTGGCTGAAAACCGAAAGTCAAGAAATCAAAGTTGGAATTTGAAAACAAAAATAGTGTCGATTCCTTTTATAGATTCCTCTTCTAGAGTATAGATTCCTCTTATAGAGTAGATGCCGAAATCATTGGGTTTGAAATTCCGGTTTTGACCGGAAGTGGTACAAAATCGGAAGTCAAGAAATCAAATTCCGAATGTGGTAACAAAAATAGTGTCATTCAATTCCTCTTAACCCTTACTGAATGATACTGAAATGATTGGGTTTGAAAATTCCAGTTTTGCCCGGAAGTGGCCCAAAACCAGAAGTCAAGAAATCAAATTTGGAAACAAAAATATTGTCGTTCATTCCTCTTAACCCTTTCAGTGCTGAAACAATATTTAAAAGTTTGATCTAAAGTGCCATTTAATTTTAATAAGGGTGTACAAAAAGTACCAGCCCTTATTTCGAAAATTTTCTGGCGGAAGCCTACCATTGCTGACCAAAATTTCAACGTTACAGAAAAATAAAATGTCCCATAAAAAATTAATTTTTATTGTGTTTATAAAAAAAAGAAATTATTTCAACACTAAAAATATTCAAAATAGTTTTTTTTTAGTTTATTAGTCGCATTGACGCTTGGTCATTAGCAGTTAGCCTACTGTGGGTTTTGGTACCTTAACGTTTAACATGTTAAAATTTCCAGACCCGAGCCAGGAATCGAACCCAGGACCTTTCGCATTGTAGGCTAGACCGCTAGTCACTGCACCATGGGTGCGGTTTCAAAATACAGTATTCCATTAATTTTTGTTTAAAAGTTTTTTTGGAAATGTTCGGTTATCTGGACTTTGGCACTTTATGCGTAACTTACAGACGTCCGGTCAACCGAATGTTATAAAGATATCGGTGTCCTGTTTTCCGGACATTGGTACTGAAAGGGTTAAAAAGTAGATTGAAAAATTATTAATGGTTTTCCCATAAATCAAAGGTAAGGCTTTTTAAAAATTGCCACCAGCCATGAGACACATCGTCTAATGAAAGGAATTTTTAATATTAATTTGTTTTCTTTCTTAATTAGAATTTTATTTATAGTATAATTGTGAGTAGTTAAGATAATTTAAATGTTATTTTTTGTACATATTATGTAACAAAAATAAATACCAGGGTCTGTTGTCGGTCGCCTATTATTCCTGCTCGTCCAACATATTCTGCTGATAATCTGCAAAATTCTGTCAATGGTGATGCTTTGGAAAATAGTAATATTTGGACCAATCCATTGAATAACAGCACTGGTTCGCTCAACAATATTAATAATGCTATCAATGGAGTAAAGTTTAAGGTAATACATTATAAATTTATTCATTTACTTCAAATTATGTCTTCTTTTATTAGTTTCTTTCTCTTGCCTTTTATAGAAAGGAAAGTTTTGTTTTCGTGTTGATTAGCAATACATGTTTTCAGTTCTCCTGAACGCAAAAAACATGTTTTTACCAATTGGTCTGTGTGCGTGTGGCGTGCACATGCGAATGTGTGTGTGTCATTGTTGTTTAGGTCATCAGCTGAAAGGCTGGTTTGAACCTGTAGAGGTTTTACTAAGTAAAACGAGGAGTGAGGTGGTTTACCTATGCCTTCCTCACCGAGTGGAAAAGTACGCTTATCAGCATGCCGGGCCCTCTGAAAAGCACATATTTGTCACTCTGCAAATGACACCTTCACTTCTTTCACCACAGGGTCTGGCTGTATAATGAAATTCATTACTTTCAGAGGAGATAACTCTGATTAGTGTCTTTTACACCTCTACCTCTTCTGTTCTTAAATGATTCAGTCATTTAATTGGCTGACCATGTGTTAAGAAACAGAACTATTTATTTTAGCCCTGCAACGAACAGATTGAGTGTAAAAAATTTGACACTCCACCTGTCTGTTATGGGCAGGTGTGTGTCATTGAACAAAATCACTCAAGAACAGAAGATCATATGAAGTTGTAACTTGGAGCTAAGGTTGATACCATAAGGAGACCTGACACAAACATTTTCATCAAAATTGATCAACCAGAAGTAACAGTTTATCTATATAATTTTTCACACTTTTGTGATTTTCTCAAAAATTGCTGTGATTTTGTTTAAAATGGCCTTCAAGTACTACATTTTTGCCCTCTCTAAGCTGGGTAAGTGGCTTATCTGCTGATATTCGTCAGGAAGCTGTGCTCTTGCAGTAAAAAATGGATTTTTTAAGATTGCAGCCATATTATGCATTTTAGGGCAAACGTGTATTCATCAAAGTTGTAAAAAATTAAAAATCCACTACTTTTATTTCAAGCAGTTTTTCTACAGTGCTTATTTTAAAGTTAATCAGTGATTTTTCTATTTGTTTTGCTCATTGAAATTGTTGAAAAATGGTTTTTTTTAGATTACGACCCTAAAATGCATTTTAGGGCAAAATTTTATTGAACTAAATTAAAGAAAATTAAAAAAAAAATGTACAACTTATATTTAAAGTATTTTTCTACAGAATTTATTTAAGCATCGATTAATAATTATCCGTAATTTGCTCATTGAAACACCCAAGTCCAACAGGGATTGATTTTCATCTAGTGTTGTTCACTAATGACTAAAACTAGGTTGTTTTTACCACAAGTAGCACCTTATAAAAGGTTGCTCATTAGCAATTTTCCTTTATTTGAAAATTTAAGGCGGCTCATATGGGGGACACTTGATCTATAATGTCTAAACATATAATTTTTATTGGTGTAGACAGAGTGGGTCAAATATGCTCCACCTTCAAAAGGTGTTCAAAACATTTAAAAAATACCAATTAATATTTAGACTTACATTTTAGGTTATTACAAATATATTAACTTTATTTAACAAAATAGTAGTTTTGATCTGTGGCAAAAGCGTCATAAATTACTCTCAGTATATTGACATTTTCTTTTTTACTGCCAGTTTGTAAGAATAAATTTATCTGCGCTTGTTTGCGCCACTTGTTAAGGAATGTGTTAATTTATTAATTTTGTAATATTGTATTACAGCCGGAAATTCAAGCTGGTAAAATGTCTCCGAAACCTCCACATCGACTTCCAGAATCTATCCAAAAAGAACTTGATAAAAGACAAATTGGGAAAAGGTAAAATGTTTTTGATTGAAATACTAATATATTTTAAAAAAATAATTTATTCGTCAAAAGTGATGAAATCATTAAATTTATCAAAGAAAATAATATTGATAATAATTAAACAACAATTTTATCATTAATCTGTCTTTTGTCTCATTTGCAAGTCAAGGTTTTTGAATGTACTTATATTTCTTGAGGTGGCCACTTCAACTTTTGTTGTAATTTACAACTGCTAATGCTAAATGATATTGCATTTTCCACATTGCCTACTATAGATATCTTTTCACACTTTTTTAAGGAAATTCACCCAATACTATGAAACGTCATAAAAAATTGCGATACACCCAGGATTTGGCTTTGGAGGAACAAAGGTGCATTCTATTCTAGAAGACCTGGAATACCTTAATGCAAGAGAGAGCCAGAAAATTAGGCCTCTGAAGTCACGTTTTGATTCCATTTGAGCACTTAAGAACAACTTTGTTTCTAAGTTCTTCTTCGTAATAACACATTAAATTTTATTCATTAATACTTGTAAATTACTTAACGATAAACCATTCCTTTTGGGAATTAATTGATCCTATTTATCCCCTACTCCCATTGGTGCTACTTTAAATACTACCAAAATATTGGAAGTTTTTTGTTGTTTTTTTTAAATACATTATTTGCAATCAGTTTTTAAAAAATAAACTATAAGCAAATCTTTTGAATTTACAAATCACAAGTTGAGGGCCTCATTACCTTAAGTTTCTCTCATTATGTCAATTATTCATGTGTTCAAAGAGAAAATTACTATGTACAAAGATATTTACATTTTACAATATGGAATACTTTTCACTAAAATGTTATATACATTTAAACTCTTTCAGACAAGTCCAAAACATGGTAACGTTTCAGGCGCCTAACTTCTTCTGCATTGTTTAGAAGATTTATGGCTATTTCGTTTTCATGACTTTCAAGTCTTGCCTGATATTTTCTATTAAAACGCCTGGCCTCGTCCATTATATCAGGAAGGTTGCAATGATGTTGTATTTCTGCATTCCTTGTAAACCATGGTGCTCTTGTTATAGCCCGAAGAACTTTATTCTTTAACCTTTGAATTATCTCTATGTTACTTCTGCTAGTAGTTCCCCAAAGTTGAACGCCATACAACCAAACTGGTTTAAGTAACATTTTGTAATATTGGAAGTGTTGATTATAAACTATCAGTCCTTACTTTGATTCTTTCCAATCCTAGTTCTTTAAAAGATACTGTTATTTCTGCTCATTATTTGGGAATGGCTACCCATTTAATTACGACATCTAAAAACTGCTTGGAAATGTAACTACAAATCAGATTAAAAGATTAAATAGCCTACCAGCCAAAATGGATTTATCTGTTTACATTGCAGTGTGTTTGTCTGTACCCAAACACAAAGGCAACTTGATGAAATCTACTTTTCTGAACTCATAACTAAATGTTATGAATTTATTAATGAAAATCTGAATATTTAGTATGTAATGGTTTACATAACTCTTGTATGTTAATGTTCTAATTAGTCATTGGACGAATGAATAATTTTATTCGATAAAAATTTTATTCAAATAAGATTTCCAAAGAAAGTTCCTAGTTACTACGCGCTGCATGAATGTTGTCAATATAGTGTATTATTATCTGGGACCCTGAACATACGAAGTTACTCAAATAAATGCAGTTTATTTGTTCTTGTTATGAACTGTCGCCAACGACACGTGGCAAAACCTTGCTTGTGAGTTTGGTGACCCTGAAAAGGGTCGTTGTTGGTGGTTGGAAGCGGCAAGCCAGCGGGTTTGAAGCAGAGCCCGAAGAGTGACAGCTCAGCTACCGGGTTCAGGCCCAGCCTTCCCTCAGCGGCAGTTGGTCCCCACTGCAGCGTGTCAGTGGTGGCCCCAGAGCCCCGCTGTGTTGGGTCGGCCAATAGTGCAGCCGAGGCGGTTCTCTCCTGACCGGTGCGGGAATATGTGTCCGCCGCCGGTAGCATCAACCAGAGATGGTTGCACTCAGTCTTGGCTTGCTCTTCTTCCTTGTTTTTCTCCGGTTGGAGGTCAGATGGCAAATGCCACTCACTAGCCAGTGCAGCAGCTTAAATACCCCTCCAGCGAGTCCACTTCATAGTGGAGGGGAGGCACTCCAGGCTGCGCTTCACACAGCAGACAGGTTCTGGGACCATCTGCAGACGCTGATATTGGTGGGCCTGTCGGCAGCAGAACACATCTTTATGACTGTTGGTATTGTTTAGTCTTGTCTTTTTCACACCCATGTGACTTAAGCCACCCTCCCCATTGTGTTTCTGTGTTTTTTGACACCTAAACTCCACTCATTCTAATTCTCTAGTAGAGACACCACGATTTGCATCTGGCACCATCTGCAGAAACAGACATAACAAATCGTGAAATATGACAGATTTAGGCACATTGAACATATTAAATTTTTACTTATTTCACAGGCCTTAACCATATTGTTATTTGTATTTGTTTGATGATGAATGATAACAGTGAAATTGTTTTATTTTATTCACCAACTGAATTAATCAGAGTATGTAATCTGCGGTTTGTGAGTAGTTTATATGTTCACCTTTTTTGGAATATTTTTCAAATTAGTCTCGAATAAAAAATAATTATTTGAATAGTTTTTATTCAAATGTCCTATCACTGTTTTGATGTGTGTAAAAATTAAAACACTGTAACGTTTAAATTTTTAATTAACTATTTAGTCTAAAAAATTAGAAAAAATTTAACTTTTGAAACTTCTTCAGTTCTTTCATTTGTTAGACACAATATATTGTACACATTACTTTTAATTTATTTTTTTATTTTCTCTATGATAATTTTTCAGTTTAAATGGACTATCAGATTCTATACGTGACAGAACTAGTCGTAAAAGTTCTTGGGAAAATGGTAAAGCAGCTAAAGCTCAAGGAGTATCTGGGTAAGTTGAAATTATTCAGTTAATGTAAAATGTTTTTTTTTTTTAAATAACTCATGAGAGTTTATGAAACAAAAAGTAATTCAAGGGTTATTTCTTAATAATTATTTACAGTATATATTTTGATAAAGATAAATAATAATACATTATTAATAGTACTTTTTAAATAATATTTTTGTATGTATTATATTATAATTTTCACGTTACCATATGTTTACATACATACGTAGGTACTTTTTTTATTGTTTTTAGTTTAAACATTAATGGATAGTAGGCTACTGTAAATCAGAAATAATGTCTCAACTTTGCTTTTTAATGAAGGAAAAAGTAATTCAAAAAGAAATTATATTCTAGAAACTTGTTATAATATAAGGTGTGTCCGGAAAGTAAGTACCATTTTGAAAAAAAAAAATACTAAAATATTTTTTCAAGACAATTTTATTTTTGCTTGAAACATCATAGCTTAAACTACTAATAGTTTCCACTAATGTTCAAGCACTTGTTGTAGCAGGTGACCAGCTTATATAAATCTTCCTCAAAGAAACTTCCCACCAATAAAGACAGCCATAACTTTACAGCATTTTTTGTGTCATCACATTCAAAGCACTTACCACAAAGCTCACATTTCATGCAAAGGAACAAGTGGTAGTAAGACAGTGCCAGGTCTGGGCTGTACATCGGGTGAGAAACTGCTCCCATCTGAACTGTTGAATTAAAGTGTTATCATTAACACTTTCAAGTGTTATCATTAACAGCAGAAGGCTGCCCACTTTGTATTTCATCATGGACATCTGTTTGTCCTTGATTGAATTACCTAACCCACTTTCACCATAGATCTCTGTAATCTGCCGATGAATTTTGAATGCCTTAACATTCCTTGCATTCAAAAACAGGATAAAAGAACGACTCTCATAATCGGCTGGTTCATCTGTTGTTTTAAACATTGTAAAAGACCACAATAAACAGAAAACTAATCAATCATAAGGCCAGGTGTATACTGGAGCACAGGTGGCACAGTGCGTTCAAGACGGATACGAGCAGGGCAGGGCAGGGCAGGCAGAGCAGACATTTCTCCCAGCATATACTGGAGACGCAGGACAGGCGAATATTTTTTCAGGTTCAGAAATTAGCTTATGTTTGGGCATTTAGCACTTTGGATCATTTTAATGAGAGTGATAGGGTATATCGGATTCATCCGATTCCGGTATAGAAGAATTAATTTTACTTTATTGTATTTCAAAGCGAAGGGAGAAAAGTTTGTGGCAAAGTGACTTAATAAAAAAATGTAAAACGCATGGCAAGTTCAAGTTAACACAAGTTTGACGATACTACATTCAGAAATTATACTAGGTTTACATCTGAAGAGTTTTTCATGTAATCAGGATGATTGATATCATACAATCAGGTTTCGGTATGCACAAATTTTATTAGCTTCTCTTGAACCGACATGTTTCCTGCTCAACACGTGCACTAAAATTCTGCCTCCACTACAAACTGTTGTTGCTCGACACAGACATGTTCCTGTGCCACACATGTCTGCTTCCCAATATACTGTACGCAACTGGCAATAATTGATGCAGAGTTTTCACTCCTGCCCTGCCTTTCCTGAACTGTGCTCCAGTATGCGCCCGGCCTAATGGCATCAGAGCAGAGTTAATGAACTAAGGAAAGAACAGTGTATGGGCAGAGAACTGACAGTAGCACTGTGTCCGCATTAGAATGAAACTATACTTACTTTCCAGTCACACCTCGTATAAAAACGTTAATATGACATAGATAAAAAAGAAACAAATATTTCATTTGGATGAATTATCTCGGAGTAAGTAATCTGTGTTACATATGATCTCAATATTCCAGAAATAGCTCAGAATATTTACAATTTTCTGGGGATTTCTTCTGGAGTACTTGTTTATAGCCAACAGGATATTCTGTTATAGTATTAGATTCCTTACATTCTTTTCAATATTGCATATATAATTTTATGGTTTTGACTAATCCAGTCATGTGGAATTACTTTCATATGCAAGTACATAGCACAGCTAGCATAGTTGGTGTACTAGAGTTTTAACATTAGAAATTTTGTATGTATGTTTTAATTTAAGATATTTTCCATTTACCTTAGCAGTATTTAAGAATATCTAAAGACTACAAAGCTATGGAATAGCTCCAGATGTTAGGTGATATGCACAGTTAATATCCCTGTAGACGACATCTTTATAAATATCAAAACGTAATGCTATTTAATGCAATTCTGTTCCATGTTTAATAGAATGGATTACGTTCAACTTTGTTGATTAAAAACTTTCTACCATACTGCCAGAAATTACTATGTTCTTAAAATGAACAAAAATCCATCTTTCCAATAGCTACCAAACCCCTAATCAATAAACCCTATTGAGTTGTAAGTCTGTTACTTGTTCTTAGCATAAGATAATATATAAGCTTCAATTTAGAGAACTGTTGTAGTTTTTATTATTTGGTGGACTGCACACCTAAGCAATATGATAGTTACTTCAGAGATATTAACTATAACAAATGAAAGCAATAAATTTCATCAATTTAGGTTTTACTCTACGATTGGTGTAATTCCAAGTTTATTATAATTGAAGATAATGGATATCTGTTGTATGGAATAATTTTTTTAATCTGTCCAATTTAAGAACCATCGGCAACCCCATGACCTAATCAGATGAGAATTATATGTATGACATGTAATGAAGCATTGTCTTGAATAGACTCAGACCAACCATTCGTGAGAGATTATGGTTAATTGAATCCCAACCATCAAAGTACACCGGTAACGACTGACTAGTATTCGAATCCATGTAAAAGTAGCCAACTTTACTAGGATTTGAACTGCTCAACCATCATCTTTGAAAATCAGCTGACTCACAATGATAACTTTACCACTAGATTAACCCAATTCTGTATCTTTTTCTTCACATTGTATTCCTTCAAAACACCTTCAACTTGGTTTGATGATGTCAATTTAAAAAATAAGAGTAGTCTTCGAGTTTTTTTTTAGAATATTGTATGTTAAAAATAATACTGTACTATTTTTCAAGGCTGATGAGCTCTGAATGTATGCATTGCCCCCCACCCACTTTATAGCTAGCCAATAACATTGCCAACACTTGCTCTTGTAGCTCTGTTAAATATTTCTTCAACCAATTTTTGTTCTTTCAATAACAATTATAACCTGTAAACATACAATCAGCTGATTATATTATAAAGTTTTTTTTTTTTTTTTATTGAGTGATGATGCCTACATAAGCCTTGGGCTTGTGCGTAGGTAATGATATGTGGTGATTTACGGATGAAAAAAATGCCAGACCTGACAGGGAATCGAACCCAGGACCACAGCATAGTAGCCAGTTGTGCTGACCAATACACCACGGGCTGGCCCAATGCATGTTAATATGCTTTATAATCGATGTGTTCAGTACAAGATGCAAGACGAGAGTGAACTATTGTGGCTCTTACACGCATACGCGTGTAATGTTTGTCAGGTACAATCTGACAACGCTGGCAAACATTCTGATTGGTCTAAACATGTGGATCAGCAGAGCTCATCAACCATGAAAAGCATATTAGTTTTTTATCTACCTAAAAATTGTAATCATTAGAAATAAGAGTAGCTGTAGGGTTGTACTGTTTTGGGTATCTCATAGAGTTAAAATTGGTGGGGGAAACAGATGGCATCGGCTCCACTTCCCCGCACCATCTACAAACACTTCCTTTAATATAATACTAACACTACTAATTTGTACAGTATTGGTATGTTTCTCCCTGCATGCTAATGCTAATCACATACTAAAGACATTTGTTTCAAAACAAATTTGTGTCTCAAATGTAATAAACTGTAATAGTTTTAAATCATTAAAAACAAAATTACACACCCTGGTGTATCAAATAAAATTAATTGCATTGCATCATGTTAGCTGTGGATTTATGACTCATTGTTAATTTTTGTGTATTATTTCGTAATTATTGTCCTGTAATCTTACTTTCTGATTGGCCTATATTTTTTTTTTTATTGTATTTAACGAGTGTGTAGCAGTTCTATTTGGTAAATAGAAAGTTTAATTTTTATAAAACTGGCTTGTACATGGTCAAAAAATACACGATTCAAGTGATATGCCCAAGTCTGTACCTAGGTAAATGTTAACCATTAGAAAACAAAAGAAGCCGTTTGAGTGTTTATTAGATTAATCATAAATTTTTGGTAGTTTGAGTTGGAGAAAGTTGCGTTCATTAGTGTAAGACGAGCTATAATGAAGTAAATTTTTATATTGCTTAAGAATGCTGTCCACCTTGCTATAGTTATCCACAAAAATACTTATAAATAAGATGTTCTTAACTCTTATGTAAATTATAATACAGTTTCATAAATATTTGTAAATACAAAATAAAATAAATTATTTTATAAATATAATTGCTTGGGAGACATATTTCAAAAATATTTGACGGCATTTTAGGGATAATGATGTAACAATGAAAGGATTTTCAACGAAACTGCCAAATTTGAAGAAATCATCAACGAGCTGCTTTTTAAATGGATACAACAAAAATGGATTATCAAATTTTAGAAAGATATCTTCACTCGATAATGTTTATATTTTAAACAATGATAATACTACATCGAAAAAAAATATTTTTTCTACTAATTATGGTAATAGAAGATCATCATATTCAAATACAAGATCGTTTACGAATGGTTTAGATGGAATTGATGGTATAAGACCTCCATCGAATTCAAGTTTAGCTTCTGAAATGATTCTACATAATTTAAGTGATGTACCTGAACAATCAGATGATTATAAAAATGTTGAATTATCATTTTCAAAGAAACATCGACATGATCCTTTTGGAAGTTTAGTTTCTTTAAATGATGAACGATTGTATGTATAACACATCATGTTTACTTAAATCTTTGTGAAATTTGTATGGTATGGTTGTGATTAATGTATATATTAAAAAAAGACTGTTAGAAAAAAATCACGTGATCAGTTTTCAAACATAGGTAGAGGATTTTTAACCCATAAAATGAAAAATCTGGTCACGACTTTCTCGGGCCAATGTAAATATAATGAACAATATAACCCACGATTACTAAACTTGACTGTAGCGGTCATGCGCAGCTGCTGTGAGATATAATATGAGTGATGACGTAGTCTGGTTCCCAACAACTCTACCGGTGCGTAGTGACGGTAGGATTATTGTATTGTTTTTATAAACATACACTGTTCAGGTATGTTTACATGGGAAATCGATTTTAATTTTAATGTTTCGTTTACGGCCTGAAGTTTTTCTCTTAAGTAACTTGTTTTCTTCTTTTAATTCGGCGTTTTCATGTTTTAAGAGATCTGTTTCCTCTGACTGCGCAACATTCATATTTGGTGGTTCTTCATTAAAACGAGGCCTACTTTCCTCTACAGCTATCCTTTCATTTTGTAAACTGCCTGTGTTGTTTTTGGATGATGAGTTTAAAGTATCATAAACTTCCTTATGAGTGTAACGTTTCTCTGCTCGATTTTTGCGTTCACTACAAGTCGGTTGTACCGGACATAGAACGGCACTACAAATCGGAAAATTTAAATGTGGGACTGAATTCGTCTTTAGGACACGTTTTAATGGAAGATGTAGCAACTCGGACTTTAAATTGCGTACATATCTGATTCATTGAAATGTACTAAACACACACGACCACTATCAGCAGAAAATTAATCGGCCCGCTTGCAAGCATTTATCCACTTCAGTCTAGTTTCACTGGCCTTTGGAAAACGGTGAAACTTAATGACCAACTCATTTTGGTGTCTATCATGATTAGAACACCTGGCAATCACACAACGCACCATTATTAATGACTAGTAAACATTACAGACAGACACCTTACACATTGTGCATTGGCTGTCGCTGGTGACCAGATGATGTCAGGGGGCGGGGCTCATTACTGGACATATTGTTGATGATTCCTACCGTCTAGTAAAATAACTGTGATATAACCTATGTTGAATCATGAGTGAATAATGCATAATGAAAATCGACCTCTGTGGGACTTACAAATAGGGAAAATCACTAGTTTTGCTAAACTAGTGTACAATGGTTTTATTTTTGTATAATGAATTTTGTTCTCTTTTTAAAAAACTATTGTGTAGTATTCCCTTAACTGTTATCTGTTTTAAAATATCAAGTTCCTTTTTATGGTTATGGAGAACTTGGTTTTTTATCATGATACTTAGATTAATCTATTATAATTGTGAGTTATCAAAAAAGTTTTAATTTTTAAATTATGTTAATATTTTTTTTTTTTTAATTGGGTTATGATGCCTGTGAATAAGCTTGGCTTTTCCATGTGTATGATATGAGGTGTTACAAGATGAAAAAATGCCAGTCCTGATCAGAAATCAAACCTGAGACCCCTGGAATAAAAGCTGTTTGTGCTGACCACTACACCAAGTTATTTATTTTCATATAAATACTATGGTTCTATAAACCCTCTAATTCTATTATTAGCTCCTACATCCATATCCCATGCTGATGCTCGTGGATATATGAATATTGCAGCATTCTTCTTTGTATTTAGCAAATTTAATTGAAGTTTCTCTATTTTGAAACCTCAATATTCTTCAATGCTATGTCCTAACATTGACCAAATTAACAAGACTGTTATATTTGTGTATCTATGTTCTATAACAGAATTAAAAAACTTTCAATCTGATTTGTTGAAATTCATGAAATTTTAATTTCAAATTAATTTCAGATTCTTCAAATTATTTTTGTTTTTGTTTGTTATTGAATTTGAATATGTCTTTCTCACGATTGCTCATTATATTGATAAATTTCTTTATTTACTCAATCTCAACGATTAGATGATTATTTGATCATTGTATATACATGTAAATTACATACTGTATTTTTTTTTAAATTACAGTATAAAGAATCCTTGCTTATTTGTAAAATATAAAATGTATCAAAGTAGTTTTAAACAAAAATAACTGTGATACAAGTGAACGTTTGTGTATCATATCAATGTTAATATTATAAAATAAGTTTGTTTATTAAAAAAATATATTTTTGAAAGAATGTAATTTAAAAAATAAATTTTTCTTTTAAAATTTATAATCTGTTCATTTATTCATTTTAATAATTTCCTTTAAAATTTCTACAGTAATTTATTTTAAAAGATTGTTAAATTATATATTGTGAACGATTAATGAAAATATTAAAATAGTACAACATTTTTACAATGGAAAATATTTGCATTAAAGAATTTCTCAGCAGAATAAAAGAGATTTAATTCATAAAGAAAAATTGAGAATATAATTTTAAATGGTTTTAAAAAAGGAAATACAATGATTGATGAAATTGTGCAACTACTATCAGCAAAACCGCATGAATAAAATGGTATAATTTAATAAATTATTTACTTAAATGTATTTACAAGATAATTTGCTGTCAAATAGCTTTAATCAGTGTCTCCAAGCAAATTGTAATTTTAGTTGTAGTGTACACCAGGACAATGTAAAAATTAAATAAATTCATAAAAAAAGGATTTTGTTAAAAGTTACTTATTTTTAACTTTTTTTTTATGTACGTACCTACATTCTTGTTTTCTGCACTCATGCTGTTAGATTAAATTGTTAAACCAATGTTTTAAATTCTTAGAAGCTTTCAGATAATGAGCAAAGTGAATAAAAATAAATATTACTTTAACTGAGACTTTTTTCAGTGAATACTGAAGTGTAAATGAACAAAGATTAAGTAAATGCTGAACTTATTAACCTCTGGTAGTATTTTTTTTTTACGTAATTAATATTTAAAGAGTCTATACATATTTACCAATTCTTTTCAGTATATACTGGTAAATATGTGATTAAAATTTTACAATTACTTAAAATAATGTGTAATTACTAAAGACATTTTCAGTTATGTAAAACCAATATTGATGATAACTACTGAAAATAAGACGAGGATTTTTTCATGAGAGTATGCACATCAAAAACTTTGGGGAATGTTAATCTGTCGATGATTTATGATCAAAATTTTAAATTTTGATCTTCAGCAAAGAAGTCTACATAAATTGTTACATTTGTTTTAATTATATTGGTTAATACAAGTTTAATTGATTGTTATAAATTTTTATAAATGTTTAATTTAATTTATTGTACTTAATTTATACATTAAAAGGTGGATGGAATACATAAGAGAGTGAAAAATAAGACCAAGGAAAATACTATACCCCAACAAACTAAAGACTGCAGTTGAGATCTAGCCAATAACAGCCAAGGTCGGGTGGAGGTTGCCCCTTAGCTAAGTCACACTCTGTTCCATTGAACTCCTACTGACTTTTTATTAGGCGTTCATCCACAGTGGGACCACAACGTGACAACGCAGGATATGATTAACGAAAGTCAGTTGGCTCTGTGCTGTGATCTTGGTCATGATGCTCCGCCTTCATCTGCAGTCTCTAGTTTGTTAAGCTATAGGAGCTTATTGTTTGCAAATGGCCTGGTCATATGTGGAAAGGGCACTGGATTTTTGGAATGAAGAGATTGCTGAGTGTGGTTTGGAGTTCAGTAAAGAAAAAAACAAAGTGCTGGTGCAGAGGAAATATAAGGTAGTGGGGCAGGAGCATGGAATGGCAATGGATGGTGAGGTGCTGGAAGAAGTTGGAGTTTTCACAACTGTTTTTTCATCACATGAAAAATTGGAAATAGAGTTAAGTAAAGGGTTGTAGAGGGCAAGTGGTTTCTTACAAAGTCTGAGAGGCTTAGTTAAGGATCAGGAAGTTTCTATGCATTGTAAGAAAATTGTGTACAATGAATATTTTGTATCAGTTTTGATTTGTGCAGCCGAGACGTGGACTAGGGAATGAAGTCAGAAAGTAGAATCCAGGCAGCTGAGATGAAATTCAAATATCATAGGGAAGACAAGTAGGGATAGAATAAGAAATGGTGTAAATAATTAGAGAACAACTGAAAATGGACAGCCCGTTAAGGAGGGGTGGACAGACGAAGCGGAGATAGTTTGTCCATGTCAGCAGGATGGAGGAGGGAAGACTGTCGAAAAGGATGCTGCATTTGGAGATAGAGGGGAAAAGACTATGGGCAGTCCAAGAGTAAAGTAGACCTAGTTCTATTCAGTTAAGGATGATTTAGGAAAAAGACGCGATGCCAAAAAACCAATGGAGGAGAGTTGGTTGAGTGATAGAAAGAGGTGAAGAAGGGCTGTGTTGGGCCCGATTCGAGGAAACTTGGAAGAGGGATTAAGACGTTTGATGACATTGAAAGGTAAATTAAATAATAAAGAATATAACAATATAATAGTGAAGAATAAAGAAGCAAGTGCGTGAAAGTGAATCATTTATAATTAAATACTATTCAATGGGCAGTAGACTACACACAATTACTTCATTCTTCAAGTTTATTTTTACGTCTGACTGTTTTTCACATTGCTACAATACAGGCAATGAAGGGTGATATATGAAAATGAGTTATAAAAAAATGATAGACCGGACTGAGAATTGAACACAGTACTCCTTTCATAGTTGTGCTGACCACAACACCACTGACTGGCCTCCAGTTATTGCTGATCAGTAATAGTGATTTATTATTCACTCAAATCTAAGTACATATTGTACATAACTTGTAACTATTATATTTGTTAGTAATCACTGATTTTTATTCACAGCTCAACAAACATTGTACTCAAACTTCTAACACTTATACCATGTTTTGTATAAATATTACATTATGCATTGAGCTAAATAAGAGTTATTCAATTTTTAATACATTATTTTACAATAATATATTTTTTATTTAAAATAAACAGGAAAAAATATGCCATATTTCAATCTCCTTCAGTAAAGAGAAAATGAGAATTTAAAAAAAAATTCCAGCAATACTTTTTCCGAAACATTTTTTGTAATTGGTTTTTATAAATTTTTAAAATTTAATTGATCGTAAATGAGAAATCATACCCTGATATAATATGCCAAATATTTACATTATGTAAACTGAGAACTCCATCATTTTTTATATTGTCCTGGGAAATGCACATTTTGTTGATTTTTTTTTACCTACCATATTAACACTAGAGGTCAGATTTGTGATCTTCAAGATTTTTGAATCTTATGTAAGATGTTTGTACACAACTTTAAGAATTTCTGACAATATATTCTATTATAAATGTATCCGTATGGAAATACAGTTCTTCAAATTAAAATCAAGACTGTGATGAAATAATTTAGATTTTAGTTTATTTGGTCAAATAGTTTTAAAAAAAATTCTTTCTCTTATGAATTTACAAATATATTGTATGATACTTCAAAATTGATAAGGTGATTTTCTTTAATTTTTTGGATACAATAGTAATGACCCCTTGTGTAAATTCATGGTAGCCTTAGAAAATTACTTATAATGCTTTTCACGGTTGATGAGCTCTGCTGTTCTTGCGTTTAGACCAATCAGATGCCAGCGTTGTCAGCTTCTATGAATGTTTCAGCCTGACAAACATTACGCACGTATAAGAGCTGCAGTAGTTCACTCATATCTTGCATCTTGGGCTGAACACATCGATTATAGAGCGTGTTAACATGCAATACTTTATAATATAATCAGCTGGTTGTATGTTCATAGGTTATAATTGTTATTGAAAGACTAAAAAAAATGGCTGACAAAACATTTAACAGAGCTACGAGAGCAAGTATTGGCAACGTTGCTGGCAAGTCATTGGCTAGCTATGAAGTGGGTAGGGGGCAATGCGTACGTTCAGAGCTCATCAGGCCTGAAAAATAGTATAATATTATTTGTTTATGTTGTGTGTAAAATAGTAATTGTTAATAATATTGATGTTGTAATCCTGGATGATCACATTTAAAATCCTTTTTAAGTACTTTTGTTATTAAATTAAGTTTTTTGAAGTGACTAATTTATACTATTTCATAGAAAAATAATTCCTCAAGCAGAAAGAGATATTTTAAGTCATTAAAATTTCTCTTTGAAAGATCACATCATCCATCTGCCCTTTCAAAAAAAAAATTTATTTGACTATCTTTAAATAATAATTTTAGCAAATTTTTTCCATTTAAAATAATAGGTTGAATCAATGTTTTTAATTAATTTATCAATGTTATTTGTATTGAAAATATCTTTCTTTAAGTTCATTAAATTCCATACAGCTGGCACAACCTAATGGCATTAATCCTTCATTTTTTATCCTTTAGACTTTTCACTCCCATTGTATAATAATTTCTTTCACTTATCTGTTAGGAAACCTTTCATGCTTCCTTTTCTCAAGAAGAACCCAGTCAAAAATATTTTGTACTCCCTGTCATCATTATCTTTTGAAGTTGTTAATAACATTTCTTTAAGTGTTTAGCCTCTGTGGTACCTTTCTTTTTCATTCATACTTGCTTTTTTTTGTTCCTTGCTCCTTTTTCCTTTACTTTTCTCCTTCCTCCATCTCTACCTATCTACCTCCTCCTTTGTCCCTCTCCCTTCCCTTTTCCTTTTCCTCTTCGTCTTCTTTTTCTTATGGAGGAAGCTTGTCTTGATCTTTTTTATTCAACTCCCTTGTTTCTAACCCACACATACTAATACTCTCCAGTATAACCTGCAATTTTAAATTTGCGTTTCTGGTAACGTGGTCCAACCATGAAAATTGTTGAATTTAAAATCCATCATTCAAGTTATAATACACCATGCGTTACACATGTTTCTCTTAAGTTTTTTTTTATTATTTCCAACAAAATTTTCTTTTGTTAATGCCAGTGTAAATTGACAATTATTTACATTGCTCCTAACAACTTTCTAGGTTGTGCCCTACATCACAAACACCTTGGTACTCAAATTTTTTCTAAATTTTTAAGTACTGATAACCAAAAATAATGGTGAATTTAAAATATATCATTCAATTTTTTTAAAAACTAATTACTACGGGTGTATTACAAATTTTGATTATTTACGGTTACGTAATACTGATTGAAATTGTAAAAATTTTTGAATCCCTACATTTCCAGGTTCTGCCCTATGTAACCTATAGGAAAGTACTCATTTATTTATTTTGGCTTAATGTATAAATACTTCTTGTCCTGTAGGTTTAATTTTATATGTTGAACACCTATATTTTCCATTGTTATCATGTGTTCTTAGATATCAATCGATGTTTAAAATAAACTTATGTACAGTAAAATTCTGTTATTTAGCCTATATGTATGTATAATAATGGCATTAATAATCTAACTAAACAATTTGTTGAATTAATTGGTCATCTCAAGTCAGCACTACTCTTATGAGTTAGTCTCAGAAAAATTGATTTCTTTCAAGAACACATTTCAATACCCTGTTACATTGTAATACTAACAATTTTGTGGTTATTGAAAGTAAATTAAAAATGTGTATCTGCAACAAATAACTATTTAATTTAAAAACTATCTAAAATAGAAATAAAATATTTACAATTTTACATAAGATAAAATGTGAAAATCTAAGAATTAAAGTATTTTGTTTTAACGAGAGTCTGTGCAGTGATTATTTTCAGTAACAAAATTTTGTTCCCTAATATTTGTATTTTTGGACTTTCTTCATGAATTTTCAAGTTTTGTTGCTGTTTCTATTCTTATCTACGATGTTTCCTAAACTTGTCGATTACTTCAAATGAAATAGTTTTAATTTATATCTTACAACTAAAATGAAAAATCCTGTTATTTTAAATTTATGAAATTGACTAATATTGTATTTTTTTAGTCATTTTGATGAAACCAAAATTATTGAGTCAATTTTAAATCACTTTGTACTCTCTACTTCACCATAGATAACAATTACCTACTAAACAAAAACTACCTTGTTTTTTTATCCTAGGTGGCGAGAAAAACTCATGTTCACTCCACTCCCTCACGATGGGGGAAGTAGTGTTGGACTCAATTGAGGCATCCTCATCCAGCCTCAAGGAGGCCGCAACAGCCTATCAACCAAAAACCCTCCACCTCCCTTGGAACTGTTTATATAATACTACCAGGGAAATGTTGGGTTAAAAAATTTACATACTGTCAGCGAGGCGTGGAAGGGAACCGTTGGCTAATCCCCCTCTCGCTGTCACTGACCAACACTCACTCTCTCACTTTCATTTATCTCTTTCATCACCAGCCTACCTTCTGAGATTGGGACAGGATTGAATTACTGTGGGAGAGGGCGATCCTGCTGATCTCTAGATGTCTCCTCCCAATCACCCTCTCCACAAACTGAGCGACCAACTTCCAGCTCTCCTCATCCCACAGCATCGCTGCCCCTACTCTCTCTGGGATCCACTGTACAACACCTATCTTCTCAGATGTCTCCATTCTGTCGAGGGCAAAATAGGGACATCTTTCAAAAATAGGCGTAATGGACTCCTCCTCTTCACTGTCGCGCAGTCAATATTTCGAGACTTCATTAAGTTTGAACCTCGTCAAATATGCCCCAAAGCAACCATGCCCTGTTAGCAACTGCGTCAGTTCAAGGGTGGTATCACCAAATGTCCTCCTTAACTACTTTGTTACAAGTACCTATTTGTCTGATATAGATCTATAGTTTGGTGAAAAAATCGAATGTAAACAGGATACAAACTTTTTCAAAATAAATTTCTTCATTTATGAAGTCTCATAAAACTCTGTCGTATATCAAGACCTCATCATAGACACATTATACGCAACCATTGACAAATTATACACTTTTTTCTATTCAAATCGCACGAATCAGAGATAATAAGCATTCTCACACCCACACCTACCAAAAAATTCACAAAGGAGATTAAAAAGATGCTGGAATAGGATCTTACACAAAACAGCGACAAGGGTTTACCACTGAGTGATTTCCTTAGTCAAGATGAAAACAAAACATTGAACACGTATATCATAAATACTGCTGGTTGTATGAATATACAGGTTGTAGTTGTTACTAAATAAAGACAAAAATTATTCATTTAGTACTTCTTAGGATTAAATCCTATAGGATTAACAAACAGTTGATTTTAACGCCAACAATACTACAGTATTTAATCATATTTTAATCCAATAGCTCATTTGATTCAATGATTTTGATAAATGAAGGAATTTTACTGTATATTAAACATGTTTTGTCCCTTTTATATGTTGTATCTAAGTTCACTTGATAAAATTTATCACTTCACAGATCACTGAATTTAAACCGTATTTTATTGTAGAAATTTTATGTTTCTTCCTTTAACCATACTGTAACCGTTAAAGAAATTTTGTTTAATAATTATGTATACACTTCTTTATGTTTCAGGCCGTGAAATTTTTTAAAAACGGATTTCTGATGATGAATGGGAACAAGAAATATTTGAATATTGATTAAAAAATTCATAAATGACTAAAGTACAAAATATCATTTAAATAAATAAATTTATTAATATGTATTTTAACTTTTATAATTATTTAAGTAGATTGTGCATCAGTTATTTATTAATACATTTTTATTTTTAAAAGTGATGTTATTCTAAAAGTATTTATTATAATTTGCAGTGATTCTTTATTGTAATCTAATAATTTTGATATTGCTTCCGGGATGACCTCAAATTTAATGAAAAATAATTAATTTTATAATATTGTGCCTGTTATCTTCTTATTTATTTTTATGTTGTGATAATTTTCTTTGAAGAAATAAAAAATATTTATTGTAATAATTTGTTTTCTACTTTTATTTATTTGTAATTATTAAATTAATATGATGACCTTGTAAGAGATATTAGAGAATGTTTAAAGAACTAAAATTGTTTCTTTCGTTAGAGTTAATATCTTAGCAGGCAGAATGACAAATCTTAAAATATATTATAATGAAAACATACCTTATGAAATATTGTTCAAGTTTTAAAAGACTTTTACCATGACATCAAAATAATTAGGGTACCTTAGACGGACTTAAATTTAATAAAACAAAAATAATAATGTTGCCTTAACTGGTTTTTCAAATAGTCATTAAACATTTATGGTGAATCTACTTGAAAATTTACTAGTTAGGTAAAACAGATAATATTATCTACTTCAGTGCTGGATGCAAGAGTTTTCAGGTTCAGTCTTAAAATAATTACAAAATATTACAGAAATGTAATCCATGTCTACATGATTTGTCTAAGTTAGTTAAGTTTGTCTGTAATTTGATCTTTCGTTGTTACCTCAATCTCATTCCTTTGTTCCGAAAAGTAATAACGTAATATAATATAAACAGTCTTGAAGTTTTGGTCACCTCTTTGTTTACAATTCAACCATTACCAGCAAGCTCACTCATTATCTCACAATAATTTTCCTATAATTTAAACGATAAGTGAAAGGTGTTCCACCTTACTAAATCCGTTTTCGTTTTTTAAAAATAATGTAGGCCGCATCCGTAGTGTATTCGTAGCGCACTAGCCTACCACACCAAGGTTCTGGGTTCAATTCCCAGTCAGGGTCTGGAAATTTTAACAAGTTAAAACCCATCATTACATATACTATCGTAGTTAATGACTGAGCTATTGATATGACTTTAAATTAACAAAAAATATATACACAGGTGTGTCCCTTTGTTTTTAATTAGGGATAAAAGTTTCATTTTATTTGTAGTTTTTTGTTGGGTAAATTTTTACAATATTTCAAACAACAATATTCTCACCGTTTTTATTAGCCAATTACTTTACATTAAATGTAAAGTACAATAATTTTGTACAATTATCAAGTACATGATTTTTTGGTAATATTATTAAGCACGGATTACAAATTCTTATTGTTGAGCTTGCTGGCTCCTTGGAGTGCTAGTTAGCCATTTATATTTATTTTTCTCTACAAGTAAGCTTTGTGACTGTGTAATATATTAGGGTAAGCACACAGAGAACGCTGGTCGCAGGTCGCTGTTTCCAGGATGCTGGATGGCACTGGTCGCAGATACTGATTCACATTGCTGAGTGCGCACATTGTAAGCATGTACATACACGCTTAAACCTTCATTCAGTTGTCGGTATTTCAAGATGAGTTCCAGTCACAGCAGTGATGATGAATTATTTCTTACGGAAACCTTGTATATGAAATTGTTACTGTTTAAGGACAATACTGTTAGCGACATTAAAAAGAACAGAAAATTGTATGGCGAGTACAGTCATCTTTTCCCCCAACCCCAATTAAAAAAAGATAGACAGATTTTTTTAAATACATGAGAATGACTCTGGAAACATTTAATTTCATATCGTCAAAAGTAGAACTTCGCTTACAAAAACAATGGCGAAATTAGCACAAACAACCAATATTACCAGAAGAACGACTTGTGATTACTTTGAGGTACATATTTTGAATATTACTTATGAATACATATTAGCCTATACGACGTCAAGTACATTTAGCAACCTGACAGCACAGTAGTATGCAGGATTATACTAAACCAACCTGTGAGCTGATTCACAGGAGGAATGCAGGTTCCTCCACCAGCATTTTCTGTGAGAGGTCTGATTGAAGTACAATGACATTTTTCTGTTAGCAGGTTCCCACTTTTAAGTGACCTGCAACCAGCCTTCACTGTGTGCTTACTCTTCAGACTGTAATACTCCTCAGTTCTTTGAACTCCCTCCAAACACCCTTTTTGTTTATAAACCTGCTATGTTTATCCGCTATGTTTGCGGATGATATAGTGATTAGGGGAGAGAAAGTAGAGGATGTGCAAATTCAGTTGGATGCTTGAAATGAAATAATGAAGAGTTTTGGTTTTCAAATAAGTAGAGAGAAGAGTAAAGTAATGGTTTTTGGAAGAGACGGGTGTATTGAGGAGACCATTACATTGGAAGGAGAGGCATTGAGGCTGGTGAAAAATCTTAATTATCTAGGAAGTGAGTGAGATTCAGAAGACGGAAAGATAGATGGAGAGATAACAAAGCGGTTGCAAAAAGGAGGAAATTATACCAAGCGGTAAAACACTTGTTATGGGACAGAAAGACACCAGAGAAGGCCAAATTAATGATGTATACCTTGTATTATGAACCAGCAGTGCTATATGAAGCGGAAACGTGGGGGATGAATGAGAGAAATTGGAGTAGGTTGCAGGCAGGGGAGATGGAGTTCTTAAGAGCAATGAATGGTAAGACAAGGAGAGATAGAATAAAGAATACTGAGATAAGAGCGGAGCTAAATGTGGAATGTGTGAGGGAGAGGGTGGAGAAAATGAGGATAAGATGGTATGGCCATGTGAAGAGAATGGGGAGGAAAGGTTGCCTAGAAGGATGGAAGAAGGAAGGGTGGACAGAACGAGATCAAGAGGACAACCAAGAAAAAGATGGAAGGATGAAATTAAGAGGAGTGTGAAGGGACAGGGATACAACTGGGAACGAATAGAGAAGGAGAAATGGTGGAGGGACAGAAGAAAATGGAGAGGCTTGGTGAACACCCAGACCTGGCGATAGGTGGAACGGGCTCTGAATATATATGTTTATCCAAAGTGATGAGTGATGGAAAGGCAAAAAGACTGTGTTTATTGTCTACCATTTTTTTTTAAATTTTATTAGCCATCTAAATATGGAAGTAATTTTAGTAGGATGTTGATTGTCATAGATAAAAACAATAATTTTTTTACGTATGGCTGTGAAAGAAAATCATTTGGCTGCATGGTCAAACTTAATGTCAGAACTGTTAGCTACTTAAAGTGATGTGAGATGTGCATAAACTACGCATATCAAATGGTGCTGCTATAGTATGCTGCCTACTGCGTTATGTTTATTGAAGTTTGTATTTGCTAATGTGGTAGCACTTTTCGCTCATAAAGATTCACATATTGTACATTTATATTATATTACATTTCATTTATTTAAAAATATTTTTATAGAAATGTAATTGCTAATGAAGAAACAGCTGTGGCTTTTTTGAGGCAGCCAACCTACTCTACTCAGTGCAAACAAACATAAATATGAACTATATGAACCTACCTACCTACATATAATATTTAATATCCTTTTACTATTATATTGTAGAACTATTTGCTACTGCAAATTATCTCATTATTATCCTTATTTTATCATGGTTTTAATAAAATTTTTGTTTTATTGTAAAAGTGACCCACCGGGTTGGTCTAGAGGTAAAGTCGTCGCCAAAATCAGCTGTTTCACAGCTGATTTTCGGAGACGAAGGTTCCTGGTTCAAATCCTAGTAAAGGTAGTTACTTTTATACGAATTTGAATACTAGACAATGGTTACCGGTGTACTTTGATGGTTGGGGTTTAATTAACCATACTCTCTCAGGAATGGTCGGCCTGGGTCTGTACAAGACTACACCTCATTTACACGTCATACACATCATCCTCATCTCATTGGGTCATGGGGTTGCTTATTGTTCTAAATTGAACAGATTGCAACGTACACAAATTAGGAATAATTTAAAAAAAAAAAATTGTAAAAGTATGAAAAGTACTAGTGGACAGTGCTACCACATCAACAAACACAAACTTCACTAAACATAACGCGGTAGGCCGCATACTATTATGGTAGCACCAATTAAACATTTCCAAAGTAATCCTTATAGCAATTACATGCAGTCATCTTCTAAACAAGGTGTTTCAATAGGGGCTATAATAAAGTTATAAGAACCAACTGGTTCTTATAACTTTGAAGTTTAAAGTAGGGGCTATAGAACAAACAACAGGATGAGAAAACTGAACTGTAGCTATATCATAGCATTAATTTTCTTGGGAATATAACACACTTACCAACAGTATGAATTAGTTGTGCGAAATTGCAACTAACAAAATAGTTCGTACGAACGAGAAGTTTGATTTTGAGAAACATAGAACAGCGCAGTGCTACCATCAGTAACGTCTTGTAAAGTTCTGGCGTAAAGTCAGCATGCATTATCAGTTCATATCACGAAAATCATAGTTCAAGAATAATTTAAATAATTATTTTAAAATTTCAGAGGTATAAAATGTATTACTTTTATTTTATACCATTTCTTATTACTTATTGTAATATTATAATACACTTCTGTTTACCATAATTTGATTAAATATTATTTAAGGTTAATAATTATTTAGTAATCTCTTCCTCAGTTATATCAGCAAATTTATTTGAATATTTTTTAATAGTTTAACGAGTATCAAATTGTTCACCTTGACATCAAAATAATACCTACTGCAATAGTTTTTGTGTAACGTACTGGCTTGTTTTGCATCCATAAGCTATAGTGTTATTCGAACAGCAGTGAAAAATGAAAACAAATTCGTGATGTCAGAATTTAAAACTGGTGATTTCGTTATCTCCGCCTTCAGTGTCCGATCTGAGTATTCTTGTGCTACAAATCTGTAGAAATATGAAATAGATATTTTAATATATTGATATATAAGTATTTAATTCGAAAAGGAAAATATATTCGCTTCAAAATGGCTCTCTGGTCTAACCTCCAACTCAATAATTTTAAGGACAGACTTTTCTTATTCATTGAAGAATGCATGAGAGAATATAGAATTTATGAAGGGATAGATATTGCGGCACTTTATTTAGAACGACATCCAGTGTTATGTTTAGCCGTAATGGCAAGTGGTGTTGCTTGTTTTATTCCTGTAGTAATATTTATGATGTTTGCAGTTATATCATTTCTTATAACATTTACTGGTTTTGTTGTCATTGAAGGTAAGTTTATTTATCAGTATAGTTTATTTAATATTCAGTAACGCTTATTTTATAAGTAA
Organism: Catonia carolina; assembly: GCA_035578175.1. Taxonomy (NCBI): domain Eukaryota; kingdom Metazoa; phylum Arthropoda; class Insecta; order Hemiptera; family Achilidae; genus Catonia; species Catonia carolina. Next base: position 44,425,073 of record JAQMRL010000004.1, read on the forward strand.
TTTGGTTAGGTTAGTACATTCCTGATGTTGATGGCATGATAGGGTAAGCTGCGCTAAAATTTTACCATGAAAGCTATTTTTAAATTCTGTGATAAGTAAGTATATTTAAAAAAAGTCTGTAAAGTTTATAGAAACTGTAAAGTCTGTCATTTGTTACTGACTTGCATTTGAATGTTAGGTGGGGTTAGATTTTGTTTTAGATCCGTTTCACATAATTAACACATCACTTGAGATGTAAACAATATCAGTGTAAATGAATGAATTGACGCTTTCTTAGTGCCCAGGTTTGGCTAGCCTTAATTCTTTTGAGATTTTTGTCATATCCTTATATCTGTAGTATTTCTGTTAGATTATTTACACTGTGATTATGCAAACAATAACCAACAAGCATGGTTTTGTTTTTGGAATGTCTTTGCTAGGTTAATATGTGGAAAACATGAAATTTTGTAGTTTTTTTATTTTCAAGTTTTTCTAAAACATTAAGCTTTTTATACAATACTAATTTAGATATGATTGAGTGGGGGTTCAATAATTTTGTAGTAGAACAGGATGAACGCAATGTTCCCCGCCTATTTAACTCTGTAAAATTCAAAATCGGGTGTGAAACACTCACAACTTTCTCTTGCCAATTCAAATAATTAACAATATAACCTAACATTAGAAATAAACATAAAAACTAACCTCAATAAACATAACCTAATTTTAATCATGAGTGAAAGATGTAAAATGAAAATCAACCTTAGTTTGGCTTTAAAATGCGGAAAATCACTCTTTTTCACGCTAAACTAGGCTCTGTAGAGAAAATGCTCTATTTGAAAAATGTTGATTTTATTTTCTTTGTTTATTTAACGTCGCATCAGCTACAGTGGTTATTAGCGATGACGTTGTGTTGTAACTATGAAGGATGAAATGAATTGATTTTTTTGTAACATATTAAAGTATGCCGTGCCTGAGTGGGATTCGAACCCAAGACCAAGAAATGTCAATCTTTTAATTTCCTATAAATTAGATTATAGGCTATACACTTTTGTCGTAAAATGCATACTAAGGCTGAAATCTTAAAAAATCAATTTCTTTACACGTTTTCGTGAAAAAGAAAACAGAAAATTACTAATTATCGCTAAACCAAGCGTTACACAAAAAAAAATTTTAAATGAAAGTTGTAGGTTTTTAAATTCTCTACAACTTTTATTATATTACCCATTTTTGTGCTAAAATGTATATTAAAGCCACAATCTTAAAAGGACCATTTTTTTACAAGAAAACAACCTCCTCAAGAATTTCAGTAGATATGGCGCCTATCCTATCTTGCAGAGCATAAAACATTTAGTAATTGAGGTGATTTTAAAATAAATTATTGGAGCCGTTTTTGAGAAAATCCCAAAAAGTGAAAAATGACACAAATAAACTACTACTTCTGGTTGACTTATTTTGATGAAAATATTCGTGTTGGGTCTGATAGTAGTATCTAACTTAAGTTTCAAGTTCGTACGATGTTCTGTTCTTGAGATATTTTGTTCACACACACATGCAGACCAATAAAATTGCTAAAAACAAGTTTTTCTGGTTCAGGGGGTCTGAAAACGTGTAGATCCGGTGAAAACTCAATTTCGAAAAATCTACATGAAAATAATACTTTCCTTGGATATGTATTCATGTAGGCAAGAGAAAGTAAAAGTATCATTTTTTAAATAATATTCCAGCAAACCTGTTCTGTTAAAATGAAATGGACCCTGATGTATTTTGTAAACCCACTAATGATTTACAGAAAAAATATTGTTAATTTGTTTTTACTTATATGCATTTTGATTAAATACTTTATGGTTTTTCAGGTACCATAATTGGAATCGGGTTAGCTGCATTAATCGGATTTCTAGTATCTTTATTACTTCTGTTATTAACGATGACCGCAATTATATCGACTGTTTATTTTACATTTATACAAATATTTGGTTCAACTAAAAAACGTTTGCAACCGTTATACACCATCAACCGTAATAATGCTTCCAATAATATTAACGTAAACTCCAGTAATAATTAAATTAGTTTACAAATCGTAAAAGATTCCATTAATTATTAATTATGAAAATTTCTTATTAAAATTATACATGTATTTGTCAATATAAAGTTGCTTTGTTGAATATTTAAATTATTAAAATATATTTTTTATTATGACTTTCAAAATGCATTGCACAAATTTTTCATTAAATAAACTGCTGTGATACCAGCCAAAGATAATGGTAATGTTGTAGCCTATTGAATTTATTAAAATAATATTCTATATATTCAAATTGTTAAATAAAAATTTGTAGTAATTGATTTAACCATATTTTTTTGTGGTTAACCAATTTTAATCTAGATATATTTAAAGTAAATTAAAATTAATAATAATAATATGTATTCATATTTCTGTAGGCAGTTTGAATTCATTTATTCTTCTTCCATAATTACAGTAAAGTACCGATAATATAAAATAATTGGGGATAGAAGATTTTTTTCGAATAATACAGTATTGTACCGTGTTTCCCACAAAGAGGTTGCTATTTTTGAATTAATATACCAAACGTATCGCACACTCTACAGTGGAAACTTTACAGTTATAATAAATAGATTTGTAAAAAAAAGTACCCTCGAGTTTTATTTGCTTATGATTAATCAAAACAAAATGGTGAAAAGTAATTTTATTTGCATAACCATTTCAAATTGGTGATTTGTTACAATGTTATTTAAGTAATAAAATGAAAGATATATGAAAGTGATAAATTATTAATGACACAATTTGTTTCATTAACCTTTATTTGAACTGATGTCCATCAATAGCTATGCACTGCTAGCAACAAAATAAAAATAAGTCACAAGTGTTTTTGAAAAATTGCCGAGGTATCAACAGTAGTTCCTCTTCAATCAGCCTCATTAAATCATTATTTGTTGCTATGGTGTGAGAATAAACTTTTTCCTTCAAAAAGCACCTTAGGAAAAATCGCAAACAGACAAGTCTGGCGATCTTAGAGGCCAGTCCATGAGGGCGCTACCACAACCTGTCCAACGGTTAGGAAGATTTTGGGTTAAAACGCTTTAGCCACATTAGCTTAATGTGGAGAAGCTCCATCATGCTGGAAAAAAACATCCTGCATCTGTGCTTGAGAAAAATGAGGAACTATGTGATAAGTTAATATTGATGCATATTTGTCTCGAGTAATTGTCTGATGGGATATGTCATATGATAAAACACCATCCTTTCTATCTGAATCCTATTGTAAATATAAGTGGTTTTATCCGCAAGATTATTGTTCATTTTTGATATTTTCTTATTCTGCCATTTTATTTTGATTAATCATAAGCAAATGAAACTCTAGGGTGCTTTTTTGACACATGTATTTATTATAACTGTAAAATTTCCAGTCTGTAGTGTGCGATACATGCAGCATATTAATTCAAAAATAGCAACCTCTTTGTGTGACACCGGTATATAGAGATGTGAAAAACATTATTTTAAAGATAAAAGGAAAACATTGAATGTTTTTTTTATTTAGCTATTTGTTATCGGGAACTGTACAGTATTGACAACTACCCGATTTGATCGCTGCTTTTTGCTGTATTGTTTGATGTGGATTAGGCATAAGTTTGAACAGGGACCCTTAGTAGGATTTCTATTTCATATAATGAATTAATACAATAATTTCACTAACCTTCTTTTTAAACTGCGTCACCTTTATTTTAATTTTACTTACACGTGTTTCGGTGGATCCACCATCATCAGAGTAAATAACATATAATTGAAACTAAAAACATTATTTATTAAAAATCTATAGAAGATGATACATCTTCAGTCACTTGTATAAAACTGATTTAAAATTAATTTATTTTAATTTATCCCTTCTCATATTTACTGTAGATAGCAGCAGCAGTCAATATCACTTCATCATTCCTAAATTTCACCTGTTCATTCAAAATGTCCTGCTTTTGCTCTTTTAAATATTTATAAATGTGGAACATCTCATATTTTTCAATTTTATTTTTATTTTCTATATTACATTGTTCTATTATATTGAAATGTTCATCTATTTTACCAAATTTATGTTTTTCTTCTTTTATATGATTGGTATAGTTAGATATAATGTAGTATAGATAAAATAAAAATAAAATTGAAAAATATGAGATGTTCCACATTTAAAAATAAAAATAAAATTGAAAAATATGAGATGTTCCACATTTATAAATATTTAAAAGAGCAAAAGCAGGACATTTTGAATGAACAGGTGAAATTTAGGAATGATGAAGTGATATTGACTGCTGCTGCTATCTACAGTAAATATGAGAAGGGATAAATTAAAATAAATTAATTTTAAATCAGTTTTATACAAGTGACTGAAGATGTATCATCTTCTATAGATTTTTAATAAATAATGTTTTTAGTTTCAATTATATGTTATTTACTCTGATGATGGTGGATCCACCGAAACACGTGTAAGTAAAATTAAAATAAAGGTGACGCAGTTTAAAAAGAAGGTTAGTGAAATTATTGTATTAATTCATTATATGAAATAGAAATATTTAAAACTGCAGGATGCATTATAAAGATTTATTTTTAGTAGGATTTGTTCACGGATGGCTGTCAGCTGGTCACCATACAAAGTCGCTTGCCCAACCGATGCTACTTAACAAATAATAGCGACTTTCTACCAGCTGACTGACTGGGCTGGCCCAAGGCCATTGAAAGTTTTAAAAAATATTCATGTATTTGCTGTACTAATTGCAAAACAATTCAATAAAAAATAAAAATATGAATGTCTGTCAAGTGTATGCATATATAAACTTATTAAAGAATAAAGTTATAGAAAAAGACCAAAGTTAAAATTTTACAAAACAATGGCTGCGTTAATTTTTATCTTTGGAAGTAAATTATAGGTAATGGCATCAAAACAACAGAGCAGGTTGCAAGCTAAGATTTGATTCCCAATTAAAAGGTACGGAAAGGGTTGTGCTTATTAAACATTAATGAACATGTAACAAAATATCGTTAAGAATGAAAAAGTCATATCAGTTCAATGCAGAATGATCATATACCTCCAAGAGTAATGAAATACGTGCCATCTGGAAGATGTGATGTAGGACAACCACAGAAACGATGTTAAACCGTGTGAAATCAGTACAAGCAAAAATCTTATACCTGCTGGAAGTGGAAGTAAGGAAGGAAAAAGAAACAAAAGAAAATTTTAAATGTACGTACCTAACTTACTGTGGTTATTTGTTTTAAAAATGATAATCTATTCGACATTGGGTTTTCTTTTAAATGTGGTCCCTGACTTGTTTCATTGCCATGAGGGTTGAAAATTGTGCTTCGGTTTGGATTTCAAACTAAATTAGAGATGTTTCTAATGCTTCAAATGCTTGACTTTGTGTTAGAGCATGAACATCGGTATTGTTTTTTAAGTCATTATCTATTCTGTTGATATTTGCGTACCACCTTCAAAAAGTTCTTTTTCGGCTTGTGTTTGACACTCCTGATCTGTTCTTGTATAGGGTGATTCAAAAAGAGCGCCGGTTTTGATATATCAAATTAAGAGATTTATTTTATTGAAAAACTGAAAATAAATACATCAACAAGTTCATCTTACCTTCCGATTTCATGTATGAAAAATGATGTCATGCATGTGTCCTCCTCTACTGCGCTGGCACGCATCAACTCTGTCCATGAAATTGGATATTACTGCACGACAAGTTTCGACTTCCATTTGCCCGATAACCCGTCGAATTTCCTCCTTCAAGTCATTGATGTTTCGGGGTTTATTGGCATACACCAATGACTTCAGATGACCCCAAAGATGAATGTCACAAGACTGGGTATTTTCTCAATACCCAGTCAACAAACTGTCGTCTCTTCTGGTGGTCTGCCACTTTCAAATGTTGCGTCAACTGAATTTTATACGGGTGATATTGGAGATCGTACCGAAGAATTCTCCGTACAGAAGAACATCTTAAACCCAATTGTTGAGAACGGCGACGTATTGATTTTGCTGGGCTAACAGCGACACTGTCACGAACCAACGCAACGTTCTGCTCAGATCGGCCAGAACGACGACGTCCAGAACTTTTAAGGTCGACTGTTGAACCCGTCTCAAAAAACTTTTTCATGAGCCTGCGAACTGTTGATTCATTCGGTGCTTCATTACGTCCTAGAGTACCGCGAAGTCGCCTGACAGTAGCCGCATAACTCTCTCCACTCTGGTAAAATGTTTTGACGATTAACACTCGTTGTGCAATAGTAAACTTCTCCATGGTTAGACACAGACTGCGAGAGTACTACACTGCGAACAAGAGAAACTACAACTGAATCGTCAATCGGAATGTTCTCCGAAATAGAAATGAGGTCTAACAATGTTGCCAACCGATAAACAAAAATTTACCAGCCGTTTAAAAACCAGCGCTCTTTTTGAATCACCCGTTATTTTCAAAACGGATCCACATGTTTTATTAATAATTCTGTGAATTTTTTATTGACAAAAATGTTTTTAGACAGATTTCGGATAGGCCTTATAGATTTTTCAGATATCGGTACTTTACTGTGTATTGATTATTTTTTTGTAAAATTAAATCGAGTATTTTATTTTGTAATTGATTTACTTATTGTGGAACAATTGTAATTGTTCTGACATATATATACTGAAATGATATTTCACCAGGCCTACCAGAATATTTTATCAATGTATTACTGGATGTTATTTGTATTGTATGTAGACTTATAAAAAATTTATTTTTAAAATTTACTTGTATAAATTTTTATCTTATTGTATTTATTTGTATAAATTATTGTATTAATGTATAAATGTATATCTTTATTAATTTACAATGGGACGTCTGTACTTCGCAGTATTTTACTTATAATTATCACAATGTATATTTTGTTTTATATTACTTGTAAAAATGACTGTTATAATCATTATTAGTGATGATAATTATAAATAATTATTATGTTTCTACTTATTTAAATTTAATTCTTCATTTTGTTTACTTGTTTCTGATGCAATATTGTATTATAGGTTATTTAATCATATTATTTTATTGTATGTTACTTATATGATTATTCACAGCCAATTATTTTTATTTTTGTCACTTCATTAATTGAATTTTCTGTTACGACATAAGAAATTATAATGACTTAATCCATCAGTATACGACCTTGAAAAGTTATATTACCTCTTTTTTTAATAGAATTCAGTGGCTATGGACATTTTCATAATATCGGTTTCCCCCTCCTTCCTACTTTTCTCACCTTCTTTGATTTTCTGTTCTCTGCAATAAGCCCCACTGTATTGGATTTACTATTCCTAAATCCTTTGAAAATCCTGTATTTGTTTTCAGTGTTCTTCTCTTAATCTCCTTTCTGATCTGAACATCTGTACATCTTCTAAATGGTGTCATTTCTCTTGGATGGTTTTCTTAATCTCTACAGGAATTACCATTTTGTACATTTATCTATGTCTAAACTTTGCTTTATCAAAATATTTAGATTTGTTAAATATACTAGTCAATCCATTTACAGTTGCTTTTTATGGCTATTTTTTTGCTGCAAATATTGGAAGTCTTTTTGGTTGAACTGTTTTCATTAATATATTTTATTTGTCCAAAAACTCTTTCTTCTATATATGATTGTATCTTACAAAGCCTTGATGTCTTTGTAAAGTTCCTTGTTTAGTTTATTTTATTTTTGTGTTGTGTTTGTAATGTTTGCACCATAAATTTTACTGAGAATTTTTCTTTCCAATATTTATAGATTTCTTGTTTTGTTTCTGAGTGTTTCCATTTTTTAAGTGATATGATTCAATGATTAAAGAATTATACTGCAGGGTTCAATTCCTGGCTAGGGTGTAAAAATTATTTCACATTATGACCCACCGATTTTGTACCTTAACCCCAAGTAGTCACTAATGACCACGGAAGATGAAGTGACTTAGAAACTATGAAAAAGCTATTCTAATGTGTGTAACCACCAATAAAATAAACAGTCAATATGACAGTGGCTTTACAAAAAAAAGTCGGTATTTTCTGATTTTTTTTTTAATGTGAGAGTACTACAATGGTGAAAAATTCCCTGTACTTGTATTTCCACTGATCTTCATGTTTCTTTACCCCTGAAGCTAAAAAATCATTCATTGAAGGATGCCCATCGATATAAGTGTAACCCCAGAAGGGTTTGGGAATTAACTAATGTAAACTCAAAATTACTTTCTCATAAACTTCCCTAACGATTTTCATCAGACATTAAATTTTTAGAAACAATAAAACTCAGTGTGAAATACTTCAAAACCAGTAACATTATGTTGTAAAAATTTCATGTGCTGCACAAAGTTAATATAATATTTATTTTGCCCTTTACAGTCCCAAATGTCCATTATCAGTTTTAAGTTCTTTAAATCGTTACAGTATTTATGCTTGATAAATAGTCATAATAATTTTTTAAATATGTATTATAAGAAAATAATAAAACAAACCTCTCCAACGCTGACGGAGAGGTGGGCAGATGTATTTTTGGGAATCATAGTGTACGACCTCAGAGACGTGTACTGCATGCAGTCAATGTGTTAATATTAATTTTTGACTGTGCAGTTTTCTGGGATGTATGAATATAAGTTTACATTCTCTTGATTGCCCTTATTCTATAGGGCAATATCCCACTAGGACACCTCGGTGGTGCAACCAGTGGTGACACCACACAGAATACATGTAAGCATATCTCACCTGTTGTCAGCTTGGTCGCGTGTCAGCCGTATATCATTCGTACATTCTAGTAATGTCTCCACCGGTCCGGTTGTGCCACCAGTAAAATGTACAGTTATACGGCGCGTCCCTCATTTGAACACTAGTTGTCAGCGACCAATCCCAGTGAAAGAACATGTTTACTTCCATGCTTTCAGTACTGTTGTAATTATCATGAGTTTTGTGACTGAAAAATTTTTTATAGAAATTCAATTCTGATTTCTTCTTTTTTCTTTTTGTTCTCCAGCTTCTTTGTCGGATATATGAGAGCAGTGCTATCTCTTCAGTGTCAATATTGCAATTGAATAGTACCATCAGCTCTGCTGGTGTCTCTCTTGGTTACTGCGGTAACCACGATGTCACCATTGGCTTGCTTGTTGGCATAGTTAGCACAACTGGCTTCTATGCCAGGGTCCTGGGTTTAATTCCCGGTCAGGTTTGGCATTTTTCCATCACTCATTTTCACTGTCTGCATTAGCAGAAATTGCAAAACAGTGGTTGTGCCACAGTGGTGTTGTAGTGGGATTTAGCCCTTAACATGTTCTGTTTTAATTAAAACTCAATGTTTACTGGAGTAGATGGCAAAAATAAACAGATCATGTGCCATCTGGCGATCCCATTGATCTAATCCTACTTGTAAATATATTATTTTTAATAATTTATATATTGTATAAAAGCGATTGTTAAATGTACAGAGGTGTTAAGTACAATTTTCATTTTAAATGTATTTTTGTGCTACTTGGTAACCAAAATGGTTTAATTTATGGGTCACACTTGTCAATGATAATCCATAACCATTAAGTTTTAACATTCACATTTCTGCTAAATAAATGTTCACAAAATGTTGAAATGGATTTTGTGTTAAAGTATTGTACAACTGTGCAATCACGTCTTAAGAATTATATATCTTTACTTAATTTTAAGCAAAAGATTTATTATCTTATTTATCCATGCTTCACCTAACAATTATGATAAGACCAAAAATGGAATAACTGAAAAATAATTATTCCATGCAATATTGTGGTATGTAAAGTCTTTAACTGGCTTGAATTTGTTAGGTATATTATTACATACTTTCAATCATTAGCCAACCAAAGTTGGAATAGATCATGTCAAATAACAAATATATAATGTTGTGCATGTCATGTTTACATTGAACTGACTGATTAAAGCGATTCCAATGCCATGGGCAAAGCGGGTGGAGTGGCAACCCTGTAAGGCAGGACGAGTGGAGGTAAATGACTGCTTGGTTTTCTAGGAAGCTTACAATTTTGTGGTTAATAGTGTAGCTTATTTACTGGCAGCCAATATGTCCTGTATCACAAAGAGTCCTTATTGGTGTTATGATTTTTTGTAAGTGTACTGTCAAGTCACGCTAGACCCATTTCAGGATCTGTCGCTGGCTGTCCATAACTGCTTATTCGTGTTAATTTTTATTCACAACAACCCATTTAATAATCCCCTATCTGCTACCTAAGGACTTGTCTCAGCTAAGCTCCCAATCCTTAAAGCAGGTTATTTAAGTAATAACAGATTTTAAAAGTGCTGTCCTGAAAAAAGTTTTTTTTGTATATAACACCTCTGTACATTTATACATCGTATGTATTTCATTAAATTGTTTATTAATGCTAATCGTCGTACACAAAATAAATAAAATAATTATTGTTTTATTTATAATTTATTACTTACTTTTCAGAATTGTTTCATATGCGGTCTATGTCATACTGTAATTAGTTTCTTATTTGTGATTTCTCATTTGTTTCAGATTAACTTCTAAAATTTTTATAACTTATGTTTTTTTGTTTTATTCAAGATAACACTAATATTATAAAGGAATAATTTGAAAATATTGTCATAAATTTGTCGGTATAAAGAGTATATTATCAACTCAAGAAACTCTTGTATACGACTTTCAGATAATTTTTAGAAAATAGAATGAGTTAACATAATTTACTTAGTAGATCGCATATGAAACGTAAAAGCTTCTTTTTATAAATATTTAAATTATTTATCATTCCATATTGGTATGATAAATTAGAAGTATTGGGAAATTAAAAAAATATATAGGCTTGTATTTTGATATGGATTTAAAGTTTTTCATTATTACTTTTTCTATTAAAATATTTTTCTTATTGGGTTTTGTATTTATTAAGCTTTTTTTATAATATTATCTTGTGTTCATTAAATTTTCAGAAAGCTTTTTCTATAATGAAAATCATCAAGAAAATTTACTTTGGAATAAATAAATTCCAAATATTTAAATTATATTCTTGAGTGCTTAAATTATTTATTTTTGTAACTATATTGTGTTCATGTACTTAAAATAGTATTTTGTTTTAACCGACTTGAATGAAAGGATATTAAAATTGTAGGTATTTTGTAGAGTAATTCATTTTATATTTTCTTTTAAAAAGAACGTAAAGGAATGATAAATGGAAATTTATGTTTTCGTACAATTTTCTGAATTAAAAAAAAACGAGGTGTAAATTTTACTATTTTACTTTAAAACTATAAGTATTAAAATCTTCAATAATGCGTAACAGCAGTTACATTGTATCTAAATTTTAATGTGTATTGGGTTTGGTACTATTTAAATTTAGAGTGAAAGTAAAGAAATGAAAGGACAGGTGAAGAACAGGTTTTAAATAACCATTTTTTCCTGCTATCTATGTGATGATTCTATGTACTATTTATCAAATAATCGTTTTCAGAAAGATCAGTATGAGTCCTGTGTAGTAACAGGGAACAACAGGCTCAGTCCATCTGAATATTGAAATAAAAAAACACCTTTTTATTTCGTAATGAGTATTTCAATTTTTTCCATTCAATTTCTACACGTTTTTATTTTAAAAAATCTGGTGTGAAACACTCACACGACTTTCTCTTTCCAATGTAAATAATGAACAATATAACCTAACATTAGAAATAAACAAAATAACTAACCAACCTCAAAAAACATAACCTAATTTTAATCATGATTGAATTATGCAAAATGAAAACCAACCTTAGCTTGGCTTAATGATACAGAAAATTACTCTTTCACGCTACACTAGGCTCTGTAGAGAAAAATACTTGTAATAAAAGTTGTAGATCTTTTAATTTTCTATAAATTTTATTATATGCATTATTGTCGTAAAATAGATACTACGGCCGAAATCTTAAAAATTCATTGTTTACAGATTTTCGTGAAAAAAGAAAACAAAGTCACTAATTACTGCTAAACTGAGCGTTCTACAAAAAATTGTTTGGAATAAAAGTTGTAGATTTTTAAATTGTCTACAACGTTTATTCACTTTTACCCTAAAATGGATATTAAGGCTGCATTTTTTTCTACGAGAGAACAGCTTCCCCAAGAATTTTAGCAGACATGGCACCCTACCCTATCTTATAGAGTATATTTTAAAACATGTAGTAAATGAGGCGATTTTAAAAAAAATTTTAGGAGCCATTTTTGAAAAAATCGCAAAAAAGTGAAAAATGACATGAATAAACTACTACTTTTGGTTGACCGATTTTGATGAAAATGTTCGTGACGCGTCCTCTAGTGGAACCTGACTTAAGTTTCAGATTTTAATGTACGATTTTCCATTCTTGAGATATTTTATTCACACACAGACACAGACCAATAACTAAAAACGTATTTTGGGTTCAGGTGGTCTAAAAACGTGTAGATCCGGTGAAAACTCGCTTTAAAAAAATCTACATGAAAATAATACTTTCCCTCCTATATATTCATATAAGCAAGAGAAAGTAAAAATCTGTTATGTTAATATTAACAATATTTTATCTCTTTAATCTCGGTTACATTTTTCAAAATAACTTTTTTAAAAGAGGCTATGTCAAAGGACTCGGACCCTGTTTTATCTGTAGTATGAAAAGTTTTCCATTTTTCCAACATCTGTGTAAGTTTATTTTAATTTAAAAAAAACAACCAAAATATTCTCTCAACATGTATAGGTGTTTGTTTAATAAGTAATACTAGGAAAAGAGGTTTGCTTGTGAAACTTACAAATTCTGTTCCTGAAAAATTTTGTGAGTGTAACTGAGCCTGGTTTCCCCCTAGCCCTTCAAATTAAATTTACTTTTAATGTCTGAAACCCCGTTTTTTTTATTTTCAGAGAATGTAGTGCCATACATCTTTAAGATAACTCCTCTTGCAAAAAAAATCACTATAAAGGTTTGTACTATGGAAGTAACAGTACATAATACCCCCTTGTAATAGATTATTCGAACATGTATAAAGTGTTAAGTGATTTGAATCTTATACTTTTTATTGGTTTTTTTTTATATAACAGTTTTTGGTCAAAGACTGTACTTTTTGCTACGTTGATCTACTTTTGTGGAATAACTAGTGTAAATTAAATGTTTCTCCAAAGATTAACTGTTTTCATTCTAAGTATACTGCATAATTTACATTGTTATACTTTCTGAAAAGTCGGCTATTAACTAAATAAGTTAAATTAGAGATTTTAATTGTTAGCTCTTGTATTTTTATCTAAATATAAAATTGTAATTTGTTTATAGCTTGTAATTAATATTTTTTGACAGATGTGTTGTTAGCCAATAAATAATTTGATTCTTTTTTAATTTTGTTTTTTTTTGACAACTACCGAGTAGCAACTCTTTGTTGAGAAAAATATTTTATTAAATCCTATTTTTATTCTTGAATCCACTTATAAAACAAATTATAAACAAGAATGGTGTCATCAGGTTGTTGGGCTGTATTTCTAAAAGATTGGCTTGTAATTTTCAGATCACATAATTCTGTATTGTGTACATCGTATTGAAGGATCTTAGTAATTGTGAGTATCTCAAAACATTAATAAAAGCACTTTTGGTTCAGCTGTATGGTTCATATATTTTTATAACCACTCTTAATATTTGTTTTTGGGTTGGCAAGCAAGCCTAAGATCGAATGGTGTTTGGGAAATACACGTAGTGCTACACATACTGTTTGTGCGGAAGTCATATTGTAGTTCGAATTCTACTGAATAAGACGAGAACAGATGCCCATTTTTTACTTTGCCTATTTTTATTTACTCTTGCCTATATAATATTTAGGAAGGACAGTATTGTTTTCATGTTGATTTTTTGAAACTGAGTTTTCACTGGATCTACACATTTTTAGACAGACCCCGAACCCAAAAAACATGTTTTCAGCAATTGGTGTGTGTGAACAGAATGTCTCAAGAACAGAACGTCTTATGAAGTTGAAACTTGAAACTTAAGTTAGATACTACTACCGGACCTGACACAAACATTTTCACACAAATCGGTCAACCGGAAGTAGTCGTTCATTCGTGTCATTTTTCACGTTTTTGTGATTTTCTCAAAAATGGCTCCTACAATTTGTTTCAAAATCGTCTCATTTTCTAAATTTTTATGCTCTACAAGATAGAGTAGGCCCAATGTCTGCTGAAATTCTTGGAAGGTTGTTTTCTCGTAAAAAAATTGTTTTTTTAAGATTGCGACTTTAATATGCATTTTACCGCAAAAATGTATATAATAAAAGTTGTACAGAATTTAAAATCCTACAACTTTTATTTCAAACATTATTTTGTGTAACGCTTAGTATAGCGGTAATTAGTGATTTTCTGTTTTTTTCTCACGAAAATGTGTAAAAAAAACCGATTTTTTAAAAGATTTCAGCCTTAGTATTATGCATTTTATGACAAAAGTGTATTATAGTTAAATTTATAGAAAATTAAAATATCTACAACTTTTATTCATAGCATTTTTCTCTACAGAGCCTAGTTAAGCGTGAAAGAATGTGTTTCCGTATTTTTAAGCCAAACTGAGGTTGATTTTCGTTTTGCGTCTTTCACTCACAATTAAAATTAGATTAATGTTTATTGAGGTTAGTTTTTTTGTTTATTTCTAATGTTTTATTATTAATGTTCGGTTATATTATTAATTATTTGCATTGGCAAGAGAAAGTTGTGTGGTGTTTCACACCAGATTTTTAATTTTATTGTACTTTATTTCAGCCATTAATAACCAGTTTTATTTTGTGAAATATTTAAAGGAAGTTTATTAGTTCAAGTAGAAATAGTGAATTTTATTTGTATCAACATGTCATACATTTTCTTTTTAAAATATACTTAATTTTATACATTACCTATTAAGACAAAGATAAAAAAAACTAAATTTTCTATTCACTAATGACATGATCTAGAGGCTATCTGCCAGCTTGAAGATAAGAAAACAAAAACCAGTACACTTATAACAAATAAATTGCTGATCATCCGTCTTTTATAAATTTATTAAAATTAAAAACAAGTAATTACTTATTATCAACACAGGTAATCATTATATATTCCTTTTCATGACCCACACCGCCTAGCCACTCAGTATTTACAAAAATCTGGTGTGAAACACACACAACTTTATCTTGCCAATGCAAATAATGCACTATATAACCTAACATAAGTAATAAAACATTAGAAATAAACTAACCTCAAAAAACATAACCTTATTTTAATCATGAGTGAATGATGCAAAATGAAAACCAACCTTGTTTTGGATTAATAATATGGAAAATCACTTTTTGCCGCTAAACTAGGCTCAGTAGAGAAAGTACTTTTATAAAAGTTGTTGATCTTTATACTCCTATAAATTTGATTATATGCATTTTTGTCATAAAATGCATACTACAGTCGAAATCTTAAAAAAAAATTAATATTTTTTTTACAGATTTTCATTAAAAAAAAACCAGAAAATCACTATGTATCGTTAAACTAAGCAAAGTATAAAGAAATACAACGCAAAACGCTATACAGTACAAAGAAATGTTTGGAATAAAAGTTGTAGGTTTTTAAATTCTTTACAATTTTAATTATATACATTTCTGCGCTAAAATGCATATTTAAGGCTGAAATCTTAAAAAAACTGAATTTTTTCTACGAGAGAATAGCCTCCCCAAGAATTTCAGCAGATGTTGGACCTACTCTATCTTGTAAAGCATAAAAAATTTAGTATATGAGAAGATTTTAAAAAAAGTTGTGGGAGCAGTTTTTGAGAAAATTGCAAAAAAGTGAAAAATGACACAAATAAACTACTACTACTTCCGATTGACCGATTTTGATGAAAATGTTCGTGTCTGATCCTCTAGTGATACTTATCTTAAGTTTAAAGTTCACACGATGTTCCGTTCTTGAGATATTCTGTTCACACACACACACACAAACCAATCGCTAAAAACATGTTTTTTGGGTTCAGAGGGTCTGAAAATGTGGAGATCCGGTGAAAACTAGATTTCAAAAAATCAACATGAAAACGATACTTTCTTTGGCCTATATACTCATATAGGCAAGTAAAAAATCTGGTCTCTTACATGTCAATGGACTGCTGGTGTACTTAAAACAGCAATTTTTTTTTTGTTTGTTTTTGTTTTTTTTTTTGTTACTAGCATCCTGGAGACTCCAAAGGGAGTATAGGACATGTCAAGATAAAATTGATGAAGTGAAAGTTTATCACCAATGAGATAAATTTATCACTTACCACCAAAATTTGTTTTTGCTACTGCTTACTTCAGTAGGCTTGTCATGAACCCTATTGAATTAAATATCACACACAATAAATAATAAAAATAAATCAAACACAATGATAAATTCATCACTTACCAATAATTTCCCCCTACCACTGCTTAACTCAGCAGGCTTGTCATGAACCCCTTTGTATCAAATTTTACACAATATTTGTTTAATTAAAGTTAAATACCAAAACTATTTAGAAAGGAATTCGTGCACACTGTAAAATGTTTCATCAATCAAATATTGGTTTAGCTTTTTTTTTAAAATGACTTAAATTGTCACAACTTTTTAAACCTTGAGGCAATTTATTGATGTATTTTCTACCTGCATAAGTTGGTTTTTGTTCAAACAGTTTAGTGTTGTGATTAGCAACATAATAATCGATTCTGTTTCTTGTGTAGTGGTTGTGAACATCTAAATTCTGTAAATATGTATTTTTCTTTACGTACATTATCACTTCAAAAATGTACAAAGAAGGAACCGTGAGTAATTGCAGCTCTTTAAATAGTGATCTGCATGAGGTAAGGAGAAGAAGACTGTTTGGGAACAATATTTGAAGGATTTATTCCATGACCTCAGAGCACAACAACCTGTCATGGAAGACAGCACTGGACCCAAAATTCTCTTGGAGGAGGTGACTGCAGCTGTCAAACAGATGAGGGATGGAAAAGCAACAGGCCTAGATGAAGTTCCAACAGAATTATTGAAGTTGCTTGATGAGGAAAATATGAAGACAATAACAGAAATCTTCAACTTTGTATACTCAACTGGGGAAATCCCAACACAGTGGCTAAAATCAGAATTCATTGCGATTCCAAAAAGGGCAGGTGCAAAAGTCTGTGAGGATTACCGAACTATCAGTTTAATGAGCCACATGTTGAAATTGTTTTTAAAAATCATCCACAAAAGAATCTATCACACATGTGAGGAGCAGATCGCACCAAATCAATTTGGTTTTGTGAAGGCTGTGGGCACAAGGGAGGCTTTGTTTGGTTTGCAGGTTTTGTTTCAGAGATGCAGAGATGTGGGTTGTAATGTTTTCGCATGTCTGATTGATTATAAAAAAGCATTTGACCGTGTTCGACATGAGAAAATGATGGATGTACTGAGGAGAACTGGAATTGATGGAAAAGACCTAAGAATAATAGCTAACTTGTACTGGAATCAGACTGCGGTCCTCAGAGTAGATGGAGATCATACAGATCAGGTGCAGATCCTGCGTGGAGTGAGACAGGGTTGCATTATATCTCCAATTATTTTCAATCTATACTCAGAACACATCTTTAGGGAGGCGCTTGGAGACATGGATGTTGGTATCTCAATAAATGGAGTCAAGCTCAACAATTTACGTTATGCTGATGATACCATAGTGTTTTCTGATTCAATAGAGGGCCTGCAGGGTTTGATGGATAGGATCACAGAAACAAGTAAAGTATATGGACTTGATATAAATATTAACAAAACAAAGCTTATGGTCATTAGCAAAGAAAACATTGGAGGGGCAGAACTGTACATCAATCAGACAAGAATTGAAAGAGTCCCACAATACACCTACTTGGGAACGGTGATCAATGAGTCATGGGACAATTCCCAGGAGATCCGATGCCGTATTGGAAAAGCCAAAAGTGCTTTCTTAACAATGGGTTCAGTGTTTAAGAGCCGTGACCTCACCCTAAATACAAAGCTAAGACTCCTCAAAGGTTATGTATATTCAGTGCTTCTGTATGGTGTAGAATCATGGACCCTAAAGGAGGATACAATATCGAGGCTCCATGCATTTGAGTTATGGCTGTACAGAAGGATCCTGAGGATACCATGGACCGATAGGGTTACCAACCAAGAGGTACTAAAGAGGATGAATACAGCACCAGAACTGGTCAACCTCATCAAATGTCGAAAGCTGGAATATTTAGGTCACATAATGCGCAATCAAGGCAGGTATGAACTATTGCAGAGCATATTACAAGGGAAAATAGAAGGCAGGAGAGCCCCAGGACGAAGAAGAATTTCCTGGTTGGCTAACCTTAGAGCCTGGTTCGGAAAGACCTCCACCCAATTGTTCAGGAGCGCAACCAACAAAGTAATAATAGCCAGAATGATCGCCAACGTTCGGAACGGACAGGCACCCTAAGAAGAAGAAGAATGAGGTAAGGTGGTTGACTCCCATCATACACCTAATAGCTTTTTTCTGTATTTTAAAAACTCTTTCCATGTTACCCTGTGATGAATTACCCCATACTAATATGGTATACCTGATATGAGATAAAATTAAACCATGATAAGCTGCTATAAGCAATTTTTTATCATTTAATCTGGCAATTTGTTTTAATGCAAATACCCCAGATGATATTTTACTACAAATTTGATCGGTGTAATAATCCCACGATAGGGTCCTATCTAGTGACACTCCTAGAAACTTCACTGTTTGCACATGATCTAGGATATTATTTTGTATCAAGACATCCACTTCTCTGTTTTCCCTTACATTGTGTTTGTTTTTGAACTGTAAGAACTGACACTTTTTCCCATTAACTGTTAACATTAATTCATTCAGAAATTGGACTACAGATTCTACGCTAATCTGTGTGTTCACTTCGAGACTATCTACCAGTAAACTTTTGTTATGATTGAAGTATCATCAGCAAACAATAAAGCTTTACTGTTGGGTAAGATTTCTGGTAATCTATTTATATACAACAAAAACAAAATGGGACCTAAGATTGAACCCTGTGGAACACCAGCTTTGACATCAAGCTTTTCAGACAAAATTTTTGTAAGTTTCCCCCTAACTACTCTAGTTATTTCTACGCACTGTACTCTACCTACCAGATAAGACTGAAACCATTTAAGTTCTACGTCCCTAATACCTAATGACTCTTAACATTTTCAACAAGACTTCATGATCAACACAGTCGAAAGCTTTACTGAGATCTAAAAACACAGCTAAGGCTTTCTCTCCTGCATCCAATATATCAACTATCTGCTCAAAAAGTGAGACAATAGCAGTTTTGGTTGACTTACCCTTTTGGAAACCATGCTGATCTTTTGAGATGATAAGGTTTTCAATCAAAAAATTGATTAACCTAATGAACACTACCTTTTCAAAAATTTTGCTAATAGTGTTCAATATACTTATGGGCCTATAATTTTCAACTACTTGGGTATTACCATTCTTAAACAAAGGCAATATTTTACCTTCCTTCAGTTGCTTTGGAAATACACCTCTTTCCAGGGAGAAGTTAATTAGATGAAGGAGAGGTGTTAATAAAAACTTTTTACATTTTTAAAAAATAATACTTGAGATCCCATCTAACCCTACCGTTTTCTTACTTTTTAAGCTATCGATAACTGATTCTAGTTCCTCATATGAAACTGAGCTAAATACAAATTTATCTACAACTCTATCCCCCCTAGCTTCATAATATCCCTCAGTTTCCGTAATCTGCTGTTTAAGCTTTGAAGCTACTTCCTGATAATACTTATTAAAATAATTACTAATTTCTGATCCATTCTCTATAACTTCATTATTACTATTAACAATTTTTGGTATACCTGTGTATCCCCTATTACTAACTACATTCCGATTCCTATTTATTGTTTCCCATATTGCTGAGTTTAAATTAGTTGATTTACGAAGGACTTCAGCAGTTTTTTTGCATTTAGCACTCTGAACTTTTTTAGCATAATATTTTTTAAATTGTTTGTTCAATATGATTCCTCGCTGGCTGAAAAAGTAATGCTACGAAAATTTGTATCAAATAGGAGCATTTAAAGTAGAAAACTATCATAATTTAAAAAAAAAAACATTTAATGTCTTCTGTGTGTAAACAAAACAAATATGCCAGACCATTGGTGTATTAGTAAATCAACTGACTTCTATACCAGGGTTCCTGGGTTTGATATCAGATCAGGTCTGGCATTTTTTCATTTTTATAAAACTTCATAAACCTATGCACAAGCTTATGTAGCATCATAAAAAAAGTTATTTGTTAATGTTCCCTCATTTTAGTGTTTTATTGTATTTTAAACTGAATTGATTTCTATAAAAAAATAATGTGTTTATGTTAAGGATAAGTCTTTAAGACTTTCCTTCAGCATTGGCGGATAATCGAGAGAGAGTTTACTGATAAGTATGAGCGTTTTGTGTAACTATACAGTACAACAAAAACAATGTGTGAACAAACCCCACATTTTAACAGTGTATTACACAGAAGTTGTAAAGACCTACTTAGATAGAAGAAAAAAATATATGTAAAGTTATTTTTCCATAATTTGTTTCGGATAAACAAGGTTTAAATAAATTTACGTTCATTTTTTTAACCAATATTAGTAATACTACTCTATTTAATTTTAGCGCATTTTTATCAGTGCTACCAATAGTTGAACATAATACTCTGTTGAACATTGTAGTCAATACCATCTTATTTTCCACCTTTATTTCACCGTATTACAAGGACTGCATAAAACGTGTATGAGCTAGAATTTTATTCTTAAAAAAATCTGAATACAAACAAGAAACAACTTGATAATACGAGTAGGCAAACGCTCGGATCTCATCTGTAATAATTAAACAAAACAGAGAAGCCACGATATTACTAAATTACAGAGGCAGTGGCAATTGAAATGTTCGTTATGAAAGATTTGAAACTTTTTGTTGTTGATGGTTTTAACGTGTTTGTATTCAAAGTTTTAACCTGTTCTAAACTTTTTTTACGTTCTGTGTGCATGTGAAAGACAACGTTTTAGATATTTGTAATAAGTAAGTTGCCGTGTAAAAGTTTATTTGTGTAATAACCGTATTAAATGTTAAATAACGATTTACTTAACGTGTAAGAATGGAAGGTCCGGACGACTTCGAGGAATTCTTTACTACTAAATTAAATAAATTAAGGGAATCAAAATTTCAGAGTAAAGACATAATTTCTAAATTGGAATTATTAAAAAATTCATTGAAACAAGTAATTACTTCTGAACATCAACAACGGTGTGAAGAGGATACTAAGTTTTCTGGTTAGTATATTTTATTGCATCCATCATTGTTCTGTTGTACCGGTTTGTTGTAGGTAGATAATTGATAACCGATATTTACAGTCGAATCTGAAGGGACTGGTATTTGTTTCGATTTACTTAGGTAAAATATTGAAACTCAAAATTACAAATTTTAATAAACATTCATATAATTCCGTAAAATATTTCATTATGAAGGTCAAAAATATTATTAGGCTACCAACTTGATTAAAAAACTGTCAACCACAAATATTTTTTTAGAATTTTCAGTAAATCTTATGAAACTGTTCTAAAACACGTCTAGGCCCAGTACAAACATTTACATCCATGTTGTTTTTTGAAGGTTATAAGCACGGTCCTGTTAAGTTTATGTAGTCTTTATTTAGAACTTTTAATCAAATAGCTAAGTTAAGACTTCTAACAGTGTTTATTAATTTCTTATTACTGCTTGAAGTTGAGATTTCATTCGAACGTGAATCTTGAATTTACCGAATCTTGTACAGTATGTCCAAACTGAATTGGTGCATCAACTGAAATAGCTATATAAGTACAGAGTGTTTCCTAAGACTACAGACTGTTTAAATATTTTATCTTTTTTATCAAGAAAAATAAATCAACGTAAAATAAAATAAAATTAAAAAATTTTTTTTTTTTAAATTTTTAATAAAATTTTTTAATAATTCACTCATTTTCTATCACGTTTGTGAGTTATCTTGTATATGTCAGGCAAGGGACAAAGAGAGGTATGTTCACAACTATATGCTACACGCGCCAATTCAGACAAGACAAACTATACCATTATAATAGTTTTGTTTATATGAGTAAGAAAGAACTTCTAGCGTTAATTCCGCGTATTATACCTATACACTGTCCAACAGTCGGAAGATACCATTGATTATATGGCCAGAGCGCTGTTACATACTGTGTTAAAATATGACTCACGCTATGAAAATAAAAGTTGATCTTATTGTAGGCTATATTATACTTTTGATGTTGAAACAAATTACGTTGCGATTAAAAATGTTTTTGTTATTTGAAATAATTATGTCAGAATTGTTATTACATTCGTAATTGAATACAACTGTTTATTGGATAATGTACAGCATTTTGTTTGTAAAACCATTAAATGTTATGAAAAGATAAAATAAAATTAAACATTTTTTTGTATTTTTTCAAAATGTATTGTTTAGTTATCAATTTCATTGCCATAGGCCTGTTGTTGTTTAGGTCATCAGCCAAAAAGCTGGTTTGAACCTGTAGAGGTTTTACTAAGTAAAACGAGGAGTGAGGTGGTTTACCATTGCCTTCCTCACTGAGTGGAAAAGTATGCTTATCAGCATGCCGGGCCCTCTGAAAAGCATATATCTTCCACTCTGCAAATAACACCTTCACTTCATTCACCACAGGGTCTGGCTGTATAATGAAATTCATTACTTTCAGAGGAAATAACTCTGATTAGTGTCTTTTACACCTCTACCTCTTCTGTTCTTAAATGATTCAGTCATTTAATTGGCTGACCATGTGACAAGAAACAGAACTATTTATTTTAGCCCTGCAACTAATAGGCCTATAAATTGCTATAGGCCTATAAATTCTATAGGCCTATAAATAAACATAGATAAATATAAATATAAATAAATTATAGGCCTATAAATTCTATAAATGTAACTATTTACATGTATTTTAAAGTATTTCATTTTTTTTAATTTTAAATACTACGTCTTCACATCAAATACAACTTTTTTGAAAATCCATACCTTTTTTCGTAGTATAATAACAAAGAAATTTTTACTGTAGTTTCCTCTGATATAGGTAGACACAGTAAAAATATTAAATTTTTATCTCTTGTCCTACCTGAGATATTGTGCTTCAAACTGTGTAAAAGTTGTAAATTCTAAATTTTTAAAAAATCATAAAAATTAAAGGACACATTTATCAGAGTTAAGATTCTCACTATAGTGAATATAGGTTTATGTGTAATTGTAATTAAAAAATCAAGTGTGACATACTTTCATCATAAAACAAGGCTCCAAAAAGTGGCATTTGGTAAATTCCGTCATCAAACTTTAAGGAACATATTCACCTATAAGGGTACAAATAAGGCTTCTTACGCTGAGATACAAAATTAAAGAGGAGGAAATGCTGAATAAAATGGTCTTCGTTGCAGTATTCTAGCATTATCCAGTCCTAAGAAAAATCAGTTTATGTTAACATCTGCAAGCCCCCAAATTGGCATGCGGTGCAAAACAAAAATGGCCACCAAAAAGTGAGATGCAATAAAAATTTAATAAAATCATTTTTGTACATATGGAAATATATTTAAAAAATATTTAAATTGGTCAAGCAACCAAAAAATTTTTTTGGATCACTTAATATGGATTAAACATGAAAGAAAAGTCTGCATTAATAATTTTCAACTATTGTTTACTGATTGTTTTATTTTCTTTATTTACAAGTCAGATATAAAAATCTACTAGTGATAATATCTATATGTACATGTCTTTTGGGATTGTATGACATCATCACAATTAAAGATTTTGCTACAATGATTTATAATTTTTATTCTCTAGTAAAGCCAGTTTTTTTTTATTCCATATTATTTATTTTTTTCAGAATTAAATGCTGAACTGGAAACTTTAAAAAAGGAAATTGACAGGAAAAAAAATATATTACACAAGCATCATGAGAAAATTGATTCTTTGAAAAACGAATGGGACTCAATTAATAATAAAAAAGTAAGTGTAGTTATTAGACCGAATACATGCGAGTAGAATTATGAAGGTCACATATTTGACCATTAATCTTTTTAGTTTCGCAAACAAGTAAAAAGCGCTAATCTGTATTAGCTATCATATTTGTTACCATTCATCTTTCCCAACTATTTATAAAAAAATTTGTTTTTATTCAGGGTGATAAATTATGGTAAAATAATTTTGTTCGTAATTTATTCTAGAGTTAAAAGTAAGAAAAAAAGTTAATGTAAACATATCTCCGCAAATGTTTCATTAGTGAGTTACAGCTAGCGAAAAATTTCACCCTGATTTCAGTTCCGCTGGTAAAATTCAGCGATTCTGAAGTTTTTGGGGACTTCTCATTACAAATGTAGTGGATTTATAATGAAATTCACCTAAAAAACTGAATAAAACCAGTCTGAAAGCTGTAGTTTTAGCAGTTTTTGAGAAAAAAAATGAAATTAGCAAGAAATCTTAGTAGAAAAACAGAGTCTTCTACACTTACCCAATAACTTTGTTAAATGACCAATAAAAAAATTATTTTTCTCAATGAAAATAGTGGAGAATTCTGATAGCAATTATACTACACAGCAATACTTGCTGTGTTTTACATAAAAAATTGCATTAAATAAATTAGTTTATTCGTTATTTTATTTTATTATTTACAACAATATAAAGGCTAACAGAACTTATCCATATAAGCCTTATTGATGTAACAAATTTACATGTTTACAAAACAATCTTTGCTTATAACTATTTTCTTTACATAATATTCATGCTAATACACTTTTTGTCTCTTTCGCTCATATAAAAGTAAAATAATGTTTCAATAAAATTTCTTACTATATAACAATTAATATGAAAAAAACAAAAATTTCCACGAAAAATAGTTTAGCAAAACTTGATCAAAAATAATATTATTTATAATTAAATAAAAAAAGGAACAGGAAAAAGAAACAGTAGAAGAAAGGAAAAAATGTGGTGTGAAACACTTGAGCAATTTTCTCTTGCCAATACGAATAATGAACAATATAACCTAACATTAGAAATAAACAAAAAAGTAACCTCAAAAAACATAACCTAATTCTAATCATGAGTGTATGATGCAAAATGAAAAAAATTATCAATCTTAGTTTGGCTTAATAATACGATAAATCACTCTTTCTCGCTAAACTAAGTTCTGTAGAGAAAAATGCTTAAAATAAAAGTTGTAGATATTTTAATTTTCTATAAATTTATATACACTTTTGTTGTAAAATGTATACTAAGGCCAAAATCTTTTAAAAATATGGATTTTTTAACACGTTTTTGTAAGAAAAAAAAACAGAAAATAGCTAATTACCGCTAAACTAAACATTACACTAAAAATGTTTGAAATAAAAGTTGTAGGATTTTAAATTCTCTACAACTTTTACAACAAATTAAAGTCACAATCTTAAAAAAAACAGTTTTTTTATGAGAAAACAACCTTCCCAAGAATTTCAGCAGACATGGTGCCTACCCTATCTTGTAGAGCATAAAAAATTTAGTTGAGGAGATTTTAAAAAACATTGTAGGAACCGTTTTTGAGAAAATCGCAAAAAAGTGAAAAATTACACAAATAAACTACTACTTCCGGTTGACCGATTTTGATGTAAATGTTCGTGTCAGGTTCGGTAGTGGTATCTAACTTAAGTTTCAAGGTCGTACGATGTTTCGTTCACACACACACACTCAGAACAATTGCTAAAAACATGTTTTTTTTGTTCAGGGGGTCTGAAAACGTGTAGAATCGGGTGAAAACTCGATTTTGAAAAATTGACATAAAAACAATACGTTCCTGCCTATAGGAAAGTATTGTTTCCTATAGGAAACAATACTATATAGGCAAGAGAAAGTAATAAAATGATCAGAAATGGATGACACTCCTCCAGAACTTTTAAATTTAATTGAATTGTGGAAAATTCACAGGCCATTTTCTGTCTAGAATATTCAACAGTATAGTTTTGTCTGACAAATTTACCTCTAGTGGTTCAAATGAGAACTGTTAACTTAAGAAATAATGTAATTTATAAGAGTAAAAGTTTATTTATAAATTTTATCTGTTTTTCAGGAGTTGTTGAAAGACAAACAGTGTAGATTGTTGAAAGATAAAGAAGTATTGGAGAAAAGATTGAAGCCATCTTCAACATTTAAACTCTGCAGAAAGGACCAGAAAATATTAAATAATATTCAGTATGTTATTAATTGTAATTTATTAGATTAGATTTATTTGCAATTTTAGTTGTTACATTTTTGAGGTTAGTTTTTTGTTTATTTCTAGTGTTTCATTACTAATGTTAGGTTTTATTGTTCATTATTTGCATTGGTAAGAGAAAGTTGTGTGAGTATTTCTCACCAGATTTTTTTTCTTCAAATTTGTTTATTTTTATACCTCAGTTTTATTTTCCTCTCATCCACCTTGAACCAGTCCTTTTCACTTGTTTATGAACCAAAGGCATGAAATAGAATAAGGATGTCTTAAGACTATCAACTCGGAAAAAATAATTATATTTTTTAATTTGTTTATTGTTCTATTTTTTGTTTTTAGGTTACGAGTGCAGGTGTACAAAGTTATTACAGGAATAAAATTTACTTTTCATCGTGATATAAAAAGAATTGAGGGATGTATCCTTTAAAAACTAGCGTGTTCTATAATTAAATTATCTTGCAGGAATATATTTAAATATTGATGTAAATTTATTGAATGTTTTGATTTAAAATCAATGATACACAAATTCTGTAAATTAGAGAATGTATTATCGGATACAGTGACCCCAAGGGCCAGCTAGTTTTGGCCACTGTAAGCGATATTCATTGAAACCAATGGCCTTTTCTTGTAGTAAAGGTTTAGTTACAGTCATGTTATTTGCCCAATGCGAAGTAAACCACTTTTAACTTTATAGGTCTTTGTAGGTTCGAATCCCACTCGGGCATGGCGTTTTTCATACGTTACAAAAAATTCATTTCATCCTTCACCGTCTGCATTAGCAGCAATTTGCAAAACAGTCGGACGTTAAACAAAAAGAAAAAAAAAAAAAAAAAAATATATAGGTCTTTGTAAGTATACTAATCACTGGCAATAAGGTCGATTTTTTTAAATAATAAGCTATGCAGTTAAACCTTATTGGCATTTTATGGTTTTATAGATGTTCTCTGGTAAGTAGGCTATCCACATTTTGAAATTAGTGCGCAGCGACCATTTGCTTCATGAGTTACACGAATGTGGTAAGGATTCATACCAGCGTACGCAACCGTGTTGTTTTGATGTTACTTTTGTACAGTGCTTAGAAAATTCAATTTTTTTATGGGAAAGCAAGTATTCATGCTAATATAAAGTTGAGATAAGTTATTCTACACATTTTTCTGTTATATAGGACAATAAGTATTCTTACCACTAAACATTATGTAATTCCCATTTCAATAAACGTTCCTTTGTAATTATACTTACTAGGGCTTAACATAAAAAAAAATTTTACTGTTCTGGCACTAGAAATACATTATTCAAGTCCTTATGAATCAAAATTTAACATTTTATAACATGTGTATTTTTTCCGTAGTACTGCCCTAAAAAGGGTTAAAAGAGCTTCTTCTATGTCTTTTTTTGACTAAGTCAAAGTCCCTTCGATTTTTCTTTACCTTCATCAATCAAAACTATTCTGAATTTTTTCCAAATTGCAGATAATTGTAGAGTGTTCAATGTTGAACTCCCATGCAATATCCTCGTTCGTTTCTCTGTTTTACAAACCAAAATTTTGTGTTTGGAAAAAAACGCATATTACTTAATAATGTGTGTTTTTCCCATTACTACGCGATGACCCAATATTTACGTTTGTTTAAAATAAAAATATAACAGACGTGTTTACACAAAAGATATGAATTAAACTTGAGTTATAAGGACAATAAAACTATAGATCAGTGCTGTATTTAAAACATAAAAAGAAAGGATAGGCCTATTAGTAATCAAACTTCTGACTTAAAACTACTGTAAATGCATGTTGAGACAACGGTATTTAAGAAAAAAAACCTGTTAAAAATAAACAAAACAATTAGTAACACGCTGACTTATACTGTTAAAAGATGACTGGTATTGAAAATTCATACAGTTGTCACTAAAACGGATTTATGATTTCAACCGAAGTCACCAAACGATATTATTTTATATTGCATGTAATAGCGGACCAACCTTTCCTTCAAATATTGGTCACACGAACTGATAGATCATTGTATCTGATGTCACTGCATGCGATAATTACTCTATGTACCTACACACCTGATATACGCTTTGGCCACAGCAGTGTTGTTGGTTTTCACGTATTCTATAAGAACAGCAATGTTTATGATTTTCACTTTCTCTTGCCTATATGAATATTTAGGAAGGAAAGTACGCATTGTTTTCATGTCGATTTTTCGAATTCGAGTTTTTACCGGATATACATGTTTTCAGACCCCCTGAACCGAAAAAACATGGTTTTAGTGATTGGTCTTGTGTTTGTCTGTGAACAGAATATCTCAAGAATGGAACATCGTATGAAGTTCAAATTTAAAACTTAAGTTAGATACCACCAGGACCCATCGGGTTGGTCTAGAGGTAAAGTCGTCGAAGACGAAGGTTCCTAGTTCAAATCCTAGTAAAGGTAGTTACTTTTATACGGATTTGAATGTTAGACAGTGGTTACTGGTGTTCTTTGATGGTTGGGGTTCAATTAACCATACTCTCTCAGGAATGGTCGGCCTGACCATTACACGTCATACACGTTAGTTACACGTCATACATATCATCCTCATTTCATTGGGTCATGGGGTTGCTTATTGTTCTGAATTGAACAGATTGCAACAACATACACACATTAGGGATAAAAAAAAAGATACCACCAGAGGACCCAACACGAACATTTTGATCAAAATCGGTTGACCAGTAGTAGTGTTTATTCGTGTCATTTTTCCCTTTGTTGCGATTTGCTCAAAAATAGCTCCTACGATTTTTTAAAAAATCGCCTCATTTACAATGTTTTTTATACTCTACAACAGGGGTTCTCAACTTTTCAAGCTCTGTGCCTCCCTTAGTAGACTGACTTTTCGTCACGCCTCCCATGTACTATTACCCCCTTATATGGTCAACACAAGTAGGCCTACTTAGTAGAATTTCAATTTGTAACTATAACGAGTTCAGGGATCGGGTAAAGGTTAGACTTGCAGGTAATACAATTTGATATTTGATAACTTTTAATAAAATGTTTAATTCTACCTTCAATACATTTTTGAACATACAGTCAAATCACAGAACCAAAAAACTTAAAATATAATTGTTTAAGAAATCTTCAAACTATAACATTGAGTACTGTTCAATAAAATAATGGTGTTTGAAATATAAAGGCAGGAACTAACCTGGGTTAATCATAGCTTTTTTTCTATTCTAATACGATGATGCCTCCCTTGAAAATCTTCTACGCCCCCCAGGGGGGCGCGCCCCCCAGGTTGAGAACCCCTGCTGTACAAGATAGGATAGGCGCCATGTCTGCTGAAATTCTTGGGGAGGCTGTTCTCTCAGAAAAAAAATGTTATTTTAAAGATAAAAGCCTTAATATGCATTTGAGCACTAAAATATATGTACTAAAAGTTGTAAACAATTTAAAAATCTACAACTTAAAATAAAAATGATATATTGCCAGATTTTGACAAAAACGCGCGACTGCATAAATTACAACAAATTTTTTGTAAATTTGCTGTAACCAGCATAAAAAAACCGACTTTTTTGTTTGTGTTTTTAAAATATGTCTCAAAGTTTTCTTGTTGTTGTTTAGGTCATCAGCCAAAAGGCTGGTTTGAACCTGTAGAGGTTTTACTAAGTAAAACAAGGAGTGAGGTGGTTTACAATTGCCTTCCTCACTGAGTGAAAAAGTACGCTTATCAGCATGCCGGGCCCTCTGAAAAGCACATATTTTCCACTCTGCAAATGACACCTTCACTTCATTCACCACAGGATCTGGGTGTATAATGAACTTCATTACTTTCAGAGAAGACAACTCTAATTAGTGTATTTTACACCTCTACCTCTTCTGTTCTTAAATGATTCAGTCATTTAATTGGCTGACCATGTGATAAGAAACAGAACTATTTATTTTAGCCCTGCAACGAACAGATTGAGTGTAAATAATTGACACTCCACCTGTCTGTTAATGGGCAAAAAGTTTTTTTAACATCTAATAAAAATTTCAAATTTTTTAATAAAAGATGGATAAAAAAGCCTAGTCTATCGACTTGATCTTGGAATGAGTGTTCGAAGAGTTAATATTCTCAAACCTTTTGGTCGCACAAGGGTTAATTCCCTGTCAGCAAACTTCTATGCAGAGAGTTTGAAGGAGCTAGTGCAGTATTACAAAAAGGTAGGAATACAGGGTGTTTCATAATGTTCTTTAGGATAACAAAAATTTGGTACAAAAATATTATTTCACTTACATGAATGAAAGTTGTACGGGCCGATGCAGGGACTCAAACAGTTATTTTTAAACATCTATAAATGTTCAATGTGTGCTCCTTTGGTGACACGGCATAGATCAACATGAAAGTCTAGCTCTTGCCAAATGCCTTCTAACATGTTCCTTTCGTTAGAGTTGATTGCATTGATTATGCAATCCTTCAGCTCAGCGATATCGTTTGGCATTGATTGTTTAATTACCTCGTTTTTCACATAACCCCAGAGAAAGAGGTCACATGGTGTGAGGTCTGGTGATTTTGGTGGCCACAGCATAATGTGTTGGTCTTCTTCAGACACACAAATTCTAACACATAAAACGACTTCTACCTTCCCGTCGCAGCCATTTTCTCTACAGTCTATGCCTAGCGTGTAAACAGTTAACTAACTGCCCAGAATATGTGGAAAAAACTATTTGAAGTGCTCTTTCGTACAGTACTTGTTTCAATCTTATAAGTGAAATACTTTTTTGTACTGAATTTTGGTAACCCCAAAATACATTATGGAACGCTCTGTTTAGTAAACTATATACTATCAATAAAAACCTTCTCTCACCAGCTTATTTTTTTAAATGACCAAACGGCACTTTAGAAATATGCTTCATATTTGTAATTTTTCAATAAGTTAGTTTTTAGTTGAATGTTACTTTAATTTATATTACTCGCCACTCCAGCGGCGCTTCGCGCCGCTTACGTGTCTCGACCTCAGAGGGGTAGGTGGATCAGAATTCATAAGTGGATCAGAACCATTTGCCACAAGGTGAAGTTCGGCCGCCAAAGGGGCTGGGTGGATCACAATATTTACAAATTTCAAGATATGAAAGTTTAAAGATGAAGTTTAAAGTTTCAAAATTTAAAATTTGATGGTTTTACAATTTTAGGTTAATGTTTAAAGTTTCAAAATTTCAACTTTAAATGTTGTGGTTTGAATGTATGTTACTTTGAGTTTTTCGTTTTCTCATGCGACCTAAAAATTTTCGGGTTACCAAATTTTTATGTAATTTTCTTCGCTAAATAACATGTTAAAAAAATATTTGTATTCCGAAAATTTTAAAATTTTTGTTGGGGTAGTAATCACCATAGGACCCTGCCTAAAATTTAATAAATTTTTCGTGACTCTAGGGGTATGTGTAATGTTTTGTTAATAAACGTTTGCGAAAAACCGTTGAGAAGGTGTAAAGAAAGAAAAACGTGAAAACGGCAAGCCCTAAAAGCCGGAATGCTAGTGTTTTGAGTTTTCTTAGCGAAGAGGTAGGTTAAGGAAAACTTTAGTTACATGGCCTTAAAGTACTTTGGGAGAGGCACAAAAAAGATTCTATACAATTTTCCTCTACGAAGCACCGTTCAGGAGGTAAAAAAAATACAACCCCCTACCAACGGTAAGGGTGTGGAACTTGAAAGTTTTCGCGTTACCAAATTTTTATTTAACTTTTAACGTCGAAAACATGCCGTTAAAATACATTTTGTATTCTAAATATTTAGAAATTTCATAATTTTTGGATAGGGGTAGCAACCCCCATTGGATCGCTTTTTAAAATTTAAAAAATTACCTGTGATGCTATAAGTACCTGTGACGTTTTACTAATAAAAATTTGTCTAAAAACCATTTTGAAGGTGTAAAGATAGAAAAACTGAAAACTGTAAACCCCAAAAAACCGAAATTTGGTTTTTGTAGTTTATTCAGAGGACCGGTGGGTTAAGGGCAACTTTAGTTATATATCTAAAATCTTATATCTTAGATGTAATCTTGAAGTACTTTTTGTGGGGCACAAAACAGGTTCATACATTTTGTCCCTATTATTCACTGTTAAGGAGATAAGGAAATACAACCCCTACCGCAGGCTAGAGGGTGCTAAGTTAAAATTTTTGGGTTATAAAATTTTTGTGTAATTTTTACGCCAAACAACATGCCGTCAAAAGACTTTTTGTATTCTAAAAATATAAACATTTCATATCTTTTGGATAAGGGTAGCGACCCCCGTAAGACCCCGATTTAAAATTTGAAAAATTACCCGTGACGCTTCGGGTACGTGTAACTGTTTAAAAATAAAAATTTGACGAAATAACCCATTTTGATGGTGTAAAGAAAGAACAACATGCAAACGGCAAACCCCAAAAAGCCAAAATTTTGTTTTTTGAGTTTTCACACCGAACCAGCAAGTTAAGGGCAACGATAGCTATATGGTTTTAAAGAACTTTGCAACGGGTACAAAAAAGATTCTATACAATTTTTCACTACGATGCACCGTTTAGGAGATAAAAAAATACAACCCCTACCGCAGGCTAGAGGGTGCTAATTGAACATTTTCGGGTTATCAAATATTTGTGTAATTTTTAATGCCAAACATCATGCCGTTAACAAATTTTTTGTATTCTAAAAATTTAAAATTTTATTATGTTTAGATAAGGGTAGCAACCCACGTAGAATCCCGATCTAAAATTTGAAAAATTTTGCGTAATGTGGGGGGTACGTGTAATGTGTTCCTACCAAAAGTTTGCCAAAGAAACCTGTTTTGATGGTGTTACAAAAGAAAACTTGAAAATTGCAACCCCAAAAAAGGCGAAATTTTGTTTTTTGAGTTTTCTCACCGAACCGGCAAGTTGAGAACAACGAAAGCTATATGGTTTTGAAGTACATTAAAAGGGGTACAAAAAATATTCTATACAATTTATTTTTACGATGCACCGTTTAGAAGATAAAAAAATACAAACCCTACTGCAAAAAAGAGGGTGCAACTTTAAAATTTTCAGATTATCATATTTTTATGTATTTTTTAACTCCAAACAACATACCGTTAACAGATTTTTTAATTTATAAAAATTTCATAATTTTTAAATAAGGGTACCAAACCCCGTAGGACCCCGATCTAAAATTTGAAAAGTCACCCATGATTCCGGGAGTTAGTGTAATGTGGTCCTAATAAAAATTTGTCAATGAAACCCGTCTTCGTGGTGTTACAAAGAAAAACCTAAAAACTGCAACCCTGAAAAAGCCGAATTTTTGTTTTTTGAGTTTTTTCAGCGAACCGGCGGGTTAAGGGCAACTTTATATATATGGTCTTAACGTACTTCGGGAGGGGAACAAAAATGGTCGCAGTGGCCTTTGCGCTACGAAACTTCGTTAAAAAGTTTGAAATATTCGCGCGCCTCCTCTGAGCTTTCGAAAAGAGATACTTTAAATTTCGCATTTTTCCCGGGGGTTTCAGCCGACGCCCGAGAAAAAAGGTCCTCAGGGATTTTGCTTCTAGAGACCTCCTAATACTCCTAATAGGCGAGAATTTCCATCAGTGGCTGGGGCTTTATATATTATAGACTCGCCACTCCAGCGGCGCTTATATATTATAGATTATTAGTTTTAATGGTGGTTGTATAATAATATTGATGACACTAATTTCATGTAAAAATGACTAACGGTGAATAATTATTCTTATTATTAATATTTGACACCTTAACTTAATTATTTACAGGTGTAATAAACAAAAACTCAGGAATGATATCATTTGAATTTCATTTATCATCAAAAACAGAAGAGGAAATCAGAAATTTGTTGTGGTTGTTAATTAAAAAATGTGTTAAAAAGAACAATCAGCTTGCTTTAGAATTTAATAAATAACTGGATTACTAACATGTTATTCTCAATATATTTTATAATAATACTTATATTATCAATTAATTAAATTATAGTGTTATGTATTGTAAATAATTTTAATAATTACTATTTCTAATGTCTTCTTACATTTATACTGTATAGATTATAATTTTATTAATTATTTGTTTGTTTTTAAAATCCTGTGTGTCTAAAACTATAAACAATTATGGTCGATATGATACTCTGTCAGAGCATTAAAACAAACTTATCAAACATCCTATACAGGTATTTTCAACAGCCGTATTACATGGATAATCAAAATATATTATACGAGGTTTGGCTATTAAATAACGAGACTGATGTATAAAATTTTATTTTTATTTTATTTATACGTAATTATTTATTGTCACCTTCAATATACACTCCTTCTCTAACCCTACAATGCTCCATGCAAATTTTCTGTTGTTAGAAACAGTGCTGGAAGTCATCTTCTGTCAGCTCCTTCAGGACACATGCCGCTTTTTCTTTTACAGCTTCCACAGACTCAACTCTTGTCCCTTTTAATGCAGATTTCACCTTAAGGATCAGGCGGAAGTCACATGGTGCAAGATCTGGTGAATAAGGTGGATGTTCTAACACTGAGATGCTGTACTTGGCTAGGAACCTCTTGACAGATAACGCGGAATGAGCTGGCCACATTGTCTTGGTGTAGAACCCATGATTTGTCCTTCCATATTTCAGGGCATTTTTTCCTTACTCTTTGACATAGTTTAGAAAGTACCTCAAGGTAGTAATATTGATTAATTTTTTGACCTTCAGGAACCCAGTGAAGGTACACAATCCCATTGATATCAAAAAAGAAAACAATCATCATTGCTTCAAATTTTGATTTGCTCATTCAAGATTTTTTGGCTCTCGGTGAAGTTCAGCTCTTCCACTGCTTGGATTGGCACTTTTTTTCCGGATCATAAGTAAAAAACCACGTTACATCACGTGTTATTATCTTTTACCTGTTCCCTAAGATGAAATCTGCATTAAAAGGGACTAGATTTGAGTCTGTGGATGCTGTATAAGAGAAAGCGACACGTGTCCTGAAGGAGCTGAGGAAACAGTGCTGGAAGATGACTTCCAGCACTGTTTCCAACAATGGAAAATTCGCATGGAGTGTTGTAGGGATAGAGAAGGAGGAGTGTATATTGAAGGTTACAATAAGTGATTATGTATAAAATTGAAATACATTTTTTTACATCAGTCTCGTTATTTAATAACCACACGTATTCTTCAAACGACAAGAAATGGTAAACAGTAAGCACTTACCAATTATAGCACTTTCATGCATAAAATCCACATCTTCAGTTATTCTCTATGCTTTTTAAAATTTAATAACATCCCACTTCCATCAGGGTAGATAAGGTTCCTTACCTATCTATAGATACTGAAGTCAAGAGATTACCTTTTGTTTATTCCGAGAAAATGTTTCCTTCATAAACCTTATAAGAAATAAATGTGAACTGTAATATTGCCTATAGCTTAATTACATGACTAGAAATGTTTGATTTACTGTAATTACCAACTACCTTATTCCATTGGAACAAAATTTTTTACAAATGAATCGTCTTCTGTACTATCGCTGTTACCGGCGTCTTCACTGTCAGCCTCACTAGTATCTACCTAACCATATTTTTTTTACTAGCTGTCAACAAAACTGTTGAAGAAGAGCTTGTCTATAATTTCCTATTTATCTTTTGAAATTTGGAAAGAGAAATATCCCAGTAGTTAGCCACTTGCTCATGGTTTTTGTTAAGAGGCAGGGAAAGTTAACCTACAAATGGTTCTGCGATATACTGTGTATGCTCTGGGTATAGTATAAGTTGTGTTTGTTGTACTGAAATTAAAAGCAGTCACACATGTTCACTGATGAGTTTCCCCCTTTAACCCTTGTTGCAAACTAAGGCAAACTTGTGCCTCAGGTAACTATGCCATGGGTGGAAGTAGGATGTTTTTAATTGAAAGTTGTATAGAGAATCACTGAATATATACATTTTACGCACAAAAGCGCTATAATTCGTAAGTGTTTACCGTATCACTGGTGGTTAAAGAATATAATATATTTTGATTAAAAATTTGACAATAAGACTGATGCTGCAAGAGTACTGACATTGCTATGTTAGTATATTAGTGTTGTCTTTGTACTTTCTCTTGCCTGTATGAATATATAGAAAGAAAAGTATTGTTTCCATGTTGATTTTTTTAAATCGAGTTTTCACCAGATTACATGTTTTCAAACCCCCTGAACCTAAAAAACATGTTTTGAGCAATTGGTCTGTGTTAGTGTGTGTGTGTGTATGTGTCTGTGTGAACAAAATATCTCAAGAACGGAACATTGTATGAAGTTAGAACTTATAATATGGACCCTACACAAACATTTTCATCAAAATTGAAAAATACATAGTACTGCTGGAAAATTGGTGGGAAAGTTATCCTGAACATTTTCCTTTATTATTTCTGGTGATTCAGTAAATTATTTTAATTTATTCTGTTATCTTTATGTAATCTGATATTGCATACTGTTTTATTAGTTATCAAAAAATTTGAGGAAGGAAGCTGCTAAGTATTACTGCCAGTACATGTAAATAATTTAGTCGTTCATTACGACGTGTAACTTTCCCTGTGTATATTGTAATTTAGTATCAATTATCCTTTTTGAAATTTAACATGACATTATGTTATTTTATATAAAATTATTTTTTATGATGGTGTGTGTTGTGAACCGTTTAGTTTACAGTTTACCTGTGAGTTCTGGAGCAATTGATATTCAAAAGAAGAGAGATGATTTGAATGTAGCAGTAAGTATATTTGTTGTAAAATATTTATTTTGTAAATTTATGTAAAGCTATTATTCCACACTCTTTTCGCTTCACATCAAAAGTATTTTTTTGTTAATATGGTCGACCGCATACAAATAAATCTTCAAAATCCATCCTGTATTCCTTTGGATACTGCTTTAATTTTTTGTTAACTTGTTTACACTAGCATGTTTTGATTGACCCATTTTTCTCATTAGTGTTTATACATTGTGGTGTATTGGCAGTTTATGGTCAATTAATTTTTACTTTCTCTTGCCTATATGAATAAATAGGAAGGAAAGTATTGTTTTCGTGTCAATTTTTTGAAATCGAGTTTTCACCAGATCTACACGTTTTCAGACCCTCTGAACCCAAAAAAACATGTTTTTAGCAATTGTTCTGTGTGTGTGAACAGAATATCTTAAGAACGAAACATTGTACAAACTTGAAACTTAAGTTAGATACAACTACCGGACCAGACATGAACATTTTCATCAAAATCGGTCAACCGAAAGTAGTAGTTTATTCGTGTCATTTTTCACTTTTTTGCGATTTTCTCAGAAACGGCTTGATTTTTTTTTAAATCGCCTCATTTACTAAATTTTTTCTGCTCTACAAGATAGGGTAGGCGCCATGTCTGCTGAAATTCTTGGGAAGGCTGTTTTCTCATAAAATAATTGTTTTTTTTTAAGATTGCTGCTTTAATATGCATTTTACCGCAAAAATGTATATAATAAAAGTTGTAAAGAATTTGAAATCTTACAACTTTCATTTCGAACATTTTTTTGCATAATGCATAGTTTAGCAGTAATTAGCGATTTGCTGTTTTTTTCTCACGAAACTTGTAAAAAACAATTTTTTTAAGATTTCAATCTTAGTATGCATTTTACGACAAAAGTATTTAATCAAATTTATAGGAAATTAAAACATCTACAACATTTTCTTAAAGCATATTTCTCTACAGAGCCCTAGTTTAGTGTGAAAGAGTGATTTTCTGTATTTTTAAGTCAAACTGAGGTTGATTTTCATTTTGTGTCTTTCACTTATGATTAAAATTAGGTTATGTTTATTGGGGTTATTTTTTTTGTTTATTTCTAATGTTTTCTTACTAATGTTAGGTTTATTGTTAATTATTTGCATTGGCAAGAGAAAGATGTGTGAGTGCTTCACAACAGATGTTTAGTTTTCTTCTTCTGGTAGACATCACCTCACTTCAGCCTAAAACCCTGTGAGCAAAGCCATGGATATAATGTAACAAGAAAAATCAGGAGATATCAAGATGTAGGTTTGGCAAAACTACTCGTAAATCTAGTAATGTAATTTGGTGGTAATGTATCAGCTCTTTAACAAGCTGATGAAGGATGTGAAGGACCTCAGCCTAAAATGCTTCAAAGCCCTTTTAAACGCATTACTTATGTAGCAGTGCTTCTACTCCATAGATGAATTCTTCAAAAATTTGTTTGACGTATGATGATTTGCTGCCGTGTTGTCGGTAAATAAACAGTATAAATTTTACGTTTAGTTTTTATAATGTTCGTGTGTTGAGTTGTTTACTGAGAAGATCTATTCTCTAATGACATCAACAATTACTGCTTGGTAAAATGGTAGTATACAAACCATATTAATTGGAACTAATACTAATTCTAGAAGAGTTTTAATAGTTTCAGTTTATATGGTTTTTTTTACTTTCTCTTGCCTATATGAATATATAGGAAGGAAAGTATTGTTTTCATGTTGATTTTTCGAAATCAAGTTTTCACCGGATCTATACGTTTTCAGACCCCCTGAACCCAAAAAACATGTTTTTAGCGATTGGTCTGTCTGTGTGTGTGTGTGTGTGTGTGAACAAAATATCTCAAGAACGGAACAACGTACGAACTTCAAACTTGAAACTTAAGTTACATACCACTACCGGACGCGACACGAACATTTTCATCAAAATCGGTCAACCGGAAGTAGTAGTTTATTCGTGTAATTTTTCACTTTTTTGCGATTTTCTCAAAAACTGGTCCTACGATTTTTTTAAAAATCGCCTGTTTTACTCAATTTTTTATTCTCTACAAGATAGGGTAGGCGTCATGTTCGCTGAAATTCTTGGTAAGGCTGTTTTCACGTAAAAACAAAGTTTTTTTAAGATTACGGCTTTAATATGCAATTTAGCAAAAAAATTTATATAATAAAAGTTGTAGAGAATTTAAAAACCTACAACTTTTATTTCAAACATTTTTTTGTATAACGCTTAGTTTAGCAGTAATTTGCAATTTTCTGTTTTTTTCTCATGAAAACGTGTGAAAAATCGATTTTTTAAAGATTTCGGCCTTATGTATGCATTTTATAATAAAAGTGTATATAATCGAATTTAAAGAAAATTAAAAGATCTGCAACTTTTATTTAGAACATTTTCTCTATAGAGCCTAGTTTGGCGAGAAAGAGTGATTTTACATATTTTTAAGCCCAACTGAGTTCGATTTTCATTTTGCGTCTTTCACTCATGATTAAAATAAGGTTATGTTTATTGAGGTTAGTTTTTTGTTTATTTCTAATGTTTTATTACTAATATTAAGTTTATTGTTAATTATTTATATTGGCAAGAGAAAGTTGTGTGAGTGTTTCACACCAGATCTTTACTCCTATGGTAGTGGATCTACCAAAACATGTCATTGTAAACAATTGAATGAAAAGGGCAGAAGAAAATGAAAGGAGTGTTGACTTTGACACTGATTAGTGTATTTTACAACTCTACGTCTTCTTTCTTAAATGATTTAGTCATTTAATTGGCTGTCCATGTGATAAGAAACGGAACTATATTTTAGCCCTGCAACCAACAGATAGAGTGTAAATAATTTGATACCACCAAACGCACACTATAAACAATTTATTCGGTCCATTTTTCAATTGTAATTGTGTTGACAATGAAAAATCAAAACAGTTTATAATTTTGAACAGTATCAAAATTGGTCCAAACATGAGTAAGGTATAGTGCTGGTAAACGGTTCATGTGGTTTGCCTTGCTATTCATTTATAAACTTTTTCACCGAGTAATATGTGATAAAAAATGACAGTGAGATATGTAAAGAAGTCTACCATTATTAAATAAATAATTCTAAAATCCTTGATTAATTTGTTATGTTTGTAACCAACTAACCACAAAACAAGGAAATTAAAAGATAATATTCAATAATGAACTGTATAATGCATCCACAGTTGAAATCAATTCTATTCTATAAATATATGCAATAAATGACTATCATTACTCAGAATTAAAACAGGAAGAAATATTTGTATGACGTTTCTATCAATTACAAGATTACATTTTGAAGCAAGCATTACAGAATTTAAATTATTATATTTCCTAGAAATTAATACAGTACCTAACTTATTTCATTTTCTTTTTACTTTTCTTGCCCTATGTAAATATATAAGGAAGGTAAGTATTGTTTTCACCAGAAATACACATTTTCAGGTCCTCTGAACCCAAAAAACATGTTTTTAGTGAATGGTAAACGAAATATCTTAAAAAAGAAATATCATATGACGTTCAAACTTGTAATTTAAGTTAGGTGCTACAGGAAGACCCAACACGAAGATTTTCATTAAAATTGTCATCCGAAAGTAGTAGTTAATTCAATCAAATTTTTCTTTTTTTGTGATTTTTTTTTATCACATTCACTGAATTTTTTATGCTCTACAAGATAGTGGTAGCACCATGTCTGCTGAAATTATTTTGGGGGGGAGGCTTGTGCTCTCTATGTGATAAATAGGTATTTTTAAGATTGAGGTCTTGCATTTTAAGGACAAAAGCTAATACAATCAACATTATAGAAAATTAAAAACCTACAACTTTTATTTCAAACATTTTTTTTCTGCAACGTTTAGTGTCAGTTCGTGAATTTCTGTATTTTGCTCAGTACAAATAGCAAAATTGGCAAGAAAAAGTCATGTGAGTGTTTCACACCAGATTTTTTTTTTTTTTAATAACATTGCTACAATTATTAGTATAATATCAGTAGCTACAGTAATAAGTATAATATCTTTCACTGAATCCTGAATCCTGGTTGAGAGGGCTAAGAAGCCCTATGATGGCGACATCGTGTTAAGGAACACCTGGTCGCTCGGGGAACAATATAACAGAATAATTGCAACCTCAAGAAATTTAGGGGGAATTTTATAGTTTAAATAGGAAATAGGATTCTGGTTCGTGGGACATTGGAACTGGGACTTGAAAGGAGGTAATTTATTTTTAGAAGTTATTTGTGGAAAATTTAAATTAAGGGACAAGTGGGTTTAAGAGCGGCTCTTTTATTTTATTTTATTTTTCAGTGGCCTTTTTTCAGTTTTGTGGGAGTCCTATTATCTTGGTGAGGGGAAGGCATGCATTTTACTGAACGTGGACTAAAGGTATAATTTAAGGTAGGGGTTAGTTTATGATTTCAGGGGAGACGGAAAGGGCAGAGTTTGGCATAATCACCGGCCTTTTTATCTTCTGAGTGTTTATTAATTTAAAATGGCGGCTCTTTTCACCGTAGTGGAGTGATTATGCATAGGAACATGGGGACAACTACCAACTGGGGAGAGTGAGTCATACAAGTAGAAGGGGCATGGGCAAATAAGAGGAATACAGGGCAGAATAAAAATGTGGCAACTCCAAATTTTGTTAAGTGGGTCATACTGAAATTTAGATAAAGTCGTGGAATGGTAATGGCATAGAGACTTCAGGTGGGTGTGGGCGTCGGTACAAGTCCTGAATTATCTGGGGTCCGTCAGTTTTCCCAGCGTCGTGTAGCCGTTTCGAGGTATTGTAAATAAAGTCCTCCATAGAAGGGAAGAGAAGGTGTTCGTGTATGATGCGATTGGATATAAGATAGTGGAACTGTGTGATGCACCGGAGGACTTTGTTCTGGTATGCTGAAGATCTTTCACTAACTTTTAACTTCTGGTTCCTCAGAATTTACTTTCCTCTCTTTCCCAGCATTTTAATGTAAAAAATTGTAATTAATGAAATCATTGTGTCTTGTGTGATACCACTTAAAACTTTTGGTGACCCCTCCAAACATAGTGAGAGTAAATAGTACTACAATGTGTAAGAAAAATTATTATAAGATTCTAAAAAAAAATTTTAACTGGTACAATTTTTGGTCAGGACATACAAGGTGTGGCTATAAATAACGAGACTGACGTAAAGAATTTTATTTTTATTTATACATAATCACTTATTGTCACCTTCAATATACACTCCTTCTCTATCCCTGCAACGCTCCATGTGAATTTCCCATTGTTGGAAACAGTGCTGGAAGTCATCTTCTGTCAGCTCCTTCAGGACACATGCCGCTTTCTCTTGTACAGCTTCCACAGACTCAAATATTGTCCCTTTTAATGCAGATTTCACCTTAGGGAACAGGTAGAAGATAATAACATGTGATGAAATGTGGTTTTTTCCTTATGATCCGGAAACGAAGCGCCAATCCATGCTCTGGAAGAGCCAAACTTCACTGAGAGCCAAAAAAGCTCGAATGAGCAAGTTAAAATTTGAAGCAATGATTGTTTTTTTTTTTATATCCAAGGGATTGTGTACCTTCACAGGGTTCCTGAAGGTCAAAAAATTAATCAATATTACTACCTTGAGGTACTTTCTAAACTACATCAAAGAGTAAGGAAAAAACACCCCGAAATGTGGAAGCAAAAATCATGGGTTTTCCACCAAGACAATGCGCCAGCTCATTCCGCGTTATCTGTCAAGAGGTTCCTAGTCAATTACAGTATCTCTGTGTTAGAACATCCATCCACCTTATTCACCAGATCTTGCAACATGAGTGACTTCTACCTGTTCCTTAAGGTGAAATCTGCATTAAAAGGGAGAAGATTTGAGTCTGTGGAAGCTGTAAAAGAGAAAGCGGCATGTGTCCTGAAGGAGCTGACAGAAGATGACTTCCAACAATGGAAAATTCGCATTGAGTGTTGCAGGGATAGAGGAGTGTGTATTGAAGGTGATAATAAGTGATTATGTATAAAATAAAAATAAAACTTTTTACAACATCAGTCTCGTTATTTAATAGCCACACCTTGTATAATGTTTATATAAGATATAATTTTGTTATTCTTTCTTTGTAGTTTTTATGTATCATGCTTCCTAACAAATTTGATGTATGG
The DNA here is from genome assembly GCA_035578175.1 of Catonia carolina. NCBI lineage: Eukaryota > Metazoa > Arthropoda > Insecta > Hemiptera > Achilidae > Catonia > Catonia carolina. The sequence goes on from JAQMRL010000004.1 coordinate 44,468,175, forward strand.
GGAAGTTATCATTGGGCAATTTACTATCAATATTAATTTTATTGTGAGGGTGTAATCTTTCTTTTGTTTCTCCTGTTGTTTGGAAACATAATAAAAATTAGTCTCCAATGATTTTAATAGTTCATAATTTAATTATTAATAAATAAAGACAAAATGTTATTTAATTTTTATATAGCACGATACTTACAAAACAAAAAAAAATTGCGTAAATTTTCTGAACAACAGCCATGTAAGTTCTGTTGAAATTTACTTTTGATATTATTGTATGAGAGGTCCTGAGTTCAAATCCCACAGTAATTAATTTTTTTTGTAGATGATCATCGATTATTTTAATTAAATAATGAAAAACATTTGAAGTTAAATTATTTAATGATATTTTTAATCGAATTATTTAGTGAAAAAAACATTTTTTGATAGTGTGTGGGATTTGAACTGACGCCCTCTCATTCGGTTATATCAAAAGTAAAGCATCAACTGACCACTGTAAACGCATGGCTATCGTTCAGCCAACATTTAAGTGAAATTTTTTCTTATACAAGTACCACTCTATATGTAAATTAAATTGAATAACATTTTGCCTTTATTGTTAATAATTAAATTTATTAGTTATTAACATTTTTTGGAGACTTTCCAAACGACTGATTCTTTTTACAAACGACTGGAGTAATAAAAGTAGGATTACACTCTTAAAATAAGAATAATGTTGGCAGTACATTGTCCAATGTCAATTTTCCTATACATCAAATTTGTTGGGAAGCACGGTATAATTATTTTTTTATTTTGCAGTTTAACTACTTAAATGAGTATGGTTACCTGCATAGTAACTCATTAGGTCCGGAAGAAATAAGTACCAACACGCTGATAAACGCAATAAAAAAATTACAACGGTATGGAAATGTTCCACAAACTGGTACACTTGATAAAAAAACTATTCAGGTAAATGATCTTGTTTTATTTACAAATAAATGTTTGAAATGCATCTTGCCAACCATTAATATAAATTGCAGTATAAATGAAATTTATCACTTTACCTTTAGTTGCTTTTTAAGTTTATAAAACTTAGCACATTTCGTTGGTACCACCTTCTTTAGAACAATATTATTAAAATTAAAATCCCGAACGGTGTTTCCATTCAGTCAGTTAGATTTAAACTGTCTTAAATTTCATTCCTGTATCCTGGATCTTGTTTTATTCTGTATGAATAATTCTTCTGCAGTAATTGTACATAAGAAATTTATTTTTACTTTCTCATGCCCTATATGACTTATGTAGGGAAAGAAAGTATTGATTTCATGTCAATTTTTTGAAATCGAGTTTTCAGCAGAATACATATTTTCAGGTCCCCTGAACCCAAAAACATGTTTTTAGCGATTGGTCTGTGTGTGAACAAATTATTTCAAGAACAGAATAGCATACAAAGTTGACACTTAAAACTTAAGTTAGACACCACTAGGGGACCCGACATGAACATTTTCATCAAAATCAGTCAACTGGAGTAGTTGTTTATTCATTTTAGTTTTTCACTTTTTTACAATATTTTTTGAAAAGGAATTTTTTTGATCTACCAGATAGGATGGTAAGTGCCATGTCTGCTGAAATTCATGAGGAGCTGTAGGCACCAGCCATTTATCCTTAGTAGTCATTGATGTTAATTTAAAAGAGAAAATGTTATAATTAAAAAATAATTTTTAACTATTTTTGAATGTTTTTCAGATGATGAAATTACCTAGATGTGGAGTTCCCGATGAAAACATCCAGAAAAAATTTAAAAGTCGTACAAAACGATTTCTTCTTTATGGAAGTGGAATAAAATGGGACAAAAATGTTGTTACATATTAGTACGTGATAAATATATGTATTTTTAGTTTATTTAAAGTCGCATCAACTGCTTGGTCATTAGCGAATCTGATGGGTTTTAACTTTGAAAACTTCCAGCCCATGACCGGGAATCAAACCCAGGACCTCTGCATGGTGGGCTAGCACACTACCACTACGCTAAGGAGGTGGCCATGTAATATTTTAATTAATATTTTTGAATGATGATTGATTCATTGTTTATATAACGTAGGTGTCCTGCTTCTGTTGATTTTTTTCTCTTTACATCAGCCTGTTTTGCTTATTACTCTTAATGCAGAAAATGAAAGGTGACAAGTGAAAATGATTGTTGATAAAATACCGGACCTGACTGGGTATTGAACCCAGGATTCCGGGCATAAAACCAGTTGTGCAAACCACTACACCATCGGCTTAGTCACCCCTGTTTTTTGTGAAATGGTCAGCACAACAGGTTGCTAAGCCAGAGACCTAGGTTCAGTTCCCTGTCAGGTCTGGAATTTTTTCATCTATCACCTTTCACTGTTTGCATTAGCATTAATGGATATTTGAAATAAAAGTTTCTTTACATCCACTATTTTATTACAATTTTTCTTTTTCAATTACAATTTTTTTAAAAATAATTTTCTGGTTTATTTGTTAGCGTGAGTTTCTGAAGGAGAGTCTTACCTTTTTGCTGAAAAAAAAGTTTCTAGAAATAACTGTGCATTTTTTTGTCAGTTCATTAAAGAAAAATTAATTATTGTTAATGGAATCAAACATGCTAAGATTTCTGTATTACCTAATTTTTTGTTTATTGACAACGTAATTTTCTACAAATACCCACACAAAAATTATTTAATTCTTTTAAGAGGAAAATTCAGCATAACTTAAATTCAAATTTTTAAAATAGTTGTGATAAAATTTTAAAACATTCTAAAAATGGAGTGCATGTTTCATCCATTACCAATTTAGGGTAAGTAACAATCGTTTCAAGTTATAACTCTACTTTACATAGCACTTTAAATTTTGAATACGAAATTCTGCTAACATTTTAGAATTTATACCATTTTTTATACATTTTAGAATGCTGTAAACACTTTGCTCGGGCTTTTATAGTTCGGCACATTCTATAATCCAGCATAGGTTGGACCCATTATTTCATGTGTGATCTTACCTATGTAATATATCTATTTTATCTAGACTAATTGGGACTGGAAGTGATCCAAATAAAGAAAATCAATAAAAACAAAATATATTGGGAAAATTTTCCCTAAGACTTAAGACCACAAGATTTTTGTGGAAATGGCGGGTTTACATTCAGTTTGTTCTAAACTACAGTAAAGAAAAAATGTAAAATTTGTACTTATGGGCTTTCTGAAATGACTGATTCAATTGTTATTTTGTTTGTGTTTTTAGTGTTGATGAAAGACGTACATCAAGAACGATAAGTCATGATAATGTTCGGAGGTATATTTCAAAAGCTTTTTCATATTGGCAACAACATCTTCCATTTAAATTCCAGGAAGTTGGTGACTCCAGTGCTGATATTTACATATTTTTTGCAGTTGGTTATCATGATAATGGCTATGGTAGACATCAGTGGTAATGAATTTTCATATTTTACTTTTTTTTGGAATAGTTGTTTAAATTATTTTAAGGATCAGAAATCCTTTCCTTTTTGCACATATACGTGTTTCATTGTGCATGTAAATCCTAGTGAAGTATGCAAAATTCTGTTTTTACAAAATATGCCTAATCTCCGTACTTTACTCAATTCTGTAGATAGAACAAAGAAAGTAAGAATGGATGAAAATTAATAAAAAATAAATGAAAGTTATGAAATTTCATAAATGTAAATGAGAGATGTACATTGGGACTGTTTAATTAATTGGTTAATCAATGGAATTCATAGTAAAACTGTGGTGAAAATATGTTGTTGATTTATCTGTACATTTTGCATTATGGTAATTTGCACAAACAGAAAAGTGAATTACTGTACTGTCTGAGGGCCAGGTAGGATTACTGTGCACCCCTACCCACATCTCAGCTTGTCATGGATCAGTATGTTCATCTTGTGTTCCTGATCAAGAATATCCAATACAGTAGAATCTCAGTAGTCCGGCCTGTTCGGGACCGAGAGGGTGCTGGATTATGATGTGTTGGAATTTTGGAACTATAAATTATAAATTTAAACAAAAAATGAATATACATTGATTTCAATGTGATTTTAAATTAAATAAACTAATTAAAAAAGGTTTGCTGAGTACTTCTGTAGTCATTGTACTAAACATAATTATTGGCTATTGACATCGCCTAGTGCGGAGTGTGGGGGTGCTCGTGTTCTGAGAATTACGTTTTGTTGTCAATTCAACTTGAAGTATAGAGTATGGCCCAGATTTGGGTTGTGGAAAAAAGGCCAAAAATTATTCCATTTTACAATAATTAAGGTCTGCTTATTCATTTCTTTAATCAAATCCTTAACATACATGTTTATTAAATCTGCCTTAATTAGGTCGAGTTGATTTCCCTAATTCATATTAAATCTTTTACCAAAATCTGTCCTGGGTGAGGTTTCATACTTTTAGGCCTAATATTTTAAGGGCCGGACCACTGAACTGCCGGTTTACCGAGATTCTACTGTATTCGAAACAGAAAACTGAAGACAAACCTCCCAAAATTGCGATAAATTTATTGCTTGTTTTACATCCGACTGTTTTGCAATTACTGCTAATGCAGATAGTGAGAAAGATGATAAATGAAGATGAGTGATGAAAAAATGCCAGACCTGACTAGGAATCGGACCCAGGACCTCCAGCTTAGAAGCCAGTTGTGCTAACCACTACGCCAACGGGCCAGCCTTTTTTTATTGTGATCAAAGATGGCAGCCAAGCATTTTTGCACAATTTTGGCTTGCTTATTACTAGGTACACAACCTGTGTCGCTAAAGAAATTGTGTAGTCAGGATCTTGGAATTGAGCTCAGAATGAGAATGCTGCGATGTTATGACTTCTCTGTTCTGTTGTATGGGATGGAGGCGTGGACATTCAAAAAGATCCATTTAGAGAGGATACAGACCTTTAAGATGTTGTGCATTCTATGGACAGACAGAATAACAAATAGAGATGTGCTTGATTAAATTGGCAAAGAATGTGAGGTTGGTTGGACAGTAAAGAAGAGGAAACTTCAATATCTTGGACATGTGATTAGAGATCCTAAATATCACATCTTACAATTAATCATGTAGGGGAAGATGAAGGGTAATTGGTTTGCTGGCATTTCTCCCATCACCTCCCCTCCGATTGGTCGCCAGAATCTGTAGATCCGGAGGCCGTTCCTAAGAACTCTTAATTTGTTCGAATTGTGATGGCGGCTGTCATTTTATACTACGTTGAAATTAAAATTAGTTTGAGATAAAGTGCAAGTGGAGCGTTGGCAGCCTTCGGACATCCTGGTTGAAGAACCTTAGGGACTGGTTTTGTTGTAGTAATATAGAACTGTTCAGTGCAGCAGGGAGTATGGTTCGCATAATGATGATGATTTCCAACCTCCAATACGAGAGTGACTTGAAAAAAAAGAAGGTAACATTAGAAATAAACAAAAAATATAACCTTTAATTTTAATCATGAGTGAATGATGCAAAATGAAAACCAACCTTTTATTTTAGCTTAATAATATGGAAAATCACTCTTTGATATTAAACTAGGCTCTATAGAGAAAAATTCTTAAAATCAAAGTTGTAGATCTTTTAATTTCCTATAAATTTGATTTATATCCTTTTGTCGTAAAATGCAAACTAAGGCCGAAAGGTTAAAAAACTCATTTTTTTACCGATTATCATAAACAAAAATAGAAAATTACTAATTACCGCTAAACTAAGTATTATACAAAGAAATGTTTAGGATAAAAGTTGTAGATTTTTAAATTTTCTACAACTTTGATTATATATTTTTTGCCCTAAAATACATATTAAGGCCGTAATCTTGAAAAAGCATTTTTTTCTTCGAGAGCACAGCCTCTTCAAAAATTTCAGCAGACATGGCACTTACCCTGTCATGTAGAGTATAAAATATGTAGTAGTATAATCATGGGAGCCGTTTTTGAGAAAATCACAAAAAAGTGAAAAATTAAACAAACTACTACTTCCGGTTGACCAGTTTTGATGAAAATGTTTGTGTCGGGTTCTCTAGTAGTACCTAACATAAGTTTCAACTTTGTACAATGTTCCGTTCTTGAGATATTTTGTTCACACAGACCAATCGCTAAAAAAATGTTTTTTTGGGTTCGGGGTGGTCTGAAAACGTGCATACCTGGTGAAAACTTGATTTCAAAAAATCAACATGAAAACAATAATTTCCTTCGTATATATTCATATAGGCAAGAGAAAGTAAAAATCACTATTTGCCAGTTCTAAAAAATTACAAAAATGCTTCAGCCACCATCTTTGATCACCATTTTGGGTTCTTTTTGGAATAGTGGATGTTCTCATTCAGGAGGATAAGATAAACATATTCATGTAAGACAGGTTTAGGTTGGCGGTGAGGATGCAGGTAACCCTACCTGGTCCTTGTTGTTGTTTAGGCCATCAGCCGAAAGGCTGGTTTGAACCTCTAGAGGTTTTACTAAGTAAAAACGAGGAGTAAGATGGTTTACCATTGCCTTCCTCACTGAGTTGAAAGAGTATGCTTATCAGCATGCCAGGCCCTCCGAAAAGCACTCACTTTCAACCCTGCAAATGACACCTTCACTTCATTCACCACAGGTCTGGCTGCATAGTGAAATTCATTACTTTCAGAGGAGATAACTCTGACTAGTGTCTTTTACACCTCTACCTCTTCTGTTCTTAAATAGCTCAGTTCAGTTTTTTAGCCCTGGACCAAACAGATAGAGTACAATTAAAATAACACTCCACCTGCCCGTTTTGGGCATAACCTGGTCCTTATACTATAAATTATAGTATGCTTTTATATTACACTATTACCAATTTTTCATGTGTGGATTATCGGTTTTTTAGTTAATCTGTACCCAAAAAACACAGTGTTTACGAAGTAGTTTAACACAAAATTTGTACCATGTGCAAGTAAATGTTAGAAAATAATTGACTTCTGAAGAGAGTACAAAAGTAGAAAAAGAAAATATATGGTGGATTGTTTTTAAAAAAAAAACAATCCACCATATCATCGCACTAATCTTTTTTTTAACAGATTCTTTAGGCTTTTTTATTTTATGTGCTCTTCTTCCAAGCATGAGCTGTGCTCTTTTGGGGAAGTTATATTTATAGGAATTAACAAATATTATTTAATTTTCAGTGTAAACCATTTTGAAGGTCGGGGAAATACTTTGGCCCATGCATTTGCTCCTGTTGACAGTCGCATTCAAGAATCAGGTGATATTCATTTTGATGATGATGAAATATGGACGATCGATCCAAAGGAAACAGGCAGTTTAGTAAATTTATATATTTTCTTTTTACTTTCTAAAAATAATTTAACCAAACCCTGCAAACTTTCTCAATCAAATTCTATATTTTTATTATTGCGTTTCCCCCAAGTTTAATAACACATCCGCTAATTGTATTTTAAATCAAATAAAAAGTTATAAAGATACTACAATTTGTAATTTTACATGGAACGCTGCTCAGAATTGAATGAACAGATTTTGATGCTGTTATTAACAGGTCATTAAAGAGAGAATTTTTTTAAATGCTAGACCATTTTATTGGCTAAACAATATAGCAAATAAAGGAAGTTTTCTCAAAATTATTACGATATCTTAAAGAACGACTTTATGTTACTGCCATCTTTTTAATAAATTGTGTAAAAATTATACTATTTGTATCGTATATATTTATTTCTAAACGACTTAATTTTACCTTTCACATTTTTTTATTAAAACGTTGGGTGTGAAACACTCACACTACTTTCCTTTGCCAATACAAATAATGAACAATATAACCTAACATTAGTAATAAAACATTAAAAATAAACAAAAAAAATAACCTAATTTTAATCATGAGTGAAAGACGTAAAATGAAAATCAACCTCAGTTTGGCTTAAAATTACAGAAAATCACTCTTTCATGCTAAACTAGGCTCTGTAGAGAAAAATGCTCTTAATTAAAGTTGTAGATGTTTTAATTTCCTATAAATTTTATTTTATACAGTTTTGTCGTAAAATGTATACTAAGGCTGAAATCTTTAAAAAAATTTTACATGTTTTCATGAGTAAACAACAGAAAATCGCTAATTACGCTAATTAAGCGTTATATAAAAAAATGTTTGAAATAAAAGTTGTAGGATTTTAAAATCTCTACATAAGTATTGTACATTTTTGTGTTAAAATGCATATTAAAGTCGCCATCTTAAAAAAAAAAACAACGTTTTTACGAGGAAAACCTCCCCAAGAATTTCAGCAGACATGGTGCCTACCTTATCTTGTAAAGCATAAAAAATTTAATTAATAAGGCAATTTCTTAAAAAATCGTAGGAGCTGTTTTTGAGAAAATAGCAAAAAAGTGAAAAATGACATGAATAAACTGCTACTAGACCGATTTTGATTTAAATGTTGGTGTCGGGTCCAGTAATAGTAACTAACTTAAGTTTCAAGTTCATACGATGTTTCGTTCTTGAGATATTCTTTTCACACACACACAGACTAATCTCTAAAAACATGTTTTTTGGGTTCAGGGGGTCTGAAAACGTGTAGATCTGGTGAAAACTCGATTTCAAAAAATCAACATAAAAATAATACTTTCCTTCCTATATATTCATTTAGGCAAGAGAAAGTAAAATTACAGTAGGTCCTCAATTTACCAGTCTCGCATTTACTGTGGCTCGGATTTAATGTCACTCATTTGAGAAAAGAAAAATTTTGCCACACTCCTTTTGTTTGAGAATTAATGGAAGTGCCTGGTAATTCGACAAAATATATGTTAAATTCATTAACAATGGACAATGGGTTATTGATAATATTATTCTGTTTTATTCAGTAACATATCTATATTATGATTAATATCTTATTGTAATTCTTAATAAAGTATATGGGATCACTGTACATTTATGAATATACAAATTCCCCTAAATTTTTTTTGAAGGTTAGATCTTAGCACAGTAAATCAAGGACATACTATAATGACATAAAGCCTGTGTTTATCTTAGAGCCGGCAATCGTCGATTTTGAGATGATGTTACTGCTTCTTGAACCGTTGGCATTGCAAAATTGGTTTTGCTTCACAGCATTGCAATGCTGCTGTTTTAGTTTTAAATCCGTCTGCTGATAATGTTATCTTTTACCTATTTCACAAGTAAAATCTAACTACCGTATATGAATGTGTATATGACGTCATGGGAAAGGAATGTAATACGACCGCTGTGTATTAGAAGCAGAACAGATGAAGCTTTTTAAGGGTTAAATCAAAAGAAATTTGTAATATTTCATCATATATTTTTTTTCAGAGACTGATTTCTTCTCGACTGCCATTCATGAAATTGGCCATTCAGTTGGTATGAGACATTCAGATGTAGTTACTGCTATTATGTACAAAACCTATCAAGTATTTTTTGCTGATTCATTTCAATTCCATCAAGATGACTTATGGGGGATAGATTGTTTGTATCGTAAGTATAAAAATTTGAATTATAATTTTCTTTTAAATACAGTAGTTAATCGGTATAGTTCCTGTAACCAATGGCCTTTTCTTGTTGCGAAGTAAACCACTTTAAAAGAGCTTCTTCTTCATCTTTTTTGTGACAAAGTTGAAGTCTCTTCAATTTCTCTTTACCTTCATCTAAAATATTCTGAATTTTTCTGTTTTTTCAAATAGCGGATATTAAGGAATATCCAATATTGAACTCCCATGCAATATTCCCGTTCATTGCACTGCTTTTCAAACATCAAATAGGCCAGCTCGTTGGTGTAGTGGTTAGCGCAACGGGCTTCTACGCCAGGGTCCCGGGTTCAATTCCCGGTCAGGTCTGACATTTTTTCATCACTCATCTACATCTATCATTCTTCTCACTGTCTGTATTAGCAGAAATTGCAAAACAGTTAATGTTAAACAAAAAAAAAATATATGCGTTTTTTCCATCACGGTAAGACATCGAAGCGATGTTGCCATATTTACATTTATGTAAAACAGAAAAATAATGGACAGGTTTACATAAAAGATATGAACTAAATGTGAGTAAACTGGACAATAAAACTATATAGATCAGTGCTTTATTTAAGACACAAAAAGGAAGGATAGGCCTTTTAGTAATCAAACTTCGAACATGAACTACTGTAAATGCATGTTGAGACTAACTCTATTAAGAAAAAAACACGTTAAAACTAGTCAAAACAATGAGTAACATGCTGACTCATATACTGTCGAGAGATAACCAGCATAGTTAAAAATTCATAGTTGTCACTAAAACCGATATGTGATTTTAACCGATGTCAATGTAAACGATGTTATTTTATACTGCATGTTGTAGTGGACCAGACTTTCCATCGAATAATGGTCACACTAACCAACAGGTCATTGTATTTGATGTCGCTGTATGTGATAACTACTGTACAGTATTGTGCGAATTAATGTGAACAGAGACAAAATTTCAGTTTTCATAAGTTGGTTAACCAAACAGTCAAACATCCCCCCAAAAAAATGTTCTGGGGCTGTTTTTCATACTCAGGTACTGGCACACTTATTCCAATTGAAGGTATGATGAATAGTGAAAAATACAAAGCATTGCTAGGGCAACGCTTAGCTATAGAACTTAATAAATTACAGGCCGAAGGGACCGCAATTTTTTAACAAGACTCGGCTCCGTGCCAGATAATAATATTACCCTTCTTGATTGGCCTGGGAATTCACCTGATCTTAATCCTATAGAAAATTTGTGGGCAATATGTAAGGCTAGGCTACAAAAATTGGACTGTACGACAAAAACAAAACTGGTGGAAGCAGTGATTCAGGTTTGGTTTAGAGATGAAGCCATCACAAACAATTGCAAAAAACTTGTGGATTCCATGCCAAGAAGACTCCAGGAAGTCATAAAAGTAAAAGGGGGACACATTAAATACTAGTTAATGGAAATTATCTCATGTAAGTGTACCTAAATGTATCTTTGTCCTAAATAAATCATATTTACAAATTATTTCTGTTTGTTCACATTAATTCGCACAATAATGTATTTATTTTAACATTTTTTTGCACCTTAATGAAGAACATGTAAGTTTATAAGATCATAGATAAAGGAAAACTAAAGCAATTATAAAAATTTAGTAGAAATTTTAAGGATTTATACACTGGAATAAATTCTATTTATTTATTTTTCAGGCAACGAGAACTGTGATAAATCGGGAACAATCAGTAATGATATTCCACAAAGTCATCCTAAATATACATTTGAAGGAGATGATGGATGGCCTGAAGATCATTTAACCCATGACTGGTTTTTGAACCATGTTCTAAATAATTTTTATGAAAATGTACGAGTGTTTGGTTATCCTGGAAGGCTTAGTTCCCATAGGCACATATGTAATGGTCATTTTGATGCCGTAATTAGATTTCAAGAAGAATTAATGATTATCAAGAAAGATGTAAGTACTTTGTTTATTATTAACTACATTAATATAATTAGGAATTAAAGTTTACGTGTACAAGAGGAATCCAAAAAATAAGTTTCCCTAAGTTTTATATCAAAGTACGAGTTTCCGCGCGTGGTTAATTTTAGTTTGGGTGTAGTGGCAGTGCTTATCTGGTGGCTGTGAACCAATTAGGGGTCAGTAGTGAACTGATCAAAATGGAGGTTCCCCTTCGTTCTGCCGTAAGTTTTGAGATCCGTAGTGTTATTCGTTTTTTTGACTGCAAAAAATGAATTGGCTGTGGAAATTCATAAACGGTTGTGCAGTGTTTATGGTGAAGATGTCATATCTGTCCAAATGGTTCGTCGCTGGCGAACAATCTTTTGTTGAAGGCAGCGAAAATGTTCACGATCATTAGCATACCAGCCAACCAGCACCTTCTTGCGAAGCCAACGCCACTGCTGCTGTACATTAGGTCATTGATTCTGATAAGTGGCTCACACTTGACAAAATCTTGACTCAGCTGTCACCAAATATTGAAATTAGCCGGTCCTCTCTTCACAACATCATAATTGAAGATGTTCAGCTCTCAAAAGAGTGTGCAAGGTGGGTGCCAAATTTATTATCTGACACTCATAAGCAGTGTCGCTTGAAAGCTGCACAACCCTTTTTGAAATTGTTTGAAGATGAAGGTGAGGCCCTATTTTCAAGAATAGTCACTGGTTCACAGCTCAAAAATCATCTCTGCAGTCGTCGTTTCACTATGATGACTATTTGAGAACTGAGGTTGATAACTGGCTTCAGAAAATGGCGGAAGATTGATATAAAACTGGAATTAAAATCTGTTGTCATATACACAGACCAGGTGGTCTGTGTCTTCTGGGTCCGAATTAGTAAGAGTTTACTGTAATCAAACTGCTCTAAAAACTTGGATATCTTTTAAGTTATTGAAACAAGTTGTTACCGAGATGAGTTTTAAATTTAGATTAAAAGCATATTTTCTGTATTTAAATGTTTTTAAACTAAGGTCTAAGTATTCCGTGATTTTCAGTCTGACCAATAAAAAAGGTCATTTGTCAAAAATCTTGTTAGGTTGCAATGATAAAAGCCGCTTGTTTACAGTACTATGGATAATATGTTTATAAATTTGTGTAATTTATTCACTGAAAATACCTTGATGTTTCAGTTTGTCTGGAGGATGAAAGGACCAGGTGTTCTTGCAGATAGATATTATCCAGTGTCTATTAATAATTTTTTTGGTTTACAAGAAGGAACTCAACAATCAATTAGTAATGTTACTGCTGGATATCAACACCCTGGAGATTCTACAATAATTATTTTTTCTGGTAAACTTTTAAGTTTGTCATTCAGTATAGAAAGGTTCATGTGTTGTTGTTGTTGTTTAGGTCATCAGCCAAAAGGCTAGTTTGAACCTGTAGAGGTTTTACTAAGTACAGCGAGGAGTGAGGTGGTTTACTCTTGCCTTCCTCACTGAATGGAAAAGTATGCTTATCAGCAAGCCAGGCCCTCTGAAAAGCACATATTTTCCACTCTGCAAATGGCACCTTCATTTCATTCACCACAGGGTCTGGCTGTATAATAAAATTCATTACTTTCAGAGGAGATAACTCTGATTAGTGTCTTTTATACCTCTTCTATTCTTAAATGATTCAGTCATTTAATTGGCTGACCATACTATAAGAAACAGAACTATTTATTTTAGCCCTGCAATGAACAGATTGAGTGTAAATAATTGACACTCCACCTGTTTGTTATGGGCAGGAAAAGGTCAATATACAAGGTGCTATTAGAAAGTTCCCGTTCTGTACGCTTCATGACTGTATGAGCTGGCATGCTAGCATCCAATTACGTAATACCTAATGAGTCAGTGTACCAAGTTTTGTTGCATTGTGAGGTTGTGTTTTGTAATCGACTGTTTTCGTATTTGTAAAATTTTATGATACCTAATAAAGTCAGGCAAAAAGTTTGGATCAAGCTTTTACTTTCTCTTGCCTATATGAATATATTGGAAGGAAAGTATTGTTTTCATGTCGATTTTAAGAAATCGAGTTTTCAACAGATCTACACGTTTTCGGACCACTTGAACCCTAAAAAACATGTTTTTAGCGATTGATCTGAGTGTGAACGGAATATCTCAAAGAACAGAACATCATACAAAGTTGAAACTTGAAACTTAAGTTAGATACCACTAGAGGACCCGACACGAACATTTTCATCTAAATCTGTCTATCGGAAGTAGTAGTTTATTCGTGTAATTTTCCACTTTTTTGCGTTCTCAAAAACTACTATGATTTTTTTAAATCGCCTCATTTACTAAATTTTTTTATGTTTTAAAAGATAGGGTAGGCACCATGTCTGCTAAAATTCTTAGGAAGTTGTTTTCTCATAAAAAAAATTGTTATTTTAAGATTGTGACTTTAATATGCATTTTATTGCAAAAATGTATACAATAAAAGTTGTAGAGAATTTAAAATCCTACAACTTTTATTTCAAAATTCTTTTTTGTATAAAGCTTAGTTTAGCTAAGCTTAATTAGCTATTTTCTGTTTTTTTCTCACAAAAACATGTAAAAACAATTGATGTTTTTTAAAGATTTCAACCTTAGTCTGCATTTTACGACAAAAGTGTATATAATTAAATTTATAGGAAATTAAAAGATCTACAACTTTTTTTATTTTGAGCATTTTTCTCTACAGAGCCAAGTTAAGCGCAAAAGAGTGATTTTCTGTATTTTTAACCCAACCTGAGGTTGATTTTCATTTTGCGTCTTTCACTCATGATTAAAATAAGGTTATGTTTTTTGAGGTTAGTTTTTTGTTTATTTCTAACGTTAGGTTATATTGTTCATTATTTTCATTGGCAAGAGAAAGTGGTATGAGTGTTACACACCAGATTTTTATAATATTACTATAATTGTGAACATCTGTTACTCTATCAGATTCAGTAATTTTTGTTTGTAAAAATAAAGGTGTTAATATTCTACGTAGTTCTCGTTTTCAATGACATGAAACACGATAAATGTATTCATGAAGTACTATTATAGTAACCGTGAAATTGCGAGCCTGGATCTAGTTACAGTAATGCAGTGTTGCTGCATTTGGCAGAGTGGGAACAAAATTTTTATATTTTATTATTATCTTATCATAAAATTTAGAAATTTAATTTTGTTCTTGCTTCAAGATTGTTTGCCAAATTTTTAAAAAACTTATAAACATTACTGATTATTTCGTTACTTTGTTTTCTAAGGTCTTTCTTTCAATAATGACGGTCGCTGTTTGGAGTCGATTTTTCGGGTTGGTCGTCAAAATCACTGAATTCATTCATATTTACATCTAAAAATACACTGAAAAATAACATAAAATTTTAAAGCTGGCCGCATTGGCGTAGTTGGTAACGTGCTTCCCTCTCATTGTGCGGTCCTGGGTTTGAATCCCACTCAGGCACAGCATATCTTCATACGTTACAAAAAATCATTTCATCCTTCACAATTACAACCCAATGTCGTCGCTAATGACCACTGTTGTTGATGCGATGTTAAATAAACAAAGAAAAAAAATTTTAATTTTTTTAACGAAAGACTGTATTATGAGGCGTGTTCAGAAAGTAAGTACCATTTTTAAAAGAAACAAGTAAAACAATTTTTTTCAACACAATTTTATTTCTACATGAAAGCCCAAACCTTAAACTATTTTTCGACATAGTTTCCACCGATGTTCAAACACTTGTCGTAGCGGGTGGTCAATTTGTCTAATCCTCTTCGTAGAAGGTTCTCGCCACTGACGTGCACAAAACCAAGAGACTCGGAAGTGCTTTGACTTTTCTCACATGGTACAGTGATGATGGTGAGGATTTTTTTAACAAAATTGTGACAGTTGATGAAACTTGGGTCCATCATGTCACACCGGAATCTAAACAGCAGTCAATGGAGTGGCGATACAAGCAATCCCCGAAGAAACAAAAATTCAAGACGACAATGTCTGCACAAAAAAATCATGTGCACTGTCTTTTGGGATCGGAAAGGTGTTTTGCTGATTGATTTTCTCCCAAGAGGTGAAACCATTAATGCGGCAAGGTATTGCTAAACCTTAAGAAAACTAAGGCGGACAATTCAAAACAAACGGAGAGGAATGCTCAGTAATGGAATTGTGTTGCTCCATGACAATGCTCGGCCCCATACCACTGGTGACACCCAAACATTGGTTCGACAATTTCGTTGGGAGCAGATCGATCACCCGCCCTACAGCCCGGACTTGGCACCGCCTGACTACCACTTGTTCCTGCACATGAAGCGCGAGCTAGGCAGCCAACGCTTTGAAACCAACGAAGTGAAAACTGCCGTGGAGTCGTGGCTACATTTGTTGGCGGGAACCTTCTACGAAGAGGGTATAGACAAATTGATCACCCGCTATGACAAGTAGTTAAATTACGATTGTATTGTTATATATGTTTTAAGAGAGCAGTATTGGGTCTTACCTGTTGCTCTCACATGTAAAACTTTATTAAATAAATAAATAAATAAAGTGTTTGAACATCGGTGGAAACTATGTCGAAAAATAGTTTAAGGTTTGGGCTTTCATGTAGAAATAAAATTGTGTTGAAAAAAAATTGTTTTACTTGTTTTTTTTAAAAACGGTACTTACTTTCTGAACACGCCTCGTACAATTAAACGGCCTATAAAGTAAACAAATTTTTGATACGAAAATGACTTTTAAAAAACAGCTCATAAACGTTGTCTATGTCACGCTTGCATTGAATTAACCGAGTGAAGCAATTCCAATGCCATGGGCAGGGCAGTTGGAATTGGCAACACTGTTAGGCAGGACGGGTGGAGGTACATGACTGCTTGGTTTACTATGAAGCTCGCAATTTCGTGGTTAATAGTATAGCATAGTCACACCAAAAAGTCTTGTTTTCTAAAATTTGGTCCCGGTATAGCATACCATCACAAAGAAAGCATTGGATATATTCACTAGGAATTAATTTTCAGTATTTGTAATTTTCAGGTGATAAAACATGGATTTTTGATGGAAATTCATTGCAGTTAAGAGGGATTCGAAATTCGCAACTAGGGGCAGTAGATGCAGCAATGGCGTTACAAAATTTCACATATTTTTTTGGGTAAATATTATTAAGTAGACACTGTTAATCATACTTAATGGTGTCAGGTTTTTGAATGAATTACAAGTTCAAACCCATTTTATATACCATGTTATATTTCTATACCTGATAGTATATTTTATCTCACCATTCCATCCTTACAAAGCTAACAGAACCCTCCCGTGAATAAGTTTCAGGGATCTTTCTGCAGCAGATTTCCCTCCATGTTTGTTTGCCATCGTCTGTCTACCAGGATTTACATGCGAAGATAACATGGGTGGTGATTAGTTTCTCATCACCATGTAGTGTACACATCAGATCACCATGAAAGTACCTGTGTTACATGTTGCAAGCTGTTTCATGCTTAGGAATAAGTACCAATAATGGAGAACCAATCATGTATGATGGAGTGGGCACCAGAGTAAGAACCTGTGTGGGAGTAACAGAGAGTTTTCCAGTGACTGTGGGTCTGCATCAAGGCTCTGCTTTAAGCCCATATCTATTCAACTTGGTTATGGATACACTTACTGAAGGGGTGAGAGAGCAGGCACCCTGGATAATGCTTTTTGCGGATGACATTGTGCTGGTGGGAGAAACCAGGGATATAGTGGAGAGGAAACTGGAAAGTTGGAGAGAGGTATTAGAGGAGGGAGGCCTGAGGATCAGCAGGGAAAAGACTGAATACCTATGGTTTGGAGGTGAGGATAAGAGTGGAGGGGTGTGTTTGCTGAATGAAGTGGTGAGAAGGGTAAAGTGTTTCAAGTACCTTGGTTCATGCCTCACCGAGAGTGGAGGACTGGAGGAGGAAATTAACCATAGAATACAAGCTGGATGGAATAACTGGAGGCGAACGACAGGTGTATTGTGTGACAGAAGGATTTGGACAAAAATGAAGGGAAAGATATATAAGACAGTGATTAGACCGGCATTGTTATATGGTAGTGAGATTTGGCCTATGACGAGGAGACAGGGAAACAAGTTGGAGGTTGCGGAAATGAGGATGTTGAGGTGGATGCAGGGAAAGACTAGGAAAGATAGGATACGGAATGAGGTAATAAGGGAGTCTGTGGGAGTGATAGAAGTGTCCAAGAAGGTTCAGGAACGAAGACTGCAGTGGTATGGACATTTGATGCGTAGGGAGGAGGAGTATGTGGGGAGGGTTGTGGATGGATTGGTGGTGGATGGGGTGAGAGGGAGGGGGAGACCCCGGAGAAGAAGGAGAGACGCCGTGGCGGACGACCTGAGGGAGAAGGGCCTGAGCGAGGAGGATGTGGTGGATCGGAGAGAGTGGAGGAGAAGAATAAGGAACAGCGACCCCTGAGGAAGGGAAAAGCTAAAGAAGAAGAGAGAGAGAATCATTCTCTTAGTGTTTCTTAGCCCAGCAGTTTATTTCCAATATCTGTGCTATACCTTATTGAACTATTCAGATATGGTCCACCTCCTACCTTTGTGTTCAATATTTTGGATGGTGTCTTTTCTCCTATTAAACTACAGTTATCTGATTTTAATTGGGACCAGAGCAGTTCTGTTAATCAAATACAGTGGAAACCCCCTTATCCGGATCCTCCCATATCTGGACTCAATCAAAGAGGCCTAAATTAACTAAATTAATTTGGCATGGATCAAATTGTTGAAGGAGTTAGAAAAATACAATGAGATTACTTAAATAACATAACTATCCGGATTATTAAGTTGTTTAAATAAATCTATTATGTATATATATTATGCCAGCCCATTGGCATAGTGGGTAACGCAACTGGCTTCTACCCCGAGGTCCAGAGTTCGATTCCCGGTCAGGTCTAGCATTTTTTCATCACACATCTTCATCTATCATCCTTCTCACCGTCTACATTAGCAGCAATTGCAAAACAGTCTGTCGTAAAAAATATGTATTAAGTTGCATTTGCGTTTATTGTGACTAATGTCAGAAGAAAGTTTGTAGAAATGCTTTTTGTATACTACTGTATATATCTTCTGTATGTATTACAGTGTAATATGACCGCTGCAATTACTGACACCGGATGTGGTTGTTGGTTGATCTATAAAAATCAATGATGATTGTGACAATAATGATAAGTGGTTAAATAGTGACGCAAATGATAGTGGTTTCCAAATGTTGACGGATGAAGATATTGTCCAGGAAGTATTACAAACAGATGACGAGAAAACTGATTAAGATGAAGAACTTGACACTACTGAACCATGCTTCAGACCTTTTAATGCTGAAGCATGCAATTGTTGCTGCTTCAGCGAATTCAGGATTTAGCAGCAACAAAACGTTAAGTGTTGTATGTGCCAATAAAACTTGATAATTTCTGTGCAAGTGAAAATACATAACTGTATTATAATATAGTGTAATATGTAATCGATTTCCAGGATTACATACAGGTATGAATATAGATTATGTCCTACAATTAGGTATTATTATGAACTGTGTGCTGTAAAACCTAATACTGTATAGTACATACATGTTTTTATCTTTTTTTGACTTTCAGTATACTGTAGTATACTGTGGACAATTCGAATTGACGCAACTCTTGCTCTACGTGTACACACAGTTCCGCATAAACTATATCCGTAACCTATTCTTTCAACAAGGTATACAAATTTTAATGTACGCAAATGCCTACAACCTTATTTTAATGTACAAACATACAAATAATTATTTCATTTTAAAATACGAGGTGTGGCAATTAAATAATGAGACTGACTTTGTAAAAAATTTTATTTTTATTTTATACATAATCACTTATTGTCACCTTCAATATACACACCTTCTCTATCCCTACAACTCTCCATGCGAATTTTCCATTGTTGGAAACAGTGCTGGAAGTCATCTTTTGTCAGCTCCTTCAGGACACATGCCGCTTTCTCTTTTGCAGCTTCCACAGACTCAAATCTTGTCCCTTTTAATGCAGATTTCACCTTAGGAATCAGGTAGAAGATAATAACATGTGATGAAACGTGGTTCTTTACTCATGATCTGGAAATGAAGTGCCCATCCATGCACTGGAATAGCCGAACTTCACCGAGAGCCAAAAAAGCTCGAATGAGCAAGTCAAAATTTAAAGCAATGATGATTGTTTTTTTTTTTATATCCATGGGATTGTGTACCTTCACTGGGTGTCTGAAGGTCAAACAATTAATCAATATGCACCAGCTCATTCTACTTTATCTGTCAAAAGGTTCCTAGCCACGTACAGCATCTCAGTGTTTAAACATCAATAAGGTATTCACCAGATCTTGCACCATATGACTTCTACCTGTTCCCTAAGGTGAAGTGAAATCTGCATTAAAAGGGACAAGATTTGAGTCTGTGGAAGCAGTAAAAGAGAAAGAGGCACGTGTCCTGAAGGAGCTGATAGAAGATGACTTTCAGCACTGTTTCCAACAATGGAAAATTTGCATGGAGCGTTGTAGGGATAGAGAAGGAGTGTATATTGAAGGTGACAATAAGTGATTATGTATAAAATTTTAATTAAATTTTTTACGAAGTCAGTCTCGTTATTTAATAGCCACACCTCGTATTTTAAAATGAATTAATTATTTGTATGTTTGTACATTAAAATAAGGTTGTAGGCATTTGCGTACATTAAAATTTGTAAACCTTGTTGAAAAAATAGGTTATGGATATACTTTATGCGGAACTGTGTATACACGTAGAGCAAGAGTTGTGCCAGTTCGAATTGTCCACAGTATACTATATTGACCTCACTGCAACAAGTTTTGTTGCATACTGCACTATTCATTTCTATAGCCACTGAAG
The DNA here is from genome assembly GCA_035578175.1 of Catonia carolina. Classification (NCBI taxonomy): domain Eukaryota; kingdom Metazoa; phylum Arthropoda; class Insecta; order Hemiptera; family Achilidae; genus Catonia; species Catonia carolina. The sequence continues at coordinate 44,488,437 of JAQMRL010000004.1, forward strand.
TGGCTTCGCTTAGCACAAGAGTTAACATTCTGAACTTTATCCACTGCTGCTTGAAATAGTTGTAGTTGTTTAAGTACCACAATCTGAGATTTTTGAACCAGGAAATACGTCTTCTCCCCACGCTACGCTGTCCACCTATTCTTCCTTGTAATATAGATGGGAGCAACACATCTCTTTTTCCTTTGCGCATTATATGTTTCAAATACTCAAGCTTCTTAATCTTTAAAACACTACTGGCAAACAGATAAAGATTGGAGAAAAATTTATACATGGTCAAACAAAGAGGAGTTATTAGTAATTTATATTAATTTAAAAAATGGAACTGAATGAGGGGCTGATTTTATTATTGAAAATACAAAAAAGAGTAGGTTTAGCTTCAGGTGTTTCTGTAAGTAGTGTTCAGCAGATTTTTTAAACTATGTAAATATAATACTTCCTTAGTTTAAATGAATTGAAATTTATGAAAAAACGATATGATTCAAAACAAATTTTTCTAGGGGTAACAAGTACTGGATGTCTGATGAACGAAACACATATTCAGGATATGTAGAACAATTATTAAGTAACAGAAATATTACTACATTAGATGCAGTAATGACTTGGAATGATGGTAATTTTTATAAACTTACAAATTATTATTATTATTATTATTATTGTCGTCATTGTTTTGAATGAAGCAAAATGAAAACCAACCTTAGTTTGGCTTAATTATATGGAAAATCACTCTTTGACGCTAAACTAGGCTCTGTAGAGAAAAACGCTTCAAATAAAAGTTGCAGATCTTTTAATTTCCTATAAATTTGATTATGCGTACTTTTGTTGTAAAATGGATACTAAGGCTGAAATCTTAAAAAATCCAATTTTTTTATACATTTTAATGAAAAATCACTAATTACTGCTAAACTAAGCGTTATAAAAAGAAAGGTTTGGAATAAAAGTTGAAGTTTTTTAAATGTTCTACATCTTTGATTATATACACTTTTTCTATAAAATGCATATTAAGGCCGCAGTCTTAAAAAAACATTTTTTTTTTACGAGAGCACTGCCTCCCAAGAATTTCACCAGGCATAGCACCTACCCTATCTTGTAGAGCATAAAAAGTGTATTGAATGAGACGATTTTTAAAAAATCATAGGAGCCGTTTTTGAGAATCGCACAAAAGTGAAAAATTACTAACTTAAGGTTGACCAAATTTGATGAAAATGTTCATTTTGGGTCTTCTAGTAGTACCTAATTTATGTTTCAACTTCACAAGATGTTCCGTTCTTGAGATATTTTGTTCACACACACAGACTTATCGCTAAAAACATCTTTTTTTTGGGTTCAGGGAGTCTGTAAACGTGTATATCCGGTGCAAACTCGATTTCAAAAAATTGACATGAAAAAATACTTTCCTTCCTGTATGTTCATATAGGCAAGAGAAAGTAAAAATGTAAAAAATAGCTGCCAAGAATGATTGACATCTTGAAAATTCTTCAACATTTTTCATTGTATGAAAGAATTTTATCATTAGTTTGAAAATTTTCTGTATTTTTTAGTAGACTTAATGTTTTAAGAAGACAATATAGATTCATGATTTTTGTTACAGGTATAACTTATGTTTTTAAAGGAAATGAATTTTGGGGTTATAATTTTTCTGATATCTATAAACCAACGTTACTTCCAGGTTATCCGAAGACAGCTTCAAATTATTGGATCGGTTGTGATTTATAAGAATGAATATGATGGTATTTTATCAAAGGAGATGAGTGAAAAATATGGTACAAATTTTTAAATAAATTTTATATTTTTCCAAAATGTATAAGTTTTTTTTCAATTGATTATCTAACCTTAATAATAATGTAATCAAACTACTTTTTCATTCACAAAATGATAAGAAATAATTATTTCATTCGCTTTTGTTGTTAGTCTAAGAAAATAAATAAATTTATGAAATTATTAACTGTTTATAAGTAGAGATTAATGATGGTGACAAATAAAGGTTACACCGGGTGAGCAACATAAAAACCGAACCAAAACGTAACCGCTGCAGAATTGGTAGGTTATGTTGTAATGAAATTGTATGAATGATTGGGATAATTTAAACAAAAAATAACCTTAAACGTAATTTATATGTTACATTTATTTACCTTTGTTACAAAAGATGTTAAAAATTATCACCCTGAGCTTCGGTGCATTTTTGAGCTCGACTGATCATATGGAGAGCCATCTGACACAAAACGTTGTTAGGTGCATTGATTTCTCAGACTCAAATCTTGTCCCTTTTAATGCAGATTTCACCTTAGGGAACAGGTAGAAGATAATAACATGTGATGAAATGTGGTTTTTTACTTATGATCCGGAAACGAAGCGCCAATCCATGCACTGGAAAAGCCGAACTTCACCGAGAGCCGAAAAAGCTTGAATGCGAAAGTCAAAATTTGTAATGATGATCGTTTTTTTTTTTATATCCATGGGATTGTGTACCTTCACTGGGTTCCTGTAGGTCAAACAATTGATCAATATTACTACCTTGAGATTCTTTCTAAACTACGTCGAAGAGTAAGGAAAAACGCCCCGAAATGTGGAAGGACAAATAATGGGTTCTCCACCAAGATAATGCGCCAGCTCATTTCGCGTTCTCTGTCAAGAGGTTCCTAGCCAAGTACAGCATCTCAGTGTTAGAACATCCACCTTATTCACCAGATCTTGCACCATGTGACTTCTACCTGTTCCCTAAGATGAAATCTGCATTAAAAGGGATACGATTTGAGTCTGTGGAAGCTGTAAAAAAGAAAGCGGCATGTGTCCTGAAGGAGCTGACAGAAGTTGACTTCCAGCACTGTTTCCAACTATGGAAAATTCGCATGGAGAGTTGTAGGTATAGAGAAGGAGTGTTTATTGAAGGTGACAATAAGTGATTATGTATAAAATTAAAATAAAATTTTTTACGACGACAGTCTCGTTATTTAATAGCCACTCCTCGTATAACAACAAAACCAAACTTTACCACTTTGCCTGCTTAAATTTAATACTTTGGCCAGCCCATAGTGTAGTAATTAGCACAACTGACTTTTACGCCAGGAGTCGTGGGTTTGATTCTCAGTCAAAAATTCTTCATCTATCACCCTTCATCATTTGTATTAACAGTAATGTGCAAAACAGTCTGATGTTAAAAAACTTTGCTTGCTGAGCTTGAAAAACTATTCATGAACATGAATGCTGGCCATTTCTGGTAATACGATTTGAAGGATAATCTGAATATTCAGTTTAAATGAGAGAATATTATAGTCAATGATAAAATATTTAGTCTGCCTGGCCAGTTCATTACCGTGATCTATTCGACCACAAGTCTTGTAAATTTTGTTTTTGGTTGTAGTATGACACAAGTGTAAATTACCTTCCAGTCGTTCCTTGTACGCTGCATACGCATTCCTTTACAGCCTGTGAGAGGTATCAGAAGTATGTTATAGTTGGCGTTGGCAGGAGCCGGGAGTATAGTGTCGGAGAACAAACTTAAAAAAAAATTCCGTTTTGCCCACTCACCGTTCTGAAGAGTACTTAAGCAAAATTGTAATACATTTTTGTTTACTATAACTAACCTTTATACCTTTATTGTACTTCGGATATTACTATAAAATTATAGAATAAACACTATATTTACGCATCTGGTAGCCCTAATTCTGATAGACTAGTTAGTTTAGAGCAGTGATTCTCAACCTGGGAGTCGTGGTGACATTATGGGGGGGGTCACGAAACAAAAATGAAATCGTTTAAACATTTTACGAGAAAAAATCATTTATTATAAACTTACTTATAAACATTTTACATGCAATAAGTACACTTACTTGTAAAGAAAATAAATTAATTATTAATGTGATGGTTACATTTGTTTTCATTTAAAATTTCTTCATATGTGGATCTTCATTAGAAACATGTAAAAGTAAATTGTTCTCGAGTAATAACATACGATTCCTATATTTAGTTTTTAGAGCAACCATAGAGGAAAACCCCTTTTCACAGAGATAAGATGTTGAAAAAGGTATTAATATTTTCATATTCATGTCGGTGAGGAAGCCAAAATGTATTTAAATCTTCAGATGCAAATTACAGTTGTAGCGTTTTGTCGGTAGATATTTCGATGAGCCGGTCGTGAATTTCAACTGGTAATTTAGCTGCGACAACAAAATTTTCACTAAATGGATTCAGTACCCATCTCTTTGAGAAATTATTATTTTTATCTTCCGGTAAATAGTCTGTCAACTGAGTTTTTAGCTCACACAAATCCATCATCATGCAACTGAAACTGTGTTGAATAATAATGTCTTGTTCATTCAAATTTTTCTCAATATAATCCGAAGTGAGTGGGAACGAATCAAAAAGACATAAAAATAGTGCAGTTTGATCATATAATATTAAAAAAAAACATTTTACATTTATAATTGGGTCTTTTCCGTTTTCTGTATGCCACAATCAAATCCGAATTCCCTGAAGGGTTGCAATTTGTTCATTTTTCCCATTCCCTGCCTTACTGAATACTCATACTGACAGACACACATACACACACACACGTCCTTTCCAGCCCCAGTGTATAGTACTATGTTACATGTTCTTTTGTTTTTTTTTTAATTCAATTATTTAAGTTAATAAATCCTTTTTTGCTAAAACTTTTGTTTATTTAGGTCCGAAGTGTTTTAATCTGTTGCCTATTGAAATTAAAAATAGCTTAAACGTGTTAATATTTTCAAGAAAGGTTAAAGATTGGCTCAATGACATAACTGATGTTGATTCACCTGTAAGAATTGTTGGTTAGTGTTGGTGTTTTACCGTTGCTGACTTACAGTGCTTGCTATTCAGTCTTTGTAGGAATTTACTGATCTTGGTAAACAATATAACAATAATAACCGATTTTAGTGTTAGTCATGTACAGGTGAATATCTGCTCGGAAGATTGACGGCTTGGTTAATATTGTTGTTAAAAAATATAGTTAACATGCGCTGTAGCTGCCGCTACAATTTGAATTGTCATTTGTAGTGGATGACGACATTTGATTTGTAATTTATTTCTATAATTCATTTGTAAACTTGTTTTTATGTATTTTGTTTTTTTTATATATATAACCACCGTTTACTTGAGTTGGTGGTTATTTATTCCTAGTAGATAAGATATAATTTTACATTTGTATAAAGAGGAATAAATAAATATTATTATTATTATTATTATTATTTAACGTCGCATCACTACAACGGTCATTAGCGACGACGTTGGGGTGTAACTTTTTGTACCAAGTTGTAACGTAAGAAAATATGCCGTGCCTTAGTGGGATTCAAACCCAGGACCGCATGATGAGAGGCAAGCACGTTACCAACTGCGCCAATGCGGCCTTCTTTTGTTTTATTTTCCTATTACTACATTACTATTAAGTTATATTTTTAATTGAATTTTTTGCTATTACTAGGCTACATTATACTATTACCTTAAATTTTTTAATTATTTACATTGGGAAGAGAAAGTCGTGTGAGTGTTTCACACATACTTTTTTAGTTGTCACATCTAGGACTGTGTAATAATCCCTTTTCCTGAAGGAACTCTGCAGCATCTTCCGCCGTCCGATTATTATTAAGTAACTACAAAATTCATAGCAAACTGTATAGTAACTAACTGTGAAATCGGAGTGGAGTTGATACTACGCAGGAATATTGCTAGTCAGATTGGCGCAGGAGTGGGAGAATTGTGTAACCTTCAGGGAATTTGGATTTGATAGTGGCATACAGAAAACGGAAAAGACCCTTATAATTAGTTAAAATTCAATTAATGAAAATTCAATTAATGAAGTAAGGCTTACTATTATGCGGGGCGGGGGGGGGGTCGCGAAATATTAATTTTATTTATATTTACTATTTGGGGGTCGCGGAGCAAAAATGGTTGAGATTCACTGGTTTAGAGGTTTGTGATTAGCGGAATAAACAATGACCGCTAGGTTGCAGTACTAGTATTTTTGGTGTTATTATTTTAAAAACATATGGGCTTTGTTGTTATTAAAGAGGTTAGGTTGTTTGCTAGTAAATATCTCGAACACTTGAACTGGATATCATAAATATTGTCACAAACATATAAAGTAAGTTAACATTTTATTATTTAAAATAGTTATTTAATCTGAAAGAGCATTTTCTTATAACAGTTTTGCGGATAATAGTAACTATGAACGTCACGGTATCGTACGGTATTTCAATGATATGTATATTTTATTAGTTAAGTGTAACTTACGCCACAGTTCTTGAAAGAACTAATCTTGTAAGTATGTTAGTAGACAGGCATAGTTTACTAAAGAGAAAGGTTTTAAAATACTATAAGTACTGAAAAAAATACAATTGAAAGGCTATAAAGTTGCGTTGTAGTTTGCCAAACCCACCGGGTTGGTCAAGAGTCAAGAGGTAAAGTCGCCGCGAATCAACTGTTAACCAGCTGATATTTTCGGAGACGAAGGTCCCTGGTTCAAATCCTAGTAATGGTTGTTAATTTTATACGGATTTGAATACTAGACTGTGGTTACCGGTGTACTTTAATTGTTGGGGTTCAATAAACCATTTAACCTCAGGAAAAGTCGGCCTGGGTCTGTGCAAGACTACACCTCATACACATCATCCTCATTTCATAGGGTCATGGGGTTGCTTATTGTTCTGAATTGAACAGATTGCAACGTAACCATTCGGAGTAGTTTGTCAAGTGAACGTATAGTCCTTTCGATGTAGCATGATAGTACATTTTTAGTATTACTTTAATGGAATAAAAAAAGAGGGAATTTTGAAATGTGCTCACCATTTAAGATATTTTTCTTTGCTTTAACTTTCCCTGTTAGTGAATGAAGCGTTTTAAAAGAGAAATTAATAATGGAAAAGAAAAAATGTAATGATTTTTCCACCAACACACGGCAAATTAAAGTAAAATTAATTAGTTAATTGTTATTTTATTATATTGTTAAATTTTAATGTATTAATTAATCACGTCTTGTGTATTGAATACACCAACGGCCCGTTGGCGTTGTAGTTAGCGCAAGTGGCTTCTACGCCGGAGTTGCGGGTTCGATTCCCGGTCAGGTCTGGCATTTTTTATCACTCATCTTCATGTTCAAATGCAAAACAGCCGGACGTAAAACAAAAACATTAATTTTGTATTGAATGCATGGGTTACTGAATGCAACACTAACAAATGCCAGTAAAATAATAATTTGATATGATTTTCAAAATTGAAACAAAGATTTTTATTGGCCGCCTCCGTAGCGTAGGGGTAGCGCGCTAGCCTACCACACGGCGGTCCCGGGTTCGATTCCCGGCCAGAGTCTGGAAATTTTCAAAGTTAAAAAAGACTTCATATTTACTTATCTAACCTTAGTAGCTAATGAACCGAACTGTTGAAGCGACTTTAAATATAAAGTAAAAAAAATATCTATATTATACTAGGTAAAGTACCCATTCTTCGAACGGTTTCCTTGGTGCCGTGGACGGTCGGTTGGGGTACCGAGTTCGATCCCTGTCAGGTCTGATACTCTTTAAATATTCATTATTATCTACCTCCTTTCAAAGTCAGCAGTATTATTGATGAAAAAAATGAGTTGAACGTTAAATAAAAGCGATATCTTGGTGTTTTTTTTAAATTAAAATATGCAGCACTTTATTAGTTTCATAATAAATGAAAGGTAAATCACAATAGGAACACCACGATGGTAACCACTATTAAGACGACTGATTCATTTTTGACTACGAGACTGAGAAAAGATGTGTATAGGTTACTGGTGGCATGGGTAGGTAGGTAACTGACTGAATGAACACGGGTTTTACCGGCGCGTAGGCCTGTGTTTTATTGTTCTGTTTATTTTGTATGTTAATATTCTTCTAAAAATATTGGTTTATTTTTATTTTATGTCTCCGTTATTATGCATGAAAATGAAAAACTTAACATAATCAAACTTATTCGTCTTTAAACGTTTCGTAATTTCGATTATATAACATTTTTTGATAAATTGACTTTTAACGGAGATTTTCGTAACTTTTGGGGACCTTTTCCGTTATTTCACATCATCAAAATATCGTGTGAATGCACCTTTACTGTCGACCCAGCAACTGCCTGCACGTGTTCTGTACTGTTCGATTAGCGATCGGTTGATTCTTTTATTTTCGGTTGTTTTCATTTTCATTATATTTTTGGTTGTTTTTTCCTTCATTCTTTTACAAGTTTCACAAATTATTTACAAGCTTTATTTTCCAAATTACAATACAATTAAGATCAAACAATTTCAAAACATTAGAATGTATAAATAAAGAAAATAACATAATTTATTAAAACATACAGAAAAATTACAAATATGATTAAGATCAAACGATTACAAAATATTAAAATTTAAAAAAACTGAAAATAACACAAATTTTTTTTAAAAAATACAGAAAAATTACAAAACATTAAAATTTAAAAATACAGAAAATAACACAAACTTATTTAAAAAAATACAGAAAAATTACAATTTTATTCCAAAAGATTAATTATGTATTGAACCGAACACGTGCAAAGCAAACAACCAACTGATGTGTATTAATAAACATGCAAACAATATCTACAATATTAATTTTATTGAGTGGGAGAATCAGAACATAACAATAAAGATGCGTTTACACGAGGCGACTTTAAGGTTACAGATGGTGTGATGTGAAATAACGGAAAAGGTCCGCTTTTTGTTTACCCCTCCCTCTGAACTCCCCCATCCCTTTGTGATATTAAAAAAAATTATAGCCTATTTTCATTTCAATTATGTCCAGAACCTAGATCCCGGAATTGATTGAATTTGGTCGCCGGTTCTTGCGTGAGTGATGCCGTAACATCCAAACAGACAAAAATTCAGCTGAACTTATTTTCGGTGTTTACGTGTACATCTGGCGTAGAAACAAATTTGGGGCATTTTGAAAAATTGTTCAGACAAAATCACAATTTTATTTACCTATATAGATTTTGTAAGAATGAAAGGGAAATTTTACTTTCGAAAAGGGACTTTTTATTTTGAAAAGTACTACCATTCAGAGACTTACTACCATGATCTCGTATTTCGAATGGACCTTATTAATACGTATTGTATGTGTATCTTGGACAATTCGAATTGGCATAAGCAGCCTCGGTGTTTATCTACTTCACTCTTCGCCTCTCGCCATGTAACGACGGTACAGTCACAAAAGTATACAATCGCTAACGTAATGTGCGACTCGCGCACAGTCACTACGCTTTGTTTTCACTGTTTTTATTAATTATCTATCAGACATAATGATGTGACTAATTTATTTTCATATATGATTTTCTGTTCATTATATATTCAGACAAATTTGTTTAGTTTGTTGCTTGCGTCTGTATAGTTTAGCGTGTTTTGCAGTTTAGCTCTTATAATTTATAGTTTACATTTTTACTAGGACAAATTAAATACATATTTTAAAATGAAATTATTATTTGTATGTTTGTACATTAAAATATGGTTGTAGGCATTTGCGTACATTAACATTTGTAGATCTTGTCGAAAGAATAGGTTATGGATATACTTTATGCGGAACTGAGTGTACACGTAGAGCAAGAGTTGTGCCAATTCGAATTGTCTACACCTACAGTATAATTATTAACTATATTATTATTATACTCCCCGTTCCTAAGCTTTGTGCAGCTAAGAGGAATGCATTACGTCACTAATACTGAGAGAGATTGCGTTAGTAGTTGTAACTTTTTACTAGTACTATGTTCTAGTAGTCGTGGGTACTATCCAAACTATAGTTCAGCCGCTCTAAGTTTGCTCCTACTGTCAACAAACCAAAACCAGCTACTACAGGGTGCACGCTAGAGTCCGTGACTTTATGGATGTCGTATTCCTATTAAGATAACTATTTTTTAAATAGTGATATGATGTAGGCCTAACAATTTCATTTATAAAAATACTTTTAAAAGTATTTTGTATTTAAATACTTTTGAAAGTTACTTTTGTTGTTACTTTTTAATCAGCGTGTACACATTTTTACATAATGCGCATGCTCAGTGACGTCACTATTTGTTTACATTAGGAGCAAACTTAGAGAGGCTGGACTGTACATGTATTCTGTGTCGCCGTCTACAGCGAATAGTGAAAACAACACCACGTATGTCACCGCACTAGGCAGCTTACTGCTTAGCGAAGACAATGAGATGATTAGTACAGTGTTATGACGTAGCAGCAGTCTGATACTTCGTCCGTCCCCTTCATCCCGCAGCTGCACAGAGCTCAGATTCATACAGTAGTTTTAGTATTATTATTATTATTTTTATTATATTGAACTAGTTCTGTGTACAATAAAATTTTTATTAAGTGAGAACATAAATAAATAAATAAATGAATAATCGTAACTTTTCTTATAAAAAATTTATTTTACTAGACTACAAAATTACTGTTAAACATATTTTTGCTTTTATAATTTTATTACTATTTTATGTGTGACCAATCTGAAGTATGTCACATGAAGTAGGAAACTATGTTATTCAAGGATGTGGAAGTTGTAAATCTACTTGTTTAATTAATTTTAATTTAATTAGTGTAAATCTAACACATGAAGTTCATCTAACAAATATATTGAAACTAGATCTAATTCTTTTTGTTACTTTAGGTTCCAAGAGACTCATCAACTTAATTTCATTTTTACTTGCCAAATTTGCTATTATACCTTTTTCGATATACTCATAAAACTCTTCTAAAGTTGTTTTCTGTAACTTTTTCTTATATAAATCTTGAAATACTGATAAAATTTCTTGTAATGTTTGTTGATAGCTTTCTGATATTTTTAAAGATGTTTTGAAACATGGATCTGGTTCGCAATTCAATTTGCTTGCCAATACCAATATTTTGCAAAGATTTAAAGAACAGTTGTTTCTTTCTGATTCACAACGTTCTAACCATTTTAATACCGTTGGTATTCTCCATGGAGGCTTTGCTACGTGAGGTGAACAATATTTCAAATAATTCAATGCATATTTTGGTCTACTTTTTAATACTTTGTCACATTTGAAAAATAACTTGTAGTTAACGCTCCCATTTCTGCTTTCATAATCATTACGAAAACACATTTCTTTTAGGAAGTTATGAGCTGCTGGGTCGGTGACTAAAGTTTGTGAATTTTGTCTGTAATGAAGAAATGGAAGAAGTTGATTTATATCACACTGGCGATTGTATTTTAAAACCTGTCTAAAATAACTCGTTAAAGTGAACCAATGTCTTCTACTTTCACATATCTGTTTCATTTCTTTATAAGATATGTTATCGTTTGTACAAAAATTTATAAGTTTATGCCACCATTCCCAGTCTGTAAAATTTAATATTTTATGTATGAATTCTAAGTTGCAGTCATAATTATTTTTAAATAAACGTTGTACACCACTTATTGTCCACGAATCCTGATAAGCTTTCTCTGATATATTTTGTAAGTCTTCAGTGGTAAATTTATCTTTACAGTTTTCATTGGCTAGTTCAGTAATCCTTTCTAACATTTCAGAAAGACTTTCAAAAAAATCTGTTGGTTTTTCTATTGCCAGTAACACGTTATGACTTCCTTTAATTCTACTTAATGAATACTTCTTTTCAACACACTCGGTTTTCTTTAAGTACGTTATAAAATGTATACAGATGTATATAGGCATATACATTTTAATTTCTGAAAACAAACAATAACAAATAAAAGAATCCTTTGTGAAACACTCACACGACTTTCTCTTGCCAATGTAAATAATAACCAATATAACCTGACATTATTAAATAGCATAAAATGAAAAATGGCCACCTCTGTGACGTAGTGGATAGCGCGCTAGCCTACTAAGCGGATGTCCCGGGTTCGATTCCCGGCTAGGGTCTGGAAATTATCACGTGCCAAAACCCATCATTACAATTTCTTTCATTACAGTTCTTTCAGGCCAAAAACTGTATTACTGTAGATTAAATAAGGTGCAGTAAGGAAACATAGCCGCATTACTTTGAAATATTCTTTCTTTAAAGAATTTTATTTTTCTATTCCCAGCTCAATTTACGAAGACCTTCTCAGGGTTTGCGGGGAGGGAAATGAAAACCTGTTTTGGTTAAAACCTACTAACTGCTACGGTGTAAGTACGAGTGGGATTTTTTGACTGGTTTCCAATAAAGTGCAAATTGCTGCAATGGTTAGGGCATACCAACATTCTGATAGAACGTGGTACACGAAGAAAAGTACTCAAGAAAGATTACTGGAACAAATTTTAGTTGCCTACAGAACATTGTAAAAGTTTATACGATTACAAAAAAAAAGATGGTTCTGAATTTTTCTAGGACTGTATTGTACTAAATACAGTGGAACGTCAGTTAACCGAACTAATTGGCAACAGAGCGGTTCTGATAAATCAAATACGCTAAATACTGTAATTTGGTACACTGTACCATAACAATGTAATATAACCTAAATGTTTAATAGGTTAATAAAGGCCAACATAAACCATAAATAAAAAAAACACTAATTTTTTGCATTTAATGCAAATGTAGAAAGAGTTCTAAAGATTATTAAAACAAACGGAAAATACAGAATTTTCAAAACTAAAAAAGTTAGCGCAACAAACTACGGTTCGATTCCCGGCCAGGGTCTGGAAATTTTCGCAAGTTAAAATCCACCGTTACATCTCCCAGATCAATTGATGATGACTGAACTGTTGATCTGACTTTAAGGGTACCCGGAACGATAGAAATTGAACATTTTCACATTTCCGGTTTTTTGCAAATTATTAAAATTCAGAGTATTCTGCATCCAACGATATAGGTATAATTTGTTGGAGGGGGTTGCAGTTTTTTTTTACTTAAAAATATGCCGGCCGCATTGGCGTAGTTTGTAACGGGCTCGCCTCTCATCATGCGGTCCTGGGTTCGAATCCCACTCAGGCACGGCATATTTTCATACGTTACAAAAAAAATCATTCCATCCTCATACAGTTGCACCCAATGTTGTCGCTAATGACCTTGCAGTTGATGCGACGTTAAATAAATAAATAAAAAAAACAAAAAAATATGTTGAATCCTTACGTTATTTTTTAATCGTTACCATTTTGTATAACACCTCTATTTTTTTTGAATGACAACAAATAGACACATTTTTTTATTTTGTGTGATTTTTTTGTTTTGTTTTAAAACGTTAAGTTAGCACCAGACCACCTGTGAATATAATATATTATCGGCTGAATTGTGAAAAATAACATCTTAAATTATTTAACATATAGTGTGTTCTCTTTTAGTTTTTTCTTGTTTCCCGTAAATAGCAATTTTTGACGTATAAGAAACAATATCTCAGCCAACTGTGAATGGATTTTAATGAAATTTGTGCAAAGCCTTTCCTACCATATTTTCAATATATTGAGTTAACATTACAGTAAAATAATGTGTTTAAATAAATTTATTTTCCACTTCAATAGGCAAAAAGTTATGATTTTCAAAAATGGTAATTTAAAAAAAAATGTCTTATCTTCCTAACAATATATCAAGATGCTACTAACTCAGTGGATTTAGAATAGCCTTGTGGTTACTTTTTAAGTAACCACAAGAAAATTGGACAAGATAACTGTAATAGTTTTTTGAGAAAATGTTCGTTACATTAACATTACAGAGATAGGCATTCCAAGTCCCATTCAATAAAGTAAAAAAAAAAAAAAAATACGGTAAAATCTGTTAGGAAATAGCCTATTTGTTAACGTAGGCCTACTAGTGCATACTATAGAGTAATTTTTTAAAGAAATCTAAAATTATTTTTTGAACTAAGACTGAACTTCTTTTTGTCGCAGTAACATCTCTCATTCATGTTAGTGACAATCCTTCAAGCAGCACTAAATTCAGGCTATTTTTCGCACCAAAGCATTGCAGTTTTTAAGACAGAAAAGGCCTCTGATTGAGTAAATATGTATTTTTTCCATCGACGGTGGTTCGGATAATTGTCGGTTCGGATGACTGACGTTCGGATAATCGAAACTCCTGTGTATGATATTTTATATTCACGAAGCGGCGAGGTTGCTAGTTGATGGCAATTTTTTAAATTGTCGTTTTGTCCGTCCAACCGTCACACCAAGATGTCAGAAACTACAAGAGATATCACTAACCGGTTTTCGGATTCGTAATCTAAACAAAAAGTTTGTGGGTTGTTGGGTTTGAAGTTCAGGTTTTGACCGGAAGTCAAGAATCAAAGTCGGAATTTGGAAACAAAAATAGTGTTATTCGATTCCTCTTAGAGTTCTGTTTTCGACCGGAAGGGGCCCAAAACCGGAATTCAAGAAATCTTAAGTCAGAAATTACAAGTGATAGCAACAAACGGTTTTCGGATTCGTAATCTACTCAAAAAGTTTGTGGGGCTGGTCCGGTTTCGACCGGAATTCAAGAAATCACAGTCGGAATTTGGAAACAAAAATAGTGTTATTCGATTCCTGTTTGAGTAGATAAAGAAATCATTAGGTTTGAAGTTCGGGTTTCGACCAGAAGCGGCCCAAAACCGGAAGTCAAGAAATCAAAGTCGGAATTTAGAAACCAAAATCTGGTGTGAAACACTCACACAACTTTCTCTTGCTAATGCAAATAACTAACGATATAACCCAACATTAGTAATAAAACATTAGAAATAAACTAAATAACTAACCTCAAAAAACATAACCTTATTTTAATCATAAGTGAATGATGCTAAATGAAAATCAACCAATTTGGTTAAAAAATACTGAAAATCACTCTTTCACGCTAAACAAAATGCTTAAAATTGGTAGGCTTAGTAAAAATGCTCTAAATAAAAGTTGTAGATCTTGTAATTTCCTATAAATTTGATTATACACTTTTGTCGTAAAATGCATACTAAAGGCTAAAATCTTTTTAAAAATTAATATTTTACACATTTTTGTGAAAAAAAACAAAATTGCTAATTACCGCTAAACTAAGCGTTATACAAAAAAAAATGTTTGAAATAAAAGTTGTAGGATTTTAAATTCTCTACAACTTTTATTACATACATTTTTGTGCTAAAATTCATCCAGCCGCAATCTTAAGAAAACAATTTATTTACGAGAAAACAGCCTTTCCAAGAATTTCAGCAGACAAGGCGCCTACCCTATCTTGTAGAGCATAAAAAATTTAGTAAATGAGGCGATTTTTAAAAAATCGTAGGAGCCGTTTTTAAGAAAACCGCGAAAAAGTGAAAAATGACACGAATAAACTACTACTTCCGGTTGACCGATTTTGATGAAAATGTTCGTGTCGGGTCCGGTAGTAGTATCTAACGTAAGTTTCAAGTTAGTACGATATTCCGTTCTTGAGATATTCTGTTCGCACACCCACACACACAGAGACCAATCGCTAAAAACATGTTTTTTGATTTTTTGAAAAACCGACATGAAAACAATACTTTCCTTCCTACATATTCATATAGGCAAGAGAAAGTAAAAATAGTGTCGTTCAATTCCTCTTATCAGAGTACAAGGCCTGCTAGATACAGTCATCACTTACAGTTTTTGCCATAAGTCTAAAGTAAGTTTTTTTAAAACTTGTCACCAGACATAAGACGCTTCGCTTCATGAAAAAGATTTTTTATTAAGATTTGACAGTGTGATGTAGGCCAATAGTACTTCTTGGTAAATATCATTTAGATATTAAGGCATAATTATCTCAGTTTAAATTACAGCCATCTCTAGGCTGCGTATTCATTTCTATTTAAATAAGATTTAATCATTAAAATTTATAACCTCATTTATTATAAATTTGGTAATTAGATCAGACTTTTAATCGCCTTTGTAAATAAAATTAACATTTTGTTTCATTTTTATCATTATCTGTAGTGTTTTCTTATATATTGATATAGTGTTTTTAATCCCTGTTGATTGGCATAAACACAACTTCTAAATACAATAATAGACCTAACGTTTCACCGGCTAACTGAATTATGAAACGTGAGAGAAAAATAATGTGATCATTTTTAAAATTGAAACTAATTTATTTAAATTTCAAAGAAGGCTTTTCTTAAGTACAACTGATTTTTGGTTTTAGGAAGTTTTCATGTAAAGTAAGAAACATTGGATAATGTAAGGTTAAAAATCTGGTGTGAAACACTGACACAACTTTGTCTTACCAATGCAAATAATGAACAATATAATCTAACATTAGTAATAAAACATTAGAAATAAACAAAAAACTAACTTCAAAAAACAGCCTAATTTTAATCATGAGTGAAAGACGCAAAACGAAAATCAACCTCAGTTAGGCTTAAAAATACGGAAAATCACTCTTTCACGCTAAACTAGGCTCTGTAAAGAAAAATTCTCTAAATAAAAGTTGTAGATCTTTTAATTTCCTATAAATTTTATTATATACACTTTTGTCGTTAAATGCATACAAAGGCTGAAATCGTAAAAAAGTCGAGTTTTTACACGTTTTCGTGAGAAAGAACCAGAAGATCGCTAATTACCGCTAAACTAAGCGTTATACAAAAAAAATATTTCAAATAAAAGTTGTAGAATTTTAAATTGTGTAAAACTTTTATTATGTACTTTTTGCGCTAAAATGCATATTAAAGCCACAATCTGAAAAAAAAACAATTTTTTACGCAAAAACAGCCTCCCCAAGAATTTAAGTAGACAATGCGCCTACCCTATCTTGTAGAGCATAAAAAATACAGTAAATGAGGCGATTTTTAAAAAAATCGTAAAAAAGTGAAAAATGACACGAATAAAACTACTACTTCTGATTAACCGATTTTAATGAAAATGTTCATGTCGGGTCCTGTAGTAGTATCCAACTTAAATTTCGAGTTTTAACTTTGTAAAATGTTCCATTCTTGATATATTCTGTTCACACCAATCGTAAAAGCATGTTTTTCTGGGTTCAGGGGGCCTGAAAACGTGTATATCAGATGAAGACTCAATTTCGAAAAATTGACATCAAAACAATTACTTGCCTTTTTATATATTCATATAGGCAAGAGAAAGTAAAAAGTGTGACAAAAAGCAAAGAATCCCAGCTTTTCTCGCATTATAATGCAGGAAATCATTATAATATATTATAATATATCATTATAATTAATTAATTATAATTAATTTTACAAATTAAAAATGACTTTCTGACTGGAAAAAACGGAAAGAAATTGAAGATTTTTGCCAAACTCTTTGGTAAAGACAAGATAATTAAAAAAATTGAAACTTTAGACGAGGCTTTGAACGTTTGGTTTTCTCAACTACGCAACGAGGGTATTCCGCTGTCGGGTGTAACAATACAATTGCGCTGAAATTCAGTGAAAAATTAATAGGGCACTCTGTTTTTAATCCCAGTGTGGATGGGTTTTCAATTGTATTACGAGCACTATTAGACAAAGTCCATTTAATCCGGACTTTCAGGGATCCGGTCCAATCTATTCCGGATTAGCGAGATAATACTATAATTAATTTAATGAAATTTATTGTACATTTTTGAGAGATTAATTAATTTGCATACCTATCGTTATCATTTATGTGAATATATGGGACATAACAGTTGAGGTACTGTAAAATATTCAATATACAATATTAGTTTTAGATTATTGTCTAATGCGCATGCGCCTTGTACGTGTATATATTATTATTAATGTAATTAAACAGTTCTAATTAAATTCGTAACGTTGAAACAATGGAATTGATTAGTTAGTTATGAACTGTCAAACGACGCGGTTTCAAAAAAGTTATGATTTCGCCGCGTATTGTTTTTTTATTACATTACAAAAAGTTTTTTTTATTTATTATAGTTTTTGTTAACATTTTTCATGTATATTCATCGGACGGATACCAAAAGCAGATTGACGGTAATGTTGTTTGATTTTTAGTACAGTATTCCTGAGTTAGTGTAGTTAAGTTTAGTAGTGTAACATGTGTTACTAACCCGATTGTAACCTGATTTAATATTTTACTAGTAATTGTATAACACTGTTATAACTTAGTTCACGTTTTTAAAACATGTGCAGTTTTATTTTCTGGTTTAATTAAAGGATTTTTAATTGATGGATTTTAGTTAACTTTTACTTTCTGTTTCCTATATGAATATGTAGGAAGGAATGTATGGTTTTCATGACGATTTTTCGAAATCGAGTTTTCACCGGATCTACACGTTTTCAGACCCCCTGAACCCAAAAAAACGTGTTTTAAGCGATTGGTCTGTGTGTTTGTGTGTGAGTATAGAATATCTCAAGAACGGAACATCGTACGAACTTGAAACTTGAAATTTAAGTTAGATACTACTACCGGACACGACACAAACATTTTCATCAAAATCGGTCAATCGGAAGTAGTAGTTTATTCGTGTCATTTTTCACTTTTTTGCGATTTTCTCAAAAACGGCTCCTACGATTTCTTTTAAAATCGTCTCATTTACTGCATGCTTTATGCTCTACAAGATAGGGTAGGCGCCATGTCTGCTGAAATTCTTGGATAGGCTTTCTCGTAAAAAAATTGTTTTTTTAAGATTGCGGCTTTGATATGAATTTTAGCGCAAAAATGTATAAAATAAAAGTTGTAGAGAATTTAAAATCCTACAACTTTCATTTCAAACTTTTTTTTGGTATAATGCTTAGTTTAGCGGTAATTAGCATTTTTCGCTTTTTTTCTCACGAAAAGTGTAAAAATCTATTTTTTCAAGATTTCAGCCTTAAAATGCATTTTGCGACAACAGTGTATACAGTCAAATTTATAGGAAGTTGAAAGATCTACAACTTTTATTAATAACATTTTTCTCTACAGAGCCTAGTTTAGCGTGAAAGAGTGATTTTCCATATTTTTAACCAAACTGAGATTGATTTTCATTTTGCGTCATTCACTCATGATCAAAATAAGGTTATGTTTTTTGAAGTTAGTTTTTTTGTTATTTCTAATGTTTTATTAAATGTTAGGTTATATTGTTAATTATTTGCATTGGCAAGAGAAAGTTGTGTGAGTGTTTCACACCAGATTTTTTTTTTTTAATTTAAGCTTTCATTGCATACGTAACATATTATTACCTATTTATTTATCTACTTGATTTTTGCTCAAAATAAAAACTGTACAGTTTTATTAATGTATATTTTCATTAGTTAATACGGACAATCAAAAGTTCAACTAATTTTAATCGGTAATCTTAGGTAATAAAATCTTAAAAACACTTTGGCTGGGTATAGTAAATTGTAGAATTTTTCACGCTAGATTTCTATAGTGATTTTTTTATATTATTAAGCCAAACTAGGTTCGTTTTCATTTTGCATTATTCACTCATGATTAAAATAAGGTTATGTTTATTGAGGTTAGTTTTTTTTTGTTAATTTCTAATGTTTTATTACTAATGTTAGATTGTATTGTTCATTATTTGCGTTGACAAGAGTAAGTCGTGTGAGTATTTCACATCAGATTTTTTTATGTTTATTTCTGAATACCCAGTATTGAATTTATGTTCCCACACCATGACGACATATCAAGTAACAAAACTACTCTTTCTTCAGTAATAATTGAACAATTTACAGAATTTCATTTCGTAATCAATTCTTTGCCTCCCACTGAATCCGTTGGAAAAAGAAAGGCAATGCTAAACCACCTCACTCCTCGTTTTAATTAATAGAGCCTCTAGAGCAGTGATTCTCATTCTTTTTTGCTCCACGACCCCCAAATAGTAGAAATAAATAAAATTAATATTTCGCGACCCCCTATTATTATTATTATTATCATTATTCAACACAGTTTGGGTTGCATGACGATGCATTTGGGTGAGCTAAAAACTCAGTTGACAGAGTATTTTTCGAAAGATAAAAATGATTTCTTAAAGAGTTGGGTACTGAATCCGTTTAGTGAAAACGTTGTTGCCGCAGCTAATTTACCAATTGAGATTCACAACCGGCTCATCGAAATGTCTGCCGACAAAACGCTACAACTGCAATATGCATCTGAAGATTTAAATACGTTTTGGCTTGCTCGACGACATGAGTATGGAAATTCAGTCTCAGAAGAATGGAAAATATTAATACCTTTTTCAACGCCTTATCTCTGTGAAAAGGGGTTTTCCTCTATGGTTGTTCTAAAACCTAAATATAGGAATTGTATGTTATAACTCGAGAACAATTTACTTTTATATGTTTCTAACGAAGATCCACATATGAAGAAAATTTTAAATGAAAATCAAATGCAACCATCACATTAATAATTAATTAATGATTAGTTTCTTTTCTTTACAAGTAAGTGTACTTATTGTATGTAAAACATTGATTAGTAAGTTTATAATAAAAAATATTTTTTCTCATAACATGATTAAATGATTTCATTATTGTTTCGTGATCCCCCTATAATATCACCACGACTCCCAGGTTGAGAATCACTCCTCCAGAGGTACAAACCATCCTTTCGGTTGACGACCTAAACACATTATTTACAAAGTATAAGCAGTTTGTAGATATTTTTCTGAGTAATAAAAAAGTATGTTGCTTTGTGGCCTATCCGTTATATAAAGAAAATTATTTCTATTTTACTGCAAGTGGTATCTCAATGTCAACATTTCTATTAGTTTCAAACTGATTACGCGCGTGATTAATGCCTACATTACTGGAATTCCTTCTGATGATAAACGGAAGAAACTTTTATTAATTATCCAGAAAGTGTGTCAGATATTGTTTCAGAGAAACGGCCTGACTTATAATTATTTCAGTAATTACTCTTACCGAATGCTAAAAATTGTAACATGTAACTGTCGTTGGTTAGAATTTTAAACTGTATGACAATACAGTGGTCCCAGGTTAAAATGCGAGTTAAGGGAGTCTTATATTATTCGTGCTCAAATTTCATGAAAATTAGTGAAATGTTTTTTCAGATTTGGTAATGCGTAATGTTAACTGAATTATTTTTAATCCTTTAGACTTAAATTTGTTCAAGTACGTTAAAATTTACAATAATCTGGTGTCAATACACACAGACTTTTTCTTGCCAATGCAAATAATGAACCATATAACCTAAAATTAGTAAAAAAACATTAGAAATAAACAAAAAAACTAACTTAAGAAAACATAATCTTATTTTAATCATAAGTGAATGATGACCAAAATGAAAATCAACCTTAGTTAAGCTAAAATTAGTAAAAAAACATTACAAAAAAATAACTTAAAAAAATATATAACCTTTTTAATCATGGGTGAATGATGATCAAAATGAAAATCAACCTTAGTTAAGCTTAATAATACGAAAAATCACTGTTTCACGCTAAACTAGGCTCTAAAGAGAAAAATACTTGAAATAAAAGTTGTTGATCTTTTAATTTTTTATAAATTTGAGTGTACACTTTTGTCGTAAAATGCATACTGAGGCCGAAATCTTAAAATCCATATTGTACAGATTTTCATGGGAAACAACAGAAAATCACAAATTACCACTAAAATAAGCGTTGTACAAAAAAAATGTTTGAATAAAGGTTGTATAAAATATTAAATTCTTTACCACTTACATTATATAGTACACTTTTGCGCATTTTAAGACCGCAGTCTTAAAAAAAACCATTTTTTCTACAAAAGAAACGCTTTCCCCAAGAATTTCAGCAGACATGACGCCTATCCTATCTTGTAGAGCATAAAAAATGTAGTAAATGAGGTGACTTTAAAAAAAAATCGTAGGAGCCTTTTTTGAGAAAATCGCAAAAAAGTGAAAAATGACACGATTAATTAGTACTTCCAGTTGACTGTTTTGATGAAAATGTTCGTGTCGGGTCCTCTAGTAAGTAGTACGTAACTTAAGTTTAAAGTTTCAACTTCGTAGATGTTCTGTTCTTGAGATATTTTGCACACACACACACACACACACGCGCGCGCGCACACATACACACACTCACGCGCGCGCGCGCACACACACACACACACACACACACACACACACACCAATCGCTAACAACATGGTTTTTTGGGTTAAGGTGGTCTGAAAACGCGTATAACTTATCCGGTGAAAACTCAATTTCAAAAAATCGACATGAAAATAATACTTTCCTTCTTATATATTCATGCAGGCAAGAGAAAGTAAAAAAAAACTATATTAAATTTTATGTAAGCTACTTTATTGTGCGTTAAATTGACTTACTATACGAGCTCGTGTGCAATAGTAGGTAGTGCTAGATCATTACCAGCAATTTTTACTTTCTCCTGCCTATATGAATATATAGGAAGGAAAGTATTGTTTTAAAGGCGATTTTTCAAAATCGAGTTTTTACCGGCTATGCACGTTTTCAGACCCCCTGAACCCCAAAAAACATGTTTTTAGCGTTTGGTATTTGTGTGAACAGAATATCTCAAGAACAGAACATCGTACGAAGTTGAGACTTAAAAATTAAGTTAGATACCACCAGTGGACCCGACACGAAAATTTTCATCAAAATCGGTCAACCGGAAGTACTAGTTTATTAGTGTCATTTTACACTTTTTGCGATTTTCTCAAAAACGGCTTTCAACGATTTTTTTCAAAATCGCCTCATTTACTACAATTTTTATGCTCTATAAGAAGGAGTAGGCGCCATGTCTGCTGAAATTTATGGGAGGCTGTTCTCTCTTAGAAATAATGGTTTTTCTAAGATTGCAGCCTTAATATGCATTTTAGCGCAAAAATGTAGTATATAATAAAAGTTGTAGACAATTAAATAATCTACAAATTTATTTCAAACGCTTAGTTTAGCGGTGCCCCTATGTGTGCCCATTAGTGTTTATCTGTCCATAACAGACAGGTGGAGTGTCAAATTATTTACACTCAATCTGTTCGTTGCAGGGCTAAAATAAATAGTTCTGTTTCTTATCACATGGTCAGTCAATTAAATGACAATCATTTAAGAACAGAAGAGGTAGAGGTGTAAAAGACACTAATCAGAGTTATCTTCTCTGAAAGTAATGAATTTCATTGTACAGCCAGACCCTGTGGTGAATGAAGTGAAGTTGTCATTTACAGAGTGGAAAATATGTGCTTTTCAGAGGGCCCGGCATGCTGATAAGCGTACTTTTCCACTCAGTGAGGAAGGCAATGGTAAACCACCTCACTCCTCGTTTTACTTAGTAAAACCTCTAGAGGTTCAAACCAGCCTTTCGGCTGTTGACCTAAACAACAGTTTAGCGGTAATTAATAATTTTTTGTTTTTTTTTTCATGAAAATCTACAAAAAAGTTGATTTTATAAGATTTCGGCCGTAGTATGCTTTTTTGGGTTAGGTTTTTTGTTAATTCTGTTTAATTGCTAATTTTAGATTATATTAGTCATTATTTTTATTGTCAGGAGAAAGTCTTGTGAGTATTTCACACCAGATAATTCATTTTACGTTTGTTACTAATTACTGATCATAGGTTATAATTTTTATTCATTATATAATTGGCAAGAGAAAGTTGTGTGTGTGTTTCACAACAGATTTTTTTTTTTTACTCATTGATTAAATGAAAAAAAAATATGTTAGTGTTGGAGAAAATTAAGTTAACCTATTCGTATGAAGGTGAAATGTTAGATTTTTACTCTCTCTTGCCTGTATATATTATAAGAAGGAAGTATTGTTTTCATGTCGATTTTTCGAAATCGAGTTTTTACCGGTTTTACACGTTTTCAGACCCCTGAACCCAAAAAACATGTTTTTAGCGATTGGTGTGTGTGTGTGTGTCTGTGTTTGTATGAACAGAATATCTCAAGAACGGAACATCGTACGAACTTGAAACTTTAAATTTAAGTTACATACCACTACCGGACCCGAAACGAACATTTTCATCAAAATCGGTTAACCGGAAGTAGTACGTAGTTTATTCGTGTAATTTTTCACTTTTTGGCGGTTTTCTCAAAAACGGCTCCTACAATTTTTTTAAAAATCGCCTTATTTACTAAATCTTTCATGCTCTAGAAGATAGGGTAGGCGCCATGTCTGCTAAAATTCTTGCAGAGGCTGTTATCTCGTAAAAAAATAGTTTGTTTTAAGATTGCGACTTTAATATGCATTTTAGCGCAAAAATGTCTCTAGTAAAAGTTGTAGAGAATTTAAAAACCTACAACTTTTAGTTCAAACATTTTTTGTATAACGCTTAGTTTAGCGATTTTCGGTTATTTCTCACAAAACGTGTAAAATCTATTTTTTTAAGATTTCAGCCTTAAAATTCATTTACGACAAAAACGTAACTTATAGTTTAAAACGTCTAGTTTAGCGTGAAGGAGTGATTTTCCGTATTTTTAAGCTAAACTGAGGTTGATTTTCATTTTACGTCTTTCACTCATGATGAAAATTAGGTTATGTTTATTGATGTTAGTTTATTTTATTTCTAATGTTTTATTGCTAATGTTAGATTATATTGTTAATTATTTGCATTGGCAAGAGAAAGTTGTGTGAGTGTTTTCACACCAGATTTTTTGACTTGACTTCCTTCTTAAAAAGACAAAATTTAGATTTGTCACGTTTTCAACCCCCCGATTCCAAAAGAACATGTTTTTAGCGATTAGTTTGTGTGTGTGAACAAAATATCTTATGAACGGAGTATTGTACGAAGTTGAAACTCGGAACTTAAGTTCGGTATTATAAGAGAACCAGACACGAACATTTTTTTACAAAATCGATTAACCGGAAGTAGTAGTTTATTCGTGTGATTGTTCACTTTTTTGCGGTTTTTCCAAAAACAGTTCCTACGATTTTTTTTAAATCGCCTCATTTACTAAAATAAATGCTTTACAAGATAAGATATGCTTTACAAGATAGAGTAAACGCCATGTCTGCTGAAATGTCGGGAGGCCTGTGTTCTTGGAGACATGTTTTTTTAAAGATTGCGGCCTTAATATGCATTTTAGAGCAAGAGAGTGATGTATTAAAGTTTTAGAACATTTTAAAACCTACAACTTATATTTGAAACATTTTTTTGTACTACGTGTTAAGCGGATATTAGTGATATTTTGTTTTTTCATCAAAATCTGTAAAAAATGGAGTTTTTTTAAAGATTGCAACCATTTTACATCATCACCATTCATGTTCTGCTTCACAGTAGGTTTCTACACTCAGTCCTCCATCTCTTCTTATCTCGCTCCAACCTCTTCACCTCCTCTTACCTTCTTCCCTGTTTCACATCATTAAGTATCTTCTATATGCTGCGCCCTCCTTGCCTTCCTTCCATTAACTAGTCCTTCCAGCACTTTTGCAATCAGACACTCTCTTCCCAACCAGTTACCCACCTTCGTCTTACCTTCTTCAGAAGTCCCTTCTTCTCCTTCACTCTCCGAAGCACCACCTCATTACTTATTCTTTCCATCAAAGTAATCTTCTCCATCCTTCTCCAAAATTGTGTTAATCCTTTTACGATCCTCATCCTTTTACGACAAAGTGTAAAAACTAAAGTTAAGGGGACCCAGAATGCCTATCTTCGCAATTTTAAAGTAAGGAACATTTTCTCAAAAACTGTTGACAGTTATCCTGTCCAATTTTCTTGTGGTTACTTTTCAGGCTATTTTACACCCACTGAGTTAGTAGCATCTTGATATATTGTTAGGAAGATAAGACATTTTTTTAAATCACCATATTTGAAAATCATAACTTTTAAAAGTGGAAAATAAATATTTAAACACATTATTTTACTGTAATATTTACTCAGTTCATTGAAATTATGGTATGAAAGACTGTGCTGAAATTTCATTAAAATCCATTCACAGTTGGCTGAGAAAATGTTCCTTATGCGTAAAAAATTGCTATTTACGGGAAACAAGAAAAAACTAAAAGAAAGCACATTATACGTTAAATAATTTAATATGTTATTTTTTACAGTTTAGAGGTTAATATATTATATTCACAGGTGGTCTGGTGCTAACTTAAGTTTTAAAACAAAAAATAACGCACAAAATAAAAAAAATTATGTATTTATCTGTTGTAATTCAAAAAAATAGAGATGTTATGCATAAGGTAACGTTTAAAAAATAAAGTAAGGATTCAACATATTTTTAATTAAAAAAAACCTGCAAAACCCCCAACAAATTATACTTATATCGTTTGATGCAGAAAACTCTGAATTCTAATAATTTACAAAAAAACCGAAAATGTCAATTTCTTTCGTTCCGGGTACCCTTAAAGGAAATTTAAAAAGCCTACAACTTTTAATTCAAGCATTTATCTCTACAAAGTGTAGTGTAGATGCAATTTTGATTTTGTCCGTATTTTTAAGTTCTACAGAGGTTGATTTTCATTTTGCGTCATTCACTCATGATTAAAATTGGGTTATATTTTTAATTTTACTTTGTTTACTCTGAAATAAAAAAAACAGCTTACTGACTACAAACATTGATTTACAGATTAGAAAAAAATTCCTAAAACACTATGTTTGAAGTGTACCATACGGGAGTGAAACGTGGGTGATAGGGGCTGTAGAAAAGAAGAGGATAGAAGCTTTTGAAATGTGGTGTTATAGGAAAATGTTAAAAAAATGTTAAAGGTGGGTGGACAAAATAAGTAATTTAGAGGTTCTTAGACGAGTGGATGAAAAAAGAAGTATGTGGAATCATCTTACCAGAAGAAGGGATAGGCTAGTGGGGCATATTTGAAGACATTCAGGTATTGGTCTATCAATAATGGAGGGTAATATTGAGGGAGTGAATTGTAGGGGAAGGCAAAGGTTAGAATATATAAAGGAAATTACAAAAGATGTAGGTATGTAGATATGAGACGACTAGGGCAAGATAGAACAGCTTAGAGAACTGCATCAAACCAGTCGAAAGACTGATGACAAAAAAATTGTTTACTCATGATGGAACATAGGTTATATTGTTCATTATATACATTGGCAAGAGAAAGTCGTGTGAGTGTTTCACACCAGATGTTTAGGTATGCGATATTTATGGTCCATCTCAGATTTCCTTAATATTCGTCACTCCTTGGCTACTCGTCAGGAATAGTACTTTTCAATTGATTCGGGAAGATTTTGAAATCATCTCGATCTTCGTTTTAATTTTTAAAACCAGTAGGGATTCAATCAGCTTTTTAGATGTTGATCTAAACAACAATTTACAGTATGAACGTAAAGAAAATATGACTCGTTAACAGCAGTTAAATAGGCCAATACATGCATATTATATATAGATGGTTGCATATTTCTAGTTTACTAAAGTATAAAATGATTATAAATTACATTTATTGCTAAACTAACAATAAAAAATTTATGATATTTGTATTGGTTAAGTCATAAACTAGTGTTGTTACAAATTTGTTAGGCCATTACGATAAGACGAAAGCTTAGTTAAGAGTTCACGATTCTGTATTCCGTATAATCGTACTAAAAACCAAGTTGGATTCTCTGTTTTAATTAGGATTGTTTTGCATTATCTTGTCAGTGCAGACCACGGAAGGTGACAAATTTAAACCTGCAATTTGAAAAATATTAGGGTCTACGAAAAATCATACTCCGGACTCCTGGAAAGGTTGTTCTTCGTAAAGGGACAAGCTGCCCGGTTATCCCGACCAAAAAATATCTACTTCTCTAACTTTTTGACTATTTAGAGAGTTGAACGTAAGTAGTACATTATTTTCTTTAGGGGTTGAACAAAAAAATAAAAATTAACCATTTTCATTTTCAAATATTGAATTTAAGGAGTAAAAAGAGGATGATTACCCAAAGGCTGTCTCCCAATTGTGATCCGGGGACTCGGACGAACAAATTATCATTTTTGTAATAAGAATATATTTGCCCGTAACAGGTAGGTAGAGTGTTAAATTATTTGCGCTCGATCTGCTAGTTCCAGGGCTACAAAAATATAGTTCTGTTTCTTATCACAGGAAAGCTTGTCCTATAGGCCTATCTATAGACAAGCTTCAAGGCCTAGCATTCAAGTCATCTCTCTGCTATTTATTTCGATATTGTCACCTTTAAAATTGAGCCACTTGTCCTATCTATGGACAAGCTTTTCTGTTCTTCACTTCATCTCACACTAGTATTCAAGTCATCTCTCCACTATACTTTTCGATATTATCACCTTGACAATTGAGGCATTTGTTTTATCTATGGATAAGCTTTCCTGTTCCCAACTTCGTCGCACACTAGCATTCAAGTCATCTCTCCACTATACTTAGTTCAAAACCAGACTGCATAGTGTCCTCTGCTGCATATCACAAACGTTAACATCTCACTGCTGAACGTACATAATACGTAATGCAAGTTTTTTTAATATTTTTCATACAACTGAAGAAAAACCTCATTTACAAAATTTATTTGTAGTGTAATAATTGTATTCCCTAATTAAGGTTCTAACTCGTTACGTCCATTGGGAACGAAAATAACCAATTTTTTTTAACCGCTGTTATTCCTTAACGCTTTGTACTATAAGAGTGAATTTTAGCTGAAATTAATTAGAAAACATGCAGAAACACTATTCTAAAACGCCATATTTTTCCATTTAAAATTGATCGTGCTACATGTTCTGAAACATGGACTAAATGGAAATGCTCTAAAAAACAGGTACATATTTTGTTTCCAAATTGCTGGAAAGCCTAATACACTTCCGTGTTTCATAATTTATACGAATAAAATTACAAAAAAACCAAGCTTTAAAACGAGCTGTACCAGAAATGTTTATGTTTCTTATTCGATGAGATACACGGTTCCAAATACAGACTTCTTACATTTTACGTAATATAGTCACAGTTATCTCCTCTGAGCGTAATGAATTTCATTATACAGCCACACCCTTCGGTGAATAAAGTAAAGGTGTCATTTGCTGGATGGAAAGTAGGTGCTTTTTGAAGAGCCTGGCATGCTGATAAGCATACCTTTCCGATCTGTAAGGAAGGTCATGTTAAACCTCCTCTCTCTTTTTACTTAGTAAAGCCTCTAGAGGATTAAATTAATTTCGGCTGATGACCTAAGCAACGCAATAAGAATATCTGGAAAAATATATAATTTTTTAAAACGGCAAACGTTCTTTATTGAATTTAGTAAAACCTGTCCAAGACGGAACAAATTTTAGGTCCCAAATTTTTCCTTGTTAAGTTACATTGATATGCTTCTGTGTAAACAGGAAACTGCTAAACGCGGAAACGAAAAGAACACAGGTTTACAGTACTTATAAAACGTCTTGTGTAAATAAAGTAAGGCCGGAAAATATAAATATGTGTTCGAGAATAAAAGGTGTCTGCTAAGACTACGACGTTCTTATTAAGTGCTGTGTTACAGACCGGTTCATGTATTACAATATTATTGCCCGATCTGTTGTTTGAGAAATGTTAAAAGCTAGGTGCAAGTTCGTAGAAATACCCCATTCTTTACGTGTAGCCGTAATGTATCATGTAATGTTTTTACAAGTTTTGGAGTTCTTATGGAATACTAGGTGTGGCTATTAAATAACGAGACTGACGTAAAAAATTTTATTTTTATTTTATACATAATCATTTATTGTCACCTTCAATATACACTCCTTCTCTATCCCTACAACGCTCCATGCGAATTGTCCATTGTTGGAAACAGTGCTGGAAGTCATCTTCTGTCAGCTCCTTCAGGACACGTGCCGCTTTCTTTTTTACAGCTTCCACAGACTCAAATCTTGTCCCTTTTAATGCAGATTTCACCTTAGGGAACAGGTAGAACTCACATGGTGCAAGATCTGGTGAATAAGGTGGATGTTTTAACACAGATGCTGTACTTGGCTAGGAACCTCTTGACAGATAACGCGAAATGAGCTGGCGCATTATCTTGGTGGAGAACTCATGATTTGTTCTCCCACATTTCGGGGCGTTTTTTCCTTACTCTTCGACGTAGTTTAGAAAGTACCACAAGGTAGTAGTTTTGATTAATTGTTTGACCTTCAGGAACCCAGTGAAGGTACACAATCCCATTAATATAAAAAAACAATCATCATTGCTTTAAATTTTGACTCGCTCATTCGAGCTTTTTTGGCTCTCGGTGAAGTTGGGCTCTTCCAGTGCATTGGTTGGCGCTTCATTTCCGGATCATAAGTAAAAAACCACGTTTCATCACATGTTATTATCTTTTACCTGTTCCCTAAGGTGAAATCTGCATTAAAAGGGATAAGATTTCAGTCTGTGGAAATTGTAAAAGAGAAAGCGGCACGTGTCCTGAAGGAGCTGACAGAAGATGACTTCCAGCACTGTTTCCAACCATGGAAAATTCGCATGGAGCGTTGTAGGGATAGAGAAGGCGTGTATATTGAAGGTGAAAATAAGTGATTATGTATAAAATAAAAATAAATTTTTTTACGTCAGTCTCGTTATTTAATAGCCACACCTCGTATACCGGGTTGCCCATATGTCAGTTTTCTCACATACGGAATAAGTAAAAATGAAGGCGTTGCAAGTTTACGGATAAGAAAACTACAGGGACGAAAACAGATTTATTATTTTTTCAACAATAACAATTTGTCTTCATTGAAGGTGTCAAATGCATTTTCTATTATGGTTTTTAGTTCGGCTAGGTTTTGTGGTTTTGAAGAAAACACCAATACTTTTTAATACCCTACAGTTCAAATCACATGGAGTTAAGTCTGGCGAGTGCGCAGGGCAATTAATTGTACCGCAACGACCAATCCATTCGTTAAATTTGGAATTCAAAAGCTCTTGAACTTCGATACCAAAATATGCTGGGGCCCCATCTTGTTCCCAGATGTAGCCTACGATTGAAAATTGTAAAAAGGATTGTTTTCAAGTTCCCGCAGCACCTGTTAGTAACTTTCATAGTTTATATTTCCCTCAAAAAAAGGATCTATTAATGCAGTACTCGAAATTTCTCCCCCTGCCATAACACCAGGTATATTAAGCTTTTCTTGGATTTCCTTAAGAGGATTTGCATCCGACGAATACACGCAGTTACGCCGAATAACACGTTCATTGAGTTTGATACATGCCTCAACACACCACAAAATTGATCGCAAGAAATTTGGATCGGCTTCTGTACGTGAGCGACTGTCTCACAGAATTCCAATCGCCTATCGGAATCAC
Source organism: Catonia carolina (assembly GCA_035578175.1). NCBI lineage: Eukaryota > Metazoa > Arthropoda > Insecta > Hemiptera > Achilidae > Catonia > Catonia carolina. The sequence goes on from JAQMRL010000004.1 coordinate 44,519,385, forward strand.
CCTCGTGAAGAACTTGGAGTAAAGATGGAGGATATGGCTTGGAGACTCACCTCACTATAACGGACAACAATTAATGTTATACGCGGTTTCTGCTAACGTAACAATGTTACAAACTTACTGATACAAAATATCCTATTTTCTGTGGAAACTGACATATGGGCCACCCGGTACACTAATAAAAATTTAGTTTATGTTTTCAAATACCAAATTTTATATGAACTGATTTTAAAATACACACTTTAACCTTAAAAATAAAAAATGAAGTTATAGACAATAGTAATAAGTTGACGGTAAAGTTAATTATATCAATTATACGAAAAATACAGATGCGGTAAAACACAATTTTATAGATATTAAAAAAATTAAGATTGTATACGGAATTGTGAATGGCTTAATGGGGAAAGATATATTCATAGCACACGTCAGAAAACGTGTTTTAATCAAGAAATAAATGAAGTAGTTTAAAAATGGTTTGTGAACAACGAAGAAAATATGTTCTTTAAAAACACCTTTGTTCTGGCGTTCCAGCTATTTTAAGTCTGTGATAATTTTGTAAAGAAACCAGCAACAAAAGTTGCTTTGCAGTTCGAAATCATAGCTCTTGAACCTTCCTACAGATAACTTGGAAAGCGTTCGTTATATACTACATCCAACAGTCACTAATTGAGACTGTGGGAAAGATAGGCGATTCCAATTTAACATTAGTTGTATAAAGCAATACGATGTCCGCTACTATCTGTCCTACAAACATATAGCCTGATTTTCGTACGGAGAGCGCTGGGCAAAACGTGCGTCTGCATTAGTATAATCTCGTACGTACTGCAATAGTGCAACGTATGTAATCAACTATGGAACAGCATGCCTACAAAATACAATGGGTGTGTCAATTTTCAACAACACTCTGACTGTACATCTAACTGTATGTCGGAGGGTATCCAGGGTCGGAGTCAAGTATGCGCTTGCGTAGCCAGCGCTCACAAGCAATTGGCTTGGCCTGTACGTAGTATTTGTTTAATAACGTATAAGTTTTAGTTGTAATCGTAATTTAAACTATAGTTAAAATGATAAGTAACTATTATTTAAAGAATAATGTTCGGCCCCCATATTCAATTAAAATACGGCCCCCAATATTCGATTAAAAGACGCAGTATTTAAAATTAAAAAGAAATGAAATACTTTAAAATAAACGTAAATCGTTATATTTACAAAAAATATATAGAACATTTTATAGAATTTATAGGCCTATGGCGATGAAATGGATAAATAAAGATTTTGAAAAAAATGTTTAATTTAATTTCATCTTTTTATAAAATTGAATGTGTTTACAAACAAAATGCTGTACATTATCCGGATCTTTTCCGTTATTTCAATACACACCATCTGTAACCTTAAAGTCGCCTCGTGTAAATGCATCTTTATTGTTATGACTGATGACTCCCACTCACTATAATTAATATTGTAGATATTGTTTGCATGTTTATTAATACACATCAGTTGGTTGTTTGTTGTTTGTTGCACGTGTTCTGTCAATACATAATGAATCTTTTGGAATTGTAATTTTTCTGTATTTTTTAAAAATAAGTTTGTGTTATTTTCTGTATTTTTAAATTATAATGTTTTGTAATTTTTCTGTATTTTTAAAAAACAAATTTGTATTATTTTCAGTATTTTTAAATTTTAATGTTTTAAAATTTTAAATTTTAATTGTTTTGTTTCATCTTAATCATATTTGTAATTTTTCTGTATTTTTTAATAAAATGTGTTATTTCCTTTATTTATACATTTTAATGTTTTGTAATTGTTTGATCTTAATTGTTTTGTAATTTGGAAAATTAAGCTTGTAAATAATTTTTGAAACTTGTAAAAGAATGAAGGAAAAAACAACCAAAAATATAATGAAAATGAAAACAACCGAAAACAAAAGAATCGAGCAATTGCTAATCGAACAGTACAGAGCACGAGCAGGCAGTTGCTGGGTCGACAGTGAAGAAGCATTCACACGATATTTTGATGATGTGAAATAACGGAAAAGGTCCCATTACCCTATAAATAGTTATAAATATTCAGTTACAAATGTAATAACAATTCTGTCACATAAATATATATATTTCCGATAATAACGTAAACATTTTTAATCGCAAACGTAATTTGTTTCAATATCAGAAGTATAATATAGCCGACAATAAGATCAACTTTTATTTTCATAGCATGAGACAATGTTTTTATCGCAGTACGTAACAGCGCTCTGGTCATATAAGCAATGGTCAATGCGCCAGCTGCATTGGCGTAGTCGGTAACATGCTCGCCTCTCTTCATGCGATCTTGGGTTCGAATTCCATTCAGGCACGGCATATTTTCATAGGTTACAAAATATCATTTCATCCTTCACCGTCTGCATTAGCAGTAGTTGCAGAACAGTCGGACGTTAAACAAAAAAAAATATGAGCAATGGTTTCTTCCGACTGTTAGACAGAGTTTCCTTTAATAAGATTAGGACTTATTTCCTTTAATAATTTCCTTTAATAAGATTAGGACTTATTTAATTTAAATATATCTTTTTTTATAAAATTAATATTTATGTTTAAACTTATTGTCGTGTACAATATTTTTCTATTAAATTAACATAAATTAGTAAAATGCTATACCACAAATCTGTTAATAACTTTTGGTTTTAATACTCCAGTTAGACTACATGCGTCTGCATTAGACAAAATCCTGTAAAAGCCGGAACAAACCGCCGGTCCGTTCGAGTTCCGGTTTATACAGGTTTCATTGTATAAGATTTTTTTTTATTTTAGCTTTTATTTGTAATCGGGAACTGTACATTGTTGACAACTACCCAATTAGATCGCTGCTTTTGCTGTATTTTTTGACGTGGATTAGACATGAGTTTGAACAGGGACCCCTAGTAGAGTTTGTTGATGGATGGCTCTCAACTGGTCACCATACAAAGTCGCTTGCCCAACCGGTGTTACTTAACAAATAATAGCGACTTTCTACCTGCTGACTGACTGGGCTGGCCCGAAGGCCCATTGTATAAGATAAAAATGTTTTTAGCATGGTTGTAGTTTTCATTAAGTTGAATTTAGCTTAATTAAATTAACACTTTTTACTTTCTTTTGACCTATATGAATATATAGGGAAGGAAAGTATTGTTTCATGTCGATTTTTCGAAATCGAGTTTTCATCGAATGTTCACGTTTTCAGGCCCTCTGAACTGAATAAAAACCATGCTTTTAGCGATTGGTGTGTGTGTGTAAGTGTGAACAAAATATCTCAACAACGGAATAGGATACGAAGTTGAAACTGGAAACTTAAGTTAGAGGCCGACACCACTACGGGCTCCAACACGAACATTTTCATTAAAATCGGTTTACCAGAAGTAGTAGTTTGTTCGTGTGATTTTTAACTTTTTTGCGATTATCTCAAAAACGGCTCCTACGATTTTTTTAAAAAATCACTTCGTTTACTACATTTTTTTCCTCTACAAAATAGGGTAAGCGCCATATCTGCTGAAAATCTTGCGGGGAATTTGCTCTAGTAGAATTTTTTTACTTTCTCTTGCCTACATCAATTTATAGGAAGGAAAGTATTGTTTTCATGACGATTTTTCAAGATCGAGTTTTCATCGGATCTACACGTTTTCAGAACCCTTAACCCAAAAAACATGTTTTTAGCGATTGCTCTGTAGGTGTGTGCGTGTGAGTGCGTGCGCGCGCGCGTGTGTGAACAGAATATCTCAAGAATGGAACATCGTACGAACTTAGAACTTGAAACTTAAGTTAGGTACTATTACCGGACCCGACACGAACATTTTCATCAAAATCGGTCAACCGGAAGTAGTAATTTATTCGTGTAATTTTTCACTTTTTTGCGATTTTCTCAAAAACGGCTCCTACAATTTTTTTTAAAAATCGCCTCATTTACTAAAATTTTTATGCTCTTTAAGTAGGTGCCATATCTACTGAAATTATTGGGGAGGCTGTTTTCTCGTAAATAAATTGTTTTTTTTTAAGATTGCGGCTTTAGTATGCATTTAAGCACAAACATGTACAAAATAAAAGTTGTAGACAATTTAATATCCTATTACGTTTATTTCAAACAGTTTTTGTATAACGTTTAGTTTAGTGGTAATTTGCGATTTTTTGTTTTCGTGAATCGATATTTTAAAGATTTTAACTGTAGTAGTCTATGCATTTTAATACCAAAGTGTAATAATCAAATTTATATTAAAATCTACAACTTTTATTTCAAACATTTTTCTCTACAAAGTCTAGTTTAGCGTGAAGAGTGATTTTCCATATTTTTAAGCAAACAGGTCGATTTTCATTTTTCGTCTCTCTCTCATAATTAAAATAAGGTTATGTTTATTGAGGTTAATTTTTTTGTTTATTTCTAGTGTTTTATTACTAATGTTAGATTATATTGTTAATTATTTGCATTGGAAAGATAACGTTGTGTGAGTGTTTCACACCAGTTTTTTTTAAGATTGCAGCCTTAATACTCATTCTAAAGCAAAAGTGTATATAATCCAAGTTGCACTACGATTAAAAACCTACGACTTTTATTTCAAGCGGTTTTTGTACAACGCGTCGTTTAACGGCAATTAGTGATTTTATGGTTTTCCTTCATCAAAATCGGTAAAAATGGATTTTTAAAAAAAATATTGCTGCCTTAGCATACTAAGGCGTACAACTTTACAATTTTACGACAAAATTGTATATATATTCTTAAAGTTGCAGGAAATAAAAAAATGTAACTTTTATTTCAAGCCTTTTTCTGTTCAGTGCCTAGTTTAGAGGCAATTACTGATTTCCGTATTTTTAATTTCAACAGAGGTTGATTCTCATTTTGCGTCATTCACACATAATTAAAATTAGGTTATGTTTTTATTTTACATTGTTTACACATGATTAAACATAGATTTTATTGTTCATATCTACATAGGTACGAGAAAATCTTTTCTGTACATTACTTGTCTAGTAAATTATTGAACATGCGTCACTATAGTTTTCTAAGAGGGAGTGACAGCCCTAAAGCATTTTATATTATTTCTCCAGTTCTGATACTCGTAGTCGGCATCTGTATTCTGCAAGTGATGCCTAGGCAAAAAGAAATTGGTGTGAAACACTCACCCAACTTTCCCTTGCCAATAAAAATAATTAACAATATAACATTAGAAATAAACAAAAAACTAACCTCAATAAACATAACCTTATTTTAATCATGAGTGAAAGACGCAGAATGAAAATTGACCTCAGTTTGGCTTAAAAATACGGAAAATCACTCTTTCACGCTAAACTAGGCTCTGTAGAGAAAAATGCTCTAAATAAAAGTTGCAGATCTTTTAATATCCTATAAATTTGATTATACACCCTCATCAAACCCCTTCATCTACTTCAACACCAATACGTACTCACATGTACACACACACACACACACACATCTTCATTATAGAGCCCGTGGGCTTATCATTTTTGAAAATTTAAAAATAAAATGTTGCTGTGAATATAAATACGAATATGCTGTTAAAATTTCATTAAAATCAGTCCAGTAGTTTTGCAAATTAGCCTACACAAAAAAAAACACGCGTTGTCTTTATAATATTAGTACAGATTAACTTTGATTATATACGCTCTTCCCTTCTTTTCTTCAGGTGCCTATCCATTTTGATTGTTAGCGACCAACATACCAATTCTCACTTTTTTCGTTGCACTGCGAAATAGCTCTTCTGAGCTCTTCCTAAACAAAGTTCTCAGATTTCGAAGCCTTGACACCCACCCTTCTTTTATCAGGTCCACGTTTTCCATTTTTTCCCTGCAGATTGACCTATAGTAACGAACATCGTAAGTTATTCCTCATGATATGTCCAAAATATTAGAACTTCCTACTCTTGATGGTGGAAATGACCTCAATGTCTTTCTTCATTCTCCTGAGAACCTCTATATTTGGAGCTTCAGAGATCAGTAAATGAATTATGCAAAAAAATATAATTTCAATGTTGCCATAAAAAAGACTAAGGTAATGGTATTTTTTTGGTAAATATCCTACCAGGTCTGAAATTGTGGTAGATGATGTAGTGCTTGAACAATCATCACAATGCAATTATTTAAGTTGTGACATCGGGTTTGATCAAGATTTGGACATAGAGAAGAAAGTTGACAAATTCCAAGCAATGTGTGGCAATATTAGCAGAAACCTTGGCAGGAAAACAAAAAAATGAAAACCAGATAAAGTTTTACAAGGTGATCGCTGCCCCAGTCCTACTCTATGGAAGTAAGTCGTGGACCAGACCACAGGAGAGTAGATTACAGGCGGCAGAGATGCGATTCCTGCGAAGAACAAAGGGTTGCAATTGTAAGGACCATTAAGAAATGAGAACATAAGAACAGAAGTGGATGTTTACAACCTGAATGGGAAGATTGCAGAATATCGTAATGGATGGAGGGAGCACGTAGAGAGAATGCCTAATGGAAATATCCCCTTCAGTGTTTTGCAATACAGACCGGTGGGGTGAAGAGATATTGGGAGGCCACGCAAAAGATGGCAATAACTCGATTATGAGAAGAAGACATATTAGAGCGGACTGTGGGCCGCAAGAAAACAAGTTGGGGGCCGCTGGTTGTGCACCCTGATATAGGCTATATGTTGCTTCAGTAATCTTTAAGTCATTGAAAGAGCGCTTCAAAGGCAAACATGTTTCACATACAGACATCTTCCTTCGATTAATCCTAACTAATCACTCTGTATTTATACACTTTAATTATAAACTACATTTTTTAATTTAATGAATCATTTTGAATTACCCTGTGTAGTAAAGAAAACATTATTTATTCATAATAGGTGTATCAATATTTTATTTTAGGATTAAATTTTATTGCACTTAATGATTGAAGATTGCAATAAAAAATTAAATTGAGCATTCAATTTTATTAATAAATTTAGGCAATTAAAAAGAAGAAAAAAGATTAATAATCAAGTCTTATTGTAATTATTAAGCCTTAAAAAAATAAATAGAGATACCACCTTTATAGATGTAAATAAAAAGCTAGTAAAAATGTAGTAAACTTTATCTAAAAATGTAAAATTTTACTAAATTTATGGAAACCAATAACTATCATGTTTGTATCCTTAAGAAGAAAGTTACTAGTAACACAAAATTGCTTGAAAACGAGATATCAGAAGATCTACTAGCTTTTCTTCAGCTGTTGGTTACTATGCTTTTGTATAGAATGTGAGGAGTGCATATTATGCAGTGTGCACAGAACGGACGGGGCTACTCATTGTCGTACAGCTACAAACAAAAACATCGTTTGCAAAGGCCGTGGAGGTCAAAAACAGACCGCGGTAATGTATGGGCTTAGCCGGAACCGGAATTTCAACCCAATGATTTCTGTATCTAATCTTTAAGAGGAATCGAATGACACTGATTTTGTTTCCAAATTCCGTTTTAGATTTCTTGACTTCCGTTTTGGGCCGTTTCCTGTTGAAACCGGAACTCCAACCCAATGATTTCTGTACCTACTCTTTAAAAGGAATCGAATGACACTATTTTTGTTTCCAAATTCCGACTTTGATTTCTAGACTTCCGGTTTTGGACCATTTCCGGTCAAAACCGGAACTCCAACCCAATGATTTCTGTACCTTCTCTTTAAAAGGAGTCGAATGATTCCTACTATTTTTGTTTCCGAATTCCGATTTTGATTTTTAGACTTCCAGTTTTGGGCCACTTCGGGTCGAAATCGGAACTTCAACCCAATGATTTTTGTACCTACTCTTTAAAAAGACTCGAATGACACTATTTTTGTTTCCAAATTCCGACTTTGATTTCTAGACTTCCGGGTTTGGGCCATTTTCGGTCGAAACCGGAACTTCAACCCGATTTCTGTACCTACTCTTTAAACAGAATCGAATGACACTATTTTTGTTTCCATAGTCGGACTTTGATTTCTTGGCTTCCGGTTTTCGGCCACTTCTGATCGAAACCGAAACTTCAAACCCAATTCAGGCCCACTAACTTTTAGTGTAGATTACGAATACGGGAGTCATTTGTTGCTATCTCTTGTAGTTTCTAATATCTCGGTGTGACGGAAGGACGGTCAAAGGAAAATGACATGACACTTTTAAAAATTGCCGCCAATAATGGACAAACAATAGTAGTAGAGGTATATTTTAATTTTTAAAAAATTGTTATCTGTACTTTTACCAAATTCATAACGACATACTTCTTGACCTAGTTTTGTAAAAAATATTTGTCCATGTTACAAAAAATTCCCATGCTCAAAACTATTTTTTAAAAGATTTCAATAAGCACATATGGAAAATCACTAATAAACGCTGATCTAAAGTCTGTAGAAAACAGCACTTAAAGTGACAATTGAAAGGTTTTTATTTTTTACTAGCATGCCCCGTGCGGTTTTGCACGCGATTTATGTGTAGGGCCTAATCATTTTTACTTTCTCCTGCCTATATGAATATATAGGAAGGAAAGTATTGTTTTCATGGCAATTTTTTTGAAATCGAGTTTGCACCGGATATACACGTTTACAGACCCCCTGAACCCAAAAAACATGTTTTTAGCGATAAGTCTGTGCGAGTGTTTCACACCAGATTTTTGCTGTTTCTGTTTACGATTGTGATCTGTGAAGTTGGTTATTTGTATGGAGCTTACGATTTTACAATGGATATCACTCTAAAAATAATGAATTTTAAAATATAAATTTATTTAAGAATTTTCTAGAAAGTTAACCCAACTTATTATTATTTTTATTGCTAAGTTATGTATACTAGACTATAGCTTAACGAACAAGAGACTGCAGATGAAGGCGGAGCATAGTGACCTATAGTCGTTTGCACGTTCAGTTGACACAATGTATCTTATGGGAATCGTCACTGCTATTAGCGCAACTAAAAACTTCAATTAAAGGCATCTGCATGCGTATATAAATACATTTTTTAAACCTCTGTAGAACACGTATTTTTTAAGGTAGAACTACAATTTAAGTTTCGCTTAACAGAAAAAAAATTATGTATTATGTAGAATGTTTAATGAATTGTGAAAAATCCAAAAATTGTAAAAACATTTTCTTCTATTGGGGGGGGGGGGGGGGTTAAAATGAATATCTTATCTATTTTACTGCAGACCTACTAATGCCTTCTCCACATTCCTTCGCCAAACTTTCTAAACACTGCGTGATAAATGTAAACAAATGACGCAATCGGTTATTACAAACCTAAAAGTCTTTCCCAGCACAGATATCAAAAAAAGTATTTCACATTTGTTATCCGCATATGAAGTTGAGTATAAATTTATAGTGTTAATTATTAATTAGGTAATAGTCATATAGACTAATCTACATTATAAAGGTTTGTTATGGATGGGACGCGGAGGAGGGAAATGTTATTGGTTATGATGGCATTGATTGATCTACAAAGCCGATGTTTGTGTACATGCTACTAGCAGTCTGAGCCCCATAAGAAATACACTGTCCTATATGCTCCGTTGTGTCAACTGAACGTGCAAACGACTATAGATCACAGCACTGAGCCAGTTGACTTATGTTAATCGTATCCTGCTTTGTCACGTTGTGGTCCCACTGTGGATGACAGCCTTACAAAAAGTCAGCTGGAGTTCGGTGGAACAAAGTGTGACTTACCAAAGAGGCAACCTCACACCCGACCTTGGCTGTTATTGGCTAGATCTCATCTGCAGTCTTTAGTTAGTTCGGGTACAGTAATTATGCACATGCACAGTGTAGGTGCAATTGCTAACCTTATATGAGGTATTAAAATTGGGTTTGCCAACAACACTGAGGGAATAAAAATTACTGTTAGTATTGGAATAATATATCCTGAGTTTTATAACTGGATCTCTTTAACTACACTGTACAGTACTAGGTCGCTAATCCGAACTAATAAAACCACGGACTGTTCGGATTACCGGTCTTTTTGTTTAAAACGATATTCATGTTTAAAATGAGTAAAATACAATTGTTTTTGTTGGAATAAACTTAATTCAATAATAATATACGTACAATAAACTGACCTTACTTGTTTCTTCCATAAAAAGTCACATTGAAAGAAATAAATTAATAAAAAAATTCTAAATACTGTAAATTAATTAAAATACCTATATACAGTTGTTTATGTTGCAATAACCTAATTCAGTAATAAAATACATACTTTTCACTAACCTATATTTTTTCACAAAAAAGTACTTATTTTCTTCGGTTTCTTGGAAACAAAACTTTGTTCGAATGCTTCGTCTCGAAGCTGCATAACAATAATGTTTTATGAAACGGGTTATCGGTTTCCTTAGCCCACTTTATACACGTGTTAAAACTTTCAACTGCCACTTCATGGTTGATTTTAATTTCCTGTAGTTTTTCATCATCATTCTGTAGAGTAATGTTTACGATTTCGGCGTCTGATTACAGTATTAAGACATTCAAAAAATAATCGTACCATAGGAAATCATCATCGCTACTTAAAAAAAACTTTTTTTGATAGGTCACATAACTGGAGGGTTCGGATTAGCGAGCTTGTACTGTATTTATTTCTGTAGGGTAGTTACTCCGTTTTACCCTTTATTAATGATTTATACTTATTATTTATTAATTTTATACTTGATTTATACATATAGCTACTTATTGATTTTCAGAATAGTTACACTTTAGGAAGTTACACATTGTTACCCTCCGTTATCCGAAATAAAGGGGGCAGAAGGCATTTCGGATAACCTAATTTCGGTTAAAAAATGTCAATTTTTTTAAGTTTAAATTAAAATAATGAAAAAAAATTCATTTAGAGATATGTCCAAAAATGCTTCATTAGCGAGTTACAGCTAGCAGAAAATGTTACCCCTATTTCAGTTCATCTGGTAAAGTCGGTCATACTAAATTTTTAGTGACATGTAAGTTTAATTAACAATTAACAAATACTAGTGTAAGAAATTACGGTATACTTTGTACAGTACAATAGGCCTACTATACTAGAGAAATTTTCGTAATACACAAGACAAAATATTACATAGGCAGCCTGCAAGTCGCGCTTAAGTGTAAAGTACTATATTATGTAATATATATATATTTTTTTTTAATTTTTCTAGTTCATTTTGGTTGAATGCTATGGTTGAATGTTAAGAGAGTTTATACTGCATAAACCATATGAATCGCTTTAGGGTTACAATTATATTTTTACCTCTTAGGTCCAAGTGATTGAAATGCTTTAGTTTTTCTGTTTAAGCCTCAAGGAGTAAAAATTTAAGAAGGCTGAATTTTAAGAAGGCTATGTTATTTTGTAGATAACAGGATGAGTAAGTGATCAGTGAAATTTTTCACATTTTATGTACACGTAGTAGTTAGGTATATTAGTTACATTTTTATTTAATACGATTTAACAAAATACCTGATATGAAATCATTCAGTAACATTTTAGAGATATCTTTACATGTGCAAAATTCTATCATGGCCTTAATTTAACAGAAATTAGATTAGATCCAATCAATAAATAAATAAAATGATGTAATATTATTAATCGTAATTAATTTTGTTGCACAATATAAAAAATAATTAAAAGATAATATAAGTTGTAAAATAGATTTATTTTATTTAATGTTTAAACACATACCCATTTTCGAACATAGTGCTTTTGTATCCAGAAATGTGATCAACAACCAGTTAAAATATTATCTTTTGGATGTCATTACTAGCCAAAACTTGTGTAAAGCTTTAATACTAACTTAAAACTAAATTAAAAGTTAATAATACTACTCTTATATTTGAAACAGTTACATAACATATTAACTTATTAGTATTAGTAATAAGGTAAACAGCGATTAATATTTTGATTGTTATCTATTGTTTGTTTACAGATTCATTTAAATTAGATTTTGTCAATATATAGTTGATACCTTTGACATGCTGATTTAATTTCCTTACAAATAATTTCTTTTTGTTTCATCTGACGTTGTTTCCATCTTATAATTATTATGTCCTGTCATCTTATAGCTGTAAGTGTGTAAATTCATTAAAATGTTAAATTATAATGTCTTGTATGTCAGGTGTACATCAGGATTTTTTTTCTTTCTCTTGCCTTTATAAATAAATATAGGAAGGAAAGTATTGTTTTCATGTCGATTTTTTAGAAATTGAGTTTTCACCGGATCTACATGTTTTCAAACGCCCTGAACTCAAAAAAACATGTTTTAGTGATTGGTCTGTGTGTTTGTGTGTGTGTGTGTGTGTGTGTGTGTGTGTGTGTGTGTGTGTGTGTGTGTGTCAACAGAATATCTCAAGAACGGAACATCGTACGAACTTGAAACTTAAGTTAGGTAGCACTAAAGTACCCGACACGAACATTTTTATCAAAATCGGTCGACCGGAAGTAGTAGTTTATTCGTGTCATTTTTTCACTTTTTGCGATTTTCTTAAAAACGGCTCCTATAATTTTTTTAAAACTGGTTTAATTACTCAATTTTTTATGCTCAACAAGATAGGGTAGGCGCTATGCTTGCTGAAATTCTTGTGGAGGTTGTTTTTTCGTAAAACAATTGTTTTTTTAAGATTGCGACTTTAATATGCATTTTAGCACAAAAATGTATATAATAAAAATGGTAGAGAATTTAAAATCGCACAACTTATATTTCAAACTTTTTTTCTATAACGCTTAGTTTAGCGGTAATTAGCGATTTTCTGTTTTTTTCTCACGATAAAGTGTAAAAAAACGATTTTTTTAAAGATTTCAGCCATTTTACGACAAAAGTGTATTAGATAATCAAATTTAAAGGAAATTAAAAGATCTACAACTTTCATTTAGAGCATTTTCTCTAGAAAGCCTAGTTTAGTGTGAGTGATTTTCCGTATTTTTAAGCCAAACTGAGGTTGATTCTCATTTTGCGTCTTTCATTCATGATTAAAATTAGGTTTTATTTCTTGAGATTAGTTTCCTTTGTTTATTTCTAATGTTAGGTTTTATTGTCAATTATTTACATTGGCAAGAGAAAGTTGTGTGAGTGTTTAACACCAGATTTTCCGTATTATTAAGCCAAACTGCAAGTTGATTTGATATCCCTTTAATTAACAAGGGAATGTAATTACACTGCAAATAAATATAAATGTGAAGGTTCATTTCAGTTGCTTGGGAAATATTAAAAAACTTGCATTAAAATTGTGCGTTCGGCAGGAGTGGTTAACGTTTGTGTTATGCTGCAGAGGAACGCTGTACACTCTGGTTTTGAATTAATTAGAAGTACCCCACACGAGAATCTTTTATAATAATGTAGTTACGTATTATCTGGCTCATGTTTGACACGAAACGGAGGGAACATTAGGCTACATTTCATCACTGCCCGCTTATCCGCTACGCAGTCTACTGTCCACTTTGAATTAAAAAAATCCTTCTAAAAATTTATTGTGCGGTTCCAAGCTCCGTGTAGTTACGGGTTGAAGGGTAGTCTACGGGTGAGATATAATGAATGAGTGACGCATGCTGGGAGAACGATTGTTGTATTACTCTGATACAAAATATTCGTTCTCAAACATTCCGTGTTTAACATATTTTTGATTGTATTTATTACATTTATTTATTTACGTATTTTGATATAAACTGGTAAGTTAAATATTATAAATCCGACCAAGGTTAGAACCCGTTAGGTTAAATTAATGCGCCGAATGATAAGAATATTTCTTTTTAGTCTAGTTAGTACACGCTACCACTACAAATGCATCAGCTGTGAAACACTACTAACACTCATTCATTCTCCCACTACTATAACAACGCACTGCATTCCTTCCAACTACACATAGCTGGGACTCAAGCAATACCTTTCCTTTAGAAAATCCGTTAAATTTCAAACAATTATTTGTAGTGTAATTTCATTCCCGGCCGCATTGGCGTAGTTGGTAACGTGCTCGCCTCTCATCATGCGGTCTTGGGTTCGAATCCCATTCAGGCACGGCATATTTTCATACATTACAAAAAATCATTTCATCCTTCGCCGTCTGCATTAGCAGTATTGTATAACAGTTCGACGTTAAACAAATAAAAAAAAATTAAAGGGACACAGCGTTGGTTCTAACTCGCTACGTCTATCGAGAACGAAAATAACATTTTTTTAAAAAACCGCTATAATTTTTTTACCCTTTGTACTAAAAGGGTAGCTGTCATTAATAAGAACACATGCTGAAACACTTCTCTATAACCCAATATTTTTACTTTCTCTTGCCTATATGAATATATAGGAAGGAAAGTATTGTTTTCATGTCGATTTTTCGAAATCGAGTTTTTACTGGATCTACACGTTTTCAGACCCCCTGAACCCAAAAAAAAGTGTTTTTAGCGATTGGTCTGTGTGTCTATGTGTGTGAACCGAATATCTCAAGAATGGAACATCTTACGAACTTGAAACTTGAAACTTAAGTTAAACACCACTGCCGGATCCGACACGAACATTTTCATCAAAATTCGGTCAACCGGAAGTAGTAGTTTATCCGTGTAATTTTTCACTTTTTTGCGATTTTCTCAAAAACTGGTCCTACGATTTTTTAAAAAATCGCCTCATTTACTAAAATTTTATGCTCTACAAGATAGGGTAGGATAGGCGTCATGTCTGCTGAAATTCTTGGAGAGGCTGTTTTTGCGTAAAAAAATTGTTTTTTTTTATTGCGACTTAAATAAGCATTTTACCGCAAAAATGTACTAAATCATAAAAGTCATAGAGAATTTAAAATCCTACAAATTTTATTTCAAATATTTTTTCGTGAAACGCTAGATTAGCGGTAATTAGCGATTTTCTGTTTTTTTTCTCACGAAATCGTGTAAAATATCGGTTTTTGAAAGCTTTCAGCCTTATTATGCATTTTACAACCAGAAAGTAGTACTATATATTCAAATTTATAGGAAATTAAAAGATCTACAACTTTTATTCTGAGAATTTTTCTCTAGAGAGCCTAGTTTAGCGTGAAAGAGTGAGTTTCCGTATTTTAAACCCAAACTGAGGTTGATATTTACTTTACGTCTTTCACTCATGATTATTACGTTATGTTTTTTGAGGTTTTAGCTAATTTTAATTAGCTAAAATTTAGCTTTAATTCCTTTACTCTTTGTACTAAAAGGCTGAATTTTAGCTGAAATTAATTTGAAAACATGCAGGAACACTCTTCTAAAACGCCATATTTTTCATCTTAAAATTGATCGTGATAGATGTTCTGAAACATGGACTAACACATATCAGAGTGCGTAAACGGGCACATTTTTTGTTTTTAAATCGCTAGAAAATTCCTAATACACCTCTGTGTGTCGTAACTTATACGAATAAATTAACAAAAACCAAGCTTTAAAATGAGCCATACCAGAAATTTTTTATGTTTCTTTGTGAGATACGCGGTTACAAACAAAGAGGCTTCATCTTTCATTTTACTTACTATAGTGTCTTTCACGCTTTTACCTTTTCTGTTCTTAAATGCATCAGTCATATAATTAATTGACTGACCACGTGATATGAAACGGAACTATTTTTTGTACCCCTGGAACTAGCAGTTCGAGTGCAGATAATTTAACTCCACCTGCATGTTATGGGCAAGTCTAAATCGAGTAAGTACTAATTATTACCTAAATACTGTACAGTACTAATAAGAACCTGCACTATAAGTACTTAAAGTACTACTGTATGTTATACGAGTACCTAAATACTTTTTATTGTCTTTTGTTACTGGCATGTGTCCGAATCATAACACTACAAGGTAATGAATTAATATTTTACAACTTCCGATTACAGTAGGCCTATACGTAAATGACCATTTAGCGGTTAATTTTTTTATAGCCCATTTGACTAGTATTAAACGTAAGCCTCCTTCAAACTGTCCTGCTTTTCCCTGTTCCTCGCTTTCTGTGTCCAGTTTAATTACACCATTCTCTTGATGTAAGCCCTCTATCGCATCATTGGTCGCCCGCATTCCATTGTTTCTGTCCATGGTCTTTATTCTTTGAATAATACTATTCTATCTGTCACCCGTTTCATTAGGCCGGGCGCACACATGACCGCTTGTGGCCGCCACCGGTGGTCGGCACACTACGCCACAACCAAGAGACTCACTCGTTCGATGTTGGTCTGTTTATCTCGGAAATAGAAGCCCACCCTGCATTTTGGGAGTGTAAAATAATGGAAATACTGTACAAGTAATTACTATTACAGTACATAAAATGAATGATGAGAAGCCTGTGTTTGAAATCGTGTATTTTACCAAGTAAAAAACATAAAAAAATTTCAGAAATGCCTCGTTTTAAAGCTTGGTTTCTTGTTATATTATTGTATAAATTACGAAGTACGGGAGTACATTTGCCATTTTCTAACGATTCGTAAACAAACTGAAATGTGTACTTACTCGTTTTTTTAGCCATCGTTTTTAGTACATCGAAAACGAAAATAACAATTTTTTTAAAAAACGTTTTAATT
The DNA here is from genome assembly GCA_035578175.1 of Catonia carolina. NCBI lineage: Eukaryota > Metazoa > Arthropoda > Insecta > Hemiptera > Achilidae > Catonia > Catonia carolina. Next base: position 44,535,838 of record JAQMRL010000004.1, read on the forward strand.
CCTTTATCCCTTGTAATAAAAGGGTGAATTTTAGGTGAAATTAATAAAACATGAAGGAACACTGCTCTTAAATGCCATATTTTTCCTCTTTAATTGATCGTGCTACATGTTCTGAAACATGGTCTGAGTGAAAAATGCGCTAAAAAAACGGGCACATAATTTGTTTTTAAGTCGCCAGAAAATACCTATTACACTTCCGTGTTTAGTAATTTATACAAATTAAAACAAGTAACCACGCTTTAAAACGAGTCGTCCCGATAATGTTTATGTTTTTTACTTTGTGAGTTACGTGGTTCTAAACACAGGCTTCATCTTTCATTTACACGTACTAAGGTTATGTGGCCGCTGAGTGATTATTTATATTATTCTATTTTTACTAACCTTTTTTTGTTTTTTTTTATCCGAGGCGGCGAGAAAAACTCATGTTCACTCCCTCACGATAGAGGAAGTAGTGTTGGACTCAATTGGGGCGTCCTCGTCCAGCCCCAAGGAGGCCGCAACCGCCTACCAACCAAAAACCCGCCGCCTGGCCACTTGATCCGACATCAGTAAACAACCCTCCACCTCCCTCGGAACTGTTTATATTGTGACACTTATCGCTAAGGTCCGTTTCGGGATCTAGGTAATTAAATAATTAATATACTAAAGTTTAGAATTACAAGTATTTATTACAACTAAAAGATTTACAAAATAAATAATTAACTAATTATAATGAAGTAATACAATAAATAACTCTCCGACCGCACTTAGGGCTCTCTTTATATAGGTAGATCAGAGATATTTCTGGAAAGACAGAGAGATTCGATGCAATAATAAGATACAAAAATCCTTTTCATGGTTCTGGAAAAATCTTAACTAGTGTAAACAAGTCATAATTGAATAAAAGGTGTTACAGGTAACCAACTGACTCTTTCACAAATAGTTGTACAACAAAGACCCTACCTTATTACACACGGCCCTTTTTAAATATTCTTTTATAACTAACTCTATTGCTATTTTGTCAGTCTATTATTTACTACTTAACATATATGAATCTCTCGGTTCCCCTAGAAGCTCTTTGAACGCATATTCCTCTTCGATATTGTCACAATATAATACTACAAGGGAAATGTCGCGTTAAAAAAAATTAACATACTGTCAGCGGGGCATGGAAGGGAACCGTAACCTAATTTCCCTCTTGCCGCCACTGACCAACACTCACTCTCTCACTTTCATCTCTTTCATCAGCTGAGGAAATTAGTGTGCCTACCTTACCTTAAAATAACTGCCAGTCATTCAACAGAAGTGTGTTTTACCCTCATTCTGTTATCTTAGTGTTTCAATTAATCTTTTACCAAATTCAGTAGTCTCAAACGATGTGAAGCTCATCCTGAAGTATTTAAAAAATTTATCTTCATCTTTTTTGAGCTCTTGGAAAAGTAAGTAAAATTGTCCGTGACTTGGTCGTGATAGTAACATGGGATGTACCCAGTATCATCGCTGTTTTCTCCTTCGGCTGTTACTTCTTCGTATTAACAGTAGTAGATAATGCTAATTTCTTGCAAGGAAAGTGTCAGATCAGAGTGGCTGGCTGTCGGCTCTCCCGTTACCATTTTGGTCAAGCAATTTTTGTATGATGTCGTGCATTTTAATGATGTTTCCTATATTCTTTTGACTTTCGATGTTGTAATTTTACATCATCATAGATAGATATTTCCATGGTACATTGTTATTTTCTTATTTATTATTATTGTGAGCTGTAAACACCCACGTTTGCGTACCGTACGTTACTAGGTGGAACGGACATGAACCAAATTTCTTGGTCTTCAAGTTTTATGGAATGTTCTTGTTTATCAGAATACCATTCAATCTCCCAAATGGTTCTTCTTCTATCGACTATAGTGCTTTAGGGGTTTGATATGCTATAGATCATAGCTGCTACGGTTTTTCAAGAATTCTATGTAAAGTAGATTATTTAAAAAAACCTCAGGATTTCTCTTCTTTTTGGATGTTGTCTTGTTATTTTCTTTCCAGTACTCGAACATTATCTCAGAAATATTTTTTCTTCTTTCTTCTCAGAAGTTGTGTTCAATTTTTTTAGCCTTTTCTGACTTTAGTTCTGCAAGAATGTTCAACCGGAACTCTTTACTCTTATAAATTCCATTTTATCGTAATACCTAGTCAATTTCTGTAACCATAGTTTTCCATTTGCTGTCTATGATTAAAGTTCATTTTGTTTTTATCGTTCCGATTATTAAGTACCTAGTTGTTTATATATATTAAAGAAAATGAATAACAATATTATTTTTATTATTATTATTTTTAGTTATTATTATCATTCATTCTCTTTACATGACTAGAGAATCTCACTCTTCTTTTTGTGATTGATTCTTTTGTCGTTTCGATGTATTTGTTCAAGTCCATATTTGTTTTTAATTTTCGTTCCCGTGACTCTAACACATTTTATCCATTAGTTTGTTTAGGAGAATTTTTCTCTATTTTCAGAAGTTCTTGCATTGTACCGTTCTTTATTTGTTTCGTAGAGAACACGGGTTTTAATAATTTTGTAATGTTGCAATTTAGTTTTTTCTTAATTTTTCTTTTTGTTGATATTTTCTGGCAAAGAAAATTGGAACCATCTCCTTATTTTATCTTTCATAGATTGTTTGTTTATTGTTTTTTGTTTCCAACGATTTCAACATCAGCATCATCTATCAAGGATTAGGCTCAATGGCCTGTTCAGGCATCCAACTCTTTTTAGGTCTTTCCAAGCCTCGCTTCCACCTAGGTTTATATTTCCATGCTCGCAGAGGAAGTCTGTGAGCTGGCATGCGAAGTAAATGATTGGACCAGTTTCTCGTATATATTCTTAACGTTTCAAACAGTGACTGAACATTTAACTCGGCGCGCATAGCTTCGTTACACACTCTATCGACCTTTGACTCCCTGCAAAAATCTCATTTCAGCAGGCTGAATACTTAAGATTCATTCCTCTGTAATGACACCCATGTTTCACTCCTATATGTTATGTGTGATTTGGCTTAGTAACACGGAAAATCACTCTTTCACGCTAAAGTAGGCTCTACAGAGAAAAATGCTTAAATAAAAATTGTAGATCTTTTAATTTCCTATAAATTTTATTATATACACTTTTGTTGTAAAATGCACTAAGGCTGAATTCTTAAAAATCGATTTGTTACAGATTTTCATGAAAACACTAGAAAACCACTAATCACCGCTAAACTAAGCGTTATACAAAAAACTTTTAACACATTTTTGCGCTAAAATGTGTATTAAAGCCGCAATCTTAAAAAAACAATTTTTTCTACGAGAGGACAGCTTCCCCAAGAATTTTAGCAGTCATATCACCTACCCTATCTTGTAGAACTTAAAAAATGTAGTAAATGAGGCTATTTAAAAAAAAACCGTAGGAGCTTTTTTTTTGAGAAAATCGCAAAAAAGTAAAAAATGACACGAATAAACTACTACTTCCGGTTGACCGATTTTGATGAAAATGTTCGTGTCGGGTTCTCTAGTAGTACCTAACTTAAGTTTCAAGTTTCAACTTCGTACGATGTTGCGTTCTTGAGATGTTTTGTTCACATATACCCAGACCAATCGCTAAAAACATATTTTTTTGGATTCAGGGGGTTTGAAAACGTGTAGATCCGGTGAAAACTCGATTTCAAAAAATCGCCATGAAAACAATACTTTCCTTCCTATATATTCATATAGGCAAGAGAAATAAAAATGAAAATATAGCCTACATGTGTTTTGTGCGTTCAGTTATCACCTTTGATTGTGAACCATGGAATATTCCACAAACAGATTGACGCGTGCTGAGAAGATTCGAAAGAAAGTGTTAACGGAGAATTTGTAAAACGGTTAAGGAAGAAGATGACGGGAGAATACGCACAAATTAACAACAGAATACTCTCATAGAAGGCAGGGACATAGTCCGGAACGGAAAAACTATGTAAGAGAAGGAAAAGGTGGAAATGCGGGAAAGGACGAGGAAAAAGGGGGTTTCTCCTAGAAAAGTTGGATGGACGACGTTTTGAATGATTTGATTGTGATAGTTATGGAAGAATGGAGGGCGCTAGCATCTAGCAGAGAAGATTGTGGGGGAAGCCAAACCCCTCCAACGGCTTTAGACCTATATGGTGATATTTTTATTGAGCGAAGTCGGAGAATTTTTCTTAGAAGTCATTGTTTTCTCAAAGGATATTTTTAACCAACTTTATCAGCGGCTAATTAAACAATCGAACGTCTATAACTCGAATTAAATTTCAGTTCCCGTCAACCTTCCACGCATTTATCAGGTAAAAATTCATCTATAATTCGAATTCAGCAATTTCTCTGTGTCGAACTATTTAATTATGTAGTTTCTTTTAAAAAAGTAGGTACTTTTTTAAAAGCTTGCTGCTTCTTTCATGATAAGAGGAAATTTTTTTGTCATCAGTCTTTCGACAAGTTTGATACAGTTCTCCAAGCTGTTCTGTCTTGCGCTAGTTTTCATATCTACATTACCTACATCGTTTGTAATTTGCTTTATATATTCTAACCTTTGGCTTCCCCTTACAATTCACTCCCTCAATATTACCCTCCTTTATTGATGGACCAATACCTGGATGTCTTAGGATATGCCGCACTAGCTTTTCCCTTCTTCTGGTAAGATGCTTCCATATACTCCTTTTTTCATTCACTCTAAACGAGGTTCTCTAAGAACCTCTAAATTACTTATTTCGTCCCCCTACCTAATCTTTAATATTTTCTTATAACACCACATTTCAAAAGCTTCTATCCTCTTCTTTTCAACAGCCGCTATCACCCACCTTTCACTTCCGTATACACTCCAAATATAGTGTTTTAAGAAATTTTTCCTAATCTGTAAGTCAATGTTTGTAGTCCGTAAGCTGTTTTTCATTTCAAAGGCTTTTCTAGCTTGAGCAATTTTCAAGGCACGACATATTTTCATACGTTACAAAAATCATTTCATCCTTCACCGTCTGCATTAGCAGTAATTGCAGAACAGTCGGACGTAAAACAAAAACAAACAAAAAATTGAGCAATTCTACTTTTGATATCACTTCTTCCATTTCGCTCTACCAGAATCGCTTCTACCATTCTTTGTTATTTCACTCCCTAGATAGCAAAATTCCCCTACTTCCTGTATGTTTTCGTTGCCTACTTTTAAATTTCCCATCTCTTTGAAACCACTCTTGCTGCTGCACAACACCTTTATTTTATTCTTATTAATTTTCATGAAGTAATAAGAGGAAATGTTCGACCATAAAAGCGTGCAGACCCACAAAGTCATCTGGTTGGCTTTGTATAACAGGTATAAATCAAAATAATGAATTTCTTTAAACGACGAATCTTTGGTTGACCACAGAAAAATAAAACCATCGTCTGTCGATACAATGGACCATATTCAGCATGTATTGTAATTATATATAATATGCGAGGATTTACAGCCCCAGCCGTATCTCGCTTTCCAAGCACCACCTCTCTCTCTCTCTCTCTGTCCCGCCAGTCCCCATCGGAGAGCCACCGCAATGACATTGCCTCCTGGACCTCATCCAACCATGTCACTTCCGGCCTACCCCTCCTTCTTCTACCGGCTGGCGTCCACTCCCATACCCTCTTTGGCCACCTATCATCTTCCATCCTCTGCAAATGACCAAACCATTTTAACTGCTTCCGTGTTATGGTATCCACGATATTTCCTTGAACGCCGATTCTTCTCCTAATTTCAGAATTCGGAATTCGATCGATCCGCGACACACCACAGCTTCGCCTCTAGAAATCCATCTCCACCGCTTTTAGGCGATCCTTCTGTCTCTTTGTCAATACCCACACTTCCGCATCATTGGTACACACTCTCTCCAGAATAGCATGATAAATATTTATCTTTATCTCTTTCCATATTTTATCATTCCAAAAAACAGAATTTAACTGCCCCATAACCCTTCGCCCTTGCGAAATCTTGCTGTTTACTTCCGCTGCGCTTGTTCCGCTCCTATCAAAGATGACTTCCAGGTATTTAAAACTTTCACAATTTTTTACCACACCCGTACCCTGTACTGTAATAAAAATAGCGTAATTTTAGAATACTGTTTACAAAGTGTACATTACTTAACACTGTAGCCCATAGCTAAGCTAAATGCAACGTACAGTTCTGTTTTACGAAATTACGCATGTGCAGTATGTCTACATATTCACATATTGAAAGCCTATCTGGAATATTCTGTTTTTTTATTTTTGAATAACTGCTTTGTTGTTATTTTTCCATAACTCAGAATTTTTTCCATCCCTTGAGGATTCGATTTATAGAAGTTCGACTGTATTAAATTAGGTATATTAAATCTGTACTACAGAGGTAAAGAATGTTATCTCCAATTTTGGCAAAACTGAGTTAAAACTGCTTTTAAAATCAGAAAGAAATGCTCTAATGCTGCAATTTTGTAGTTGATGTACAAGATTTTTTTGTAAAATGGTTATTGAATGTGTTTTACTGATAGTCAAGTAAATTATGCTTGAATTTTTGTTGTAGGCTATTTTGTGTTTATTCATCTGTTACTAAACAGTACTGCGTAAATTTTGAATTTTTTTTCAAACGTGTATGAAACGCTGCTTCTTTATAAAAGCAGTTTTAAGTATAGTCTATGTTTTAAGTATTGATCAATAAATGTATAAAAACGTTAGGCCTATACTTTATTTCCATTCTTTTTCATTTATACATGTGGTTACAAAAATATACGTATTACCTCTGATCTATATGACGAAACACGAGAACTTTAAAAGTAAACATTTTTATTTTAATGATTAGTCATTTAATATTAGTTAAGTCACTCGTTATTCCACGATTGAATTTGACGATGACTTGTCCAAACCCATCAATCTCTTTCTACATTTTTGACAAAGAACATGTCCTTATATTATACTACTAGTTCGCTTTTGACATTGTATTGTCTCGCATCGTTCTTACGTGTATTATAATTTATTTCAACTAGCAACCCCCGCTCGCTTCGCTTCAAAGCAGCTAATGTAGGCCGCATTAAATTATTTTAAATCCTCTCTATATACAATATTTGTGGTTTTGCTGCAAAATAAATTGTTTTTCTGCACTTCCAGCTCTAGAAAGTCCGACATAAAGTTGTCCATGAGAGAAGCACTCTTTCTTAAATCGATGCCCACCGTTTTAAATGTTTGTCCCTGCGATTTAACAGAATTGAATAAAATGCATAGAAGAATACCGATGGAAAAGAAAGAGACAGTTGATATGTGGCTGAGATAAGAGATAGTAACACGCGGGTGCGGTACGCAGAGTAACTGGAAATATACTACTCATTCGCTACCTGTCGAATGAAAACAAATATATGAAATACAGTAAAAAAATAAAAATTTTGAATATTTCCAAATTTTTAATGTTTTTTGGAATTAAAAGTCATTCTTCATGTTTTTCTATGAAATATAAAAGTTGAATCGTGCTTCTAGCCCAAAACATACACCATCCAGAGGACTTAGAAAATAATAAAATTGCTATGCACCCGATAAACTAAAACATGCGACATCGTCACAGTTTAAGTTGCTTAACTCATTCAGTTAAAGTTACTTAAAATTGCAAAATAGCCTATATTGATCAGGAAGCTCTAAGCTATGCACCAATGAAACATTTTTTAAATCAGTTCAGTACTTTCTGCGATTACCTCATACAAACAAACAGACGTTTCTTCTTTATTATACTAGTATAGATTAGGAATTTAGTGTTGTAGTATTTTTCGTTTTTTCATTTCTATTTATCGTTTAATTCTGCTTATGGTTAAAAGCACGTATCAGTTATCATAGTGATGTTTTCGTTAAAAGTGTTTCATTTTTTCTGAGTCACCGCTTTATCACCTGATTTGGTAACTGCTGTTTGTTTACTCGAGATATCTTTCTAACGATGAACCGAGTATAGGTATTTCACTAGTTTTTTTTTAATCACGTTACATTGGCACTAATGTAGAACGTAAAACAGTGTCAAAAGACGGAAAGTGGTTAACATATTAGGTCCTGTTTAGTTTAGGTGGGAAGGAGTATAGAAGTCGACAAAGTTATGAAATAATAAATCTATATATTTATATATATAAGAAACATTTTCTGTAAAAACTGGGCGTAAATTTAAAGTTTCTTACAGCAAATGAAATTTTGATACAATAATGAAAAGAGGATATTGCTACTTTTTGGCTCTTCTGAAAAATCACCAAAATGGAGTTTACACCTTTTACTTCTTGGGTACAGAAATAACCTGTGATTTCTATAAATTTTAAGTATCAAGAGTTTTTCGGTATAGATTACCTCTGCCCCAATTACCTTTTGTTAACCAATTGGATACTGATCAATTTAACAACAATATTAGCGATAGATTTTAAATTGTAATGTTATGTATGATCATTTGTGTCATTTACTCTGCGTATTAAGCCTGTTTCAGTTCATTAATAGATTATGTTAATGATCTGGATTATTATTCTACTACCGTGTAATAACTGCCGTAGTTAATCTATCGACAAGTAATTTCCCCGTGCGAATTCAATTTAATAATTACCTGGACATTCCTTCATAATCCATTCTTACCAAAGGATTCTGTTTCGTTTTGACTCATGAAAAAATTAATTTATATTACATTATTGGTTGTTTTACGACTAGGTATTAAAATATTAACTGTGTGTCGTATGCTATAAAACTAATACTAACTAGTCCTTCAACTTAATGCATATCATTAGTTATTATTAAAAGCTATCTGTGTTGAAATTTAAATTTAAATACTCCATCCCATTAAATGTAGGCCTATGTATGATTCCTGCCCATAACAGACAGATGGAGTGTCAAATTATTTGCACTCAATCCATTCGTTGCTGAGCTAAAATAAATAGTTCTGTTTCTTATCACATGGTCAGCCAATTAAATGACTGAATCATTTAAGAACAGAAGAGGTAGAGGTGTAAAAGACACTAATCAGAGTTATCTCCTCTGAAAGTAATGAATTTCATTATACAGCCAGACCCTGTGGTGAATGCAGTGAAGGTGTCATTTGCAGAGTAGAAAATATGTGCTTTTCAGAGGGCCCGGCATGCTGATAAGCGTACTTTTCCACTCAGTGAGGAAGGCATGGTAAAGCACCTTACTCCTCGTTTTACTTAGTAAAACCTCTACGGGTTCAAACCAGCCTTTCGGCTGATGACCTAAACAATAACGTGTATGATTCAGTATTTAACACAATTTTTTTAAATCTGTGTATTTCTTCAAATGATGCAAGTCGCTTAATTATATAAAATTGGTGAATTAAACTTTCAGTCGAGTGTATTGAACAACATCTGGTGTGAAACACTCACGCAACTTTTTCTTGTCAAATAATTAACAATATAACCTAACATTAGTAATAAAACATTAGAAATTAACAAATAAACTAACCTCAATAAACATAACCTATTTTTCAGCATGAGTGAAAGACACAAAATGAAAATCAACCTGAGTTTGGCTTAAAAATACGGAAAATCACACTTTCACGCTAAACTAGGCTCTGTACAGAAAAATGCTCTAAACAACAGTTGTAGATTTTTTAATTTCCTATAAATTTGATTATACTTTTTTGACGTAAAATGCATAGTAAGACAGAAATCTTTAAAAAATCGATTTTTTACTAGTTTTCGTCAGGAAAAAAACAGAAAATCGCTAATTACCGCTAAACTAATTGTTATACAAAACAAATGTGTGAACTAAAAGTTGTAGGTTTTTAAATTCTCTAACAACTTTTACTAGAGACATTTTTCGCTAAAATGCATATTAAAGTCGCAATCATAAAAAAACTTATTTTTTACGAAAAAATAGCCTCACCAAGAATTTCAGCAGACATGGCACCTACCCTATCTTGTAGAGCATAAAAGATTTAGTAAATGAGGCGATTTTTAAAAAAATCGTAGAACCAGTTTTTGAGAAAATCGCAAAAAAGTGAAAAACGACACGAATAAACTACTACTTCCGGTTGACCGATTTTGATGAAAATGTTCGTGTCGGGTCCTCTCGTGGTATCTAATTTAAGTTCCAAGTTTCAAGTTCGTATGATCTTCCGTTCTTGAGATATTCTGTTCACACATACCAATCGCTAAAAACATGTTTTTTGGGTTCAGGGGGTCTGAAAACGTGGAGATCCGGTGAAAACTCGATTTCGAAAAATCGACATGAAAACAATACTTTCTTTCCTATATATTCATATAGGCAAGAGAAAGTAAAAACATACATCTAATTTTTTAAGTAACTGAAACTTTTCGGAAATTACGTATTCCTACAAAACAAAGTATTTAACATGTTTTTTGTTCTATAAGATTTTTTCGCAAAACACGCCCTTAATGAAATAATGTACTATAGGCCTAATTAAGCAAAAGTTTTGTTTTTGAAAAAAGTGTATTTTTACTTTCTCTTGCCTATATGAATATATAGGAAGGAAAGTATTGTTTTCATGTCGATTTTTCGAAATCTAGTTTTCACCGGATCTACACGTTTTCATACCCCCTGAACCCAAAAAAAAGTTTTTACCGATTGGTCTGTGTGTGTGTGTGTGTGTGTGTGTGTGTGTGTGTGTGTGTGTGTGTGTGTATGTGCACGCGTGTGTGAACAGAATATCTCAAGAATGGAATATTGTACGAACTTGAAACTTAAATTAGATACCACTAGAGGACCCGACACGAACATTTTCATCAAAATCAGTCAACCGGAAGTAGTAGTTTATTCGTGTCGTGTAGTTTAATCAGCTGTTTTTGGCGACGACTTTACCTCTAGACCAACCCCGTGGGTTTACCTATAAACTTAATCTTGCAATCCCTTCTTCCTATACGCAACAGCAGTATTTTTTGTTTTATTTTTTAATTTATATTTTATTAATTATCTTTTTAATATGTGTCCGGACTGTTATCTGTACGTACATTCAATTTTTTATTCTGTTTTTATTAGACTATATCACAGTTTTTTGTATTCTTATTTAATTAGCTCCGTCATTAAGATACAGTGTGTGGAACTCTAGCTTGGCGCACGACCTTGTGCATGCCGTACTTGTCGGGAGGTGGGAAAGACGTGCGTTTCCGAAAACGTGAGTCACACTTCACTGTTCTTTTAAAAACTGTCAACAAACGCTGTTCGCGTTCGAGTAAATTATAAACTGATGTCATATGTCACACATATAAATGTAAACAAAACAAGAATTGATAACATTAGAACGTTCATGTTAGCTGATTTTATTACTGTGAGTAATATTTAATTGTACTTTAACAACAGTTGTAGTGTCGATATCTTAGGCCTATAATTCTTTCTCTCGCATTTTCATAGTAGTATTTCTAAAAGTGAATGTTTACGTGTGTTTTGTGTTACTATACTACAGCTACTTACGTACCTACAATTGTTTCTAGTTCCTTTTTTATGTCACCGGATGGCGACATTAAGTGGCAAACCTTATTTGTTTGGTGGCCCTGAAAAGGGCCGTTTAAGCGGTGGTCGTCTTGGAGAAGCGTCGGTCGTAGTCGTCGTGGCGGTCGAGGAGCTGGGCGACACGGCATGTCGTCGTCCAGCGGAGACATCATCTTCTTCCCTCGCAGTAGTGCGTCGATGGCTGCTTCGTCGAGTCCGGTGGGTGTAAGACTCGATCGAGGGACCGCTGTGGGCATCGCTCGCGTCAGCGGGCGATGACGGTCCGGTCGACGGCTTACGGTGACGGGTCGGCGAGCGGAAGCATCATCTTCTCTATAGCGGGGTCGTTGATTAGTCTTCGCTGGAGTCCGGCAGCCGTGTGCCATGCTGGACGTCTCGTCTGCTGTCTGGATCGGGAGCGGCGAGTCGGCGTGGTGGAAGCGGAGCCCGAAGAGTGACGGCTCGGCTACCGGGTTCAGGTCTAGCCTTTCCTCAGCGGCAGTTGGGTTCCCACTGCAGCGTGACAGAGGTGGCCCCCAGAGCCCCACAGTGTTGGGTCGGCGTAGGCCGTCTGCCGATAGCGCGGCCGAGGCGGCTCTCTCCGGGCCGGCGAAGGCTGACCGGTGTGGGAATATAGCGTCCGCCACCGGTAGCGTAGACCCTGGATGGTGCGTCCGATCTCGGCTGGGCTCGTTTTCTTCTGTCTGGATCGGAAGTGAATCTCTCTGTGTCTGGATCGGTATTGAATCTCTCTGTGTCTGGATCAGAATTGAATCCCTCGGCTCAGTGCAGCGCTCTTTATATAGTTGCCGAGAGCGCTGTGGTAGAGGGCGGCTACTGGCTTGACCTTGATGACAAAGGCCTTTATCGGTGTGCAGCCGAAAGGTTTGTCGGAACGCCGCCAAAGGCCGGAAGAAGTATTGAAGGCCGGCAACACAGTAAATGATTTATTAGAAGGGGTGGCGGTGACATTGAAATTCACTTTTTCAAACAAAATATCGCAAAATAAAATGTTAATCGCAAGTTCGGTCGTTTTATACTAATTAGAGTGCCGACCTGATCAATTTGCAAGATTTTTTCAGTTAATATAGATCTAAATAAAATTTAAACAGTTTATGTAAAATATTTATTATTTTATGTAATAAATTTAATTTGATCTGTTTGCAATTGAAATTGACCACAAGTATTAATCGATTTCTTGTAACAAAAAATAACTCAGCGTAGGTATTAAAAGTAAATGAAACAAATAAATGCATTAGTTTAAAGTGATATGTTTGAGTAAATGCTTAGGCGTGAGTATTAACTGGAGTCAATGTTTTCGGAGAGACTAGTATGGCGACGGGTGTCGTGCGCCGAACTGTAGTCCACACAATGTAGTAGGCTAGTAAGTTACAAGTACAAGTTGTAGTACTGTCAATAGTAGTAAGTTAACTACCATTTTCATGCAGTATTGTTTCCTGTAACGAATATTTCTATACTTAGTTTGTATTAATTTTTTTTAAATGCTTGCTTATTAGCACTATGCTAAACTGTTACATTTGACTACTGAAAATATCTGGTATGAAACACTCACGCTATTTGCTCTTGCCATTGTATATAATGAAAATTATAACCTACGTTTCATTATTATTATTATTATTATTATTATTATTATTATTCGTTTTTTATTATTATTTTTTATTTATTTTTTTTTGTTTAACGTCCGACTGTTCTGTAATTACTGCTAATGCAGACGGTGAAGGATGAAATGATTTTTTGTAATGAAATTATTTTTTTTTGCGTTGCCGTGCCTGAATGGGATTCGAGCCCAAGACCGCATGATGAGAGGCGAGCACGTTACCAACTAAGCCAATGCGGCCAGCTTAATTTTTATTTAATTTAACTTAATTTTTTTAAGTTTTTAATTAACTTAATTTAACTAATTTTTTAAAATTTAACTTAACTTAATTTTTATCATGAATGAATGATGCAAAATGAAAACCAACCTTAATTTGGCTTAATAATACGGAAAATTACTTTTTGACGCTAAACTAGGCTCTGTAGAAAAAATGCTTTAACTAAAAGTTGTAGATCTTTTAATTTCCTATAAATTTTATTAGATTATACACTTTTGTCGTAAAATGCATACTAAGGCTGAAATCTTAAAAAATTCATTTTTTTACACATTTTCCTGGAAAAAAACAGAAAATCACAAATTACCGCTAAACTAAGCGTTATACAAATAAATGTTAGAGATAAAAATTGAAGGTTTTTAAATTTTCTACAACTTTTATCATACATTTTTGCGCTAAAATGCATATTAAAGCCACAATCTTAAAAAAAAAACTTTTTTTACGAGATGGCAGCCTCCCGAGAATTTCAGGAGCCATGGGCGCTTACCTTATCTTGTAGAACATGTAGAGCATGTAAAAATGTAGTAAATAAAACGATTTTTAAAAAATCGTTGGAGCCGTTTTTGAGAAAATCGCATAAAAGTGAAAAATTACACGAATAAATTAACTTCTTCCGGTTGACCTATTTTGATAAAAATCTTCGTGTCGGGTCCTCTAGTAGTACCTAACTTAAGTTTCAAGTTTGAACGATGTTCCGTTCTTAAGATATTTGGTTCACACACACTAATCGTTTTTTGGGTTCAGGGGGTCTGAAAAGTGTAGATCCGGTGAAAAATCGACATGAAAACAATACTTTCCTTCCTTTATATTTATATAGGCAAGAGAATGTAAAAATATAGTAACTGAGGCGATTTTTAAAAAAAAATCGGAAGAGCTATTTTGAAAAAATCGTAAAAAATTAAAAATTCCATGAATAAACTATTCAATTCTTTCTATACTTCCGGTTGACCGATTTTGATGATTTTTTTTGTTAATTGCTCCCAGTGGACTCCCAAGGAAGTACTGGACTTGTCAAGATATTGTTAGTTAATACATAACACCTGAATAAATAAATTCTATTATTTCAATCACATATTGATCTAATACAAGCTTTCTTACTACAATAATTGTGTCACCTTATAATAGTTACTCAATGATACACAGTTTTTGTAGCATTCGCTCCAATGGTTTGAATGTTTATTTGTTTTGAGTTATTTATTTTTTTATTTTTCTAAAATATTATTTAGAAAGAAATTCTTGTACACTATAAAAATTTTCACCAATCAAGTAATTTTTCAGATTTTCTTTGAAGGAAGCAAATCATCGCAACATTTTAAAAATTGGGGTAATTTTAAAAACATTCAATGAAAATGTTTGTGTTGGGTCCTACAGTGGTACTTAACATAAGTTTCAAGTTTCAACTTCATAAGCTATTTCGTTCTTGATAGATTTTGTTTTCACACTGACACACACACACACACACACACACACACACACACCAATCGCTAAAAGCATGTTTGTATTTTTGGGTTCAGGAGGTCTGAAAACATGTACTTCCGGTGAAACTTGATTTTAAAAATCGACATGAAAACAATACTTTCCTTCCCTATGATGTATTCACATAGGATTGGATAGGATTGGAAAGTAACAAGATGTAGCCCTATCTGACACCTCGTTTGATATCAGTTATGCAGCAATAGAACAAAAAGATTTTGTTCTAGCCCCATAAACTTTTTTATTTGAGTACTATAAACTAAATTAAAAATGTTTTTATCTTATGTATTGTGTTATTGTAAAGTAAAAAAAAGTGTATTTTTATTGTCATTAATTATTTTTGTTGTTAGGTCATTATGACTTGATTGTAATCGGAGGTGGTTCTGCTGGATTGTCTTGCGCTAAAGAAGCAGCGAAACATAACAAATCAGTAGTTGTATTAGATTATGTCATACCATCACCAAGAGGAACATCATGGGGCATTGGTGGAACCTGTGTCAATGCTGGTTGTATTCCAAAAAAATTATACCACCATGCTGCAAATTTAAAAAAAGAGATTCGTGTAAGTTGTAATTAGCTTTGTGTATAATATAGAATGTAATTTTTATTACTAATTAGACAAATTGTTCACTTTTCATTTCATAGGTTTTAGCCGATTTTTAAATGTGTTTTTTTTTAAATCTGAGTATTAATAATTTATATATGAATTACCTTTAAAGAAAGAAGCAATCTTCTTAGATACCTTAAACCACCCTCAAAAAAATGAGCATACTCCATTGTCTTTGTCCAGTCTCTAATATTCATCAACCATGGGCATTTCTTTTGTTCAGGTCTACACCTTATGTAAAAAAAATCAACATGAAAACAATACTTTTCTTCCCTATGATGTAATCACATAGGGTTGGTAAAAGTAACAAGATGCAGCCCTATCTGACACCTCGTTTGATATCAGTTATGCAGCAACAGAACAAAAAGATTTTGTTCTAGCCCTTAAACAATTTTAGCTAAATTTTAGCTCTCAATTTTAGGTCTTAATTTTTAGCTTTTGGTAATAAATCTGAATGTTTACATGGTCTGATTCATTCTAGTATGATTGCTAGACAAGTAACACATAAGCTGAATTCCTTACTTTGGTCAAAGGTATAGATACTGAAGTCACAAGATTGCCTTCTGTGAAGGATGGGCTGTGAGGAAGGGAACTGAAAATATGACAGCGCTGCCAACCTCAGTAGTCAGACACTACTCGTACATTTCACTACCATGCAGTTTCTACGTACATTTTGTAAGCTGTGGTTTATTCTGAGAAAATGTTTTCTTCATAAACCGTATAAGAAATAAACGTGATCTGTAATATTGCCTGTAGCTTAATTACTTGACTAGAAATGTTTGATTTACTGTAATTACCAACTACCTTATTCCGTTGGAACAGAATTTTCTATGAATGAATCGCCTTCTTTACTATCTCTGTCACCGGCATCTTCACTATCAGTTTCTCTAGTATCACTTAACCATTTTCTTTTTTTTTACCAGGTGTCAAAAAAACTGTTGAGAACAGCTTCTTCACGTCTTTAATTTCCTTCTTTATTTTTCAAATTGTGGAAAGAGAAACATCACAGTAGTTAGCCACTCGCTCATAGCTTTTGTTAAGAGGCAGGGGAAAGGTATTTTTGTTTAGCATTAACTTCACAGTATTTTATTACACTGCATATTAGATTTCGTTCAGCATTGTGAATAGTCTGCCCACAGTTTCCTGAAACTAACATTTCTGTTTACAGTAACAAACAGTTATATTCGTACAGTTAACCTACAAAAGGTTCCGTAATGTACTGTATCTATGCTTTGGGTATAGTATAAGTTGTTAAGTTTGTTGTACTGCAATTAAAGCAGTCGCCCATGCGCACTGATGCTGTTCCCCCTTTACCCCTCGTTGCAAAAAAGGGCAAACTGAAGTAACTATATTAATAGTTAATAAAGTATATTAATAGTAATAAAGTAACTATATTAGTGATGGAACAAAAGTTCGGTTGTACCGTGCAGTGGTGCAAAGTATTTTACTGTATGGTCCAGGTACATGGGAGACAACCAGTAGAGACAAGGACAGAATTGGAACTGTAGAGATGGATTTTTTTGCATAGAATTAGTATAATCTCTAGATTAGAGAGCGTGAGCTGTGGATATAAGGGAAAGGTTGAGGAAGTTGGATAGTACAGTGGATGAAATTGAGAATAGGTGCCTAGTGTGGTTTGGACAAGTGCAGAGGATGGGAGAGGATAGGTGGCCAATAGACCCCAGAAAGGCGGAAGTGGAGCAATCACCTTAACTCTTCTGCTACACGAGGCAATCTCAGTTGCCCTGGTAGTTACCAGCTTTAAAAGCCTATAGCAAATGTATAAAAAAGCGATTTGTTCAGTTCATACATCAAATTATGTGCCTTGAATAGCTCAATAATTTTATATAAAACACAATACAAATGTATTGATAGCAAGGTTGAAACAATGGTTGTAAGTTGCCAAGTTACTTTTGAAGTCGCCCTGTCTTTAAGACAATGTAACTTATGGAATATTTCACTTATAAGGTTTGTAGAACTACCTACTAAATCAGAACAGTGCGTAGATGCTATAAAATCAAACCTTTTCATCCTATGTGCAACTGTTAGCGTGGTATGCAAAAATTGTGAGAGTAAACATTGTCTTTCTTCGTCAAAGCTCCCTCGGCCTGTTTCATGGCCTATTACAAACCCTATCCTTTTACCACTACTACATAATTTTATAAGTGTCAATGTCAATACTATTCACATACATATCGTGAAATAAAGGGTGCGGAATGACAGGAATTTGACAATGCAACACTGCTTGAATATCAGATTCTGTTCCCACTTTGCACGTTGCAAATTTAAAACTGCAATTATTAGGGCTAATGTTACTCATAAATTATATTGTAAAACATGGTTTTATTCACGGAAATGTCTTCTACAAATTATGTTGTGTACAATTTCATGATAAACTTAAATTTTAGCACGTTACAGCCAAAAATATAAAGTAATCTACAAATTTTTATGCGCAAAAGTGTTTCACCTGCTGTAGCTAGCGAAAAATGCAACCGATTTTTATATTTTTAAAATAAAAATAACCTTACATGTTGTATAAAATGCCTGTAATTTTTTCACAATTTTCTATTTTTAGTGGCCTTAGATAAATGAATTTATTTAGGAGCGTGTTTTGACATTTGAACATTTGCTGTGCGACGGAAAATACAACGTAGCAGAAGGGTTAAACATGGAATAAACAAGTACTGGAGGATATACTCTCTAGGGGCCTGAAGAATGGAAACTAGGAATATAGAGATCGGTGGCTGTTGGGATTCGACACTGCATAAACCGAATCCTATGGGAGATAGCATAGGTTGCAGGAAAACTTGCGTAAAAAAATAAATTTGAGAACCTCATACTTATGGCTCATGTATAAATGACCAAAGTAGGCAGTCTTCCTTCTTTTGATTATGCTCATCAACTTACGAACCACACACACATAGGTCTCAAAACATCAACGTTGGTAACATGAATTGTTCATGAAATCCTGAGCATTCTTCTGAGTATCCACATCTTGATAATTTTTCTGAAACCCAATTGATTCATGGACTACGTTCTTAAATTTCATGTTTCCACACTATTTAGCAAGACATAGTTAAACAGGACGTCAAACTTTAATGCAGTGTAATGTATCATTTTGTGAAGGTACTATCTCTTCATTAACTGAGTTTTAAGTTGATACACAAGAATATTTTTTTAAATTTGTTTTAGATTAAGAATTTTAAACATTTTTTCCCTCCTGTTTAAGGCCCATTTTAGACCACGTGAGGTGACTTTAGACGTTTCTGGAAGCTTTTTTTGCACCCCACATTCTCAGCATTCATTCACTGTTAGGCTTTTCTCCTTTTTTCTGTTCATCCGGTATTTTGTTTTTGCTTTTCATGAAAGCCCTTTAAATCCATAATTTGATGTCCAAATTTGGTTAGGTTCGTTAAGTTTTTTCGGTTTATTCCGGTTTTCTCAGTATACGTTCTGACTTCTTTAAACCAATTTATCTGGCTCCTTAGATCTGTTTTTTAGTGTCTTAAAAATTTGTAGATATGTAAACGTATAATATTATTATAAATTATTTTTCTAATGAGGCAAACCATGTGCTTAGGGAAGACAGTTTGTATTGTTAATGGATTGAATTTTATTCTCTTTGTATGTATTTAAATTGTTTGAAACTACAAAAAGAATTTAATAGGTCTGAACATGAGGATGTTAAAAATTTGTGCTGTTACAGGTGGTACACCCTGAGTTTCTCTTAAAACCTTAAAGTGAATTTTTTTCTTAATTAAAAGAGCACACTGAAAACCACGACATCATCATTCTAGAACCTAATATAAGTCATTTCCTCATTATTTTTTTATACATACAACAGGTTTATTGTGAAATACTTTATTGGTTCTCTTATCCAATAAAGCAAAATGAAACATATTACTGTTAAACTATTTGGTTTTTCATGATAATTTGTGTACAACAAAAGAATGGTATTTTAAACATTATATTGGCATTTTTTTAGCGAAATATTTTAATTCAAGATCCTATTTTTTTTTATGTGATATTATGGATTCTATAAAAGTATTATATTCATGTTCAAGTATAATACATGGCTACAAGAAACAGCTTATTCTCCTCATTTAACCGTTATTTCTTTAATGATTTCAAAATTATTTGTACAGTATATATATGAATTGCAGGATTCAGAATTTTATGGATGGAATTTAAATGGTGATGTACAAGACATTAAAAACTCATGGATTAAATTAAGGAATAGTGTTCAAGATTATATTAAATCAGTAAGATGGAAAATTAGAAGAGATTTAAATAATATGTAAGTTTTTTATTCATTTTTTTATAGTCATAACATGGTTTTGGGGGTCTCTCTACAAAATAATATGATAACATTGGATGACGGGATTATATCTGGTTATTATTACTAATCTGTTATTCGTAAATTTGAAAATTGCGGCCTAAGTATACGTAATAAAATTTATAGGAAGTTAGAAAACTACAACTTCTATTTCAAGTTGTATTTTCATTTGAAAATTTTTGTCTACAGAACCTAGTTTAGTGTCAATAAGTTTTTTCTGCCCATAACGGCTGGTAGTGTTAAATTAGTTGCACTTGATCTGTTGGTTCCTGGGCTACCAAAAATAGTTAAAATAGTTCTGTTTCTTATCACATAGTTAGCCAATTATACGACTGAACTTTTAAGAACAGAAGAGTTAGAGGTGTAAAAGACATAAGTCAGAGTTTTCTCCTCTGAGAATAATGAATTTCATTATACAGCCAGATCCTGTGGTGAATGAAGTGAAGGTATCATTTTCAGGGTGGAAATTAGGTGCTTTCCGGAGGGCCTGGCATGCTGATAAGCATACTCTTTCAACTCAGTGAGGAAAGCAATAGTAAACCACCTCACTCCTCGTTTTTACTTAGTAAAACTTCTAGAGGTTCAAACCAGCCTTTCAGCTGTTGACCTAAACAACAAGTTTTTTTAAAAGTAATTTTAAGTTTTACAGTTATTAATTTTCATTTTGCATCATTCATTCACTTATGATTAAAATTAGGTTATGTTTTTAAATTTTCATTGGCAAGAGAAAGTCGTGCGAGTGTTTTGCACTAGATTTGTTTATTTTATGTTAATTGTTGCAACATCTTGGTTATTAACAGTGGGTTTAAAATCGCTACAATTTTCAGACCCAAGCTTGGAATCAAACCCAGGACCTTCCACTACGTAGTCTAGCGCTCTAATAACTACTTTTTTGTCTGTTTTTAGGAATATAAAATTTATACAAGGATTAGGATCCTTTATTGATAAAAACACAGTTCGTGCAATGGTAATTAAAAACTACCCAAAATTTGCAGAAGAATTGGATCACAAAAATGAAACATTAAGAGGGAATAATATTCTCATTGCGGTGGGGAGTCGTCCATTTTATCCTAGAATTCCAACAGATTTAAAAAATTATTGTATTACCAGCGATGATATATTTTATTTGGAAAATCCTCCTGGTAAAACTGTAGTTATAGGTGCTGGTTGTATCCTTTTTAAAATTATATTAAAACTTAAGTTTAAGTTTAATTATAAGGTTACTGTTAAGGTTTACCAATCACAGACAAGTGGAGTTTAAAATTATTTACACTCAATCTGTCAGTTCCAGGGCTACAAATAATAGTTCTGTTTCTTATCACATGGTCATCCAATTATATGACTGAAGCATTTAAGGACAGAAAAGGTAGATGTGTAAAGAACACTAAGCAAAGTTATCTCCTCTGAGAGTCTATTTTATTTATTTTATAGTTATTATTTGATTTATATGATATTAATGGCACTAACATTAATGAATGAATTGTAATACACTAATCACTTTGCAACTGTCAACTTTAGAGAAGCTTGGTGGCTAAATAAAAGGACACCATTTTCAAACACAAAACATACTCACCATTGTTTTTAAATGTATCAAAGTGCATAATTAAGTAACATAAATATCATAAAAGTTAAAACTGAAAATAAAAAAATTTGCCCATTTAGGTACTTTGTGCGGTGGTCTGATATTAGAACACTAACCTATAAAGGGTTAATATGTTTTATTGTTTTGGTTTTAAGTAGCTCTTATATTTTCCTTCATGCCCAAAACGGGCAGGTGGAGTGTCATTAATTACACTCGATCTGTTGGGTCCAGGGCTAGACAAAATAGTTCTGTTTCTTATCACATAGTCAGCCACTTATATGACTGAACTATGTAAGAACAGAAGAGGTAGAGGTGTAAAAGACACTAGTCAGAGTTATCTCCTCTGAGAGTAATGAATTTCACTATGCAGCCAGACCCTGTGGTGAATGAAGTGAAGGTGTCATTTGCAGGATGGAAAGTGAGTGCTTTTTGGAGGGCCTGGCATGCTGATAAGCATACTCTTTCAACTCAGTGAGGAAGGCAATAGTAAACCACCTCTCTACTCGTTTTTATGTAATAAAACCGCTAGAGGTTCAAACCAGCCTTTCGGCTATTGACCTAAAAAACAACATATTTTCCTTAACTCAAATGAATAGATATTGGTCTTGAGTTTGCAGGATTTTTAAATGGTCTAGGTTTTCCAACAACGGTCATAGTGAGAAATAATTTACTGAAAGATTTTGATCAACAGATGGTTCAATTGGTCAAAGATGATATGGAGGAAGAAGGAGTAACATTTTGCATTAAATGTGAAGTACAGTCGGTGAAAGCAGTGAACTATACAACTCACTTTAATCCTAGCGGAGTGTCATACGTAGTTAGGTGGTTAGATAAAAATAATGTAAGTTTATGGTCTATTATTGTACTGTAACACTTATTATTTAAGTCTGTTCTCGAGATCTGGGTAAAATAAAATTAACAAACTTTCGTTTCAAATTACAAGTATTTATTACACATCACACATTACAATGTTCCATTAGTCTTCAATTCTATTCATAAGTCTTACTTTTTTTGGCGTTTATTTGTTATTGGAAATCGTATATTATTGACAACTACCCAATTTGATTGCTTCTGTTTGCTGTATTATTTGACATGGATTAGGCGTGTTCGAACAGGGACCCCCAGAAGAGTTTGTTCACGGATGGCTGTCAACTGGTCACCATACAAAGTCGCTTGCCCAACCTGTGTTACTTAACAAATAATAGTGACTTTCTACCAGCTGACTGACTGGGCTGCCCCGAGGGTCAAAATCTTACTTAGATTTGCTAATAAGGTAGAAGAGGAGGTGGAAAAAGCACTGGAGTTGTGAAATGAGATTGTTTACTATACTTTTCACGGTTGATGAGCTCTGCTGTTCTGCATGTTTAGACCAATCAGAACGTTTGCCAGCGTTGTCAGATTGTACGAATGTTTCAGCGTGACAAACATTATGCGCGCATGTGTATAAGAGCCGCAGTAGTTCACTCATGTCTTGCATCTCATACTAAAGACATCGATTATAGAGCGCGTTAACATGCAATATTTTATAATATAATCAGCTGGTTGTGTGTTCATTGGTTATTATTGTTATTGAAAATCCAAAATATGGGTGACGAAATATAATAGAGCTACGAGAGCAAGTGTTGGCAACGTTGCAGCCAAGTCATTGGCCTGCTATGAAGTGGGTAGAGGGCAATGCATACGTTCAAAGCTCATCAGCCCCGAAAAATAGTATAGTATGGTTTGGTGCAACAGAACTTTTGCAATGTAGGGTAACAGATGAAAAACGCGTGGCCTGGAATCAAACCCATAATCCTTGAGAATTGTGAAAACCTCAGCCTGTGATCAAGAAATTTCTATGTAACAATTCATATTTTGTGCCAATATTGACTTATGCAGCAGAAACATGGCAGGTGGAAAGATATGCAGAGGGTGAGTGCAGGCAGCTGAAATGAAGTTCAAGAGACTGTTATGGGATAAATAAGATGAGATATAATGAGAAATTATGTAATTAGGGGTCAGTTCGGGATGAAAAGCCTGATAAAAATAGTTGGAATAGCAAGCTACAATGGTTTGGTCATTTCAGTTGGATGGAGGAGGATAAACTCCCTAGAAGCTTGCTGTACTGGAATACGGAGCGAAGAAAACCAAGATTAAAGTGAATTGATTTAGTTATAGATGAACTGGGGGAAATATGTGCTATCAACAGAGCAATAAAGGAGAGATGGTTCAGCAATAGAGAAAAGTGGAAAGGAGTTGTGTTGGGCGCAACCTGAAGAAACTTGGAAGAGGGTTAATCAGCTGTTAAACAGCTGATTCACGGAATCGACTTTACCACTAGACCAAACTATTGGGTTGAAGTTATGTTTAACAAGAAAAATTATGCATCAAAATAAAACTTCTGTAATTTAAAAATTATAAATTCTTTATAACTTTTTAAGGTATGTACTTTCTAGAAATCATATCTGAACTATTAAGGTAGTTTTAAAGGAAGAAACATGAAAAAGCGTTACTGTTACCATCAAAAATTTAATGTTGCTGATGATATTTCTACTTAAGTTCATGAAAATTATTACCTTCTCTTGCCTATATGAATATATAGGAAGGAAAGTATTATTTTAATGTTGATTTTTCGAAATCAAGTTTTCACCAGATCTATACGTTTTCAGACCCCCTGAACCCAAAAAACATGTTTTTAGCGATTGGTGTGTGTGTGTGTGTGTGTGTGTATGTGTGTGTGTGAACAGAATATCTCAAGAACGGAACATCGTACGAGCTTGAAACTTAAATTAGATACCACTAGAGGACCTGGCACAAACATTTTCATCAAAATCAGTCAACCGGAAGTAGTAGTTTATTCGTGTCATTTTTAACTTTTTTGCAAGTTTCTCAAAAACAGCTCCTACGATTTTTTTTTAAATCGCCTCATTTACTAAATTTTTTATGCTCTACAAGATAGGGTAGGCGCCATGTCTGCTAAAATTCTTGGTGAGGCTGCTTCTTGTAAAAAAATAGTTTTTTTAAGATTGCGACTTTAATATGCGTTTTAGCGCAAAAATGTATAGTAAAAGTTGTAGAGAATTTGAAATTCTACAACTTTTATTTTAAACATTTTTTTATATAATGCTTAGTTTAGCAGTAATAAGCGATTTTCTGTTTTTTTCTCATGAAATCGTGTAAAAAATTAATTATTTTAAAGATTTCAGCCTTATTATGCATTTTACGACAAAAAAGTATAATCAAATTTGCAGAAAAAGATTTACAACTTTATTTAGAGCATTTTTCTCTACAGAGCCTAGTTTAGCGTGAAAGAGTGATTTTTCCGTATTTTTAAGTTAAACTGAGGTTGATTTTCACTATACGTCTTTCACTCATGATTAAAATAAGATTATGTTTTTTGAGGTTAATTTTTTTGTTTATTTCTAATGTTTTATTACTGATGGTAGGTTATATTGTTAATTATATTTGCATTGGCAAGAAAAAGTTGTGTGAGTGTTTAATACCAGATTTTTATTGATATTAAAAGGTATTTATTGCAGCTGTAGAAGTGGTTATGGACACCTGGTGGTTTGAGTAACGTAAGATATTGTTTTATGTAATGTAATAACGCAAATGTTGTAAAATACTAATATTTCAGTTTTTATCTTTTGATTAAATTACTTTTATAATATTTTATACTCATTTGAATTAACTACATTAAAATTAATTTCTGATTAATATTCTAGGATAAATTATATGAGGATGTATTTCATACGATTATATGTGCAACAGGGCGAAAACCGACAACAAACTTTTTAGATTTAGATCAGGTTGGAGTAAATTACGACAGAACTACTGGAAAAATATTTGCAAATAACGAGGAAACCAATGTACCACATATTTATGCAGCTGGAGATGTTTTACTGGTAAGTAACTATTACATCTCAATATTCTATCAAAAAAAGTTATCAAAAAATAAATTTCAAACCAAATTGTAAATAGTAAATTATTGACTTATACATTTGATATGATTGTTAACGCTGAAATGAAATTAGTGGCGAAGCTTACATGTTCAATATGGAACGCGATATTTTTTTGCGATCTCGATTGATTGTTAGATATATTGAGCATGACACTAACTAAGCAATATGAATCGCACATCAATATTCTAGTACTGCGGATCACAGCTCAGTAAACTAATTATGTGATGATGGATATAAACAAAAGAAAGGCACATGTAGCTATTTGGATTGCTGTCACGTTAAAAAAAAGTTGAGCGTAATTGCTGGGTGGCTGTTTAACAGCTGGTTTTCGGAGATGAAGGTTCCTGGTTCAAATCCTAGTAAAAGTAGTTACTTTTATACAAATTTGAATGCTAAACAGTGGTTACTGGTGTACTTTGATGGTTGGGGTTCAATTAACCATACTCTCTCAGGAGTGGTCGGCCTGGGTCTGTACAAGACTACACCTCATTTACATATCATACATATCCTCATCTCATTGGGTCATGGGGTTGCTTATTGTTCTGAATTGAACAGATTGCAACATACACATATTAGGAATTAAAAAAAAAAATTTGCTGGGTGAATTATTGCTACCAAAACTGTATAAGTACTCGCATTTAAATTTATTAAATGAAATTCAATTGACAGACTTTCAAAGATGAATAAAAATTCTTTTAAAATTAACTGCTCAGTGATCTAAGGAGTATTTTTCTCTTCAATCCTATTATGTTATTTAATATCCTCCTTGATAAAGATTTTAATATCAATCAGAAATTAAAAAAAAAAGGTAGGTCTATACTATACGAGTCAGTAAAATTAACCATTAAAACTTACACTTATAGGTTAAGATACCCACTATAAACAAGCCTTTATGCCATAATGTGTTTAGTTCATCAGCCGAAAGGCTGGTTTGAACCTGTAGAGGTTTTACTAAGTATAACGAGGAGCGAGGTGGTTTACCATTGCCTTCCTCACTGAGTTGAAAATTATGCTTATCAGCATGCCGGGCCCTCTGAAAAGCACATATTTTCCTCTCTGCAAATGACACCTTCACTTCATTCACCACAGGGTCTGGCTGTATATGAAATTCATTAATTCCAGTTCTTAAATGATTTCTGTTCTTCTGTTCTTAAATGATTCAGTCATTTATTGGCTGACCATGTGATAAGAAACAGAACTATTTATTTTAGCCCTGCAATGAACAGATTGAGTGTAAATAATTTGACACTCCACCTGTCTGTTATGGGCAAAATATGGATTGATAACACCTGTCTGTTATGCCATAATATGGATTGCATATACCTTAACGCTCAATACCTATCACGATAGTGATGGATTTCAAAATTTTTTTAAATCTTGCGATCCATATCGCAATCCACAAATACCATCAATATTTGACTGCAGATAATCAATATATATATCGTGATCCAGGATCGCATCAAAATATTGCGATCTATATTGAACATTTAAGGTCTGCCATTATTAGTAATAGTCAAGGGGGATTTAAAGTCAGGGGTGGGGCAGTTCAAACCCCATGTGCTGACTAGTTTCAGGGTGTCAGGACAACCTCTAAGGCCGTGATTATAATGAAGCGGTGCGGTTAGCAGAGAGGCATTAGCAAACTTGTACTTGTTATACGGTGCGTTTATAGTAAAGCTGCGAGCAGAGTGAAGAGGAGAGAGGTGTATAAGAACGGCACTGAAAAAACAGAATTGTTTGCTTTGCTAGCGGTGATAAACGCACAGACCAGCGCGTTCGGACATATTCAGCAGCCTACGGGGTATTCGTTCTACAGGGTGATTTTTTAGTCCTTTACCCAATTTTTAATGTAATTTATAAAACGGAAATTTAGTTGTAATAAAAATGTATAGTTGTTATATACAAAAGAAATTTAATATTTTATTACTCACATTTCTTAGTTACTAAAGATTTTTAAATAATATGCTCAAAATGTCCACCCATCAGATTATACACGCTTTGACTCTTTTCACCATATTAGCAGAAACCTTTTTGAGAGTTGCACTGGAAACATTTGTGATTAAGTCTGTAATATTGGCTTTAAGTTCATCAATATTGTGAGGATTGTTTTTGAAGACCTCGGACTTAATGTAGCCCCACAAAAAATAATCAGGGGATGTGAGGTCTGGTGACCTTGGAGGCCATAAACCCTTGCTTATTATTCGACCACCAAAGAACTCTTGCAGAAAATCCATGGTTTCTCGAGACATGTGACAGGTAGCGCCGTCTTGCTGAAACCAGCAATACCGTTCTTGAGGTTTCAGTAGAGCCACAAATTGGTGCACAATATTCCTGTACACTTCACCATTTACAGTCTGTTCGAAGAAAATGGGTCCGACTATACACTGACGAGATATCACACACCACACACCAATTTTTGCAGGATGTAAAGATTTATCGTGAACGGCGTGAGGATTTTCAGCCGCCCAAATTCAAGTGTTTTGAGTGTTCACATAACCGTCTAGATGGATCCAAGCTTCATCACTAAAGAACACTGTGTTCAAAGATTCGATTCCGTTATCATTTAGAATGACCTAAACCAACGGCAATATTGCAATCGCTTATTTAAATCTGGAGGTTGAAGCTCTTGGACTAATCGTACGCGATACGGATACATATGCAATTTTTTAGCAGCTTTCTGAACACTCGAATATGATAAACCAACTTGCGAGGAAAGTTTTCGTAAACTTTTCCGTGGAGAATTGAGTAATCTTGTTTTCACATTCTCTATAACGTCATCTGTCAAGACAGTTGGTCGACCGCTACGTTTTCTGTCGTAAACACTACCTGTCTCTCGAAATCGGTTTGCTAGCCTAGAAATTGACATTTTTTCTGGCGGAGGTATACCAACAAATTTAATTTTTAATGCATCTTTTACACTCGTGTACGATTTCGTAGCAAAATATTGTTCAATAATGAAAACCCGTTGTTCTATGGTAAAAGACATTCTGTTCATAAGACGACCGGAATCCACACAAAATGTTCAAGGTTAATCAACTCGCACTGCCGTGTGTATACCGATTGAGTAGGGCTACCAACTTCATGCGACAAAACAAAATTTCCCTTTATTAGAAATAAATTACCACACACTTACAATAGGGTAACAGGACTAAAAAATCACACGGTATTAGAACTGTATATCCATTTCTCGTGATTAATTAGTACAGTATATTTTCATGTTGTTTAAATTTTGTTTTCAGCTACCTGATAGCTAATTTTTGGTAAAAATTAAGGTAGGCTTATTGAAGATAACAAATATTTCTTTTTGAATCTACACAACCTACTCACCGTGAAGTAAGAGTTAATCGTTCTTCAGTAAAATACTAATTGGATTGCAAATGAAATTCGTCCACATTGGCTGCATTTGTTAGCTTACTTGACGCAAAATATAGTCAAAAGTGCAGATTGGCATTTTAAAGTATTGTATAAACTTATTTGGACATTAACGTAATTTTAAGTGCAAACGATTAAATTCTCCATTTTCTTCTCTATCAGCATTTATTGGATGAACGGGCCATCTTCTTAACCATTGTCTTAGGTACATAACGATTGTAAAACGTACAATTTTATAGCAGTGCTTTCCAAATACGCCAATTTATGTTCCTTCGACACAGACATTTTCAGATGTTTCACCTTCCGCGACGCGCTCCTCACTGCTCTACTATATGTGTTCACCTCTTTGCAATTTTGTTGCTCTCCTCACTGCTTTTATCACAGCTATCCTCGCCACTCCTCTATAAACAGGAGCAAGCCTTAGTAACTTGTCATACCTTGCCCCTGCTAAGGTTACACCCAATTTGACCAGGATTGTCCCAATGTTAAGAGTGCAGTATATGTCCTGCCTGGTTGCTAAAATTTTCTGTATTGTGCAATTCCAAGTTCCGTGTAGTTGCGTGGTGAAGGGTACGGGTGAGGTATATTGAATGAATGACGCATGCTGAGAGAATGATTGTTATATTACTGATACAAAACATTTGTTTTCAAACTTTCCGTATTTAACATATTTATTTGTATTTATTACATTTATTTGTTTACATATTTTGATATAAATTGGCAAGTTAAATATTTTGAATCCGACCAAGTTAATAATAACCTGGTAGGTATTTGGTAAATTAATGCGCCGGATGATAAGAATATTTTTTTAGTCTAGTTAGTACACACTACCCCTACAAATGCATCAGCTGTGAAACACTACTAAATCATTCATTCTCCCACTACTATAACAACGCACTGCATTCCTTCCAACTACATGGAGTTGGAACTCAAGCAATATCTAATCATATGTTTATAATGGAAAATCTGGTCCAATGTATTTTAAATGAAGACTCTGTTTATCCTGTAATACAGAGTTCTACCAAGTGGATTTAAACAATTCTTACATGATAACAAAGAGGACACTTTTGGGATTCTACAAAAATCCAAAAATGAAAATTGGTAAAAGGTGTAATGAGATTTAACAAGGTAAACAATTGAATTAAAATATTGATAGTGATACTCACGGTATTGAGAGAGAAACAATATCTCTCTACATACCGTGGTGCTATTATTCTATTGGCAATTGTGTTTTAAAGTGGTGCAAGGTTGTTTTGATGTTCATTATGTATTAAGTTTTCTTGAAGGAAATCTATCAATTTTTGATTCTATTAATAGAAGAATTAATTACAAAATACAATTGAAAAATATTTCAATGTTAATTATTCATACCTCTATTGAATTTATAATTTTAATGTATATTAATGTTGAAAGTTTGTTTACAGGGTGTACCAGAATTAACACCATCTGCTATACAAGCAGGTCAGTTGTTGGGTAAAAGATTGTTTGGAAATGGACATCAAAAGATGGACTATACTAATATTCCCAGTACTGTTTTTACGCCACTTGAATATGGTTTCGTTGGTTTAAGTGAAGAATCTGCCATTGTCAAATATGGTTTACAATCTGTTGAGGTTAGTAACTATAAAAATGCTATTTTACAGGAGACCCAAAAAACCATTACATGGACAGTTGTTTCCTTTTTTAAATGTATCATTTTTGAAATTCAGCTTACACTATTGATTTTTTACTTTCTCTTGCCCTGTATGAACATGTTGGGAAGGAAAGTAGGTACCGGTATTGTTTTCGTGTAAATTTTTCAAAATTGAGTTTTCACCAGAAATACATGTTTACAGCCCCCTGAACCCAAAAAAAATGTTTTTAGCGATTAATCTGTGTGTGAACAAAGTATCTCAAGATGGAATATCAGTTGAAATTTGGAACTTAAGTTAGATAAGTTACTACACGGAATCTGACACAAAAATTTTCATCAAAATCGGGAAACCAGATGTATTAAATCATCTCATTTAAAACAATTTTTATTCTCCATCAAGATAGTGTAAGCACTATGTCTGCTGAAATTCTTGGGGGAGCTGTATTCTCGTCGAAAAAAATGTTTTTATAATTGCGGCCTTAATATGCATTTTAGGTCAAATGCGTATATAATCAAAGTTGTTGAAAATTAAAAAATTGTACAACTTTTATTCCAAATATATTTCTGCAACGCTTAGTTTAACCCTTTCAGTACCAATGTCTGGAAAACAGGACGTCAATATTTTTTATGTAGTTATAATATCCTGTTTACCAGACGCCCATAAGTTATGCATAAAGTCCCAACGTTCGGATAACCGAACATTTCCAAAAAAACTTTTAAACAAAAATAAATGGAATTATGTATTTTGAAACCGCCTCTGGCGTAGTGACTAGCGCGTTAGTCTACAAAGCGAAAGGTCCCGGGTTCAATGCCCGGCTAGGGTCTGGAAATTTTAACATGTTAAAACCACCGTTAAGGTACCAAAACCCACAGTAGTTGCTAATGACCAAGCTGTCGATGCGACTTTAAATAAACTAAAAAAAATATTCTAAATATTTTTAGAATTAGAACGATTTATTTTTTATGAACTCAATAAAAATTTATTTTTAACAGGAAATTTTATTTTTCTGTAACGTTGAAATTTTGGTTGGCAATGGCAGGCTTATGCCTGTAAGTTTTCAAAATAAGGGTTTTTCTACACCCTTATTTAAATTAAATGGCACTTAAGATAAAAACTTTTAAATATTGTTTCTGCACTGAAAGGGTTAACGTCAAATTAGTGATTTTCTGTATTTTTCTCATCAAAATCGGTAAAAAACAGAAATTTTAAGACCCGTAGTACGCATTTTACAGCAAAAGTGTGTATAATCTAAGCTACTGGAAATAAAAAAAATCTGCTACTTTTGTGCCAAGCAGTTTTTTTCTACTGCCTAGTTTAATTAGAGATTTCTTGTAAGTCCTACAAAGGTTAATTTTTATTTTGCGTCATCCACTCATGATTAAAATTAGATTGGTTTTAATTTTATATTGTTATTAATGATGATTATACATAGATTATATTTTTCATTGTTTATATTGGCAAGAGAGAATTGTGTAAGTTTTTCTTACCAGATATTTTGTAATTCAATCTGTAACATTAATTTTTTTTAAAAATTAGTTTCACGATTGTATCTAATTTATGTATTAATTTAACAATTTTTTTTCAATACCATAATCTAAGAAAGATATATAGTACTTTCTATAACTTCGCAGTAGATATAATGGTAACCTACTACAGTGGCATGCGGGCCACACATGCACAGTAAGTAGATCCCCCACCACGGCGTCGTAGCCTGATACAGGCTGCCTCTAAAGTAGTACTCACGACTCGTTGTGTTCTGTTCTTGCGGTTATCGTTTTTGACATTTATGTCGCTGTCAAAAGCCGATTAGTTGCGCGCGCACAAAATTCAGGGGAAAATATCTGCAATTAAATTTGGGGTAATAGGTAATAAGGTTTTTGTAAATGATATACCATACATGTTGACAGGCCCGAAAGAGGACGTCATACCCTCTTTCTCTTACTATGCGGTTCTTTTCGTTAAAATTTCATACAACTGATATTGTGCGTGTGTAGTTGATTTCTAAAAATTGACGTATGTTTCGTATAAAGTTCACAACTATAAACAATGATTCAGCTTCTTGAAATACTAAAAGGAAGGAAACACCAGACACGACGATCTATCTTTGACTGCCCTTCAAAGAGTGATGTTCAGA
Organism: Catonia carolina; assembly: GCA_035578175.1. NCBI lineage: Eukaryota > Metazoa > Arthropoda > Insecta > Hemiptera > Achilidae > Catonia > Catonia carolina. The sequence continues at coordinate 44,568,230 of JAQMRL010000004.1, forward strand.
GAGAAGGATTTGATTGTCAAATGAAAACAAATTTCAAACATCTGTTAACATTTTAACAAATAGTATTTTTTCTTTTTTGGTTTTACGTCTGACTGTTTTGCAATTTCTGCTAATGCAGATGGTGGAGAATGATGATATATGAAAATGATGAAAAAATGTCAGATCTGACCAGGAATTGAACCCAGGACCCCGCCGTAGAAGCCAGTTGCACTATCCACTACACCAATGGGCCGGCCAAATAGTAAAACATTATATAGGCCTGTATTAACTAAAATGTTATATATTTTCTTTCAGGTATATCATGGGTATTATTACCCATTAGAATGGGAAATCCCTCGTGCTGGATCTGGTGGAATCGATTCAAAATGTTATTTAAAAGTAATCACCTTGAGACACGATGATAAAATTATTGGAATCCATTTTACCGGTCCTCATGCTGGTGATGTCATACAAGGTTTTGCAGTCGCAATGAAGTAAGTAACTTTTATCTTGTATTTAATTGTCTATTATATAATTATTCAGATTCTTTTGCCTAGTATTTTTTGGTGAAATTTCCTTTAAGTAGATATATCACTTGAATAACTTCCGTCAATTTTACATGTATTTTGAAATGAACGTTATGGTTCAATTTTGATCTTCTGGTTGATTTAAAGAGATTGTGAATTCCCTTAGTGGGTTACTAACACAGTCTCAAGTATGACTAGTCTTAAAGCATTGGTATGTACTCTAAATTTTATTCAGAGACTCATTTCCTAGGCACTTCCACCCTCTCCAATGTTGAGAACATCTTCGTCTTTTACCATCAAGACTGTTGATGATTTCCTACTAACCTCATTTAACCCTTTCAGTACCATCATCCGGAAAACAGGACATCTTATACATAGCTATAACATCCAGTTTACCAGACATCCGTAAGTTATGCATAATGCCAATGTCCAGATAACCAAACATTTCCAAATAACTTTTAAACAAAAATTAATGGAATAATGTATTTTGAAACCGCCTCCGTGGTGTACTGACTAGCGTGCTAGCCTACAAAGTGACAGGTCCCGGGTTTGATTCCCAGCTAGGATCTGGAAATTTTAACATGTTAAAACCACTGTTAAGTTACCAAAACCCACAGTAGTTGCTATTGACCAAGCTGTCGATACGACTTAAAATAAACTAAAAAAACAACTTGAAACTTGAGTTAGGTACCACTAGAGGACCAGACACGAACATTTTCATCAAAATCGGTCTACCGGAAGTAGTAGTTTATTCGTGACATTTTTCACTTTTTGCGATTTTCTCAAAAACAGCTCCTACGATTTTTTATAAAATCACCTCATATCTGCATTTTTATGCTCTATAATATAGGGTAGGTGCCATGTCTGCTGAAATTCTTGGGGAGGCTGTTTTCTGGTAAAAAAATTATTTTTTTAAGATTGCAGCTTTAATATGCGTTTCAGCGCAAAAATGTATGTAATAAAAGTTGTAGAGAAATTAAAATCCAACCACTTTTATTTTAAAAATTTTTTGTATATATGCTTAATTTAGTGGTAAGTAGCGATTTTCTGTTTATTTCTCACGAAAACATGTAAAAAAAATCAATTTTTAAAGATTTCAGCCATAGTATACATATTACGGACAAAAGTGTATAGAATCAAATTAATAGAAAATTAAATGATCTACAGGTTTTATTTAAAGCAGTTTTCCCTACAGAGCCTAGTTTAGCATAAAAGAGTGATTTTACATATTTTTAAGCCAAACTGAGGTTGATTTTCATTTTGCGTGTTTCACTCATGATTAAAATAAGGTTATATTTTTTGAGGTTAGTTTTTTGTTTATTTCTAATGTTTTATTACTAATGTTATAGATTATATTGTTCATTATTTGAATTGGCAAGAGAAAGTCGTGTGAGTATTTCACACCAAATTTTTTAAATTGTGTTTTTTTGTCTTTTAGGAATGGTTTGACAGTTCATGGACTCCAAAACTCAGTAGGAATTCATCCAACAATAGCTGAAGAATTTACACGGTTGTCAATAACTAAACGATCAGGATTGAACCCTAAACAATTATCTTGCTGTAGTTAATATTTATTAATAAATCTTTAAAATACATTCTACAGCTTGTAATTAATACAAATGTAAAAATACTACAATTTTATACATCTTCATTGTTGTTGCTTTAATTTTCCCTTTATTATATTATTCTACACATTTGCATGTTTTGGTGGATCCACCATCATCAAAGTATGTAAAGAAACGCAAAATTTGGTATTATTTTCTAAATATTATTTTAAAAATTTTGGAATTATTCATTTGAGATATATTTTAATTAATTGAATGGAATATTACAGCAAAAGAAATTTTGCGTATGAAACTTTGCAATAAAGAAGAAGGGGTAATCTAGTGATCTTCCTCTGATTTAGCATGTAAAGTAATGTAGACAATAATTAAATGTTCGACAAATAATATAATAATAATAATAATAATAATAATAGGATAATAATGAGATAATAAAATATTTATTTTATTAGTCAATCAGTTATAAGTCCCCTCAAAGAACTTGTCTGAGGGTTCTGTGATTTAAGTACACAAAAGTTGTTGCAGTAATAATAAATATCTTAATACAAAATTTCATCAATCAAAAGATGCTGAAAGGATATTAGTAAATTTAATAATTTGCAATGGTCAAAACAAAAATACGCCGGCCGCATTGGCGCAGTTGGTAACGTGCTCGCCTCTCATCATGTGGTCCTGGGTTCGAATCCCACTCAGGCACGGCATATTTTCATACATTACAAAAAATCATTTCATCCTACATTGCATAAAGTTCCACCCCAACGTCGTCACTAATGACCGTTGCAGTTGATGCGACATTAAATAAAAAAAAAAAAAAACTTAAAGGGTAAGCAAAAAAATAAAACAAATACCTAATGAGCATTAACAAAATATATACACGAGGTCTGTCCAAAAATAATCCGATATTTCTTTTTTCTAAAAATATATTTATTTATTCATCAATACATATTTTATCCCCTTCAAAGTAACCCCCCTCATACGTAATACACTTACGCCAGCCCATTTTCCAATCTTCAAAGCAGTTCTGGAAATTGTTTTTTGATATCACCTTCAGCTCCTTCAATGATGCGAACTTTATCTCCTCAATCGTGTCATAACGTCTTCCTTTCATGGGCCTTTTTAGTTTTGGGATTAAAAAACGTCGCAGGGGGCCAAGTCTGGTGTATAAAAAGGATGAGGCATCATAATGGTATGGTTCTTGCCAAAAGCTCACGAACTAGCAGTGAATTGTGCTCTGGTGTATTATCATGACGAAATTTCCATGAGTGATTTTTACACAATTCTGGGCGTTTATTTTGTATTGCTTCATGCAATCGGCGCATAACTTCCAAGTAGTAATCTTTATTGACCGTACAACCTTGTGGCAAGTCTCATAATGCACTATGCCATTTTAATCACAGAAAACGGTGAGCAGAACCTTCACATTTGATCGGACTCGAAGTGCTTTATTTGGTCTTCGCTCTTCTTGTCACTTCCATTGGGACGATGGTCTTTGGTTTCAAACTCATATCCATAAATACCAAAACATTTGAGTATTTGAAATTATGATGAAGGGAAGATTAAAGCAACAACAAAGATTTGGTAAAAAATTATTGTATTTTTATAATTCAGTTAATACTTATTCCTTTATATTTTCATAAATACCATTGTAAATTATATGATTTTATGTTCATGTCTTTGCAGCCTAGTAAATTATACATATCAAACATGCTAAAGTAACTGATTAATTAAAAATAATTACTTATTATAATAACCGTATGTAATTTATAGTATTTTCGCCATATTTGTATCTGAAATAATTAGGTAAACTACATTTATCAATATCTAAACTAGTAGATTAGATATGATACACCTCTATTTTTTCAAATACCAAAATTTTGTATTTTATATGAATACATAATTTTTTTTACTGTGGATAATTTAAATACATTTCAAAATAATTACGTTTATTGTTCCTGATATAAATATTTCATTTTAAATATGACTGCTGTATATGATTAAAGATTTATGATTTTATTTGTAAATATTGATTTAAGTCTCGCATAATTAAATGTACAAATTATTACAGCATATAATCGTGTAAAAATTTCAGTTCTCTATTAATAACTGAGTTAAGTTAAAGTTCCATTATAAACTTTGGTGTAACTAATTGTGATTTTTTTAAAAACTTATATAATTAAAAGTTGTAATTAAATTTGTATTTTTGACTGTTCTATCTAATTCTAATATTAATTTTAAAGAAAAGTGTATTATTTTTCTTGAATAAGTAGCTACAATGGTAACTCAATGAAATCTTTGTTATATTAAGTCAGTCAAGACGTAAAAAAAATCCTGAAATAAGTTTATTTTTCTGAAATGATGAAACGAGCCCTCACCAAGATGATATGATAGTGACGTAAAAGTTATGCAGTAGTGATACGATGTCATTTGTATGTTAGACAATGGTTCAACGTGATACAACACACAAATAATACGTAACAATCTTATAGTCATTTAAGTGCAACATGCTCCACTTTTTGTGGCGTGGCACTTATACATCGCTTGTACGATACTGAAGAAATAATTATATTATGATTGTTGTTTATTAAATTAATTAATTTTTGTGTTGTAAAATGAAAAAATACCTAGAATTTAATACAAAATGTGTATGTGTTGTTAAAAATTATCCATAATATAAATGATTATACATGTATGGATTAAAGCAAGAGAAATTTAATGGATAATGATACGTGGGAAAAAATTTCAAAATACGTTCTTCCGGTGTTATAGATCCACTGTAGTAAGTATCTTTTTTTAAAATTGTTGGAGCTTATTTCTCCACAAATAAATTAAATTTTCCTCTGAACATTCAGTCAAAAGATTAAAATTTTTCAGGATGAATTGTTCAGTTCATTAAACGACTTTAAATGTACCCATTTCATTTATGTATTCTCTCCAATACAAATGTACTCAGTAGCTGTTTTTTTTTGCAAAAACTATCGTTAATATTTATAAGGTTTATTAGTACTTAAGCATCTTCATTATAAGACGAAGATGATGACATCTTGTTCACGGATACACTTTACAATTAAATTGATTTGATAGATCAATCAATTTTTTACTCAAATGAGTAAGAAGAATGTCACGGTCATTATGCGATCGTATCGGTGTCAGGTCATTTTAGTGAGTGCTCTACCTACAAGAACATTTTTTAAACATTTGACCTGACTTAATACTGATATTGTAATTGAGTAATTCTATAAAAAAAAGTACTACAATATTTCTTTTCATTAGCTGCTATGTACACCAAAAACTATAATTATATAATTTTAATACACTTAACCCTATAGCAAGCAATGAAATTTTTCTAGACCGGCTGAGAATTTCTAGCATATGGGTCAGCGAACTGTAAAAAAAATCATTAAAAATTTGCTATAAATCACAAACCTCATCACATGACATATCTAAATAACCAGAAAACTTTGTAAAATATAATAAATACATTATTGAAATTTTAATCTGACAGTTAGGGATGCTGAAGCTATTTGAAAATAATTTTTAGACAAATATTTTTTTAAATTTCAGATGATACTATTGTTTAAAACTTACTTATGCTCTACTTTCAAAATTAATTACAAACAAATCGTTACTTATAATGTTTATTTCAAAAATTTACTTTGAACATTACTGAACTATTGTACAAAACAGCAACGCTGTCTGCAGATGAATTTAAAACTAAAACGACAACATTGCAATACTATGAAGCAAATCTGATTTTGCGACACGATCGGGTCAAGAAGCGGTAACATTGTCTCAAAATCGACGATTGCCGGCTCTAGGGTTAAAAGCAAATAATCCAATTATTAAAATATAGATAAATCATTCTTTCTTCAGTGATATTCATCATAATATGCGGGGATACCCGAAACAAAACCGGAATTCTTTATTTAAACAAATCTATTTATTTTTTGTTACAAAAGTTAGTTACTTTCAAAATACTCCTATCATTTGAGTGAATATTTTAGTATAACCTTGTACACTATTCTTCAAAGTATCTTTTAAACTCGTCATCTTCTGTTGACCCTCTTAGGACCTTTAGTGTTTTTTCTCTTCACCTCATCCACATAATGTTTTCTTTCCGGGTTCATTTTCATTTGGTTGTTATATATTTTGTTGTAGAGGAAAAACCATTCGCCCAGTTACCAGAAATCAGGGGGTTTTCCTGGAGGTTGTCTCACAAATTTTTCAAAACTTCGAGCAGAATGTTTTATTCATTATCTGGTTGGGGCCGGCCACATTGGCGCAGTTGGTAATGTGCTCACCTCTCATCATGCGGTCTTGGGTTCGAATCCCATTCAGGCTCGGCGTATTTTCATACGTTACAAAAAAATCATTTCATCTTTCACCGTCTGCATTAGCAGTAATTGTAGAACAGTCGGACGTTAAAAAAAAAAAAAAAAAAAAAAAAAAAAAAAATATCTGGTTGGGAGGAACTAATTCTGAGCGCATGTTGAGGAAGGTTTTTAACTAAATTTTTTCTGATATGAAACTACCATTTTCTCTGATATGATCGAACTGAACATAAAAAATATTTCAATTTTTTGTAAAAACTTATTTTGTTATAGAAGACTTTAAATTGTTGAGAAAAAATTTTGAAAATTTAATACTACATATTAATATAATCGGAACCATAAGAATGGAGACTTTTTGATGCATCTGCGTATTGTACCACTACCCTTGCTTGTCCATCCTAACTCATCAGTTATAGTTGTTGACTTTGTGCCTCTCCTTAATGTTCATGCATGAAAATTAATTCACACTCGCGCACACTCACTAACATGCATCAATATAAATTATTTTACTTTGCACATACAGAAAAGAATATCATTGACAATTAGCTCTTAATAAAAATTATTTAATGATCCCTTATTTATTTTAAGCCTTCTGTATAATGGTGTTTTCAGATTGTGACTGTGTACGTATTTAAAATAACAATGGGGTGGAGCTCCATCCTAACAGTGCATTTTATAAACTTGACAACTTTCTCTTTCTAATGGTATATACATAGTTTTCATAATGATGATAATTCAGGAAATGCAGCCCTGAAAAATTGAGTCCATCATTTATAATCCGCTGTATACATTGAGTACTATACTAGGACATTTAGTTGCCCTATTTTTTATTAAAATTTTTTATTTTCATGTAATGATATCGCATTTGGTCATAATTTTATAGTTGTGGAGATTATGTTCTGACATTTTATCATGTTGTCTTGAAATAAATTAAAAAATTATTTATCCCAATAAACCTGTTAAATCAAATAATTGACTCTACTGTGAAATTTACTAATACAGAATGAATCAACATGTCAATGTTTATTAATTTTTCAATTATTTTACTTGAATGCTTGTATCATGGTAATGTATATACTGTTATTTGCTAATTTTCTTTTATCTCAAGTGTCTTGTCTATTGTAAATTCAGTTCAATTTTTAAAAGATTAAAACAGACTTATTATTTCATGTTATTTTGCTTACAATTAAAATATCTGTAATTACAATTTTTTTTTTTTATTTAATGTTGCATCAACTACAAAGGTCATTAGCGTTGATGTTGGGGTGTAACTATATACAATGGAGGATGAAATGATTTTTTTTGTAACGTATGAAAATATGCCGTGCCTGAATGGGATAATCATATTGCATTATATTGAAACTATTTCTTAACATGAACATTTTCATGTTCTTGTTTTCTTATTTTTTTGTTTTTGTTTTTTCTTGTTCTTCTTTTCTGATAAAAAACCCATAAATAGGTTTTTTATCGTGTATGAGTATTCTGAAAATTCTAACATTTATTTGCTTCTTCCTTCACATGTTTTAAGTTTTCATCTGAACGTGTCTGTTACTGATTTTGTGACTTTCTATCTTTGATTTATGTTGATCATTGGTTTCCATTTTACATGAACCCTAGGCTCAATATCTGATTTAAAAATGTAATGACAGGCCATAGTACAGTACTTTTGGTGAAATGGTAGCTATGGCTGTGCGCGCACTGCCTGGAAACTACTGGGTGACTAAGAGAGTGTTACTGTACTTCTTTCATATTTCACAATAGAGTACTTCGTACAATACAACTACATTTATTGTTGGCCATATAATATTATTATATCACATTTATGTTGCCTTACTATATCATTAATATTTTTATTATGCAAAACTAAAATATTTATTTGCCATAAATTTTAAATTTAATTACGTATAAATTAAGAGTAAACGTACATTCTTTGAGCTGGTGCAACGTAGATTTTAATTTTTTAATGTTTGCAAAAGTTACTTTTTAAAAAGTTCATAAATTAAGTAGATAAAGGGGTGCAGGCATCAACAGTGTCATCAAATTGATCATTTTTATTGTCTGCTAAATTCGTCACTGCTACTTTCTTCAATATTACTTTCGAAACTATCTTAGAAATTGTCTGCTGCAAACTCCCCCTGGAAGTACTCGCTTTTAACTTGTTTTACTTTGCTACACACAGCCTGCCATTCTTCTTTTGCAATTCTTGAGAAAGTGTCATTATACAATTGCATTACATTTTCTATTTTAAAAGTTACACTTTTCATCGATACATAACCTTTAATATTTGCCCAGATTAGCTTGATTGATCGAGATCTGGGTGATAAGGCAGCGATCTGAGAGAGACTTGACTATTGGTGTGCAATAGTTCATCAAAATGGTACTATCATTCAGTGGATTTATATTTTTTAACAAGTTCGTACAACTCCAGTTTCATTGTTGAATCAGAGAAAGGGGCTCCCCTAGCACGAAGACAGTCACACATCTGTGCAATGCACGCATTAACAAGTTACATGACAGCAAGTGTGTCACAGTAAACAAAAGATTGTTTGGTGAATACTTGTTTTGACTACATCCGGTTGATAATATTATCCTCCGCGCGTGTTCTCTTTGTCGAAGGTCATGGCTATCATTCCAACAAAACAACTATAATAACAGGTTCTTTTAATTTTTTTAGACTAGATGCCAGATGATGAGCATGAGGGGCTTGGGGAAACCTTAAAGATTTGGTGACCCTAAAAAGAGCCGTTTGACTGTGGTTTAGGATGACGCAGCATCTCATCGCCTAGCAGAGATATCTCTCCTCATAGTAATTTGACAATGGCTGCTCCATCGAGGCCAGTAGCCATGTGCCAATGGTTGCTGCTTTGATACACTCTCTGTTATACCATTCAGAGGGAGGTTAGGAGGAGCATTCAACTCAATCTCTGATTGGTCGGAGTCTATATCACTGATCTTATGCACGCACAATATATTAGTGGAACATCCGACAGTACAGTACTAAAATAAAAGGGGTGTTGGTGACAAGCTAAATACTTAACTCAAGTCCATTTACACAAATATTTCAAGGAGGAAGAAGAAGGGAAAGTCTTCAGCAATAGCTAATGTTAAAAACAGATCCTGTCACTCAAGGATGTGGAATAAAATAGAAATATCACAAAAACATTTTTCTAAAATTATACTTTTTTTAGTTCATATTAATTATAATTTTCATATATTTTTATTCCAAGCTTCCTAAAAACAAAAAAACAATTGTTTTTAGTGGTAGCTTATTTCTTGTAGGTCATACTATAATTAGATGCAGGCCACAAGTTGAAACCAATGGTTTCGATCCTATTAGAGTTGTTTTAACCACTTGGTAGTTGTCTTTGTATTGATTACTTGATTAAAGTTTTTCCTGATTAGTCCAATTCTTATCCGTTCTCATCATTAATTCATAGAATGCATGTTTATATATTTTGCATCAATTAATTTATCTAACTTCTGATAAACCTCTTTTTGTAGTTTCCATCATTGTACTGGGTACGAATAATTTCTCCTCTGCTGTGTTTTCAAGTTTTTCTTCTCCTTGATCTATGGTGTACTTGTGACATAATGCTTTAGTGTTCCTATTCTTGAAGTCTGTCTGTTTCTTATTGTACAATCTCAGTTGTTCCAATAGCTCTCATATTTTCAGTGGTTTTATTTTCGTATTTAACTAGCTCATTGCTATGTACTCGTACAATCAACAAAAAAATATTTTTAATTTATAACAAAAATAGATGTAATCTCTACTTTTAGTTATTTGGTTGAACTACAATATAAAACAGATTATTATTTGAAATCTTAGAAGTTATTTTTTACAACTTTAAGTAACTACATATTTCAGATGTAATAATTTTCTTTTGTGGAAAAGTAACATGTAATTTGCTTAAGAAAATCACAATGAAATTATTAAATGATAAGCTGTTGTTTTTTAATTACCAATGACTTTACATTATTATGTGCTTTTATTATTTAATATTCCATTTTGCATTATGTCGTTGGTATAATTCCTGAGATTTCTCATTATTTTTTTTTGTGATCCCTAATTTGTGTACGTTGCAATCTGTTCAATTCAGAACAATAAGCAACCCCATGACCCAATGAGATAAGGGTGATATGTATGACATATAAATGAGGTGTAGTCTTGTACAGACTCAGGTCGACCATTCCTGAGAGAGTATAGTTAATTGAACCCCAACCATCAAAGTACACCAGTAACAACTGTCTAGCATTCAAATCTGTATATCATTATTATTAATATAAAAATTGAAATAAAACTTCATTACCTGTTTTTATTGTCAAAAATTATTTTAGGTACTATATCGAAAACTGTAAAAGTAAATAACTCACCAGAAATGTTTGAAAAATTATAGCCACTTCTTTAAATTGCCTTTTAATGGTAAACTTATATTGCTTTCATATGATATGGTTTTTGGTGTACTGTGAATCAGCCTTCTTTCAAGTATTATGTATATGATATTTATATAAACCCTTTAATATTGTGATTATTGGCAATAACAATATTTCCACTATACAGTGGTCATGTGTTGACATATGAGTTATGTAGGTTCAAAACAAACAATTTCTATTTTTATAAATTTCTAGAAAACCACAGCAAACTGTCATCGTATTTTATTGACTAAAATTTATTTTTATTGTCCAAAATATAGTAAAAAAATATGTTATTCCAACTGGCAGAGTTTTTTTAAAATTAACTTTGAAAAGTAAGGTATAATTTTCAATTTTAATTTTTTGTTTATTATATCAGAATTTATCAAACAATTTTATACAGCAGTGGCAAAATCTTTCGGGAATTTATCCTCTGTCAAGTAATAAGCAAAAACGTTATTGTAATTGAGAAAAAATTATGAACATCCTTTTACAATTTTGTGAATTTGTGAATATTATATGCTGTAATATGCACTTTGATCAGGAATTTTGGGCAAAATAAGATTCATGTGGCAATTGAAACTAAAAGTCGCTAAATATCTTTTATTTCTAATAAATCAAATGCTTAGCTCTAATGCTTTAGCTCTGAGCTTGTAAACTTTGAATTATAATTCCTAGTTTATATTTCGAAGTCTTTGAATATTTTTATTTTTTAGACCACTCCAAATACTTTAAACAATTATTTGTTGAGGAGAGCCAAATATAATTGTTGTTGGATCCTCTCTCATGCTTTTGTAAGAGTCATAACTTATAGAGAAACTTCCATTACTATTTCTTCAGTGCAACAAAATAACTTAACTGTAAAGAGTTAAAATGTGGCCTCTGCACAATATAACTTCAAATTGTAGGGTATATGGTTTTTTTTTTATTTTCCTGATTAGTTGTAGGTAATTCTTTTATTAAAACCAATATTCATGTTTATTTTCTATAGGACATTAACTTTTTTGAATGAAACAAATTATTCCACTAGATAGACCACAAAAATAATTTAAAAGAGCTTTAATAACTAAATTTTGTTGAAAAAAGGAGATTGTTTATTTTGAACCAACACAACTCTTGTGTAACATTGAATGAATGCCAAACTTGGGTGGTGGATGTGATAAACCTTGTCTGGTTTTTCTGTGGTGGTAAAAATCTGAACATGTTAAAATATCCTTCATTTTCTTTAATTTGTTACAATAAACAACATTATCTTTTACCTGAAAACAGATTTTGTAAAAAAAATTACTTAGTAATAAAATGTTTTTTTGTACTTTTTTATATTTATTTCTTTTTGTGTACCTGCTATAGTTTTAATTCACCGTTCCTCCCCTTCTATCTTTTGCAAAATCAGAACTTATTGTTCATTTATCTTTGCTTATTGACAGCCTCTGCGGCATCCTCAGTGGTTAGCATGTTATGCTGCTAAGCAAAAAGATTCTGGGTTTGATTCCTGGGTAGGATCTGGAAAATTATTATATGTTCAAACCTACTGTTCCTTAACCCAAAATCGTCACTATTTATTTTGCTGTTGATGTCACCAATATAATCATTTTTCCACATAATCACAATAAACAGTGACACATTTATGCCAACTTACTATGCTTCGGAAAAGTCTATCACAGAAGAACTCTGAAGTTTTTATACAGCACCATTTCCTCACCTTCGCTATCACCTTTGCATCTGAAGAGAAATGCATGCCCTAAGATGTTCCTGAAGGTTTGAAAAGAGAAAAAGTCACTGGGCGCAAAATCTAAGCTGTAAGGTAGATGAGGTAAAACGTCTTGAAACCCAAACTTCTCTAGTGCTGTACATGGTTTCAGACTTGTGTGAGGACAACCATTGTCATGATACAGAATTGGCTCTTTGGACGAACCCTACGTAGTCGTTACTTCAGATTTGATAGGGTATCATTATATTGTTTGGAGTTAACAGTACAGCCACTTTCTAAAAATTCCTTATGAACTATACCATCACAATCCCAGAAAATGGTAATCGCGACTTTCCAGCAGATAGCATTGTTGTGAATTTTTTGGTTGTGGTTGTGAATTGCCGCTAGGGTGACTTGTTTACAAAAAGTTCCAGTACATGACTAACCACTTTTGAGACTGTCTGGCCCATCATTATAATATTTATAGCAATACAGGCATTACTTTTCAATACGCCCTTGTATGTTTATGCCTCTTTCTGGCACAATAATAGACTACTTGTGTGCTTTGTGGGTGTAGTTCAGTACTTAATTGTACAAATATCTTAAATAAAATTTCAAATAAATGCAATTTTTCTCTTGCTATCAGGATGGCAGTGGTAAGCTTTTTCAGGAACTAAAATTACGCATCTAGCCGTTAGCAGAACAGAGTGATTGTTTACGACAAGTGGAATGAACTAAATTGAATTTAAAAGTCCAATGTAAATCTTTTATTTCATCAGAAAGTTTGGCTCTGGACAAAAAATCTGTTACCTAAATATCAATGTCTGATCAAAACAATTTGTTTTATTTAGAAAGATAACACACCGAAAAATTAATTTCAACATTACATTTTTCAAATAATTACATTATCTCAATTTTTTGATTGAACTGGTCTTTCACGTAGTCCGGGCCTGGAAGATTTGCAAATTACATTCTCTCCCTCTAGATCTGCTTTGATCAAATAATTCCTATGTGTAACAAAAGAATTCTAATCTGCTCCATTAAGTGTAGATTAAATATTTTTTGTAAATAATAATTATTATACAATAAACCACTTGAAACATTCTGCTTACGTTGCATGACATGTCAGTTTGAAGTTGATACTTAATTTTATGACTTTCACTGATAACAATATGGTCTCAATAAATAGTGAATCTACAAAAATGTTCTCAACATAAATTGTAAGCACAAACCTAATTAATATTATCTGGTCAGAGAAAAAATCATATCTTTTTAAAAAAAATAACCTGCATGTTTTAAATTAACATATAAATATCTAGATAACTTGATTTCCATGTAAAGGATACGGTTTTTGTCAGGGGTAGAGATCTAGGACACAAAGCAGAAGATCCTGTCTAGGGTTGGAAAACTTAAACAGAGTGATTCTAAATTATGGTAAATTTAATACATGATTGCAGAGTTAAAAATAAGAAGAAAAGTTCATATATAAACATGTCCGCACACGCTTCATTAGCGAGATATTTAGTCCTGATTTCAGTTCCCCTGGTGAAACACAGTGGTACTCAATTTTTTGGGGTCTACTTTTTGCGACAAATATCGTAATTTATATGGAAAATCACCGCTTCCTGCCTGGTTTTATTAGATTTTTAGGTTATTTTCCATATAAATCCACCATATTTGTCACAAAATGCCCCCAAAAATTCAGTATCACTGTATTTCACCAGGGGAACTGAAATCAGGACTAAATGTTTTGCTAGTGTAACTCGATAATGAAGCATTCGCGGACATATGTTTATATGAACTTTTTTTATCATTTTAGCTCTGCAATCATGTATTAAATTATTTTACATAATTTAAAATCACCTGTATAATGTACCTACCAAAGCTACAGCATACCATACCATAATCAGTTATGATAAACGGAATATGCGGTTAAATTAACTGCTTGATCACTTGCTTACCTTTTTTTTTTAATAATTACTATGAATTATTATAGCTTCGCTCCGGGTTATGATTACTTTATTCATTATGAAGTTTATTCTTTGTAATCTTTATTTTACAAGATGAATGTGTAGGTAATTGTCTTGATACTTGTTCTATGAAAATTGCACGCGTCTTAGCACGTGATTTTATTTAACGAAAGAAAATGAGAATAAAACTATTTTCTTATAGGAAATCAGCTAAAAGATTAATTTACCCGGTTTTCGGTTCTGTTTTTTTACTATCGATACCGTAAATTTCAATTTTCGCGCCATTATTTCTGCATTCTGATTTAATTCAACTTAGGCGTGGGATTTTACAACTTGCAATTTTTATTATGACGAAGATTAGTGATATGAAATAAAATTATTTCAATGACATTTTTCTTCGTAGAAAATTGGAAGGGGATTTTACGTCATGAAACCACTAGCCTAGTCATGCTTCACGCTGTACTACTACAAAACGGATCTACAAAGCACGATTACCGCTTTTACCTATCCATCCACGCACAATAACATAATTTACAAACCGCAGGACGGCAAGGACATTTGATTGTGCTGTTTTCTTTTAAGTTAAAATTATAATTCATTTTGTGTTGTTTGTCTGTAAAATTTAGTATTTTTGTTTTCTAATATGCCACCAGTACCACCAACAGGTAAGAATTTGCCGAAATTTTAATTAGTGACAGAATTTTTAATGAAAGTAACTTTAATTTACGATGCAACACTGAATTCTGATCAGAACTACAGATATTTTGTCGTATACGTTAACAACGAGCTGGATTAACTCAAATTATCGTTCAAAGTTGTCCAATTACATTAAAGTTTAATTTGACTTGTGTTATTCAGAGGTTAGGTGTATTTAGGAACAAGTGAAAGTGTTTACGTAATCTATCTTGCAATTTATTATTTTCGTCTTTGTTTTCTTGAATGCCAATAACATTTAAATTTTGTGTTTCGAATGTAGTTGGTGGTATATAATTTTCTTTTGAAATACTTTTAATTTTACCCTACCTACTTTTTCATTGCCGGTATAACATTAACTAGCAATGCGTTCTTACATTTTACGAACTTTCAAAGTGCCATTACGGAATTTTAGTTCAAGAAGTTTAAAAGCTTGTTATTCCTCAGTAGCTAGAGGTATGTTGCATTTTTAGTTTACTTAGTAAAACACAATATGTTTTTCTAACCTAAAAGTTGTAATATTTTTGTAGTGCACTTTCATTTAATTTTACTCTTTGAAAAGTTCGCTTATGAACACCTTGTGCCATTGCATGTAGTTATGTAATTTATAATAGGGGAGTAATATTTTTGTCCCAAGAAATATTAATTGAAATGACTGTGATTTTAATCTATTGGTTTAAATTTTTACATAAATTACCAGCTGTCTAATTAATGGATGAAATACCAGGTCTGAATTATTGAAAACATGTATTTACTTGTAGGGTCTCAGTTACTGTACTGCATGAACATAACTTTTTTACAGGCTGATTAATTTTAAACTGTAATTTTTTGTTATGAATTATTTGCTGATGCTATTTTGATTTTGAGATGCTTTCGTAAGTTATGTGACATAATTCATATTTGAATTAAATGTGTTTTAATATAATTTTGTTTTTTTATTACTGTAAATATTGCCATGTAAAGAGGTTAAACCAAGAGAAAACACTCGAGTTAGGTAAATTTAATGATTTTTCAAGTTGGGTTAAAGGAATAATAGAAATTAAAAATGTGTAATCCCAAGGCATTTTCAGGTTAAACGCTTTAAGTACCTACCAATAATCATTGCAGCGGTTATAGAAACCCCTCTCTTTTTAGTCTGTTAAAAACATAATGAACTTAAGGTAATTTATACACATTGATGAATTTGAAATTGTGAATTTTCTAAAGATGTATTTTGGGGTTTATAAATAAACAGCCCTACTATGCTTTGCTTTGGTCTCCAAATGAATGCTGAAGTAGTCAGTTCTGTTTGTGGTGGAGTATCGTGCCTTCTTTGTTCCTTACCACAAATTAATAATTTGTTTAACATGACAGTAAGAAAATTGCTTTTTTTGTTATTGTGTACTTGGTAGCTTATAAGAATAGTTAATGAGTGACAGAATGGATTTTGCATTAATGTACTTATCAGATAATCAAGTTAATTACTTGATAAAGTTAATTACTTCATGTTTAATTACTTCCAGTGGAGTTTAGGACAGAGTAAAAAAAGCAATTAATTTGTAAACAATATTATTAGAATTGAAAGTTAATTGATTTACCTGAATAATAAAAAAAATAAGTACGCGCCTTTTGAGTATAATTAAAAGAAAATTGCTTCATAATTCTTTGCGTTTAGGCGAGCGTAAATTTTTGTGTTTACTTTAGATTTTATACTATAACGAGCTTATATTTCAGTTAAGCAAAAAAAATTTATATAACATGTTTTGTAGACAATAATTTACTTATTAAATGTTTACTTTTCATTTAAATTTCTGTAAATATTTGACGTTACACAAGTTACAGAAAGTTCAAAATGAGTCCATTTTGGAAGATGAAGGGATGGTATTTTACATTCTTTACGGTGGCGTTACAGACTCATTATTACATTTCGGTTACAGCTATAAGCAAATCAATGTAGGAAATTCTTTTCTGTACAACAACGTTTTTTGAACAATTCTGTACGTGCCGTAAAAGGGAAGCCGTTACAATTCCCGTGCAACCTTGTAAAGTTTGACTCTATGATGATAAACCCCCTCCTGAACAGTAAAATGAACTTGTCTAACACCATCAAGGGCAAATTTCGTAACAGAATCATCATAGCTTCAACATAAACTGAAGAACATGCATGTACGTTGACTTACACATGAGTTGCACAGATTTCCATTCAAAACAAATAATTCACAAACAATCAATGCTATATACACACTATAGAGAGAATAAAAAATTTCCCTTTTATGATATTTTATTTCTGAAAAGACTATCAGATGTGTTACAGAATTCCCTACGAGAAAACTGCATTATTTACCTGTCACCAATTTATACTGACCTTGCAGAAGCATGTTTTATCGCCCCACCCACAATCCATTCAGCATGACCTAAAATTAGATCAACAGTGTGAACAGGCTTAAGAAATATACCATAATATTCATATATGAATACCCAGGATCACAACCCTCAGATGCTTCAAAATCAGCAACTGCAAGCTCCAATGTAAATAATTCTGCTTTTGTTTTGATCCGAGGCCCAGAGGGTGGGATATGGTTTATATGCTGCAGTGGAAACCACTGCTGCGTGACGTTAAATCTTCATGCTGAGGCTTCCACAATTTCTTTCTGTTGCCACCCTTTATTTCCACATCAAGCCACTTCTTTCTATCCTTCCTGATTGTAGTTACAGTTGACTGGGAGAGTTCTGTTCTCCGAACATATCCATTTGTTTCTCACCTTTCTCTATTACTAATCAGCAATAACTTTAGTTCTACAGTGAGCATTTAACGCTTTTTAGAAAACTTGTTGACCATTCACGCACCGAAAAACAACTGACTGTTCAATAGCAGCCAACACATCAGTGTGAAAGTAGACAAAGAGGCGTCGGGAACAACAGTAGAGGAGTTTAGCGCGTAATATTTCTCAAGCAAGAAGAGAGGAGGCTGCTGAGAAGAGTTTATAGTTTCATCATTCAAATCTGTTAATCGAAAACCCCTAAGTTAAAAAATCTGGTGTGTAACACTCACACAATATTCTCTTGCCAATGCAAATAATTACCAATATAACCTAACATTAGAAATGAACAAACAAACTAACCTCAAAAACATTACCTTATTTTAATCATGAGTGAAAGACGTAAAGTGAAAACCAACCTCAGTTAAGCTTAAAAATACGGAAAATCACTGTTACTCTAAACTAGGCTCTGTAGAGAAAAATGCTCTAAACAAAAGTTGTAGATCTTTTAATTTCTTATAAATTTGATATTATACACTTTTGTCGTAAAATGCATACTAAGGCTGAAATCTTAAAAAAATTGATTTTTTTACACGATTTCGTGAGAAAAAAAAACAGAAAATCGCTTATTACGGCTAAACTAAGCATTATACAAAAAAATGTTTGAAATAAAAGTTGTAGAATTTTAAATTCTCTACAACTTTTACTAGATACATTTTTGCACTAAAATGGATATTAAAATCGCAATCTTAAAAAAATAATTTTTTTATGAGAAAACAGCCTCACCAAGAGTTTCAGCAGACAATGACACCTACTCTATCTTGTAGAGCATAAAAAATGTAGTAATTGAAGCGGTTTTTAAAAAAAATCGTAGGAGCCGTTTTTGAGAAACTCGCATAAAAGTGAAAAATTACACAAATAAACTACTACTTCCGGTTGACCGATTTTGATGAAAATGTTTGTGTTGGGTTCGGTAGTGGTGTCTAACTTAAGTTTTAAGTTTCAAGTTCATATGATGTTCCATTCTTGAGATATTCTGTTCACACACACACACACACAGACCAATCACTAAAAACATGTTTTTTGGGTTCAGGGGGTTTGAAAACATGTTGATCCAGTGAAAAGTCTATTTCTCATCGACATGAAAACAAATATTTCCTTCCTATATATTCATATAGGCAAGAGAAAGTAAAAAATAAAATTGGTGCCTTAATATTCAAATTGGTAAGGTCCGGCTGTTCTACAATTTTACAGCCATCAGAGTGCTACAATGTAGAATGCTCAGTTACAAAACTGAATGTCTTTGGTTTGATTCGTTGGTAAAATTTTATGATTTACCTTAGATTTATAATGTTTTATAACCTATAGGGTGATTCAAAAAGAGCGCCGGTTTTTAAACGGCTGGTAAATTTTTGTTTATCGGTTGGCAACATTGTTTGACCTCATTTCTATTTTGGAGAACATTCCGATTGACGATTCAGTTGTAGTTTCTCTTGTTCGCAGTGTAATACTCTCGCAGTCTCTGTCTAACCATGGAGAAGTTTACTATTGCGCAACGAGTGTTAATCGTCAAAACATTTTACCAGAGTGGAGAGAGTTATGCGGCTACTGTCAGGCGACTTCGCGGCACTCTAGGACGTAATGAAGCACCGAATGAATCAACAGTTCGCAGGCTCATGAAAAAGTTTTTTGAGACGGGTTCAACAGTCGACCTTAAAAGTTCTGGACGTCGTCGTTCTGGCCGAACTGAGCAGAACGTTGCGTTGGTTCGTGACAGTGTGGCTGTTAGCCCAGCAAAATCAATACGTCGCCGTTCTCAACAATTGGGTTTAAGATGTTCTTCTGTACGGAGAATTCTTCGGTACGATCTCCAATATCACCCGTATAAAATTCAGTTGACGCAACATTTGAAAGTGGCAGACCACCAGAAGAGACGACAGTTTGTTGACTGGGTATTGAGAAAACGGCAGGATGATGACACCTTCGCAAACAAAATCATTTTCAGTGATGAGGCGCACTTCCACTTAAACGGTTTTGTTAATAAACAGAACTGCCGTTTGTGGGGTTTAGAAAACCCCACATACGGAAACTTGTCCCACATAGTCGAAACTTGTCGTGCAGTAATATCCAATTTCATGGACAGAGTTGATGCGTGCCAGCGCAGTAGAGGAGGACACATGCATGACATCATTTTTCATACATAAAATCGGAAGGTAAGATGAACTTGTTGATGTATTTATTTTCAGTTTTTCAATAAAATAAATCTTTTAATTTGATATATCAAAACAGGCGCTCTTTTTGAATCACCCTATATTGTACTCATTAATGATAAAACAGTCAGTGCGACAAAAAAGGAAGAAAGAATTCAATTATGTAATGAAGATTTTTTTATAATTTTTTATTCATGGAATATCTTTTATCAGAGCTTTGTAATGTTACAATATTACTTTATAAAGGTTACATAAACAAAAGGTCATAAAACTAGTTAGCATTTATTTTTTTATGTATTTAATTACCCAAAGCCTGATGACAAACATGAAATGGAAATGAAAAAACCTCATTATTTTACTATATTATACATAAGGCAGAGATATTTTTATGATAACTTGTTTTAGGCCCTTGTGTCATTTCTTTTAATTGTTAAAAATTGTTTGTAATTAATGTAATTGTTCATAATTTAACTAAAAAAGTAACTATTTTATTATTCATTGTAGAGCTATAATTTTTAAGTATATTTAACGTGTTACAGATACATGTGAAATGATATCTGTGTTATTTTTCAAAAAGAAAATAAGTATTTAATTATTTGTGTAATACATTTTTTTAAATTGTTTCTAGAAATGAGTTGAATATTTATCTTTTCAATTGCGTAGATGATGTAACTAAATGCAATACATCTGATATGTTGATAACGTAATGTTCATTAAAGATAATTTTTTTCTCGAATATATACAGATGAATTTAGTTGATTTATTAACAAAATAAGATAGTTTTACAACAATGTCTGATATTAATTTAATTTGTTTTTTATTGGTGTTCTACATAAAAAATAATGATATTCAGTTTTTATATTTTAAATTTTATTGTGCATAATTTTATATTTTGTTCAATTGTTGATTTATGCCAAGCTTTAGGTGTCAAGCGAATCAGTTAGTAAATCCTTTTTCTTTATTTTATATATCGTATAAATTATATTTTAGTTTAGTACTTTCTCTTGCCCTGTATGAATATATAGGAAAGGAAAGTATTGTTTTAATTTCAATCTTCCGAAATAGAGTTTTTACCGTATATACATGTTTTTAGACCCCCTTAACCCAAAAAACAGGTTTTTAGCGATTGGTCTGTATGTGAACAAACTATCTCAAGAGTGGAATGTCGTACAGAGTTGAAACATGAAACTTAAGTACCACTACTATAGGACATGACATGAACATTTTCTTCAAAATTGGTCAACTGGAAGTAGTAGTTAATTCGTGCAATATTATTTTCACTCTTTTGCGATTTTCTCGTAAATGGCTCCTACAATTTTTTTTTTAAATTGCATCATTTACTAAATTTGTTATGCGCTAGATAGAAGAGTTGTGCAAAGTCTGCTAAATTTCTTGGAGAGGCTGTTCTCTCGTGGTAATACATGGTGTTTTTTAAAGATTTCGGGCTTATGAATTTTAGAGCATAAGTGTATATGGTCAAAGTTGTAGAACGCTTAAAACCCTGTAACTTTTTTTTAAACATTTTTTTTTTGTACAACCTTAGTTTAGCGGCACTTAGTGATTTTCTTCTTTTTTTTTATGAAAATCTGTTACAAAATAGGAATTTTTAAGATTGCAGCCTTAGTATGTATTGTACGACAAAAATGTATATAATTGAAGTCATAGAAAATTTAAAAATCTACAACTTTCATATTTAACATTATTTTGTACGCTTAGTTTAATGGCAATTAGTGATTTTGTGTTTTATTTTTCATTGAAATCAGTAAAGAATGGAGTTTTTTTAAGATTACGGTCTGGGTATATATTTTACAACAATAGTGTATAGCCTATAATCAAAGTAGAAAATTAAGAAACCTGTAATTTTTATTTTAAGCATTTTTTTCTACAGAGCCTAGTTTAGAGGCCATTACTGTTTGTCCATATTTTTAATTTCTAGAGGTTGATTTTCATTTTGTTTCATTCACTTGTGAATAAAATTAGGTTATGTTTTTCATTTTAACTTGTTTACTCATGATAAAACATTGACAAGAGAAAGTTGTGTATGTGTTTCACATCAGATTTTTTTATATTCTTTTGAACTTTATCACATTTTAGGTAACGAAACTTATGTTTTCATATAAAATTTTTGAAATGGAGTTTTCTCTGGAAATACATATTTTCAGGTCCCCTGAGACAAAATACATATTGTGTGGGTGTAAACGAACAAAATATTCTGCAAAACCAAACAAAATCATACAAAGTTGAAACCTGAAACTTATGTGAGGTACCATGAGGGGACCTGACATGAACATTTTCACCATAATCAGTTGACCGGAAGTTTATCCCTGTGATTTAAAAAAAATTTTTTTTTAAACAGTTCGTACAATTTTGATTAAAATCACCTCATGTACTACATTTTATGTACTCTATAAAATGAAGTAAACAGCATACTTGCTTAAATTCATAGGTGGGCTGGTTTTATTTGAGATTGTGGTCTTAATATGCATTTTACAGAAAAATGTTTTTCATCACTTATTTTTAGCTGTCATTCTCCATTATCTGCTTTAACCCCATGTGGAAAATAGTTAACATAAAAAACCATCTTTTTTAATGATCTTAGAAAGGTTAATGTTAAAATTTGGACTCTTATTTTGTCTGTCTTCTGTCAATTCTTGAGATGAATTGATAAAAAAGACTTTGTTTGTTAGTAGCATCTGTAATATATGCATTATTTTGACCTGAGAATTAAATAATTATTAATGTACAGTTATTATTAGTAATGCAGTCTACTCTCATAAACTCTTAATGTTTTTAAAGAATATAAATGAAATTTATGAAATATTTATGAAATATTTTATCTCATGGCCATGTCACCTATGTAAAATTGAAGATTATACTGGAATCATGTAAAATATTCCTTTCATGAAGCGACGCGTCTCATGGGTGGAGGTAATTTTGAAAAAGGCTTACCTTTGACTTATGGCAAACACCATTATTGATTTCTTTATCTATTTAAGAGAAATTGAATGACACAATTTTTGTTTCCAAATTCAGACTATGATTTCTTAACTTCCGGTTTTTGGTCACTTGCAGTCGAAACTGGCACTTCAAACCCAATGATTTCTGTATCTACTTTTTAAGAGGAATCGAATGACACTATTTTTGTTTCCAAATTCCGACTTTGATTACTTGACTTCCAGGTTTGGACCACTTCTGATCAAAACTGGAACTTCAAACCCAATTTACACCCAATAACTTTTTGTGTAAATTATGAATCCGAAAACCGTTTGTTGCTGTCTTTTGTAGTTTCTGACATCTGAGTGTGACAAACAGATGAACAAAGGACAATGATGGACGACAATTTTAAAAATTGCCACCAAAAAGTCAAGATGCCATAGATGTATTAATTCTGTGTCATGACTTCCTCTGAAGTATACATTATGCTTTTTTCTCCTTGAATAAAATATATGCTGTGGTTTTTATTCCTAATAGGATAAGATGTAAAAGATATTCAGTTTATCCCACAATTTTCTTGTTAAATCAGGTGATGCGTACTACATTTTTCTTGTGGTTTTATTTTATGAGATAACAGTTACTGTAACCTGAAAACGTTATGTTTGTGGTTTAAAGAGAAATATCTTAAATATGAATTTCTTAACATCTCTTTTTATCGCTGTGTTGGTTGATGTATTGTGTTATTGTGTTTAATTTAATAAAAGCAAAACATAAATAAGTAATAAGTTATTGGCCTGTAGCATCATCCTCTATCCCTCTTCGAAGTTTCCACAAGAAGTCTCCACCTCTTATCACTGAACCATCTCTCCTTTCTTGCTCTCTTGGCATCGCATCCTTTTCGTAATTCATTCATAACTGAACCCATCTATTTCACTCTTGGTCTGCCCTTAATCTGTTTCCCTCCCATCTCGCAAGCACAGTATCCTTTTAGGCAGTCTCTCCAACTCCTCATCAAGCTGTCCTTCCCTAATTACATAATTTCTTGTTTGTGGTAATTTTTAAAATTCTCATCTGTCACTTTCCTTTGTCTGTCCGTCTGTCAGAAAGTACAAGAGATAGCAACAAACGATTTTCAGATTTGTAATCTACACAAAAAGTTTGTGGGTGTGGTTGGGTTTGAAGTTACTGTTTCGACCGAAAGTCAAGACATCAAAGTTGGAATTAGGAAACCAAAATAGTGTCAGTCGATTCCTCTTAAAAAGTAGATACAGAAATCATTGGGTTTGAAGTTCTGGTTTCGACCAGAAGTAGCCCAAAACCAAAAATCAGTTGGATTTGGGAACAGAAAAGTGTCATTCAATTCCTCTTAAAGAGTTGGTACAGAAATCACTTATGGTTTTTTCCTGTAAGTCAAAAGTAAGCCTTTTTAAAAGTTGCCACCAGCCATGAGATATTGTCTCCTGAAAGGGATTTTTTAAAATTCTTTTAGTTTTTTGTAGCATACTACTCTTGGATGCTATTGAATACTTTTCTAGTGCACTCCTTATAATAAAATGTATCTTTTGTATATACCTACTACATATTAAAGAAAATCTTTGTTAAACAATGATGATGAACCCACCAGGGTGGTAGTGGTAAAGTTTTTGCCACTAGTCGGCTGATTTTCAGTGATGAAGGTTCTGTGGTTCAAATCCTTGTAAAGGTGGTTACTTTTATACAAATTCAAATAACGGTTATCAGTTATTGGTGTACTTTGTTGGGGTTCAAATAATCATACTCTTTCAGATATGGACTCTCATCTCATTGGATCATGAGGCTGCTCATTGTTCTTAATTGAGCAGATGACAATTAGGACACATTAGGGATTTCAAAAAAATGAAATTTTGAATGATAACTAAAACCATCTTTTAAGATTGAAATTTTTTAATGCAACTTTTTTGTTTTCAGAAACAAAACATTATGATTTGATTGTAATCGGAGGTGGTTCAGGCGGTTTAGCTTGTGCCAAAGAAGCGGCAACAAGATTTGATAAGAGTGTTGTTGTATTTGATTATGTGACACCATCTCCTCAAGGTACTACATGGGGTCTTGGTGGAACTTGTGTCAATGTCGGTTGTATACCGAAGAAGCTTTTTCATCAAGCTGCTTTACTAGGTGAAGCTATTGAGGTCAGTTTGAATTTTTTTATGCTAGTGCTGTAATTTTATTTAAGTGATATACATAATCTATATAAATAAAATTGTGATTTTGTCTACGATTTTTCATATGCCTCAAATTTTGTTTCTATGCCAGATCTACCAAAAAAATATTGAAAATAAGTTCAGGTAAATTTTGTCTGTTTATCTGTTATGGCATCACACATGAACTGCTGAACCAAATTCAATGAATTTCGGCATTTAGGTTCTGGACATAACCAAAATAAAAATAGGCTATAAAGTTTTTTAGTTCTCAAAGGGATGGGGGAGTTCAGAGGGAGGGGTAAACAAAAAATTACAAAAGCGGTACCGTTAAAAGTCAATGTATCAAAAATGTTATATAATCAATATTACGAAACGTTTAAAGATAAATAAGTTGATTATGTAAAGTTTTGAATTTTTATGCATAATAGTGGTGATATTAACAATTTTATAAAAATAAACATATCAGTATTTTAGAAGAATATTAATGTTCAAAATAAACAGAACAAAAAACATAGGCCTACACGCTGGAAACCTGTATCCATTCAGAAGTAGCTCTGTTCAGTTTCTTACTCTACTCTTTCCACCAGACCCTACCACACTTGACACACTCATTCTCGATCATATTGTCAAAAATGAATCGGTCGTCTTAAGAGTTCGGTAGTTAAACTTTGTGGTGTTCTTAATGTAATTTACCTTTCATTTAACTGTATCATAACATTAATTTTTATTGCTCTGTCGTGAATAATTAAATTTCCTGCAGTTACGTTACACACACAGATTTGTGTAAGTAAATCTTCAAAACATCAATTTTCATTGTTCTATGTATAGTAAATTTATTTATTTATTTATATAAAACAATACAAATTAATTTTTGTTGATCTGTTTGGGTTTCGCTCTCATACACATCCCAGACCACCAGTAAACAAAACTGGCTGTCTAGAGGTCCCAGCCCCCATAATTTATAGCATTGCTGTTGAACACTTTGTGTTTCGATTCTTTCAATTTCATCTTATTTTAATCCCTTTATTGTAAATAGATTTTGAAGTTTTTACAAGGACTGGTATCTTATTTAGTTCGTTTTTTTACTCCTAGATATCTCTTAAATCACACTATTTTTTTCTTATTTCGAAGATAATTATGCCTTCGTGGATGAGGTCATGCTTGACCAAAGTTTGTCGGCCGCATTGGTGTAGTTGGTAACGTGCTCGCCTCTCATCATGTGGTCTTGGGTTCCAATCCCATTCAGGCACGGCATATTTTCATACATTACAAAAAATCATTTCATCCTTCACCGTCTGTATCAGCAGTAATTGCAGAACAGTAGGACGTTAAACCAAAAAAAAAAAAAAAAAAATTGACCAAAGTTACTAGACGTGCAAAGTTATGAAATTAAACAGGGCTAATTAGAGCCAGGAAGCTACTACATGAAAGCTAAAAATAAATCGAGAGAGGTTTAGTCGTCGTATCCACCAAATTGAATCCGTAGAACAGTGTGAACAACAACTGGTATCTCAACGAGTCCACCAGGTTCTGTTTCCCTCCAATTTGATATTTTTAAATGAGCATTAATTATGTTAAAAGTTAGATTTATAGGCATGCGTCATATATTTATTGAGGTGTAAAAGTTTTTTTATTTTGTTTTATTTACAGGATTCTAAGTATTATGGCTGGGTAGCTCCAGAAAAGACTCAACATGATTGGGAGACTTTAAAAAATGCTGTTAGTGATCATATTAAGTCTGTTAACTGGGTCACCAGAGTGGAATTGAGAGATAAGTATGTTGATTGTAAATATCACACATGTCTTGACTTATTATTTACTTTATCTTGTATTTTTTTTGCATCTTCTGTATTTTTCCATTATCTCGACCTCGATAAATTTTCCTTATGATACTTCCTTTATTATTCAAAAATAAATCTTTATAATGCATCCTGCAGTTTGAAATATTTCTATTTCATATAATGAATTAATATAATAATTTCACTAACCTTCTTTTTAAACTGCGTCACCTTTATTTTATTCCTACTTACACGTGTTTCGGTGGATCCACCATCATCAGAGTAAATGAAAAATTGAAACTAAAAATTTTTTTCATTTATTTAAAATTTACAGAAGATGATACATCTTCAGTCACTTGTATATACAAGTGACTGAAGATGTATCATCTTCTGTAAATTTTAAATAAATGAAAAAAATTTTTAGTTTCAATTTTTCATTTACTCTGGTGATGGTGGATCCACCGAAACACGTGTAAGTAGGAATAAAATAAAGGAATAAAATAAAAAGAAGGTTAGTGAAATTATTATATTAATCCTTTATTATTGTTATAATTGGTGGCAATTTTTTAAATTGTCATCATTTTCCTTTGTCTGTCCATCCGCCTGTCACACCCAGATGTCAGAAACTACAAGAGATAGCAACAAACAGTTTCCAAATTTGTAATCTACATAAAAAGTTAGTTTGAGCCTAAATTGGGTTTTAAGTTCTGGTTTCGACCGGAAGTGGCCCAAAACCAGAAATAAAGAAATTAAAGTCAGATATTACAAGAGATAGCAACAAACTTTTTTCAGATTTATAATCTACACAAAAAATTAGTGGGCTTGGATTGGGTTTGAAGTTCCGGTTTCGACCAGAAGTGGCCTAAATTCGGAATTTGGAAACTAAAGTAGTGTCATTCGATTCCTCGTAAAGAGTAGTTACGGAAATAACTAATGGTTTTTGCCATAATTTAAAGGTAAGCCATTTTAAAAATTGTCACCAGCTTGTGAGCAACATCTCATGAAAGGGATACTTTTTTATAAAAATAACATCTATGCCAAGGGTCTCGGGTACGATTCTCGGTTAGTTCTGGTGTCTTTTCATCGATCATTTTCTCTTCACTGGCTGCATTAGCCTTAGTGCGCGTAATAATGATCAGAATGTTTTTAACATCCAACTGTTTTTCACATAAATTCTAATGCAGGTGATAAAGATAGTAAATGAAAGAATTGTGAAGGAGAGAAGATTACAGCTACTTTTTCTTCTTTTTTGAGAAAGAGTTAAAGGTGACTTAACAAATGTATAAATATAAAACAAGCGTGTCATTATAATATTTTTAAAATTTATGAAGTATTATTGATTGTAACTTATTTCATAATAGAAAAAAAATTAATTAAAAAATCCTACAGGTATACATCCCACAGACCTTTCTCTGTAATGTAGTTTGTTGTAATTTAGTTTATTTTACTGTACTAATTTATTGATAATTTTCCTTATTGTGACTGGTAATAAAATCCATTGTTCTTGATGACAGGTTAATTTTAATAATAATATAAAAATTTGATTAATGTTTTTACACAGTTCATAACATTTTTCGTGTATTAAGTTTATAGTTAACTGCAACGTTGTCATATTGTTTTGTTGTGTAAGTTTTAAGGAAAAATATTATTACCATGAATTTAAATCTTAAATTTTTAACAAGTCCTCGACTTACTACCCATGAAATAAAATAAAACATTGTTAGAAAATTAAACTGTCGTGATGGAACTTAAATTCTCAAAGTTTTACTATGTATAATACCTTCAAGTAGTTTTTGTCTTGAGGGGTTAACACTAATAAATAATCACTAGCATTGAGCTAATATTTGGCCCGTTACCAGGCCAATTGAAAACATTGTCAGTTAAATATTGATGTAATTTTATAACTAGAGTTAATAATGACAAATAAGCTGTACTGTACAATTGATATTATATCGTAGTGGGAGAAAAGTAGGATAAGATTTGTAATGTTTTAATTCACTCATAGCCCGAGGTCAGTGTATGCATAAAGTTTTATGTATGCGCTTTGATTCTCTGCATGAAGATTAATTTCTATTTTAATTTTTGGTTGTTTAAATTTCGAAATTTTAAGTACAGTAGAATCCCATTTATTCAAAATAATTTTGGGCAGACTCATTTTGAATAACCAGTTTTTCAGGATAGCCAGGATTTAACAAATATAGACAGCTAGAAACAAAAGGTTAATTTATTAAGAACTTCATTTTTTAAACAAACAAAAACAATCTATTCAAAATGCATTCAATACATTTTAGGACAATTGTTTTTCAACATTCATTTGCTCAATGATTAGATTGATCAATAAATGTATTTATGACTCAAACAGTTTTAGTCTGAAAATAAAGAAAATGAAAATTTTCCGATTTTGTTTTGGGCTTCTTGTAACCATACAGTGAAGTATACACAGTTAAAGAACTCTAGAACTATTATAGTAGGTTGTCTGCTGTGTATTTATTTATTACATTATTCAGAAAGATTGTAAATTTTCAAGTATCAGTTTTTGAGCAAAAATTTGAACTGAAAATTTTGCCAAGCATGTGGTTATAACAACAACAAACATTTGTGAGTTCTTGAAGTGTTATTCAATCTTGTATTTTTTTTTCATGTAAAAAGATTCTTGCCGATGATATACTGATGTGAAATAATTAATTAATAGTGTATACCATGGTTTTTAAATGTTTTTTTTTCTTTTTTACAGGAAAGTCCAGTATGTAAATGCTCTTAGCTCATTTGTTGATGAACATACAGTAAAAGGTGTGATGAAGCAGAGTAAGGAAGTGATTGTAAAAGGTGATAAAATTGTGATAGCCATCGGTGGTCGACCAAATTATCCACCTGCTTTTGAAAATGCTCAAGAACATTGCATTACTAGTGATGATATATTTAGTCTTGAAAAACCACCAGGACATACACTTATAATTGGTGCTGGATGTATCCTTTTTAATTATATAACCATTTATTTATTTGAAATAAGGAACCCACATCTTGTCAGTATTTGTGCCGTGTAACTGATGTTGTCTTCCTGCTTCCAGTTTTTGTTCTTTACATGACCAACCAGTCCCAACCAAAATACATAATTATATTTTTACTTTCTCTTGCCTATATGAATATATAGGAAGAGTATTGTTTTTATGTTTTTGTTCTGAACAAACCGGTGTAAATTAAGTACACAGAAAGCGAATAGATGTTTGATTAAATGAATTTTTATTCATAAGAGTACAAAATAAAATTAACCGGAAAAACTAAGATAAAAAAATGTGTTTTTTTTTCACTCCATTTTTTGCATTTGACACTGGTTTTCTCAAAAACTATTCGCTTTCTGTGTACTTGATTTTCACCGGTTTGTTCAGAATAAAATTTTTTACATGTTTTATTGAAAAATTTTAACTGTTTCTTGGTGAAATAACAAAGTTATTCTTGCGCAAAGATGAAAAAATGTGTTTTTTCACTCCATTTTTTGCATTTGACACTGGTTTTCTTAAAAACTATTTAACTTACAGTTCTGGGACCTGTTTTATTCAATTTATCAGATCAAAAACCATAAGAAATGATTGAATTCGCCCCTTAATCTACCTTACCGGAATTCCAGGAAGACCTCATTTCACCTGGTGAGCTGAAATCCAGGCGAAACTTTCGCTAGCCGTAACTTGGAAACGAAGCATTTCCGGACCCATGTTTATATGAACTTTTTTCATTATTTTTACATGTAAAATAGGCTCCCAAAGTTTCTGCATATCTTCGTGAATCACCCTGTATCATTCTAAACAATGTACTCGATAATGTGTAACAAAAGTATTGAAAAATATATTAAAATATTTCAAAACAAATACATAAAAATTAGTACATAAATATTTAAAAAATAATTATATTAGTCCAGTTTTTAATAAATAACATTGTTACAACTCGTTGTAGTACTGTAAAATTGTAAACTTTAATTTAATTAACTCACATATGTTTATTCAACAAGATTGTTGTTGTTGTTTAGGTCAACAGTCGAAAGGCTGGTTTGAACCTCTAGAGGTTTTACTAAGTAAAACAAGGAGTGAGGTGGTTTACCATTGCCTTCCTCACTGAGTGAAAAAGTACGCTTATCAGCATGCCGGGCCCTCTGGAAAGCACATATTTTCCACTCTGTAAATGACAACTTCACTTCATTCACCACAGGGTCTGGCTGTATAATGAAATTCATTACTTTCAGAGAAGGTAACTCTGATTAGTGTCTTTAACACCTCTACTTCTTCTGTTCTTAAACGATTCAGTCATTTAATTGGCTGACCATGTGATAAGAAACAGAACTATTTATTTTAGCCCTGCAACGAACAGATTGAGTGTAAATAATTTGACACTCCACCTGTCTGTTATGGGCAGAACAACAAGATTATTTGACAAAAAACTAACCAATAAAAATGACAA
This sequence comes from Catonia carolina, assembly GCA_035578175.1. Taxonomy (NCBI): domain Eukaryota; kingdom Metazoa; phylum Arthropoda; class Insecta; order Hemiptera; family Achilidae; genus Catonia; species Catonia carolina. The sequence goes on from JAQMRL010000004.1 coordinate 44,599,678, forward strand.
CAATGAAAATAATGAGTTCATGAAAATAAGTTGTTAAACATTTAAAACATCGCAATTAACGCAATTTATCAACAATAAAATAAAATAAACAATTTCCTTTACCAAGTGAAACATTAAATACAATGTCTGATGACAAAATAACAAACTTCACCATAATTAAGAATCCTGTACAATTTAGGTCATTAACACGTCAGCCATTCAAAACCACGGTGGCCCTCCAACAATCAACTGCTTCGTTTTTATATTTAATCAGTCAGCTGTTCATGAACACCTGATTTCATTTTCCGCCGCTTCATTACAATAATATTTTTTCAAACTAGTTAATTTTTGTAACAATGCTTTGTTTCACATACTAAATGTACTAGCAATATGGTGGCTGAGTAAGTTCAACGATTGGAGTTCATTTTACTACTTTGTAGAACAAATGGTAGTAGTATATAATACTGAGAAAGGAATTTAGAACAATGTAAACTTGATGCTTATATGTCTGTCGTATTGGCATCATCTGCTGTTCTAAACAAGTTCACTCGTATCATGTACCAGTATTGTCCTGAATGTGTTAAAGAACCAGTAACAACAGGCATACCTCCCTTACTCTCTTGTAATAAAAATTTTATTTTATGTATAATATATTATATTTTGTCCTTAACAGCTTTTTTATAGATATTGGATTAGAGTGTGCTGGTTTCTTACGAGGTCTTGGTTATCCAGCCACTGTAATGGTTAGATCTGTAGTTTTAAGAGAATTCGATCAGGGTATGGCATCATTAATTCAGGATTATATGACTGAAAAAGGGGTTGAGTTTTTAATGAAATGCGAACCTAAAAAGATTGAAAAAACAGCTGATAATAAATACCTTGTAAAATTTATTAATAATCTTGATGTAAGTATTTGTTGATTCAGTGATTCTTTAGTGAAATTAAGAATTGTAGTGTGCGGTTTCCATCAAGTCTTTATAAAAAGAATACGTTAACTGTTATATTTGGTATATCGACCGAGAAGCAACATTCAGTTCATTGCTCGTGTTGTGATTCATTTTTAATAGCCATTTTTTGTGTTTTGAATGAGTTAAATAATGCCCAGTTAATAATTATGATATTCTTTCTTTTATAGGTAATTCATATCAAGTGTAATTTTTCCTTCAAATTTTTTCTTATTTGTATTAAATCAGGTGATTGGTAGTACTGGTGGATAACCACCACTCAAGTTTTATTGGTGGTCTATGAAAGGGGGAATTATATTTTCTCTTTCATTTCTTCTCTGTTGTTGTTTAGGTCATCAGCTAAAAGGCTGGTTTGAACCTCTAGAGGTATACTAAGTAAAACGAGTAGTGAGGTGGTTCACCATCACTTCTTCACTGAGTGGAAAAATATGTTTTTCAGGATTCCAGGCCCTCTGAAAAGCATCTACTTTTCACCCTGCAAATGACACCTTCACTTCATTCACCACAGGGTCTGGCTGCATAATGATGAAATTCATTACTTTCAGTGGAGACAACTCTGATTAGTGTCTTTTACATCTCTTCTTCTTCTGTTCTTAAATGATTGATGATTCAGTGGTATAATTGGCTGACCATGTGATAAGAAACAACTGTTTTTATTTTGTAGCCCTGGAACTAGCAAAAAATCAGCAACCATGAAATGAAATGATGCTAAACAAGTGATGTACACTTTCTACAGGCCGGCAAGATCCAAATGAATTTCGAGTTGCGCAGAACAACTGAGTGAGAAAGAAATATTTAGAAAGAGAGGGGTATATTGCTCTCCACACATGTCAGTGCGGAACAGCCTGCCTACAAAGTTCTGTGTGCTGTTTATCACATACACAGACACACACATTATTGTTATACTTCTAGTTACAAATAGACGTAATTTTCTCTTGTACTATTACGCTCATAGTGCTGTTAATAAAATATTATGCTGTTATTTTAAATACACTAAAACACTATTTTAAATAAACACACAATTACACTGTTTTAAATAAACTAACAGTGAACATGAGTTTTTCTCGCCGCCGCGGATAAAAAAAAAACTAACACTGAAACACTATTTTAAATAGTAGATCTATACACAATTACTACACTGTTTTAATTAAACTGGTTTTCGATTACGCATAAAAGAAAATCACGTCTTATAGTATGTAAGGTACTATTCTAAAGAAACCGGCTGGACTACAAAACCGAAACACTACTTTTTTGACCCACTGTACGGATGTTCACTCTTTGGTGACTGGGAACGGACTGGCTCTGAAACCCCCCACTATTTCCTTTGCTACTGCGCATACGCGACTCACATCTCATTTGGAATAAGTTGGCCTATATTTATACTGACTTGTGATCGAATGCAAATAATTTAACACTCCACCTGCTTGTTATGTTGAAAATTTCTTCTCTACAATCTTAAAAAACAATTAATTTATACATATAATAAATATTTTTTGTCTTTTCATTTACTGTCTTGTTAAATTATCTTTGTAATTTTTCACTGTGAGTATGCTTGTAATTAATTACTTATCCCTGATACTGGTATCTGTTCCTAATACGTGCTTGTACCTAGTTCAATGTATCAGGACTAATTACAACTTGGTTGAGATTTTTAATACCAGTATTAACTCAGGAATTAACGAACATTCAGTGACTTTAGAAAACTGAAATAGAAAAAAAATGAAATTTTAGTGAGATCTAACTGTTCAGATAGATTCAACAGTGTTAACAGTTGTGAAAGAGTTTTTTTAACTCGAATAATAACTTGTCATGTTATATTTTATATATGTATTCCATTCTAGAAGGCAGAATTTTTAATTATTTTACAGTAAAGTTTTTTGCATGTCTTAAGTTTATGAGTGTATGAAAATAATTAATGTATTGTCCCTAATCGGCGCCAACAACACGTGGCAAAACCTTGCTTGTGACATTGGTGGTCCTGAAAAGGGCCGTTGTTGATGGTCGGAAGCGGCGAGCCGGCGTGTAATAAGCGGAGCTTGAAGAGTGACAGCTCGGCTACCAGGTTTAGGCCTAGCTCTCCTTCAGCAGCTGTTGAGTCCCCACTGCAGCGTGACAGTGGTAACTCTCCAGAGCCCCGCAGTGTTGGGTCGGCGTAGACCGTCGGCTGATAGCGTGGCAGGCAGGTTCTGGGACCGTCTGAAGACGCTGATAATGGTGGGGCAGTTGGCAACACTGTGTAAATTTAGCAGTTTTAATAATAAGAAACTATTTTGAACAGTAATATAAACGTGTATAAGAAGCTAATGATGATAATATTAAGGCTGACTTAATATAATGTAGATACATCATTAAAAAGCTAATTTAAAAGACCTGTTTTGTTATTCTATCAAAAGTTATTGATGTTTTGTTTTACTGAATTCATTTACTTTTCCAGAAAAAAACTTACGAGAGAGTTTTTGATACAGTATTATGTGCTACTGGAAGGCGGCCCACTACTGATCAGTTACATTTAGAAAATGCTAATGTAAAGTTTGACAAGCGTACGGGTAAAATTGATGTCGTTGATGAACAGACAAATATTCCTCATATTTATGCTGTTGGTGATGTATTACTGGTAAGTTAATTATTTTTCCTTACAAATTTTTGAAATTAATATTTATTTAGTTTTTCCTTTCTCTTGCCTAGATGAATGTATAGCAAGGAAAGTATTGTTTTCATGTCGATTTTTCAAAATCGAGTTTTCACTGGATCTACACGTTTTCAGACCCCCTGAACCCGAAAAACATGTTTTTAGCAATTGGTGTGTGTGAACAGAAACTCGTACAAACTTGAAACTTAAAACTTAAGTTAGACACCATTACCGGACCCGACACGAACATTTTCATCAAAATCGGTCAACCGGAAGTAGTTGTTTATTTGTTTAATTTTTCACATTTTGCGATTTTCTCTGGTCCTACATTTTTTTAAAATCGCCACATTTACTAAATGTTTTATGCTCTACAAGATAGGGTAGGCGTCATGTCTGCTGAAATTCTTGGAGAGGCTGTTTTCATGTAAAAAAATTGTTTTTTAAGATTGCAGCTTTAATATGCATTTTAGCGCAAAAATGTAGACAATAAAAGTTGTAAAAAATTTAAAATCCTACAACCTTTATTTCAAACATTTTTTTCTATAATGCTTAGTTTAACGGTAATTAGCGATTTTTTGTTTTTTCTTTCAAAAATTGTGAAAAATCGATTTTTTTAATATTTTAGCCTCGGTATAAATTTTACAACAAAAGTTTATAATCAGATTTATAGGAAATTAAATGATATACGACTTGTATTTAGAGCATTTTTCTCTACAGAGCCTAGTTTAGCGTGAAAGAGTGATTTTCCGTATTTTTAAGCCAATCTGAGGTTGATTTTCATTTTACGTTTTTCAATCATGATTAAAATAAGGTTAGGTTTATTTGAGGTTAGTTTTTTGTTTATTTTTAATGTTTTATTACTTAGGTTATATTGTTCATTATTTGCATTGGCAAGAGAAAGTTGTGTGAGTGTTTCACACCAGATTTTTTGTTTTGTTTTATAACTCAGACTATTTTGCAAAGGGGGCACAGTGCCTGAAAGTTTGAGAACTACTGTTCTAAATCATTAACTAATAGCTATTAGCATTTTATTACAATTAAAATTTCTGAAAATAACATAATATTTATTGAAAAAAGTTTACAATTTATGTCGATTATATCTTGAAAAAACGGCGGTGGATATGTTTATTAGTGATTGAACTAAAGTGTGAAAATGCTGAATTTCAATTTTCTTATTGTGAAATTTATTGATTACTCAATTGTATATAATTTTATGCAATATCCTTATTGTAATCTTTACCAAGGTGTGAGTGAAATTTATAACTTAGTTATGTATTGTTTAATTATATATTGTTATTAGTATCTGACTCAATGAATAGATTTATAAACTTATATAACAAGTAAAACCGGTTACTTGTATTAGGGATTCCCAGAACACAAATCACATGTTTTGTTTTTTTTTTAATATGATGTAATGTTACATTATTCTACTTTGTTGTTACATATTCAGTATTAATTAATAGTGTTGTAACATTGCATGTAATGTATAAAATTACTTCAGGGGACTGAGGAAAAATATCAACTTCTATTATAAATAGTCCTAAAACTTTAATATTTTGTCTGCTATACCACTTGCTACCATTTGGAATTCCTGAAAATTTTAATTATTTTGGTCATAAACTATAATTTTATAAAAAAATTGACTTAATTTTTTGCCTAAGTTTAAAATATGTCAAATATATCTACTCCTTTAATTATCAGTTTAATTTTTAAAAATCTGGCGTAAAAACTCACACACCTTTCTCCTGCCAATGTAAAGTGCATGATGCAAAATGAAAATCGACCTCTGTTCAACTTTAAAATATGTAAAATCTCTAATTGACTCTAAACTAGGCTCCATAGAAGAAAATGCTTAAAATAAAAGTTATAGATTTTTTTTAAAATTTTCTATAACTAATTATACGAGGGCTATTCAGAAAGTAGGGAACATTTTGTAAATAAACAAAAACTATGTAAAAGAAAATTTTTTTATTATATACATCTGAAAGAGTGACTAAAATACTACTTTTCTACATAGTCACCAAGCAAATTGAGGCACTTGTCATAGCGGTGGACAAGCTTCAAAATTCCTTCGTCATAGAAATCCGCCGCCTGCGACCGCAGCCACTCAGTGACGCGCGCCCGGAGTTCCTCGTCGTCGTCGAAGCGCTGTGTTGCTAGCCAGTTCTTCATTCTTGGAAACAAGTGAAAATCACTCGGTGCAAGATCAGGACTATAGGGTGGATGAGGGAAAACCTCCCATTTGAATGAATCAAGGAGTTCTTTTGTGCGGTTTGTCGTGCGAGGTCGGGCATTGTCATGAAGAAACAAAATTTTTGACGACAACTTTCCTCGGCGCTTGTTTTGAACTGCTCTCCTAAGGTTGCGCAATGTTTGGCAGTACCGATCAGAGTTTATTGTTGCATCACGCTCGAGAAAGTCAATGAGCAGCACACCTTGCCTGTCCCAAAACACAGTAGCCATAATCTTCCTTGCTGATTTTTGTGCGGTTTGCACGGCAAACCGCACAAAAGAACTCCTTGATTCATTCAAATGGGAGGTTTTCCCTCATCCACCCTATAGTCCTGATCTTGCACCGAGTGATTTTCACTTGTTTCCAAGAATGAAGAACTGGCTAGCAACACAGCGCTTCGACGACGAGGAACTCCGGGCGCGCGTCACTGAGTGGCTGCGGTCGCAGGCGGCGGATTTCTATGACGAAGGAATTTTGAAGCTTGTCCACCGCTATGACAAGTGCCTCAATTTGCTTGGTGACTATGTAGAAAAGTAGTATTTTAGTCACTCTTTCAAATATATATAATAAAAAAATTTTCTTTTACATAGTTTTTGTTTATTTACAAAACGTTCCCTACTTTCTGAATAGCCCTCGTACCTATACATTTTTTCTATAAAATGCATACTAAGGCTGCAATTTTTAAAAAACCAATTTTCACGACGAGAGCACAGCTCTTGACAAATTTAAGCAGACACGCTGCTTACCATATCTTGTAGAGTACAAAAAAATAAGTGAATGAGGTAATTTTAAAGGAGATAGGAGCCATTTTTGCAAATTGCAAAAGAATGAAAACTTGCATGAATAAACTACTACTTCCAGTTTACTGATTTTGATGAAAATATTTGTGTTGGGTCCCCTTATGGGGTACAGTGGTACCTAACTTAAGTTACAATGTCATATAACATTATGCTCTTGAGATATTTTGTTTACATGTGAACCCACACCAATCTGTAAAAACTCTATTTTAAAAAATTTATTTGAAAACTACTTTCCTTCCTTGGTTTGAACCGGCGCATTGTCATGGTCCAATTTTCTTGAGTTGTTTTGTTAAAATTCTGGGTGTTTTTTTCAGATTGTTTCATTTAGGCTTTGCATTACGTCCTGATAATATTTCTTATTTATCAACTTTAACATTGTGTTAAACTTGTCAATTTTTTTTGTTTTTTGGGCCCCTCAGGCAGCATCCATTGGGATGATTGCGCCTTGATTTCAATATCATACCCATAGACCCATGTTTTGTAACAGTTATTGGATCGTTTCTTACTGTTTTCAGCTGCTCTTGGACAGTGTCCACTCTGTTTTTTATTGAAATTCAGCAATTTTGGAACAAACTTTGCTACCACACATTTCAGGCCCAAGATATCTGAAAAATTGCTTGGTATGAGGCAGATGATATGGCAACATCATCAGCAACTTCTCTGATCGTGATTTGGTGATTATCCAGTATCATTTTCTCCGCTTTTTTGATGTTATCATTGGTTATTGACATTTTGAAGCGTCCCCAACAATCTTCATCTTCAGTGTCTTCACAACCCTCTTTGAAACGCTTATACCACAAAAACTCTTGGTTTACTCTCATAGTAGACTCACCAAAACAAACAGTTAACATTTTGAATGCATTCTGTACTTTATTCCATTAAGGCAACATTTTAATACAAATTCTTTGATCCATTTGTATGCAAGCAAAACGTTACTAATTACACCAAAACACTTGCTACCTGTTGGACTGCCAGCAACAAAGAACAGATCCAAAATGCCTGAAAAATATATCACACGCTAATATCAGGTGTACCTACAAAACATAAATTAAAATGTGCTGACCGAACTCAAAAGATGTGAAATATCCTCATTTGTAAAATAAAAATCTGGTGTGAAACACTCACACAACTTTCTCTTGCCAATGCAAATAATTAACAATAAACCTAACATTATTAATAAAATATTAGAAATAAACAAAAAACTAACCTCAAAAAACATAACCTTATTTTAATCATGAGTGAATGACGGAAATGGAAATCGTACTCAGTTTGGCTTTAAAAAAAACGGAAAATCACACTTTCACGCTCAACTAGGCTCTGTAGAGAAAAATGCTCAAAATAAAAGTTGTAGATCTTTTAATTTCCTACCTATAAATTTTATTTAATACACTTTAGTTGTAAAATGCATTCTAAGGCCGAAATCTTAAAAAAATCGATTTTTCACACGTTTTCGTGAGAAAAAAACAGAAAATCGCTAATTACCGCTAAACTAAGCGTTATACAAAAAAATGTTTGAAATAAAAGTTGTAGAATTTTAAATTCTCTACAACTTTTATTACAAAAATTTTTGCGCTAAATTGCATATTAAAGCCGTAATCTTAAAAAAACTATGTTTTTACGTGAAAACAGCCTCACCCAGAATTTCAGTAAACATGACGCCTACCCTATCTTGTAGATAATAAAAAATTGTGTAATCCAGGCGATTTTTAAAAAAATCGTAGGACCAGTTTTTGAGAAAATCGCAAAAAAGTGAAAAATTATACGAATAAACTACTACTTCCGGTTGACCGATTTTGATGAAAATGTTCGTGTCGGGTCCGGTAGTGGTATGTAACTTAAATTTCAAGTTTCAAGTTCGTACGATGTTCTGTTCTTGAGATATTCTGTTCACACACTCACACACACACACAGACACACCAATCGCTAAAAACATGTTTTTTGGGTTCAGGGGGTCTGAAAACGTATAGATCCGGTGAAAAATCGACATGAAAACAATACTTTCCTTCCTATATATATTCATATAGGCAAGAGAAAGTAAAAAAGTCCAATTATCAATTTTTTGTCAAATAACCATTTTTTCTACTCAGTCTCCCCTGAAAGTACAAAATATGTGCTCAATAGTACAGAGTATGTTGACTTTTCCATTATATGACAAATTTTTAAATAATCTGAATTAATTTTATAGTATTATTGTATTTTTTCTTTTTAGAACAAACCGGAATTAACTCCTGTGGCTATCCATGCTGGAAAATTGTTAGCTCGTAGAATATTTGGCAGTAGTAAACGAACGATGGATTATACTAATGTAGCAACTACTGTATTCACACCTCTTGAATATGGTTGTGTTGGTTTAAGTGAAGAAGCAGCAGTTGCTAAATATGGTGAAGATAACATTGAGGTGAGTATTATACTTATCTAAATAACAACAAAGAACATCAGTGATTTCACATCAGTGAATTTACGTTTATATTTTAAACTATTCATTTTAATGGTACGTTTTTGTAATAGACCATGTACACACCATTGATTTAAAGCAGTGGTTCTCAACAGGTGTGCCGTGAAACTTCTGAGACTTAGTAATATTTGTGATAAAAAAATTAAAATAATTTCAGTCAATATTTTATTTTTGACCCACCAGGTTGGTCTACAGGTAAAGTTATCGCTGCGAATCAGCTGTTAAACAGCTTATTTTCGGAGATGAAGGTTCTTGATTCAAATTCTAGTAAAGGTAGTTACTTTTATACGGATTTGAATACTAGACACTCTTTACATTATTTTTAACGCAAGATTTAACATAGATTCTTTGATCCTTTTTTACGATAGTATAAAATTTTTGAGCCCACCAAAATACAACTAACTGTTTTATCTGTAAAGAAAAATACAAATACAAAATGGCTGAAGATGTAAACATGTGTACCAACATAACAAAAACAATTTGAAAATCAAACGGATCTGGACCGCAAAATTTATAAACTTCGGTTACTTTTTGGCAGACCTTGTAAGTAGTGTTCAAAGCTAAGATAAGCTATTTCTTTGGAGGCTGTGGAAATGTACAAGAATCTGTAATTGACAAGAAGTAACAAACACATTTTACCCTTAATTCAGTTAAAAAATTATTATTCACAAAAATTAATGGAATAATTATTAAACATTCATGTAATAGTTTCGATTTGTTCATGGCAATGGAGGATGCCCAACAGGAGGCAGACCTCGTAATTGATGCAGAAAAGTCTGTCACACTGTGACTGCTTAAATAATCACAGCATGTTAAACTTGTTAATACAATTATTAAAACAGTAGTGTTTCCTAATCAGTGAAATTACAGTTTTACTGATTACCACTAAAATTAAGTTTTATAAATTTATATCTGTTACGTAATTATATTTTTTTCATTCTATATCTAGGTGTACCATGCTTTCTACAAGCCAACTGAATGGTTTATTCCTCAACGAGATCCCAAACATTGTTATTTGAAAGTTGTCAGTTTAAGGGATCCTCCTCAAAAAGTACTGGGAATGCACTTTGTTGGATCGAATGCTGGAGAAGTTATTCAGGGTTTTTCTGCCGCTGTCAAGTATGTTAATAATAATATTTTTTTATTTATTGTGTAAGGAGTATTTTACAGTTAAATAAATTTTACTGCGACTCTATTAAAATTTGTAATTTACACTAAATACATTGAGTTAGTACTGAAATTACAATATTATTATCGCCAGATATTATCGAAAAGTTAAATGAAGTTTGTTTTAAAAGACCAAACATTACTGGGCTACATATTATGGAGGAGAGTTGCTTGTTCAGTTAGATGGTTCTGAGCCAAAGGGTTGAAGTTTGCCTAGTTTGATTCGTATTGTAATTTAATTTTTTTCATCTATGAAATGAGGTGACCTATTCAAAATAGATCTCTATCACAATTCAGAAATTACTCTAATTAATAATGCTTAAATTTCTGTGAAATATTGATTGGCCAATGTTGTGGTAAAATTTTTAAAATGTTGAAAAATAGACTGGGTAATGCGGGTGGGTGGGCGCTACTATCCATGTTGCCTGAATCTGACTCTCCACCTGAACTAACAATGTAGTCTGTCAATTTGGGTAGACAGTCTGACAGGATATCACGTACACAAACTAGCAACATGGATAGTAGCGCCCACGCCCCGCTTTACCCAATCTATGTTTTTAAATTTTAAAAATTCTACCACAACATTGGCCAATCAATATTTCATGTTAGAAACATATCTGTACTAAGTTTTTTATGCTGAATAAAACAATAGTTTACCCATGCCAAACGATCGAGCGGTTACCGAGGTAGCAAGTTTTCAGAATATTGTTAATAATTCAAAATTTAAAACATATGAATTTGAAATTTCGTACACACTGTGAGAATATTGTCTATGTTGTGTTAAAATTTCAAACTTTTCGGTCAAATAGTTATCGAGTTACACGCTTCTAAACGCATGAAATTTTTTGTGGTAGCAAAAAACCAGGTCTTTTTGTCTTCCAACCTTGATATGACAATTTTTAAACAAAATTAAAAATATAGGACTATTAAGGGTCAACGCAGAATAAAATGAGATAAACTTTGATGAAATTTGTATGTTGAAATTTGACTCATAGTTTTGAAGATGCAAGGGTTCAAACTCAGGTGTTTATGATTATGAAACCGATTGTATGTGGCTTGAAGATATAAACCAGTGGAAAGTAGAAATATTGGCAGGGCAAAGAAAAGATGGGTGCTGGAACAGGTAGAAATGCCTAACGTATGAAGAGAAAAATATAATCATTCAAAAATAAATCTTTATAATGCATCCTGCAGTTTTAAATATTTCTATTTCATATAATGAATTAATACAATAATTTCACTAACCTTCTTTTTAAACTTTTTATACAAGTGACTGAAGATGTATCATCTTCTATAGATTTTTAATAAATAATGTTTTTAGTTTCAATTATACGTTATTTACTCTGATGATGGTGGATCCACCGAAACACGTGTAAGTGAAAATTGAAATAAAGGTGACGCAGTTTAAAAAGAAGGTTAGTGAAATTATTGTATTAATTCATTATATGAAATAGAAAAATATAAACACCCCGTTTAATTAATTTTGTCATAGTTATTACTGATAATAAATATTATTTTTCTTTTATTTGTTTAAGGTGTGGCCTAACAGTAGAAAAATTACAAGATACCGTTGGTATACATCCAACATTAGCTGAAGAATTGACTAGAGTATGGATTACAAAAAGAAGTGGATTAGATCCAAAACCACAAAGTTGCTGCAGTTAAACCAACTAATAATGTATTATCATTTATCTGACGATGTACTCATTTATTAATTTTATAATACCCCACCTTATTAGACCTATTTAATAAATAAAAAATGAAACCCATTCACATGTCATTTATTTAATTAATGTAATAGGTATTAAAAAGTAACGTTAAGAAATGTTAAGCTTTATCTAGACCTGTATTAAATTTCTGTGTTATTAAAAATATTGTTATATTTTTGATGACGAGACAAATAGTTTGTCTCTTGTCGCATCGATTAGAGTAGAAATTTAAGGAAAAAGACATAATATTGTAGAAAGTTTGTATTATTTAAATTAAAGGTTTATGGTTTAATAGAAATGCTGTGATCGAAAACGTATATTCACATTAGTGGATTGATTTAATTTCAGTTATTTGAAAAGTATCTTTTATTTATTTAATTGTATTTTGAATTATGTTATTAACTACATATTATTATATACATTTTTGAAGAATTATTTTGAGGGTACGTTTTATTTATCAATTTTTTTGTTGCAAATTTTGGGTTAAAATTGATTCATTGTATTTAATAGATAAATGTAAATTACAATTTGATTTTTCCGTTTATTGTATTTCAGTTAACATTTTAAATTGATTTTTAATTTTTAAATTAACAATAAAGACACTGATTTTTTTTAACTTTTGTTTTTTATTTAAGTAACAAATAGAAATTACTTGCCTACAGTTTTTGTTGATAAGTTTAACTATCTGGTGTAATTTGGATGGATAAGTAAATTTCATGTGCACACCATGATGGAAGTTCTTATACTTCCCAAGATATTCTTGGTAAGTCAGCTCCTTGTTCAATTACCTTGTCCTAGTAACCCAACTTTCAAACTAACACCTCCTCACTCCTAAATGAACAACAACCAAAAACCGGCTTGTGGTGAGCGCAATTGGCAGGAGTCCCCATGTAAAACCAAAACATGAGATTTTTCTGAAGTAGTTCATAATTTACCTGAATACTTTATTGATCACAAAATTAAATAGCATATTTTTCTTTTTACGTTGTTAGAACCCACTGGGTTAGTCTAATGGTAGAGTTGTCATCACAAGTTAAATATTTAACAGCTGATTTACGAAGACAAAGGTTCCATGGTTCAAATCCTAGTAAAGGTAGTTAATATTTTACAGATTTGAATACTAGCTATGGTTACAAGTATAGGTACGTCAATGGTTGTAGTTCAATTTAACGATAACCTCGGAAATGGCCGGCGTGAGTCGTACAAGACTACGCATTATACATGATATCCTCAATTCATTGGTTCATGGGGTTTCTTACTTTTCTTAATTGAACAGATTGCAACATACACAAATTAGGGATGAACAAAGGGTTGGTATATTTGTAGTACTTATGCAGGGGGGATATCATTAGATCATTAATTATTATAACAATGTTCAATTAATTTACTAATTAACTCCCTATCTTCATTGTCGGTAACTACTTTGTTTTATTACAGCTACACTCCAGTTTTTTTTCATTTATTAGAGGTCCTTTGTAAAGCAGAATTATTTATGTCACGAAGATAAAACTGATGAATAAAAACACATGGAAAATTTCTAAAAAATCCCTTTCGTGAGAGTACACGTCTTATGGCTGGTGGTAATTTTTAAAAAGGTTTACCTTCAACTTATGGCAAATACCATTAGTGATTTCTGTATCTACTCTTTAAGAGAAATCGAATAACACTATTTTTGTTTTAAAATTCCGACTTTGATCTCTTGACTTCTGGTTTTGGGCCACTTCCGGTCAAAATGGCAAATTTGGGTGAAACCCAATCCAGCCCATAAACTTTTTGTGTAGATAACGAATCCAAAAATCGTTTGTTGCTATCTCTTGAAGTCTTGATGTCTGGGTGTGACGGATAAAAAAAAAGATAGATGACAATTTAAAAATTGTCACAAAAAAAAACAATATAAAATGTATTAAACCAGTCTTGTGTATAAAGGAATAACTACACAAAATGTAGGATTACTAACACTAAAAATCTGGTGTGGAACACTCACTCAACTTTCTTTTTCCAATGCAAATAATGACCAATATAACCTAACATTAGTAATAAAACATTAGAAATAAACAAAAAATTAACCTCCAAAAACATAACCTTATTTTAATCATGAGTGAAAAACGCAAAATGAAAATCGACCTCAGTTAGGCTTAAAAATATGGAAACTCACTCTTTTACGCTAAACTAGGCTCTGTAGAGAAAAATTCTCTAAATAAAAGTTGTAGATCTTTTAATTTTCTATAAATTTGATTATATACACTTTTGTCGTAAAAAGCATACTAAGGCCGAAATCTTTAAAAAAATCGATTTTGCACAAGTTTTTATGAGAAAAAACGGAAAATCGCTCATTACCGCTAAACTAAGCGTTACACAAAAAATTGTTGAAATAAAAGTTGTAGGATTTTAAATTCTCTACAACTTTTATTATATAAATTTTTGCGCTAAAATTTATATTTAAGCCGTAATCTTAAAAAAACAATTTTTTTACGTGAAAATAGCCTCACCAAGAATTTCAGCAATCAGGCGCCTACCCTATCTTGTACAGCACAAAAAAATTTAGTAAACCAGGCGATTTTTAAAAAATCGCAAAAAAGTGAAAAATTACACGTTAAACTAATACTTCCGGTCGACCGATTTTGATGAAAATGTTCGTGTCGGGTCCGGTAGTGGTAAGTAAAGTTTCAAGTTCGTACGATGTTCCGTTCTTGAGATATTCACACACACACACACACACACACAGACCCATCGCTAAAAACATGTTTTTTTGGGTTCAGGGGTTCTGAAAACGTGTAGATCTGGTGAAAAATCGACATGAAAACAAAACTTCCCTTCCTATATATTCATACAGGCAAGAGAAAGTAAAAACCAATGAAAGATAAAACGTGGTGGTCAAACGGATCATTGTAATACAACAGTGGACAATCTTTTCATAATAAACTAAAGTACCAGGGGAAGGTCGGGTTATTTCAGACAGTTTAGCTTTTCTGCTATTAATGAATTTGTTCACGGCTCAAATTGACCAATCTATCCACCAATACGTATTTACGTATGTTGTCCAAACATAGTTAAAAGCGATTATCCTTGCAGTGAAGCGTTTTATCGTACTCAGGTACAATATAAGGACCTTACTTTTTTCCCCGCATAAAAAGTTGGAGGGCTATATCGAGCACAGATAATTTTAAAAAAATTACCCGTGTTTGATACCTGAATAAGTTTATATTTACAAGATTTGTTACAGTGAAAACTAATAGATACCAAACTAATGCCTACTATTGAAAACTTAATGAACATAAATATTTAATTAAATTCTAACAAAATTTTCAGTATGTTTTTGGCTGACAGATGTCACATTCGTAATAAAAATTGTGCACCTCAAGGTCAACTCAACCTCATTGGCCCACCCATTGCACAGCCGTCACTGAATCCAGCCTCTTCAAATGTTTCATTTGATGCAATGAGTCACTGGGTCTTCTGCCGTCTTTCTTTCATCAAATGTAAGTTTCTTCCTGATATTTTTGTCTAATGATTCAGTCTTTGGTGGGTTTTCTTCACTCTTTTAATTTACCTTTATCTGGAGCTACTGTCGACCTTTTTCCAAGAGTTTGTTTCATTGGTAGCTCAACTTGATGTTTATTTTTACGATTTTTTTCTTTATGCAACCCCTCTACAGACTGTTCAATACAACCCGACTGACACGCTACGGAAATTCGGCCGTCAACTATCTACTACCCAGGTCTGATAAAAGTTAAAACGTAAAACACAAAGAAAAAGGCTACCAGTACAATTATAAAGTGATCGTACAAACATTCAAGCAGGATACAGCACTCCAAAATTATCTTGTGCATAACAAAACATTACCAAAACACAAAACACTTGATTACGTCTACAAACGGGAACAAGATCTAACATGGCTTGCGTTACCTTCAACTAGTACCTCCCTTAAAGCAGAGGCACTGTTCGGTGCTACCGTGTACGGCAAGAGCCGGAAACACCACTTGTCCGATATAACCCGACCTTCCCCTATACTATTTTTTCTTTATACATCTTACTGTTCTGCAATTTCTGCTAATGCAAACGGTGGGTAATGATGATAATGAAAATGAGTGATGAAAAAATGCCAGACCTTACCGGGAATTGAACCAGCGACCCCGGCGTAGAAGCCAGTTACGCTAACCACTACCCCAACGTGCCGGCCATCCCTATACTAGCAACAAAGAAATCGAGCCTGAATCTAGTTGGACAGTAATGCAGTGTTGCTGTATTTTTGGAAGGTGGGTATTATCTCATTATCATAAACAGTAGTAATTATTACAAACTTATTCAGGGCGGGTGGAAATGGCAGGACGGGTAGAGGTGCACGACTGCTTGGTTTTCTGAAAGCTCGCAATTTCATGGAATATAATGATTACTAAAGCAACCTAACATTGTAGAATGACCACATGAAATTTACTTACCCATCCACTTTACCCCAGTGTAACTTTTTGTGCAGACGTGGTGGTCAAAAATATCATTGTATTCTATCCTAATTTTCCCAAAAGTTCTAAACTTGAAATTCATGCTAAAATGAGCTTCTTTTTAAGAAATGAAAAGAGTTAATTTAGTTTAAAACGTAAACCAACAAGACAACAGTAATGCTTTCCCACATTTACCCCCTCCATAGACGTATTCCATAAGCAAACAGGTCATGATACGTCATTTTACTGTTCCCAATACCTACTGTACATTCAGTCGATATTAGACAGAGTCATGGTGTGTATGCAAGTTACTGTAATGTAAAGTTTAGTTTAAAACCGTTCTTTTCAAGTTGAAACTTTCGTACTATTGTGCTTTATTCTTTATTCACCGTTTTCTTCTAAGAACGAAGTTTGGTATTAACAGCTTAAATCATTTATTTAATGATAGGGGTTTGAAACCCAAGACCGCATTTTCTATAACTAAATACTAATTTAATGTGGATCTAGGGCGCAGGCCCGAAAATACCTGCTCATATATTTTGTTGTATTCATATCATATGCGTTTTATAATATAGGTAGATTACATTTTTGTTACTATTTCTGTTCATTATGGCTAATATAACCGTGAAGTCGGTAATTGTTTATTTAGATGCTTATCTTCTTGCATGGGACACGACGATATGATTTTGTAACAATTAGATGTGCTTATTTAAACCTTGCCATTTTCTGTGTTAATTATTTAAATAGTGCGTTATGAAGTTTATTTCTGAACATGCAAAACAGGATGAAACAATATGTAAATGGCAATATTAGTCATAGTTCAATTAATTTTCTTATATTTGTTTGAGTTAAAGAAATATTTTGTTATTATTTGGAGGTTAGGTTGGATATATTTTTTTTATAAACAATGTATAACGGCCTGAAACGCCGTTCTTCATCATCATCTTCGACCAACGATCAGAGTAAGTTAGCTCGACAATCTATTATGATTAATCAAGAAGACATTCATTCTAGTACATAAAACGGTGATTTCAGGAATACACCTGATTGCCAAACTGTACCAATTATTTTACAAAGCAAATCAGATTTAAACTCAAATATTAACATTTCATTAAAAAATGGATTCAACTGTTTGCCTGTTGAAGAAAATAACATTTCTCAACAAAAACAGCTTACGCCTCCACCTACAATCCTACAAATGAAATAACAGACATTAATAAATTTACTGAGTTATTTGATAAATCCGTCTCTAAAACAGACTAATAAAACAATTAAAAATTATATCAAATAACATCGATGTTTCCAAAAAGTTAATAGAGGTTATTCGTGAGGTGAATTTAATTGGTCATCGTTTAATAGGAAAGAGGAACGCGCTTACCGAATAGTAATCATAAATATACACTATTCTATTCCAACTAATATTATTAAAGAAGACATCGAAAAATATGGGTATTAAGTCGGAGGTTAAATTGTTAATGCTCGTCACCATACTAAAGAACCGATAGACAATGAGGGTTTTTTTTTTTTTGTTTAACGTCCGACTGTTTTGCAAATTGCTGCTAATGCAGACGGTGAAGGATGAAATGAATTTTTTGTAACGTATGAAAAAATGCCATGCCCGAGTGGGATTCGAACCCAAGACCGCGTGATGAGAGGCGAGCACGTTACCAACATCGCCAACGCGGCCGGCTAACTAAACAGTTCTTATAGGTGGGCTAGATAATATCAAAATTTGGGTCTTTTCCGTTTTCTGCATGCCACTATGAAATCCGAATTCCCTGAAGGGCCGCACACTTTTTCATTTCTCCCACTCCCTACCTTACTGAATACTCATCTGAGACAAACACACTCACGCACGCGTACACGCGTCCTTCCCAGTCCCAGTATATAGTACTGTTACACGTTTTTTTGTTTTATTTTGCTACTACATTGCTATTAAGTTAAATTTTTTGCTATTACTAGGCTACGTTATACTATTACGTTATATTTTTTAATTATTTACATTGGGAAGAGAAAGTCGTATGAGTGTTGCACACAACGTTTTTAGTTGTCACATCTTCTGGGATTATGTTGTAATAACCCCTTTTCCTGAAGAAACTCTGCAGCTTCTTCCTCCGTCCGAATATTAAGTAACTCTACAAAATTCATAGCAGACTGTGTAGTAAGTAACTGAAATGGGAGCGGAGTTGATACTACGCAGGAATATTGCTAGTCAGATTGGCGCAGGAGTGGGAGAATTGTGTTACTCGTCAGGAAATTCGGATTTGATAGTGGCATACAGAAAACGGAAAAGACCCCAGAATTTTCTCCAAAAATTGTGATAAAAGATATTTTTACGGAAATATTAGGTGATATAATGAATACAAGTGAAATTAAAAATGAGTTAAACAACCGTGCTGTAATTGACCCTAAAAATGAGCTCTGCGATTAGATATACAACATAATTAAAGCACCCAAAGGTCCTGAAAATGTTTCCTTTCACCTTAATTTCTGATGATGGTAACCATGCCGTACAGTATCTGTCAGTTTTTTAGCAGTTTAAACTTGAGCGGTCTTCCACCTCATAAGTTAATATTAAAACATGGATTGTTACATTAATCAGAAATTTTGATGTTTCTCCAGGACTAATGAATGGAACTAGGTTGGTGGTGCATAATATGCATGAAAACTGCCTTGAACTGAAGGTCATAACTGGTGAAGGAAGAGGGAAAATTGTATTACTTCCACGAATAGACTTAACTCCATCGATACAACACCGCCCTTTTGTTTTAAAAGAAGGCAATTTTCTGTAAGTGTTGCCTCAGAAAGGAACGTACTAGTCGAACGGAACTTAGCAGACGACGAAAAGTTAAACCTATTTTGTCCTTAGAAGTTACAAACGGCTGCAAGTGCAAAGCATGCACACACCAAACATGTTAACACCAAAGAGATTCATAATTTGTTTATTTTAAAGCAGGAAGGCAGTTTTTGTTGTACTTTTATTGTAATTTATTGCAGAGGTAGAAAAACTTAGAGAATGACTTTTTTAAACCTACTTATAAAATTATACTCAGTAATCGGCATTATTAACCATATACAGTATACGGCATGTTAATTGTTCATTCCAATAATTACAAATCACCGAAAATAAACCACTACTACCGGTATCTGATTCTAAAACGTAATTTACTAATTGGAAACCAAAAATATAATTTGAAGTGTTCACTGTTATAGTATCATTTCTAGCAATATAAACTGATTCTTTCTGTACAGGTAATAACTACTGTTTAAACAAATAACTATAATATGATGTACAAATTTTTATTTCTTCGATTATTAGCAAATATTTTAGCATATTTTAATCTACTCTAGAATCATGAAATTTGAGGATTACTTACTTTTATTCTCTGTGCTGGTACTCAACAATTCATTGGTTAATTCAAATATCTATTGCCAACGTAAAAGCTATAACAATGAACATTTTTGCGTGTAAACTTAAATGTTCTCAGCGCCTAATATAATTTTATGTTGGCTAACCTGAGTAAATAGTGTAACTGAATCTTAAAGTTTTATTGTGTGTGGTTGATAAACTGTTCGTTAAGTTTACAAAACATTTGTTTGGATTTAATTTGCGGCTAAGTGTATATTTTTAAGTAAATAAATGAATTTAGAATTTTGATAGAACAGTTCAGAAATCCGTTTTTCATTGGTCTTACGGTAGGTATTCAATAAATTATTTTTTACTTGAAAAACTAGTACCTACTACATTACAGACAAGTACTATCCAGTTTCTTCCTCAAAAATGTATGAATTAATGATTTTAACGGTTAAATGTGTGAATTAATAATAACTGTAATGTCATATTTTGTTAACGAATAAATTTATTACATTTTACCGATTATAGATCATGACTTAAAAGATTGTAATATACATATTACATATATACAAGCGAGTCGTAACTCACCTTGGACACAAGTTGGTACAAGTTTATTATATTCATGTAAATTGAACAACCAGTTTAAGGGAATATTTCTTTGTTTATTTTAATCATATTTATCCTTTAACTTTCGGAAAATTGTAAATGTAGATGAATGGTGACAAAAGATAAATATATTTTTGTTTTGATCTAACTGGAATCCAAGCTTGTGATCCATGGTTATAACTTACTTTGAGTTAGGTGAATGTTTTCGAGTTTCTTTGCTTCAATTTTTAGGAAGGACTCATTGACTAATTTTATTTTATAGTACAACATTGTAGGCCTATTTGTTATGTTTAAAAATTGTCAGCATATTATTTACATGTAACACCTTGAATAATAATTTTTAAAATATGTCATGATTGAAAACTGTATATTACTGTATAAAACTTACATTCCTTAGGAATGTAAGTTTTTGGGTGAAAAAAACAAGGGAACAATCTGTTTATCAATTTAGAAAAGAAAAAGGTCTGTTGGTCATACCCGGAAGACCCCGCGTTGTGTAATGTATGAAACTAACAGATTAAAAAAATAAAATGGATTTGTGGCAGCAGCTATTTGGAAAATAGTTCATATATTAACAGGTTGACACCCAAGTCAATTTTTGCAGTTTTGCTTAAAAAAACCATACCTATTTTATGGTTTCTTTGTTTTTTTAATTAATTTTCATTCAAGTCTAGAGTATTGTTAGGCTTACATTTTTTGGCGCTGTTTTTTTTAGGTGAGAGACTGACCAGGTACTCAAGAGTAAAAAAATCAAATTTACTGTAAAATACTGATGTGTGTCTCACTGAAATTTTACTTGTATTTCTATAAAATATTATATGTATTTTATAAATAATTTACTTTGGGCTATTTTTCAATAAAACTACATAAATGTGACCTGGAATCCGAAAAGGGACCTATTGTCGAAAATTTTGTATTTTGAGCTATTAACCCTTTTAAATTTAGCATTAAATTCTGACCAATTACATACAAAATTCATAATTTTCTTTCAAAAGTTGTGTAAGTTACGGAAGCTTAAGTTTTTGATTAAAAAAATTGGTGTTAAATGCATTTTCTAATTATTACAAAATAATTTTCTAAATTTTACATTTTAAGAACAAATTACACAAAAATTATTCTAAATGTTTTAAAAAAAAAGTTGATGGTTGAAAATGCTGAACGTTCTTTTAAATGAGTGCCTTCACTTTTATTCAGTGGTTCTGCAACTGAGTCCGGTACCTTTGACTCGGGGTCAAACCCAATGGAACCCAATGAAAGGTCTCCAGATTCTTTTTAACGAATACCCCGATATTTTTGAATACATATTTTATTGCGTAGTCATTCCTACAGGAGTAATTACATGGGAAGTACAACCGGACAAAGTAAACTACAAAATGAATCCAAATATCGATCCTAACCACTCATTTTTCTTCCAACAAGAGGTCCTTTTTCCCGTTCCACGTCACAAATATTGATGATGCGTCTCTCTATCAACCAGTTGTTTGGCGGGTGGTAAACTTGAGTACCAGTTGTCTACATAGAGGCACCGACCAGAGTCAACTTTTACAATGCAAAAAATATTGTAATATGAAAAAAAACCATAAAAATTAAAAAGAATAAATGGTTTTCATTTTATATTATTATTAAAAGATGGTTTGATAATGCAATAATAAGCTATAATAATAGTCAATATTATGTAATAGTAATTATAAGCTGTCAAGTTCACCAACTCACTTTTGACTCGATCGGATCAAGTAAATCACGAACCATGACTGGGGAAATGTTTTTTTGAACTGATTTCTAATAGCCAGTATATGATTCAATGCAAATGAGCATCCATTCCATCTCACTATTCTATTAAAAACACTTACATGAGAGATGGATAAAGTAAATCTCTCAAAAGTAAATTTTACAGATCCGGTGAGAGAAGTATAAGTGACTCAACCTGTTTAAAGAAAATATATCCTAACTTTGTAACTATTTTATCTCCCAATAATTTATGTAACTATTTTGTCTCCCAAGAAGTAAAC
Source organism: Catonia carolina (assembly GCA_035578175.1). NCBI lineage: Eukaryota > Metazoa > Arthropoda > Insecta > Hemiptera > Achilidae > Catonia > Catonia carolina. Next base: position 44,622,024 of record JAQMRL010000004.1, read on the forward strand.
AATACTATAACTTACTTAAAAATAATTAAAAAATTAAAAAATAATTAAAAAAGCCAGTAAAGTTTATGAAAAAAAAATTGTAATTACCGGATCTTTAAAACGATACAAAAAATATTAAGTATGTTTTTATATTATATTATTCAATAGGAGTTTGTAAATGAGAAGGTTATGTGATGTGGAGTCAATATTTTTACTTAAGAGTAGTAGCGCTCAAACTCCCATATGAAATACATTGCTTATGGCTTCCTGTACTACATTCTGAATGTGAAATCAACTATAGTTGGGTGTAAGTAGGCTAACATTAATGCGATAAATGTGTTTTATTTTTTTGTTTCACGCGACATTAATTGCACAGTACCATATTTATATGAAGGATTTTTTTCATTCGAAAATAATTTTTATTTTGGAATTAAATTGAGTGAAAAAACTTACAAACAAGAAAAAAATTTAATGTATGAGCTGTTGTAATTTTATTGATATTGTTAAAAATTTCAACTACTACTCTTTTCTAAATATACCAAATACAACTTAAAACTGATAAACAACTGTTCGACAATAACATTCTGTCTTCATTAAGAAAGGACTTTTAATAAATACTTAGCTCAGCTACTAAGTATTTTATGATTACTTTAATTTAGAAGACAATAACCTTAAAAAATGTATTACAGTGGTCCCCAATTATAACACATGTGTCATTCACTGACCAGTGCTATAATATCACCTACTGCGGTATAAAGGAAGTCAGGAATTTTCTTACTTATTACAAAACAAAAAATTTGTGCCTATGAGTAGTACAGTAGCCAATATCATCAAATTATACTTAGGAAACCCTAACACTACATTTTGCGTACTACTTAAAAACCGAGAAAAATTAGATGCAATTTTAAAGTATGGAGCTGCAGAAAATTCTGTACTGTATACCCAATTTTTATGTATATTTTTCATGACTCATTACAGTATGTATTCAAATAAACAAAAACACTTTATTCCAGTACATAATTTATTAGAATAGAAAGAAAGAGAGATATTTGGAAAGAATACACAGAAAAGCACACTAATTTGTAAAATGTCAGTGATTGTTTTGTTGCTTTACACATCGATATTGTTTTTGTAAGAACATATTTTTTATCAAAGCTAACTGGAGAAGTCTTATGGGCTGAACACAGTCCTGTCCTTCCAAAAATCCATCATCCATTCTCGTATTGTACCTTCTGGAATTCCGAGTTCTTGTTTTAATTGAACTTTTAAAACACCATGTTTTACTTTATCGAGTATATCCATATAATTAAAAAGTATATTCAGTGCTGTATTTTTAAATTTTGTAAAAAAAATGAAAAAATTATGCAGGGACTTAATTCAACCTGCATTTTACCCAGGGGCTACTGTATTACTCTTAAATCATAAACCGAGTTTGAAAGTTGAAAGATAATTCATTGACCATAGACAGTCCAGTTAATTAAAAAAAACTAACAATTTTTTTTAACGAACAATATGGTCCAAGTTAAAGGGAATTTAGTTGTGGTTAATTGTTGTATTTTAGTAATGAATGTTTTATTTTGATGTTCCGGTTGTTTATGTTGTAGTTTTCATTGAGCATTAAAAATGGGGAGAACGAAGAGACCTGCTAAAAAATCATCCGCTGTGCGAGCATCAACTCGTAGTAAAGATTCTAGTTATTCCGTTGGACCTTTGACATCTAGATCAACTAGTGTTGCTCCAGAACATGTATCAACACCGAAACAAGTTAAAAAGCTTGATAAAATTGGCAGACTGGAACAATTTATTGAAGAAGGTTAGAATGCTTTACTGCTTTAGGCTATAAATCTAAGCGAGCTGAATGATAAAAAATAAATGTAGGATAATGTCTAAAGAAATACATTTTTTAATTTTTGCTTTCTCTTCCTCTATATGAATATGTTGGAAAGAGTGTATTGTTTTCATGTCAATATTTTGAAGTTGAGTTTTCACTGGATGTACATGTTTCCAGACCCCTCATCCCAAAAAACATGTTTTTAGCTAACTTTCTGTGGGTGTGTGAGTGAACAAAATATCTCAAGAATTGAACATTGTACGAAGTTGAAACTTTAAATTTTAGTTAGGTACTGCTAGAGGACCTGAAAAATATTTTCATCAAAATCGGTCACCTAGAAGTAGTAGTTTATTCGTGTGATTTTCTGAAAAACAGCTCCTACGATTTTTTTAAAAATTGCTTCATTAACTTCGTTTTTTATCCTCTACGAGGTAGGATAGGCATGTCTGTTGAAATTCTTGGGTGGCTGTGTGCTCATAGAAGTAAAGTTTTTTTTAAATCTTATGCATTTTAGCGCAAAAGTGTATGTAATTAAAGTTTTAGACAATTTTAAAATCTACAACTTTTGTTTCCAACATTTCTTTGTATAACGCTTAGTTTAGTGGTAATAAGTGATTTTCTGTTTTTTTTATGAAAATCTGTAAAAAAAACAATTTTTTAAGATTTTGGCCGTAGTATGCATGTTACAACAATAGTGTATATAATCAAATTTATAGGAAATTAAAATTCAACATTTATTTTAAGCATTTTTCTATACAGAGCCTAGTTTAGTGTGAAAGGCTGATTTACCGTATTAAGCCAAACTTAAGTTGGTTTTCATTTTGCATCATTCCTCATTAAAATAAGGTTAGTTTTTTGTTTATATTAATAGTTAAATTAAATTGTTCATTAATTGCATTGGCAAGAGGAAGTTGTGTGAGTTTCACAATATTTTAATTTTTACTGTCTCATGCCCTATATAAACATATAGGGAAGGAAAGTATTGTTTTCATGTTGATTTTTACCAGATATACATATTTTCAGGCCCTTTGAACCCAAAAAAGCATGTTTTTTATGCTCTACAAAATAGGCTAAGCCACATGTTTGCTGAAATTTTTGGAGGCCCAATGCTCATGTGGTAAAAAAATGTTCCTTTCTTTATGAGATTGGGGCCGTAATGTGCGCTCCAGAGCAAAAATGTATAATCAGAGTTGTAGAACACTAAAAGACCTACAACTTTTATTTCTAATATTTTTTGTGCAATGCTTAATTTAGCATCAATTTGTGATTTTCTGTATTTTGCTCATAAAAATCGGTAGACAAAAAGGATTTTTAATTTTGCAGCCAACAGTGTCTCTGAAGCTGAATTTCCCAATTTGCACTTGAAAGTGATGTTCACACGCTGTTCCAACTGCGACATTGAGTTGACTTACATCCATGTTTTGTCGCTTAGAGCACTGTCCAAACATGTTCAAACAAGAGAGTGCATGCAATCATATTGCTAGTTCAGCTATCTTATCGCTTCTTTGGTGACAGCAAGGCAATTCCGGAAACTTTTTAAACATCCCTTGTATGTTAAAAACCATTGAGTTGAGTGAATCATCAGTATAAGTTTAGCGTAATTTAGTTAGTTTTAGTGTCCATTTTTCCCTATGAAGATGGTCTTCTAGAGGCTGAAATGCAGGGTTTATTTAATAAAATTCTTAGTGTAAGGGCAGTATAAGTATTTTGTTTTGAATAATACTAACAACGTTGAACTTCATTATGTAAGGCCAGCCTTGTTAAAATCTCAATAATTATTAACTGATTATGTGTAAAATATGAACACTTATTTTCTTATTAATTTCTGTACCTGAGAAGTAAAAGGTGTTAACTCCATTTTGGTGTTTTTTCAGAAGAGCCAATAAGTAGCAGTATTATTCTGTTCATTATTGTAACAAAATTTCAGTAGGCGTTAGAAACTTGAAATTTACACCCAGTTTCTATAGAAAATGCTTCTTATCTACAAATTTATTTTTTCAAAACTTTGTCAACTTTTATACACATTCCCACCCAAACAGGGCTTGAAACCTTAACGGCTTTCTGTGTTTTGTCACTTTTTTACGTTGTGCATTAGTGTTGAGTCCAATGTACAATAAGTTGATTTTATAAAAAAAAACTTAATTGAGATACCTAGTGCTAACACTATTTTTATAAAGAAGCAGCATTTTATACACATTTGAAAAATTTCTATTTCATATAATGAATTAATATAATAATTTCACTAACCTTCTTTTTAAACTGTGTCACCTTTATTTTATTCCTACTTACACGTGTTTCGGTGGCTCCACCATCATCAGAGTAAATGAAAAATTGAAACTAAAAATTTTTTTCATTTATTTAAAATTTACAGAAGATGATACATCTTCAGTCACTTGTATAAAACTGACTTTTATACAAGTGACTGAAGATGTATCATCTTCTGTAAATTTTAAATAAATGAAAAAAATTTTTAGTTTCAATTTTTCATTTACTCTGATGATGGTGGAGCCACCGAAACACGTGTAAGTAGGAATAAAATAAAGGTGACGCAGTTTAAAAAGAAGGTTAGTGAAATTATTATATTAATTCATTATATGAAATAGAAATATTTCAAACTGCAGGATGCATTATAAAGATTTACATTTGAAAAAAATTTCAAAATTTACCAGTAGTTTACTGTTTAGTAACAGATGAATAAAACACCAAGTTAAACAAAAATTCAAGCTAAATTTACTTGACTATCAGTAAAACACATTCAATTACGATTTTACAAAAAAAAATCTTGTGCATCAACTGTAAAATTTGAGCATTAGAGGATTTCTTTCTGATTTTAAAGGAAGTTTTACCATAATTGGAGTTGAACACTCTTTAGTGCAGATGTGAAGATGCAAATATATAAATTTTTTTGTTATGTTTTCAGAAAAAGATTACGTAAGTTCGTACCAGAGAAATTTTAAATCAGAAATGGAAGAATTCGATATGGAAACTGCCATGTTCAAACTTCAGATTAACGCAACTGTGTTAAATAAACCTTTGAAATTTTTTGCCATGTATAGAGAAAAGGTAGGTTAAATAACCAAACATAATTAAATAGTTTTTATATGCTGTCTAGTATTGTACAAGTAAGCCTACTTTTGAAATTGTACTCTTTGATAATCTTTAAAGATGTATTGCAAATGCAAACTTTGTTACCTTGAAACACTGCTGGATTTTACTTTTATGGTGAATTTTTGCGCTGTATGCACAACAGTATAATTCAATGTTGGATGACTTAGCAGGGAGTGGAATAATTTTAATGTTTTATTACTTTCTCATGCTTTTATGAATATATAGGAAGGAAAATATTGTTTTCATGTTGATTTTTTAAAATAAAATTTTCACTGGATGTACATGTGTGTGAACAAAATATTTCATGAACGGAACATCGTACGAAGTTGACACTTTAAACTTAAGTTAGGTAAGAGGACCAAACACGAATATTTTCATCAAAATCGGTCATCTTGAAGTAGTAGTGTATTCGTGTAAGTTTTCACATTTTTACGATTTTTTCAAAAATGGCTCCGATTTTTTCAAAAATTACCTCATTTACTACATTTTTTGTGCTCTCATAGAAAAAAAATTGTTTTTTTAAGATTGCAGCCTTAATATGCATTTTAGAGCAAAAGTGTATATAATCAAAGACGTAGACAATTAAAAAATCGAACCTATTCCGTTATTTCACATTATCAAAAGATCGTGTGAATGCACCTTTAATGTTCGACCCAGCAATCGCCAGTACGTGCTCAGTACCGTTGGCCTGTTTCTTTTATTTTCAGTTGATTTCATTTTTATTTTATTTTTGGTTGTTTTTTACCTTTATTCTTTTACAAGTTTCACAAATTATTTACAGGCTTTATTTTACAAATTACGAAACAATTAAAATCAAACAATTACAAAACATTAAAATTTAAAAATGCAAAAATAACACAAGTTTATTAAAAAATACATCTTCACACCATTTAATTGGTGCGTACTCTGCACCAACTGTAAATGAAGAGAACGATTGTTCGATAATCCAACTTCGTATTGGCGAGAAATGTGTTGCTTCTTAGAGGTTTACTAATTCTGCAGATTGCTTTGTTACGCATCCAACGATGCTGGCCAGTTTTGTTCAGAATCATATCGTGTCCATTATGCTATATTCCTTTCTCTTGAAGGAAACATAAAGCTCTTTCCTTAGTAGAAATATAGAAATAATAGGAGCAATTCCGAAAGATTCGATATGTAATAAATAGAACACATGCGAAGCAAACAAGCAACTAATGTGTATTAATAAACGTGCAAACAATATCTACAATTAATTATAGTGAGTGGGAGTCATCAGTAATAATAGTATAGATGCGTTTACATGAGATGACTTTAAGGTTACACATGGTGTGATGTGAAATTACGGAATAGGTCCAAAAAGAATCTGCAACTTCTATTTCAACATTTCTTTGTATAATGCCTAGTTTAGCGGTAATTAGTTATTTTCTGTTATTTTTTTTTCATGAAAATCTGTAAATAAAGTATTTTTTAAGATCGGCCTTAATGCATTTTATGACAAAAGTGTATATAATCAAATTTATAGGAAATTAAAAGATCTGCAACGTTTATTTTAAGCATTTTTCTCTTAGAGATCCTAGTTTAGCGTCAACAAGTGATTTTCAGTATTAAGATAATCTAAGATTGGTTTTCATTTTGCGTCACTTACTTGTGATTAAAATTAGGTTATGTTTTTGGATATTTTGCTGTTTATTTCTAATATTTTATTACGAGTGTTAGGTTATATTGGTCAGTATTCGCATTGGCGAGAGAAATTTGTGTGAGTGTTTCACACCAATTTTTTGTGTTATATAGCCTACTGATTGATGTGTATACTCAATTTTTCCATGCAATTTTGTTAAAACTAACCTCCAAAAACATAATCTTATTTTAATCATGAGTGAATGATGCAAAATGAAAATCAACCATAGCTTGGCTTAATAATACGGATAATCGCTCTTTCACACTAAACTAGGCTCTGTAGAGAAAAATGTTTAAAACAAAAGTTGTAGATCTTTTAATTTTTTATGAATTTTATTATACCCTTTTGTCGTAAAATGCATATTAAGGCTGAAATCTTAAAATAAATTTTTTTACAGATTTTCATGAAAAAAGAGCAAATCACAAATTACTGCTAAACTAAGTGTTACACAAAGAAAGGTTTGAAATACAAGTTGTAGGTTTTTAAATTGTCTACAACTTTTATTAAGTAGGCCTACTTTTTTGCCATTAATTGCATATTAAGGCTGCAATCTTAAAAAAATAACATTTTTTCTGCGAGAGAACAGCCTTCTAAAGAATTCAGCAGATATCGTGCCTACTCTTTCATGTAGAGTATAAAGGAATGTAGTGAATGAGGTATTTTTAAAAAAATATCGTAGAAGCTGTTTTTGAGAATATCGAAAAATATGAAAAATGACACGATAAACTACTACTTCCGGTTTACCGATTTTGATGACAATTTTTGTGTCTGGTCCAGTAGTAGTATTTAACTTAAGTTACAAGTTTGTACAATGTTCCGTTCTTGAGATTTTCTGTTCACGTGCACACCAATTGCTAGAAACATTTTTTTTTTGTTCAGGGGTCTGAAAACGTGTATGTTCGATGAAAACTGATTTTGAAAATCAGTTTTCAATTATTCATATAGTAATTATTCATATAGGCAAGAGAAAGTAAAAAAGTTTGGGAATTATTTGAACAGATTTTGTATTATAAACTTTTTACCTGACTAACAGTGATAGTACATTTAATCATCACTTTAAATTCATTTTGAAAAATTTCTCTACATTTTTTTGTATTTATAATAATTATTCGACTAACAGTTTCCTGTTTTGTTCAAAGTATGCTGTTGGACCTATTGTCAAGGACGAAGAAGAGAGCAATCAAGAGAACATCGTACAAAATAGCCAAGAATCGGCTGGAAAATTTAAGAAACCAGAAAGTAAGTTACTTTTTGTAATTTTTTTATTTTCTCGTGCCTATATGAATATATAGGAAGGAAAGTATTGTTTTCATTTTGATTTTTCGAAATCGAGTTTTCACCGGGTCTACATATTTTCAGACCCCCTGAACCCAAAAAACAGGTTTTTACCTATTGATGTGTGTGTGAACAGAATCATGAGTGAATGATACAATCAAAAATCAACCTCTGTTAAATTTTCTCAAATTATTGCTAAACTGAGCTCTGTAGAAAGTAATGTAGGTATTTTTAAATTTCTATAATTTTTGTTGTTATTTTATCAAACATCTTATGTAGGATTTTAAAGAGCCATATTATTTATTTATCTATTCACACCATAAAAAAGGAAACCGAAAATTCTCCAATGTAACTGAACACATGATCAAAAATAAACATACTATGTCGAGTATAAAAAATAATCTAGAAATATTAGAAAGGAATAACAGACAAAATGAAATTGAAATTTTGGAAAAAATATTATATTATTATAAATACAACAACTGGGAAAAATTAATGAACACACAGATTGAATGTGACAATCAACTGATTAAGTTGGTAAGACTGTTTTAAGTATAAGAATCAACTATTCCTTATCTACCATGGTAGGAGTAGGAAGTTTTAAATTTTGACATAGAAAAATTTTAATTTACTGAAGATGTGTACAAGATACACGAATGCACTATAAACATTGGTAAGTGTTTTATGTTACCGTATTCTGGTGGTTAGAAATATATTTCAATTTCAATTTTTGTTGTATATACTTCTGCCTAAAATGCATATTAAGGCTGAAATCTTGCAGAAAACCATACAAGATTTATGCTAAGAGAGCACAACACACCCTTCTCACGAATTCGTGTACTGCTTATCAAATGTTATTCCATGTTGTAGAGCACAAAAATGCTGTTTCTGAGAAAATCGCAAAATGTGAAAATTCACATGAATATTTTGTCTAAAAAAACACTGAAATTTATATAATTTCTTTTTTAATTTCAGTGCCACAGGCTAAGAAGCGCCGTACCACTCGATCATCTCATGCTGCAAAGCTTCGAGTAAGTAATTACATGGATTCAATTTTGTTACCCAAGCTCATTTTTTCCTGAAAAAAATTGTGTAAAATTTTTATGCTGGAGCAAAATTTGTAAATTTATTTTTAACGCCCTGAAGCCGCCAAATTAGATGGAAGATTGTTTTGAATTGAACGTTTTTGGGCTAGTTTTAATCTAAGGTTTGTTATCTTTACCAACCCTAGAGACATTTTTGGAGTTTGTTGTGTAACCCCAAAACCAAGAGTACTTTACTTCAATTGACACCAACATCTGCTTAACGCATTAACAACCAATTTTTTCCAATTTTCACAGTCACCAAGGGTTTACCTTTGTTGTACTTGGTGGTATAAAAATTGTGTTCATTTTCATTATTTTAGTGTAATAAATATTGTTTTTATGATTGGGATCAGCACGGTTTGTTGCTATAAAATTACAGTACTAAGCCATGTTGGTCATTAATTAATTTTATAATTTCATTGGTCAATGCAATGTTACTGTACAAAGAATTAATCCAAGAAAGAAATAGAAATCTGATGGAATTAAAGAAAGAGGTTATCAAATACTTGGTTAAATCTTGTGAAGGTAATTTTATTTTCTATAATTTTGGTTTTTTTTTTTTTATACAAAGTGTCCTCTAAGTAGGTGCCAAACTTAGGGAGATGATTCAGTACCTTAAAATAAACAAAAAGTTATATATGAACTAACCTCTTATCTTGCTTCATACAACAGGATGTCTGCCATTTTGTGTTTTTTTTAAAGAAAAATTATTTTCTTAGGAACGGTTGAAGATATTTTACTCAAATTAGAAGTACATATGTTGCAAAGATAAAATTTATCTATTGCTTTTAATACGCTAAATTTCAAAATGGTGCATGTTCAAACTTTTTAAATCAAAATATCTCAGCAACCATGCTGTTTATTGATTTTAGTTTGTTACAAAAAAATTTACGCATTTTTTGGTGAAAAGAATAACACATTCTTTGTTCAAATACAATTACAAATAGCTGAGTTAGAGCGGAAAATGTAATCCAAAATCTTTTACCTGTTTTCACCTCTTCAGATAAGCCAGGGTATTGTGTGTGTAAAATCAATAAACAGCATGGTTGCCGAAATATTTTGATTTAAAAAGTTTGAACGTCCACCATTTTTAAATTTATGTATTGAAAGCAATTAGACAAATTTTATCTTTACAACATAAGTATTTCTACATGCATACCAAATTTGAGTAAAATATCTTCAACCGTTCCTAAGAAAATAATTTTTTTTAAAAACACAAAATGGCAGACACCCTGTATATGAAGCTTAGATAAGAGGTTAGTTCATAAAAAACTTTTGTTTATTTTAAGGTACTGAATCATCTCCCAAAGTTTGGCACCTACTTAGTGGGCACCTTTTATATAAAAATGTAAAATAAAAAAATAATCATTTAGAACGAAATATCAAAAATTAAAACAAAATTCATCAAAAAATTTGGTCAGTCAATGGGTTAAATAAATGTAATATCATTCTGTAATAATTGTAAAAATACATAATAAAAGCATGCTTTTAAAAAAATCCTAAAAAATATTTTTTAAAAAATGATAGCATTTTGTTCATAAGGCTTTGCTGGACATTTTGGATTAGGCTTTGGTGAATACATTGTAAAGGATGATGTAGACCAGTGGTCTAGTGACCAATGTAAATTGTAGAGTTGACTATTGCCAGGCACATGTGACTGGCATGGCCTACCAATTTGGAAATACCAGTCGGCAATATGTGACCGGCATGGCAGTTATAGTATTAAAAACTGTGCTGTGATTAAGGGACACCTTTCTGAGCGCACTTTAAAAGATTTATGTTTAATCATACAGAGAGTAACACACAAAAGAAATTGAAAAAGAAGTGGCAAATATAAGGTGTGGCTATTAAATAACGAGACTGACGTAAAAAAAATTATTTTTATTTTATACATAATCACTTAATGTCACTTTCAATATACACTCCTTCTCCATCCCTACAACGTTCCATGCGGATTTTCCATTGTTGGAAACAGTGCTAGAAGCCATCTTCTGTCAGCTCCTTCAGGACACGTGCCGCTTTCTCTTTTACAGCTTCCACAAACTCAAATCTTGTCCCTTTTAATGCAGAGTTCTGAAGGAGCTGACAGAAGATAACTTCCAGCACTGTTTCCAACAATGGGAAATTTGCACGGAGCGTTGTAGGGATAGAGAAGGAGTGTATATTGAAGGTGACAATAAGTGATTATGTATAAAATAAAAATAAAATTTTTTATGTCAATCTCGTTATTTAATAGCCACAACGTCATGTGTAGCACAACACAAGTGGAAAGCGTTAAGTTTATCATCAGCACTATTTATTAATTTACGGTCAGTACTTGGTTTAAAATGATTTTTTATTGTTTCAGACACCAAAAAATCCAATTCCATGTACACCATCGACTACAATTACTCCAAAGGTAAATATGAATCGACCATTATCTATATTACGTCATGCACGACTCGGTGAAGCAGCTGTGTCCATGTCAGGGAGTCCAATAATGGTATCAGGAGTACCAAGAGAAGATGTTGCTACCATTTCTGTTCCCTTACATGATGGCAGAGTAGTCACCATGCTTCCTACCACTGAATTCCAACGCGAACAAATGCCGTCTCTAGATAATCAAACGAAAAGTCAGTTAGAAACTTTATATAATAATTTGGCTTTACTTTTCAGAGGTAGTGACAATGATAATCAAGGTGGAAGTGATGAAGATGAAGATGAAGAATTTTGAAAATAGGATTTTTATTGTGTGTGTAAAGTAATTTTTTTTGAAACCAGTCTCTCGACTGGGTTGATGCAGTTCTATCTTGCGCAAGTGTTTCATACATACCTGTAATACATTACATCTTTTGTAATTTGCTTTATACATTCTAACGTTTGCCTCCCCATACAATTCATTGTAAAGTAATAATAATTTAATAAGATTATGTTGTAGTTTTAAACCTCAGATTTAATTTTCTAATAAAAAAAAACTTTAGTGTTCCTAGGTATTTAATTTTTTTTTATATTACAGTCCTCTCTAAAACAATATCCAAGGGACTACGCATTTTAATCGTTACGTACAGAAATCAAAATTTGAAGAAATAAAGTAATACCATAAATTTATATGCAAATATGCAGAATTACAACCCTCAAAATCAGGAATGCCAAGTACAGATGCAAATAATTCTGCTTTTTTTTACCAGAGGTGCAGCGTTTGAGATATGGTATATACGCTACCATTGAAACCACCACAGCTTGACCCGATCCAAATCTTCATGCTGAGTCTTCTGCAATTTCTTCCTGCTGTCTACCTTTATTTCCGCAACAAGCCACTTTTTTCTGTCCTTTTAGATGGTAGTCACTGTTGAATTGTTGGCCTTGTTCGCCAAAGAACATCTGTTTGTTTCTGGCCTTCTCTACTGGCGAATCAATGATAACTTTTCTTCAACGGTGAACTCTTTATGCTTTTTAGAAAACATGTTGTCTGTTCATGCACCGATAAACAACTGAGATTACAATAGCTACCAACCTATCAGTTTGAAAGTGGATAATGAGGTGTCGGACAGTAATAAAGAAGTTTTGCATTTGATATTCGTCAAGCTTTGAAATAAAAAACAGCTTTCTGACTACAAGCATTGATTTACAGATTAGGAAAAATTTCTTAAGACATGTTTGCAGTGTAGCATTATACGGGAGTGAAACGTGGATGATAGGGGCTGTAGAAAAGAAGAGGATAGAAGCTTTTGAAATGTATAGGAAAATGTTAAAGATTAGGTGGGTGGAGAAAATAAGTAATTTAGAGGTTCATAGGCGAGTGGATGAAAAATGAAGTATATGGAAGCATCTTACCAGAAGAAGGGATAGGCTAGTGGGGCATATCTTAAGAAATCCAGGTATTGGGCTATCAATAATGGAGGGTAATATTGAGGGAGTAAATTGTAGGGGGAGGCAAAGATTAGAATATGTAAAGCAAATTACAAAAGATGTAGGGTGTTATAAGTATGCAGATATGAAACAACTTGCGCAGAATAGAACAGCTTGGAGAACTGCATCAAACCAGTCGAGAGACTGATGACAAAAAAAAAATTGTCAAGCGGGAAACAAAATATGCCTGGCGATGACCTTACTCTTCAGGTAGCCTGCACTGCATGCGTGCTTAAAAAACAATCAATCAGAGTGAACAGAAACGCGTTGAACTACTGATATACTGTTGTTGTAAAGAGTGAGCAATATCAGTTTAGAGAAAGAACAAATACATTAATATAATGGCAAACCAAACAATCCTTGTTTATTTAATTGTTATTGATAGAATTGTTATAAAGAGAGACTACTGTATATGGAAAATCACCACCAAATACAAAACTGGTAACTTTCATGTTATTACAAAAGTTAATAGGTCCTTTTGGACATTATGTATCCATTCATCAGTTAACAATAATACATCAATTCATGGATACCTTCGTCGTTTGTCATAACAATCTCAAAAATTATATCAAGTAGAAATAAATAACTAAATAACATGATATCCATAAGGACCTATTGAATTTTTTAATCATAAAAGTTATCTACTGTGTATTTGGTGTTTTTTTCTCTATATAATTCTAAACAATACATAGGAAAATTTTTAACAAAATTTAATTATTTGTATAGGTAGTTATATTTTCTGTGAAATGTATCATAAAAATGTATGAAACCTCTGACATGTATATATTTTGGTAATAGAATAAGAAAATTAATATAATTTAGTATTGTCAATTTAATGTACTCAAAGATTAATGTATTTTATTGAACTAAATGGTGTAATATTGTAACTTATTTTTTGAAGAAAAAAAAATTAAAACTTTAAACCTAAATTTTATTGTCTACTCTTAAACTATTTGTAATTTTATGATTTATGTACAAATAGAATTAGTTTTTGTTGTTGTAAATTGATTTTTATTACTCTAATGATTTTCGTTTAACTTCTACTTTTCTGTTTTTATTTTACTGTAGATTATTTAAATAAATGAGAACTATTTTCAAAATTATGAACACAAATTTATTGATTTTGTAGTTAAAAATAATTGAGCTCAAATATGTTTGATATTTCTAGTGTAATTAGTCTAAATTCCACTAGTTCTATCAAAAACAGATAAAAGTTTTTGCATTAATGTTAACAGTATTGGTAACCGTTTGATGAGTTGTAATAAGCTAACTCGCCAATCCTGCGGTGCTTTGTGTCACTTACGTATCTCGGCCTCAGAGAGGTAGGTGGATCAGAACCATTTGCCACAAGGTGAAGTTCGGCCACCAAAGGGGATGGGTGGATCACAATATTTTAAAAATTGAAGATATGAAAGTTTGAAGTTTCAAAATTTAAAATTTGAAGGTTTTGAAATTTTGATGAATTTAAAACATAGTTTTACTTCATTTAACCCTTTGCGAGCTAGTCTGAATGTAACATACCTAACTTGAATTTACCAGCAAGGTTAAGGTAGATCTTAGGAACTAATGCCTAACTCTGTCCAGGTAAAAAGTAATTTTATAAGATTTTTGTGATGAAATTGAAATGATGTCTACATAATGGAAGAGTGTGTACGGCATTAGATCTATATATGGACACCTCTATTATTTACTTTACTTTAGCCGGCAGCATTGGCATAGTTGGTAACATGCTCGCCTCTCATCATGCGGCCTTGGCTTCGAATCCCATTCAGGCACGGCATATTTTCATACGTTACAAAAAAAATCGTTTCATCCTTCACCATCTGCATTAACAGTAATTGCAGAACAGTCGAACGTTAAACAAAACAAAAAAAAATACTTTACTTTGGGCGAGATCCTACAGCTGCTACTGTCTCTCGCACCTTGGTCTATTCCACCAGTCCTCCTCCCGCTCTGCTGCATTCCCTTTTACCCCTTCTTTCCAAGTTCTGCTTCTTCTCTTCTCTTCCTCTGAGTGGCTGTTTGGTAGTTGAAGATCCTTTTAGGCCACTTTTCCTCTTCCATTCAACGTACATGACCATACCAAACTAATTGTCTTTTCTCTAACCTTTCCACAATTGTATTGTGCAACTCCATGCAAGCCCTTATGTCTTCCTCTATTACATTCAATAATTAGTCAGGTTTCAACAAGTTTGTTAAAATATAGTTTATGTTCATAAAATAACCAATGTACGCATTGCCCCCTACCCACTTCATAGCTAGCCAATGACTTGCCAGCAACATTGCCAACAATTGCTCTCATAGCTCTGTTATATACCGTGTGCGGCATAAGTCTGTACTCATCACTAGAAAATTACATGTTCACTCACTGAAGTGGTGGGGGGTAACCTTGAATGCCAGTACGTTTACACATCTGCCATTTCAGTTCTACTCGTGTATTCGTGTTAGTTGCTACCCCTACATATTCATTTGTTACGGTTAAAGATATCTTTCATTATGAATAGAAAACTGTCACTTCAACAGAGAGTATTTATTGTACAGCAGTGGAGTAAATTTGATTGTAATTACGATGAAGTACGTGATCAGTTCTGCATAAAATTTCCTAATGTTTTGCCGCCAAGTAGGAAAATTATGTATAATTTAAATAAACGCTTTGAAAGCTCAGGTTCAGTCACCGATTTACCCATATCTGGTTGCCCTGTATCGGTTACTACTGAAGAAAATTTATACCAGGTTGCACAATCATTTGTCAATTCTCCAAAAACATCAGCAAGACGTGCTTCCACAGAGTTAGGCATTTCGGATAGAAGTGTTAGAAGAATGTTATCAACGTTAAAAATGAAACCATAAAGGCCGGCCTTAATGCAAGCTCTGCATGAAGACGATCCTGACCAATGCTTAGAATTTTGTGAGTGGTATATGATTCGTGATGAAGCGGATCCTAATTTTTTTAAGACAGTTTTGTGGTCTGATGAAGTAATTTTTAAATTAAATGGTAGGATAAACAGACATAATTGTGTGTACTGGTCTGACCGGAATCCCTTCTAAGTCATTGAAGAAGAATTTAATCTTCCAGGCATCACTATTTGGGCAGGCATTCGCAGCGTTGGTGTGATAGGTCCTTATTTCTTCGAAGGTACTGTAACATCAGAAAAGCACACATATGCTGAAGGAAGTTATGATTGAACCAGACAATAGTCCTATTTTTGAGGGTATTAGGCATAATCTTATCTGGTAACAAGATGGTGCGGCTCCTCATTATGGTTTAATCGTTCGAGAATTCCTGAACGAACATTTCAATAAGTGGGTATGCAGACGCGATACTGTGAATGCGGTGATACGGTGCAAGGTCACCAGATCTTACATTGTGTGACTGCCGTGTGGGATATTTTAAAAGACAAGGTTTTTGCAACTAAACCAAGAAATATGGAACATTTGAAAGACTTAATCGAGAAAGAGTTTCAAAACGTTTTTGGTAACAATTCACAGCTATGTGGAACGATCTGTAAATCAGTAGCCAAACGTACTTTAAAATGTTTTGAGTATAACAATGGAAACTTTGAGCAGTTCAATTAAATCACAAACATGTAAGTTATTTTATTATCACTATTGTTATTAAAGGAAATCCTAGAAGTTAATTAGTTGTGATGCTCATAACCTTACAATGCATATATAAATATTCGGGGTAGCGACTTATGCTGCACCCGGTATTTTATCAGCTATTTTTTTTTTAAATTTAAACTAATAAAGAGGAGTGATGAGGTGCTTTCAGTTGTTTCTTATCACATGGTCAGCTAATTATATGACTGAAATATTTAACAACAGAAACGGTAGAGATGTAAAAGGCACTAGTCAGAGTAACCTCCTTTGAGAGTAATCAATTTCATTTTACAGCCAGACCCTGTGGTGAATGAAGTGAAGGTGTCATTTGCAGGATGGAAAGTTGATGCTTTACAGAGGGCCTTCTATTCTGGTAAGCATAGTTTTCCACTCAGGGAGCAATGGTAAAGCACCTCGCTCCTCGTTTTACTTTATAAAGCCTCTGGAGGTTAATACCAGCCTTTTGGATGATGACCTAAACAACAAACATTTTTCAAGGTTTCACACAATCGTTTTGACATTTAGGAACATTTTAAAATTATTTGAATAATTTAGAAGCTAGTAGGGTTGGCAGTGTTACCCTACATCTTTTCAAACCGTATATAACTCAAAAGGACAAGCCTGCTTTCGAGTGCATTTGACAAATTGGTGCAATGAATTGACTGGGGTTTCAGGTAGTCTCCTTTCTGTGGGTTATGTTTTTGCTATTTTGTTTTATTCATTTCTTATGTTTTGAACTTTATTCTACCCAAGCACTCAGGTTCTTTTAGTTTCTTTCTCCATGTCAAGCTATGTAGACTTGAGGATGTTGGTTACAAGACACATTTCGTTTGATTCTTGCTGTATTTATGGTATTCTAATGTTTACGGATGTTTTTGTATGTGTTTCATTAGGCCTAGTACCAGGATCAGTCATTTAAGTCGATTCGAGTATTAAAGCACGGCTGAAGATTTGGGAGAAATTTTAAAAGTATGTTACTATTTTTCGGTTCAAATATTTGTTGTTATAATATAAGCTAGTTGCGAACATAAGTAATCCACTAGCTCAGTGCAAACCAATGAGACAACGCATGAAATATTATGACATTCATTTCAACTCCACATGGAGTCGCTGGTTGTCAGACTTACAAAATAGTTTAATACAGAGACCGGCAGAAAAAGTGATGGTTTCGAAATTAATAAAAGAAATCAGAAATAAGATGTAAAAAAATTGATTGATTGATTTGAAACATAATTTCTTGCCATTTTTTATTAAAGCACTTAAATTCTAAATTTCACTTATTTTGTTTTAAAAATTATGTCAGTCAAGTGATGACCCTCATTCTGCACGCATTCATGTAATCGTACTTGGAAATTATCCATTGTCTTCACAATCATGTTGTTCGGTATTGCCGCTATTTCATTTCGAATTTCTAGCTTCAGATCTTCAGTTGTTCGAGGCTTTACGACATACACTTTCAATTTCAAATACCCCCAAAGAAAAAAGTCATGTCCCAGGTTCGTAAAAATTCAATAAATTTGAAAGTTTTTGTGTTCGAAATTCAACTTGTTTTATTCACCAATTTAGAGATAGATATTTAAAAACTTTTAAAAAACAATTAAAAACTTTAAAATTCTTTAAAACTTATTTAAAAATATTAAATCTTTTTTTTCACAAATCTTCTAAAAAGTATTCTTTCCAAATATTAATACAAATTCTGTATGTTATTAAATTATCAAAAATTATTTGTTTATAAAAACTTGTATATCACTTCACTCCTTTAAAAGTTTAAAAAGGAATGAGTTCAACAATCCAATTTATTAATTTAATAAAATTTTTCTTTTTTTTTTTTTACTTCCTCTTATATCTTTAGATCAAAATCAAAATGTTCCTCTTACATCTGTAGTTGAGATCATCTGGTCTGTGTGTTGATGCTGTAAAGTTATGTTTATGTTTACGTTAGAATGTTATGACTGTGTTTATACTGTTTGTTGTGTGTCTGTGGAGATGTCTCATATTACAATCTTCCCCCCCCCCCCCCGGAGAGTAAACTGAAGTACAAAGGTATGTGTATGCAAAATAATGGGGGTGAGTGCTTAAATGAAAAAGAGAAGGTGAGTATGTAGCAGTTGTCGGCCTGAGATGGTAATATTCATTCATTCGGGGCCCCTTTCAAAAAAAACATTCAAATAGCATGCAAACAGCACAGTTTACATTTTTGTTACAATCATCTCAAGCTCGAGTATCGCGACAGACATCACCAAAATAAATCCTCATGAAAATAAATTATGTAAATTATGAATAAATTATGTAACTTTTTTAAGGTTAGAAATATGTTCTTTAGTTATTTCTCCTCCAATAGTCTTACGGAGTAAGGCTGTAACTGGAGTAGAGAAACCGATGATATACAAAGGTTCAGACCATCGATATGCCATTTTCGCACAAATGTGTTTCCGTTTCGAACTTACGGGGTGAGTTTTAAGTAAAACTTTGTCTCCCACCGAAAACGGATTGGGGTGGCGTGTGGCATTATATCGGCGCGCCATATCATGATGGGATTTAATTAGTTTTCTTCTAATATCACACATCATGTTACTGGAACGTATAGGATTTCTATGGAGGATATCTTGAATATTCCATGCTCTATCCAACGGTGTTTGAGCTGAAAATGTATGTAATATGTCAAATGGGCATTTCCCATGAGCATTATGTCGAGCCATATTAAAGGCTAATTGAAACCAAAAGAGAGATTTGTCCCAAGTTGTTTGAGTCGTTGCATGATATGCAATAAGGATAGACCTAAGATTTCGATTTAATCGTTCGGCGTGAGATGGTTGAGGATGATATGGTGAGAGGGTGGTTCGTTTTATGCCTAGATTGAAACAAAAGTTTTTAAACATTATGGAATTAAAATTTTTAGCGTTATCTGTGACAA
Source organism: Catonia carolina (assembly GCA_035578175.1). Taxonomy (NCBI): domain Eukaryota; kingdom Metazoa; phylum Arthropoda; class Insecta; order Hemiptera; family Achilidae; genus Catonia; species Catonia carolina. Next base: position 44,641,361 of record JAQMRL010000004.1, read on the forward strand.
TTAACCTCGGAATGGAGTAATTTTGGAAAATACGTTTTAATTCATCGACAATGGAGGATGTATTAGTGTTTCTTAATGGAGCTAGCCATGTAAATTTTGAAAAACTATCTACTACCACTAGAATATATTTATAACCTTGGTTGGTTTTTGGCAGACTACCTACAGTATCAATAAACAACGTGTCAAATGGCACTGTTGGAACTCTGGAACTAAGATTTCCCCATTTATAATTTATTCCAGGTTTACTACGTTGGCAGATTGTACAAGCATTCACTTTTAAAGGAATTTCTCGATATATAGCTGGCCAATAAAAATACCGTGTAATTTTGTGTATGGTTTTATCAACACCTAAATGTCCACCAATTTCGGACTGATGGAAGTATTTAAATACTAAATCTTTTAAGGAATTGGGGAGAACGATTTTGGTTGGGTTATTGTTTTTATCTTTTAGACATAGGACACCTTTGGATAAACAAAATTTATTATTCATGTGTTGTTTTTGTTGAAGGATAAAGGTATCCTGTTCTTGATGTTGTCTTAGATCTGTAAAAGATAGGGGGAATTGAGATAATAAGGTATTAATATAAGATATATCTTTTGAGATATCTTCATTATTTAAATCGTACATCCTCGACAATGCGTCAGCCACATTATTATCTGAACCACGGATGTGATTAATTTTAAATTTAAAAACAGATAATCTAAGTAACCATCTAGCGAGTCTACCTAACTGCTTTGGTCTGGAAAGAAGCCAGGCTAAGGCTTGGTTATCGGTTTCTAAAAGAAATTCTCGATGTGTTAAATAAGTTCTAAAATGATCTGTTGCAAAAACAACTGCAAGACATTCTCGTTCATATGCAGAAAATTTTCGTTCTGCTTCTGTTAATGTTTTGGAAGCGTACGCTATGGGTTTTCTAAATCCTTCATGTTCCTGAAGTAGGACAGCTCCTAGACCTGTATCAGACGCATCCGTCTGTAAAATGAAAGCTTTGGAGAAATCTGGTATTGCCAATACCGGGGGATTAGCAATTGCTTGTTTGAGATCTTCAAACGCAATTTTTTGTGAGTCTCCCCAGATAAACTGAGTGTTTTTACGACGTAACTTATTTAAGGGTTCTATTCTATCAGCATAATTTTTGATAAATTTAGAGAAATAATTAATCATACCACAATATCGATGCACTTGTTTTACCGACGTCGGTTGTGGATACTGTAATATTTTTTGCGTCCTCGTCGGATCTATAGAAACTCCTTTGTATGATAAGGTGTGTCCAAGGAACGGTATTTCATTTACAGCAAATGTTACCTTATCGGGATTAACTGTAATACCAGCTTTCCGCAGAATTGCCAATACTATTTTAATATGTTTGACATGCTCTGTAAAACTTTTAGAATATATTAATATATCGTCCATGTAATTAAATACAAATTTATGTTTAATATTTTTGAATAATGTATTCATAAGACGTGTTAAAACTTGTGCACCAGTCGAGAGACCAAAAGGTAATCTTACGTATTCGTATAAGCCATCCGGTGTGCAAAACGCGGTGATTTGACGAGATTTTTCTGTCAATGGTATCTGATGGTACGCTTGCGCTAAATCCAAGGTACTGAACCAGCGGGCATTAGAAAACCATTGAAAAGCATGATTTATATTCGGTAAAGGTTGGGCTTCTGAGTCAATTATTAAGTTGACTCGGCGATAGTCTACAACTAAGCGACTTGTACCGTTCGGTTTCGGAATTAAAAAGGCTGGGGAGGAATAAGGTGAAACACTTTCTCTAATTACTTTGTCTTTTAATAATTTGTCAATTTGGTTTTTCATTTGGAGCGTTTTTATCGGATTTAATGGATAGGGCCTAGATTTTATAATTTCGCTATTCTTTAGTTTAATATCATATTTTAATACATGGGTGCAACCTAATTTAGTTGTGAGTACATCAGGAAATTTCCTACATAAATCATTAATTGTATTTTTAATATATTCACTTTGTTCTATGTTGTTAATTTGTTCGGGATATAAATTGGTTAAAGAAAATTGTTGATCTTTTGCCCAATCAAAGGTTATGAAAGATCTCGAAGCATTGAATATTGCGTGGGTTTTTTGCAAGAAATTCATTCCGAGTATTATTTTATGGTGTATTTTTGTTAATATTTTAAAATTAATTTTCCACGATATGTTGTGAAGAGTAAGTTTAACCCATATCTGTTTATTAATTCTTAGAGGAAATCGATCAGCTGTAAGGCAAATTGTGTTAATGTTTTCTTCCTTTATAATCGCCTTCTTAGTTTTTAAAAATGTATATAGTTGTTGATTAATAATATTATGAGTGGAACCAGAATCAATGAGAGCGTTAAATATATTATTTTTGATTTTTACCGGTAAAGCTTTCAACGTATAATTACGGTTCAACGTGTTTTCTTTTAACCTTGAATGTTTACACGGATTATGTTTACAAACACATTGTTTGTCTACGTTAAAGCCATATGATGTGTGTTTGCAAAGATTAAGTTTTTGTGAAACATTATTATTTTCTTTTTGCTGTAAAATTTTACAATTCCTTTTGATATGACCTAGCTTATGACAATAAAAACATTTTAAGGATGTTGCAGGCATTTGTGATCTGATTTTGTTGCAAGCTGAATCTTTTAAAGTATTTTGTTTACTTTGGTTAGGTACCATGCTATTCATATTATTTATTACACTTGTATCATTTATTTTAGATAAACCGATATCATTAAGGGTCCTAGCATAAACTCTTTCATAAACATAGGTGTCTAATTTATTGAAATCTTGTAAATTATTAGGTTTACCGATTATACCTATGTGCGTGGCATATATTTCATTTAAACCGGTTAAAATTATATTGATTAACTCACCTTCTGTCAGATCTAATCTTAACACTTCATGGTTTTCTAAGATTTCTTTTATGTATTCAGTAAGAGTCTCTGTTTGTGACTGATTTCGGTATAACAATTTGAGTTTTAATATTTCTTTCATTTTTGGTGTGATTAGTTTGCTTACTAAATCTCTATGAAATTGATCGAAATTATGATTATTTTTAATAGAATTTTCAAAAATTTGTTCAGTGAATCCAGTCATAAATGGAGTCAACAATACCAAAGGTAAATCTACTGCATAACGTTTTTGTATTTGTTTAATAATTTTGATATTTCGTACTAGCATGTCAATATCACGTCCATCAGTTATAGTTAATTGTTTTAATTCGTTTTCAATTGGATTTGCAATTTTCGTCCAATTAAAATTTAATTCACGATGAAAATAAACAGGATTATGATTTCCTACTGCATTCGGTACCAATATGTCAGGAGTTTCGTTTCTAGGAACAGGATTTTGCATTACTGGGGGATGTAAAAGATTAACATGACCAACATCAAAATTTCCTTGTTGATCAGGTAAAAAATTATTTCCTAAATGTACGTCTTCCAGGTTTATGTTATTTTGTTCGAAATTAGGTTCAATTTCGAAATTTTGTAACCTATTGAGTTTCCAAATCTCAAATCCTTCTTTTAAATTTTGAAATCCTACGAGTTTATCTGGTTTGTTGGGTAATATGAATGTTAATAGTTTGTTAAGCCTATCATCAAATATTTCAGCATTATACCTTTCTAATTCAGTTAAATTTTCTATGTTCCGTAACTTTGCTAAATAATTTTGACATTCCGTCAGTTGTTTGTCTATGTCAAATCTATGCAGTGTAGTTAAATCAATTTGGCGTCCGTTATCTAAGAGTTTCTGTAACCTTTGTTTTTTTTGTCTTACGTTTCCTGTAGTCGTGCTTTTTCGTATGCGTAGTTGGAAGTTAATGTTTGTCTCGTCTAGTTTGGTGGGGTCAAGAATTGGTGCTACTTCTCTATTCATGTTTATACCTGTTTTGTTTAATGATGATGATGATTTAAGTGTATGTGTTCAATGACTTACCAGATGATCTCAATGTACTTGCCTACACAAATTATAAATTATTTTGTAAATTTTTTAGAAGATTTGGTTTATTATGTTTTATTTGATTAATTTTATTTGGTGAATTTGATTCCGGTTCGTTCCTTTTCCTTTTGTTATTTTTTCCTTCCAATCTTGTCGTTGCTTTTATGTATTGATATTTTGTTTCCTTTCCTGAAATTGTCTTGAAAATTATGTTGAAATTGAATTATGTTATCCTGGTCACGGCACCATTTTATTGTCCCAGGTTCGTAAAAATTCAATAAATTTGAAAGTTTTTGTGTTCGAAATTCAACTTGTTTTATTCACCAATTTAGAGATAGATATTTAAAAACTTTTAAAAAACAATTAAAAACTTTAAAATTCTTTAAAACTTATTTAAAAATATTAAATCTTTTTTTTCACAAATCTTCTAAAAAGTATTCTTTCCAAATATTAATACAAATTCTGTATGTTATTAAATTATCAAAAATTATTTGTTTATAAAAACTTGTATATCACTTCACTCCTTTAAAAGTTTAAAAAGGAATGAGTTCAACAATCCAATTTATTAAAAAATTTATTAAAAAATTTATTAAAATTTATTAAAAAAAAAAAAAAAAAAAATCTTATATCTTTAGATCAAAATCAAAATGTTCCTCTTACATCTGTAGTTGAGATCATCTGGTCTGTGTGTTGATGCTGTAAAGTTATGTTTATGTTTACGTTAGAATGTTATGACTGTGTTTATACTGTTTGTTGTGTGTCTGTGGAGATGTCTCATATTACAGTCATACCGAAAGCTCTGGGGAGCGAGCAAGCCATGAAAGGTCACCACTTCTTGAAATCACGTGTTCTGGAAACATTTGTTGTAACACATTCATTGACACTCTGGCAGTGTGAGCAGTAGCCCCATCTTGTTGGAACCAAACATTTGTAGTGTCAACTTTACGACGGTGCAAGGAAATTATTTAGCATTTCGACATAACGACTTGAAGTGATTGAAACTGCTCAACTGTTCTATTCGTAAAAATATGGACGTATCACTCCAAATTTAGCTACTCCGCACCAAACTGTCGCACGTTCACAATGAAGTGGTTTTTCGTGTAGGCTACAAGGATTTTCTGCCGCCCAGTACTGGAAATTTTGTTCATTTACACAACCAGACAGGTGAAAATGGGCCTCATTTGACATGATTATTGAATCGTTAGTTAAAATGTTCAGAATTGATTGTGCACGTTCTCTTTGGTTTTGGAAATCATGTTGGCTTAGTTCTTGAACAGTTACGATTTTATATGGATGAAAATGAAGATCCAAATGCAAAATTCTTTGAACACTCCATTCTGATATTCCTAGCACAGCTGCGTGATGTGCATAAGGTCGACGTGAACTTCTGGCTACGGACAATCGCAAAGCATCTGTGTTTTCGGGAGTACGAACGCTACGTGGCTGGCCTGTAGGTTTCCAATTTAAAGATAAAGCCATTTCTCTGAAATTTTTAACCCAACGCATTATTGCATTGCGACTGGGAACACTACTGTGTCTACTTACTCTAAACTTTGTACGGAACAAACGCTGGGTTTTGACTACCGAGTAACTGTTACTAAAGTAAGTCTCTATGACGAAAGCACGATGTTGTGTGTCCCACGACTCCATTGCAACTGTAATGGCATTGACCAGGGGAATGAAAGTCATTGACCTGGTTCTCCCCACTCGCATTGTTGCGATGTACAGTCAGATCAAAAACCATTCACTTTTTCTGCAGGTCCGTGTATAATAAATGTAACATATGATGGGCGGAGCGTATCAAATAAACTGCATCACTGTGAACTCATTCATAAGTTCTGTGGATAAGAATGTGTACTAACAAAAAGGTAGTAATAGTATAGTACCTATATCATCAGCATCTGTACATGCTTCAAGATCACCCTTATAAATGAAACTATTCTAAACTCCACATAAACTAAACAAAACTGGTGAAGAAAGAGGGAAAATTGTATTACTTCCACAAATAGACTTAACCTGTCTGATACAACACCGCCCTTTTGTTTTATAATCATACCTGCATGATTAAACAAGGCCCAAGGGCAAACACTGGAAAAAGTTGGCCTGTACCTACCACAGCCTGTATTTAGCGATGGGCAACTATATGTGGCATTATCGCGAGCCCGATCATTTGAAGAAATGAGTCCTAATTGTTCCAGCACAAAATCAGACAGTTAATATTGTTTAAATGAAGTTATATTATTACCGTTATATCGGGCCTTGAGATACCGAGATTTGGATATACCGGGCTCGGCTCGGACATTTATACAAAAGAGTGAAAGAACAAAGAAGTTAAAAGAAACGAAAACCCTCAATCTCTGTCTGTTTAATTATATTACGTTTGCGACGTTATTTTACTCTGAATGGAAATGCGTCTAAAAGATTCCCGGTCAGGTCTGGCATTTTTTTCATCTGTATATCACCACATATCATTACCTACGCACAAGTCCATAGCTTATGTAGGCATCATCACTCAATAAAAAAAAAATAAATAAAGAAAACAATAGCGTCACAAACTACACCAATAAATTAATATGTAATGGTAGACATGCCTTTTATAAAATTTTATTATGCATTTGTAGCAGTAAAAATATTTGTTGAACTATATTAATAAAATCAAATAAAAATAAAGCAATTTTATTAATAAAGCAAATCGGATATAATGGGAAGGGTATAGCTCGATATAACGAGGTTTCACTGTGATTAAATCACAAATGCAGACCATCATTAACGGTTGTCAAAGCAAGAAAGTAATTTCAATAAGAGTATATACAATAAATGATACCACTTCAGTATTCTTTGTGCGGATTTATTCGCACGGGTCCGCTAGTATGATTTACTATTTTAAAAATTAGGAGTTGATATACTGCATGCAGTGCTAAAAATATTTCCCTATCCGCGTATGTTTAGCTGTTATGTTATTTTGGTAATAACACATGTGCTATTTATTCAAGAGCTGATAATCAGCTGTTAACCCGCGTAATTTAGTAGCGTTGCGTCAGTTCAGTGTACAGTTCTGCAGTTGAAAAAAATTGTGATATTTTTGCTATTAATTGTAAATATACTGTGTCATTACCGAATAATCTAAGTAATAGTCATGTTTCCGTTATCAAAATTCCGATGATAAGGTCGAAAAAATCCGACAGTTTTCAAATGGATCTGAAAATTTGTAGCAGATTCCTATTAAATGTGTTCAACCTACTAAGGAAGAAAAGACAAAGTGAAACTCTACCCGTGTTGACTCTGGGGTTTATGGCCTTTGATATAGTCACTCGGATTGGTATCGACATACACATGCCGTATCTGGACATATTCAGCACGTGTCATCCCGTTTTAACTACAATTAAGTTATGAGATTTTGAATAAATAAACTTTGGATTTAGTGGCATGTTAACACGTTAAAGAGTCTGTCTACATCGCATAACTAAATAACGTCAAGCTCGGTTTTGTAATTTTTTACTAATATTCGGTTCTATACTCGTTAATTTTATAGAATCTGTTGCTGCAGTGCATGGGTTCTTAACCTGGAAGGCGCAAGTGTATTAAAAACAACGGTACAAAAACAACAAATAAAGAAGTAAAACTATTATTTACTCAGTTTTGTAGTCGCATGTATATTTTTAAAAAAATGACAATATATATTCAAAATTGACAAGATACCAATTTCAAATTGATGTGGATGTGCTTTCTGATCACATTCAGGAACAAGCAATTGACCTAAAATATGATTCTCAAGCAAACGTGCATGTTGAAGATTTTTGGTTAAGTTATTTTCATGTTTACCCACAAGTTGCTTTGGAAGTTGCAAAGTTGTGGTACAGTTTTCATTAGCATATCTCTGTGAATCTGGATTTTCTACGTTAGTGTACATATAATCAAAATATCGAGCAAGGCTGGATGTCAGAACTGACTTGAGGTGTGCTTTGCCACAGTTACTACCAAATATTCAAAAACTTGTCAACGACAAACAGTGCCAGCCTTCTCATTAATGTTGGTTGACTGATATGATATGCATAAATACCTCTGATAGATTACCAAAAATAAATCTGTATTCAATTTAGGTCAGCGCAACTGGCTACTATGCCGGGGTCCCGGGTTCGATTCCTGGTCAGGTCTGGCATTTTTTCATCGGTAAATCACCACATATCATTACCTACGCACAAGCCCAAGGCTTATGTAGGCATCATCACTCAATAAAAAAAAAAATTCTAATTCTTTTATTTCAAAAATTAATCAAATTCTATAGCTATACTTAATAGTGATAATACATGTTGAAAATATAGTTATCTATTATGGAGTTAAAATTATCTGAAGTTTACTGTAATAGCCAACTGCACCTAACCTAACCAGCTTCTGTTTCATATTCCAATTGTAGGCTATAGTTACTTGAGTTACAAGTTTACCCTTGTTTGCAACGAGGGGTAAAGGAGGAAAAAGCATCAGTGTGCATGCGCGATTGCTTTAATTTCAGTACAACAAACACTTTACCCAGAGCATATACAATATATCACGGAACCTTTTGTGGGTTAACTGTACGAATATAACTGTTTGTTACTATAAACAGAAATGTTAGTTTCTCGAAAACATGGGCAGACTATTCACAGTGTTGAATGAAATCTAATATGCAGTGTAATAAAATACTGTGAAGTTAAAGCTAAACAAAAATTCCTTTCCCTGCCTCTTAACAAAAGCCATGAGTGAGTGGCTAATAGTGTTGTTTCTCTTTCCACAATTCAAAAAATAAAGCAGGAAATTAAAGACGTGAAGAAGCTATTCTTTAACAGTTTTTTGACACCTGGTAAAAAAAGAAAATGGTTAGATGATACTAGAGAAAGTGATAGTGAAGACGCTGGTGACAGCAATAGTAAAGAAGGCGTTTCATTTGTAGAAAATTTTGTTCCTATGGAATAAGGTAGCTGGTAATTACAGTAATCAAACATTTCTAGTCATGTAATTAAGCTATAGGCAATATTACAGGTCACATGTATTTCTTATATGGTTTATGAAGAAAACATTTTCTCGGAATAAACCACAGCTTACAAGTTGTATGTAGAAACTGCACGGTAGTGAAATGTACAAGTAGTGTTTGATTGTTGAGGTTGGCAGCACTCATATTTTCACTTCCTTTTCTCACAGCCCATCCATAAGCAAGAGGCAATCTCGTGACTACAGTATCTATATTTGTTTTGACCACTTATAGTAGTGTTGGTGGGGGGAAGGGGTGTGACCTCACATCTATTCAAAGGGGGCACAGTGCCTGAAGTGGTTGAGAACCACTGCTATAGTGCATGTTGTTTTTAATAACCCTAGTGGGGTGATGTCATTTGATACGTCCTCTCATACATTGCTAGTTTTTTCGGTTTTATAACAACCTGATTGAAGAGTTATTGTGTTTAATATGGTTGGCAATCTTAATATTGCTTGAGTCTCAGCTATGTGTAGTTGGAAGGAATGCAGTGCGTTGTTATAGTAGTGGGAGAATGAATGAGTTAGTAGTGTTTCACAGCTGATGCATTTGTAGTGGTAGTGTGTACTAACTGGACTAAAAAAATATTCTTATCATCCAGCACATTGATTTAACAAATACCTACTGGGTTATTACCTTGTTCGGATTCATAATATTTAACATACCAATATGTACATCAAAATATGTAAATAAATAAATGTAATAAATACAAACAAATATGTTAAATACGTGTCACCGGATGGTGACGTTAAGTGGCTAACCTTATTAGTTTGGTGGCCCTGAAAAGGGCCGTTTAAGCGGTGGTTGTCTTGGAGAGGCGTCGGTCGTAGTTGTCTTGGCGGTCGAGGAGCTGGGCGATACGGCGTGTCGTCTTCCAGCGGAGACGTCATCTTCTTCCCTCGCAGTAGTGCGTCGATAGCTGCTTCGTCGGGTCCGGTAGGCGTAAGGCTCGGTCGACAGACCGCTGTGGGCATCGCTCACGTCAGCGGCCGATGACGGTTCGGTCGGCGAGCGGAAGCATCATCTTCTCTCTTGCGGGGTCGTCGATTAATCTTCACTGGAGTCCAGCAGCCGTGTGCCGTGGTGGACATCTCGTCTGGTGTCTGGTGGAAGTGAATCCCTCGATGTCTTGATTAGAATTCAATTCTCTGCTCAGAGCAGCGCTCTTTGTATAGCTGCCGAGAGCGGCTACTGGCTTGGCCTTGATGACAAAGGCCTTTGCGGTGCGCAGCCGAAAGCTTTGTCGCTATGCCGTCAAAGGCCGGGAGAACTATTGAAGCTGGCAACACAGTAAATGATTAATTAGAAGGGGTGGCGGTGACATACGGAAAGTTTGAAAACGAATGTTTTGTATCAGAGTAATACAACAATTTTGTTCTCCCAGCATGCGTCACTCATTCATTATACCTCACCCATACCCTTCACCCCGCAACTACACGGAGCTTGGAACCGTACAATATTTAGTACTGTGTTATTTTCTAGATATTTAATGAGTGTAATTTAAACTAGGTTGGAAATTTCATTTCAGATGCTTTGCAGTTTGTTTTGATGGAATTAAGACGATGACAGAAAGTGAATCATACCTTTCTAGTTACGTCCATAATGTGCTTGTTGAGTTACCATTTGAAGTTTCTAATAACGGTTTAGATGCTATTGATTGTAACGTTGATAGTTTTTATGTAACTGATAAACTATTGTTAAAATGGGATCAGATTCATCTAATTTTTGGATATTTACCAGGTAAGTCTTTAATAAGTTAATATAAGTCCAATATTTTTTGCAATATTATTTTTATGCACTGAGAATACAGTCGATGTTAAGATTTTTTGATAAAGGTTTACACTATTGTTGTATGGGATATTGATTTCTAGTTTATTTTTTAAACCTGTATCAACTCTTAGTAAAATGGTATCAAATTTTTCAGATTGTAGTCGTTTTTCGAATCTGAGACCTGCTTTGCAGTTATGTTTAGTACTACGCAACTATGCTACAGAATTTATTTTCTGTAGGCCTTCTCTTAGTAATATCTAGATTTCTAGTTGTGTAAAAGAAATGAGCAAACTAAGTTTAGGCTGTTTGTAACCTAGTTTACATGATACTCATTGTGTATTTCTGGTTCACCTCTTGTAATATATGGATTTGTAAAGTTGAAATATACATTTCTAACCACTAGAATATGGTTACAGAAACACTTACCAATGTTTATAGCACTTTCATGTACCTTTTGCACATCTTCAATAAATTAAATTTTCTTAAAATATTTTCACATCAAAATTTAAAACTTCCTTCTCCTACCATGGCAGATAAGGAATAGTCTATTCTTATATCTAAACCAGTCTTGCCAACTTAATCAGTTGGTTGTCATATTCAACCTGTGTGTTCATTCATTTTTCCCTGTTACCATATTTATAAATGTAATATTTCTCCAAAATTTCAATTGTATTTTGTCTGTCATTTATTTCTAATATTTCTAGATTATTTTTTATACTTGACATAGTATGGTTTTTTCATGTGTTCAGTTATATTGGAGAATTTTCGGTTACCTTTTTTATAGTTTGAATAGTGTTCTGCAAATTAAAATTTAGAACATTTAGTTTAAAACTGTCTAAAATTTCATTCCTGTGTTCGTTTATACTTATTGCAATAGATGGCAGCAGCTTCTTTAACTAAATCATCATCTTTAAATTATAATTTTGTTTATTAATTATTTTATCTTTATTAAATTTGTATGTATGGATGTATTTTTTTTTTTTTTGTTTAACATCCGACTGTTCTGCAATTACTGCTAATGCACACGGTGAAGGATGAAATGATTTTTTGTAACATATAAAAATATGCCATGCCTGAATGGGATTCGAACCCAAGACCGCATGATGAGAGGCGAGCACGTTACCAACTACGCCAATGTGGCCAGCGGATGTATATTTGAAATATTCCATTTTTTGGGGTTTTGTATTTATTATCATATATGTACATTTTTCCAATATATACAAATCCTCTTCTATTTTCCAAAATTATGTTCTGATTCTTTTACATGTTTTGTTTAATTAGATTCCATTTCATTGTATTTGAATGCTCTCTTATATTCTTTAAAGCTGGTATAAAAATTACGAGTTGTCATCCCAATATAGAAGATATTGCAATCCTTATTTTCACATTTTATCTCACACATTTATCACATTTTATCACATATCATCTTGTATAGAATGCTAAACTCTTGCATTTTGTCTAGTTTTTAATAAGATTGTTTAAAATTCAGTTTAATTTTTCAGATGATTTTAATGTATTAGAACAATCGACGGAATGGTACAAATCAATTTTAAGAAAGGTTTGGGAAGTTTTACATGAAGCTGGCAAATCATTGTTAAATGCGAATTTACAACTACGAGACAAGTTATGGAGTACATGTCCTAATATGAAAAATATCATTGATTTTGAGAGATGTTTTAAAATACTGTTATCAAATACTGCCGATTCAAAATTACAAGTTCTACTAATATTAACAGCTTCCCTTGAACGATTTCTTGGAAATGTAAGAATTTTCATATATTTTGAGTTTTTCTTAGAAATTTAAGAAACATTGTTGTATGATTTTGATTCTAAACATTACTCTTGTTTACCCTTTATTTTTGCATACTATGAGAAAAATTTCGTTTTTCATTTTCTTGAGCCTTTTTCTTGTCTTATATTTGGCGTATAGTGTAATGAACAACATACTTTCATTTTATAAGTGATTCTTATAAACATGTTGTTAACTTGTATGTAACAATTTCAAAAACATTTCTAATGTTATTCTAATACAGTTGAAGCTTAGTAGAAGTAGTTAAAGAATGCCTCACAAGGATTCACTGAACAGGTACGTGCGTATTTATCTTACAATCCTTGGCCAACTACACCCAGTCTTAGGACTTTAATCAGCTTAGTGGCCGCAGAAAGCTACCTAGCAGGCGAACCCACAACCCCTGATAGGCCAAACCTAAACGAGTGGGTGCGGACGTGAGCCGCAGGGCTCCCCACTCCCGTCAGTACTCGTGTAAACGTTGGACAAATCGCCGTCGAGCTCGTTACGCCGCTAAAGTGCTTTGCACGTGGCTCTATCACACATGGAAGTACTACGCACAACCATGCATTACGAGTAGCACATGGAAGTGCTACGGCCAGCGCCCATTAACCTCGAAAGCAGGAGAGTATAGGGTAGCTAAATCACAGTTTTATGGGCCCGCTCTGTGTGGTCTGGGGCGTGCCCTCTCATTGAACAGGACAGCTATAAGCAGTTAATTTGATGTTTGGAGAGGTGGGGCTTATACAAGCTGCTTCTAAGGTAACACTCTCTTGTTACTACAAATATACCCACATAACAACCGGTATGTGCAACGTCATAGCTTTAGTATACTGCCATGAACAAAAACATTTATCGCAACTCGATGTACCCTTCCATACACCGCTCTTTGTCATCCTCCTCACTCTCTCTTTCCAAGAATTGTAAAGAAGCAATACACACACATGCACGTGTATGTTACACTCATGCTTTCCTTTTGTTATTGTTATACTTTTTTGGCGGAATGTGTTAGTAATGGGGAAGAGACAATGTTTTCAGGAACGTACAAAACTGCAGTCATAACATACCTCTACTCCTTTCTTTCCCCTAGTTTGTAACGGTTATTTAGCCCGGTTGTTACACGGGCAAATTTTAATCTCTTGGAGACTATAATTTTCTTTGGTTTTTTAGGTGTATCTAATTAAAGGAAAGACAGTACCATTTTTATTGAGGGATTTACTTCTAACAAAAGAACTTCAAGATATTTTTGGGAGAATTTCAGTGAGTAATCCAAACTAATATTATAAAGAAGTGACATTTGTTTGTAAAAGATAATCTTAGAAACTACTCAACCAATCCAAAATTCTTTCGCTTTTGGAAGCTTAGCGCTTCCTGAACAACATTGACTACACGGCGTCACATAATTTTATAAATTTAAAAAAAAATTGTCATTGGTGAAATGAAGTTATCTCTTATTTTCTTTTTACTCTCTCTTGCGTATATGAATATATAGGAAGAAAAGTATTGTTTTCATGTCGATTTATTGAAATTGAGTTTTCACCGGATCTACACGTTTTCAGACCCCCGAACCCAAAAAACATGTTTTTAGCAATTGGTCTGTGTGTGTGTGTGTGTGTGAACAGAATATCTCAAGAATGGAACATCGTACGAACTTGAAACTTGGAACTTAAGTTGGATAATACTACTGGACCCGACACGAACATTTTCATAAAAATTGGTCAACCGGAAGTAGTAGTTTATTCGTGTAATTTTTCACTTTTTTCCAATTTTCTCAAAAACTGCTCATACGATTTTTTTAAAAATCGTCTCATTTACTAGATGTATATTACATATATATTTACTACATATATATTTGTTATGCTCTACAAGATAGTCCAGGCGCCATGTCTGCTGGAATTCTCGGAGAGGCTGTTTTCTCGTAAAAAAATGGTTTTTTAAGATTGCGGCTTTAATATGCATTTAAGTGCAAAAATGTATATAATTAAAGTTGTAGAGAACTTAAAATACTACAACTTTTATTTCAAACATTTTTTTTGTATAACGCTTAGTTTAGCGGTAATTAGCAATTTTCTGTTTTTTTTTCATGAAAACGTTTAAAAAAAATCTATTTTTTTAAGATTTCAGCCTTAGCATGCATTTTATGACAAAAGTGTATATGATCAAATTTATAGGAAATTGAAAGATTAAAAAAGTCCATGCACCAAATATCAACCGCAGAGCTGCAGCGGCAGAATTTCAAAACGGTACTTACTTTAAAAATACGCCTCATATTTGTTAAATATTACTAAAAATTTTAAAAATGACTGAAGAATTTAGTATTTAAAATCTTGGAGAAACATTTTTAGAGTAAGAATTAATTTGTAAGATTTTTTAAAATAATTAAATTATTTTAATGTTATTATTGTTTCAGATTACTTTTACTCAGCTTTTAGTTGGATGTCCTCTTGGTTTAAATGTACGCAATGTTGCTTGGCATGGATTTTTCTCTAAGAATGAGATCAGTTTGCATTTAGTTGCTTCATTATTTGTCTTATTTGCATCATTAAATGATATCCTTGTTAATTCATCAAATCAGGTATTGACTTTATAACTCGCGTTTTAATTGTATATTAGTATAAATTTTATCAAACATCCTATGTAGGATTTTAAACAGCAGTATTATTTAAAATTGAAATATATATTTCTAACCACCAGAATACGGTAACAGAAAACACCCTCCAATGTTTATAGTGCTTTCGTGTATCTTGTACTTCAGTATTAAAATTCATAAAAATTTTCTACATCAAAATTTTATGAATTTTAATTTACTGAAGATGTGTACAAGATACAGGAAAGCGCTATAAACATTGGTGGGTGTTTTCTGTTACTGTATTCTGGTGGTTAGGAATATATATTTCAATAGTATAAATTTAAATTGAACTTTTTTCCTGTATGTACCATCAACCAGAGTTCTGGTTAAATGGTTTTACAAACATTTAATTTATTTGGGCTTTTCAGAAATTGTTAAGATTATGTTGGAACATAATTTAAATATATCAGTTTATCAATAATTCGTTTGAAACTTAATTTTTGTATGTACGAGGGTGTATTGAAAAGTAGTGCCTCCATTACTATAACTTTATGTAATGGATATATTGTTTACATATTAGTGTGAAATGATAAATTAAACTGTCCCTACTCACCAATACAATCACTTTTCCACATAATCGCCGAAAACAGTGACACATTTATACCAACACACTATGCTTTGGAAAAGTCCATCACAGAAGAAGTCTGAAGTTTTCATACGGCACTATTTCCTCACTTTCGCTATCACCTCTTCATCCGTAGAAAAATGTATGCCCTTGATATATTCCTTAAGCTTCGAAAAAAGGAAAAAGTCACAGGGCGCAAGATCTGGGCTATAAGGTGGATGAGATAAAAATGTCTTGAAACCCAAGGTTCTCTAGTGTTATACTTGTTTTCAGACTTGTGTGAGGACAACTGTTGTCATGATGCAGAATTGACTCTTTGTCTGGACGAACCCTACGCAGCCGTCACGTTATATTTGATAGGGACATTGTTCGGAGTTGACAGTTCAGCCACGTTTCAAAAACTCCATGTGAACGATACCATTGAATGAATGGCATTATTTTGAATTTTTCAGTTGCAGCTGTGAACCGCCGCTAGGGTGACTTGTTTACAAAGAGTTCCAGTACATGAATAACCACTTTTGAGATTGTTTAGTCCATCATTATATAGTTATACCAATGGAAGCATTACTTTTCAATACGCCTTTGTACCTGTATTATAACAAAAATGGAAATAATTAAATATGCACGAGACGTCCAGAACGTTATACACTGAAATTTTATGGCATTTACCTACATGATTTATTTGAGAAAAATTGTGTATTTTTTTGATATCAATTTTAAAAATATTGTATTAAATGAAATTATTGATTTTTAATCTGTTCTTTATATTTGTAAATTCTTTCTATTGTTTTAGATTTTTCCAGAAAGAGATTCAGTAACATTTAATTTTCATAGTAGTATTTTAAAAAGTTCATTTCCAGATATTTCTTCTCATGAAACGCTAGTAATGGAAATTATTAATAATTCCTCTATTATTCCAAAATCACATACATGTTTCTGGAAAGAATCTTTTGATAACTTCATTAATTGTAGGTAAGCTTGTTGGATTTGTGAAAAATTGATATTATCTATTAGTGTTTTTTTGTACTGTATTTTGATTGCATGTTTTTAAAAGACATCGTTATTAACAAATATTTTTACTTTCTCATCCCATGTATGAGTATGTATGGGGAAGGAAAGTATTGTTTTCATGTTGATTTTTCACTAGAAATACACATTTTCAGGTCCCTTGAACCCAGAAACATTTTTAGTGATTGTTCTGTGTTTGTGTAAACTAAATATCTCAAAAACAGAATAGCGTTCAAAGTTGAAACTTGGAACGTAAGTTAAGTACCACAAGGGAATCTGACGCAGGTATTTTTATCAAAGTCGGTCAACTGGAAGTAGTAGTTTACTTGTGCGGTTTTCTCAAAAACTGCTCTTACAATTTTTTACTTTCTCTTGCCTATATGAATACATAGGAAGGAAAATATTGTTTTCATGTCGATTTTTCGAAATCAAGTTTTCATCGGATCTATACGTTTTCAGACCCCCTGAACCCAAAAAAACATGTTTTTAGCGATTAAACTGTGTGTGTGTGTGAACAGAATATCTCAAGTACGGAACATTGTAAGAACTTGAAACTTAAAACTTAAGTTAGATACCCCTAGAGGACCTGACACGAACATTTTCATCAAAATTGGTTGACCAGAAGTAGTAGTTTATTTGTATAGTTTTTCACTTTTTTGCAAGTTTCTCAAAAACGGCTCATATGATTTTTTTTTAAAATCGCCACATTTACTACATTTATGCTCTACAAGATGGGGTAGGTGCCATGTCTGTTGAAATTCTTGGTGAGGCTGTTTTCTCGTAAAAAAATAGTTTTTTTAAGATTGCGACTTTAATATGCTTGTTAGTGCTAAAATGTATCTAGTTAAAGTTGTAGAGAATTTAAAATTCTACAACTTTTCTTTCAAACATTTTCTAGTATAACGCTTCGTTTAGCACTAATTAGCAATTTACTGTTTTTCTCACGAAATCAAGTAAAAAAATCAATTTTTTAAAGATTTCATCCTTATTATGCATTTTACGACAAAAAAGTATAATAAAATTTATAGGATATTAAAAGATCTACAAATTTTATTTCGAGAAATTTTCCCTACAGAGCCTAGTTTAGCGTGAAAGAGTGATTTTCCGTATTTTGAAGCTAAACTGAGATTGATTTTCACTTTACGTCTTTCACTCATGATTAAAATAAGGTTATGTTTTTTGAGGTTAGTTTTTTTTTATTTCTAATGTTTTATTACTAATATTTGGTTATATTGTTAATTTTTTGCATTGGCAAGAGAAAGTTGTGTGAGTGTTTCACACCAAATTTTTTAAAAATGGCCTCATTTTCTAACATTTTTTATGCTCTACAACTGACTGCAGAAAATACTGTTTGTTAAATATTATAGAAGAAAGTATTGACTTAGTAAAGAAAAAAGGAGTTCTATATATTACTGTTGTAAAAGTGACATATTTCCATTTTTTTCGTAAGACAACTTGGTAACTGTAGGATGGATGAGATGTATACTGACAATTTCTGAAATTGTCTCCTGATTTAATATAGTTATCTAGTTAAGAGTATTCGTGTGTGTTACTTAAACTTTCAGCTCTTTTGCCTCACAGATTGAAGACAGTAACTTGTATTAAAATTTTAGTTAGTGCTACTATTATCCGTTACATAACTATTAAGACTCGAGTTTGAAAGCAAGTTGTCGAAAAATGGCTAATCGGATATTAATGTACTTTACATCAAAATTTAGCTTGTTTAAATCTACATTGATTAGATGAAAGGTTAAATTTTTTGAAATGATTTTAAGTTGTGTTATTGCAGTTTGAACAAAAAATGTGCCCGTTTTTTAGCCTAATTTCCCAAAGCCCTATTGATGTTATGTAAAATCAGAACGGGTAGTCCGATTCTCGCCATATTTCTGGAGAATGTGTAACAGTTGACTTGAGTTTGAAAGCAAGTTATCGGAAAACAGCTAATCGGAAATTTAGCTTGTTTAAATTTACGTTGATTAGACGAAAAGCTAAATTTTTTGAAATGATTTTAAGTTGTGTTATTGCGGTTTAAACAAAAAAAGTGCCCGTTTTTAGCCTAATTTCTCAAAGCCCTACTTTGAAGTCGTGTAAAATCAAAACGGGTTATCCGATTTTCGACATATTTCAGGAGAATGTGTAACAGTTCTTTCTAAAGGGCGCTGCAAAATCCCAAATTCACAACTCTATTTTTTAAGAGCTGTTCATAATTTTCCAAAGTAACTTTTTCTTTGAAACCCAAAATCTGAACAACTTGTAAATTATATCATTATTTTCGTCATTTGATCTGTACTCAAACTTTGAAAATTATTAAAATAAAAATTTGATGGTAGATTATACAGGAATCGTTCTTTATAGTTTTGAAATGGATAATTATTGAATTTTTTTAATTAGCATTGCTTGTTTGGTATTACACAGTTGTAAAATTATCACAATAAACATTTTGTAAACGAAGAAACGTAAATAAAGAAGTTTTTATAAAAAAAATTTATGTGTTATTTTCAGGTATGGAGAGTGTTTGGTTGTACTTTTAACACAGTTAGAACATTTGTTACGTATTGTTTATTGTAAAGTAAACAATTGTCCAAATCGTTTATTAACAGCTGAAGCCACAGATTTTTATACAACTCTTGATGAAATTCTGTCTCCACCATCTGAAGGTACTATTATCAAATTAACATAATTTTGCTAATATAAACTTGATAATTTTTGTGATTAAATTTATATTACAATAAAACCATCTTACTTGTGGCAATTTTAAAAATTGTCGTCTATCATTTTCCTTCGTCCGTCCGTCACACCCAGATGTCAAAAACTACAAGTTTTTCGGATTTGTAATCTACATGAAAAGTTAGTTTGGGCCTAAATTGGGTTTTAAGTTCCGGTTTCGACCGGAAGTGGCCCAAAACCGGAAATCAAGAAATCATAGTCTGAAACTTCAAAAGATAGCAACAAACGGTTTTCAGATTCATTATCTGCACATAAAATTAGTGGAACTGGATTGGGTTTGAAGTTCCGGTTTCAAATAGAAGTGGCCCAAAACCGGAAAGAAACCAATTTAGGATTTTGGAAACAAAAATAGTGTCATTTCATTCCTCTTAAAAAGTAGATATAGAAATCACTGGTTTTAAGTTTGGGTTTCAACTGGAAGTTGGTCAAAACCAGAAGTCAAGAAATCAAAGTCCCAATTTGGAAACAAAAATAGTGTTATTTGATTCCTCTTAAAGAGTAGATACAGAAATCACTGGGTTTGATGTTTCCAGTTTCGACCGGAAGTGATCTAAGACCAGAAGTCAAGAAATCAAAGTCTGAATTTGGAAACAAATATAGTGTCATTTAATTCCTTTTAAAGAATAGATACAGAAATAACTCGTGCTTTTTGCTGTAAGTCAAAGGTAAGCCTTTTAAAAATGGCCTCCAGCCATGAGACGCATCGTCTCATGAAACGGATTTTTAAATTGTTTTATTTTTATTTTTACAGATTGTGATAATCTTATGATAGAATTTTTAGGAAATAATTTAACAGAAGTGCTTGAAGATATTTTAATTTATCCAGAAGGTCCAAGAATTAGAGATAAAATAAGCCATGGTGAATGCGATCTATTTAATGAAAATAACAAAGAAAATATGAATGTACTTTGTAATACTGTATACAGTGTTGCACTTGGAGTATTGATTGAAAGTTCTAAGGTAATTTCTGTTATCAAACATTTCTGCTGTACTTAAAGTTGTGCTAACATAATGTCCCTATTCAAATATTGGTTTGGTTTTGTTATTTGCGGTAAGTTCATGGAACATACCCCCAGCGAACAGCGAGGAATGCCTGTGGTTAATTTTTTTTTTAGTTTAATTTTAAGTCACATTGACAGCTTGGTCATTAGCGACTACTGTGGGTTTTTGTACTGTAACATGTTAAAATTTCCAGACGCTAGCTGGGGATCGAACGCGGGACCTTTCACTTTGTAGGCTAGCATGCTAGTCATTACACCACAGAGGCGGTCAAGTTTAAATTTTAATGCTTTAGTTTTTCCATTTAGCCCTTCAGGACTGTCATATTTCATGCACTAGCAGTAAAATAACATATTATATGTGTAATTATTTGAAAATGGTATGAAGATTTATGGGATGTAGTGCCCAATAAAAGTAATTAAAGGCCAAGCCAATTGCTGTGAGCGCTGGACTACGCATGCGCATACTTGACTTCGATCCTGCATACCCCTCTGACTTACAGTCAAAGTGTTGTTGAAAATTGACAACACCCATTGTATTTTGTAGGCATGCTGTTCGTTGTTGATTACATACACTGCACTATTGCAGTATATACAAGACTATACTAATACAGACGCATGTTTTGCCCAGCGCTCTCCTTACAAAAATCATACTTATTATTTTTGTATTTAAAAGTAGCTTCAGTGTCATCATTTAATGATTTTTCAAAATATTTATCAGTTTTCATCAATATTTATCTCAAGTTTTCCTCGACGACATGAACAAACAGTGCGTGTTGAAGTGCCAGGAGTTGCTTGAATGCATGACAATGCTACCCAGCTGCTGTATAACCCCAATTTGGCACCAGCTGACTTTTTTTTGTTTCCCAAGATGAAAAGACCTCTGTATTAAAGCAATTTACACCTTAGGCTACGTACACATGAAAGCGATTGTAGTAGCATGTGAGCCAAGTACACAGAATTGCATGAGGCATACACATTCAGACGCGCGATTTAGCTGACTGCGCCGGCAAGATCCGTTGCGCGAGTCGAAGTTCTGGCTGTTGTCAAGCGACTACCGCATGCTTTCAAGTACATTATTGGAAATTGCTTTGTACATCTGATCGCGCCGTTTTGAAACTAGTAGTTTTTTTTTGGCTCAGTTTCTATTGCATTATTTTTTTATTGCAAATATAATTATGAAACAAGTGCTGTACGAAAAACAAAATGGACACCGAATGATTTTATACAGAATGTTTCATAGACAAAATATAAAAGTTTGGAATATAAAAACATAGAGAACAAAATAAAATTTTGGGAAGAAATGGTGGAACTGTTCAGTGAAGTTGGCGATTCTATAGAAAAAAAGAAAGTTCTAGGTAAGTTAGTATTTTTCACTGTTCATACTGGGCGAAATATCGTCTTCTATCAATTGTAATAAAGCACCAAAGGTTTGCGTGGATATTTGGAAGTTGTTGAACAATTTCGGTTCGTATTCCTGTAATTTTGGATACAGTGCTACAAATAAACTATGCGTTAGTTTATCTCGTAAAACCGGATGCACCCAAAATTGCTTCTGTCTTTGCCTGCGACATCAATATCTGTTGTAACAGAGCCACAAACACACTAAATCTTCAACTTCCATTTTTGTAATGACACAAATTTCCCAGCAATGAACAGCTGCGCTGTGTATCGCTTTCTTTAGCATTTTACGTTTTCTTTCGTGTTTTACGCTTGAATGTCGTCTGTTTTTACAATCGCACGATTAACATGGCACTAGTCACCTCATGTGTACAAGCCGTTAGTGAGGTTATAGAACGATCTACTATGAAACGTTCTGAACCAATAGTAGCATTTCTTATAGTAAATTTATCTGTACTTTTACAAGAATAACCCAAGATTGCTCCAGGAAGGGAGCTTTCTTCAGGAAAAATATGCTTAATATATGTATCTTTATCTTGTGGCTATAGTTATTTAAACCAAATGTTGCACAGGCGAGCATTTTTAGGTTAGATACAGTAACTTATTTAATACTGCGTCATCTTGGAATCCTGAAAAATATTTTGAAGAAAGCTAAGTAATATTAAACACACCTTTCTTTCAACACAACCGAAAAATACATGACTGAACAGAGCAAACAGTCAATTGTAACTTTGAGTCATGTTACGATGAGATGAAGAACAATGTTCCAGTAGTGACGTTGCAGCTACAAGAGCAGCTTGGCAGCACCCGCATCAGTAATCCTATATTGTTTTCAACATGGAGCATTAACATTTCATTTTTTTAATAATTGGCATATTAAAAAAAATGTCCATTTTCTATTTCAGAAATTAGAATTTTGTAATGAATGTGATGTACTTAAACGTGAAACACATTTCAAAACAATTACTGATTGTAAAAAATGCAGTCTTAGAAAGACAAAATTATCAGGATTGAATTTTTTAGATGAATCATTAAAATTATACAAACCTAAATTTCATCCGATTTCATATCTTTTAAGAGCTGTCGAGACTGAATTAAATAAATTAATGCAATGGAATCAACTACCAAGACCTCTTGAATATCAAAACAAAATTAGCTTTGAAGAACAAATAATCAATGATATTTCTCGTTTACAATTAGTAATTCTTGAAAAGAATTATTGTAAAAAAGATGTTAATAATTTTATCAATTCAGATGAATTTATTTTGATTGTCAAAGATCATTTAAAAAGTATTAACTACTTAACGTTACATAGGTAAGTGATTTTGTTTTATTGGTTAAATAATAACTAGGTAGCATGTGTGAATGAATACGCACAATAATTTTGATGTGTTTATTCTTAATAACCAGTTTCACAAATATATTCAACACTTATAACGTTTTCATCAAAATATATTATAATTTAAGAAACGGGTGGGCAATTTAAGAAATGGGTGAGCCATACATTTTTGCACTTTTGAAATAATCATGAGAAAAAAAATACAGATTGTATTCAAATAAAATGTTTATTTACTAGAACAAAAATTTAGAGTGTATTCAAATAAAATGTTTATTTACTAGAACAAAAATTTAGAGAAAAAATTATTAAAATACAAGAAAAATCATTTCTTAAAACTATCGTCCAAATGGCCGCAATCTCGCCACTGACACTCCTCAAATCTGGCCCTTTGATTTTCAAAAACTTTTTGACACAAAGCTGGGGGTATGTTGACAATTTCTTGATGGATGTTCTCCTTTAATTGGAGTATCGTTGGTTTATTTATATACACTCGACTTTTTAGATAACTCCATAAAAAATCAGCTGGAGTTAGATATGGGCTGCGGGGAGGCCATGGAATATTTCCTCTTCGTGAGAACAGCTTGTTAGTGAACATTTCTTTCACCACGGATATACTCTCATTGGATTTATGGCAGGTTGCCCTATCTTGCTGCATCCAAGTCCAACAAAATGCTGTAACTGTGGTTGAAAAAGTTCTCTTTACATTTTCTCATATTCTGCAGAATTAACTGTTATAGAATTACCGCGTGCATTTTCAAAGAAGTACAGGTGGATAGTACCGTGTGAAAAGAGATTGCCGCCCGACCCATAATGTTTAGAGAATGTAAAAGTGTTTTGTGTTTTAATTTTGGGTTTTCACTGCTTCAGAATCTGCAATTCTGTTTATTTACATGTCCATTTAAGTGAAAGTGGGATTTGTCAGTAAAGAAAATGTTATTGAATTGCTCAAACATTCTATCGACGAATAATTTTCTCAAAATTAAACAATTTTGTTTTAACTAACTATATTTTATAGGGATTCAGTTTCAAGTCCAATTTCATTATACGGCGCAAGGATGTTCGAGGTATCGCCAAAGCATCTGAACGCTTGCGCATCAACATATTCAGATTGCCTTGTTTTTTTTGCTTCTCTTGTTCCTTAGCCGCCCTGTTGTTTTCAATTGATAGTCACGCCATTTTTTTTAACGGTTTTAACCCATGATTTAATTGAGCTCTGATTAATACGGTGCAATGAGTAATGCAAACGAAAAAGGCGGTGCACAGCGATGTAAGAATAATTGTTTCTGTAATGTAATATTTTACCAGAAAAACGAGTTTTTTTCATTTGTTTTGGTAAAATATTAAAATCCGTTTCATTTCTGTATGATTTTATATTTGCAAAATTAAATATTTCTTTTTATTCAGTCTAGATATTTCTTAACATTTTTATTCTTTATTAGTTCATAATACGTTTTTAGGCTTTATTTCATTCTTTCTTAATCGCAAAAGCAGTCATGTAGGCTAGTGGAATTTCGTTGATTCTGCATTTTGCGTTTCCGTTGGTTAACTCGTCCCCTTGCCCCGCGCTTGCTTTCCACACAGTTTTTCTCTCCTCTATGCGTTAGAGAGAGAAGTTACACGTGTTCCTCGCTCTCTCTCTCTCTCTCGTTGCTCAACTGTCTTTAGGAGTGGGGGTTTCCGTTCGACCGTTGTGAACGCGCGTTTCCTCTTTGTCTTGTGCTAACAGCCTTTGAATTCACATCTTAATCCAGGTAACTTAAATTTTATCATGTTTTATAAAAAATTCCTAAATTTTAAGCCCCCTTAATTTTTTTTATAAAATAATATTGTTTGGTGGAAACTAGAAAAATATGGGGTAGTTATTTTAACAAATATACATATATTCTTTTTAATTTATTCATTATGGGTTTTTAAATTCATTTTTCCAGAGAGGAATTTTGTATGCATGAGATTCCACGTTGCATAAAGTGTTTTCATCTCCTTAAGAGTTTCATTTAATAAAATCTTCATTTCACTAGTATTTTATGCATTCGTTATCTTGTTACAATTGTTCAGTGTCCATTTTTTATATAATTTTTTTTTGTTAACATTTTTGTTTAAATAAATATCCAATTATTTTCCCCTTTAAAAAATTATTACGTTTCTTTACCAATTGGATGTGCTGTGTTTAATGTCTTGGTTTTTTTTGTATTGTAGTTCTCTTTGCATCGTTCCACGTGTAAACTCATGCGTACAGAATTTTTCCCCGGACAAAATCCGTATTCACATTATCACATTCATATTTTTAATTCTGTCTAATCATTCTACTAATAAATTTTAACTTGGAATTTAATCAGAGGCTTATTTAACTAGAATTTAAGACGACGCCAAGATCCGTGAAGTTTTTTTTGTATTTATTTCCATTTATCACTAAGGTAGTTTAATCTTTTTTTTTGCTTCACGTAAAAAATATTTTTTTTATATATTTTTTTCTTGCATTTAATGAAGGAATTTCATTACTGCAATCCCTTCATCTCAGTTTTTTTTTATTTTACCATTTTGAAAAACTCTAATGTTCTATTTGTATACTATAGAGTTTTTTTTTTCATTTATCTCCGCTTAAGCTTATCCGGGCTAATAAATCGGCTAACTCATTCCCTAATAATTTTGTTTGTACGTCTGTTTGAGAACCGATGGCTAAGTGATTTTCTAGTATAATTTCAGGTAGTTAGTTCTTGTTTTATGATGTTTTTTTATAAAAATTTTTTTTTTTAAATTCTTTCTGAGTATTAAAAAGGCACATTTTTTCTTTTTTATAAAAATTTTTTTTTTTAAATTCTTTCTGAGTATTAAAAAGGCACATTTTTTCTTTTTTTTAAAATTTTTTTTTTGATTTAAATTCTAAGTCCTCTAGGTCTAGATGTGTGTTTGTTTTTCTGAAGAATTAATTAAATTTTATTAATTAACGCAATGAATTAAAGATTAAATTATTTTGTTTTTAAATTAAATTTTATCTAATAAAAAAGGGTTTAGTAATCTATTAAATTCCTTTTTTCCCTTACAACCGCGGGGCTATGGATTTTCAAACAGAGGTTCAAACAACAAATTCTTTTAATTAGTTTTAAGATGGGTTTTGTTCATACATAGTTATCTTTCTAAGTTTCATTTTTTTTGATTCATTATAAGTGCAAATTGATTTTTTTTTATTTTTTTATCTCTTGTTCTCTGGAATGAGAAATTAACGTTTTTTTTTTTGTAAAAGGAAATTTCTATTTTGTTTGTTTACAAAGATTTTGTTAATATCTTTGTTGGATTTATATTTCATTATGTTTGAATTAAAGTAGTTTGTTTTAAATTCATTTTTGGGTGTCAGATTATAATTTATTTTTCTACCATTTGAACCGGCACAGATTTTCTACAATCTCACCCTCGCAGTACTTAGAGCGGGGCTTGACTGTCATTTGAGCTACGTTGGTTGTTTTACACTGGGTTGCCAATTAATCCCTGGATTCAATTTCAGTGTCTGGTTGGGTTCTAAAATTGGCTGGTGGATTGCCCCCTATTGGTTATTTGAGTTTCAGCGTCTTCGTGGGGTGAACCGTTTTCCCTTTTTTTTTATCGGGTTTCGGGACGGGCCACTTTTGAAGTTCTCCCGGTGGAGAATTACAACAGTGTTTCGTCCGCTCCGAAGTCTGGTGAAGGGGAGGGTTCGGTTTTCGCCGCGAGGCGTTGTGACTTAGATAAAATTTTTAGTTGTTGTAA
This sequence comes from Catonia carolina, assembly GCA_035578175.1. Lineage (NCBI taxonomy): Eukaryota > Metazoa > Arthropoda > Insecta > Hemiptera > Achilidae > Catonia > Catonia carolina. The sequence goes on from JAQMRL010000004.1 coordinate 44,668,279, forward strand.
CTAAAAATAAGCTGTGTCGTTTCGACGCACTACCAGTTTTAGTGGAAGCTTCGTTTCTACCACTACAAAATTTGGTGCAGGTCACCGTGCTTTGTGTAACTTCATATTTTACACTACAAATTTGGTGCAGGTCACCGTGCTTTGTGTAACTTCATATTTTACACTACAAATTTGGGGATTACACTACAGTAAAAATGTTTTACACAGAACACGCATTGTTCTCCCATGAAGTGATCCATTATTACTATATTTCCAAGAAACAGGTAGCAGTGTGTGAGTGGCCTTGCTCCCCTCCTACCTTCGGTGTACCCGCAACCACAACTACAAAAGTGCAAAATTTAATAGCCCACGCTGTATTAGGTTTTATTTATTTTCCATAACAACTGCCTAGCACTACTAAAAAACAACACTTCAAAACAAACTGTGTTGTTGATTTAAACGTGGTAATTATTGTCACCACCAGAATAGTATCACCATCAAAACTTTAATTCAACTAATTTGTTACATTACATGGTCTGTCCTAAAAGTTCCAGTAATGAACTTCCACAGCTGGCCACTATGCTTGCGCGGCAAGACTTCTGGCTTAAAAAGTGATTGGGCTCTCTGGTGGAGCATGTCACTATCTGCAGTCACCGGAGGGCAGTGGTTGAGTGAAAATCGTGCTTAGCACAAAGTGTGTCACCATGTCCTTATCGAAAACACGATGGTGAAAAATTTGGAACAGCGTTATGCAATTAAATTTTGTGCTAAACTGAGTAAAAATGGTGCAGATATGCAAAAAATGCGTAAACAAGCCTTGAGGGAGGATCTGTTGTCACAGAACCGAATTTTCAAGTGCCACAAGAGGTTTCAGGATGATCAGGAGACTATTGATGACAACAAGCGTTTGGAGCACCTGTCAACAGCAAAAACTGACAATACGGTCCAAAAAATAAAACAACTTTTGGACAACGCTCTACGAATGAGTGTCTGGATGTCAGCCGAAGAAAGTGGTATACGTAAATCAGTTATTCATAACATTTAGAGGATTTTGACGTGAGGAAGGTCTGCGCCAAGATGGTGTTGAAAGTTTTCCTCGACAACATGAAGAAACAATGCGTGTTAAAGTGCCAGGAATTGCTCGAATGTGTGGTGATGCTATTCAGCTGCCGTACAGCCCCAACTTGGCACCAGCTGATTTCTTTTTGTTTCTCAAGATAAAAAGAACTCTGAAAGGACACCACATCATGGGATATTGGAGAGGTTGAACGAAGCTTTGATAGCCCTTCTTCAAGAGGTCCTCATTGTGGCCTTTCAGGGAGCCTACAAGGGGTGGATGAAGTGTTGGAAAATGTGCATTGAGTCAGAAGGAGAGTACTTTCAAAAGTTTTAAAGAGATAGTAAATTAATGATAAAAAGAAAATTACTGGAACTCTTGGGACAGACCCTGTATGTTAGTATTTGTTACAATTGTTTTTAAAAATTTATTTAAACCCCTGGATTTCTAGTTCATAGCTGTACTTAACAGCGTGCGCTTTAGTGTTAATACAAGATAACAAAAACAATATCATGCATTTACTTTCAAAATCTTTATCCATCAGCCGTAGGTTCTAGAAAAGAATAACTTGAGAAGGTTTTTTGTAAAATAAAATAAAAAAATATATGAAACTTAATTGTAATAAAATATAAAAAATTTAAAAGCTATATCTAATTGAACTGATATTACATTAAAAGGATATTATTATGGTACCGTTTACAATCAAAATTATTACCTTGTCATAACTTTTAGATGAAGTTCTGTAGGTGTCCTATTGTGGTGACTTTGTATTTGTGAAGATGGTACTTCCGACATATCGATGTTGTCTTGTAGCTGTATTATGATGTTAATTTATCTATAGTATGATTTACTATTTACAGATTTATCTGTTAAAACTTTATGATGATGTAATTTGATTTTTAATGAAGTTGTATTATTAACTTTTTATTATTATAAAATTACTAGATATTTTACGACATAATGTTCAACATGCTTTACTTATTTTCACTTTTCGTGGTTGACCATCAACCTTCCAGTTCATCAGTTGATCATACAGTGTCTACGCTTCTAGTCAAAAATTAGCGTCTGCCCAGTAACCTTCACTGAAACCTTTTTATTCAAATTTGGCCAATCATGCACACTCTCTTAAACCTTTCAAACCAATGAAATTCAACGGTTATATTACATCCTTTTTTATACATTTGCCACGTGTAAGGCTCACTACATCACACCGCTGCTTGAACGTACGTTTTTTTAAAAAACAGTCATTAATTTAACAAGACATATTGAAGATTCTGATGCTTACTGGTAACGCAATATAAGGTGACAATCGTCAGCGAGAGTAAGACTGGAATATGCAGGGATTGGAAGTGCTACTATATGTGCTTTCCTAAATACGTCATAGTGACAGCTCTAACCATGACATCATGTTGTAGTTTTACTCTTACATTGATTTATTATGTTTACAACTATGTCGTTTTATAAACAGCCCATTGTATTATTTATTGATTCTTAATAATTATCCTAAATAATAAACATTCTAAATAAGCCATAATACTAGGCGTAAGATATATTTAGTATCCTTTTTGGTCATCAGCAGTAAACTGAATTACTGCACTCTGACATTTGTAGTGATAGACTATTTAGTTCGTGAGTTCCGTCAATGCAAGCTTATTATCGTGAGTAATACTAGTTTTATGGTAATTTCAAAATGTTATTGTATTTTTAGGGTTTTCATATTTCGTTATTTTCAGTAAAGTTATGTTAAATTGCAATTGAATTTTAAACAATTCACTTTCTTTAAATAACTTTCATTACTCCTTACTTAGTGTGACGGGTCATGAACTGAATTTTATTATTTAAGTGTTTGTGGTGGTTACATTTTGAGTTACACGCTTGATACATGTCTTATGCTTTCAGATTGGCTGATGTAAGTAGGATAGATAGTATACTGTCCTCTGCATGATAGGCGCAGTCGTCAACTTATAGCGCGTTACCAGTAACTACGACTTTATTAAGGGTTTCAAGATAGAAAAAACTCATTAATTAAAGAAAGAAGCAAGTTATTTCACTTTGTTCTAATTAACATGTTAACAAACAATAGTATGTGTAAATTCCTTAGTTTATTTTGCACTACATTATTTACCCAAGTGATGACTGATCCAAAACTAGTTTATCTGCTTTTAAAATATTAGTTTTTGACCATTTTATGTTAAATTTTATTGTTTACACTTTTTTGTTCTGTTATAGGCCTCGTAAAGAAGGTATTTTAATCACATTAATGAGACATATTGTCACTAAAATTAATATTCTTAATGAAGCCATTGAAAATATTTTTACTGTCAAATATAGTCAATGGAATGAACATAAAATGAGATCAAGAACTAGGGAAATATATATGACAATGTTACAATTTGTACCGAGATTACAAGTTACTGTAATTTGTATAATTTCAATTATGTTATTTGAAATTCAGTGTATAAATGAATCAAGCCGTAACTGGAAGAATACTAATAGGTAATTTTTTTACATTTTTTTATTATTTATTTTGTACACAATAATCTTTTGAAACTGCAGAAAGTATGTCTTTTTTATTTGTCTTTATCAACATCTTGGTCTATTAGAGACTAAGGGTAGTAACATGCCAAGCAGGTCGCGGTGAAGATCGTGGTCGATATTTTATCGATGTGAAACAAAAGTATTGTTTGTAACAGAGTAGCACATGTGAAAAATGCCAGCTGCGCTGTTACCCTTGCCGCCACCATGCATGTTGACGCGAAACAAAATGGTTTCTTTTTACCATTGCAATCATCAAGAATGGCGGTCAACTCCGATTGTTAGCTCTCGAGTCACATGACCTGAGCATGGTGCATGTTTCTTGAATCTCTCAAATGTGTCTTGCACTGTACAGTCAGCAAGTCGGATTGTCGTGGTTTGTCTTCATTTTATCACAGATTCTTTTATACATAAATATTACATGTATAAGAAATTCCGATGGACAACAAAAATACATTGTTTTACATTGTTTTTGATTTAACCGTGGTTTTCGGTTATCTGTGGTCCTCCACACCTTGATTACCTCGGATAATCTGGAGTTGACTATAAATTAATATTAAAATCATATTATAATACAACAATAATCACGGTTAACTTTACCATATGCTTAAAACGAGTTTTTCTTCTACACTTATCAGATTAATGTGAAAATTGTTAATTTGTGTTCTCCAGCTTTTCAAATATTTTATCATAACATATGTAATGAATTCTTTTTGGCTTCATTCATAGGTAGTCATAAATTCAGAGTCATCTTTGAGCTTTTGATACAGATGGTGATATTCCCCAAGTCGTTGTCTTTGTTCATTTATCAGATGTGAACTAAATATTCTGTTACTGACTTTTAAAAGTAGAACAAAATTTAAAAACCACTGATATTCATTCCTTCATTGGCACTATCACTACTATTGTAAAAAAATTTTATTAGACAATAATTTTGTATTGGAATATCACTTTGTTAATATGAAGTGATCTGCCTCTTATAGCGCTTGAAAACAAAATGAGATCATCGCCGTCACTGATCAAGCTAGCTGATCAGTATATTTTGCAACATCGATTTCCTCAGCATGTTATTACCCCAAGGTTGTTTATGCATCTGGAGTGTTAGATTTTAATTTGTAATAATTTCCAGACCATAGCTGAAAATTGAACCTGAGATCTTCACGTTATAGGCTAGTCCGCTTACTGCTAAGCTACAGAGGTGGTCATGTCATTTTCTTTTCAGTACTTTTATAGTTATACAGGGTTTGTATAAAAAGTAACCAGACTGAACTTAGAAAACATATTATTGGCAAAATTTCTACACTTTTTTTCTAGAAATCTTCGAAGTAGTCCCCATTGAAGTCGGCAACCCATAAAGCTTCTAGAGCCCTCGTCGTAGCGAGTTGAACAGCTTCTAGAGTCCTGAACCACGTCCCCTTTAGTACTCTCTTGATCTTGGGGAATAAGAAGAAGTCCGGTGGTGCCATATCTGGACTGTAGGGAGGCTGTGGCAATGTCGCCCTCGAGTGTTTGGCCAATTCCTCGGTAACAAGCAGACAGGTGTGCGATGGCGCATTGTCGTGGTGGAGGATCCAGGAATCGGCAATGTCCGGACGGACTCGGCGAACCCGGGCGGTCAGTCTTATCGATCCCGACCTCTTCTGCGATTGCTCGGATGCTCAGACGACGGTCAGTGTTCTACACATCACACACTTTTTGCACATTTGGGTCCGTGTGACTGGTTGATGGACGTCCGGCGCGCTGTTCGTTGTGGACGTCATCACGGCCCTCTCGGAAATTCTTGTGTCACTGGAAGACTTGAGTTCTGGATATAGCTTCCTCACCGTAAACCTCATTGATCATTTTAAGAGTTTCTGTAGGCGTTTTTTTGAGTTTGACACAAAATTTGATGTTAACACGTTGCTCGATGGTACGCTCCATTTTCACTCCGACGAGATCACTGAACACGCACTGCGCTCTCGCACGATGCTAACCCTCCAAGCATCTAGAGGCAACTGACTCGGGCCCGCTCCCCTTCTCACGATCCCCTGTCACCACTTGAGCACCAACAACTGGTTTACAAACGTTTTACCTGGGTGTCACAAGCTCAGTCCGGTTACTTTTTATACAAACCCTGTATGTACCAAAATACCATTTCACAATTTTATAATCCTTTTTTAGGGTTCTATTTTCTAATTTAAAATTTAGGCTGGACTGTTAAGCTTCTATACCAGAGATTAGAGGTTTTACTTCTGGTTAGATCTGGGATTTTTTCATCTTTCAAACCAACTCTGAAACTGTTCAACTTAGGTTAGGTTAGGTTGGTTAGTTGGCCTGTTCCAACTTCAAATTTAGTAATCTGCTATTTCTTAAAGAAGTTGGATTGCTTTGAGAAGTTGATTGTTATTGTTCAACAATCAATACACTGCTAAATATTATCTTAGCAGCCTCTATTCTTGATATCTGCTAATCAGTCAAGAGTCCAACTCTCATTCAAATATTAAAACTGGTAGAACCACGGTGTAATAAAACTTTAAAATGGTCTCTTTCTGCACTTGACCAACCATTTTTTTCCTTTTAAGTTTATACTTGAAACTTTTCCAGTTTTATTTCTGCATCTTGTGATTGTATATTAGAGTTATAACTTCCCAAGTAGGTAAATAAATTAATGTACTTATTTTAAAGTTTCTTCATCCAATCATTTCTGAGATGATCAGGGTTACGCCTGGAACCCATCACCCTTTTCTTTACGGAAATGAGGAGGTTCTACAACTCGGCAGTTAAACTAAATAGGTCATTGTATGTATATTTAGTTTAACTGAAGTCTTTTTATAGCAGTTAAATTTATTTCCAAACAGGGATACAGTAATCTTCCAGTTATTTGAATCCGGGTTAACCGAAACATTAAAAAATACTCAGTATTTTAATTGTAATTTTTCTACAAATAACTTGAATAAAACCAAGAAATAATAAATATTCTAAATTAGTTATGTATATTCTAATAAGATACAATTAGTCTAATAAATACTAATTAGTTATATTCAAAAGGTAATTTTTATTATTTTATTATTGTAGTAAAATATAAAATATTGAACGAAAATAAATGTGTTTCAGGTATTTAAAATCTACGTTGAAATTTATTGAAAATATTATTTCGTATTGTAATATTGAAAAGAATCAATGGCATGAAATTACTAAATTAACAAAACAATTTGTTGATTTTTCAAACTGTTATATCACCGAGAAATGATAACACAATAAGTGCAGAAGCTTTAAATAATATATATTGATGGTTTGATGAAGTGAACTTTGTTAGAGACAAAGTGTAAGAGGGGAATATGTACTACGGATGCTCAGTTTCTGTATTACAATTCAATTTTCCGTATGCGACGAGTGGTATAGGAAATTTTGTTTTGTTTTAGGTATTCTATTTTTACAGTATAAGCTACATATACAAATAAAAACATTTCAATTCATTAAAACTCATCATTCCCGTTCCTTTTAATTTCAATTCTTCACATTTTATTCATTATTGTGTAGTGTTGTTGTAAATTGGTTATCTATGTGTGAAATAAGTTTATCATGTTGACTGTTTGAAAGCAGGGTAAACTGTTAAGTGCGGAACAGAATGTTATTAAGTGTTGTAAAGAAGAATCTAATTTAAAAAGGAATTCGATTGTGTGCACAGAGGAGTCACCACTAAAACTTCTGAGAAAGGTGGTTAAGATGATAGGATTGACATTAACAGGAATGAAATCCAAGGTAAAATGAATTCAATGAAAGTTCCTATCTGTCAACTCCCAGGAAAACCAGGAAACGCTGTAGTCAATGATTTTGACTGAAGAGTAATAAAGGAAGTCATTGAAGATTTTTACTTAAAGCAAAAGATTGTTCCTACGTGCAAGAAAATGATTCCAGTATTGCAAACGTGGATTGATTTTCAATGGAAAGCCTGCACTCTTAGAAAAATATTGATTGAAAGGCAAGGCACTATGAATTTAAGATGCAAATATGTACAAAAAATGAGGAATATCAGAGAAGGTAAAAATTTATTATATTTAGATGAAACCTGGGCAGATACAAATTTAAGACCGCTCTCACACTGGTAAAACACGACCGCGATGCGATTAAAATTACGAGACCTCAACTTGACCGAAAAACAAGTCTCATCGTACATGTCTGCACATCAAGATGTGACCTTAACACAACTGTATATTAATGCAGTATTTAATCAATAACACAAATGTATGATTTACATTTGTTTGTACTCAAAATTTCCAAATAACAGTCTGCTTTATACAAAAACCATGTAAAATTAGGTTCTGTGAATATACTTTAACATCTAATTCATGCCATGAAGAAGCTGACAAAATTTACAGAACTGAGTTAACAACATGAAAATGTATTGTTTAGGTTTGAAATGTTCATCTAAGAAAAACCAAGTTCTTACAGTTTAACAGTCTAAACAAGATTTTGATAGTTTCTATCAGATTTCTTCTATTCTGTGGCAGTTTGTGATTTCATGAAAATCTGTTCATTAATTCTTGAAATAACCACAAATATACCAACATGCCTCTTATACATACGTACTTATAAAATGTCTTTGTAATATTGATGCGTTATGAAATCCTATATTGAGAATTATGTTTTAGAAACACGTACTGCCAAATTATATATTAAAAAATTATCAATTTTACACTCGGCTAATTAATACACCTAAGTTTTTCTTGTATATAGAAAATCTTATATTTTATAAACTTATATTAAATATATTTTATTATTATTATTATTATTGTTATTGATAAGTGTTTAATTGTTATTGTCCAATAAAACTCGTTAAAAATAAAACTTGTTTTTATGAAGCACTAATATTTTATTTTTATCTTCATCTGTTTGTTTCCTACTTCTTTATGTTCATGGTTCACAGGTATTTGTAAGTATTTTAGGTTTGTTGAATTCCATTCCTAAAGTCATTAATTTATCTCTGCAGATTTCCTGCACCCGTGCAATCAGGAGTTGTGTTTTGTTGTCCGGTGGAAAGATCTTTGTATCAGGACATCCCATGTGTGGTGGCAACTTTGTGGCCTGCGCCAGAACAACATATTATCAATAATTTTGTTTTGCATACATTAACACTTCAACAATGTTTAAAGAAGGAATTTTTTTTTTTTTGGTTTAACGTCCGACTGTTATGCAATTACTGCTAATGCAGACGGTGAAGGATGAAATGAATTTTTGTAACGTATGAAAATATGCCGTGCCTGAATAGGATTCGAACCCAAGACCGCATGATGAAAGGCGAGCACGTTACCAACTACGCCACTGCAGCCGGCGTAGTGGTAAAGAAGGAAATGCAGTATGTTTTTCACAGTGATGAACTCTGCTGTTCTCCATGCATTTAGATCAATCAAAATGTTTGCCAGCGTTATTAGATTGTATGAATGTATCAGCTTGATAAACATTACACATGTATGCATATAAGAGCCACAGTAATTCTCTTGTGTCTTGGATCTCTTACTGAACATGTCGATTAAAGAGAGCGTTAACTTGCAATACTTTATAATATTATCAGCTGGTCGTAAGTTAGTAGGTTATAATTGTTATTGAAAGACCACCAAAATGGCTGATGAAGTACATAACAGAGCTACAAGAGTAAGTATTGGCAATGTTGCGGGCAAGTCATTGGCTAGCTATGAAGTGGGTAGGGGGCAATGCGTATGTTCAGAGCTCATCAACGATGAAAAATAGTACAAACCATCGACGCTCTTTAAATAACGGACTGCAATAGGATTGTATAGTTTATTCTCACCATACACATAATTACTTTTTTTCTAAATTTCAAAGGATGTGAGAAGTAAAACCATCTGTAGGAACCCCACAGAAAAGTTAAAATAAATAATTTATAGACCCTAGCTGGGAACCAAACTTGGGATCTATCACTTTTAAACTAAATTACAAATCAAGTAAAGTTACATTTAAAGCTCATTTAAAATTTAATTGTTGGCATAACAACCAAATATATTATTTTCCTTCAGTTTCCATAGTTCAGAATCAAAAATGACATAACTGATGTGAATGTTTAAGTTAATTCAATTTTGGCTGTTCATTAAAAATTTCAATTTTAAAATAAATTCGGAACAGGCAGGAGCCTAATCCTAGATAGCAAGAAGAAAAATCAATGTGTTTTTTGTAATAAATTTATCAAGATATAGTTATATGTTGTAAAACATTAATTTATAACAAGCATTTTCAAGTGAATACAAGCTGGGAAAAAAATAATCTGTAAAGCAGTGAATAAATCCCAGATAAAGAAGCTGGGTAACAAAAGCAAAGATTAAACTGATGATAATACCAGAGGATAGAATTTTTCTTAAATACAAATGATTAATTATCAACAATATGATTAAATTTTGATAATAGTTGCTGATTGAGAAACTGGGAACTGAAATATTACAAAGTTGGTATTGCAGAAGATTAAAGAATAGCAGACAATATTAACAAGAAATTAAAACACAATGAGCAGTTTTGGAAAATGCACAGGTAATTTTAATAAAATTATACAAAATTAGCGTAATCATATTTTTGACAGGCATGTATCTTCAATAGTACATTTTTACTACTGTCCGCCCCAAAATGACTGTCTTTATTCTAATCCTGCCCTCATCTGGAAATGGGGTTTTTTTGGTTTAATGTCAGACTGTTCTGAAATTACTGCTAATGCAGATAGTGAAGGATGAAATGGTTTTTAGTAACTTATGAAAATATGCCGTGCCTAATAGGATTCGAACCCAAGACCACATGAGATACGAATTTCCATCTGGAAATTGTTGTACATAGTGAAAATTAGACTTATGAGCAATTACAGAACAAACCCAAATGGCATCTAGACTAAGACTGAACTATGTGAATACAGAGGAGGATAAAAATAGTGAGAAAATTAACACATGACTAAGTTGCTAAACAGACAATTGAGGATTACAAAGATTTTCCATAGAGAATAAATAAGAAAAATTAGATGGAAAAGACAGTGGTACAGTAAGGGTTCTACTGCAGATTTAATAATATTTAGTGTCATACATTCACATCAAATTTAATGGTAGAATGTTTTCGCGTGGATAGTTCTGTACTTCAGGCCTGGTGTATACTGGAACACAGGTGGCACAGTGCCTTCGAGACGGGCATGAGCGGGGCAGGGCAGATATTTCTCCCAGCGTATACTGGAGGACACAGGACAGGTGAAACTTTTTTCAGGTTCAGAAATTAGCTCATGTTTGACCATTTAGCGCGTTGAATCATTTTATTGAGAGTGAAAGGTTAGTATCCGATTCATCAAGATTCTGGTATAGAAGCATTAATTTTACTTGTATTGAATTACATAGTTGTATTGTATTTCAAACCGGAGGGAGAAAAGTTTGTGGTAAAGTGACTTTATAAAAAAACAAATTCTTTTCATCTACAGATTGTTATTATTATTATTCATAACTTTCAACTTCTATACTCCTTCCCACCTAAACAGGACCTTTACTGCTTTGTGTTTGTCACTTTCACAAAAGTATTAACTCTGTGTTTCACAAAATATCTAGTGCTAACGCTAACATGTTTAGTTGTTTAGGTAATCAAACGAAAGACTGGTTTGAACCTGTAGAGGTTTTACTAGTAAAACAAGGAGTGAGGTTGTTTACAAATGCCTTCCTCATTAAATGAAAAAGTACGCTTATCAGCATGCCGGGGCCCTCTGAAAAGCACATTTTCCACTCTGCAGATGACACCTTCACTTCATTCACCACAGGGTCTGGCTGTATAATTAAATTCATTACTTTCAGAGGAGACAACTCTGATTAGTGTCTTTTGCACCTCTACCTCTTCTGTTCTTAAATGATTCAGTCATTTAATTGGCTGACCATGTGATAAACCGTAACGGTACAGTAGACTAAACAGTAGAGTACTGATTAGTAACATGAATAAAACACCTAATGTAACAAAAATTCAAGCAAAATTTGAAGACTATCAGTACAACATAATTCAACAGTAATTTTACAAAAAATCTTTTATAACTATAAAATTGAATTTAGTACAGTTATTACAAGCTCTAAAATTGCAAGTTAGGCAGTGCTCCTCAAGAGCGTTTCTCTCAGATTTTAACTCAATTTTGCCAAATTTGGAGTTAACATCTTTAACCTCTGAGGTATAGAGATCAGAGATCTCTGAGGTCAGTCAAGAACTGGTAGTTCTCGCAAACAATACTATGTTTTAGTAACGACTGGAAACAAGAGAAAGAATGTTGTGTATGATGACGAGGTTGTGTATTGGGAAGAATACTTTTCAGCAGAAACAAAGTTACTTAACCCTTCTACTACGGCATGTTTTTCATCGTGTAGTGAACGTTTAAATGTCAAAACACGCTCCCAAAGAAATTCTATCTAAAGCCATTACTACTAGAAAATTATGACAAAATTACAGGCATTTTATACAACACGTGCGGTTATTTGTATTTTAAAAACATAAAAATCAAAAAATAAGAATCGAGGGGTACGAAAAAGAGGCTGCTGTAAGAAAAGGTGTACGACAAGGTTGTTCTTTGTCACCACTACTAGGAATAAAAATTCAAGGAGAAACAATAAAAATGTTGAGATTCGCCGATGATATAGTAGTATTAGCCGAGGCAAAGAATGAACTAGAGGATGCCTTAAATGGAATGGATGAGATCTTGAGGAAGGATTACTTCATGAAAATTAATAAGAACAAAACGAAAGTGTTGTGCAGCAGCAAGAGTGGTTTAGAAGAGATGGGAAATTTAAAAGTAGGCAACGAAAACATACAGGAAGTTGGGGAATTCTGCTATCTAGGGAGTAAAATAACAAAGGATGGTAGAAGCACGAGTGATATCAAGAGTAGAATTGCTCAAGCTAGAAAAGCCTTTGAAATGAAAAACAGCTTACTGACTACAAACATTGATTTACAGATTAGGAAAAATTTCTTGAAACATTATGTTTGGAGTGTAGCATTATACGGAAGTGAAACGTGGGTGATAGGGGCTGTAGAACGGAAGAGGATAGAAGCTTTTGAAATGTGGTGTTATAGGAAAATGTTAAAGATTAGGTGGGTGGACAAAATAAGTAATTTAGAGGTTCTTAGGCGAGTGGATGAAAAAAGAAGTATATGGAAGTATCTTACCAAAAGAAGGGATAGGCTAGTGGGGCATATCCTAAGACATCCAGGTATTGGGCTATCAATAATGGAGGGTAACATTGAGGGAGTAAATTGTAGAGGGAGGCAAAGATTAGAATATATAAAGCAAATTATAAAAGATGTAGGGTGTTACAGGTATGTAGATATGAAACGACTTGCGCAAGATAGAACAGGTTGGAGAACTGCATCAAACCAGTCGAGACTGATGACAAAAAAAAAAAAAAATCAGTTGTGTTTTTCACTAGCTACAGCAGGCGAATCACTTTCTCGAGTAAAAATTTGTAGGTTACTTTATATTTTTGGCTGTAACATGGTAAACAAGTATCATGAAACTGTACAGAACATAATTTGTAGAAGACATTTTCGTGAATAAAACAGTTTTACAATATGAATACGAATAACATTAGCCCTAATAATTGCAGTTTGAAATTTGCAACATGCAAAACAGGAACAGAATCTGATATTTGCGCAGGGTTACATTGTCAAATTCCTGCTCCTTAACACACTTGTTCACAATATGTATGTGAATAGTATTGACATTGAACTCATATACAGTTACAAATACACATACAAAATAAATTATGTAGTAGTGGTAAAAGGATAGGGGGGGTTTGTAATAGGCCATGAAACAGGTTGAGGGAGTTTTGACAAAGAAAGACAATGTTTACTCAAAAATTTCCACATACCACACAAGACAGTTGCATGCAGGATGAAAAGGTTTAATTTTAAAGTATCTATGCATTATTCTGATTTAGTAGGTAGTTCTACGAACCTCATGGATGAAATATTCCATAAGTTACTTTGTCTTGAAGATAGGATGACTTCAAAAGTAACTTTGCAACTTGCAACCATCGTTTCAACCTTGCTATCAATACATTTGCGTTGTTTTAAATGAAAATATAGAACCCTTACAGTTGCGTAATTTGACATATGAACCGAACCAAACGAATCGCTTCATAGATACCTTTGCACAGTAAGGCTTTTAAAGCTGGTAACTACCAGTGCAACTGAGATTGCCACCTGTAGCAGAAGAGTTAATGAAAACTTTTTATACCCTATCACCCATCCGAAGCAGAGGAGGAGGAGGTCTACTATTTATTTAGTACCGCTTTTATGGAAGGTATAACATTTTTAGTTCATGAAGGGAAGCAAATACTGGTCTCCTAGCATTTTATATAGGTATTAAAAAAGTTGTTGCCATAACAACCAATTTATTCATCAGTTTCCATAGTTAACAAATATTTTATTAGTTTCCATAGTTAACAACCAAATACTTTATTCATAATTTTCAATAGTTAACATTTAATACGAAAATTTAAATTTATGTCATTTAAAATAAAATTTTTTCATATGAAATGGAGTTCAGTAATGGATTACATGTACTATCAATGTTGTCATGAGATGAAATGAGATCAAAGCAATTCTCCAAAAAGAAGATCGAATGAGAATTTACAATGAAAAATTCTGGAAAATAAAAAGGTAATGTTTGATTATTATCATATGAATAATAATACTTTTAATAACTATAATTCTATTTTATAACAATATAATATTAATGTAATTCGTAATAGCCTATAATAAAACATAATAATAATATAATATTCTATATTTAATTCTGTATTAAATATAGAACTATATTAAATATAGAAGCAGTCGCACATGCACACTGATGCTTTCCCCCCTTTACCCCTCTACACAAAACTGAGTAAATTATAGTTTCTTTTTTATCAATTTTTTTAAATACACTCACGCGCCTCCCTTGAAATTCTTCTACCCTCTCCCTCCACAGGTTAGGTAATTAATTTTTAAAAGTCAAATATAATTATTATAAATTTTATAATAATCATATTTGACTTTTAAAAATTCACAATCACACATAGGACTGTAAGACTTAAAATTATCTCCAGACTTACATTTCTCTACCGCGCAGTTTCTACATACACTTTTTAAGCTGTGGTTTATTTTGAGAAAATGTTTTCTTCATAAACCTTATAATAAATAAATGTGACCTGTAATATTGCCTATAGCTTAATTACACAACTAGAAATATTTGACTTACTGTAATTACCAGCGACCTTATTCAATTGGAAAAAAAATGTTTCTGTGAATAAATCGCCTTTTCAGTATTTCTGTCACTGGCGTCTTCACTATCAGTCTTACTAGTACATACCTAACAATTTCCTTTTTTTACCAGGTATCAACAAAACTGTGGAAGAAGAATAGCTAATTCAAGTCTTTAATTTAATTCTTAATTTTTAGAACTGTGGAAAGAGAAACATCACAGTAGTTAGCCACTCGCTCATGGCTTTTGTTAAGAGGCAGGAAAAGGCATTTTTGTTTAGCTTCAACTTCACAGTATTTTATTACACTGCATAATAGATTTTGTTCAGCACTGAATAGTACTGCCCACGTTTACAAGAAACTAACATTTCTGTTTACAGTTACAAACAGTTATATTCGTACATCTAACCTACAAAAAATCCCCCGATATACTGTATTTGCTCTGGGTATAGTATAAGTTGTTGTGTTGTTGTACTGAAAGCAGTCGCGCATGCACACTGATGCTTTTCCCCCTTTACCCCTCTACACAAAACTGAGTAAATTATGTTTTTTATCAATTTTTTTAAATACACTCACGCGCCTCCCTTGAAATTCTTCTACCCCCTCCCTCCGCAGGTTAAGAATCACTGTTCTGGAGGATAGAGAAAAACGTTAGTGGTACAGGCCCCCCTGTGAAAAATAGAACACAGGAAATGGTCAGTTTTAGTCTTCAGTTCAGTTCATTAAGACAAAAAAATTTTCATTTCTTGTTTTCATTTTTTTTTAAATGTTTTCAATTTTTAAAATAGACATGAAATTAATACTTTCCCTCCTATGTATTCATCTAGGCAAGAGAAACTAACAAAACAGTAGACAGTAGTCAATTTCCACTAAATGTATTTCATTTAGATAATTCAGTTGAAACTGACTAATTAGTCAACCTTTCACAGTGTAAAGATATGTTTTACCCCTCAATGTTACCACACTAAGCACTTGATACTACTAGTTTCCACTTAATATTTTACCCAAACTGGCCAATAAAATATAATGTCTCTTTATTATTGCTTTTCTTTTAATCCTGGCATGCAAACTTAAAACTAGAACTCGGGAAATGTTACCGTAGTCTGGAACTAAATTTTTCCTTTGAAATACAATGAACAAATTTGTTGAAATGCTGCATTAAGGATGTATCAAAGGCATATCCTTCGAATTATTTTTTAAATTCTTTGTTAGGACATTACGTTCAGAAAGATTTGGAGAAATGTTTCAAGAACCAACTTCCTGGCGTGTTCAACGGTTTTAACTACTTGCAACAAGAAAATAAGATTTACTGTTAAGAGAAAAGTCTTACAGCATAACTCTTGAAAATATCTTAAAATTTTAAGTAAAGTTCAATTTGATTTTTCTTTTTTTTCTTCAGATGCCCTCTCCATTACGGAGGTTGGCTATCATCATGGTTAGTCGTACTTTGTCTACTGCTGCTCTGAAAACGTCATGCAACGAGCAGTTAAACGCTTCTCTCTGGTTTCTTAACCAGGATATTCTTCTGCGTCCCATCGAGCGTTTACAAACGATTTTTCCTTGGATTATGAGATAAAGAACCTCGTATTTAGGTCCCCTCATGATGTGTCTAAAGTATGTCAGTTTCCTTATCTTTATGCTTTGCAGGATTTCCAGCTCTTTCCCCATTCTTCTGAGGACTTCTATATGTGTGACCCTGTCTGTCCACAATATTCGAAGTATTCACCGGTAGGTCCATATTTCAAACACTTGTAGACGGGTCTCACATTCTTTGTTGAGTGTTCATGCCTCTACCCCATACAAGAGGATGGGAAAGACGTAGCACTTTAATAGGCGGGTCCTGGTTTTGAGGCTCAGGTCACGGGCCGATAGAAGGGTTCTCATTTTTAGAAATGCTGCCCTGGCTTTTTCAATTCTGATTTTTATTTCTGACAGGTGGCTTGCACCGCAGTTGACTCGGGTTCCCAGTTAGTTATAGGCTTCCACTTGTTCGATTCTGTCTTACCAAGCAAAAAGTTGTTCTTGTGATTGTTAGACAGTTAAAGATCTGAAAACTCTGCTACAATGCAGATATTTTACTTCGAGAAGATATTAAAAAATATAATCACAAAATGTCCAATGGCTATTGTCACCCATAATGATTGATAACTAGTTGTGTAAGCAAAACACTACCAAAAAATTTTAACACTATTTTAAACTCAAAAACTACTCACAAAATAAATGTTCCAGGACGTTTTTCACGTGTCAGGCCAAATTTTTTATTTTCCAAATGAGCATTTGTCTGATGCCTATTGGGATGGACTGGACTGATGTCTTCTTGACTACAATGCTGAAAGCATTTTGACCAATCACTGAACCATTTAAAACAAATAAATATGCTGTGTTATCCACTCTACTGAACCAACCATGGTTGATGCACAGATGAGTAAATTACAGCAAACTATATTTTAGCTAATTAGCTCACCCATATGATTAATCACTTTTGAAACATCTATGATAAAGCCAATTATTACACTACCCAGTTATACAGCTTGCACGGGTGTTCCCCCCCCCTGTATTGTGTCTATTCTAATCCTGCCATCGTCTTGAGTCAAGGTGGAAATTGGGAACTGTTGAGTTCCAGGTAACGCAGACAAGGTCAGGATTAGAATTAGTGTAACCTGACTCGACTACAGAAACGTAAATGTGTGTGCATGACTAAAAGAAAATACATTTAACACATTCATTGCTAGAGACTCGCCTAACGGGTCATGGGTTGGTGTTACTGCCAGGCTGCAATCTCACCTAGCGGGTTTGTTTTGCTATTTTAAGTAATTCCAGAAAGACACCGCCTGTCAGATATCAGTTTGTTGCTATTAAATAGTCCTCAGGAAGGTTTTTCTTTGTAACCGTGCAGTTTGTTTTTGAATTTTCTTCATACGATCTTCTAACCTTGTATAATAGTATACTCATTCAATATATTCAATATTTATTTTAACGGGCTTTCAGGGTACAGTTGAAGCAGTGAATTTAGTCTTTGTTGGTGTCTATTCAAAATAGCTTACACTTTTAGATTTACTTTAAAAATATATTATTTGCAGTTTAAAATTATATACGAAATTACGTGTTAATCGTAAAGGTAAATGGAAAAATTGAAACAAGAAATACATTTATTAGAACAGGCGAAAATAAACTTAAAAAAACATTAACTTGTTTACTTTTTATGTTATTAGGAAACATAAATCCATGTATAGGTTGCAAATAAAAAATCTATAAAAACGTGAGTAACATAAGTTGTAGGCTCTTCATAAAGCAAGCGGAGAACATGCTGCACGAGTAATCAGACCGACGGGAGAGATACCTCATAATTGTTCAGCATTGAATGTAGACCTGGTGTAGTTTTGATTTGTACAGATCCTTTATTTCTTAGCTCACTTATTTACTGTTACTACAAGTTAATTTCTAGTGAATATTAAGTTGTCATTGATTATATAAATTTTTTTGTTTTTTAACTGTTTAAGATTTGATTCAATAATACAGCATTGAATTGGAATCTCTAGCAAGAGTACTATCAACAACTGTGTGAGCCGGGATGTGAGTTACGATTCCCACTACTTGTTATTTCATTACATAATTTAGAACATTTTCATATAGCAGGGTTATGATATTGTGAAGCATTAACTTAAGTACCTCAGGGAGAGATAATGCAACTGAAACACTGAAAAATAGCAGATTATAAAAGATGGTCAGTGCACTTCAAGGTTTTCACCACCTGTTTTCAAGCACTCTCAAGACAAGCCAACATCAGGCACTATAATACTACCACAAACCTTTTTTGTCTGTAAGCACTTTAATGACACAATAATTGGAAAGGGTGGTCTAAGAGAATAGAGGCAATTTGAGAAAAAGATCCACAGGATAATTGGTTAGAACAGTGGTTCCCAACCTGGGGGCGATCGCCCCCTGGTGGGCGATTTGGGTTTTTTACAAACAAATAAACTAAACTCTTTGTTGATATTTTTTATGGTCGAGCTCCTACACATGAGATGAAGAATTCTGGACACAACTGCTTTGGTTGATTATTTGTTGTGAACAATAATAAATCTTTTTTACAGAATAACATACTTTATTATTTATCAACACATTACTTCAAATTAAATTAGGTATACGATGCTAAGAGAAGGGGGCGATAGGTGTAAGTCATCCTTCACAAAGGGGCGATGCCCCATAAAAGGTTGGGAACCACTGGGTTAGAACATACAATACAAGTTAAACGACGAGAGGATATGTACACAAGACAAACTAATGGTTAAGGAACATTTTTGAATACTAAAACTGTACGAATATATAGATGACTGTGTATAATGTATAACTGTATATAATGGATGACGTACAGTAGACAAAAATGTAAACTATCAAACTATAAGCCAGGGTTCAAAATTTAAAAATAGGCAAACCAACATCAATCACTATAATACTATCACACAAAACCTGTATATCTGTAAGCAACTGAGTGCCGTAGAATGATCCAGAAGGCTGGATTATTCCACATACTTTTGAATGATAAAATTGTACAAACAGCTGTGTACGATAGATGACATAAGGTTGACAAAAATGCAAACACATTAAAAACAAGAAACCTTAATTTAAAAGTACGTAACAAAAACCTACAGAAATTTGGGAAAACTACAGAAAGGAAAAACATATCTAGGGAAAACTAAGGATGGTAGAAGCACAAGTGTTAAAGAATTGCTCAAGCTAGAAGGCCTTTGAAATGAAAAACAGCATGTACAGACTACAAACATTCGTTTACAGATTAAGAAAAATTTTTTATAAGACTGTAGTGTAGCATTACACGGGAGTGAAATGTGGTCGAATGAAACTTGGTTTTAAAGGAAAATTTTTAGAAGATTAGGTGGGTAGACAAAATAAGTAATTTATAGGTTCTGACACGAGTGGATGAAAGAAGTATATGGAAACTTCTTACCAGAAGGGATAGGCTAGTGGGGCATATCTTAAGAAGACATCAGAGTATTGCTCTATAAATAATTGAGGTTAATAATGAGGGAGTGAATTGTAGAGGGAGGGAAAGGTAAGATGTAAAGCTAAACGATGTAGGGTATTGTAGGTATGTAAATGTGAAACAACTTTTTTTTTGTTTTACGTCTTGTAATTGCTGCTTATGCAAGCTGTGAGAATGATAATAGATAAAGATGAATGATTAAAAAATGCCAGATCTGACGGGGAATCGAACCGTGTACCCCGGCATAGAAGCCAGTTGCACTAGCTACTACGCCAAGAGGCCAGCCAATATACAACAGCTTGGAAAACTGCATCAAACCAGTCGAGAGACTGATGACCAAATAAACCTAAATAAATCAGAAAATAGGAAAACTGGAATCAACATCATGGTACTGGAACATGAAATACAAACAATAAAATTACAAATTGGTAAAATACTTAAGTGCTTCCACAGAGTGAAAGCAGAACAAGGTGGATAGAAGGAGAAAAACAAGCATAGAATGTTCGTGAAAATTTGGGCTAAAAAACGAGCTTCTTGAGATCACTAAACTGCACATGTTGCCTAAACGACCTTATATGAAAGAAACAACGCATTCAACTGATGTCACTCATGGTGATTGACATCAGTTTACATCTGTATGTTAAGAATTAGATATGTTAGGTAAAACCAGTAAAACTCCTTATATAAACTCACTAAATTTAAAAGTAATTATATTTTATAAAATAATTTAATTAATATTTTAAAAAGTAACTCACAAAAATAATGTTTACCTCATTTTCAACCATATTTGATGGTACAAACTCGAATGAACTGACCTAGGGTCGTCCACTAGAATAGAGCTATCATGTTGATGATCAGTTACAAACTCCTGAAACAAATCAATGGTGTTGATGATAATGCATTAAACCAATCCATAGAGAGGTTAGATGAGCTCATACATGAATAAACATTGTTCATTAAAAAATGTTCGATAGTAGGCCTATCTGAACACTTGTTTGGCACTTCCCTCTCACCAGTGAATTGTTTATTTATTCTACTCCAGCCTTTGTATTGTGGTAACGTCTTGGCCAGGCTTGCAAAGATATGAAATTCCAAATCTCCCAACATACTGAATACATAAAAGAAGCTAGTATAAAAAAATTTATATGCAGGAAATTTTTGGATATTAACAGTATTTGGTATTTTAATTAAAATTGTGAATTATTAATGACTTGTTTTCAGCTACGATGCATGTCAAAGATTGTTCCAATTTAGCTTGCAGCAGCAAATTCACTACTTTTTGGCAAACAGATTCCAAAGTCAGATTTAGCAAAGTGAGAATATAATTTTATTTAATTCAAATTATAACTTAATTAAAATATTTGTAAACATTTACAAAAAAGGAGGTGTTCCTATGTTTCAGAAAATTATATTTCAAACAACCCTACAAAAATTTGTTTTCAAAATAATTAAAAATTACGAATAATCGGCTTAATTGTAAACCAACATACGACTCAAGTTTTGTGATTTTCGTTATAAAATAATGTCAATAATGTGATGTATTCTGTTCCAAACCTTCTAACTTAAAAAAAAACCTTAGAACAAAAGGGAAGGTGGAAAACATTTTCATAATTTTAGATAAAACAGTTATCTTCATGTTCTCTGTGTTATAACCAACAAACAAAGCAACCATTTAACTCTTTACAGCAAATGACACTCCAGAAATCAGAACGACAAAACTTATGACTCATATAAAACCACGTAACTAATTTGTAACTTTGTTTTGACAAATAAAATTAAAATACCAGATGGAAATTTAATAAACTATAATTTAAAAGGTTTTAACGAAACAGATGTTAAAATTTAGCCTAGTATTTAAAATTGCATGACAACTAGTTTTGTTTATAGTAAGTTTATTATCATGACAAAGCAAAGGGTCTGGTAACTAAACAAAGAATTTACTTTTCTTAAAAGTGCTATATTTTTCTGTAACAGCAATTTTGTGGATAAGTGCATAAAGAGTAAAATGTAACACTACTATAAAGTCATTTTCAATTCAACTGTCAAGCATTAGCTGGGTTCAACTGAGCTATTCCACTGATTTTAAAAGATTTAAATGCAGACTTTTTTCTTAACGCGATTAGAATACTGAGATTAAAAAACTGAAAAGAGATTGCAATGTAAGTTGCTAGTTACTACACTTACAACAAACTAAAAGCTAAACTTCAACTGTAAAGACACTAAAAGTGAAAGAATTTTGATAAGGTTTATTTATTTTTATTTTACTCAGTTTATAAGGGTGTTAACAGTGAACAGTTTTTCTTAAATTAAAACCAGTATATTACCCATGATTTTTTTTCAGCAATCTTGGTTCATACTGTTTATTCTGACGACATGGTGATACAGAATGTACTATTGTGAAATAATTACCACAGTCCTAAGGGTAGGCCTCCACAAAGAATATTTATAAATTAAAATTTTAAGTAGTAAAAAGCTACAGTTTATACTCAGTTATGTTAAAGTAGTAGATAATTTATAAAAATGAACTCACTCTGAATCAAATTAATTTTCCAGGTTCAACTGTCAGGCCAATTTTCAATTTCCTCTGGTGCGTTGGCTGGAATAGATTGAGTTGAACTTGTCTACTGGAAGCTGGAGGCACGTGAAGCTGCTGGCGTAAGAGGCCATCTCAGCTGGACTAGAATGGGCTGCAATGGTCCACTGGAAGCAGTTGGAACATTAACCTGCTGGAAAAAGGGCCTCAGCGAGGCTGGGCTAGAGCTGCACTCATCCACTGGAAGCTTTTGGAACGTAATTTGGTGTAGAAAAATCTGAAACAAATCTATTTCTGCTGCGTCTTCCACGCCACCCAAGAGGTGCACAGCTAGGCGCGTTACGGAGAGCTTTGATAAGTGAGCTCTTCCCCACGATCAAACAATGTCCAAAAGACCATTGTCCGATAGTAGGCCTATCAAACACTACCGGGTAACTTCTCCACGCGCGGGTGTTGTCCCCCCCAGTGTATTGTGTCTTTATTCTAATCCTGCCCTCGTCTGGGTCAGGTGGAAATTGGGAACAGTTGAGTTCCCTGGGTCGCAGACGAGGCCAGGATTAGAATTAGTGTAACGCGACGCGACCGCGGAAACGTACACTGTGTGGTTGTATGTGTATGTGTACGTTGTGTTTGTGTGTGTATTTGTGTTGTTTGTGTATGTGCATGTGTATATGTTATGTATGTATATGTGTTGTGTGGGTTTGTAACACACACACACGGTAGAGAAAACGCGAAACGAAACAAAGCGGAACGAAAGTGAAGACAAGGACAAACCGAACAGAAAAACAAGAAAGGAAAGACAAGACAAAGACAAAGACAAAGACAAAAGAGTGTGTGTGTACGTGTGTGTGTGTGTGTGTGTGTGTGTGTGTGTGTGTGTTGTGTGTGTATGTTGTGTTTTGTTTTTGTGTAATGTGTTGTTTGTGTAAATACGCGCGCGATTGAAACATAAATTTCGAAATTTAGAGACGGGTGTTGTAGTGTAGTGTTGTATAGTGTAAACGGTACGCGAATGAAA
Source organism: Catonia carolina (assembly GCA_035578175.1). NCBI lineage: Eukaryota > Metazoa > Arthropoda > Insecta > Hemiptera > Achilidae > Catonia > Catonia carolina. The sequence continues at coordinate 44,691,632 of JAQMRL010000004.1, forward strand.
TCCATATGGTTGAAAGTTTACATTATTAGGTCTTTCCTTTTCTTCTTGCTCAAAAATCAGTTGTTTGATTGTTACTTTATTTTTCTCAGGTACATTTACATGACATATAATTTAAGTGTGGTAACCGTAAGTATTTTTTTTTTTCAACATAGTTTAAAATAAATTTCTCTATATAAATACTTTTATTAACTGTTAGTTTAATATATATCTTAAATTATTTTCGTTTCAAACAAAATCACTGTACAGACCTTTGAACAGAACTGTGACGTCATTCGTTTCCAACAAAATATTATAAAGTTCTACGAACAAAACTGGGACGTCATCAATAAGGGTCTACCTAATTTAATGCGATTCGCAATTTGGTTTTAGAATTTTTGCACTGGTACTATCATTTTCATACTACGTACTTGTAAAGTTTTCATCTCAACTTTGCTAACATTTTAATCCAGATTGGATTATCGGTATAACACGATTGAAGTTTATTCAGGCACGGCATCTTTTCATACGTTACAAAATAATCATTTCATCCTTCACCGTCTGCATTAGCGCAGTAATTGCAGAACAGTCGGACGTTAAACCAAAAAAAAAAAAAAAAAAATATTTTTTTTTGTCACTGAAAAGATATGGTAGTATTTATTACAAACTGAGACAGCGAGTTAGCAACATCGAATATTTGTTACATATTATTAGGTAGGTAGTACATCTGCAACATAATTTGGTTAACGTAACCAATAAAATCGTATTGTTTTTGTAGCCTTAATTTTTTTTAACTGTTTAATAAAATCATAATCAATAAAAATTTTTATACAGTTAAATGTAAGAGTAAAATTAGAGAAGACTGAGTAAGCTCTTCATATATCAACTCAATCATTCTGGTGTTCGGTTTTACGTTATGTTCTATTAGCAGTACAGAATTTTGAAAATGCTATTCAATGTGGTGTTGAATAATTCTATAGTGGTATTAGAGCACTCTAAAATAGGATCACTAATTTGAACTAAATTTTGTGAAGCATAATAATTATTGGATCAGTATTATGATAGCAATAAGCAATAGTTTTCAGTTCCAGAAATGTGGTTATTGGAACAATGCATTTGACTACTGAACCATTAAGGATTCCTGTTCTAGAAATCTGCCTGACGATAGAATTATGTGTAAAAGGAATGATGGCTGATTTTACAAAAGGATATTAGACCTACTGAAGGTTACTAAATCTTGTCGCCAGAACTTCTAGAACATTATATAAACCAGTTTAATTAAGGCGTGTTAATCTGCAGTTGAACGGTGAGTTATAGATTTTTACTTAAGAGCTAATGCAGTAGTTGTATGAAGAGCTGAGCAATAAAATACGTAACTTGCATTAATTCTCTACAAAGTCACCATATGAATTAAGACATTTGTCATACTGATGCACCAGCTTCAATATGCCCTCATCATATTCTTCTGCTGCCAGTTCATTTAGCCACTGATTCACAACATCTTAAAATTTAAGTGATGAATTTATTTCATCACCCACGATTGCTTACGTACGACCCAAGAATTCTTTCAATTTTCCGAATAAATGGTAATCTGAAGGCGCTAAATCTGACTAGTATGGTGGGTAGCATTTCTCTCAGATTTTAAAGGTAATTTTATCTCAATTTCACCGAATTTGAAGTTAACATCTTTAACCTCTGTGGTACAGACTTTTATATGCGGATCTGCCAAGAACTGGTAATTCTCGTGATCCTATGATTTAGTAACGACTGGAAACAAGACAAAGAAATGTTGGTGTATGATGAGGTATCAGAAGGTAATGTTGTGTATTAGGAAGAATATTTTTCAGTAGAACTAAAGTTACTTACCCTTCTGCTATGGCGTGTTTTTCGTTGTAAATGTTAATGTTGAAACTCACTCCTTAATAAATAAGGCCATTGCCAATAGAAAATTGTGAAAAAATAACAGGCATTTTATACAACACATACGGTTTTTTTTTATTTTAAAAACATAAATATCGGTCGCATTTTTTGCTAGCTACAGCAGGAAAAACACTTTCCCGCGTCAAAATTTGTAGGTTACTTTATATTTTTGGCTGTATCATGAAATTGTACGAACATAATTTGTAGAAGACACTTTTGTAAATAAAACCGTTTTACAATATGATTTAGGGTAACATTTAGCCCTAATAATTGCAGTTTGAAATTTGCAACTCGCAAAGTGGGAACAGAATCTGATTTTCGAGCAGTGTTGCATAGTCAAATTCCTGCTACCTACCCTCTTGTTCACAATACGTATGTGAATAGTATTGATATTGAACACATACAGTTAAAAATACTTACAAAAACTAAATAGTAGTTGGTAACAGGATAAGGGGGTTTGTAGTAGGGCATGAAACAGGTTGAGGAAGCTTTGACGAAGAAAGACGATGATGTTTACTCTCAAAAATTTCCGCATACCATGCAAACAGTTGCATGTAGGATGAAAAGGTATAATATTATAGCATCTATGCATTATTCTGATTTAGTAGGTAGTTCTACAAACCTTATGGATGAAATTTTCCATAAGTTACATTGTCTTGAAGATAGGACGACTTCAAAAGTAACTTTTCAACTTGCAACCATCGTTTCAACCTTGCTATCAATACTTTTGCTTTGTGTTTTAACAGGTTGAGTACTGTGAGACATATTTATCTCTCAGTGGCTAATCCCACATCGGTTTTCAAAATAAAAAAAAGTTGGGTCATGTTTGGTACAACTATTTTTTTAATTTTTAAGGTGTGAAAAAAAATCCAAAATAACTTTCTTGTTTATAGTACCTATGTGATTACAGCTTGTTAAAGTTGAGATAAATTAATCTCTCGTAGCACTGGAGGATGAAAATCTAATTTTGGGGAAAACAATGAAGACAAAAAATGGGGTCTTTTCCGTTTTATGTATGCCAATATCAAATCTGAATTCCCTGAATGCGCATGTGTTCATTTCTCCCTTTACCTTACTGAATACTCAACTGAGACTTGACACATCTATGCTGCGTACATACGTCCTTCTTAGTCTCATTATATATTATAGTACTATCTTACAAGTTTTGTTGTTTGATTTCTTATTTTGCTATTACTACATTACTATACGTTTTATTGTTTTAATCATTTACATTGGGAAGAGAGAGTCTTGCGAGTGTTTCACACAGACTTTTGGCGCGCTAGAATCAGGAGTGGGAGTATTGTGTAACCCTTCAGGGAATTCGGATTTGATAGTGGCATACAGAACACGTAAAAGACCCAAAAAAGTCCTTAAAATTTAAAAATAAATAAAATAATTAACTTTTATAATAAGCATAAACCGAAAAAGAAAACTACACAATTTACTACACTGATCAAACAAAACATAGCCAAACACAATGAGCTAGAAATATAACTGGAGGTAGCACTATGAAAATGAATTGCGTGCCGTCAGGCTGTCACGCCACCATATTGTGGTGAGGATAGATAACGCGCGGTATTCAAACTATCATACAAATCAAATGACCGAAAGTTGATAATATAACATTTAATGTAATATTTAGGGAATCAATTCTCGATAACAAAGTTCATACTAATTTTAGTATTCATTAGTAGTTTAATACAGTATTCCTGTAACGTAATATTTTGTTTAAAAAGGCAAAAATACATTACATTAAATCTACTGAAATGCAACATAGGCCAAATTACATTGATGTGAAAAATTGTTGTGTTCTTTCTTATTGGTTTCTTCAATATGTAAATACACCAATACATATTGAGAATATTTTATTTTACAATTATATTAGTTATTTTAATATATTGTAGGTCCTATCAACTTAGCTTTAACTAAGTTATCAAGAAATTCAAAATCAAATAACCCATACCTTTGTTTTTGATAAGCCTTTTAATTTAAATTGTTCAACTAAGTTATCAAGAAATTCAAAATCAAATAACCCATACTTTTGTTTTTGATAAGCCTTTTAATTTAAATTGTTCGTACATATTTCAATAATTATTATCTTAGCTGAAAAATAACTTTTTGTAAAAATATTTAAATTTTAACTTTTGAAAATTTACTTTGCAAAGATTTTTATCTCAAGATATTTGATTTAAGTTATTAGTAATGTAGGTCTACCTTGTCCAGGATTATCACTTAACAAAAGTACATTTTTAAAATTAAATTACCTTGTAACTAGTTCAACTTCACCTATACTCTTCACACAAGATATAAATTATTTATGTTGTTGTATATAACACGGCCTAATCCTGGTTTAAAATCATACTACTACCTATCTCTCCACATTTTACTGATGTTTGCATACATTTGGAAAGATCACTAAAAATAATTTCTCTTTAAGAATACAGGATTGTAAATAGAAACACGAAGGAATTTGTTAAAACCATTTATTATTTGTTTATTTAAAAGTTAAACAATTCTGTAAAACTTAAATAGTTTTGTTGGTTGGTATAACATATTTCATATCAATGTTTCAGAATAGGATTGTGGATAGGGTTGCCAGACCTCAGTATTGTGAATGGTCAGTTTGTGTTTTATAATCTGCGTTCATATCGCACAAAGCAAGTAAATCAGAAATGTCAGTATTTTGATCAAACAAGTTGATGGTAAAACAATAGTACCATAGCGTATTGTCGCCAGCGGCTCCCACCATTATCAGCGATATGCATACGGTTCCAGAACCGGCCGTGACTAGCGCTGCCGACACGCAGTAAGGAGTGTTTCCCCTCCACCTGGAAGGGGACTCGCGTGGAAGGTATTTAAACAACGGTATCGGTCCGCGGAGCTCATTCTCAAGCCAGCTTTCCAGCAGAGAAGAACCAAGAAGAAGAAGAAGATGAACAGCCCAGCCGAGCCCGGACGAAGCCATCCCTGGACGACGCTACCGGTGGCGGACGCCACATTCCCGCACCGGTCAGCCGACACCACTGTGAAGACGGAGGCTAGCGCAGGCCCGGAGGGAACCGCCTCGGCCGCGCTATCGGCCGACGGCCTACGCCGACCCGACACTGCGGGGCTCTGGGGGCCACCACTGTCACGCTGCAGTGGGGACCCAACTGCCGCTGAGGGAAGGCTAGGCCTGAATCCGGTAGCCGAGCCGTCACCCTTCGGACACCGCACTACACACGCCAGCTCGCCGCGTCCGGCCACCTTCAACGGCCCTTTTCAGGGCCACCAAACTTCCAACTACAACGGTCCTTTTCAGGACCCCCAACCAATCAAACGGCCCTTTTCAGGGCCACCAAACTCACAAGTAAGGTTCTGCCACGTGTCGTCGGCCCCGGTCGGCGACAAGTGGCGCCCAACGTGGGGCCCTGATCGTTCAGAAGTTTCTGGACCCAGCCATGATACTACCGGCTACATGCCAGTCGGCAACACTGCATACACGGCGCCCAACGACATAGACCGCATAGTAATGGCCATTCGCTCAGCTATACCTGCCATGCTCACCGCCACCTTCACCGGCCTACCACATGAAGATCCAGATCGGTTTTTAAACCGGATACAGGCACAATTAGTAGAACAGAGGATTCCAGAGGAACAGTGGGTCGAATTTGCCGAGAAACAACTACGAGGAGAAGCAGCAACGTGGTTCAAACGATTCCACGGTCTACAACTTGATTGGCCCGAATTTGTCAGCCGATTGCGACACAACTATTGCGGGCTACAGACCACCACAAAATTATGGTCCGAACTCTACGGTAGGAAGCAAGGCCCGAACGAGTCCGTAGAGTTATTTCTGGTGCAGAAGACTAGACTCTTACGTCGGCTTGCTCCCGGTAGCGTGTCTGAGTTTTTGCCAATGCTTGTGGAGCAACTTAGGCCACAAATACGAATGCAACTACGAGCAGCGCCCGTTCAAGATTTCGAGGAACTGCTCGACCGAGCAATGTTAGCTGAAGCGGACGAAATGGAGATGCGGACAACACTCAAGCAGAAAGAGAAGCTAGAAGGCCACAGCGATCCTAGGCAGGGCTCGCTGAATCCAGTAGGTGGCTCGACAGGAGCGACCATGGAAGACAAATCGGCTCGACGGAAAAGTAGTCTCGCCCCTTGGTGCCACTACTGTCCAGAACGGCACTTCCACCGGGATTGTCCGGTCCTTAAGGCGAAGCAGGGAAACGACCAGGGGCCCCGGGCAAGCAATCGACCGGGGCCCTCAACCAACTAGGCTCTGACATCCCGAGAATTACTGTACAAGTTGCGGGACAACTTGTAAGAGCAGCGATTGACTCAGCGGCCAACTTGAGCTTCGCACGAGCAGACTTATTGCCCATGGAAGGAAAAAGAACACAGCAAACTACCAGCATCGATCTAGCGCTCAACAGTGCTACTTGCCAGGCTACCGAAGAGGTTGAAACGGAAATCTTATGCGGAGGTATGAGAATAACCACGAAGTTTCTTCTAGTACCAGGGCTCCGAGAAGAAGTGATCCTGGGACACGACTGGCTAAAGAAACATCAGGCCGTACTTGACTACAGCCGTGGCTGCTTACACTTGGGTTGCGAGAACCGCAAGACGATCTTCTGGCATGATAGGCTCGAATCTGAGTGTACGGTGATTGACTGGACCGCCTTGACAAATGCAGCTCCCGTGGCAGTGCAGGAAGAATTAGAGGCCATTCTAAAGCGACATAAAGTAGTATTCTCCAGCGACCCTCTTCGAGTAACACGGTCCATGGTGCACGAAATTAAACTAAAAGAAGGAAGCAAACCATTTCGGCTGCCGATGTACAGGTACAGCGAAGAGAAGAAACGAATCATAAGGGATCAAGTCGAAGAAATGCTGAAACAGGACGTAATAGAACCCACGACATCGCCCTACAACTCGCCAATCGTCATCGCGAAGAAGAAAGATTCTACCCCTCGCTTTTGTGTCGACTTTAGGCGATTGAACGAACTCACCGAGGATGTAGACTCGCAGCTGCCACTCATCCATGAGACCATTAAAGACCTGGGCAGCGCTCGAATCTTCTCCACCATCGATCTGAAGAGTGGTTATTGGCAAATTCCGATGGAGGAGTCGGCCAAGCATTTTACGGCTTTCTCAGTTCCAGATGGCGGCCGATATCAATTTCGTGTCATGCCGTTTGGCCTAAAAAATGCACCCAGCACGTTCCAGCGACTAATGCAAGACGTCCTCACCGGTCTCCTTCGTCACTGCTGCCTGGTGTATCTGGACGATATCGTCGTCTATTCGGAAAACTGGGACGATCATCTCCGCCATCTCGACCTCGTACTGGAACGACTTCAGATGCACCACTTGACCTGTTCCCTGGAAAAGTGCAAATTTGGCCGGGACCAGGTTTCTTATTTGGGGCATGAGATCACCCCCGCCGGCAATATACCGCAGACGCAGCACCTGCAAGCCATCGTCAACCACAAGGCACCGAGCTGCAAGAAAGAACTACAGAAGTTTTTGGGCACATGCAACTGGTTACGGGAATACATTCCTCGTTTTGCAGAAATATCCGAGCCATTGACAGATCTATTGCGAGGAAGGAGTTGGAAATGGACGGAAGGCGCTCAGCAAGCCTTCGAGAAGATTCGCCAGGCGTTCAATCAACCACTGCAGTTATCCAGGCCAGATCCAGAACTTCCAATGGTGTTGCAAACTGACGCCAGCCAGAAGGGAATAGGTGCCGTGCTGTATCAACTGACCGAAAGCGGAGAACGGAGGATCATCTCTTACGCTAGTGCAAAATTGCGCGATGCGGAAAAGAAGTACCATTCGAATGAATTGGAGTGCCTCGCTTTGGTGTGGGCGATAAAACGCTATCGGCCGTATCTCGAGGATCGCCATTTCATCCTGAGAACGGACAACAAAGCACTAACTTGGCTCAAACAGGCAACCGGGCAGAAGACAAAATACGCCCGCTGGGCCTTGTTGGTTCAGAGCTTTAAGTTCGAACTTGAGCACTGTCCTGGGCGAGAAAATGAATTACCAGACTTGCTGTCCCGGGATCCGGCAGAAGAAAGCACCGAAGAGTTGCAGGATGAGAACCGGCTGCACCCGGAGGAGAAGAGTCGTACAACCAACGAAGTCATCGTCCCACAACCTCGACTCCAAGAAATCACCGCGGCTCCTCTCTTCCAGCAGGTAAAGGAGGCACAGAACGCTGACCCCTTCTGCCGACAAATACGGCAAACTCCTGGGTCCGCAGCTGACGAGAATCTCCGAGTGGATGACGACGGCCTCATATGGACAACTCGACGCAGTACTGGCCCTCACGTGCGACCGCCTGGCGTATACGTTCCGCCTAGCAGCCGTCTTACCGTCATACGCCATTACCACGATGCCCCAGAAGCAGGGCACCCCGGAGCAGAGGAGACTCGACGAGCGATAGGCCAGGATTACGACTGGTCAGGAGTAGCTATGGACGTACGGAAATACATCAGAGAGTGCCGAACTTGTTCCCGCTATAAACGAGGACCAAACCCTGCGTCAGACCATCAACGAGTGAGAAAGCCAACAACATGCTGGAAGCACGTGGCCGTTGACATCATGGGCCCGTACCCGGAGACCAAGCGAGGAAACAGGTTTCTGGTAGTGGTTACCGATTTGTTTTCTAGGTGGGTCGAAGCAAAACCCGTCCCACGCGCAGACACAAAAACCATCTTCGACTGCCTGGAAGAGGAAGTCTTCTGCCGCTGGGGGTATCCTGCTGTCCTTTTGACTGACAACGGCACCGCACTGACAAGCCGGCTGTGGAAGAAGTTGTGCCGGCAGCGAAACATTACGCATTGGACCGCTCCCGTCTACCATCCCAGAGCGAACCCGACGGAACGACGCAATGAAGAGATTAAAAAAACGCTGCGAATAGCCCTTGAGCAAGATTTCGAACATTTAACTTGGGACCTGAGTATTCCACGCGTGCTATTCGCCCTGCGGAACCGAGCAAATGCAGCAACCGGTATGCCACCGAGCGTGCTGCTCACAGGGAGGAAGTTGAAGAGACCGGGAGATTGGCTCCACCCAAATGCCGAGGAGTTTACACCGCCAGTCGAACAAAGAGAACAAGAGGCGGCGGAACGGCAGAGGAGGTATCAACAAAAGAAGTTCGGGGAAGAACGAGGAATGGCACCAGTCTTTCAGGAAAACGACTGGGTGTTTGTTAGGCGACACGCTGGACCGAGTGGACATGGACGATACGCCGGATTCGAGGCACCTTGGGAGGGACCATTCAAGGTGTTGCAGAATAAAGGACAGGTATACGAAGTCGACAAGAATGGTAGCCGGCTTAAGGTCCATCTCTCCAGAATGAAGGCTGCTCCACCAACAGCTGATACACCGAACGCCCCGGAGCAAGACCCCGCTGAACCTCCTGCAACCGTATGCACACGCCTAGACGGGGGGGAGTTGTCGCCAGCGGCTCCCACCATTATCAGCGATATGCATACGGTTCCAGAACCGGCCGTGACTAGCGCTGCCGACACGCAGTAAGGAGTGTTTCCCCTCCACCTGGAAGGGGACTCGCGTGGAAGGTATTTAAACAACGGTATCGGTCCGCGGAGCTCATTCTCAAGCCAGCTTTCCAGCAGAGAAGAACCAAGAAGAAGAAGAAGATGAACAGCCCAGCCGAGCCCGGACGAAGCCATCCCTGGACGACGCTACCGGTGGCGGACGCCACATTCCCGCACCGGTCAGCCGACACCACTGTGAAGACGGAGGCTAGCGCAGGCCCGGAGGGAACCGCCTCGGCCGCGCTATCGGCCGACGGCCTACGCCGACCCGACACTGCGGGGCTCTGGGGGCCACCACTGTCACGCTGCAGTGGGGACCCAACTGCCGCTGAGGGAAGGCTAGGCCTGAATCCGGTAGCCGAGCCGTCACCCTTCGGACACCGCACTACACACGCCAGCTCGCCGCGTCCGGCCACCTTCAACGGCCCTTTTCAGGGCCACCAAACTTCCAACTACAACGGTCCTTTTCAGGACCCCCAACCAATCAAACGGCCCTTTTCAGGGCCACCAAACTCACAAGTAAGGTTCTGCCACGTGTCGTCGGCCCCGGTCGGCGACAGTATAGAAGAGATAACATCTATCTCTTCTATACGCTATGGTACTTCTTTGTACTATTTTTTTTACAGACAAGTAAAACAAAATTAAATAAAACATTTTAGTTTCAGACAAATTTTTCTGACAATCTACTAAAAACAGATATGTTTCTTCCTAACAGACAGGAACTTTATTAAATAATTCACTACTTAGGAAGAAATTAATATTTTTAAAAACCACAAACTAAAAATATAATCATACAATAAATATGTTATTGTTTAGTTGTTTGATGTGTGTTAGTGAAGTACAAATTATTGTAAAAAACGTTGTTTCAACAAAACAGTGAGCTCATTTAGTAAGATTTAATGTAGGCCTACTTAATCGAATAATATGATTTATTCTGTTATGACAGTGGATATAAATGTATGAAACTTAAAAAAATTGTTTTAATGTTCAATTGGTTCAGTTAAACGTTGTAAAACAAGCTGAGAACATTACTATTAGGTACTTAATTGCAAAATGTACTTATTTAAATATACTTGGGACTCAGACCCAAATATTTGAATTTAGTCATTTTAAAGTTTGGCTGTTCAAGAATCATGGCAACCCTGATTGTGGATAAAACAAAACTTTTCAACTTTAACACTAAATGTATAATTTAACGTGAAGCAAAAAATAAAACTATGGGGACAAGTTATAAACAAAGCCCTAAGCAAAAATTAATAAAGCTATCTCCATGCAATGAAATAAACTGAAAAAATAACAAATAGGCCTAACCAGAGTTAGAAAAATACAAACTTTACATTAGACTTGGATGTTATTGTAGCCTAGTTAAAATAGCTTTCAGCCTCCTTGTCCTGCCTTAGGTTTCCTGATATTTTATAGCCTAATTGAATCAGTTAAGGCACTGCAATAATTATTGAGTAATCAATTAGGTAGGCCTAGGCTTTGTAATTTAATAATTGAATTACATTTATTGGTAGACTAGGCTTAGTTCAATATAGAACTAAGCCTAGCTTACCTGAGAAATTTAATTCCTGGAAGATCAGAACTTTGGGTTTTAATTCTTTGAGTGAAGTATAAAATTATGATTGATCAATAATAATGAAATGGGTGGAAAAATAACAGAGATAAAATTAGTTTATAATAAATATTTACAATCTCAAAGGACTTGAAACTCACAGGCACTCAGATTCAGCTGCTTTAAATTGGTTATTGATAAATAATTATTATGAACTTAACAATGAAACTGGATTTATATGTTTCACTGCATCCAATTGCGACACAATATCGAACCATAATTACTTATAGAACTTGCATTATCAAAAGTAAACTCTGACGATAAATAAAAGCTCATTCACAGCATGTAATATTTCAGAGCGCTATCCTCACCACAGTACCAACATAACAAAATAACAGTGGCACGCTTTTCAAGAGTAGACGCCGTGTCAGTGCTACCTCCAGTTATATTTATAGCTCAGTGGCCAAACACAACAACAAAAGATGCGTATCTTAGGTCACAGCTGAGCAAAATTATTTTCTGCCAACCTTTGAAATGAGAATGATTGTACAAATAATTTCACTAAATAATAATATATGAAATATTATTATTTTGCAATAATCAGAAACAACTGAAAATTGCCGATTTTTTTTTAATCCTTATAACTTTTTAATAAAAAGAGCTACAAAAATACTAAGACCATTTCCGGAAACTGCAGAATTTTTTTAATATTATAAACTAGAAAATGTTATTGACAATGAGTAATAAAATCATCTCTCGACTGTTTCTATGTTTGAAGTACTGAGAAACAAATTCAGCTCTCAAAAGCAAATTGGGCAAGAACTAGTGAGACATATTCATCTCTCAGTAGCGTATCTGGCAAGATCAAATGGATTGGGCATAGAACAACCTGTTAATGAAATTATAGAGCCATTTAAGGCGCGTAGTTTAATGTATGAACCAAACAAATCACTTCATAGATAAGTTTGCAGTAAGGCTTTTAAAGCCAGGGCAACTGAGATTGCCTCATATAGTAGAAGGATTAATGAATTTTTTGATAGCTTATCACCCATTCAAAGCAATGGAGGAGGTGTGCTATTTATTTAGTACCACTTTTATTGTAGGTACAACATTTTTAGTTCATGAAGGGAAGCTAATACAGAGTCTGCTAGTCTTTAATAATAGTATAGGTATTAAAAAAGTTGTTGCCATAATAACCAATTAATTTATTCATCAGTTTCCATAGTTAACCAAATACTTTATTCATCAGTCTCCATAGATAACCACCAATTATTTTATTCATAATTTTCCATAGTTACATTTAATATGACAAAATTGTCATATAAAACAATTCATTTTAAAATTAAATTATTTCATATGAAATGGAGTTCAGTAATCGATTACATGCATCAATGTTGTCATGAGATGAAGTGAGATCAAAGCAATTCTCCAAAAAGATCAAATGAGAATTCACAATGAAAAATTTCTGGAAAATAAAAAGGTTATGTTTGATTATTACCATATGAATAATAATAATTATATCTATTTTATAATAACAATATAATTATTAATGTAATTCATAATATTATAATACATAATAATAATATTAATAATAATACATAATTCTATATTTATAATAATCATATGACTTTAAAACATTCACAACAACACATAGGACTGTAAGATTTTATATTATTATAAAGTCTTATATTTTAAGACTTATATTTCTCTACCATGCAGTTTCTATGTACATTTTTTAAGCTGTGGTTTATTTTGAGAAAATGTTTTCTTCATAAACCTTATTATAATAAGACATGGCTTGCGATGCAGCGCTTTGACGATGGAGCTGCAGGAGGGTGTGACTAACTGGTTAAAATCACAGGCGGTAGACTTATGACACCGGCATTTCAAAATTAGTTCACCGCTATGATAAGTGTCTTAATTTGTTTGGTGATTATGTAGAAAAATAGCATTTTAGTTGCACTTTCAAATGTATAATAATAAAATTTTTTTCTTGTACTTAAGTTTTTTTTTATATCAAAACATGACAGACTTTCTGGACTGCTCTCCTGTCATATAGGCAAGAGAAACTAACAAAACAGTAGACAGTGTCATAATTTCCACTTAATGTCTTTCATTTAGATAATTCAGTTGAAACTGACTAATTAGTCAACCTTTTAAAGTGTAAAGATATGTTTTACCCCTCAGTGTTACCACACTAAGCACTTGATACTACTAGTTTCCACTTAATATTTTACCCAAACTGGCCAATAAAATGTAATGTCTCATTATTATTGCTTTTCTTTTAATCCTAGCATGTAAACTTAAAACTAGTACTCGGGAACTGTTGCCGTAGTCTGGAACTAAATTTTTCCTTTGAAATACAATAAACAAATTTGTTGAAATGCTGCAATAAGGATGTATCAAAGGCATATCCTTCGAATTGTTTTTTAAATTCTTTGGTAGGACATTACATTCAGAAAGTTCTGGAGAAATGTTTCAGGAATTAACTTCCTGACGTGTTCAACTGTTTTAACTACTTGCAACAAGAAGATAAGATTTGCTGTTAAGAGAAAAGTCTTACAGCATAATACTCTTGAAAATATCTTAAAATTTCAAGTAAAGTTCAATTTGATTGTTAGACAGTAAAACTCTGCTACGATGCAGTGTTATGATTTTAAAAAATCTGGTGTGAAACACTCACACAACTTTCTCTTGCCAATGCAAATAATTAACAATATAACCTAACATTAGTATTAAAACATTAGAAATGAACAAAAACTAACCTCAAAAACATAACCTTATTTTAATCATAAGTGAATGACGCAAAATGACAATCGAACTCAGTTTGGCTTAAAAATACGGAAAATCACGCTTTCACGCTAAACTAGGCTCTGTAGAGAAAAATGCTCTAAACAAAAGTTGTAGATCTTTTAATTTTCTATAAATTTAATTATATACACTTTTGTCGTAAAATGCATACTAAGACCGAAATGTTAAAAAAATCGATTTTTCTCACGTTTTCGTGAGAAAAAAACAGAAAATCGCAAATTACCGCTAAACTAAGCGTTATACAAAAAAATGTTTGAAACAGAAGTTGTAGAATTTTAAATTCTCTACAACTTTTATTATATAAGTTTTTGCGCTAAAATTTATATTAAAGCCGTAATCTTAAAAAAAACAACGTTTTTACGTGAAAACAGCCTCACTGAGAATTTCAGCAAACATGGCGCCTACCCTATCTTGTAGAGAATAAAAAATTGAGTAAAATAGGCGATTTTAAAAAAAATCGTAGGACCAGTTTTTGAGAAAATCGCAAAAAACTGAAAAATTATACGAATAAACTACTACTTCCGGTTGACCGATTTTGATGAAAATGTTCGTGTCGCGTCCGGTAGTGGTATGTAACTTAAGTTTCAAGTTTCAAGTTCGTACGACGTTCCGTTCTTGAGATATTCTGTTCACACACACACACACACACACACACAGACACACACACACACACACAGACACACACACACACAGACCAATCGCTAAAAACATGTTTTTTGGGTTCAGGGGGTCTGAAAATGTATAGATCCGGTGAAAACTCGATTTCTAAAAATCGACATGAAAACAATACTTTCCTTCCTATATATTCATATAGGCAAGAGAAAGTAAAAATGGGTTAACATAGTTTCAATATAATATTACAATTTTATTATGGAATATATATATAAATGTTTATGTATACTATTAAATATATGTTGTCCTTTACAGTAATGGAAAAATAATTATTGTTGTTTACTGTACATGATCACAAACAGAAACATAAATATGACCAGTAAGTAATAAACTGGAAACTTTTACCAGGGGCAGAAACCCCCCGTGCTCTTACTCTGCTCTTATTCTTATCAAGTCACAGTTCAGTGTATTTGCCGTTCCGTATTGACGGTTCAATTTTTCACGTATTTATGCTTTTCATTTTGTGATCATCAAACTGAAGAAGTTGTACGTGTTTGGTGAAAACTGCAATTTGTATCTTTTTCAAATTGTATTATTTAATTCATTGAAATTGCCTGCAGCCCTTACCCGCAACAGCAGATATTTTACTTCGAAAAGATATTAGAAGAGATAATGCAACTGAACCACCAAAAAACAGCAGATGATGAAAGATGGTCGGTGCACAAGGTTTTCACCACCTGTTTTCAAGCACTCTCAAGACAAGCCAACATCAGGCACTATAATACTACCACAAAACTTGTTTGTCTGTAAGCACTTTAATGACACAATGATTGGGAAGGGTGGTCTAAGAGAATTGGGGCAATTTGAGAAAAAGATCCACAGGATAATTGGTTAGAACATACAGTACAAGTTAAAGGATGAGAGGATATGTACAACAGCTTGGAGAACTGCATCAAACCAGTCGAGAGCCTGATCGCCAAATAAACCTAAAGAAATCAGAAAGAATAGGAAAACTGGAATCAACCATCATGGTACTGGAACATGAAATACAAACAATACAATTACAAATTGGTAAAATACTTAAGTGCTTCCACAGAGAGAAAGCAGAACAAGGTGGATAGAAGGAGAAAAACAAGCATAGAATGTTCGTGAAAATTTGGGCTAAAAATGAGCTTCTTGAGATGACTAAACTGCACATGTTGCCAAAACGACCTTATATGAAAGAAACAACGCATTTCAACTGATGTCACTCATGGTGCTTGACATCAGTTTACATCTGTATGTTAAGAATTAGATATGTTAGGTAAAACCAGTAAAACTACTTATATAAACTCACTAAATTTAAAAGTAATTATATTTTATAAAATAATTTAATTAACATTTTAAAAAGTAACTCACAAACATAATTTTCACGCCATTTTCATCCATATTTGATGGTACAAACTAGAATGGACTGGTCTAATCGTCCAATAGAGTGGAGCTATCGTGTTGATCATTTACTAACACCTGAAACAAATCAATGGTGTGCATGCTAATCCATTAAACCAATTTTGGTGAATCCATAGAGCTTTTTTTTGTTAGATGAGCTCATACATGAATAAACATTGTTCATTAATGAAAATGTTCGATAGGCCTATTTGAACACTTGTTTGGCACCTTCCTCCCACCAGTGTATTGTTTATTTATAAAGTCTTTACCAAAAAAAGTAAAGTAAAAAGTAAAAAAGTAAAGTCAAAAAAAGTAAAAGTAAAGTCTTTGCCAGGTTTGCAAAGATATGAAATTCCAAATCTCCCAACATACTGAATACATTTATAAAGAAGCTAGTATAGAAAAATTTATATGCAGGAAATTTTTGGATATTAACAGTATTTTAATTAAAATTCTGAATATTATTAATGACTTGTTTTCAGGTATGATGCATGTCAAAGATTGTTCCAATTTAGCTTGCAGCAGCAAATTCACTACTTTTTGGCAAACAGATTCCAATGTCAGATTTAGCCAAGTAAGCGTATAATATTTTTTTAAAATTCAAATTATAACTTAATTATAATTGTGAACATTTACAAGAAAGGAGGTGTTCCTGTGTTCCAGTAAACTATATTTCAAACAACCCTACAAAAATTTGTTTTCAAAATAATTAAAAATTACGAATAATCGGCTTGTAAACCAACATACAACTCAACTTTTGAGATTTTTGTTATAAAATAATGTCAATAATGTCCATGTTCTCTGTGTTGTAACCAACAAACAAAGCAACGATTTAACTCTTTACAGCAAATGACTCTCCAGAAATCAGAACGACAAAATAACTCATATAAAACCACGTAACTAATTTGTAACTTTGTTTTGACATATAAAATTAAAATACCAGATGGAAATTTAATAAACTATAATTTAAAAGGTTTTAACGAAACAGATGTTAAAATTTAGCCTAGTATTCAAAATTGCATGACAACTAGTTTTTAGTAAACTTAAATATCAATACAATATATTACTTGTCAGTGATGTAATTGCAAGTTTTGTTTATAGTAAGAGTTTATTATCATGACAAAGCAAAGGGTCTGGTAACTAAACAAAGAATTTACTTTTCTTAAAAGTGCTATATTTTTCTGTAACAGCAATTTTGTGGATAAGTGCATAAAGAGTAAAATGTAACACTTTACTATCAAGTCATTTTCAATTCAACTGTCAAGCATTAGCTGGGTTCAACTGAGCTATTCCACTGATTTTAAAAGATTTAAATGCAGACTTTTTTCTTAACGCGATTAGAATACTGAGATTAAAAAACTGAAAAGAGATTGCAATGTAAGTTGCTAGTTACTACACTTACAACAAACTAAAAGCTAAACTTCAACTGTAAAGACACTGGAAGTGAAAGAATTTTGATAAGGTTTATTTATTTTTATTTTACTCAGTTTATAAGGGTGTTAACAGTGAACAGTTTTTCTTAAATTAAAACCAGTATAGTACCCATGATTTTTTTTCAGCAATCTTGGTTCATACTGTTTATTCTGACGACATGGTGATACAGAATGTACTATTGTGAAATAATTACCACAGTCCTAAGGGTAGGCCTCCACAAAGAATATTTATAAATTAAAATTTTAAGTAGTGAAAAGCTACAGTTTATACTCAGTTATGTTAAAGTAGTAGATAATTTATAAAAATGAACTCACTCTGAATCAAATTAATTTTCCAGGTTCAACTGTCAGGCCAATTTTCAATTTCCTCTGGTGCGTTGGCTGGAATAGATTGAGTTGAACTTGTCTACTGGAAGCTGGAGGCACGTGAAGCTGCTGGCGTAAGAGGCCATCTCAGCTGGACTAGAATGGGCTGCAATGGTCCACTGGAAGCAGTTGGAACATTAACCTGCTGGAAAAAGGGCCTCAGCGAGGCTGGGCTAGAGCTGCACTCATCCACTGGAAGCTTTTGGAACGTAATTTGGTGTAGAAAAATCTGAAACAAATCTATTTCTGCTGCGTCTTCCACGCCACCCAAGAGGTGCACAGCTAGGCGCGTTACGGAGAGCTTTGATAAGTGAGCTCTTCCCCACGATCAAACAATGTCCAAAAGACCATTGTCCGATAGTAGGCCTATCAAACACTACCGGGTAACTTCTCCACGCGCGGGTGTTGTCCCCCCCAGTGTATTGTGTCTTTATTCTAATCCTGCCCTCGTCTGGGTCAGGTGGAAATTGGGAACAGTTGAGTTCCCTGGGTCGCAGACGAGGCCAGGATTAGAATTAGTGTAACGCGACGCGACCGCGGAAACGTACACTGTGTGGTTGTATGTGTATGTGTACGTTGTGTTTGTGTGTGTATTTGTGTTGTTTGTGTATGTGCATGTGTATATGTTATGTATGTATATGTGTTGTGTGGGTTTGTAACACACACACACGGTAGAGAAAACGCGAAACGAAACAAAGCGGAACGAAAGTGAAGACAAGGACAAACCGAACAGAAAAACAAGAAAGGAAAGACAAGACAAAGACAAAGACAAAGACAAAAGAGTGTGTGTGTACGTGTGTGTGTGTGTGTGTGTGTGTGTGTGTGTGTGTGTGTGTGTGTGTTGTGTGTGTATGTTGTGTTTTGTTTTTGTGTAATGTGTTG
The DNA here is from genome assembly GCA_035578175.1 of Catonia carolina. NCBI lineage: Eukaryota > Metazoa > Arthropoda > Insecta > Hemiptera > Achilidae > Catonia > Catonia carolina. Next base: position 44,710,174 of record JAQMRL010000004.1, read on the forward strand.
TTTGTGTAAATACGCGCGCGATTGAAACATAAATTTCGAAATTTAGAGACGGGTGTTGTAGTGTAGTGTTGTATAGTGTAAACGGTACGCGAATGAAATCCATATGGTTGAAAGTTTACATTATTAGGTCTTTCCTTTTCTTCTTGCTCAAAAATCAGTTGTTTGATTGTTACTTTATTTTTCTCAGGTACATTTACATGACATATAATTTAAGTGTGGTAACCGTAAGTATTTTTTTTTTCAACATAGTTTAAAATAAATTTCTCTATATAAATACTTTTATTAACTGTTAGTTTAATATATATCTTAAATTATTTTCGTTTCAAACAAAATCACTGTACAGACCTTTGAACAGAACTGTGACGTCATTCGTTTCCAACAAAATATTATAAAGTTCTACGAACAAAACTGGGACGTCATCAATAAGGGTCTACCTAATTTAATGCGATTCGCAATTTGGTTTTAGAATTTTTGCACTGGTACTATCATTTTCATACTACGTACTTGTAAAGTTTTCATCTCAACTTTGCTAACATTTTAATCCAGATTGGATTATCGGTATAACACGATTGAAGTTTATTCAGGCACGGCATCTTTTCATACGTTACAAAATAATCATTTCATCCTTCACCGTCTGCATTAGCGCAGTAATTGCAGAACAGTCGGACGTTAAACCAAAAAAAAAAAAAAAAAAATATTTTTTTTTGTCACTGAAAAGATATGGTAGTATTTATTACAAACTGAGACAGCGAGTTAGCAACATCGAATATTTGTTACATATTATTAGGTAGGTAGTACATCTGCAACATAATTTGGTTAACGTAACCAATAAAATCGTATTGTTTTTGTAGCCTTAATTTTTTTTAACTGTTTAATAAAATCATAATCAATAAAAATTTTTATACAGTTAAATGTAAGAGTAAAATTAGAGAAGACTGAGTAAGCTCTTCATATATCAACTCAATCATTCTGGTGTTCGGTTTTACGTTATGTTCTATTAGCAGTACAGAATTTTGAAAATGCTATTCAATGTGGTGTTGAATAATTCTATAGTGGTATTAGAGCACTCTAAAATAGGATCACTAATTTGAACTAAATTTTGTGAAGCATAATAATTATTGGATCAGTATTATGATAGCAATAAGCAATAGTTTTCAGTTCCAGAAATGTGGTTATTGGAACAATGCATTTGACTACTGAACCATTAAGGATTCCTGTTCTAGAAATCTGCCTGAAGATAGAATTGTGTGTAAAAGGAATGATGGCTGATTTTACAAAAAGATATTAGACCTACTGAAGGTTACTAAATCTTGTCGCCAGAACTTCTAGAATATTATATAAACCAGTTTAATTAAGGCGTGTTAATCTGCAGTTGAACGGTGAGTTATAGATTTTTACTTAAGAGCTAATGCAGTAGTTGTATGAAGAGCTGAGCAATACAATACGTAACTTGCATTAATGCTCTGCATAGTCACCATATAAAGACATTTCTCATAGTAATTCACCAGCTTCAATATACCCTCATCATATTCTTCTGCTGACATTCTTAGCCACTGATGCACAGCATGAAGGGAAGTTGATGAAGGGAAGCTAATACAGGTCTGCTATTCTTTAATATAGGTATTAAAAAAGTTGTTGCCATAATAACCAATTTATTCATCAGTTTCCATAGATAACCACCAATTATTTCATTCATAATTTTCCATAGTTACAAATATGAAAATTTAAAATTATATCATATAAAACAATTCATTTTACAATTAAATTATTTCATATGAAATGAAGTTCAGTAATCGATTACATGCATCAATATTGTCATGAGATGAAGTGAGATCAAAGCAATTCTCCAAAAAGATCAAATGAGAATTCACAATGAAAAAATTCTAGAAAATAAAAAGGTAATGTTTGATTATTACCATATGAATAATAATAATTATATATATTTAATAATAATAAAACATAATTCTATATTTATAATAATCATATATGACTTTAAAAAATTCACAGTAACACATATGACTATAAGACTTAAAATTATCTCAACTTACATTTTTTGACTTATATTTCTCTACCGTGCTGTTTCTACGTACATTTTGTAAGCTGTGGTTTATTTTGAGAAAATGTTTTCTTCATAAGGCATATATAAGTTGATAGTGTCATAATTTCTACTAAATGTATTTCATTTAGATAATTCAGTTGAAACTGACTACTTAGTCAACCTTTTAAAGTGTAAAGATATGTTCTACCCCTCAGTGTTACCACACTAAGCACTTGATACTACTAGTTTCCACTTAATATTTTACCCAAACTGGCCAATAAAATGTAATGTCTCATTATTATTGCTTTTTTTTTAATCCTGGCATGTAAACTTAAAACTAGAACTTGGGAACTGTTGTCGTAGTCTATAACTAAGTTTTTCCTTTGAAATACAATACACAAATTTGTTGAAATGCTGCAATAAGGACGTATCGAAAGCATATACTGCTATTCATGATGACGTGGCATTGAAACAAAATTGTTTTTTAAATTCTTTGATTGGACATTGCATTCAGAAAGTTCTAAAGAAATACTTGAAGAACCAACTTTCTGACGTGTTCAAGTGTTTTAACTACTTACAACAAGAAGATAAGATTTGCTGTTAAGAGAAAAGTCTTGCAGCATAATAGTTACTCTTGAAAGTATCTTAAAATTTCAAGTAAAGTAAAATTTGATTTTTAAACAGTTAAAGCTTTAAAAACTCTGCTAAAATGCAGGTATTTTACTTTCGAGAAGTTATTAAAAAATATAATCACAAAATGTACAATGGCTATTGTCACCTATGATGATTGATAACTAGTTGTGTGAGCATAACACCACCTAAAAATTTAATAGATTAACTCACTAAATTTTTAAACTAAAAAACTACTCACAAAAATAATGTTCCAGAATGTTTTTCAAATGTCAGGCAAAATTTTCTATTTACCAACGAGCATTTGCCTAATGCCTACTGGGATGGACTGCACTGGTGTCTTCTTAACCACAATCCTGGAAGCATGTTGACCAATCACTGAACCATTTAAAACGGATATGCTGTGTGATCCACTCTACTGAACCAACCATGGTTGATGCACAGATGAGTACATTATAGTTAACTACATATTAGCTAATTATCTCACCCATATGATTAATCGCTTTTGAATAATAAACATTCTATGATAAGCCTGTCAAACACTACCCAGTTATACTCCTTGTGCGGGTGTTGTCCCCCCAGTGTATTGTGTCTTTATTTTAATCCTGCCCTCGTCTGGCTCGGATGGAAATTGGGAACAGTTGAGTTCCCTGGTAGGCAGACGAGGCCAGGATTAGAATTAGTGTAACGCGACGCGACCGCGGAAACGTACACTGTGTGGTTGTATGTGTATGTGTACGTTGTGTTTGTGTTTGTATTTGTGTTGTTTGTGTATGTGCATGTGTATATGTTATGTATGTATATGTGTTGTGTAGGTTTTTGTAACACACACACACACACGGTACAGAAAACGCGAAACGAAAGAAACAAAGTGGAACAAAAGTGAAGACAAGGACAAAGCAAACAGAAAAAAAGTGTGTATGTTGTGTTTGTGTTAATTACACGAGCTCTTCCCCACGATGTTGGTAACGTGCTCGCCTCTCATAACGCGGTCTTGGGTTCGAATCCCCCTCGGGCATGGCATTTTTCATACGTTACAAAAATTCATTTCATCCTTCACCGTCTGCATTAGCAGCAATTTGCAAAATAGTCGGACGTTAAACCAAAAAAAAAAAAAAAAATCCCCACGATCAAACTATGTCCAAAAGACCATTGTCCGATAGTAGGCCTATCAAACACTACCGGGTAACTTCTCCACGCGCGGGTGTTGTCCCCCCCAGTGTATTGTGTCTTTATTCTAATCCTGCCCTCGTCTGGGTCAGGTGGAAATTGGGAACAGTTGAGTTCCCTGGGTCGCAGACGAGGCCAGGATTAGAATTAGTGTAACGCGACGCGACCGCGGAAACGTACACTGTGTGGTTGTATGTGTATGTGTACGTTGTGTTTGTGTGTGTATTTGTGTTGTTTGTGTATGTGCATGTGTATATGTTATGTATGTATATGTGTTGTGTGGGTTTGTAACACACACACACACACACACGGTAGAGAAAACGCGAAACAAAAGAAACAAAGCGGAACGAAAGTGAAACAAGGACAAAGCGAACAGAAAAAGTGTGTGTATGTTGTGTTTGTGTTAATTACACGAGCTCTTCCCCACGATCAAACAATGTCCAAAAGACCATTGTCCAATAGTAGGCCTATCAAACACTACTGGTTAACTTCTCCACGCGCGGGTGTTGTCCCCCCAGTGTATTGTGTCTTTATTCTAATCCTGCCCTCGTCTGGGTCTGGTGGAAATTGGGAACAGTTGAGTTCCCTGAGTCGCAGACGAGGCCAGGATTAGAATTAGTGTAACGCGACGCGACCGCGGAAACGTACACTGTGGTTATATGTGTAGCCTATGTGTACGTTGTGTTTGTGTGTGTATTTGTGTTGTTTGTGTATGTGCATGTGTATATGTTATGTATATATATGTGTTGTGTGGGTTTGTAACACACACACACACACACACGGTAGAGAAAACGCGAAACGAAACAAAGCGGAACGAAATTGAAGACCTACCTAATTAAATTTGATTCGCAATTTGGTTTTAGAATTTTTGCACTGGTACTATCATTCTAAAGTTTTCATCTCAACTTTGCTAACACTTTTATCCAGATTGGATAATGGAATCTACTATTGGTATAACACGACTGAAGTTTATTATTTTTAAGTCACTAAAGATATGGGTAGTATTTATTACAAACTAAGACAGTGAGTAAGCAACTTCAAAATATTTGTTTCATATTATTAGGTAACCAAACATAATTTGGTTAACGTAAAAATAAATTTTTATTCATTTATTTTTTTAAAAATAAATGTTTGTATTATTAATTTGTTTAACTGTTGCATAAAATAATAATCACGAAAAAATAATATAAAGTCAAATGTAAGAATAAAATTAGAGAAGACAGTAGGCCTACTTTTGAACATTCTGCTATTAGGTTTACGCAGTACATATTTTTGAAAATGCTATTCAATGTGGCGTTGAATAATTCTATAGTGGTATTAGAGCTAAAACAGGATCACTAATTTGAACTAAACTTTGTGAAGCATATAATTGTTGGATCAGTACAATTATGATAGCAATAAGCAATTATTTTCAAAATAATAATAATACTAATTAACAATGCATTTGCCTACTCAGCCATTAAGGATTCCTGCTCCAGAAATTTCCTGAAGATAGAATTGTTTGTAAATGAAATGGTGACTGATTTTACAAAGGACATTAGACCTTCTGAAGGTTACTGAATCTTGTCGCCAGGACTTCTAGAATATTATATAAACCAGTTTAATTAAGACGTGTTCATCTGCAAGTTGAAAGGTGAGTTATAGATTTTTGCTTTACGAAGTAGTTGTATAAAGAGCTGAACAATAAAATGTGTAACTTGCATTAATGCTCACCATAGTTGCCATATGAATTAAGACATTTTGTCGTAGTGATTCATCAGCTTCAATTTGGGCTCATCATATTCTTCTGCCGCCGGTTCATTTAGCCAGTGATTCACAGTAAGTTCATAATCACCTGCAAATTGCTTACCACCCAAAAATTCTTTCAATTTGCCAAACAAATGGTAACTGAAGGCGCTAAATCTGGACTGTACGATGGGTGACTGAAAATTTCCCATCCAAATCTTCTTAGTAAATCGAGCATCTTACCTGCCACATGTGGACGTGCCTTATCGTACAAGAATACGGTGTCATCGGTAAGCCGTCCACGTCGCCGATTTTGAATGGCAAGTCGTAACTTGCTTAGAGTTTGGCAGTAATATTCTGCATTTACAGTCGTTCTGCATGGCGTAAAGTCAATGCCAAATCTGAAGTCTAAATTGTCACGCACAATGCGACCAATAACAACTCTCGAAAAATCAGGGAAACTAAGGGCCAACAGATATTATCACGCGACTATTGTTTTTGATTTCTTCATCGACATTTTTCAACAAGTCCTCGTTGATTACAGAGGGTCTCCCCACACATTCTTCATCATGCACATTAACTCTCATATTTCTAAACCTTTCACACCATTTTCGAATGTTTTTTTTTTCATTTTTCACCGTACACAGCAACTGCCTATGAATTTTGACCAGTTTAATGTTTTGATGGTTTAAAAAACATATCACTCCAAGTATTTCACAATCGGCGGCAACATCAATTATCTGATTCATTTCAAAACGCAATAGCACCAAACGTAAATGAAGATACAACAACGCGGCAACTGACAAACAACAAATGCAGTGTGTATATTACGAGACTAGCCTTCCACCACACAGGTTAGCCAACCTCAAGGCGAGAAATTTCCCAACAGTCTTTACTTAGAGATGATCCTCGTACTTATTCAGATAAGTAGAATTAATGGTCATTATAAAATAAACAAAGTAAACTAGACAATGAACTGAACAAAAGAACCTTAAGTAATGTATTGTGTATCTAGTATGTGTATATATGACGCGTACTTTAGTCAAAATTACATCGCAATTATTAATGATTAGATCTTGTCTGAGATTAATTTTACTTCAGTTTACCAGAGAATTTCAAAAACATATAAATATAATTAATATTTAAGCCAAACATGATTGTACAAGTATTATTGTTTAAGGAACTTTTCTATGTGGTAGTTCTTTTGTAACAAATTATTTTTTGTTTCACAGCACAGAACATTACATGAAGTAATGAAACCTGTTGTAAGTAGTCATTTCAAGAAAATGAGGTGCAAGTTAATAAAATAGTAAATAATCTTCATTGGTGATGTTTTTAAGAAAATAAAATTTAAATGAAACTATATTCTGCTCGAATTATTTTATTTAACTTTGTAAAAGTAATAATTATCCAATATTAACTACCAAATCTACAATCTGGAATTGGTTTGTTTAGAAAAATTCTTCTTCTTTAACAATCTGAGCAAGATATGAAGATCATAAAATTACAAATTCTGAAACTGTAATACTCTAGAACAGTATTTCTCACCCCGCTGTAGGGTCACAAATGGTAAAAGACACAAAAATTGTACATTACTTTCACAACGTTTTTCAATTAATGCAAAACTTGGGCTTAACCAATATTTTTAAATGTCTGGATTTATTTTTGTAACACAGAATGCGGTCATTTTCCCATGTCAAACGATTTCTTGATTTTTCAAATTCACAATTAAGGAAAATCGTGGTTCACAGTTGTAGGATATGTTAAATGGCATCAAAATTTTCAATGTTGCTCTGGACAGTTTTGGGTATTTATTTGTAATAGGTACTTATCCTAAATTTGTCGGCACAAGCATTGTTGACATTTTCTTTGCCTGATCACTTGATAGCTCTTATCAGTTCATGAACACTAAGTTGCGAACTTTCACAACATTTTCATTCATTTTTGAGGTGGAAGGACAGCTGGACCGTGGTTCATCTTCAAATGATTTCCGGCCATTGTTAAATGTGTTGAACCAGACAAAAACATTTGACTGGCTCATACAATTATCTTCAAAAGCTGTTTTTAATAGCTCGTAAGTCTCAGAAGCTGATTTCCCGGTTTTGAAACAAAATTTCACACTAACTCGTTGCTCCGTTTTTACGTCCATTTTCACGCGGACAGAATCCGGCAACAAGCACAATCAGACCCGCACTCAACGAGCTGCCACAGCGAACTGAATAAAGAAATGCAGTTTCATGTCAGAGGGCGTTCAAGGACAAGGCAATGACTCACTCCCCACTCTCTGTGTACCCACCCGTCAAACAAATAAGCAGTAGCAAATCCATTCTTAAAATTTTCCAATCACACCTCGTGTATATATATATATATATCTCGAGAAAAATTTCACTCATCTTATTTTGAGCATTTTGGAACTTATATTGTTATCCCCTCTGGCATCCTAGAAATATTTTACAATCCTTGAGAGAAGAGACTTCAGTTTGGGATTAATGATGCAAATATACATTAATGGCAGTGATTAAATTGTTAGGTCACAGCAGGAGGAGGAGAAAAAACAAACATAATATATTAAAATTTTTTTAATCAAGAAATTCTTAATTATGGCATAAATATTATACAATATAAAATGGTTGGTACCTAACCTAAAACAAAATAAAAATTACATTTTCATCCTTTTACAACATTCAAGTAAAATCAAAATGATTATGTATGTACATAATTTATAAAAATTTTGGTTCATAACAGTGTTTGCTAAATAAATTATACCTTAAGTTTCTGTAAAAGACTGGCTTATTTTTTAGTACTTTTTACAAATTTTCATTACTTACTATTAAACACCAATTTACGGGTAACTTTTCATAATTTTGAATGAACTCAGTTGGTCAGGACGGACATAAATTTTTTACAAGTATAAATGCTCAATTTAATAGACTAGAAAAAAATAAGTTAGGTAAGTGTTATCTTTGTTGATTTTGTTTCAATTGATGCACCACAGGAACAAGGTTTTCAATATTACAATATTTCAATTTTTTTTGAAAATACATACAAATGACTGATATAACATCTTAAAAAAATTTTGATAAATAGTTTCAATTTTCGTATTTTATATACTCTGATGATGATGGATACACCGAAACCTGCGCATGTGAAAAAGGAGAATAAATAGACAAAGGAAAATTATGTTCTCCACTTCAATTCATCTTTGTCTATAGTAATTTGAACAACTTTTTTCTTTTAATTTTGATACATTCTGAGAAGTTTACTTTTATTTAAATGAACATGATTCACTTATATATTTTATAAGAAATATTATTCTTTGAGGTTTAGAAGTAATATAATTGTTATTTACATATAAAAAATAAAATTAGTGTTACTTGTTATTTTGATTGTTAAGGTAAGCGAGATTCCAGCAACTTGCATTTGGAACAAAATCATATTTGCACAAGGTTGCACTGCTATGTCAGCATGGCTTTGTAATGAAAAATAGGGTGATATCCAATCCTTGTAATTTGTATGCGTAATCAATCTTTTTTTATCACGATTTATTAACAATTTTAGAAATAATTAATCCTTCCATTGACCTGTTATATCACTTGCTTTTTGGTGACAATTTTTAAAATTGTCATCTATCATTTTCCTTTGTGTCTGTCTTATCTGTTTCACCCAGATGTCAAACTACAAAAGATAGCAACAAACGGTTTTCGGATTCGTAATTTACACTAAAAGTTGGCTAAATCAGGTTTGAAGTTCCAATTTCAACCGGAAGTAAATAAGTCAGAAACTACAAGAGCAAAAAAAACTTGTTTTTGGCTTCATAATCTGTACAAAAAGTAAATGGGCCTGTATTGGGTTAGAAGTTCTGGTTTCAACAGAAAGTCAAGAGTGTCATTCGATTCCTCTTAAAGAGCAGATTCAAAAATAATTGGGTTTGAAGTTCCAGTTTTGACCAAAAATAGCCCAAAACAGGAAGTGAAAAATAAGTTGGAATTTGGAAACAAAAATAGTGTCATTCGATTCTTCAAAGAGTAGATCAGAAATCACTATTGGTTTTTGCCATAAGTCAAAGGTAAGCCTTTTAAAAATTTCCACCAGCCATGAGACGCGTCATCTCATGAAAGAGATTTTTACATATAATATACATTCAATGATCACATTATCCTAATTCTTACTGTCATGTTTCCGTCGATTCACCAATCATCACAGTACATAAATTTAAAAATTGAAACTTAACTTATTAAAGTCTACAGAAGTATCAGGTGTATCTTCAGTCAATTGTATAGATGGCTCATCAACTTTTGTTGTCTTACGAAGACTTCGCTAATAGACTAAACAAAATGAGTTAAAGAGATAAGTTAATAAATATTTTAAACATTCCAAATTGTGGTATTTATTGATAAAATTAAGTAAAATAAACAATATTCCTTAACAGAATCATAAAATCACAAACAATGTCTATCACAAAAACCACTGTCTATCATTGTATCAATCACCTCCGATATTAGACGACTAACACATCAGCCAGAGTGAAAGGCAAAAAACCAAGCCAAAATCAAAACCTCACGTTGATTTCTTGTAGCTTATAACCCACCCCATATACGAATGACTGAAGATACACCATTGTCTGATGGTGTATCCAACAAAAAATGTCATCAGCCGAAAGGCTGGTCTGAACCTCGAGAAGCTTTACTAAATAAAACAAGGAGTGAGGTGGTTTAAAAGTGCCTGAAAAGTATGATTATCAGCATGCCAGGCCTTTCTTTCCACCCTGCAAATGACACCTTCACTTCAATCACCACACGGTCTGGTTGTATAATGAAATTCATTTGAGAGGAGATAACTCTGACTCTTTTTACACCTCTACCTCTTATGTTGTTAAATACTTCAGTCGTATAATTTCACATTTACCATGTGATAAGAAACAGAACTATTTTTTGTAGCGCTGCAATTAGCAGATTGAATGTAATTAATTTAACTTGTCCTAATGTGTTAGGAACAAATAAATTCATCAGCAATATATAATTTTATACAATGACTAAACAGACCATTCAAAAATTATAAATTCCTAGCAACAGCTACATAACAAAAGATGGTTTTTACTGTAGCACTATAGGAATGGACTGAATGGCTGTAGAAAATTTGCCAGTTGTTAAACAACTACATACAGTAATATAGCAGTATAAGCATGTATAAATATTGAGACTAAGAAAGTGCTATAAACTACATAATATGAAGCATTATGACCTGTGCGGCAGAATTATGGGTAATAAAAAAGAAGAACAGAAATGGGAGTAGTACTTGTGTAAATGCTGTCGTTAGACCATTTATTAAAGGGGAAAGAAGGTGGAAGGGGGGGGTGAATAAAGCTATGCAGGAGAGAGGCAAGGTTGAGAGAGAGGCAAGCGGATTAGGAGAGAAAGGTGAATGGAGGATCTGGTTAAGGGAGGGTACACAGCAATAGCTGTATGCATAGAAAAAAAAAAAACAAGTAGGTACTACAATGCCTTACAGCAGCATCTAGAAATAATGTGCTATTAGATAAATAAACCATGTAAATTTTCCAGGAAAATAGTTTTAGAACCAATACTCATACTGTATTTAAATAGTCATTTGATATATCACAATATGTTATCTTTAGTTTTTTTACGAAAAATCGTTCCTTTCAGTTATAATCAGTTAAATACCAGGAGCTCAAATGAAATATTTTAAACCTTAGGTTTGTAGGACTTTTTCCTTGAAAACCATGATTTTATTACAAATATTACTAAATCACAGCCAATCTTTTACATTTCTTTTCTGGTAAAACACTTAAAAAGTCAGTTCATTTGACTCGTGTGTGTATGTATATACATATCACTTAATTCTATACATAATCACTGAAATTTTAAATGAATTTTAAAACCTACATTTGGTCTTTTAACCTAATTTTTAAAACAATCTTGTACTGTCTTCCTAGAAATATATTCTTAAAATTAAATAAAGTTACTTTCAAAAACACATTAATATACAAACACAAATATATCTTCTATATAATTTAATTAAAATTAAAAAAAATATATATCTTAAATAGCATATAACCAATTCTGAATATCAAAATGGTTTTATCTTATGCTTACTTCAAAATTACCAGTTTTTTATCATACCTCAGATAGCATAACACCAATTCTGAATATCAAAATGGTTTCATCTTATGCTTAATTCAAAATTACCAGTTTTTTTTTAATAACTCATGCTTTATAATTAATCATATATTGCATTGATGTCGATTCTTCCAATTTCCTAAAAAATTTTCAGCAACGACTCTGATCGTATTATTTCATTCAAAATATTAAGATCAATTGGAGAATGGATGTCAGAATTTTAAAAGTTCTGTGACATAATTTTTTAAGTTCTTAAAAATTACAAACCTAACTTAAAAAAATACTGTACACTGATTTTTAGTCAGTCTTCAAACGTTTTGACACTGGTTCACTGCCTTGGGAATTAGAATCCTCAGAAAAGCCGAGTTGAGCAGAGAAATCTGTTGGACCTTGTGAATCACTCACCATGGAAAAACCTGCAAAATAACAACAGTCAGTGATGATACATACACTATTAGGCATCATGGAGGGATTTCTTTTAAAAAAATCTCTTTCCTCCTAGGACTACTGTCAACACTTCATTCACCGCAGGTTCTATTTTTTTACTTTCTCTTGCCTATATGAATATATAGGAAGGAAAGTATTGTTTTCATGTCATGTCGATTTTAAGAAATCTGAGTTTTCACCGGATCTTTACGTTTTCAGACCCCCTGAACCCAAAAAACATGTTTTTAGCGATTGGTCTGTGTGTGTGTGTGTGTGTGTGTGAACAGAACATCTCGAGAACGGAACATCGTATGAACTTGAAACTTGAAACCTAAGTTACATACCACTACTGGACCCAACACGACCATTTTCATCAAAATCATTCAACCGGAAGTAGTAGTTTATTCGTGTCATTTTTCACTTTTTTGCGATTTTCTCAAAAACTGGTCCTACAATTTTTTTGAAAATCGCCTGGTTTACTCAATTTTTTATTCTCTACAAGATAGGGTAGGCGCCATGTTTGCTGAAATTCTTGGTGAGGGTGTTTTCTCGTAAAAACGTTGTTTTTTTAAGATTACGGCTTTAATATGCATTTTAGCGCAACAATTTATATTAATAAAAATTGTAGAGAATTTAAAATCCTACAACTTTAATTTTAAACAATTTTTTGTATAACGCTTAGTTTTAGTGGTAATTTGCAATTTTCTGTTTTTTTCTCACTAAAATGTGTGAAAAATTGATTTTTTAAAGATTTCTGCCTTAGTATGCATTTTACGACAAAAGTGTATATAATTAAATTTATAGAAAATTAAAAGATCTACAACTTTTATTGAGAGCATTTTTCTTCACGGAGCCTAGTTTAGTGAGAAAGAGTGATTTTCCGTATTTTTAAGTCAAACTGAGGTCGATTTTCATTTTGGGTCTTTCACTCATGATTAAAATTAGGTTATGTTTATTGACGTTAGTTTTTTGTTTATTTCTAATGTTATTACTAATGTTAGGATTATTGTTTATTATTTACATAGGCAAGAGAAAGTTGTGTGAGTGTTTCACACCAGATTTTTTTTTTTTTTGTTTTACGTCTGACTGTTTTGCAATTTCTGCTAATGCAGATGGTAGAGAATGATATATGAAAATAAGTGATGAAAAAATGCCAGACCTGGCAGAGAATCAAACCCGGGACCACAGGATCTAGTGTGTAATGAAATTCATTACTCTCAGAGGAGATAAATGTAACTAGTGTCATTTACACCTCTACCTTTTCTGTTCTTAAATGCTTCAGTTATACAATTGGCTGAACATGTAATAAAAATAGAACTCTTTTGTAGCCCTGGAACTAGCAGACCAGTGCAAATAATTTAACAATCATCTTATCATTTTAATCATCTTGGTGCCTATCATGGGCATTTCAAATATTTATACATTACAATTGATTAGAAACTGCAGGATGGATTATAAAGATTTAATTTTTTAACTATACAATTCTTAAAATTATTTCACAAAATCTCAAACGCAGAGGTGCCAACTTTTACAGGATACCATTTGTAATGCGGACATGTATCTTCTAATGCACACACACACATACAAACAGAGCTTCCATCCATGGTCAATACAAATGGGGCCACTTTAAAATTCCGATTAATACACTTCGCAAGTAATCGGACATACCTTTAATTACAGTAGTAATTTTAGTTCTCCCACATGCATACTTTTGTGCAATTTTGGAGTCCGGAAACATCGTGTGAAATAAATGACCTGCGTAATCTGCACTAGCCAATGGCAAATTGTGTTCGATTAAATATGAAGCAAACAACGCTTCAGCATTGACAACTTTAAGTGCTTTAGAATTTCCGAGCAAATAAGAACATAGGGACTTTAAAGTAGATTTTATTGTATTATTACCTTTTGATTACAGATTATTTCATTACAGATTGACAATTGCTTGCGAAAATGTATATAATGTTTTTAACCTAGAATAAATAATTCAGAAGGTTATAGAGGTATAGTTAATAATTTCTAAAAAAAACTATGTTTTACTTAATTTTGTAACCAGTTATTTCCGATATTTTAATCCCACCAAAAACCATATTTTATAAACAAAACTTTTAAAAATAGAATGCTCTCCCCCTCAAAATAGGAAAGTATCAAGCCAAGAATTCTGACTGAATTACGGAATCAAAAATTTGCTGAGCTTTTATCATGCATGGCACTTATTTATAGTTGCATCACCAGCTCGGTCATTAGTGACAATGATGGGAGATCTATTGGTAGGTTTGTAACATGAAAAAATTTCCACACCATGCCCGGGAATTAAACTCGGGAGCTAGCATGTTCCCGGGTTCTACCTAGCATGATAGGCTAGCATGCTAAAACTACGCTACGGAGGCGGTTAACAAGGTTTTGATATTTCTAATATTTTCGTTATGAATTTTAAAGAGATTTAAAAGATAAATAAAACATACATGTGTTGGAGTCATCCGCCAACCCAAAATTAGAATTTGACGATTCCATAGCAGCACGTTTAGCTAAAGCATTTTCTTTGTTGGAATGATGAGTTTCTTTTGATTTTTTCTTCTGAAAAATTTTAATACAATTTATTAATACACTATATTTTAAAATCATGAACAATTTATTAAAATTAAAACAGGGTGAATTGATTGATTTTGTAATGTAATTTTTTGTAGTGTAGTCACAGAGCTATGAGATCCCAATGATTTGTCTGTATAAATATCAAAACGGATTGGAAATGGTTATAATTTTTAATCACAAATTATGAAACTAAACATTGAAGACCTTAGGTATATACAATAAAAATATGTGGGCATGGTATCTATACAGCTATTGCTGCCTGCTTTCCCTTAAAATGTTGGAAATTGCTGATGCCTTACAGGCATCATTGTTCTTTTGTATTTCTTTGCTGGCAGCTAGCAGTATTTTCTTTCCATACAGTGCTTCAGAAACATTTATTCCATCCTATAAATTGATTTAAGATATTGGCTCTCCAGTTATTTTTTTCAATTTTGAATGTCATTTCATAATTACTACTTAAGTTTTAAATAGCTTTTACTTTTATAATCGGGGTTTTTACTATTATTTACTCATCTTAACCCTTATTACTATGTATTTAAATAAAAGTAACATAATAAAACTAATTTGTTCACAAAGACAGAATGCCTGAAAAGATATCACGCCTGAAAATTGACGCAAACAGATCTATCACAGCATATAACTTCTCAATATCCATGTCCCAGTCACTGTGTTAATCAACTTCTCCATTTTCCCAATCTACAGCATTTTAGCCTTGTTTACCTTGTCCCACCATGATCTTTGCAGCTTGCTTTTCTCCCTTCTTGGCCCCCATAATATGGTGATATCTTATTATCCACCTGTCCTCTACTTTTCTGACACGTCCATAACATAGCAGTTTTCCCTGTACATATTTTTTAAATTCTCTCTCTAAAGTCCTCATTTGATATCTAATTTGGTTAAATAATAGCATCTACACCCTATACTTCATTTCAGTTCAAAAATAAATCTTTATAATGCATCCTGCAGTTTGAAATATTTCTATTTCATATAATGAATTAATATAATAATTTCACTAACCTTCTTTTTAAACTGCGTCACCTTTATTTTATTCCTACTTACACGTGTTTCGGTGGATCCACCATCATCAGAGTAAATGAAAAATTGAAACTAAAAATTTTTTTCATTTATTTAAAATTTAAATTTTAAATAAATGAAAAAAATGTTTAGTTTTAGCACCGAAACACGTGTAAGTAGGAATAAAATAAAGGTGACGCAGTTTAAAAAGAAGGTTAGTGAAATTATTATATTAATTCATTATATGAAATAGATTCATTTCAGTTGTAACTATTTTCCTGTTCTTATTGTTTTTATGACCCATATGTCAGTAGTTTGCCCATAACATGCAGGTGGAGTGTTAAATTATTAGCACTCGATCTGCTAGTTCAAGTGTTACAAAAAATATTTCTGTTTCTTATCACAAGGTCATCCAATTATACTACTCAAGCATTTAAAAACAGAAGAGGAAGAGGTAAAATACACTAATCAGAGTTATCTCCTCTGAGAGTAATGAACTTCATTATATTCAGCCAGATCCTGTACAGAATGAAGTGAAGGTGTCAATTGCAGAGTGGAAAGTAGATGCTTTCCAGAGGGCCTAGAGTGCTGACAAGCAAACATTTTCACTGAATGAGAAAGCCAAATGTAAACCACCTCACTCCTCATTTTACTTAGTAAAGCCTCTAGAGGTTCAAACCAGCCTTTCAGCTTATGACCAAAAAAACAAACATGTCAGTAGTATAGATCATAATCCTTCATAGCACAGAATTGTATACAATTTACTTAGTTATGATCTTATTCTATATTATCGGATGTAATTGTCAAATGGCTGATCTTCTTTGTCTCAATTAGCTAATAAGTTTTTCCAAAATAGTAAATCTCAGGTATTTAAATTTTCCAAAATACCATTAATATAGAAACCATCTTATTTGTAAACTTTGTAAGTTGTTCAATGGTAGCCAGGTATTCTGTTTTCCAGAGTTGATCACAGAACCTGCATTCTGATACATGTCTTTTCGTTTTCTCAAGACGTCTTCCTTATCGTGGGTAAGAACTTAGTCAAAGGCAAACATAAGGTTTTTATTCCTAACTGGTACTCCCATTCCTTGAATTTTCTGTTTTCAGTTTCTTAACCCTTATAATACCAAAAAGCCGATTGGAATTTTTACGAAAGACTGCCAAGAACCGATGACATCAGCTCTTCATATATTGCACTGTATTTTGAATATTTTTCAATAGATTGCATTCATATTTTAAAGGACAGTAATACATGCATCTATCCAACGCTGTACTGTGTATTAGCCGAACACAACAATTGTTTCAATTCTTACAAACTTCAATAGTTTTGAGTATACACCAACAGCATGTTTGTTTTGGTTACAGCAGTTCTCATCGTGGCTTTTGTATGATTTTATACGATATTGATAATCTTTTTTTTTTTTTTTAATTAATTAATTTAACGTCGCATCAACTACAACGGTCATTAGCGACGACGTTGGGGTGTAACTATATACAATGGAGAATGAAATAATTTTTTGTAATGTATGAAAATATGCCATGCCTGAGTGGGATTCGAACCCAGGACTGCATGATGAGAGGCGAGCATGTTACCAACTGTGTCAATGTGGCTGGCAATAATCACTGTTATTTTGTAGTTTTAAAAGAAAAGCAAACCCTTTCTTTTGACATAAATTTTTTTAAAAATAAAAAAATATTAAGATTTCTCCCAACACTTTATAAAATAAAAATTGTTTTTTCCAGTTTAAAATTTTTTTAACTTCACAAATTTATTGAAACTACTTATTTTTTCCCATTACTACATACAAGAGCAGAAAGAGCAGAATTTACAGTAAAAAATTATACTAAAAGCTTTCTCCTAAGTCAATTCTGAAATTTTTCAGAATTACCTCGTAAAATAACGGGATTTTAGAGCCCAGCATTCTTTGGACTAGTAGGTACAGGCAGTCTAGTAGAGTACAAGGGTTAAGGTATTTTCTAAAAATATATTTTTTAAAAATTTCAATTCATACAAAACTTAAAGTGAGAACAGAATACGTCAGAAAATTTTTATCAACATTCATCAAATTTAATACAAAACTAAAGATAATTACTCATCAGTCTTGAAGAATAAAACTCACCTGTTCATTACTAATTATAGGAACCCACTTGTATATCTTCATTGTAGTTTCTCCTATAGTAACCCATTTCTTTTCCCTGCAAAATTAAATTTGCAACAATTCAATTCAGACCAATACAGTGAACATTAATTCATAAATAAATCTTAATACCATATACAGATGAAATATTGTAATAAAATTTTAACCACATGCCTAAATAATATTAACAATACGTAATAATGGTTTTTTTTTTGTTCATTGTCCGACTGTTCTGCAATTACTGCTAATGCAGACAGTGAAGGATTTTTTTGTAACGTATGAAAATATGCCGTCCCTAATGGGATTTGAACCCAAGATTGCATGATGAGAGGCGAGGATATTACAAACTATGCCAATGCGGCCGATGAAAAGAAAGAATGTGGTAATAATGAGAATTGTAATACATTTTATATTAGTACTAGTATGGTCGCACGGCTTCGCATACAAAACTTATGTAGAGCCTAATCAATTTTTTTAAAATACGTAAATATGTAACAGAAATTTTCTAGTTGTTAGATTGACTGTATAATAAACTCTAATGTACACATACACGTTTTGATAAATTTCCCTGCGTATGTCTCTCATCTTTATCAAACCCCTTCTTCTACTTCAACAGCAATACCTACTCACATGTACACACACTTAAGTACATATTTAAAAAAATATTCATTAGGGCCCTCAAGGTTATCATTTTTGAAAATGTAGCTGTGAATATAAATACGAATATGCTGTCAAAATTTCATGAAAATCAGTTCAGTAGTTTTGGAAATTAGCCTGCACAAAAAACACGCTTTGTCTTTATAATATTAGTATAGATAACTACCTCGTAATTTTCAAGTATAATGAACAATGAAATATGACTACATTATAAATAAAATTACAGTAAAACCTTGTAATACAGGGCTAATGACTGGCTATACCCTTCCTGGTATATCAGAATTTGCTATTTTAGTTTAACAAATATTTTTTATTGTTCCATAAAAATGTGTCATAAAAGGCAAGTTTAATGCCTGGAGTATTAGTACCTGCAGTTGGGATTACCACTGCCATTGTATACCATTACATATTAATGTATAGAGCTATCCTTTGCAACGGTATTGTTTTCTTTATTTTGGGCGCTATGACAATTCAGAATACAATAACGTCACGAACGTAATACATAAGCAGGTAGAACTTTACGGTTTTTCTTTAATTTTAACTTCTTTGTACTTTCACTCTTTTGTATAAATGTATGTGAGCAGAGCTCAGTACATCCAAAACATGGTATAACTAAGTTTTACTGCAGATGGACAATATAAAAAGAGAAAACCATAAGTTTGGTAAGATAAACAAACACTTCAGTATAATAGAACGATGAAATAAATAATAAAAAAATAAGGTATTTCATACACACAAACTTGACATGTAACATTTTTATTTTAATAACAGTTTCAAATAATTAAAAGTTATATATTATACTCTGATAGGGGATCCACTAAAACATGTAAGTGAAAAGAAATTTGAAGCAGAAAAGTAATATTTAGTGAATACTTATATTTTTACATTTGGATAAATGAGTTGTATTTAAACAATATAATAGACCAGTAGTAATTTTTATAATCAGTTTAATTTACAAACTGTTTTTATTGATCTCACAGCTATTATTATTCTATGCCACCTAACTGAATAAATTGTATCATTTACGTAAACAAAAATAATAAACTTGATAAAATAATTAAATACGTATTATAACGAATTATACTTGGAACCACCACCATAAGGTGTATTTTGTAATAAAGTAAATTGTGATAGTTTCTAACATTTACAAAAAAAAAACTAAACTAATTTATAATTATTCTATATTTTCTAGTCATCTGAAAATCGCTTTATACAAATCCCATGAAGAATCTGTTCTTTAGTTAAACTGATAGCGTTTGGACATGGTAAGTGATGAAATTGGTTTTTTATAAATTTATATTAATGCTGGTAAAACATTTTTTGTTAAGAACACTGAATGTGTTTTAGACAGAAACATCTACTTATGAATGATTATACTACTGTAAAAAAATTTAAGTTCCAAAGTTATTTCTTTAAAGGATTGACAGTGTCAATCAGTTCAATAGAGAAAAAACTAACTCAACAAGTACATAATTTATCCAAAAGACAAGCTAATTACTGTGGTGTACAAGTAGAAAAGAAAATAATTACGGAAAAATAAGATATTTAATGTTTTGAAAAACCAGTGTTTTCAAATACTTAAATTGTTAAAATTTCATTCAAAACCAAAAAAAAAAAATACTACATTAAGCAGACTTAATACCTTATCTAAATTTAAGAACAGATGTAAACAATAACAATATTTTGCTACTGATTAACAATATCAAAACAAACGTATTTTATCGTAAATACGACACTATGGGCTGTATTAAGTTGTACAATTTACCATTTAACAAAAAAAGTTTAAAAGAAGTAAATCTAGTCTGTTATTCACCAGACAGGCATACCACGATCATTAATTACTATTTTTGAAACGTGTGACAGAATTTCTAAGGTTACAATTTAACCGAATTAAAAATATACGTCATAAGTACCAATACTCATTACACAAACTGTACACCTAATTCAATTACAAAACAACGAATGTTTCAAATTACCAATGTCTAACTTTATCCACAACTTGCATAACCCTTTTGATGTCATCTTTGGCTCTGCTTCTAGTTTCGGCTCTCCCGGATCTCGACATCATTATAAAATGATAAATGCCAAGAATAAACTGGAATACTGCAACGAGACGTAAATTACAATTAACTCTTTAAATTTTCTTCAAAGAACGTCATTGTAGATGAATGTAAAACACAAAATATTACTTAAAATTTAGCAAACAAAAATTCAATATTTTCTAACCCCACTGGAAATGTCAACAAAATGTATTCAATATGGTGGTGGTAGCGGCGTCATAACTTGATCACGTCGTTCTTGAATAAAAAAAGTACGTGTTTGTATTGCATTTGCGCTGCGCTCACCAAAAAATGTTAAATATATACTTTTATAATTATTTCTGTCCTTTGGAATCATGTATAAAGTAAAAGAGGATTATTTTTCTTTTGTTTGAGTGGAAAATAAAATGAATAGAACGAATGCTTCAATTTCTTTGAGTTAACTCAAGTTCAATATCAATCACATTCGCTTCCATTTGGTTTCGAATAATTTTTGTGCTTTAAACTGTAAAAGTATTATTTTTTAATTATTTCAATGTACTCCAAAATACTGGAGAAATTTAAAGGGGTTTTTAGAGACTTGCTAGCAAATTGGGTTTAGATCTTTGAATATAGTATACTATACCCTAAGGTACAGCTCTATATTAGATCAAATTGCATATTGCCGGCCGCATTGGAGCAGTTGGTAACGTGCTCGCCTTTCATCATGCGGTCCTGGGTTCGAATCCCACTCAGGCATGGCATATTTTCATACGTTACAAAAAAATCATTTCATCCTACATCGCATAAAGTTCCACCCCAACGTCGTCGCTAATGACCATTGCAGTTGATGCGACGTTAAATAAAAAAAAATAAAAATTAAAAAAAATTACATATTTCTAATAAGCTGACTATTAATGGTTTTATTAATTTTATGTTATTTATTTAACAATAATTATGCTATTACCGAGACGTTTTGTCATTAACTTTCAAAAATTATATGAGTTTGGTTCTGGAACATGATAGAATCTTTTCTACTTAAAAATTGCATCACTGTTACTAACCTCCAATCTTTTACGTTATTTCAAGGCATTGGTTACATCGGATAGCTTTGCCATGCTTTTATAGTGAATTGTTGTAAAGATTTGGCAGTTAAAATTACTTTTATCTGGTCATAAATTTTAATATAAATTGTAGAACTCGTAGGTATTTCTAATAATAATTAATATGACACTAAACCCAGCATACGAAGCAATCGGAAAAGGTTTCGTTCAACAGTACTATGCACTTTTTGATGACCCTGCCCAAAGACCTAATTTGATGAATTTATATAATGTAAGTAATAGTTTTAAACAAAGGTTAAATTTATTAGTTGTTAAGGTTAATTTGTTATTTTGTTAGTGTAAATTATGGTGAACGATTTTTAACAGTAGTTTTTGCAATATGGTGGGAAACCTTGTAAAGACAATTCGTTATCGTTTTTCCGGTGTTGTTTTCTCCTTACTGTGCATTTAAGGTTACTAACTCTAGAGTTTTATTTTTTTCTAATCTTTTAGGTATTTATTTGCCCCCAGTTGTGTATACGTTATGAAATGTAACGTAATTTCCTAGAGTACTTGTCTCTTGGCATTCAATTATCATTTATCAATTACAAGCTATTCATTCTTTTAGAATATGAGCTAATTTTGTAGAAATTATCTTGTAATATTATTCAGCAGCAGGACCATTTCATTGTGGCAGATTTGCTATTTTATTCTCACTTTGTTGTAAACAAATTCCATTTATCACTTGTTTTTCTTGAGTTCAGTAGTAGTGTTTACTTATGCTGTAATTGTCTTGTTAGATGCAGTGGGACTAGATAAAAAATCTAAAAGGAGAAACTTTTGTTGAAAAATTGACAAATATATGTTCAATATCAAGTGTATTTTTGTTCCATTGTAATCTTATGTTTATGTATACGAAGGGTTCTGTAAAAATTTATAAGTTCACTAGGTAAGTTCATGTGCTGAATAAGAACCTGACTTTAACAGCTGTGTGACAAGGTAGATAATAAAAGTTAAAATAATTTATAGTTGTATGAAAATTGAGTTTTGGGAGTTCATTAAAACACATCAGGTTCATTATTATTAACACACAAATGTAGCTTACATCTTCCAGTTGTAAATTCTTATAGTTTTCTGGTATTGATTTTTCTGTATCATATTGGACTAAAAAAGTAACACCGTTATTATTAGAGGTTGTGTGTTCCATCGAAATCTAGAAAAAATTATTAGTTTTTAACATTTTAAAAAGATTTTTATTTTAGAAAGATAAGAAATTGTAGTTAGGACCATAAAATTAGAGACATTTTAGTTTTTTACTATTTATTGCACCACTATCCTGCCTTGGCCATCCCACCACATTGGTTATAGTTATTGATACATGGAACTTCTTAAAGCTAATGGGATGACAAAGTCACTTGTGGGTGCCTAACCTAACACATACGCTTGAAAAGTTGTACATGAACTCCCACTCGTTCTACAATGCATTTTTATGTATCATATCACTTTGAACATAGTAAATAAAATGTTGTTTTCAATTTATCACCATCAAAAATAATTATTTAATGATTCATTATTTCTTTGAAGCATACTGTCAGAATGTGAATGTGTATTTCACAGAAAAGTAAGTGTATGTTAGTACCACCAGAGGACTCAATTCAGAGATGGCAAGTAGAGCGTGGGAATCTAAGTGTGTACAGCAAAAAGTCTCTGAAGAAATGGCGCGTATTGTAATAAAGTATGTGTTTAGATCAACAACTGAAAGACTGGTTTGAACCTCTGGAAGTTTTACCTAGTAAAAACAAGGAGCGAGGTGGTTTACTATTGCGTTCCTCATTGAGTTGAAAGAGTATACTTATCAGCATGCCAGGCCCTCCGAAAAGCACCTATTTTCTACCCTGCAAATACTCCCTGAGTACAGCTTCCGCTCTCTATCGGACTTTTTTAAAACTATCTTGTATAAACGATGCTATCTATTGGATTTTATTAAAACTACCTACCGCTCTAACGGAATTTTTTAAAATTATTTCAGAACAACCAACGCTATCTAACGGATTTTATTGAACCTACTTGAGTACAGCTACCACTCTAGCTGAAATTTTTTTAACTATTTCAGTACAACCAACGCTATCTAATAAATTTTATTGAAATTACTTGAGTACAGCTACTGCACTCAGGTAGTTATCGGATTTTTTCAAAACTATCTTAGTATAAACAAAATCTATCGGATTTCATTGAAACTACCTGAGTACAGCTACCGCTCTCTATCTGAATTTTTATAAACTATTTCAGTATATGTGAAGTCCTCTACCCTAATGCTATTTCTCGAGCAAATCACAAAGTTGTATCATTTCGTATTTTTGAGAGAAACGTTTTTCAGGTGTCCTGTAAAATTTACTTTTTTGGATGTATCTGCTTTTGTAACTAGCCGATTCATTTATATTATTCAAAATATTTTTGTAACTTAAAATTATTCGTTTCAGGCCGAAACATCGTTTATGACATTTGAAGGTATGCAATTGCAGGGAGCAGCAAAAATTATGGAAAAACTAAATGTAAGTTATGATTTGTCTAAATTCATATTTGCCTTATTTTGTATGAAGTAAAATTTTCTGAAAATATTTGTAGTGTAATTATTTTACAAACATAATTTGTTACTTTTTTTTGCCTGTATGATTACATAGGAAGGAAAGTATTGGTTTTATGTGGATTTTTTGAAATAGAGTTTTCACCGGATATACGCATTTTCAGACCCCCTGAACCAAAAAAAAACATGTTTTTAGCGATCGGTGTGTGTGTGTGTGAACAAAATATCTCGAGAACAGGGCATCCTATGAAGTTGAAACTTTAAACTTAAGTTAGGTGCTACTAGAGGACCCAACACGAACATTTTCATCATTATTGGTCATTTGGAAGTAGTAATTTTGCACTTTCGTACGGTTTTTTTTCAAAAACAGTTCCTACAATTTTTTTTTAAATCGCCTCATTTACTACATTTTTATGCTCTACATGATAGGGTAGGCGCCATGTCTGTTGAAATTCTTGGGGAGGATGTGCTCTCATAGAAAAAAAATGGTTTAGTTAAGATTGCAGCCTTAATATGCATTTTAGGGCTAAAGTGTATAATCAAAGTTGTAGAAAATTTATAAACCTACAACTTTTATTCCAAATGTTTCTTTGTATAGGTAACGCTAAGCTTATCGGTAATTCGTGATTTTCTGGGTTTTTTTTCATGAAATCTTGAAAAAAATGGAGTTTTAAGATTTCAACCTTAGTATGCGTTTTATGACAGAAGTGTATAATCAAATTTATAGAAGATTAAAGATCTACAACTTTTATTTCAAGCATTTTTCTCTACAGAGAAAAATGTTTAGTGTGAAAGAGTGATTTTCCGTATTATTAAGCCAAATTAAGGTAGGTTTTCATTTTGCATCTTTCACGTATGATTACAATTAGGTTAGTTTTTTGTTTATTTCTAGTGTTAGGTTGTATTGTTCCTTATTTGCATTGGGAAGAGAAAGTCGTGTGAGTGTTTCATACCAGATTTTTTTGTTAAATTTTCAAAAATTATTTATGAGACATACATCCAAAACAAATGTCACATACAATTTCAGCAGAGAAGTTATATAAACATTCCAAAATTACAAGAAATTGACAATTTGGTAAGGAATAAATTTTCCCTGCTTTTCTTATAACATGTATTCAGTTATTTTCACTACTAACTACGTATTAGGTACTGCCTGGAAATAGAAATGCAGAAAACCAATTAATATTACTGGCAAATGGCAACAGAACTACAGATAAAGGCGGAGCAAATGGCCTACAACACAGCACAGAGCCAATTGACTTTCATCGATCGGATTCTGCGTTGCCACATTGTGGTAGCACTGTACTACAATTCACATTACTTAAAAATTTGGATTCAATCTTTTTGAACAGTCACACAAAATATTAGAAATGTTTTTATCCATTAACTAAAGAAATAAACAGTAAACCAAGATGAAGATTTTAGTGCACGTTTCATACCAATAGCTTGGAATTCAAACTTATTTACAAATATTAAGTTTGTTTTTCAAGTAATACATTAGATTAATGAAATTTACTGTTTGTAAATAATTATTTGGCCAAATTAAATTTACAAAACATACATACCTATAGTAAAGAAATTATGTTAATAATTTTTTTTTCAGAAACTAATTAAGCTGAATAATACTTCTATTCTGTTTCTTTTTAAAATTTCTTTCTATGTCGCGTACAAAAGTAGTATTGATCTGCAGATCAATATTAATCACAGCCTAAAATAATACACATAAAATATATTATAACTGACTTTGTTTTATCAACAAAAGAAAATTATGAGTATAAATTTATTTAGGAAAGGAAGTTATTTATAGGCTTTACATTTACATCATACAAACGAAGGAGTTGTAAGTATCAACAATATTGGGTAGTCATAACACCACTTAATGAGTTGTTAATATTAGTGCCTCCGATGCATAAATTCTATTGTTAAAAATGTAAATATTATTAATTATATTTTATACATTTGTATTACTTGCCTGAAAATTTAAGTCACATCCTATGGGTCTACTGTACAAATCTGTAGTCTGGGAACAAATTTCTTCTTAGGATCATTTGTCAGCCTCAGTTTATTTTTATATATGTTTACTTTCTCTTGCCTACAGAATATATAAAAAGGAAAGTAATGTTTTCGTGTCGAAATGTATATGACATTTTTCAAAATCGAGTTTTCACCTGGTCTACATGTTTTCAGACCCACTGAACCCAAAAAACATGTTTTTAGCAATTGGTCTGTATGTGTGTGTGTGTGTGAACAGAATATCTCAAGAACGGAACATCGTACGAACTTGAAACTTCAATTAGATACCACTAGAGGACCCGTCACGAACATTTTCATCAAAATCTGTCAACCAGAAATGGTAGTTTATTTGTGCCGTTTTTCACATTTTTGCGATTTTCTCAAAAACGGCTCTTACGATTTTTTTTAAAATCGCCTCGTACTCTACATTTTTTGTGCTCTACAAGATAGGGTAGGCGCCATGTCTGCTGAAATTCTTGGTGAGGCTGTTATATCGTAAAAAAATTATTTTTTTAAGATTGCGACTTTAATATGCATTTTAACGCAAAAATGTATATAATTTTAAAGTTGTAGACAATTGAAAATCCTACAACTTTATTTCAAACTTTTTTTTATAACGCTTAGTTTAGCGGTAATTAGCAATTTTCTGTTTTTCCTCACAAAAACGTGTAAATTGATTTTTTAAAAGATTTCAGCCTTATGCATTTTATGACAAAAAAGTATAATCATATTTATAGGAAATTAAAAGATCTACAACTTTTATTTTGAGCATTTTCCTCTACAGAGCCTAGTTTAGCGTGAAAGAGTGATTTTCTATATTTTTAAGCCAAACTGAGTTAATTTTCATTTTGCGTCTTTTCACTCATGATGAAAATTAGGTTATGTTTATTGAGGTTAGTTTTTTGTTTATGTCTTAATGTTTTATTACTAATGTTAGGTTATATTGTTAATTATTTGCATTGTCAAGAGAAAGTTGTGTGAGTGTTTCACACCAAATTTTTTTGTATTTTTGTCGATTATTACTGTTTTTGATCTTTTCTTTTCAGAGTTTAACATTTCAAAAAATCAATCGTATAATAACAGCTGTTGATTCACAACCTACATTCGATGGTGGTGTTCTTATTAATGTATTAGGTCGATTGCAGGTATGTATTTTGAATTTTTAAGTAATTACTGTTAAATTAAGCAATACATTTGTTTATAATCATGTGGTTTATGACGCTGTGTCTTCTATCGATATATTGTTTTAATATTTATTCAGTTTATCTAATATTAGTAATCACAAATTAAAATATGTATAATATTGTTCTGAAATAAGGGTATTATTTGAGATAGTTTTTAAAAACATTCTTTTTTTTAATATAGTTGGCCTTCGTTCATGATGTATTAGCCGTGCAACTGAGAAAAACATAGTGTTAATAATATGCAGGCCGCCGTGGAGTTCAGACAATATTTGCCACACAAATTGTTCCCCACTTCTGCTAAACAACCTATGCCTAAGCTTGTTACAGACAAGATCACCTTTATACTTTGATCACTCCCATTTACTATAGCTTGTGCATTTTGCTGAGAGCTGTAAAACATGTTGTGGTCATAGCGCTACATGCAGTACAGTATGGCTCGTGCTAAACTAAGGGGTTTTGTAAATACTGATGATGTTGTTCACGATGCAGCACAGGGTTGTTTACGTATGCCTACGTGACTACATGAGGACAGAATGTTCGGCTGCTAGTGCGCATGTCTGTTTCACGGTTCTCTGCAAAATGCACGAGTTCTACTAATTTTGTTTTGCAAAAGGCCAGTGTATTTTTAACCCTCAAAAGCAACCACCACGCCATTAGCATTTTATTTTCGTTACAACCTTGGAGTATTAGTTTAGAAATTAATGATAGAACAGTTTGTGCTATATCAGATAGTAGAAGAACAACTTTATCATAGCAAAACACTGTCCTAGGAAGTATGAGATCTCATTTAGGATTTATTGTGTGCATTTATTCACATGGGCCAGCTTTGTAATTAACTAATTTTGTTATAATAATTAATATCTGTTTTTGAAGTGTTGTATTTATAAGAAAATCTACTTAGAACTGATTCTAAACATTGTTTTGTATTTAATTGTGGGTTCTACTGGATGTAGATCAAAGAAAAAAAATCCTTTCATGAGACGATGCGTCTCGGAGCTTGTGGAAATTTTTAAAAAGGCTTACCTTTGATTAATGGCTAAATCATTGATTGATTTCTGTATCTACTTTTTAAGAGGAATCGAATGACACTATTTTTGTTTCCAAATTCAGACTTTATTTCTTGATTTCTGGTCGAAACTGGAATTTCAAACCCAGTAATTTCAGTATCTGCTTTTTAAGAGGAATTTAATGACACTATTTTTGTTTCCAAATTCTGACTTTGATTTCTTTAATTCCGGTTGAAACCGGAACTTCTAACCCAATTCAGGCCCACTAACTTATTGTGTAGATTATGAATTCGAAAACCATTTGTTGCCATCTCTTGTAGTTTCTGACTTTGATTTTTTGACTTCTGGTTTTGGGCCACTACCAGTCAAAACCAGAACTTTAAACACAATCCAGGCCCACTGACTTTTTGTGTAAGTTACGAATCCAAAAAACATTTATTGCTGTCTCTTGTATAGTTTCTGATATCTGGGTGTGACCGACGGACAAAGGAAAATGATGGATGACAATTTAAAAAATTGCCTCCAACTAGTAGATAACAGTATTAATCACATTTGTTAATTTGAACTGTTACGTTTACAAGTATTAAATGTATAGACAATTTATTTCTCCCATCTGCTGTAGACTGGTTTCAGGAAATATTATATTGAGTTTTTAGAATTGTGACTACAGTTTTCTTTAGAAATTTATATTCGCTAAGACATTTCTATGAAATTGTCATTTGTAAAGATCATAAATTTTATAATTTTCACTCAGACATTTTATAGTAGTATAAAGTGGAAATTTATAATTCATGGATGTTCTATTTTGAACATTCAGAATTGAGAACAGTTTTGTGACTGTAGACAGACGAAGATCCACCTCATGCGTACAGCCAGACCTTTGTACTGAAACCAATCGGAACGAGTTTCTATGTTCAACATGATCTATTCAGACTGGCTCTACACAACAGTCTTTAGCCGGTGGCGACTACGGGCAAGACATCAGGTTGATATTTAAATAATTCAACTCCTTTTTTTTAATTTGCATTCACCTTAACGCTTGCCGTTTTCACATGTTTTTGGCTTCATTTGAATGATGTACCTTTGTTTTGTAAATAATTATTTTTTCTATGAAGTTTAACTTTCGCTTCTTCCTGATTATTTATTGCTTTGCACATAATAATGTTAGTATACTGCCTGGCCGGTAGCTATGCACATAGCGAGTGAGGGAGATAGAATGATAGGACGGCGATAGTTATTCGTTTTTTGAAAAACATCACGTAACGCTGTGTAGACGTTAGTAAATGTACAGTAGAGAGTCGAAAATCCGAAGAAATTGGGACCATAGGTAGTTCGGATTACCGATTTGTTCACATTTTTGAAAAAAACCTTAAAAATACCGCTTAGGCCCATAGTTAAGCATTTTAAAAAGGTAGGAATAAATGAAAACAAAAATTTCTCTGTACTTACTATATTTAGTTGCGTTGAATGAACAAACTAAGAATAGTGTGTTCTGTGTAGCAATGCAGAGGTAGAGTAAAATAATAAAACTACAGTCTGTATTTTACTGTATATGCAGTATTATACTGTATATTAAATTGAACACAAACAAAAAACTATGTACAGTTAAACAAAAGGTTCACTATAAACCTTACTAAATCACTGAAATCTTACTTCAAAACCTTTCGAATTTTTGATTGCGTGATTTGTTTAGGCCTCGCTCATTCGTTTACAGAAAACATATTGTTTTAAAATAAGTTATAAAACATGTTACATAGTGTAAACATTTTACAAAATGTTTTTAAAAGAAAAGTTTATAAAACATGGTACCTTTCTCACGCAAATCAAAGTATCAAAAAAATACTCAGATGGCGTTCGGATTTTTGACGTTCGGATTATCGACGTTCTACTGTACCACAATGTATAAGAATTGTAGGCCTACGCAGTCTAAATATAACCCAAATAATCATCATGCTGAATCACCGTAGAATGATGAATTATTCAGTGTGGCGAAAGCATTTCGTGTATAAAGTTAGGTTATTCCTCAGTTTATTGTAAGTTTCAAGCTTTCGTTTGTCAAATTTAATTAGGCTTTAATTTTAAAATGACTTTCTAATACATTTAAGGTAAGCAAAAATGTGGCAACCATTTATAAATTAATAATTAACACAGGAAAATAAAAAAAATAATTGTAGTAAACATATTCCTTAAAATTTTTCCGTAAAAACGAAACACAACTTCGTATTATTAAAATTTTGTATTTATTAAAATAAAACTATAAAATGTTGCACAAAGCGAAATTATTTATCGTAATAACATGGATAGAAAACAGTAGTAGATATTTTTAGGATGGTTAATAGCGCGGGAACACAGCGATGTCTCAATGTGCACAGCTATGCGCCGTTCAGTATATTTATTGTTTTCCTCTTAACAGTTTTCATTATAAATGTAGAAAACGTAATAATTTTTAGACTATTAATTTGTGTTACTAAAAGACTTATTGGAATATTCTGTGGGGAAAACATATGCTTCTTCTGTTCACGCCATTTGTAATGAATGTTTTGTGAATTCAAAGGAATCTTTTAAAAACATTCCTAAAATTTTGTTACGAAGAATAACTTCTCTAAATAACTGTGGTAACAAAGAGGCAGAGGGTGGATCCACATATTGGTTAATCTCTCATAAAATAACACTAACAAATCCTTTTACGAATTTAAATCGTGAGCCATAACCCCTATTCACTATACAGGTAATTTTTAAGTATGGTAACGGCTTTATATTACGGAACTAAAACGTATTTGGCGGAAGAAGGTTATGCAAATCTGTGTAGTTTTAAAAAGCCAGCTTTTTGGTGGTTTTGAAATTTTTGTCTGTAACATTCAACAACTTTATTTATTTTTAAATGGGATGGTGGTCATGTGACACATCATTTCAATATGAAATTTCAAGAAATGAACAGTGGTGCAAACTGTTTTTCTGTAGATGCCTTCATTTTTGAGTTATAAGCATTCAAAGTTGCAATTTTGGGGAAAATTGTGTAGGCAATAAAAAAGGTAGAATGCACTGCATAAACTATTTATTGTATTTTTCAATTATAAAGTATCTACTAAGTTATTAAAAGTTACTTTTAAAAAAACAACTTTTTGGTAGTTTTGAAATTTTTGTCCACTATCTTGGATTCAACTTTATATTTTTAAATAGGATGGTGGCCATGTGACACATTATTTCAATGTGAAATTTCAAGAAAATAAACAATGGCACAAACCATTGCGCAATTACAATTCAGTATGTTCTACCTTTTTTATTGCTAACACAATTTTCCCAGAAATGCAACTTTGAATGGTTATAACTCAAAAACGAAGGTATCTATCGATAAACTGTGTTTGCCATTGTTTTTTTCTTGAAATTTCACATACATTCTTCACATAATCTTCTTCCGCATATGTCTCAGTTACGCAAAAGCCATTTCCATACTTCAAAATCACCCTGTATATAAGTGTGAAATGTTGAGTATTAAATAAAAGTAAAATATTAAAATTAATATAAATAAGCTAGTTCTCCCTTCGAAGAAAAATTAAGAAAATAACTTGCCAAAACACAGATACAATACATAGGACACCTCAATATAACATGGTATGGTCTTGGATAGTGGTTTTGTACAAAGCCTGTTATAACTTAATCGCCAAGTGCAAAGTTGGTACTTTACCACTCTATGCATGCGCGCCATGTAGCCTTTCGTACTGGAAAGAGTCATGTCCAGTGAAAGGTGGCCAAGATCTGTAGACCATAATATCCTACTTATCTAATGAAAATTTTTTTGAAAATAATTATAAAATGTAGTGGTGTGCTATACACCGTTAGATCCAACATTCATTATTTTTAAAGAAAATTTGTATGGGAAATTGAGTCAAGAAGTGTGTTCGAAGAACTGGTTTTTAGCTAGGAAATAATATATTCGATAGAAAATTAATTAAGTTTTCAAAAATTTTTGTTTCCTTCGAGAAAATATGTTTTTACTATACACAGCCTAATGTTTTAAAGGCATTTTGTGTATTAAAAAATTGGTAAAGTTAATTTTACTTCTGACAAGTTTTTCATGAGGATAAAAGAACGAAAAAAAAAACAAATTTTTCCCGCGGGTAATTATGTGTTAATCATAATTTTTGATATGTAAAATGTGAGCGTTGAATTATAAATATTATAAATTATAAAGCTCAAATTATAAAT
This sequence comes from Catonia carolina, assembly GCA_035578175.1. Taxonomy (NCBI): domain Eukaryota; kingdom Metazoa; phylum Arthropoda; class Insecta; order Hemiptera; family Achilidae; genus Catonia; species Catonia carolina. The sequence continues at coordinate 44,742,753 of JAQMRL010000004.1, forward strand.
ATTGTTGACTTTTGGAAAGTGCTTTATGTGTTTTCATTTTGCACTTAATTTCCTGAATTAAAACCTTGTATTTTAATTTGTTTTATTTTTCTGTGAATGTTTCCTTTACCAATGTGTTTAAACCATAAGTTCTGTATTAGTGATGTAATGTTTTATCAGAGTATGAATGAATGAATGCATCCATTTTTTATGTAATCAAGTAATGGAATGTTAGTAATTAATTCGTATTTAAATTTTGTATCAGTTAAACCATTTAAAACTGAGCATTTATTCGCTCGTCTTCATGAAGACAAGAAGTGTACTGCTACCGTCTGTTTCTTTTTCAATTATCAAGAAATTTTTCCCAAAAAATTTATTATGTAGATAACACTTTTTTATTTTGTTATCTTATTTTTGTGTTGATATCAACAACTGGTGGCATGGCATCGCTGCTTTTGTTTTGGTGAAACCCATTTAGCTGTAAGTAGACGATATCTCCCTCATCAGTCAGCTTTTTGGTTGTCTTGTTCATGTAGTGTTCAATGCAAGTATTCTGGGTTCAGTTCCCAGTCATCTCTAGCATGCTTTTCTTCACTCATTTTTACCTGTTAACCTTCATTAGGGCATTAGCTGTAATTAGCCAAACCTGTCTGGCGTATAACAAGAAAAAAGTGTTGTTTTATAGGAAGCTTGCAAACCTTCATTAAAAATTGTGTTGGTAATTCAAAATGAGCTGGATGTTATTAGCATCCCAAAATAATACTTGTAACTGTGATTTTATTAGCAAGTACTACAATATCCGTTTATCTTTGTTTTATGACGGTGATCCTGCGGCAAGTCGGGATGGAATAGAAAGGAACTTGAGAGTTTTTGGCGGTAGTTGCCTTTGGCAGAGCTCCGCATACCCCAGGTAAAGATGTACCTGGGTACCAGTAAATTTGGTTTCCTCTCATATATACCGGGTGTTTATAAATGAATAGCAGGTTTTTAATGCTCTATAATATTTAATACATTATACTTGCAGTTATAAAATGATACATCAAACGAAAGTGCAACTCAAGCAGTTTTGTTTGTTGGCAGCAGTGCGCAATGTTTCCACCGCCAGCCGTTAGAAAGCGCTAGTAACAAAGATGGCAACTAAAGAACAGAAAGCGTTTTGTGTTTTACAGTTCTCAAAGACGAAATCAGTAGTTACTGTACAACGTGCGTTCTGTATTAAGTTCGGTTGTGAACCTCCAGGTGATAATAACATCTGTAGATGGTATCATCAGTTTGAAGATACCGACTGCCTATGCAAAGGGAAGAGTATGGGACGACCAAGTGTTTGCACGGAGATCGTTGAGCGAGTGCAAGAGTCATTCATGCGTAGCCCACAGAAATCTGTTTGGAAGGCTAGTCGTGAATTTTAGCAATTCCTGTAATGACTGTTTAGAAAGTTTTACGGAGATGCTTACAACTACGTCCTTATCGTTTGCAGTTGTTACTGGCTCTAAATCCTGCAGACTATGGTTTATGTGCCAACTTCGCTAACAAAATGTTGTTGCATGAAGATTTTCTACATCATGTCGTCTTCAGTGATGAGTTGACCTTTCACCTTAGTGGACAAGTGAACACTCATAATGTGCTAATCTGGGGCACAGAAAATCCTCACGTGATAGTACAAGTGCAGCAAGACTCCCCTAAATTTAATGTTTTTTGTGCCATGTCCCGGCGGAAAGTTTATGGGGCTTTCTTTTTTGTTGAAGCAACTGTAACTGGTGCTTCTTACCTTGATACTCTACAGCTATGGCTCTTCCCTCAGTTGGAAGATGAAGAGCCAGGGAACTTCATTTTCCAGCAAGATGGTGTGCCGCCTCACTGGCATAACGAAGTATGCGATTGGCTAAACATCACTTTACCTGACTGCCGAATTGGCAGCAAGGGGTGCAATGACAGGGCTCATTTTCCATGGCCTCCACGGTCACCCGATCTGACGCTGTGTGATTTCTATCTTTGGAGGTTCATAAAGGGTCGTGTATATGTGCCTCCACTACCAGCTGACCTTCCCGAATTAAGAATCAGGATTGAAGCAGCTGTTGTAACAATTACTCGAAAGACACTAAACAACGTTTGGGAAGAACTCGCATATCGTCTTGACGTGTGTCGTGTGACGAATGGTGCGCACATTGAACACTTGTATGCATTTATGTAAAACTGTTTGAGTTGCTCTTTTGTTTGATGTATCATTTATTAGTGTAAGTATAATGTATTAAATATTATAGAGCGTTAAAACCCTGCTATTCATTTATAAACACCCGATATATCCATTTATCTTTATTGATTCTTAATTTTTTACACTTTACATTGGATGCTGCCTGTATTTATATTCACAAATTTTTAGGTTGCTGCTGATAATTATTGTTTTATGTGTTGGTTGACTGATGCTATTTTGTTGTGAATTAAAATGTACAGTTTTGAAAGGAATTGGCTGTTTTTTGTATAATATTTATTAATGAACTAACCAAATGTTTGTAAATTAATCATATATAAAATATAGAGAATAAATTGTTCACTCATTTGATCTAATGTAATCGAATTATTTATGCTGTTATGAAGTAATGCACAATTTTAATTGTTTTATAATTTTCTTAAATACCGATGCTTATGTACGTTTAATTCACTAATAACAACATCATTAGTCTATTTTACTGATTTTATTTTAAGACTGAAAAATATAAACTACTAATTATCTATCAATGTTAAGAACATGTGATATACAGTAGTTCATTTCAGGTGTTGTTGGCCTACCTTATTGTGTAATGGAGGGGGAATGTTGGGTCTCTGGCGTACGGCCCTCCCACCTCGCAGGGAAAAGATACTAGTCGCTCTGTGGACTTTACACTCTCTTTTTTTGTTGTATTCTACGTTTCAACAGTTTTCATAAACAGTATTTTTCAATACTCTCTGCGGTTTTTTTTAAACTGCAGGAGAAATTCCTAACCCACTTTTGATTTTTAAATCTGGTCAGAACAAAGGAGAATTTCAGAAGAATATGAATGCTGAAAACTATGAAATATGGCTGAAACAAAAGTTAATACCTAACATTTCACCTCGTTAAGTTTTGGTTGTTGATAATGCTCGTTACCACAACGTAAAATTACACTAGGTACCAAACTCAAATTACAGAAAACAATAACTATTAGATTGGCTACAACATAAAAATACTCCGTACTCACCAGATATGTTGAAAACAGAGCTATATGAATTAGTGCAATTAAATAAGCCCCACTGTGAAGAATACTACTTCGACAAAACACTGGAAGATCACGGTCACTATTGTTAATATTACCTCTGTACCATTTTTAACTTAACCCTATTGAGCTTATTTGGGCAAAAATGGGTCAGTTTGGCAAAATGTTAGTGCAGTTAAGGCATTGGCTGAGAAATGTTTTTTGAACCACCGGCTGAATATTGGAAGGAAAGTTGCGAACATTCTTTACAATTTGAAAATCTATTACGACATAGACAGAGTTGCTGACATGCAAACTGAAATGTTTATAATAGCGAGTGATGATGGCGAAAGCAGTGACAATAGCTCCGAAGAATCTCAGTTATCAGACAGTCATGAGAGTGGCGATATAGATGATATGGACGCGATAGAACCATTAAATTAAAAGTTCACAAACCCACTTTCTTGCTACTTTACCTTTTTTATTAGATAAATAAAATTTAAAAAATAAGCAAATACAAAAAAATGTAAAAATACGATAAAAAAATAACAAATTTTTTACTATACGTAAAACGCAACAAAACTAGTTGCTACAGATGCGTTTACGAGCCATAGGGTGTTGGTGAATGCAAGCGTGCATACATGAATGTGTGAACATTCACTCTGCCTCCGCACTATGGCACCTTCCTACAGCAATCTAACCACATTCTGCGCGTTCACTGCACTTTCTGAACATTGATGGGTAATACTTAGTTTCTCGATAAACATTTAATTATCTTATCCGAGATGGCGAGAAAAACTCCTGTTCGTTCCCCCGTAACGGGGTAGTAACGTTAAACTGAATTGAGACATCCTCATTAAGTCACAAGGAGGCCGCAACCAACTGTTCATATACAAAAAAGAAAAGGGTTAAGTGGCAAAAATTTGCTCAGTAAAGCTACTTTTTGAGTAAATGAGTTGACTGTTCATTGCATTAAAAAAAAAGGAAGAAAAAATTTGGAGAGGCGTACAAGAAACACAATTGCATTTTCTAGTCAGGAAAAGTTATATAATGTGTATCATGATTACATCATAGAAAAAATGGATTTAATTTTTTTATTTGGCGACAATAAATTCCCTATTCTTTTATAGCTTTGGCAGCAGCAAAACAATCTGACGGGTTTTGTTGTTGTACAGATAAGCGAGTAAGGTGGCGATTGATGCAATGATGAGCCTATATGACACCATTTCAGTAGTCGTTGAGCTGTTTTCAGGTGAACACCATGTGTTTGTTGTCAAGGCATTTTTAAAAACTGGTGAGTCTTGAGTCGTTACTCAGAGTTAGTTCCGTCAGCACTTTGATCTGGGTCGAAGAGAACGTGTTCTATCTCATTGACAACTTTTTAACTGCTGGACAATATCCATTGTATATGGATGATAATACAAACCAAAACGCAATATTTGTCTCACTATGCGATCAGACATTTGCCCAGCAGCAGCTTGTTTACGAGCTGGCTTCCACTGCTTGTCTCAGATGCTCGACATTCTGTGGTGTTACAGGCTGACCATGGACAGCCTGTCAAATTACATTTTAAGGCTGAGCCTGTAGCTCTGAAGTAACTCGCCCATAACAAAATTGTGTTATGAGATGAAATGTGTTCTCTTCGACTCACATTAAAGCGCTGATGGAACTAATGCAGAGTAACGACAGAAGACTCGCCACTTTTAAAAAATGACTCGACAACAAACCCATGGTATTCACCTGACCACAACTCCATGGCTACTAAAATGACGTCATGTAGGCTCATCATGGTGCCAATCCCCACCACCCCCTACCACTTACTCGTTCATCTGTACAAAAACGAAAACTTTCAGATCTTTTTGCCGCTCCCTTTATATAGGTTTGATTTAGCTGTTTGTGGTAAATTCACTGAACATAACACCTGTGAATAGCAACAGATTACAGATTGTTCATTCATTAATTTTCGAGTCTACCATTTGGTTGAATTATCCTTGATAATATTTTAAATTGTCATATATTTTCTGTTTTAGGCGGATGAAGATCCACCACATGCGTACTCACAGATCTTTGTATTAAAACCATTGGGCAATTCGTTTTACTGCCAGCATGATATCTTCCGTCTGGGAATCCACGACACCGCTTAAAAAATAATCGTTATAGTTTTTAATAATAAAAAATAAACAATCGTTTAAGCAGTTAATTTTTTAATTAATTATAAATATGAATTAATAATAAATTAATCGCTGAAATAAATGTTTATTTTTTCATTTTATTTTTGTAAAGAAATTTTACATCAAATATCAAACATTAGCTGTGTCAAAGTGGCCAAATATTTATAATTATGTGTAATTATAAATATGTATTGATAAATTAAAAAGACTATAAAGTGATTGTAAAAGATATTTTAACACTGCTTGGCAGGAACTATGTTAAATCTGACTATGTAATTATTATTAAAAAAAAAGCATTTTTTGTTTTTTTGTTTAATTTGTATGTTTTCTTTTGATTTTTTTGTTTTAATAAATTGCAAGTGGGACCTTGCATTTAATTTTCACATTTTTTATGCTACTAATTCATAAAAATTGTATTTTACTAATATTTTAGATAAATCGTTCTGGAAATTGTTATTTAAGAGATTACTAAGGATTATTCATTTTCTTTTCAATTTCTGTTTGTTTTTCTTTTTTTTATAAATTTATACTCAAATAATACCAATATATGCTTAATAATTTAGATTTAAAGACTGATTTTTAGATTGTTTTATTATACATACAACATTTTCTTAATAAAATGATATATTTTTAGTTTATATATTGTATTTGTTGTAATAAATATAATTATATTATTCCTTTAAAATTTAGTCATATTTTAGTTTTTAATTTCTAAGTTATTTAAAACTTATGCGTTGCAATTATTTTTCAATTAATGTCATATATTTGAAACTAGTACATCTCGTCTTTGTAAGTTTAAAGATTAATTTTTAGTTTTGATAGGGAAGTCAAGTGTGGATTAAGATATCAAAAGAAAGTTTTTGTTGTAGTTAAGTGAGTTGTTAAACATAATAATGTTAATTTTATATATGATTATCATATTTCTATATTTTTTAAAAAACAATTTTGAAACTAAAATCTAAATTCTTTATTCAAATATCTTTTTGATTTTTTTTAAATAATATTATGTTCTAATTAAATTTCAGTATGTGTTAAATTGTATTGCCCAAAGAATATCAGTGATGTAATGAAACTTTCGGCATTATGTTAAAGGTACAATTTCAATATTATAAAATTATTATACAAATAAAATGGTTTTTTATGGACTTATTTTATTTTTATACTGTGTGGTTCCATTAAAATCTAATGGATTTTCTTTTGTAAATAATTTTATTTTTCAAATGTATTTCCATGTTAGTACATGTCTAATACATATCTGTAGTTATAAACAATATAAATTGTTGTATTGTTTATAAAACGCTAGCAAATATAGATTGAAAATGTGGTACTTTTGTACTATGGTGAGTTTCTTGTGTATTTTGGCCTTCATATTGCCAATCTGTATTAGGTAATAAATTTTTGAGTAAAAATTCTTGAGATAAAGTTGAAAATGAATGTAATTTCTAGATCAGGAATGTAGATAATTAAGTTTTCCCATTTAATTTGTTTGTTCTTTAGACAAGTGTGTTTCTTTGTAGTTTTTAATACTGTGATTCAAAAATTCATTATTTTTGTCAAGTTACATTTCCTTAGTAATCTCTTCACTACTTTTTATTTATTTTTTATTCATATTAATAGCACTTCTTCACATATTTTAATTATTGTTATTACAGAACAAATTTTAATGCTTAAATATTATTAACTAGGATTGTTAAATATTCAATTATTTTATTGAATAAACTTGTATAATTTCAATTATAAATAACGTATTTAAAAATTCTTTCTGGCTTCACCATTTTTATTAATGGTTAAATAGATGCTAAAACAATTCAATTTTTTTCTTTGATGTTCCAAAAACTTAATTGATTACTATAATTATGAAATTGAATTGAAAATAAAAAATCAGTTTATTTTGATTAAATATGTGTCTTTTTGTTTCCATCCACAGTTACAATGAAAAGTATTGAGCATGTGTTCAACAATCTATTTTTCATAAATAAACCAATGAATTAAAATACTACGAGAAAATTATTGTTAGTGTTTTTTTTCTGACGCAAACTGAAAAACTTATCTTTATATTTTAAGTAAGGGTTGAATAAGCAAATTCCAACTTTTTCAATTTTGTTCGATATGGAGTATTTAAATTATTTTATATTTCTCTTCTCAGTTCAGAGTGATATACGAGGTGTATATTTATTAAGTTCCGAAAATCTAGTTATAACTCAGGAATTGGCAACACTACAGCATTCGTAAACATATGACCGGAAATAGGGGACCTTACTTTTGTTGCAGTCAAAGTTTGAAGTCCGTATTTCGTTTGGTTTGTGTTGTATGCGTGTTTTTTGAAAGTAACTTTTTTATTGGTGTCGTGAAAATAGTGCCACATTACAATCGAGGTTAGCCAGTTGTCCCATATTCAGAGTGACTGTAGAGATTGGATGAGTCTAGTAGTCACTGGAGTTGAGACCTGGATATTTGAGTATGACCCGGAGACCCATAAACAAAGTCAGCAGTGGGTGGAAAAGGGTGGGGAGGGGCAAACAAAATCGAGGATGTCTAAGTCGCGACTGAAGGCAATGTTGATAGTTTTTTCGATATCTGCAGTATCATTCATTGTGAATATGTTCCTGCTAGCCAGATGCGTGTTGGCGTCCTGGAGCAGCTGCGAGCACATATTTTAGTACGTGTGCGGCTTGAACTCGCCGAGGACAGCCAGATCTTGCACCACTACAATGCGCCAGCCCATTCATCATACATTGTGCAAGAATTTTTGGCGAAAAAAGGCATTCCATTGTTGCCACACCCTGCGACTTCTTTTTCCCGAAGATGAAGTCAAAGTTCAAGGAAGCTGTAACTGCGATGCTGAATGGAGTAACTTCGGAAGATTACCAAGTGTGCTAACAATCGTGGGAGCAACGTTAGAATCATTGTGTAGAGTTAGAGGGAAACTATTGTGAAGGTCGATAATAAAATTTTGTTCGTAACTTAATTTTTTGTGTTTTATTGACAAATTGCCACACCTCATATGTTAAGATATTTTGTGGGAAGCAACGCCAGATAAATTAAATGTTTTTAGTCTTGCAAAACCTGATATATTTTTAGCTTGCAAAATTTAAAAAAAATCTTGATATTTTTAACTAGCGAATGGATCATTTTTTGTCATATAAGGTTACCTGTCTATCTTATTTTTAATACAGCTGGGAGAGAACATAACCTGTTTTAACTCTTGTGTTAAAAGTGTTTTAGAGAGATTCGTTTCTTTACTTTTGAAGAAACATTACGGAATTGGTTAATATATTGCAATTACCATCTTTTGTAGTAAACCTGAAGAATATTTTGACATTTGGAACTGTTTTGTCATCTGACGAAAATTTGATGCTACGTTAGACATTTGCACTGATAAGATGCAAACCCAGACATCCAATATTACACCTGTTCAAATTTTACATATACCAAACCAACAAATCCATCATGAACTAAAGCTACCTGTAAAAAGCAGTGGAAAGCTGCCTGTAGTTAAAAATCAATTTTTTATAAAATTCACAAATAGTCAGTTCAGATAAGAAAATCACCCTATCTGCTGTCAACCTTGCTTGACAGCAAAATTACAGAAAATTAATTGACACCACTTTTTAGATCTACCTCTAATTATGAATTTACACAAACTGCTAATTACTTGAATTAAAACGGAGAGTCATCAATGAATGTTTTCTAATCAAAACTGAACCCAAAATCAGTTACTTGATTTCACTGGAAGGCAAGTTAAAAGTGAAAATTTCTAACGTATGGTATATGGTTGTAGAAACAACAATCTTATAAATTTCAAAAACTGTTTTATACTAAATATCATGGCCAAAACCCCTGTGGAGTTTAATTTATTTGTACTCAATGTGTTGGTTCCAGGGCTACAAAAAATATTTCAGTTCCTTATCACATGGGCAGCCAATTAAATGATTGAATCATTGTAGAACAGAAGAGGTAGAGGTGTGAGACACTAGTCAGAGTTATCTCCTCTGAGAGTAAGTGATTTTATTATACAGCCAGACCCTATCGTGAATAAAATGAAGGTGTCATTTGCAGCGTGGAAAACACGTGCTTTTCAGAGGGCGTGGCATGCTGATAACCATACTTTTCTACTCTCTGAGGAAGGCAAGGGTAACCACCTCACTACTCATTTTACTTAGTAAAACCTCTACAGGTTCAAACCAGCCTTTCGGCTGATGACCTGAAATAAGAATATCAATTTCTTTTACTATAAAATCACTTTTAGATGTAAGTTGTCTGGTTTAGCATCGACACCCCTCTCTAATCTTGGTGTTGTCTTACAGAAAGATTTTCTTCATTGCCATTACAATTGACTAAAATTTGATACAGATAGATATAGTTAGGTGATAATATAAAACAAAGCCTAATTTAATATGTTTTGCTGATGGTTCTATGTATTGACATGTTTAATTCTACTGCTTGGTGTACATGAATGCTTAACTTAGAAATTCTTAGAATTGAACCTATGTGTCTGATAATGAAAACCTGTATAAACAATAAAGGAATATCTGCCCATAACTGGCAGGTGGAGTGTTACACTATTTGCACTCGATCTGCTAGTTCCAGGGCTACAAAAAGTAGTTCTGTTTCGTATCACATGTCAGCATGAGTCATATGAGTGAAGCATTTAACCCTTCTGCGACGGCGTGTTTTTCGTCGTATAGTGAATGTTCAAATGTCAAAACACACTCCCAAATAAATTTATTTAACTAAGGTCATTACAGACAGAAAATTGTGAAAAAATTACTATATGTAGTAGTGGTAAAAGGATAGTAGGGGGGTTTGTAGTAGACCATGAAACAGGTTGAGGGAGCTTCGACAAAGAAAGACAATGTTTACTCTCAGAATTTCCGCATACCACGCCAACAGTTGCATGTAGGATGAAAAGGTTTAATTTTATAGCATCTACGGATTATTCTGATTTATTAGGTAGATCTGCGAATCTTATAAATGAAATATTCCATAAGTTACTTTGTCTTGAAGATAGGATGACTTCAAAAGCAACTTCATCATGCGGTCTTTGGTTCGAATCCCATTCAGGCACGACGTATTTTCATACATTACAAAAAAATCATTTCATCCTTCACCGTCTGCATTAGCGTAATTGCAGAACAGTCCGACGTTAAACCAAAAAAAAAAAAAATCAAAAGTAACTAGGCAACTTACAACCATCGTTTCTACCTTGCTATCAATACATTTGCGTTGTGTTTTATATGAAATTAAAGATCCATTCAAGACGAGTAATTTGATATATGAACCGAACAGATCGCTTCATAAATACATTTGCTATAGGCTTTTAATTTTTTTTTAACGTCCAACTGTTCTGCAATTACTGCTAGTGCAGATGGTGAAGGATGAAATGATTTTTTTGTAAAGTATGAAAATAAGTCGTGCCTGAATGGGATTAGAACCCAAGACCGCACGATGAGAGGCGAGCACGTTACCAACTGCGCCAACTGTTGCAGAAGAGGTAGAAATGTAAAAGACATTTGCAGGGTGGAAAACATGCTTTTCAGAGGGCCTGGCACGCTGATAAGCATGCCTCAACTCGGTGAGGAAGTCAATAGTAAACCATCTCACTCCTCATTTTTTTTAGTAAAGCCTCTAGACGTTCAAACCAGCCTTCCGGCTGATGACAAACAATAACGTGAGGAATATGACAGAACTCTGTAGAAAAAAGGTTTGTGGTTGTAATTAAGTGTTAATAAGAAGTGAAGTGGTTAAAATTACTATTGTAGCCACAAATTTAAGAGAGTATGAACTGCTTTGGTTTGATGTATATCTGATACATTTTTAAACAATCTACTGCGAACACTGCTTCGAATTGTAGTTGTGTTTTCAAAAATAAGATCTTTTCCAAAATAAGTGGTTAACTTATGATGTAGAAAACGAAGGGTTGACCAGAAATGTCTAATGAGTGAAGTCTTCAGATTCCTTGGTTCTTTCTAAAGGTTATGGTGTAGGCTTTTTTAAATTGGGGTTCATAGGCAGCCACATCCCTTGTTTCTGTATGCTGGAATATAAAACGTTACCTAGCTATCTTGTATTGCTAGTAGTTAATTTACAATGGATTATTATTAATTTGTGCCTGATTATAAAATTATGAGACCTGTTCTGGCGAGGGCTGAAACCACAAATTTCTTTGACCTCATACATAAATTAAACATTGATATAAATTTTTAATGTAGTGTAAGTTACACGTTGGCCAAGTATGTCATAAATTTTAAGAAATAAAACCGATTATTTCTCTGATTCCCTTAACCACTGTTCTATTCAGTATTTCTTAATGATTTTACCCAAACAAGAATGAATGAGTATAATTCAGTCTCTTACATTGCATAGTTGTAACTAACTACTTCCAAGTGACTATTTGAAGCAAAAACCATGTTTATCCAATAAGAAACCATTGTTTTGAAGATATTATAAATATATCTTTTCTCTGTTAAGTTCTGCCTGCTAAGATAAATAAAATCAAACATATCATGTACAACGGCGGATCCAAAGAGGGGCTAGGGGGGGGGCTATAGCCCCCCCTTGGGTATCCAATTTACACTAGATAAAATGGGTAATTTGTTTTGTTTGGTTGCCGAACATGAGAGGAATCCGCACGTAAAAGTAATCCGCACGCAAAAAAGTAATATCAGTTTCAGTACTAAAAGTATTTCCGTACATGAAATAAAAAGGTAATAGCTTTCAACGTTCAAATTCTTATGGTCAAAGGGTCAGATATGATATGTTAATGCAAAAACATTCTAATGGCTTTAAAATCCTTTTATTTTTAGTCAATATTCTTGAGTCAAACCATAGTTTTTTGCCTCTAAACTCTGGTCAATAAAGAGTTAAAAACGGCCTAAAAATGTGTCATTTTACACTTAAATTTTGACAATTCCCCGGACCCCCCGCCTTGCTGGGGGGTGTTCCATACCCACCAGACCCCCCCGGTGCTTTCACCCACCCAAACGCCTAGCCCCCCCCCCTTTGGCCTATCCTGGATCCGCCACTGATCATGTATGATCCCAGAAAAACACTTCGCGTCCATAAAACGTCTTGCAGTAAAGTCAGTGATCACGTGTAAACAAAGTCCAAAAACAAGTTTTATAAGGCCTTTGCCTTTGTATTATGCATTCAGAAACCGCTAGTATGCGCTAGTGGGCATGATACAATACCTTTTCTTATATTTAACTGTTGAATCTAAAAAGTTTGCTTTGGTATTTTTAATTTGTTAATTTGATTTATTTCGCCGTGCATAGTGACATTGCCTTTGTACTTTGAGGTACGTATACTCCTTTTCATAATAATAATACATTCTTTTAAATCACAAGTGTGTTAATTTACGTAAACAGTAAACGTCATAATTTTAGAACTGTACGTTTAAACTTAACCTATGCGGTAAGTTTTTTGTTTTGTTTTTTAAGTAAAAAACTAATGTTTAATTTCTATTTTCTTGACACAATTGTTAAGGTAATAAGGTTCTAAATTTTGTACTTGTACTGAATTAATGGGTTGCACTTCGTAAAGTAATGAATTGCACTTCGAGTTTTGTTCTAACATCTGGCTTAACCATCTGATTGACCGGTATTTCCTACGTGAGTTACTTATTTGTAATATTAATAATTTTAGGAGTTTGGCGTGGGTTAAAGTAATACTCGTTACCAAATATTCTTTACATTATAACAATAGGATATTTTTACCTTATTGTGTAAAAGTAGGCCTAATTTATTAATAGGCTAATGGGTACTTACCTGTCTATAGATATTTCACTGAGATGTTTAAACATAACAGAAATTTTCTGTTTTTGTCATTTATATATATTTGTGGATTCAATTGGTAGCCTACTGCCATAGTTTATTTATACTGATATCACCAAATTGTGGTTCTGGTTTTGGACTCTTTCAAACTCAGGCCTTTAATTTTTATTTAGGTACTCATTATTTTGTCATTAGTTTTTCTTCATTGTTATTTGGTGGATGTGGTATAGTTACTTGAGTCACAAGTTTGCTCTTATTTGCAATGAGGAGTAAAGGGGGAAAGCATCAGTGCGTATGCGCGATTGTTTTAATTTCAGTACAGCAAACACAATAACTTTTAGTATACCCAGAGCATATACAGTATATCGCGGAATCTTTTGTAGGTTAAGTGTACGAATATAACTGTTTGTTACCGTAAACAGGAATGTTAGTTTCTCAAAAACGTGGGGAGACTATTCACAGTGCTGAATGAAATCTAATATGCAGTGTAATAAAATTCTGTGAAGATGAAGCTAACAAAAATGCCTTTCCCTGCCTCTCAACAAAAGCCATGAGAGAGTGGCTAACTACTGTGATGTTTCTCTTTCCACAATTCAAAAAATAAAGAAGGAAATTAAAGACGTGAAGAAGCTATTCTTCAACAGTTTTATTGACACTTGGTAAAAAAAGGGAACTGTTAGGTGAGACTGATAGTGAAGATGCTGGTGACAGCAAAAGTAAAGAAGTCGATTCATTTGTAGAAAATTTTGTTGTAATGGAATAAGGTAATTACAGTAAATCAAACATTTATAGTCATGTAATTAAGCTATAGGCAATATTAGAGGTCACATTTATTTCTTATTAGCTTTATGAAGAAAATATTTTCTCGGAATAAACCACAGCTTAGAAAATGTATGTAAAAACTACACGGTAGTGAAATGTACAAGTAGTGTCTCACTGTTGAAGTTGGCAGCATTGTTGAATTTTCACTTCTCTTCCTCACAGCCCATCTATATGCAAAAGGAAATCTTGTGACTTCAATTTCTATACTTAGCAAGACTTATTAGTAAAAGCAGTCATTTGGAAAAAATATTTGGTATTTTTCTTAATGTATATGTCAAATTTTATCAAAATCTGAGATGGTAAGGTAAAAATGATATGACATGTGTTGATTCAACACAAAATGTTTGTTAAAATTCCTTTACTTTTATGATACATGAATGAACTATTATTCCAGACATAAATTATTTATCTATTTAAAACAATGTATTTTATGTTTGCTGGTTTAATTTTTTTAGTTTTAATTTTTTTTTGGTTTTAATTAACGAGAAACGTCATTTAATTTCTATATAACCTGATCACTTTGTTCCATGTAATTCTAAACGAAACGTGTCCCTGACAAGTCATAAATGTTTGTGTTGAATGCGAACATATGCATGGCCCATAAATTAAGCTATTAATGTAGTTAGATCATGAGCTTAATTCCAATCAAGAGTGTAGAAAATGTATAGGCCTACCATACTAAACCCAGAGTTAATTCTAAAATTGATTTGGTTTTCAGGTCCCCTGAGTCAAAAAAAATGTTTTACTGATTGCTCTCTCTCACCTCCTTCCCATCTCATCTCATTCTCACTTGTCCTTTCCTCACTTTCCCACCTCTCTCTTCTCACACTTCTCTTTCTTCCCAATCATAAGAAATTTATTGCTTGCAAACTTTAAAAAAATCTTGATGTGTAACTTATCCTGCCAATGTTGTTTGCGTCTCTCCTATTACTGTACACTGATCCTGTTCATCTATACTTGGTTCATTGTAAGAAAGATATATTGAGTAAACAAACAGCGGTTACTGAATCTGCTACTAAAGCCGTGACTCAGAAAAAATGCAACACTTTTTATGAAAACATCACAATGATAACTGATACGCGCCTTTAACCATATACAGAATTAGACGATAAATAGATTTGAAAAAAAATTTATATACTATAACACTAAATTCGTAATTGAAAATAAATTATAATGCACGTAAGAACGATGCGAGACAATACGATGTCAAAAGCGAACTGATAGCATACAAAGACGACATGTTCTTTGTCAAAAATCTGGAGAGAGATTTATGGGTTTGGTTTAGTCATCGTCAAATTCAATTATGAAATAACGAGTGACTAAACTAATATTAGATGACTAATCATTAACATAAAAATATTTACTTTTAAAGTTCTTTTGTTTCGTCATACAGATCAGAGGTAATACGTGTAACTTGTCACCACATTTATTTGTAGAAAAGAATGGAAATAAAGTTTAGACCTAACATTTTTATAAATTTATTGATCAGTACTTAAAACATCAGTCTTGATATGATGTAGGCCTAACAGTTTCATTTATAAAAATACTTGTGAAAGTATTTAGTTGTTACTTTTTATTCAGAGTGTACACATTTTTAAATAATGTGTATGCTCTGACATCATTATTTGTTTACTCGACATATCTTTCTTACGATGAACCGAGTATAGAGTCTTTTACACCTCTACCTCTTCTGTTTTTAAATGCTTCATTCATATAATTGGCTAATCATGTGATAAGAAATAGAACTACTTTTTGTACCCTTGGAACTAGCAGATCGAGTGCAAATATTAACGCACCTGCCTGTTATGGGCATTTTAATTGATTATGAAAAATATATATACTGTTTTAAATGTGTGTTAGTTCATAGGTTATTCGTATAGAAAAATACACCGGTACTGTGTGTTATTTTTGTGATTTTTGTTACTGTTCGGATAAGAAAATACTTCAATTTGTACGTTTATGGTATGGGTTCAATTAACCATACTCTTAAAAAATGGTCGACTTGAGTTTGTACTGGACTACGCGTCATCTGTATCATCCTCATCTCATTGGGTTATGGGGTTGTGTATTGTTCGTAAATTTAACAGATTGTAACGTATACGCATTTTAGGGATAAAAAAAAATTGTTGGTGATAATTTGTTAAATTGGTCTAAATTTTGTTTTAATTTTCTAATATTTGTGATAAGCTTTAAAAATAGTATAACATTAATTTGTTCCATAATTATTTTTTATGATATTAAATTACCCCCTTAAATTATATTAAATTACTCAAATTTTAATTGTTATTTCAGTATTTTTTAAAAAAATAAACGTATTCTTGTGGTTTGAATTAATCAAGTATATTCTATTACCAACTCAATGACAAGTAACAATACAGATACAATAACAAATTTAGCTTTAAATCCCTTTCATGAGATGAGCGCATCATAGCTGGTGGCAATTTTTTTTAAATTTAAAAATAAAAATTTTTAATTTTTTTAAAACCATTAGTGATTTCTATATCTACTCTTTGAGAGGAATTGAATGACCCTATTTTTGTTTCCAAACTCCTACTTTGATTTTGTGACTTCTAGTTTTGGTGGGCCACTTCTGGTTGAAAACAGAATTTAAACCCCAATGATTTCTGTATCTACTCTTTAAGAAGAATTGAAGTGACTTATTTTGATTTTAATTTCTTGACTTCTGGTTTTGGGCCACTTCCGGTTGAAACCAAAAGTTCAAACACAATCCAGGGCCACTAACTTTTTCCGTGATTACAACTCCGAAAACTGTTCCTGGCTATCTCTTGTAGTTTCTGACTGATTTCTTGACTTCCGGTCATAACCGAATCTTCAAACCTAATGATTTGTGTATCTACTCTTTAAGAAGAATCAAATAATACTATTTTTGTTTTCATATTCTGACTTTGATTTCTTGACTTCCGGTTTTGGGCCACTTCCAGTCAAAACCAATCCAGCCCCACTAATTTGTTTTGTAGATACGAATCCGAAAACTGGTTGTTGCTACCTCTTGTGATTTCTCGATTTCTGGTTGAAACTGGATTTTCAAGCCCAAAGATGTGCCTACTCTTTAAGAGGAATCAATCAGATAACACTATTTTTGTTCCCAAATTCTGATTTTAATTTCCTGATTTCCGGTCAAAATCAGAACTTCAAACCCAATTTGACCACTAACTTTTTGTGTAGTTTACGAATCCTAAAACTGTTTGTTGCTATCTCTTGTGGTTTCTGAAATCTGGGTGTGATGGACAAACAAAACAAAATGATGGATGACAATTTTAAAAATTGCCACCAACAATTTTTAAGTAGGCTACAATGGATTTCGTGTAAGGTAATGTTTAATGACTGTACATTTTGTTTATCAAATGTTTTTACAAATTTTTTTATCAGTATATCTTATGTTTAAACATTTTTAAATTTAGATGGAATAAAATGTGAAATTTTTGATTTAGTCTATCCACAGGCACGTTGCAGTTCTGTTGGTGTTTATCTTGTGTGTATAATAAAATTTTCATCTGTTGTAAAAGTTACTTGTTTATTTGTTTATCGTAACTCCATTCAAAAAGTTATTTTTACCGCCTTTAAAATGTCTGCTGTTGGTGTGTTTATTATCTCAAGAAGATTGTTTTGGTTCTGGCATTTCATCATACATACTTTTTATCAGTTATGGTTTATGTTAAAATTTTGTTATTATAGAATTTCTTTGAATTGCCTTCATTTTGTTTCCATAATAATTTTTTCTGTTTAGCCATAGAGATTTTTATATTAATTTTGTTTAAAATGTAGACATTTGTATCTAATATAAAAATTAAGTAGTTGTTTATGAAACCATAATTATGTACATGAAAAGAAGAAAAAGAAAAAATTTATTCAAGAAAATTGAATGTAGGATTAATAATACGGTTAGAAGCATATTATAGATAATTTTTATTGTTCAAATTTGTAACAGACCTTCAGGACGGCCCAGTCAATCTGCTGGTAGAAATTAGTTATCAATTTTTAAGCAGTAATGTTTTCACAAAAACTTTGGATGGGGGCCATCTGACAGCCCTACATCAGCAATTTTTACTGGGGGTCTTTGTTCAACTTTTCATGCTTCATTACATACAAAATACAGTAAAAAGCAGCAATCGAATTGGGTGGGTTTCAATAGTATACTGTTGTAAAAATCTTTTTCATGAGATGACATGTCTTATGGCTGGTTGCTAAATTTTTGTAAAGAAAGTACTAATAAATTAAATAAATATTATATTATTTAAATATTAAATAAGAAAGAAAAAGGCTTACCTTTTACCTATGCCAAAAACCATTATAGTGATTTCAGTATCTACTCTTTAAGAGGAATCGAATGACACTATTTTTTGTTTCCAAATTCCAACTTTGATTTCTTAACCGGAACTTCAAACCGAATCCAGGCCCATTAATTTTTTATGTAGATTATGAATCCAAGAACCGTTTGTTACTATCTCTTGTAGTTTCTGCATCTCTTACCGGCCGCATTGGCGTAGTTGGTTACATGCTCGCTTCTCATCATGCGATCTTGGGTTCGAATCCCATTCAGGCACGGCATATTTTCGTACATTACAAAAAAATCATTTCATCCTTCACCGTCTACATTAGCAGTAATTGCAGAACAGTCGAACTTTAACACAAAAAAAAAAAAATCTTGTAGTTTCTGACATCTGGTTGCAATGGATGGATGGACTTCAGAAATTAATGGATGACAATTTTAAAAATTGCCACCAATAAAAAATTAAAATTGTATTCATTTTATTTATTCTATAAATTTTAATTTTATGTAAGCGTAGTACGTACGTCAGTAAATTTACTAAAAATATAAGGTATATTTTATTTCTAAATTTAAAAACATTCCGCTGATAGCTTTATTTTTTTAAGTTTGTTATTGTAATATCTCTTTCAAATTTTCTAGTATGCTTTTTACAGAAATTATGGGACTATTTATATCTGATAGAATAAGTGGTATATGCTTTTAGTGCTTAGCATGCGATTTGGGAAAACCATTTACATTCCTTCGTAACTGCAATACCGATCCACCAATTTAGATGATTATGAAATTCCCGTAAATGATGTACATTATTGTAAGAAAGTGTAATATATGTAATTGTAAGTGATAAAGAAGTAGAAGTAATTGTGTTTGAGAATTTTTGCAGCACAATATTTTATTTTTCCTCTCTTATGAATGAAATACAATTTCTTGAAATTTTATAAATGATTTGTAACCTAAATCGGGTCAAATTTTTCGAAGATTTCAAGTGGTCCAACCTAACGAGATTGGACTGTTCTTACAAGCCAACTGGACAATGTAGTGTAAGACAAATTTTAAATAGATGTGCTTCCCAACTTCTTAAAAAATATGGTATGAGACAGTCCTGTGATTTTCACTTGCCAATTCAAATAAATGAACAATATAACCATATGTTTAATCGTGAGTAAACAATGTAAAATTAAAGACATAACCTAATTTTAATCATAAGTAAATGATGCAAAATGAAAATCAACCTCTGTAGAACTTAAAAATACATTCAATTACTAATTGACACTAAACCGCTTTGTAGATAAAAATGCTTAAAATAGAAGTTGCAGGTTTCTTAATTTTCTATAACTTGTATTATATACACTTTTGTTGTAAAATGCATGCTAAGGCCACAATTTTAAAAATCCTGTTTTTACCGATTTTGATGAAGAAAATACTGAAAAATCTGGTGTGAAACACTCACACGACTTTCTCTTGCCAATGCAAATAATGAACATTAACCAAACATTAGAAATAAACAAAAAACTAACCTGAAAAAATATTACCTTATTTGAATCATAAGTGAATGATGCAAAATGAAAACCAACCTTAGTGTGGCTTCATAATATGGAAAATCACTTTTCATGCTAAATTCTATCTTTTACAGCATAAAAAGTGTTGTAAACGAGGCGATTTTTAAAAAAATTGTAAGAGCCGTTTTTGAGAAATTCGCAAAAGGTGATAAGTACCACTTATAAATTACTATTTCTGGTTGACTGATTTTGATGAAAATGTTCGTGCCAGGTCCTCTAGTATAGGTTACAGGTGAGAGAAAGTAAAAAACACTAACACTAAACTAAGCGTTGTTGAAAAAAATGTTTGGAATAAAAATTGTAGGTTTTGTAATTTTCTACAACTTTAATTATAGGGCTATGCATGTACTGTTGCCCTAAAATGCATATTTAGTCCTTAATCTTAAAACGAAGACCTTTTTTTACCATGAGAGCACAGTACCTCCACAAATTTCAGCAAACATGCTGCTTTTCCCACTCAGCTTGTAGAACATAAAAAATGTAGTAAATGAGGTGGCAACTTTTTTAATAATTTTAGGAGGGGTTTTTGAAAAATTCGCAAAAATGTGAAACATTGCATGAATAAACTTCCTTTCGTTTGACCGATTCTGATGAAAATGTTCATGTCTGGTCCCCATAAAGTACCAAATTTTAAGTCCCAAGTTTCAACTTTCATTCTTGAGATATTTTGTTCACATCCAGACCAAATGCTAAAAACATGTTTTTTGGGTTCAGAGGTTCTAAAAACGTGTATTTCCGATGAAAACTCAATTTCTAAATTTGATATGATAACTATAGTATACCTTGGACAATTCAAATTGGCACAAGCAGCCTTGGTGTTTATCTACTTCACTTTTTGCCCCTTGCCATGCAACAACGGTTCAGTCACAAAAGTATACAATCGCTACTGTAATATGCAACTCGCGCACGGTCACTATGCTTTGTTTTCATATATGATTTGCTGTTCATTATAAAATATTCAGACAAATTTGTTTAGTTTGTTGCATGCGTCTGTAGAGTATAGTTTAGTAAGTTTTTGCAGTTTAGTTCTTGTAATTTATAATTTAAATTTTTACTGGAACAAATTAAATACATATTTTAAAATGAAATAATTATTTGTATGTTTGTACATTGAAATAAGTTGGTAGGCATTTACGTACATTAAAATTTGTAGAGCTTGTTGAAAGAATAGGTTATGGTTATACTTTATGCAAAACTGTGTGTACACGTAGAGTAAGAGTTGTAC
Source organism: Catonia carolina (assembly GCA_035578175.1). Taxonomy (NCBI): domain Eukaryota; kingdom Metazoa; phylum Arthropoda; class Insecta; order Hemiptera; family Achilidae; genus Catonia; species Catonia carolina. Next base: position 44,763,778 of record JAQMRL010000004.1, read on the forward strand.
CAGTTCAAATTGTCCACAGTATACTTTCCTTGCGTGTGTATTTATTTATATAGGACAAGAGAAAGTAAAAATAGTAGGTGACTAAATTTGAAAATGCAACAGGCCAGGAGACCTTATCCATATTGTTTATGAATGATCATGATTCAACTAAAACTCTTCCTTGTTGCGTGCTGTATTTGTTAGTTTCAATAATTTGTTATAACATATTTTCATCTCTGTTTGTGTATCAAAATAAATTTACATGATTTGTTTTTAGTAATGTACAATTTTAATTCTAATGTAAAAATACAGTACATTTCTCTTAACGTTTTAGCTACTATAATTTTAATTTGTCTATGATTTTATTTTCCTTAACTTACATATTTCAGTGAATCTCCATAATTAGGGTACATAAAATTAGGGAAAATTAATTTTTGAATTTTTCAGATGTTTTTGTCAATTGTTAAAAACTATTCAATCATTTGAATTCACTTGTTTTCATATTCTGTCCAGGTGGCAGCACAAGCTTATATCACTTGATTTTTAAACTTAATTTGTTGATTTAAAATATTCTAACTTGTCCCATTTATATGTTTGTTTACATGGTAAATTTATAGTGTAATTTTTATTTTATTTTATTTCTTGTTCATTTTATCAATTTATATTTGCTCTGAATTTTATTATTTCTGTTTCATTGTAATAGTTTTTCATCTTCTATATAATTAAAAGTTTTCAATTAAATTCACATTTGATACTGAGAGTTGTTTAATAAGTCCTTAGAAAAAGAAATTATTTTGGGTATATATATTTTTTATTTTTCAACATAATCTCCTTTTCAACACTATACAACCAAGTTGAGCCAAGCGCAAGTTGAGACACAGCTCCGTGACGTGAGTTGAGGTGACTCACCAGTAGTTTCTATGAATCCCTGAAATTGATACAACAGCCCATGTTGACGTGCAGGGTGAGGTCAAATCTCATGAAAACAGTGGATTGTTGTAATAATTCAAACTTTAATTCCATAATTTTCACCTTTGAAACTGCTCAGGTGTGCACCTGTTCTTTGTCTTGATGGAACCAAATTTTTTTTGAAATAACGTTTCTTGATTTCTTTGCTCAACTGGTGCAGTAATGGCACAAAATATGTTTGTTATCCTGTTTTCCAAGTAATCAATATAATTAAATTGTGTGTGCATCCCGAAAAAAGCCTTGGTCATTACCTTGTTGGCCAATTTTAACTTTTTCAGAGCCGGATTGCCTTAAAACCACACTATTTCTATTGCTCTTTTGTCTCTGTTGTGTAGTATCAATGTTTCGTCTATAGATGCAGAAACTTGTCAGGATTGCGATAGAAAAACAGCAAATGAGTCTACAAATCTATTTTTCCAATTTTCAATTTTTCATGGAGAATAATACGGTGTGCCTTGTGATATGCTTGTAGCCTCAACAATTTTACACACTGATTCGTTAATCATTGAAAATCATGTCGTAGATTTTTTTCAATAATATTGGAGGAAATCGCTTCCATTGAGTGCCCTGAACAATGTTCATTTGTGGATGTACAGCCACGTCTAAACCTATCTACCGAATCATTTAAAGTTACAAACACAGCAGCAGATATGCCGTGAAGTTTATTCAATGCAGCTTTAATCTCTTTTTGTGTTAAGCATTTTAAATAAAATTGGTTAATCATTTCACGAAACTCATTTTTTACATTTTTCTAATTAAACAAAATTTTGTTACTTCAATTTATTTGAAAATGAAACCACATGATGGATATAACTGAAACTTCAACAGCAGTTTAGTTAGGGTTTTGACCAACCGGTGGTATAGCGGCCAGAACAACTGGCCGTGTGCAATGAGTAGCTAACCACAATTGGCAGATTCCATGCCGGGGTCTTAGGTTCGATTCCCAATCAGGTCTGGCTTTTTTTCATCTGTATATATTACCTCGTATCATTACCTACACATTACCCAAGGCTTATGTATGAGGATTAGCACTCAAAAAAGAAAAGTGTTGATACTTACTAAAATCAAACCTTTTTTGATACTATAAGCTGCATATCTTCAATGTTCTTAGGATTTATTGAATGACTCATATTATCGTATTTGCAAAATGTAAAATTTGTAACATTGTTGTTTCATTTTTAGGTTATTTCATTGGTAAAAAAAACACCTAGAAAACACGTTTCACAAAATATTTTATGGCAGTTAAGGGTAAAAAATGTCAAGATATAAAATCAGAAGATTGGATTTCATCATCATTTTTAGATTCCTTCGGACCAATGATTACAGATAACAATGAAGATATAAATAGTCCTGTCAGTAAAAAAGCAAGAATTGGTGCTAGTGATGATTCACTTGATGATTTTATACCGATTAAACTTGATAATAATTTTAATAATGTAAAATCATTAAAAGTTTGGAGTGAAAAGTATGAACCGAAAAGATTCGATGATTTGGTTTTAAATAAGAAAAAAATTTCTGAACTTGAAAATTGGTTGAAAGATGTATTCAAAAGCAGTAATAGTTTTCATAAAAGTAAAATTTTATTAATCACAGGTCCTACTGGGTGCGGAAAAACATGCGCATTAAAAGTTTTGTGTAAAAGTTTAAATATTAATATTATTGAATGGGCAACACCTATTGATGTGAACTATAAAAATGATGATGATGATGATGTTAGAAATAATTTTCATCAACATTATAAACCAGTTAATATATTGTTCGATGAGTTTATATTACAAGCGATCAAATATAACAGTTTATTAACTACAGATTATGAAAATAATAATAAGAAAATTGTACTGATTAAAGATTTTCCTAATACTTTTCTTAATAAATGTGAATTATTTCATGAAATTATTAAAAAATATTATTGTAATCATTATGAAAATTATATATCCCCGATTGTATTTATAATTAGCGATAATAATATAGTTAGAGATTTATTTCCGGATGATATCAGATACAATTTAAATGTCTCAAATATAAATTTTAATCCAGTTACTGTATCTAATATTAATAAAGCATTAAATAATATTTTAAATTGCGAATTGAAGTTAGATAAAAGTTGTACACAATTTATTACGAGTAATGATATTAACGATATAGCTGAATCATCAGATGGTGATCTGCGTAGTGCAATTTTAAAATTACAATTCAATACGAGTAATAATAGTAATAAAATTTTTAAAAAACCAAAATTGTTAAATAATGAACGAATTAAGGTTGTTAAAATTCCGACATCGAAGCGTAATGCTAATTCAAAACATAAAATTTACGAAATTGATAAAGATAAGAAATTAGATTTCTTCAGTTCTATTGGACGAGTATTGTATCCTAAAAAAGAATTAATTGACGATAATTTAAAATTTATACACTCACCTGATACAATTGTAGAATTATTTGTAACAGAGCCAAATAAATCGATTAATTCATTACATGAGAATTATCTCGAACGTTTTACGAACATTAAAGATGTCAGTAATGCTGCATTAAGTTTATCTATCTCCGATTTATTAATTTCATCATTTTGGGAAGCAAAAGATGTCATGGTACAATACGGTTTATCAACAACCGTTCGTGGTCTAATGACTACAAATTCATTGCCTGCACCTAGTTCATTTAAACCTATATCAAAGTCAAGAATCTGGACCACCGAAAATAATAGAAAAGAAAATTTAAATTCTGTTAGAAAAATATTTCCTGATTATCAATCGGAAAAAGATATTTTATTAGATTTTATTCCGTATTTAAATAAATTAAAAATTAATTTAACATCGGAACAAAATAATATTATTTCTAAAATTGCCCAATATAAACAGTAATTAATGATTGTATTAAATATTTAGTGTTAAAACATCATTTTCAAGTTTTCTAAAGACTTTAAATACCTTTATATCTGAAAGAAACATGTGATATTTTTCAAAATTTACTTTGAATTTTTAGTCTGTCATAGGAATTGGTATGTATGTTTTCATTTTATTGATGTTTATGCCTTTTGGAAATTCATATATGTTTATTGAAATATTATAACTTTTAAAAACTAGTTTCTTTTCGTTGTATTTTTACTGAATTTTTTTTTTTTACTATTAACCATTTCAGTGCCGAAACTATCTGTAAAAGTTTGATCTAAAGTGCCATTTAAGTTGAATAAGGGTGTACAAAAGTGCCAGTCCTTATTTTGAAAATTTGCAGGTGTAAGCCTGCCATTGGCGACCAAAATTTCAACATTACAGAAAAATAAAATTTTGTGTTAAAAATTAATTTTTATTGTTTTCATAAAAGAAATGATTTGAAGTTGTATCGTGATCCCTAGTGGTCCTAACGGGGAAAATAAAAAAATAAAAAAGAAAGGAAATCATTCTAACACTAAAAAGTATTAAAAATATTTTTTTTTAGTTTATTTAAAGTCGCATTGACAGCTTGGTCATTTGCAACTACTGTGGGTTTTGGTACCTACCTAATGGTGGTTTTAACGGTTTACAATTTCCAGGTCCTAGCCAGGAATCGAACCTGGGACCTTTTGCTTTGTAGGTGAGCGTGTTAGTCACTACGCCACGAAGGCAGTTTCAAAATACATTATTTCATTAATTTCTGTTTTAAAGTTTTATTGGAATTGTTCGATATTCTGGACGTTGGCACTTAATGCATAACTTATGTACGTCCGGTAAACCCTAGCTGGGAGTAAAACCCAAGACCTTTCGCTTTTTAGGTTAGCGCATTAGTCACTACGCCACGAAGGCGGTTTCAAAATACATTATTTCATTAATTTTTGTTTAAAATTTTTTTTTGGAATTGTTTGGTTATCTGGTTGTTGGCACTTAATGTATAACTTATGTATGTCCTGTAAACCGGATGTTATGTTATAACTACGTAAAATATATCGATGTCCTGTTTTCCGGACGTTGGTGCTGAAAGGGTTAAGGTTTATGACATGTTATTACCATTGTACATCTTACTTGTTTTAAGCAGAGTTCCCATTATTGTCTTATGTAATACTAACCTAAATTTTTCTCAGGAACCACAAGAAATAGAGTTGATTATTTTAAAAATGTAAGATCTTTTGTTATAACTAATTTGAATGTGTATTGTCAATTTGATAGAAATTTTTGGTTTTCACAGTTTTTTGCCAAAATTTCTATTTTATGGCATAGAGAGAGAAAGTTATTTAACTTTCTCTCTCTATGCCATAAAATAGAAATTTTGGCAAAAAACTGTGAAAACCAAAAATTTCCTAAAAAATAACTTATTTTTAAAACACCTAATATAGCTGCAGTGTTGCCAGCTTAGCATATTTGATGAAAATTGTTAAAGAAATTTAACTAAAAATTTGATCTAGTCACTATCAGCATTTTGAAAAAATATTTAAAATACAAGGTTTGTCTGCAAAGTAATGCAATTTTTTTAACCAATTATTGATTTATTTTAGAAATTATTACAAATGTTTAATATTCTTCGAAGTAGTTCCCTTGAGCTTCTAGATACTTTTTCCAGTGGCTCTGCCATACATGGTACGCGCCCTGGAAGGCTTCAACAGGGACCTCAGCAAGGGCCCTCGTCATGGCGCCTTGGACAGCTTCAATCGACCCAAAACGAATTCCTTTCAGGGTAGTTTTTATCCTCAGGAAGAGAATGAAGTTGGCTGGAACCATGTCCGGTTGTAAGGGAGGTTGCGGCAGCGTTGCCAAGTTGTGCTTCACCGAACCCGGTGAATCTTCAGATCGTCTGTCAAAAGCTTGGGAACTAGATAGGCACGCACTTTTCTCATGAGCAATTTCTCAGTGACCAGTTCATGTACAATTATTTTTGGAATTTTGAGAGTTTCTACAATCATCCAGATACTCAATCAACGGTCAGAATTTAACAGATCGTGCACACAGGCTAAATTGTCGTCAGTTGTGCTGGTTTGATGGTCATCCAGTGCAGGGTTCATCAACCACCTCTTTCTGGCCTTCCTTAAATGCTCTCAACCACTGTGAAACTTCCGAATATGGTAGAGCATTGTCTCTGTAAGTTTTGACAGTCAATTGGTGGGTTTCCACAAAAGATTTGTTCAGTTTCGAACAAAACTTTATTGCATAACATTGCTCGAGAGATAATTCCATTACGTTCTGTGAAACAGGCATGCACGTAGACAGCGATCCTGCCGCCTTAACTGCTTGGAGCAGACCCACAAAGGCATTGCTTTGAAGCTAAGTTCCCCCACTAATCCAACTGATCAAAACGCTCTGTGACAACTTTAATTACCAGCACAAAAAAAATTGTGTTACTTTCCAGACACACCTTGTACTTCTAATTATCATAGTAAATAATATACAATTATACCAAGAGCGTTTCAAATTGTATTTTAGGCTAGAAAAACAAAGAAGAAAGATTTTTTCAATGGGGAACCTTGAGTTAAAATCATGATTTTGTATATGATTTTATGAAAACTTACAGTATTACTTTCAAATGTTACCTTTCTAAAATTATTATAATATATTGAATCAGAAAAAAATTTCAGACATCTTGTTTTTTTTAAGTTAAGCTTAATGAAGTCAAAAAAAATCCATGAAGTACGTTATTTGTGAGTGTTCGTGTAATAGTAATGTTCAGTATTAAAATAGAGTTCTGTAAGCCATTCATGAATTAAATAAATGGTGATAAAAATAGTTAAAAAGTTAAAAATACATGTGGTTTGACGTTGCATTTCTCGTATTTTTAAATTTTATAAACTAGATTCTGTTTATTTAAAAAGTTCTTGGAGAATTATAATAAAATGTGTTCATTCATTTAATTGTTAAGGATTGGAAAATATTAGCCTTAATTACCTGTTAACTAAATTTCAGTAGTTATCACATTATTATCGTTATACCAGTTAATATTTGTAATCATTTCTATGGTTGTTGTAGTACATTTGTTTGTTTAGTTATTCATTTTGATATGCAGTAATTTCCATTCAGCTGGACTTGAATGATCGAGGCCCATTCCAAATGAGCAAAACTCCAGATGGTGGCCGCCTCCGTAGCGTAGTGGTAGTGTGCTGGTCTACCATAGGAAGGTCCTGGGTTCGATTCCCGGCTAGGGTCTGGAAATTATAATGAGTTACATCCCAACGTTCCATAACCCACTGTAGTCGCTAATGACCAAGCTGTTGATGCGACTTTAAATAAATACACTAAAAAAAAACTCCAGTTAAATCATAAAATATGATTTGAAGAAACAATATACGCTATAGTCTATAAACCTATTATTTTGAATTAAAAACTAAGTATGAAAAATCTTGACCTAATATATTTTCCATAAATATTTTTATAATTACGTAACTTTTCCATATAAAATAACATTAGACATTTTTTGAAAGTTTATTTTGCAGCCCCTTTTTCTTAGCACTATTTATATTTCTCAGTTTTATGTACTATAGGTTTTCTCCTTTCTTCTGTCCATCCAGTGTTTTGATTTTGTTTTTCATGGAAACCCTTGAAACTTGAACATTATTTGCTTAAATTTGGTTCAGTCTATTCAGTTATCTCTATATATGCTTTTTTTATTTGATTAAACTATTTATCTGATACCTTAGTTCTATTGTTTAGTAGCGTATTTTAAAGAATTTTTTTTATCAACCGTTTTTCATCTCTTTTCTGGACTAATGGTATATTATACAGTTAAAATTTTAAAAAATAATTATCAATGTTAGCAAAGTATTGTACACTAAAACTTGGTGGAGTACTCAAAATTAGAGTATTTTTTATACAAAAAATAAAATAAAATAAAATCCTTTACAGTTTCTTGCTTTTAAGAAGATGTGTGTTTTCTTATTTCACTTTCGTGGAGGAGTTTTAAGATCAGAAGTACATTTGCCATAATGTCTATGACGTTTTCAAAATTGTATATTTGATTTTCTACTATTCGTATAGTTCCTGAGTGGTTTAAGAGGGGAGGGGAGTTTTAACTTTTTATAAACATTTTTACTTCTAATTATTGTAATGGTTTTCTATAAATTATCCAAACGAATGCATTATACCCAGTTTGTAATATATAAAAAATTATCTAAAAGTTAATTACCTGAACGATACAGGTTGAAAAAGTAGGGTTTTCATAGATAATAACTTCTCTGTAACCTCTACAGGCTTAAATTTGGTGTCAAATTAAAGACTAAATTCTAAAGACTAAAACTCTATGATGTTGTCTGAACCATTTTAAAATATTTTTCACAAAGTATTTTAAATTAAATAAATACTTTATTTTCTTAATATTTCACGATAAAAGGCTTCTATCGCATTGTAGTATATTTAATTTCAAACACTTTGGTAAAAAAATTATGTGTATTATCGAAGTATTACTGAATTTATGATTTTTTTTTTAGTCTCAAAACACATTAAATTGTAATTTATTGGAAACGTTCAATAAAGTTTTAAGCGGTGTCAGTTATTGTAATAACACTTTAATTATTTAAAAAATATATTTCCAGATGATGTTAAAGTAATTTGTATACCATGTTATCTAGAATAATTTGGACTATTTGTATATAGTAAAAAAATGAAATTTGCAAAAATTTATGTTTTTGTACATAAATCATTTTCGGAACTGACTTGGGTTAAAATTTAAAGAGCAGTCCAGATGAACAGGAAATTACTCTCATAAATCAGTCTCACAATGACAGTGCATTAGTAGTTGACTTAAATTAGTTGTACTTAGCCAAGCAGTACCTTGAATAATTAAAATGAAAACTTTTTTGAATAATAATAACTGTGATTTGTATTGTTCAAAAACCTTTTCTTTAATTTATACCCATCTAAATTACATTTTGTTTTAAAATATTCAGTTTGTAATTGATTTATGATCTGTTTGAATTAATTTTTTAATAGTTAATAATGGATTTTACCTTTTATAAAAACATTTCTTATAACCTAATATAATTATGTTATTTAGCTTCTTCCAGAACTATTAATTGTGATAATTTAGTGTGTGTATTTTTTTTTGTAATCCTGTATTTTGGTTCTGTGAGACTATTTTGAAACATTTTTTAATTTGTTTTAAAAGTTGTTTATATTTTTTGTATTCGAAAAATTTAATAAATTATATAAAAGATAAAGTGTATTTTTTATCATGTTATTAGTATTATACCTTAAATGTACTAACGAATGTTTTATTAAGGACGCAACCCTGATTATAAGAAGATAAAAGTAATACATCGGTAAATTTTCTGTCCCCCAATCGGTATGTTGGCAACAGTGTACTCAAGGCCAACTACCTAAGACAGTTAAAATGTTCCAGCCAAGCATTAGTGTGGTGACAGCAGTCGTTTCGTTATATTGTGTCAGCAATGGTTTTTTCCAAGAAAGAACACGTGTTTATTGTAGAGACTTACATAGCGAGTAAATCTTTCATATGTGTGCATGAATAATAATAATATTTATTGGATTTTTCAGTTGAAATTTCCCCGTTCTGCCGTTCCGAAGAAATCGTCAATATTGCGTTTGATAAATAAATTCCGTAGAACTGGGAGTGTACTCAATGAGAAACCACCTTGCCAGCCAACAAAGTTAACTGCGGAAGTTCTCGAAGATTTGAAAAGTCGTTTGACTTAATCAACTAAAAGACCGCTTAGAAGATTATCATCGCAAGCTTGGCTAACATTAACTGCTGTTTTCAGAGCTACGAAAAAGTTACATTTGCATCCTTATCGCGTTGGCGTGTGCCGGCCGCATTGGCATAGTTGGTAACGTGCTTGCCTCTCATCATGCGGTCTTGGGTTCGAATCCCATTCAGGCATGGCATTTTTCATACGTTACAAAATATCATTTCATCCTTCACTGTCTGCATTAGCAGTAATTGCAGAACAGTCAGACGTTAAACAAAAAAAAAATCTCATCATGCGGTCTTGGGTTTGAATCCCATTCAGGCACGGCATATTTTCATACGTTACAAAAATCATTTCATCCTTCACCGTCTGCATTAGCAGTAATTGCAGAACAGTCGGACGTTAAACAAAAAAAAAAAAAAAATATCGCGTTGGCGTAACTCATGAACTGAAAGCTACAGACCGTCAGAAACGATTATAATATTGTTAGTGGTTTCGATCTTTGGTTGAAGAAAATTGTATATTCAATTGTTGGATCATTTTTATTTTAGTGATGAGGCTTGGTTAGATTTAGATGGCTATGTGAATAGTCAGAACTGTAGAATATGGAGTGCAACAAACCCTCATTTACACTTTGTAAGATTTACTCGCTATGTAAGTCTGTACAATAAACACGAGTTCTTCCTTGGAAAAAACCATTGCTGACACAATATAACGAAACGACTGCTGTCACCACATTAATGCTTGACTGGAACATTTTAACTGTCTTAGTAGTTGGCCTTAAGTACACTGTTGCCAACATACCAATTGGGGGACAGAAAATTTACCGATGTATTACTTCTATCTTCTTATAATCAGGGTTGCGTCCTTAATAAAACACCCGTTATTACATTTCCTTCCTTTTTTAAGTTATGGGATAATAAATTAAAGTTGGCCACCTGTGTAGTGTAGTGGAGGTCCCAGGTTTGATTCCCAGCTAGGGTCTGGAAATATTTACAAGGTAAAACCCTCCGTGGTTGCTAATAACTGAGATGTTGATGCAACTTTATATAAACTAAAAAAAATCCTTTTCATGAGATGACATGTCTCATGGCTGGTGGCAATTTTTAAAAAGGCTTACCTTTGACTTATAAAAAAAACCATTAGTGATTTCTGTATCTACTCAAGAAGAATTAAATGACACATGTTTAAAGATAAATAAGTTATTTTTGTAACCTTTTCTTTATTTTCATTCTTAATAACGGAGATATTTCTAGTTTTATGTACTTAATGTGAAAGTAAACAAAGTATAAAATTTATGTTAGTATCTAAATAAATAAATAAATATTATTGCTGTAATTCTGGGACTGGAAGTATGTATTATTCTTTAATCCTTGAAAAATAAAAGTTTGTAGTGAACCAGAAAAAACTGTAAGCCCACAAGTTATTTTTTAATTCTTGTCTTTCTTGTGATGTACTTTTTGATTGGATATCTTTACTGTGCAGGTGCAAACTGAAGTCATCAACTAAAGTTTAAATTGTAATAAAATCGTGAGGAAAATAGGTTTATTTTTTTATTTTGTGTCGATGTAGGTAATGATATGAGGTGATGTACAGATGACAATATGCCAGACCTGACCAGGAATCGAACCGAGACCCTGGTATAAAAGACAGTTGTGCTGAGCACTACATTAATGAACAACTTTTTTAGTGCTTCACCATATTTTTCTTGTATGCCTTGTATGCTAATAATTAACAGGATCTTTTTAAGCAAATTTTTATAATGCATTATAATAATTAATCCTAATGTAAAAAATTCTGTGAAATTTCACTAACATTTTGTAACTGCTATAATTTGTCATTTATTCTATGATTTTGTTTTTCTGACCTTGCGTGTTTCATTGGATCCACTATCAGCAGTATAAAATATAATAATTGAAATTAATTTTGTTAAAATCCTTTAAGAAGGTGTTATATCTTCAGCCACTACATTTTCTGAATGGATGTCATTCTCAATAACATCTGAAATGCATTTAATAAAATTTGTTTAAATTTTTATATTTTATATCCTCTGACAATGTTCAATATTCACTAGAACATGCAAGTTAAGGGGGAAAATCAGGTTTTATACACTCACAGGACTTTCATGCCACTGTAAGTAATGAAAATTTTAACTTTTGCTTAATCATGTGTGAATGACACTATTATTAACGCTAAATTTTTTTTGTTTTGAAAATCACTTGTTTTTTACTTTAAGAGCAAAGGCCTCCCAAGAATTTCAGCAGACATGCCACTAACTTTATCTTGTAGAGCATAAAAATTTCAGTAAAGGAGGTAATTTTTAAAAAAATTGTAAGAACTGTTTTTGAGAAAATTGCAAAAAAGTAAAAAATTGCACAAATAAACTCCTACTCAGTTTGACAGATTTTAATGAAAATGTTCATTAGATATTTTGTTCACACTTGGACCAATTACTAAAAACATGTTTTTTGGGTTCAGGGGGACTAAAAGCGTGTATTTCCAGTGAACAATCAACATGAAAACAATTCTTGAATGCTGTGTACTTCAGGAATTTATTAACATTTGTCAGTACATTTTTTTATAATTGCTTAGTGTACAAGAGTTAATTTGTGGAGCAACTGTTTAATAATTGTATGAGGAAATTATTAGAATGAGTGAAAAACAAGTGCTTTTTGACTGATGAATTTATTTCATCATACTGTGTGATGTTCATTACATTATAAGATGTATCAACCAGGTCATTGATCCCAATTGAGGTTTTGTAGAGTGTACTTATTGGAGATCACTAACACTGTATTTATTACTAAGCTAACAAGAAAAAGTTTTATGGTTTTATCATGATACATTTTCTTTTTTAGGTTTAATGAAATATACAGTCGTATAATGAACGTGTACATTATGTGAATGTATGTTGGTACTGTAATAAAATTTTTAGTACAAATTAAAGGACTTTGATGCAGTTACTTGATTAAATTTGTATATTTTTGTCAATCCTAAATGTTGTAAACACTTTTTAACAAGTTCATGCGTCTTTACAGGCCACTTTGTTTCATAATTTAAATGTAAAAATTAAATGTTTTTTTTTACTTTCTCTTGCCTGTATGAATATATAGAAAGAAAAGTATTGTTTTCATGTCAATTTTTCGAAATCAAGTGTGTGTGAACACAATATCTGAAGAACGGAACATCGTACAAAGTTGAAACTTGAAACTTAAGTTAGGTACCACTAGAGGACCCAACACATACATTTTCATCAAAATCGGTCAACTAGAAGTAGTAGTTCATTTAAGTCATTTTTAATTGTTTTGCAATTTTCTCAAAAACTGCTACGGTTTTTTTTTAAATTGCCGTATTTACTACATGTTTTATAATCTTCAAGATAGGGTAGGCACCATGTCTGCTGAAATTCTTGGGAAGGCTGTGCTCTCGTAGAAAAAAATGGCTTTTTTAAGGCAATGTTGTAAACAATTTAAAAATCTACAACTTTTATTTCAAACACATTTTGTATAACACTTAGTTTAGCTGTAATTAGTGATTTTCTGTTTGTTTCATGAAAATCTACAAAAAAATGATTTTTTAAGATTTCGGCCTTAGTATGCATTTTACGACAAAAGTGTATAAAATAAAATTTACAGGAAATTAAAACATCTACAACTTTTATTTCAAGCGTTTTTTCTCTACGGAGCATAGTTTAGCATCAAAGAGTGATTTTTCGAATTATTAAGCCAAACTGAGGTTAGGTTTTTGTTTATTTCTAATGTTAAGTTATATTGTTCATTATCTGTATTGGCAAAAGAAAGTCGTGTGAGTGTTACACACCAGATTTTTTTTTTTTTGTAGTTTACTGAAGTGACTCAAAAAACTCATAGTTGTGTAGAGTGGCAAGGTAAACCATGTGTAAAAATTTGAAGTAGTTATGTATGAAAAAAGTAGAATTTTTGATAAACGGCGAAAGACTATAACTATTAACGTTAAATCATACTAAAGATGTAGCAAAAAATTCAAATGTAAGCTATTTTTCAAAAAAAAATTTATAATTTAAAGGAAAATCAGAATGTCAGGTACAGTAAACTTTCAATTCTTCGACACTTTATACTTCAACATGACTGACAAGGCAACATGATGTGGTGTAAGGAGCGATCCAGCAGGCAGGTCTCTTCCACTTCCTCCTTATCCCCCCTACCCTTTCGTTGTCCGTGAGTAAAGTATTGTACTACTGAAGAGGACGTTAGTTTGTGTTTTTGTTTTGCCATCAGTCTCTAGACTGGTCTGATACAGTTCTCCAAGCTATTCTATCTTGTGCATGTCGTTTCATATCTACATACCTGTAATACCCTACATCTTTTGTAATTTTAAAATAAATTTTGCTTTTCGTCTCCGCTTAAAACTTTCCAGATCTGGCTAGGAACTCAGGACTCTCAGCATTGGAGAAAAAACTAAACCACTGCACCGCAGCCTTACGATATTATTTATAAAATTTATTTTTGTGGTGGCAGATGGTTATTATATCTGTACCATATTTTATGATAAATAAATTTTAATACTGAAAAATAATTTTATTGGCTTGCGCTGCCAAGATCTAATTTGACTATAAATAAATTTAACGATAACAAAGTGAAGTACTAATAGATTGTTTGTTTGTTTTATGTTAAGTTAATCGTTCTTGTCTGTTATTTAGCTGTCAGTTAATGTCTGGTTTCTTAGTTACTGTAAAAATAAGTTGTATATTTAAATCCATTTTCAATTGACTAATTGGTTTCGTAACTTGTCAGTCAATTCTTCAATTAAAGTTTTGCATTTGTTCCAATAATAACATTATATTGTTTGTTATATTTAGTGGCAGAATCTTTAACTGAACTAAGATTCTGTTTAGGTGTAGTAATACTAATTTTTTTACAGTCTACTCTTTGGAGAATGAAATAAAATTTTATCTTGTATGTTTATTACACTGATATTTTGTTTGTTTTTATTTACCTGCCAATTATTAATAGTAGCAATTATTTTTACATGTTACAATATTGCATTTCTTTTTGTTATACTTGTGGATGATCCAGAATTTTCATATGTATTTAATAAGTATTCTATTCATTCAAAATTTATTAGTCTACAGTTTTCCAGTTGTTGATTTTTCTATTATAATAGTAATGTACTTCTATTATACTATTTAGTAAAACTATTGTTACACTTCAATTAAAACTTTTTTTTTTAATTTCTAATATATGTACGTTGCAATCTGTTCAATTCAGAACAATAAGCAACCCCATGACCCAATGAGATGATGATGATATGTATGATGTGTAAATGAGGTGTAGTCTTGTACAGACCCAGGTCGACCACTCCTGAGAGAGTATGGTTAATTGAATCCCAACCATCAAAGTACACCGGCAACCACTGTCTAGTATTCAAATCTGTATAAAAGTAACTACCTTTACTAGGATTTGAACCAGGAACCTTCGTCTCCAAAAATCACCTGTTAAACAGCTGATTTTGGCGACGACTTTACCTCTAGACCAACCCGGTGGGTTCAGTTACAAATTGAATAAATTTTTACAAAACTCCTTAAGTATCTTCTGTCCCAAAATTATCCCTTCTCCAATCGTTTATTTCTTCTGTTGTATCTTAATTTTTGTTTTTCATTAACAATTACAGTCTTTGAAGAAAACAATAAAAATGTTATGTTGTAGTTCTCCATGACTGAAATCTCGTGATTACCTTCTTTTAACAATGTTGTTCACGTTGAACATGTTCAAACTTAAGTCAATGAACTGAAAATTATTTAGTTTCTTTGGTTAGAAAAGTTACATATATTAATAAAAACATAAATTATAATAATATTTATTTAGGTTTCATTTTACCGTCTTATTAAAATAATAGATACATAATATTTAAAATTAAAATTTTTCAAAGCTTGTCCCTAATTTCATAATCAAGTATGATGTAAGATGACAAGTTCCCTCAATATTTTGGCATTATTATTTACCGTAACTTGAATTTTGAAATAAATTTTCTGTGACATAATTATTGTAAGCTTTTATTGATAACTTTTATTGAAGCTAATATTGTAAAACTAATTTCAGACTTTGTAAGTTAGGGGTAATTTGGCCAATTTAAATTAATATCAAAATGAAGGAAAAATCCATTTCAGAGCATCATCGTAGTATTTCCTTTGCTGTTGTTTAGGTCATCAGCCGAAAGGCTGGTTTGAACCTGTAGAGGTTTTACTAAGTAAAAACGAGGAGTGAGTTGGTTTACCATTGCGCCTTCCTCACTGAGTGGAAAAGTACACTTATCAGCATGCCAGGCCCTCTGAAAAGCACATATTTTCCACTCTGCAAATGACACCTTCACTTCATTCATCACAGGGTCTGGCTGTATAATGAAATTCATTACTTTCAGAGGATAAAACTCTGATTGGTGTCTTTTACACCTCTACCTCTTCTGTTATTAAATGATTCAGTCATTTAATTGGCTGATCATGTGATAAGAAACAGAACTATTTATTTTAGCCCTAAACATATATAATTATATTAAACATATTATATAATATATATATATATATATATTATTAAACATATACATAATATTTCCTTTATATTTAATTTTTTTCCTTTTAAAAATATAGTTAACACTAGAGAACATTTTGATAAAGAATTAAAATAATTTTTAAGAAAGTCAAAACACTGTATTACCTTTTGCGTACAAAGACCCCTAGAAAAAAAATTATGAGTAATTTATAAAACAAAGCTTGGAAATCAGTTTTGTAGATCAAAAGTTATAATTTCTGAAACGTGTATCTCAATTCTTGAACACAAGAAAAGTTGAAATTTTTACAAAAATATTATTAATTAAATAAATATGCTGTGTTCAGAATAATTTCGTTTACAAAAATAGTGAAAAAATATTTATAATATATTTTGAAGGTAAACTCTGTCCGTAAGTTATAACCTAATTGTTGAAACATTAAGGCAACAATTAATCGGTAAGTACCTACACTAAATATGGAAGTAAGTGAATTTACTACGCTCCACAGAATATCATATGCCGCTATTACCCCAACTGATGTTTATGCAGCACTGGCAACATTGCATCATCAAACAGGTTTAGTTCCCAAAAGAAATTTGATTTTGTTTTTACTAATTAAGTTGCTGTATTCATTCTTAAATACAAATTCAGATGGTTTTTTATTATGTTGGAAATAAACTTTAGCTTTGTTTTAGAAAATTAAATAAAGATGTTAGGGTTATCAAAAATTTTGAATTCGTGGGTATCAGATTACCAAGGATTCAATGGTATCTCAATTTGATTGATCAAAACTTTAGAGAGACTTCTGGAAAAAACAAGATTTAAAACTTTGGCCCTTCAAGCACCTAACCTAACCTCTTTTCTTTGTTACCTAACCTCTGTTTATAAGTCACATAATTATAAATTACAATATTCACACTTATAACAATAACACACAATTTAAATTTAATATATTATAGATTATTTAAAAAACAATAGAAATAAATGATAAAATATTTCAACATCAACCATCGTCATGTTTTCCTGAATATTGTACAAATAACTGAAATATCATTTTACATATTGATACCATTATAAATATTGTTACAATTGCAAGAACTACTGCTTTTATTATTTGAAATTCATGTAAACGTGACGTATGATCCTTATCTTGTATCGGTGGACATAGTATTTCACTTGTATGATTAACTAATTTTTCTTCTAGTGTTCCATTTAGTACTAATTCCGTTAATAATTCAACTGCACTTGTGTTGTTTAGTTCTAATTCAATTTTCTTTGTTGTCGGTGCCATATTTTTATAATTTTTGAAAATTTAATGATTTAATTTTCTATTGTTCTATATCCTGGAAAAATAAAAAATAACTAATATTACTTTAACTTGTTGTTCAGGTCATCAGCTGAAAGGCTGGTTTGAACCTCTAGAGCAGTGATTCTCAACCTTTTTTTTGTTCCGTGACCCCCAAATAGTAAAAATAAATAAAATTAATATTTTGCAACCGCCCCCCTTCCCAATAATAATAGTAAGCCTTAGTATTAATAATTGAATTTTGACTGTAATTATAAATTTAAAATGTTTTTTTTATATTATGTAATCAAACTGCACTAATTTGATGTCTTTAAAGAAAATACAGACATTAAAAAAAAAATGGAATACAACTATCGCTGTTATTTTATATTGCTGCGTTTATATTTTTATAGTAACAACGTGTATGAACATGCATGTATGACGTACACATACATAAGCAATTTATAAGTTCCAACTTGATGTGTACATGCTCTTTGTAATTTAATATCCTTCTATAATACTGTGAGAGAATGTTTGAACATGCATATGGACGTGTTTGAACAAGTCGTTTCGTGATCCCCCTATAATATCACTGCGACCCCCAGGTTGAAAATCACTGCTCTAGAGGCTTTACTAAGTAAAACGAGGAGTGAGGTGGTTTACAATTGCCTTCCTTGCTGAGTGGAAAAGTATGCTTATCATCATGCCGGGTCCTCCGAAAAGCATCTAATCTCCACCGTGCAAATAACATCTTCACTTCATTCCTACGTCTGGCTGTACTATGAAATTCATCGCTCTGAGATAAGATAACTCTGACTAGTGTCTTTGACACCTCTACTTCCGTTTTTAAATGCTTTAGTCTTTTAATTGGCTGACCATGTGATGAGAAACAGAACTAATTTTTGCAGCCCTGGAACTAGCAGATCGAGTGCAAATAATTTAACACTCCACCTGGCTGTTACGAGCAATATTATAACTTATGTAATCAATACATTTCTTTAACTTTTATTTAGTTATTTCAAACTGTTGTTTAAGTTAGAGGAGAATATGACTTGCTATATGTTAAATTTTTGGCTTATTTCTCATGTCAAAGTAATTCTTTAATTTTGGTCTTATTTCATTTTATTTTAGTTCATTACTATAAATTTATTGATTGAAATAAAGCCGGGTTTTTCAGAAAAAATTTTCCAAGTGTTTAGAAAAACAACTAAGTTACAAGAAAAATCACAAACATTTTTTGCTTGTAATGTAATACATTTTAACTTCCCTGTGACAGGAAGTATTTAACATGAACTAAAACTAAAAATTTGGTTACAATATAATTTTATCAATTCTGAGAGATTTGTCATAAAAACTTATAATATGGTAATTTTTGGAAAATGAACAAATAGGTCTATTATATGGCCTTGTTCTCTAAAACAACAAAATTACGAAATATTTTGAAAATTAATAAAAAATTTCTTGTTATTATGGAACTATGATTTTGGTACCTTAGGAAAGTATACATGTCAAACTATATATTTGGGTGCTAAAATTTAAAAATCAGTTGGGTGTTTTCTGTAATAAAGAAATTTATTGAAAGTTTATTTTACTGACAGTTATTAAATTATTTAATAATATTTATAATGATGTCATGTACTAAATAAGTTTATATTTCATTATTACATACAGCAACTATATTGAGAAAAAACTATGAATTTACCCTACCTATATTTAACCTTAACTTGAAGAATATTGGTGTAGGACTTTTTTAATAATATTTTTCCTGCTTTTATCTTTAAAAATACTGTAAGATAGCATACGAAATATCCACCAAATGTGAAAAATTATGCGAGGGGAGGAATAACAGAAAAGACCCCAGTTATTTTTTTCATTTTTGGAATAAAACTTCCCTGAAACGACTACCTACCTGATTTTGCTTTTGGGTTACTTTTAGGCGGATTTTCGTTTCGTGTATTGAAGAAGGATATCCAATGATGTTTGTACAGCTGTCAGATGGTTACCACACTGATAACAACCTGATGAGTTGATCACAACATTGCATTAAAAATTCTTAATTTCTTGTAAGTCTTGGCCTGCCCGTTGCTACAGTGGTCCAGCGCAACTGTATTAAATGCCAGATGTCCCGGGTTCGATTGGTGGTTGGGACTGGAATTTTTTATTACGCCTACCTTTCTTAATCTTGTTAGGGTAGATGTGCATGACAGTTGGACGCAAAACAAAAACAAATTTTCTGTTTTAATCTTTAACCCTATAACCGGCAATAACATATTTTTCTAGACCGGCAGAGAATTTCTAGCATATGGGCCACCGAACCGAAAAAAAAATCATTAAAAATTTTCTATAAATCACAAACCTTATCACGTTACGTATCAAAATAACAAGAAAACTTTGGAAAATAGAATAAATACATTATTAAAATTTTAATGTGACAGTTAGGGATGCTGAAGCTATTTGAAAGTCATTTTTAGACAAATATTTTTCTAAAATTTCAGATGACATTACTGTTTAAAACTTTCTTGTGTTCTACTTTCAAAATTCATTTCATACGAATCGTTCTTATAATGTTTATTTCAAAATAAAACAAAAAATAGATTCTGTGTTCAAAACTGAATATAATATATACAAAAACATATTATCATGTACATCAAGAAATAACCAAATTCAGCTCTAGGATAGCGTTATTTCAACAGAGAAACACAAGCTGAATATGCAACTATAACTATTGTATAGGCTACGTAAAAATTTACTTTATACATTACTAAACTATTGTACAAAACAGCAACGCTGTCTGTAGATGAATTTAAAACTAAAACGAAAACATTGCAATGCTATGAAGCAAATCTGATTTTGCGACGCGACCGGTTCAAGAAGCGTAACATTGTCTCAAAATCGGAGATTGCCGGCTCTGGGGTTAAACAATGTTCTTATTGTAACTTTTTTTTTGGGAATGGTAAAATACATGGTACAATTATTATTGAATGAATAAACTATTAATTTATCAATACAATATATAATGGTAAAAATTTACTATTAGTAAAATTTTTAATTTATTCAAACTTTTTAAAATGACTAAAGTGTAAAATCGCTGTGTAAATGTTGATTGTTTGTTATCTAGAAATGATAATACAAAATTTCACCGTATGTTACCTGTACAACTTTTCCCGATAATTGATTTTAAATATGTAGTACTTACAAACCAATAGAAACAAAAACCTTTTTCATGAAAACATTTTTATGATGAGCGGACTAATTTAACGGACTTTTTACGTTGTTTGATTGCTCATACAATTAATGAAATCTGAAATTTTCTTAAAGAAATTTGTGAATATCAAACAATGCAAACGATTTGGATTTCTAACTGTATTTACTCTTTTTGGGGCGGAGTTGTAGGATTTTTAATTTTCTGTTTAGATCAACAGCCGAAAGGCTGGTTTGAACCTCTGGAGGTTTTACTAAGTAAAACGAGAAGTGAGGTGGTTTACCAGTGCTTTCCTCACTTTCAATTTTCTACAACTTTGATTATACGGGGCCTATACACTTTTCCCCTAAAATGCGTATTAAGACTGCAAACCTAAAAAACAATTTTTTTACTCTGAGAGGATAGCCACCACGAATTTCAGCAGACGAGCCGCTTACCGTATCTTGTAGAGCACCAAAAATTTAGTAAATGAGGCTATTTTAAACAAAATCGTAGGAGCCATTTTTGAGAAAATTGCAAAAAAGTGAAAAATTTCACGATTAAACAAATAACGGTTGGCCGATTTTGATGAAAATGTTCGTGCCAGATTCCCTAGTGGTACACAAAACTTTAGTTCCGAGTTTCAACTTCTTACGACATTCCTTTCTTGAGATATTGTGTTCACACACACACACACACACGCGCGCGCACAGCCCAATCGGTAAAAACATGTTTTTTTAGTTCAGGAGGCTTGAAAACGTATTTCCAGTGAAAAATCGATTTGAAAACAATACTTTCCTTCCCTTTCTATCCACATAGAGTTACAGTAAGTAAAGAGGTATAATAGCGTACAACGGAAAAGATCCGAATTTTATAACGGTATTTTTAAAGAGAAAATTCGACAAACTTGTGTATCCCTGGGGCAAATCCTGTGCTTATCACATTCTGGAAATTTTATAGATAAGTAAACAAAAAATAATTTTAATTTATTTTTACTTTCTCTTGCCTATATGAACATATAGGAAGGAGTATTGTTTTCATGTTGATTTTTCGAAATCGATTTTTCACCGGATTTACACGTTTTTAGACCACCTGAATCCAAAAAACATGTTTTTAGAGATTGGTCAGAGTGTGTGTGTGTGTGAGAGAGAGAGAGAGAGAGAGAGAGAGAGCAGAATATCTCAAGAACGGAACCTCGTACGAACTTGAAACTTGAAACTTAAGTTAGACACCACTAC
Source organism: Catonia carolina (assembly GCA_035578175.1). Lineage (NCBI taxonomy): Eukaryota > Metazoa > Arthropoda > Insecta > Hemiptera > Achilidae > Catonia > Catonia carolina. The sequence continues at coordinate 44,785,551 of JAQMRL010000004.1, forward strand.
CGGACCCGACACGAACATTTTCATAAAAATCGGTCAACCGGAAGTAGTAGTTTATTCGTGTAATTTTGCACTTTTTTACGATTTTCTCAAAAAGTGGTCTACGATTTTTTTTTAAATCGCCACGTTTACTAAATTGTTTATGCTTTACATTTTACAAGATATGGTAGGCGTCATGTCTGCTGAAATTCTTGGAGAGGCTTTCACGTAAAAAAAATGTTTTTTTTTAAGATTGGGGCTTTAATATGCATTTTAGCGCAAAAATGCGGTAATTAGCGTTTTTCTGTATTTTTTCTCACGAAAACGTGTGAAAAATCGATTTTTTAAAGATTTCAGCCTTAGTATGTATTTTACGACCAAATGTATACAATAAAATTTAGGTGTAGGAAATTAAAAGATCTATAACTTTTATTTAAAGCATTTTTATCAACAGAGCCTACTTTAGCGTGAAAGAGTGATTTTCCGTATTTTTAAGCCAAACTGAGTTTGATTTTCATTTTGCGTCTTTCACTCATAATTAAAATAAGGTTATGTTTTTTAAGGTTAGTTTTTTGTTTATTACTAATGGTAGGTTCCATTGTTCATTATTTACATTGGCCAAAGAAAGTCGCGTGAGTGTTTCACACCAGATATTTACTTTTCATATCAAATAAATAAGGGTTTTACTGTTTGATTATCCCTCGTAAATGATAAATAAAATGGAAATATTTTTTATAATATTTTTCTTTAAAATAGTCGTAGATAGGTAATATTTTATTATCGTAAAATCGTGAAATTTTTGACGTCATGTTATGTCACCGTGAAGTTAATAATGTGGCAGGCCCTTTACACCCGGCATGTGTGTTATAAATGTTATATGTTTAACAGAGGTCCTGTAAGAACTCATATTTTGTCTTTTAACTGTCAAGCGTCCCTTTGTAATATTGGATTGTTTCAAGTTTGCATTTTAATTGATGAAACGTAAGTGATTATAATTTTAATGAAGTTAACACCGGTAATTCCGGTTGCAAAATGTTTCTATGATGGGGTTTTTTAACAGAATTTTTACGAGAACTGTAGCAGTCGATTCCCAATATACTAAAATATAGAAATATAAATAGGAGATCATGTAGCCAGCTTGTTATTGACGAGTTACCAATTCAACCTTTAATAAACGTAAAAAACTTAAAATAAAACAAAACAACGATCTTATTTTTCTTTTTCTTAAATTATTTAGCCTGTGTAAAGTCGTAACAACTACTCTGGGTTACGTTACAGAATCAGTGGGTTATAACGTACAATAATTCCAGACTAACCAAAAATCGAACCCGGGACCTACAGCTTTGTAAATTGCGTTCCGCTCTAACCCAGTGTTTTTCAAAGGATGGTTCGCGGTTGGCTTCTGAAAATGGGTATATACACCGATCATCACAACAAAGCAAATCTGATGTTAAACACTCACCCGACTTTCCCTTGCCAATACAAATAATGAACAATATAATCAACATTAGTAATAAAACATTAAAAATAAAAAAAGTACTAACCTCAAAAAACATATGAGTGAATGATGCAAAATTAAATCCAACCTCAGTTTGGCTTAATAATACGGAAAATCATTCTTTCACGGTAAGGTAGGCTCTTTAGAGAAAAATGCTTAGAATAAAAGTTGTAGATCTTTAAATGTCCTAAAAATGTTACTACTTTTTTGTCGTAAAATGTATACTAAGGCCAAAATCTTAAAAAAATAATTTTTTTTACAGATTTTCATAAAAAAAAACAGAAAATCACTAATTACCGCTGAACGAAGCGTTATACAAAGAAATGTTTGGCATAAAATGCACTTTAAGGCCGCAATTTTGTAAAAAAAAACATTATTTTCTACAGAGAACAGCCTTCCCAAGAATTTCAGCAAACATGGTGTCTACCCTTTCTTGTAAAGCATAAAAAAAGTAGTAAATGAGGCAATTTTTTAAAAAAATCGTTGGTGCCGTTTTTGAGAAAATCGCAAAAAGTGTAAAATGACACGAATAAACTACTTCTTACGGTTGATGAAAATGTTCGTGTCTATATATGTATACATAAAAAGTATGTATGGAGTATTGTTTTGGTTTTATTTTATTATTCCCCATTAAAACCCATTAGCCTACTTAAAACCTATGAAAAATAACAGAAAAAATTGGTCAGAGTTTAAACCTTTTTCCTATAATACACGCCTATTAAAAATTTCATTTAATTGTACAGTCTTGATTTTCATTTTTTTTTTTTTTTTTTGGAAATTGTATTTATTATGTGTATTTAACCATTAGACTATGTATTTTGTGCAGATTCGCTGCAGAGGCTCAAGTTTTTTTTTCTGTTTGCAGCGCCATTAAAGATTTATTATATATTTCTTTGTATTAATTAATTAATTATCAATTTTGTTTGTAAATAGTTATTAGTCTTTAGTTTTGTTTTGTAATTAAATCGGTGTATGTATTAATATGGTATAAATGTTTTTTTACTTTCTCTTGCCTATATGAATATATAGGAAGGAAAGTATTGTTTTCATGTCGATTTTTCGAAATCGAGTTTTCACCGGATCTATACGTTTTCGGACCCCCTGAACCCAAAAAACATGTTTTTGGCGATTGGTCTGTGTGTGTGTGTGTGTGTGTGTGTGTGTGTGTGTGTGTGTGTGCGTGCGTGTGTGTGTGTGTGTGTGTGTGTGTGTGTGTGTGTGTGTGTGTGTGTGTGTCTGTGTGTGAACAGAATATCCCAAGAACGGAACATCGTACGAACTTGAAACTTGAAACTTAAGTTACACACCACTACCGGACCCGACACGAACATTTTCATCAAAATCGGTCAACCGGAAGTAGTAGTTTATTCGTATAATTTTTCACTTTTTTGCGATTTTCTCAAAAACTGGTCCTACGATTTTTTTAAAATCGCCTCATTTACTCAATTTTTTATTCTCTACAAGATAGGGTAGGCGCCATGTTTGCTGAAATTCTGCGTGAGGCTGTTTTTACGTAAAAACGTTTTTTTTAAGATTACGGCTTTAATATACATTTTAGCGCAAAACGTTATATAATAAAAGTTGTAGAGAATTTAAAAACCTACAACTTTTATTTCGAACACTTTTTTGTAAAACGCTTAGTTCAGCAGTAATTAGCGATTTTTTGATTTTTTTCTCACGAAAACGTGTGAAAAATCGATTTTTTTAAGATTTCGGCCTTAGTATGCATTTTATGACAAAAGTGTATATAATAGAATTGATAGAAAATTAAAAGATCTACAACTTTTATTTAAAACATTTTTCTCTACAGAGCCTAGTTTAGCGTGAAAAAGTGATTTTCCGTATTTTTAAACCAAACTGAGTTTGATTTTCATTTTGCGTCTTTCACTCATGATTAAAATAAGGTTATGTTCATTGAGGTTAGTTTTTTGTTTATTTCTAATGTTTTATTACTAATATTAGGTTTATTGTTAATTATTTATATTGGCAAGAGAAAGTTGTGTGAGTGTTTCACACCAGATTTTTTAAATTACCAAAGTTTGGTCATTAGCGGCTACTTTGGGTTTAGGACGATGAATATGAACGTGTATAATAATTTTCCAGACCTTAGCTGGGAATCGAACCTGGGACCTCTGCTTCGCAGTGCAGCACGCTAACCACTGCGCCGCGGAGGTGGCCAAATAAATTTTATTAGACGAATTGTAAGAAGTCGGGAAATAATAAATCTTTAGATGATTACCAATTTTGAAATATATTGTTACAAAAATATTCGACCAAGAAATTTTTTCAATTTAAATCTAAAACGGTCCAGATAATAAAATATTTCGGCTCTAATCTTGAAAATCTCGTATTATTTTCCGTGTATCTTCCAGAAATATTGTAGGCTTAATTTAATTTTAGAATATGAGGTTGCGAATACGAAATTTTTCAAATGTTCGGATGTATTTCCATGTAAATAATATTTTTACTGTACATTTAAAAATATTTTTCTGAAAATGTTTACCGATAAAGGATGAAGGGATTTAATGAATCACTTGTCATTCTTAAAATCACGCTATCTATTTAATAAACTTTATCGTAACGATACTGAGTTATACGTGACATAATTTGGGTTAAATTGGATGAAAATTTTATTATTACTGGGAAAAAAGATAAAATATTTTTTATTAAAATAAAAATATTTTAACTTGAAATTTCAGTTATAATATTATAATAAGCTTTCGATTAATGAACAGATAACTGAAATATTTTTTTTTTTTTTGTGAAAAATGTCGTATGCAGTGGATAATAATCGATTAAAAACGAACTGGTCCACTTATTGGTGTAGTGGTCATCACTACTAGGTTCTATTCTAGGGGTCCCAGGTTCATTTCTGGCTATTTCTAGTATTATTTTATTCTAGTTATTTCCTACGCAGCCAAGACTTACGTCAACATCATTATCCAATAAATAAACTTAAAAATTACTCAAAACCAATAAAGTTTGAAATATTTTACAATAAATTAACTTGTGCTAATTTAAGATACATACCTTAAATTAAGAAATTAACACAGTAATTTAAAAAATATATATAGCCTACTTTAGTTATTTTCAACTTTTAACAAAAAAAAAACACCACAAAATTAAAATTAAATTATTTCCATTTTTAATGTATACAATAAACGTCCGTAAATTTGATAACCCTTAAATATTTTTATAAAAGGTGATTGACCAATCAGTTGGTCTGCTTTCATCCGACTGGCTTACCTTAATGCCAAACACCCTATTCTAAGAAAAATTATTGTTTATTTTCCGTACGCATGCGCTGTAGTAATTGCTCTCCAAAGTACGTATACCCGAAACAGATGGTTACAATAAAGATAAAATATTCTTTCTGTTAATGTACCTTACGTCTAATTTTGTTCAAGTTTATCGGGTGCATTTAAACATTGAAATTGCTTAATGTAATCTGTTTTTCTTTCTTTACTAGAAAAATAAAATATTGGATACCAAAATGAAATTTTAATAAGTTAATTTGTATTCAGCCCTTTAATGGGTTTGTAAATAATTAAAAATTATCACCGTGTTGTTGAGTTTATTGTCCGTATTTTTTCTCATGTTATGAAATAACACTTTCCTTGAAGTGGTACTTAAAAACTCGACGGTAAGAAATGTGTTTGAAAGTAAACCTACACACATATACTGGAGCACTCAACGGATTCCGTCTCAGGCGTATAGTATCGGATAAGAGAGTTACAACTTAAACCATCTCCTCCATTATACCACCTGTGCTAATTTCAGAGCTGCAAAAATAGTTCTGTTTCTTATCACATGATCAGCCAATTATATGACTGAAGCATTTAAGAACAGAAGAGGTAGAGGTGTAAAAGTCACTTACCTCCTCTGACAGTAATGAATTTCATTACACAGCCAGACCCTGGGGTGAATGAAGTGAAGGTGTCATTTGCTGGGTGGAAAGTAGAAGTGTTTTTGGAGGGGGGCTGGCATGCTGATAAGCAAAGGCTACTTTTCCACTCAGTGAGGAAGGCAGTTGTAAACCACCTCACCCTCGCTTTATTTAGTTTACTAAAGCATCTAGACTAGAGGTTCAAACCAGCCTTTCGGCTGATGATCTGAACAACTAAACAACAACATACCACCTTTATTTTTAAAAACACACACACGTCTTCCCCTATAACCTGCACAGAAACTAGGCGACGTTCAATTTATATAAGATTTTAAAACAAAATACTTCATTAAAAAGAAAAAATATCAGTGTACAAAAATGATAGAAAACCCAAGAATATTAAAAGAAGAAAGCGTGCCTTTCAACGAGACACAAAGACACTCATTACGCAACTTCATGGAGAGATCTTACTTATTTTGACTGACAAGAGATCGATCGCCGCCGTGTTGGTGTCACCACCCTCTCGAGAAGTTTTTACTGTATCATCGGTCGGGTCGAATCACTTAAGGTGCGGTTTCGTTTGTGCGATCGTCGCAAGCGATTACTGCATGCAGCCGCTGCATGCGTCACTACCGTTAGTCATCAAATGGATTTCTTAAGAAGTGATTCCGTTTATGCGTCCGACGCATAAAGTCGGCTCCACCGACTGCTTTGGGAACCAATCACTTGCAGTAGTGCGTCTGGAAGTTGAAAATGAGTTTTTCCAAAGACGATGACGCCAAACTCATTGAGTTAGCTGCAGAAAAACTACAACTATTTGATACTTCAAACTTGCTTTCATCGTCTAATAGATACATTAAACTCCAGGTAATCCGAAATAATTGGGGGTGAGCCGATTTCGGATAAGCCGGGTTTTTTAAATAGCAAGAAAAAGGTGTTTTATCGTAAAAAAAATATTACTGTGTCCTAAAAACTTTTATTCGTACGATTTAATTGTCAAATATTTTCCGTTCATTTTAATTATTTTTTTGAAAAGTCAGAAATTTTTTTTTTGGTTTTTATTTTCCATTTGTTTTCTTACCGAAATGTCCCGCCAACGTTTAACTAAAAGTTCATCAGTGGGCATCGTTCGATGGTTTTGACCACGCGTTTACGTTTACACGACATTGTTAAATAAAATTACACTTCCACTACCAGTATATAACATTAATTAGCCACAAAATGAAATGAAAACTACTTTAAGGCCAAGACACTACCGTACCCATTCAATCACAATACAGTTGTACTAATTGACTGTTAGCAGAAAAGGTGATGTAGCCAAAATAAACAGTAGGGCTAGTAGTAGGCTACTGCTCCAAGGAAAATACTCATGTTATCTGTAAAAATCCTGTCTGCAGTGCTGAATATCATGTAGGCATACTTTACGTGCTATAATTTACAGTTTAGTTTGCTTAAACAGTATTTTGGTACAGTAATAAAATTTAAAGTTTTTTATTATTTATTGTTTTTATTACAGTTATTTGTAGAAAAATGACATTTAAAATACTGAGTATTTTTTGATATTTCGGATAACCCGGGTTTCGGTTAACCAAGACGTGCAGTTGGATTTGGATCGCACGTTCCACTGCACAAACGAAACTACCCGACTATGTGTCAGTCGCATGCGATTACTGCGTGCCGTAATAGGAAGTAGTGAACTTTGGTATCTAAGTTTATTTGTTGTGTGCCTGAATTTCTAAACCAAAAATTAATCACCAACGGGCCGGCCATATAATGAACTGACGATTTATTATCCATTATTATCGTAAATCAGTTTTTCTCTTGTTTGCAACAATAATTTTCTTTCTTCTTTTTGCAGTTGTTATAAGGTATTAGCGGTAACTACATAAAACATCATGCTTGTAAAAAAATTTTATTAACTAAAATATTGATGTTATAAGAAATACAAATAATGTTGTATTCATGTATTTGTTATTCATATTTAGTTGTATATAATATACCTGCTCTATAACTTTCCGTCATTTTATTTAAAATATTATTATTTATTCAAATAATATTAAATTTTACTGCACGATTTTGTGAATAAAAATGAGTCATACTTCTAAAACTAGATTAATTTTATATCTATTAAAATTTAACCCACCGGGTTGGTCTAGAGGTAAAGTCGTCGCCAAAATCAGCTGTTTAACAGCTGATTTTCGGAGATGAAGGTTCCTGGTTCAAATCCTAGTAAAGGTAGTTACTTTTATACGGATCTGAATATTAGACAGTGGTTACCGGTGTACTTTGATGGTTAGGGTTCAATTAACCATACTCTCCCAGGAATGGTCAACCTGAGTCTGTACAAGACTACACCTCATTTACACGTCATACATATCATCCTCATCTCATTGGGTCATGGGGTTGCTTATTGTTCTCAATTGAACAGATTGCAACGTACACAAATTAGAAATAAAAATATTAAAATTTAAGGGCAAAGAAAGTGTAATCAATAAGAAAAAAGGTTGTTCAGTTTTTTGTTTTTTTTTTTAATTTTTGGTGAGTGCTAAATTTTTTAAATTATATTTTCGGGAATATATTATAATTTTTGCTACAGGTCGTTTTACCGAATCATTTGTATGTACAGTAGTTTCCGTTTAACCGGATTTGATGGGATCGGCTCTGATCCGGATAACCGAAAATCCAGATGAATGAGGAAGCACGTTTCAAGTAATTTCTAGGCTATAATTGTACCAATTATTCTTAACTAGAACACTTACCATGAAAAACTTGTAAAAAAATAACTAAATTGTAGCTTACTTAAAAAATGTTTATTTTAATGAACAATATAGAAATAAATTAATAATGTCCATTCCGTAGCCTGAAATCGAACTCAAGAATTCTGGAAATAATTAAAAATATGTATACATAAATATAAATAGCTTACGTACGTCCCCAGAAATACGTACGTACAAAATAATTATGTACGATGTTCCGTTCTTGAGATATTTTGTTCACACACACAGACCAATCGCTAAAAAATGTTTTGGGTCTTTTCTGTTATTCCCCCCTCCCCCCGCATAATTTTTCACATTTTGTGGATATTTCGTATGTAGATATTCTTACAGTATTTTTAACGATAAAAACGGAAAAAATATTTAAAAAAAATCATATATCAATATTTCTCAAGTTAGCGTTAAAGGTTTCTACTTTTTCAAGTTAACCTAAAACTATTTATTAAAAATAATTTAATAATATTTAAATTAATTATGTTAAATTAATTTATTTAATGATGTCATGTACTCAATGAGTTTATATTTTATTATTACATAGTCTACAGTAACAATATTGAGAAAATGCAATTTATTTACCCTACCTATATTTAACCTTAACTTAAAGAATATTGGTGTAGGATTTTTTTTAAATATTTTCCCGTTTTTATCGTACTATAAGATTGCATACGAAATATTCATAAAATTTGAAAAATTATGTGGGGGGAATAACAGAAAAGACCCCGTGTTTTTGATTCAGGGGGTCTGAAAACGTGTAGATCCGGTGAAAATTCGATTTCGAGAAATCGACATGAAAACAATACTTTCCTTCCTATATATTCATATAGGCTAGAGAATGTAAAAATCAATAAGCAACAAACCGTTCGTCTATAGTATTTGATTTAGTGGATTATTTATTTAGTCGCAGTGCCTTTATCAAATACCGATGTAAAGTATAATAGTTAAACGATAAAAATCAGTTACTCGGTATATATTCTGTTGTTGGTTTTGATAAGTTGAAATTGCTATGAAAACGTAGTTTCGTGATAAATTTACGGATTTGAATCTGAATTACAGTTTCTGTTTTTGGCAGGTCATTATTGGAAAAAGCTATGTTGTTTACAATATCTAAAATAAACAATTCTGCTACAACTTCAGTCTATCTACGATTTCCTTATAGTCGGTAGAAGTACGAGTACATAAAATATTAGGAGCTGTACCTGATATAATTTTAGAAGCTAGATATTCTTTAATATTAAAAATCTGGCGTAAAAACTCACGTGATTTTTTTTTTTTTGCCAATGTAAATAATGAAAATTATAACGTAATTTTAGTCGAGTGAATGACGCAAAATGAAAATCAACATTTGTAGAACTTAAAATACGGACCTTAACTAATTGATGCTAAGCTCTAGAAAAAAATACTTGAAATATAATTTATAGATTTTGTAACTTTGATTATGTAGGCCTACTTTTTAGTCGTTAAATGCCTATTGAGCCCGAATTTTTTTTTTAATTTCTACCACGAGAAAAAAATTTAAATGAGGCGATTTTTAAAAAAATCGTAGGAGCTGATTTTGAGAAAATCGCAAAAAGTGAAAAATGACTCGAACCGGAAGTAGTAGTTTTACTATTTCCGGTTGACCGATTTTGATGAAAATGTTCGTGTCGGGTCCTCTAGTAGCACCTAAGTTTCAAGTTTCAACTTTGTACGATGTTCCGTTCTGTAGATTTTTGTTCACACATACATACATACATGCGCGCGCGCGTGCGTACACACACACACACACACACACACACACACACAGACCAATCGCTAAAAACATGTTTTTGGGTTCAGGGGATCTGAAAACATGTAGATCTGGTGATAACTCAATTTCGAAAAATCGACATGAAAACATTAGGTCTACTTCCTTCCTGCATATTCATGTAAGAGAAAGTAAAAGATAAAATTTGTAGATTTTGTAATTTTCTGTAACTTTGATTATGCACTTTTTAGTTGTTAATACTTATAAGTTCGCAATTTTAAAAAAAATTTTACCTCGAGAGCACAGATCTACCAAGAGGTTTAGTAGACATGGTGCTTACCCTGCCTTGTAGACTTTAAAAATGTAGTAAATCAGGGAATTTTAAAAAAAACATAGTAGCCGGGTTTTTAGAAATCCTTAGTTCCAAGTTTCAATTTCATAGGCTACGCTATTCTTTTCTTGATACAGTTTGTTTCCACACACACTTTAGATCAATCGCTAAATACATGTTTTTTGGGGTTTAGAGGCTTCAAAACTCAAAATCGGAAAATCAAAATGAAAAAAAAAATAAAACAATATTTTCCTTCCCTACTTATTCTATGGGGCATAATAAATTAAGAAAAATTAGCTACATCTTTCGTAAAATAATAGAATCATACTAATGTAATACTTTAGGCCGAAACAAAATTTGCAATTTCATGTGGCCACCAGGGTGGCCCAGAGGTTAGCGTGGTACGGTGCAAATCAGAGGTTCCATGTTAAATTCCCGGATAGGGTTTGGGAAATTATAACTCGTTCAAATCCACCGTTCTTTAATCTAAAGTAGTAAGTAGGAAATGACCTAGATATTGTTCTGACTTAAAAATGTAGGTATTTTCAAAAAGAGATACTGTATTATTTAAAAATTCATGTAGTTAAATTGCACCGATAAAACTTTTTCGTGCTTTGATAAAAACATGGTGTAATTACTAGTGTGAAACTTCTTTTAAACTTAAAAAAGTACAATAATAATAAATCAGTAGCCATTAGTATGTAGATATAATTAAGCCTTATTTTTTTCTCTGTTCTTAAGTTAATTATTATAATTAACTGAATGAAGTTAATTAGTGTACATTTTACTATTATACCAGCAAGTGTTAACGAGCCAAGTGCAACAATAAAGTTTTATTTCCTTAGTTTTACTACGAAACAATCTAGGCCTGCAAATTCAGTGATTAAATGTTTTCTACTATGTTTCTCTCTTTTCTGGTCTTATATCATGATCTTTCCTTTTCAAAACAGCAGGGTTTCGTTCCAAATAAAATAGGGTTTGGGTTTCGTTTGATAATATTCATAAATAATTATCCTATTGACCGCTTCCTTGGCACAGTGGTTAGCGTTCTGCCAAGCGGAAGGTCCTGGATTTGATTCCCGGCTGGAGTATGGAAATTATCATACGTTCAAATTCTAACCCACTATTTTATAACTCAGTTTTCGCTAACAACCAAGCTATTAATTCATTTTTAACACGTTATTCCATTCAGGAAATAGAAAAAAAATTATATTAGAAACTGATTGTCCAGATCGCCTTCGTTAGAATTTTAAAAAAAAATTTTCTGACTTTTTGAAATTTTAAAATAACTGGTTTTAGGTGCATTAACCCTTTATAGGTCTTTGGTAAGTATACTTAACACTGGCATAAGGTCGATTTTTTAAAAGAATAAGCATCTTTTAATTTCCTATAAATTTGATTTCATAAACTTATGTCGTAAAATGCTTCCTAAGGCTGAAATCTTAAAAAAATCGATTTTTTTACACGTTTTTGAATTTTAAATTCTCTACAACTTTTATTGTATACATTTTTGCGCTAAAATGCATATTAAAGTTGCAATCTTAAAAAACCAATATTTTTACAAGAAAACAACCTTCCCAAGAATTTCAGCAGACATGGCGCCTACCCTATCTTGTAGAGCATAAAAAATTAGTATATGAGGCGGTTTTTAAAAAAATCGTAGGAACCGTTTTTGAGAAAATCGCAAAAAATGAAAAATGACACGAATTAACTACGGTACTGCTTCCGGTTGACCGATTTTGATGAAAATTTTCGTATCGGGTCCTCCAGTGGTAGCTAACTTAAGTTTTAAGTTCAAGTTCGTGCGATGTTCCGTTCTTTAGATATTCTGTTCACACACACACACACACACACACACACACACACACACACACACACACACACACACAAACCATTCGCTAAAAACATGTTTTTTGGGTTCAGGGGGTCTGAAAACGTGTAGATCCGGTGAAAACTAGATTTCGAAAAATCAACATGAAAACAGTACTTTCCATCCTATATATTCATAGGCAAGAGAAAGTAAAAATTGTCACCAATAAAACATACATATAGTTATTTGGTTATTCTTAGGGTAATATAAATTCTATTAAATATAACTTGCCTATATAGATACCCAAAATAAGAATTTCATGTTATTTGTTACTCGTATTTAGTGTCACAGAGTAATGTGAATTGCATGTCAACATTTTGTGACTTAAAAGAATTTGACGTTATACCTAAACTTTCACCTGAACGGACAAAACAATTTGTAATATGTCAAAAACAAATTTAGTTAAGTTTTTTTTTGTACTATACTGATGTTATTTTTAAAATATTTTGAAAGTGTTTTATATAATTATTATAATTTAAAGAGTAATGCAAAGTGGATATTTTTTTCATTTTTATATCCTCTCGTTTCATGTAACTTGATTATAAAATGCTAGAAAGTCATGCAATAATTTTTTTTTCGTTTTCTATTGATATCATTACGGTTATTTACCCATACCTCTTAATACAAACTTATCAACCCCTTCTACTTAATATTTAGTTTGATTTAAACATTTATTGAAATTATTTTCTTAGATTTAATTTTTATTCTCGGTTAAATATCTTTATAAAACTTTAATTTCATTTTAGTTTTATTACAGCTATTAATTTTCTTATTTCGTTTAAAGAATTCTAATTAAAATTTCTTGGTTTGAGTTATCAAAAAAATTTACTACATTTTATGCATTTCTTTTAATTTATGTATATTTGACATGAAATTTTATATTTACTATCTTTTATACTCGTATTATAATTGAATTATTATGTTCCTCCCTTAATTTCTCCCCTTTTATAAAAGAATGCACTTTAATAATTAAGAAAATTTTAGTTTTGTTCTCTTGGAGAAAAACATTTTGCAAAATGGTATATATGTACGTGTGTTTGTGTTTAGCAAAAACTCAGATGATGTATCCATAAGAGAAACCATGTACTAAAACATTTCTTTGCTTATTGACACGCTAATAATTTATTAAATACTGGAACGAGATATGGCAAAGGTAGAATCCAAATTTAAACAGTCTAATTTATTTATTATAAATACTGAAGTCACGAGATTGCCTTTCACATATGGATGGGCTGTGAGGAAGGGAAATGAACATTTGACAGTGTTGCCAACCTCAACAGTGAGACACTACTTGTACATTTCACTACTGTGCAGTTTCTACACATACATTTTGTAAGCTGTGGTTTATTCCGAGAAAATATTTTCTTGATAAACCTTATAAGAAATAAATTTGACCTGTAATATTGCCTATAGCTTAATTACATGACTAGAAATGTTTGATTACTGTATTACCAGCTACCTTATTCCATTGGAACAAAATTTTCTACGAATGAATCACCTTGTTTACTATCGCTGTCACCAGCGATAGTCCTTCACTAGCAGTCTCGCAATTATCTCTACCCAACAGATTTTTTTTTTGCCAGGTGTCGACAAAACTGTTGAAGAATAGCTTCTCCACGTCTTTAATTTACTTCTTTATTTTTCAAATTGTGGAAAGAGAAACATCACAGTAGTTAGCCACTTGCTCGTGGCTTTTTTTAAAAGGCAGGGAAAGGCATTTTGTTTAGCTTCAACTTCACAATATTATTACACTATATATTAGATTAGTCTGCCCATGTTTTCAAGTAACTAACATTTCTGTTTACAGTAACAAAAGTTATATTCGTACAGTTAACCTACAGAAGGTTCCGTGATATGCTCTGGGTATAGTATAAGTTATGTTTGTCGTACTGAAATTAAAGCAGTCGCGCATGCGCATTGATGCTTTTCCCCCTTTACCCCTCGTTGCAAACAAGGGCAAACACGTGACTCAAAAGACTATATCATGGAATTTATTACGTAGTTTATTAAAAATGTTTTATTATATTTTTTTGTTTTGTTTTGCCTCATTGGACCTCTTTAATCAATCATAATCAATTCTTTCGTGATGGCCTCACCATTCTGCTCTTGTGAGTTTCACAGTATCTTTTCATTCATTCTGATCTCTACTTTCTGATATAATTAAAAGTGAAAACTGAAATTTGATACGCTACTACTGAAATATGGACTTGGAATGTCCATGATATTCTTTCAAACCTATATGGTTGACAATTTATCAAATTGTTCAACTTTACTGAAATTTTATCGGGCACTGAAAATATTTAAATCTGAAACAACTTTAAAATCTGTTATTTTTTGTTATAAATTCTCAGGAAATAAATTGAATTGGAAAATTAAGCAATTAAAAACAAGTATCTTTTAAAAAAGAAATAAATATAATTTAAGTAATGTTGAAGGTGTCTTAAGTGTAATATTTTTAGATGAAATAAATTTTTAAATGATATATTTTTCTATTTATGAGGATCGAATAATGTTGCAAAAGAATAACTTAGTTAACTCTTTATTAAATAATGTTATAAAGTTAAAAACAGATAAAGTTGGTTAGGTCAGGCATGCTGATGAGGGTGAAGAGGAGTAGGTATTAAAGTACCAGTTACAAGGCAGTACCTGCAGAAGAATACACTGCAGTAAATTGTAACTCTTATTAGGTACGCATTGTGATATATTTCAACTTAACCAAATAACCTTTAAATTTAAACTCTTAACTTTGATTGATTTTTACTGAATTCATTAATATTACTTTTACTTACCTTTTCAATATAACTGAATCACAATTTAGTTTTGAAAATATTAACCTCTGTCAATTGTTAATAGATATCATTATCATTAAATTTTTAATCATAAATTTATTATAAATTAAACTGGTTTGTATTCGGTCTGATAATTTTAAAATAGTGTTGGTAGATTATATTAATTACTTAACTAACTCCAAAGTAATGTTACTTACATCCCGTTAAAGTTTATCATGATTATAATTATAGTTATTAGATGAATTTTAATATAACACATTAATACACTTTGCACAGCTAAATGGTATAAAACAATACAAGTGTTAAATTCATAAAATTATTTTTTTTATACTAATCCACATTGAGGTATAGTCTCTATTACAATATAAATCTGGGAACTATAGCCTACAAAAAACTATTATTTGCCTTATTTAGATTCTGTTTTATTACCTGTTGAAATTGTTTATT
This sequence comes from Catonia carolina, assembly GCA_035578175.1. Taxonomy (NCBI): domain Eukaryota; kingdom Metazoa; phylum Arthropoda; class Insecta; order Hemiptera; family Achilidae; genus Catonia; species Catonia carolina. The sequence goes on from JAQMRL010000004.1 coordinate 44,800,845, forward strand.
GCAAAAAATATGATTCAATTCACAAACAATTTTTTTTAATTCATCCTACCAACCATTTAATTTATACACCTCAAATAAATGAAATTTATCTCTTACATTTTCTTTGGTTGCCTGTTAGTATAAAAAAACTTATGTACGTAAGTTTTATTCAATGACTGAATGGAAATACCATTCTGAATTTTAATTTTTAATTTAATATTACGCTGAAGAAGGTGTAACTACCGAAACATACGTAAGTTTTTTTTTAACTAAAGGGCAACCAAAAGATCAATTTCATTTATAATGTGATTTTAAAACTTTGAAAAGGCTAGGAATTAAAAACAAAGAAAGGAAAGTTATTTGTGGTCTGTATAAGAATCAAACGGCTGTTTTGAGAATTGAGGGGTACGAAAAAGCGGCTGCTGTAAGAAAAGGTGTACGACAAGGATGTTCATTGTCACTACTTTTTAACTTGTGTATAGAAGAGGCTATTAATGAAGTGGAGGAAAAATTTGACACAGGAATAAAAATTCAATGAACAATAAAAATGGTGAGATTTGCTGATGATGTAGTAGTATTAGCCGAGACAAAGAAAGAACTAGAGAGCAAAACGAAAGTGTTGTGCAGCAGCAAGAGTGGTTTAGAAGAGATAGGAAATTTAAAAGTAGGCAACGAAAACATACAGGAAGTTGGGGAATTCTGCTATCTAGGTAGTAAAATAACAAAGGATGATAGAAGCACAAGTAATATCAAAAGTAGAATTGCTCAAGCTAGAAAAGCCTTTGAAATGAAAAACAGCTTACTGACTACAAACATTGACTTACGGATTAGGAAAAATTCCTTAAAACTATGTTTGGAGTGAAGTATTATACGGAAGTGAAACGTGGGTGATAGGGGCTGTAGAAAAGAAGAGGATTGAAGCTTTTGAAATATGGTGTTATAAGAAAATGTTAAAATTAGGTGGGTGGACAAAATAAATAATTTAGAGATTCTTAGGCGAGTGGATGTAAAAGAAGTATATGGAAGCATCTTACCAGAAGAAGGGATAGGCTAGTGGGACATATCTTAAGACATCCAGGTATTGGTCTATCAGTAATGGAGTAATATTTAGGGAGTGAAATGTAGGGGGAGGCAAAGGTTAGAATATATAAAACAAATTACAAAAGATGTAGGGTGTTACAGGTATGTAGATATGAAACGACTTGTGCAAGATAGAACAGCTTGGAGAATTGTATCAAACCAGTCGAGAGACTGTTGACAAAAAAATGTGATTTATAAAATATGATTCAACTTTAAAAATAAGATAAAATCATTTCAATAACGTTGTCTTGTGGTTTCAAATGTGTTAATGATAACAATCATTTTATTTATTGTTTAGATGTTTGTTCTGAAACATTAATAAATGCTGAATTAACTTGTACATGGCCTCCTCCACACTAGCCTACAACGCAGAGGTCCTGGGTTTGATTCCCGGCTAGGGTCTGGAAATTTCCACAAGTCAAAACCCACTGTTCTAGATATGTAACCCTTCGTTGTCGCCAATAACAAATCTGTTGATGCAACTTTAGATAAAACTAAAAATAAAAACTTGTACATAGTTCATAAAATGTTTATTCAATCCAGCATTTGCAGTTGACGGATATGTTGCTAATTAGATTGTAGCTTTATTTTTCTTAATCATGCCATATGATTTAATATTTTATCCACAGTTTCAAAGCTGTGGATAAAATAAATTATAAAAAACCACTAGCTGCGCTTAACTGTAAACTAAACTAAAAGCATTTAACTTTTTACACAACCTTACATGTTAAAAGCCAAATCACAACTGTACAAATAAAACCAATTTGTACTGGAAAAAGGAAATTTGTTGATACTGGTATAAATAACCAATTGAAGGAAAGAAATACCCAAGAAATCATTGTGATATATTCATAATCTGTGTTCTGTATTCATGGAGGTTTGCATTGACTGAATATGTTTTAAGAAGTAGGTAAAAATATTATTAAAAATTTGTTACATTCCCTTTGAATTTTGGAAAGTTTACACAAATTTCAAAGGAATCAGATATTTTTGAATATCTGTATCGAAAACAATTTTCAAAAATTTTGAATCAATTGTATAAATCATACGAGGTAGGGCTATTAAATAATGAGACTGACGTAAAAAATTGTATTTTTATTTTATACAAAGTCACTTACTGTTACCTTCAATATACACTCCTTCTCTATCTCTTTAACGCTTCATGCGAATTTTCCATTGTTGGAAACAGTGCTGCAAATCATCTTCTGTCAGCTCCTTCAGGACACGTGCCACTTCCTCTTTTACAGCTTCCACAGACTCAAATCTTGTCCCTTTTAATGCAGATTTCACCTTAGGGAACAGGTAGAAGATAATAACATGTGATGAAACGTGGTTTTTTACTTATGATCCGGAAACAAAGTGCCAATCCATGCACTGGAAGAGCCAAACTTCACAGAGAGTCAAAACAGCTCAAATAAGCAAGTCAAAATTTAAAACAATGATGATTGTTTTTTTTTATATCCATGGGATTGTGTACCTTCACTGGATTCGTGAAGGTCAAACAACTAATCAATATAACTACCTTGAGGTACTTTCTAAACTACATCAAAGAGTAAGGAAAAAACATCTCAAAATGTGGAAGGATGGGTTCTCCACCAAGACAATGTGCCAGCTCATTGCGCGTTATCTGTCAAGAGGTTCTTAGCCAAGTACAGCATCTCAGTGTTAGAACATCCACCTTATTCACCAGATCTTGCACCATGTGACTTCTACCTGTTCCGTAAGGTGAAATCTGCATTAAAAGGGACAAGATTTGAGTCTGTGGAAGCTGTAAAAGAGAAAGCGGCACCTGTCCTGAAGGAGCTGACAGAAGATGACTTCCAGCACTGTTTCCAACCATGGAAAATTCGCATGGAGCGTTATATAGAGATAGAGAAGGAGTGTATATTGAAGGTGACTATAAGTGATTATGTATAAAATTAAAATAACATTTTTTACAACGTCAGTCTCATTATTTAATAGCCACACCTTGTATAGAATAATACCTACAGATAAAACCATATTAAACTTACCAAACAATCTTACACCAAAAAAAATATTCTCTATATTATGAGGGCAGTCCAGAAAGTCTGTCACGTTTTGCGTTGTAGCCGCTAGGGGCGGAGCTATCGCGGCCATTTTGGTGCCGCAGCGTTTCTCCATTCAGTGGCTATCCAGCCGTGCTAGCGAGAGGTCTGTGTCGCTCTTCGTTGTTTTTCAACAACAATTTAAAATGTTTGCCGCAATTCATAATCCCGCCAGTTGTGAAGTATGGTCGGTACAGGAAAGGAGTTCTTCTTACCGATTTCTTGGAACGTGGCACAACAATAACCTCTGCGAGGTATTGTGAAACACTTGAAAAGTTAAGAAGGTAGACTTTTATGATGCCGGCATTTCAAAATTAGTTCACCGCTATGATAAGTGTCTTAATTTGTTTGGTGATTATGTAGAAAAATAGCTTTAAGTTGCACTTTCAAATGTATATAATAAAAATTTTTTTTTGTACTTAGTTTTTTTTTAATATCAAAATTGTGACAGACTTTCTGGACTGCCCTCGTATTAGCCTAATACCGATTTCTCTTAAAAGAGTGCTGTGTATGGAATAAACATCAATAATCTTATATCTTGCTGTTAATTTACTTGTCTGTTGGATAATTTACAATATATTATACTCTAATTTTCATATTTTTGTTTCAGCAGTAAGATGGAAGTCTGTGTAGATAACGTTGAATCTGCACTGAATGCTTTTAATGGAGGTGCGATGAGATTAGAATTGTGCAGTGCATTAAGTGAAGGAGGTTTGACACCATCTGTAGGAATGCTACAGGTTATTAAAAAATTAATATCAATTCCTGTTTTTGTTATGATACGACCGAGAAGTGGAGATGATTTCATTTATTCTGAAAATGAAAATGAAATAATGAGAAATGACATAAAGTTACTGAAAGAAAACGGTGCCGATGGTTTTGTTTTTGGAATTTTAACAACAGATAAAAATGTAAATGAATGTGCTTGTAAAGTTTTATTGGATGTTGCATCACCTCTACCTGTAACATTCCATAGAGCTTTTGATGTTGTTAATAAACCACTACATGCATTAGAAACTATAATAAATTTAGGTTTTAAAAGACTATTAACAAGCGGACAAGCTGACACAGCTGAAAAAGGTTTATGTTTAATAAAAGAATTAATATCTGCTGCCAAAAATCGTATCATTATTATGCCAGGAAGTGGAGTCAATGAAAAAAATTTAAGTAAAATTTTAACAGAAACAAATGTTAAAGAATTTCATGGTTCTGCTAAAAGAAGTCATGTAATATCTGAAAATTCGTGTGAAAAAGATAATTCTATAGGAATTAGTAAACAACCTGATCTATGGATTACTGATTTAGAAACTGTTAAAAAAATGGTAAAAATCGCAGAAAATAATATAGCGCTTTAATATTGTTGTAAAAATATAAGAAATCTTGTTTAAGCATTTGAATCTACAGAAGCGACTTAAGTAGATGTCATAATGATCAATATTCCTGACTTGCCTAATTATGACTTATCAGATTACCTATGATTTTTGTTATTTAAGAAAGTTTATTTTGAATATGAAGATAATTCTGCTTAGATTTTTCAAGTCACTTGACCACTTCCACCTATAAAAATTGTTTTTATTTGCACCACATTTTATGTATTGTAACCCCTAAGCCTAGGTTCTTTAAAGATCTGGGTATGATAAATAATAGACTAACATTGAACTTACAACAAATAATTTATTTTACACAATTAAAATTAATGATTTATAATTAGATTACGTGAAAAAATCAATTACAAAACATAACCTTAAAGTTAACTTGACTAACATTAGAATACTATTCTTAACAACCAAAACAATCGAGGTACCTGTTCATAATCACTTGTAACCACCCTTACACTCTATTAACATAATTCTGAACCAGTCCTTTTTTTGGTTTTATGTCTGGCTGTTTTGCAATTTCTGCTAATGTAGATGGTAGAGAATGATGATACATGAAAATGAGTGACGAAAAAATGCCAGACCTGACCAGGAATCGAACCTGGGACCCTGGCGTATTTTACATATCAAATGTATTTTTAAATAAAAATGAACTAATTTTATAGTGAAAAAATAGTCTGAGAACTTGAGAATAAAAATCAAGCATAACCAAGTTCTGAATACAAGATGTATTTACAATAAAAATTACTTGCTGGTGGTAAACCATTTCTTCAAGTTGTATCATCTTCAGTCATCTATACAAAACTATTCTATTTTTCTAATCTATCCTTTTTCATTGTCATTGTAGATTACAGCAGCAGTCAGTATCACCTCACTATTCTTAAATTTCATTTGCTCATTAAAAACGTCCCCCCTTTGCGCTTTCAAATACCTATAATATAAATGAAGCTATTTTATTTATTACACTGTTCTATTATATTTTTCCTCTTATATATGATTAGTATAATTAGGTACATTTCAGTGTTTTTTGGTGATCATTTCATCTTACTTGAAAATGACGACTATATTACACTAAGCTGAAACCATACATCTCATTTAAATATAATAAAACAATTACAAACAGATTGTATAAAATACTGAGTAAATTTTATAAAGTAGCATACAGATACAATAATAAGAAACTGTTATCCACACAGTTGTTTAACAAAGATATGAATGAAGTATTAAATAATAAAAAAGGTGTATATAAAATGGAATGTGGTAAAGAGGATTGTAACAACGTTTATATTGGTATGACTAGTCACAATTTTCAAGTAAGTTATACCATATATGGTTATAAGTTGTAAGCTTTTCTTTGAAGTTCAATAGAGCAGATTTTCCACCTATCTAAGGTCACCACATGGAGGACGCACCGTGAAATCTGGACTTTAGTGACAGTCTCTGGCAGAAGCTATTGTCAGTTCTGATTACACCAAACTCATCGGTGCAGGAGAACAAGCTCTTTCCGTGTATTATATTTAAGAGAAACGATTGCTTTTTTCAGAATAATAACTTATTTTGATCATTTTGTGACTTATATTGATTTTTGCTGACACTCAAGAAATGTATATCCAGTGCCCATTCCAGTTATCGTCGGGTCTGGGTGTTCACCAAGCCTCTCCATTTTTTTCTGTCCGTCCACCATTTCTCCTCCTCTATTCGTTCCCAGTTGTATACCTGTCCCTCCACACTGCTCTTAACTTCATCCTTCCATCTTTTTCTTGGTCATCCTCTTGATCTCGTTCCATCCGCCCTTCCATCTTCCATCCTTCTAGGCAACCTTTCCTCCCCCCATTCTCTTCACATGGCCATACCATCTTATCTTCATTTTCTTTACCCTCTCCCTCATACCTTCCACATTTAGCTCCGCTCTAATCTTGGTATTCTTTATTCTATCTCCCTATGTCCTACCCTTTACTGCTCTTAAGAACTTCCATCTCCCCTGCCTGTAACTTACTCCAATTCCTCTCATTCATCCCCCATGTTTCCGCTCCATATAGTACTCCTGGTGCATAGTAAAAAGTATAAATCATTAATCTGGCCTTCTCTGGTATCTTTCTGTCCTATAACAAGTGTTTTACCGCTTGGTGTTTATTTCCTCCTTTTTGCAACCGCTTTGTTATCTCCCCATCTATCTTTCTGTCTTCTGAAATCTCACTCCGTAGACATTTAAAATTTTTCACCAGCCTCAAAGCCTCTCCTTCCAGTTTTAATGGTCCCCTCGATACCCCGTCTCTTCCAAAAACTATTACTTCACTCTTCTCTCTACTTATTTAAAGTTCAAAACCCTTCATTATTTCATTCCAAGCATCCAGCTGAATCTGCACATCCTCTACTTTCTCTCCCCAAATCACCATATCATCCGCAAAAATCATCTTGTTATCTTTACATCCAACTATTCCTTTCAGTTTTCTGTTCATTCCTTCCATGACTACGTTAAACAGAATAGGAGACAGTATACTTCCTTGTTTCAAGCCACTCCCAACACTAAACCTTCTGTATTCCCATACGTTGTTTTTACCCTAAATTCATAACCCTCATACATCTCTTTTATAATCCCAGTACACCCTTTCTCAATTTCTATCAGTTCCATTTCCTCCCACAGCCCTTTTCGCTGTACTGAATAATACGCTTTTGACATATTTATGAAATATCATAGATATTTCACTCAAGAAATAATGTATAATATTTTGTCTGCTAAACAATGTGGCCTTCTACATTACCTTACTGAAAAATAATTATTTAGCATTTATATATTTATATAAAATCAAACTATATTTTTATAACACAAAAATTAGAATTTATTTATTTATATAAGTATCTAGTTTGAAGAAAAAAATCATTGCCTAATTTGGGAATTTTAACTACTCTTTAGATATTATAATCTTAGCTACACAGTAGTCTAAATTTCTTTTAACTCTCTTTTATTTTGAAAAATGAATTTCTGCTTATTTTTAATAAACAAATCTTTTTTATTATGAATTTAACATGGTAACTACTTAAGATTTATTGTTTACAGCAGAGACCATCTTCACCAAACAACCATTACATTTATTTAATGATTTATAAATTATATATACTAGTTTAGGTTATATTTTTTGCCATGATTTGTAATTCAGAATTAAGATTTACTTTCTTGTGGAATTTCTGTAGAGAAAAAGCTCAAACCAGCCTTTAAGCTGAAAACCTAACCAATAACAATATAAAATTACTTAATTACCTATAAATGGGAACTAAAACTTCTTTAATAAATGAAATAGACTCTTTGAATTAATAAACTGTACGGATGATGATTGAATTATCTCATTTGAATGTTACATTAGGTTTTTACCTAGTTTTAAAATTGAATTAAAAAAATAATTGATTATCAGGAAGTTTAGTTCGATTGACTTAACTCTGTAGTAAAAAATGTCCATATCTGAATTTAAACAATTTTTTCTTTTCCAAAGCAGACATTTCAGTGGACAAACGGAAAGAAAATAAACAACTGCTTTAAGAATTTGTTCAAGTATGATAGTATTCCACATAATTTAAAATTCTAGTGTTTTGTGAATATTGCTAAATGAAAGTTCAACAAAGTATACATTTAACCTCACCACTGAAACCTAGATTTAAAACTAAATCCAACCTAACATTTTTAAATACACATGTTTCACTAAACTCAAGTATGATAAATATAGATGTTTCACCAAATTTAAAAAAAAATACCAATGTTTTGTACTGTTTTGTTAATCCAACTTTTATTTAGCAAGTACCAATTTTGATGTTTAGTTTGCTAGAATGTGGTTTCAGAGGAACAATAATAATAATAATTTCTAACTTGTGTGATACATACAACACGTCCAAAATGCATTTTAAAATTGTATAAAATTTATTAAATCTACATATCATATACTGCAATTATAATAAGTACATATATTAGTATTTTTATAGTTAAATTTATTGTGTAATTTTACAATATAATAAAGTTCACTATGTTATAATTGTATTCAATGCAATATTGATAACGAATGTGCTATATTTTTGTATTAATAAAATAATTAAATTAAACAGTGCATTATTTTGAGATAATTCTCCATTACTTTCCAACCAACATGTCCAGTGGTCAGCTTAAATGGTACAGTAATCAATATTTCTACAGAAGGAAGTTTTTCTACAGAAGGAGGAAGTTAAATATCTGGGTTTACATTTAGATCGAAGACTTATGTGGAGAAGTCATATATGGATGAAATGAAAGCAACTTGGGCTGAAGTTACAACAATTGTTCTGGCTCTTAGGCAGTAGGTCTCAAATCTCCCTTGAAAATAAATTATACAAAGTAATACTCAAACCAGTTTGGACATATGGGTTAGAGCTATGGGGTACAGCTAGTTCATCAAATATGGAAATACTGCAGCATTTGCAATCAAAATACCTGAGACCCATGGTACATAATCACTGCAGCCCCATGGTAAGTAACCAATGAAATACTACACAATGACCTAAACCTGCCCTTCATAAAAGAAGAAATTAAACAACATAGTGAAAAACATTTACAAAAACTATAAGACCATCAGAATCCATTAGCAATTAACCTTTTTGACAACAGAGAAGATACTCACAGGCTGAAACATTTTAAACCATTAGACTTACCTCTACGATTTTGTTAATCATTTAATTTTTTTTATCTTTTCCACTTCAACTCCTAATCATAGTCATCTCATAATCGGCATCGTTTTCAACAACTTTGTGTTTCAAGATGTTGAATCACAGTTCATCAAGTTTGATTTTGTATAACTTATATTTATTTTTTTCTTCACAGTTTAGTCTTTTTGAAATGCACTACTGAGTGTAATTTATATTTTAATTCTAAGGACATTACTCAGATTTTCTCATATTTGCTTAAAGTTATTGAATTGATTAACTGATTGCAAAAGAAATACTACACTGTTACAAAAAAAACTTTCCTAAAGTCCTAAAGATACAAAACTTAAACTGAAAAAATTGAAGGGTACAAAATCTATGGATCAAACAACATTATGGAATCAAGTGAACTTGAGTAAGAACCATACAATAATGTAATCTGACATACGTAGTGTGCTTCTTAGTTTAAAATTGTATCAACTGCTTGGTTATCAGTAATTGAAATAATTTATGTTTGTGTGTTTCAAAATATAATAGTTTTCTGGACCCTAGATAGGAATCAAACCCAAAATCTTCAAATTTACACACTAACCACAGTTCCACAGAGGCAGCCTGACATACATAATTAATTAACTTGTGCTTTATTTAAAGTTGCATCAGCAGCCATATAGGCATAAGCAGGATAGGTATAACATGCTTTGAAGGTATACTTATAGTTTTGTATGAGAAATTGTCAGTTTTTATGGTAGTATTTATTATTTTTAATGGGGAAACATAATTAATATAAATTCTTATAACTGAGCTTTCTGGTTCCATAAAACGGTAGTCTGCCGTTTGCATTTCGCTACCGGTAAGCTTAAAACTCTTTATATTGGACTGGCCAAACCATGTAAAATAAAACCATTTTCATGGTATAAACACATATAAATCGTAATTAGTCTCATGTCACCAGCATTTTGAACTTCGTGGTTATGCCAATTAGATACCATGGTTTTAACCGTTGGAACGGTAGGTAAAATGTTTTGTATAAGTGGCCTAGTTTTGTTGTGATGCTAAAACTCGGTTAATTGCATTACAGAAGAAAATAATCTTGCTGTACATTTTCTATAAAAGATTGTACACTTCTGTAAAGTTTATATATCCCTTAGTAATTAAAACAGTGTGTGTGTTTAGACTGTGATATATATCCTTTGATTACCACCTAATAATATGCTTGTTACATTATCTAACTCCAACTAAATCACTCTACTATTGTATTATTTTTGAGAGCCTTTGTAACGATATCATAACATTTTTTTCTTTGAAGTTCCAATGTACGCTCTTGAATAAGTTTCATAGTTCCATATTTTTGTATTGTATGTTGGCTACATGTAAAAATCAATGACGACTCAGGACTCAGGAGAAGCGTTATTAGCGGCTTTTGTCGGTCGTACTTGGCGTCGGTTTTTCATTTTTAAGTATTAATAATTGCGTTTTATTTATGAAGTTCTAGGCGCAATTCTTATTTAGTTGAACAGTAGTGATCACTTTCAGGAGTTTCAGTTGTTTCTCTTTGTATTACTGTGCTATAAACTAGTAAGACGTTTTAACTGTTAGGAAAAGCCGAATCGCCATTTTGTTCTTATAATACGATAGTAAGAACAAAGCCTTACAATGTCGTATAACACTCGTAGAACTGGAGGAGGTGAGTAAATTTTACTGTTTATTAGCCTACATTTTAAGTTGTAGTTTATTCAAGTAATCTATTGGGAATATTATCTTGTATTGGAGTATTATGAATAGATTTCCGTTTGAGGATGGGCGCGATGCTATATTGCATTCCTTTGTGAAATTGTTGAATTTTAACATTTTCTCCAAGATTCATTTATTTAACGAACTGTTAAAATGAAATATTATTTATCCATAACAGCGATAATTTAGAAGTAAACCGTATCTACCAGTTACATATTTTTAAATTAGGAGTGGTCAGGAATTTTTTTTGTCGCTTTTACTTAATGGAAGCGTGACTGAATGGTTGTAGTTTTGTATTGACGAGTTATTTCTTGATTTTAAAATGGCGGCTCCAGTTTTAAATGTTAATAGTACATTAAATCGATGTAGGATGGCATAACGTTACTTAAAACCTGTACATAACGGCACGGTAGGGTCTTTTTATGGGCTAGTAGAAGAAAGGCGGTATTTCGTCTACTACGACTAATAGTGAGTTAATTATATGGTCGAACTTTGTTAATGGCGCGTCCACTAGATTGAAAGTATTTACTTCAATGCCAAACGTGATAATTATGAAGTTATGCTATTTTTCTAATTTTCGTCTTTATTCCTAGTTAAAGTGGTAAATAACCTGGTTGTTGTTGAGGCCTTTTAATCCCAGTGGGTATTCAAAGATTTAGGCTGTATCCTAGCTGCATCTGGGTATTTCGGTGCATGCAATGGATTAGTCATTCAAAATAAAACATGTAGGTACAAGTGATTGTGTCCTTTAAGTTAGTTTGTGGTGCTTCTGATGGCAGGTGGTGGGCTCATTGCACCACATGCATTTTTCATCAGACAAGCAATGGAATGGATCTGTTCATTTCAGGTATCATCGTATAAAACAAAACATTTCAAATTAATTTGTGGCAATTTTTAAAATTTTCATCTTATCACACGTCTGTTCTTCCGTCACAGCCCGATGTCAGAAGCTACAAGAGATAGCAACGAACGGTTTTTCGGATTCATAATTTATACAAAAAGGTAATATGTCTGGATTGGGTCAGAAGTTTCGGGTTTGACCGAAAGTGGCCCAAAACCGGAAGTCAATATATCAAAGTTAGAAACTACAAGAGTTAGCAATAACTGCACTACTTTCAATTAACAAAATGATGCGAGAAAAATTTGAAGCCATTGTTCCAGATCAAGAGATTTTTTTAGAACTGAATAATCGCATGCAGTTAGGACACAAGTATGGTTGCTGCAATGAATTGCACGCACCACAATGCCCGGATGCAGCTAGGACACGGCGTTCCACTATGTTTGTATGACTGGTTCAGTGATTAAACCAACTGGGTTCTTTACCAGGTTTCGGGGTTTGGTTACTGGTCAGGTTGGCATTTTTTCAGTGGTCTCTTACACTTCATTGTCTGCAGTGATTACAAAATACTCGAATGTAAAATTAAATTTGTATGTATTAATAGTCGACCAAATCTTGCGTGATTCAGAATTTATAAATTAAATTTTAGATATATTTTTTTAAAATATAATATTGTCATATGCACTGGAAGTACAAAAATGATTTTATTAAATTGTTATTGCAGCCTGCTTTTTTTGGCGGCCATTTGTTTTGCAGCGCATGCCAATTATGGGGTTTGCAAATGTTAACATAAACTATTTTTCTTAGAATTTGATTTTGCTAGAACAATGCAATAAATACCATTTTAATCAGCATTTCCTTCTCTTTAATTTTGTATCTCAGCATCAGAAGCCTTATTTGTACCTTTATAGGTGAAAATATTCCTTAAAGTTTGGCAATGGAATTTAACAAATGCCACTTTTTGGAGCTTACATTTATGGCGGGGTGGTATATCACAGACTGTGATATACCAGTAGTTGTAATTTAAAAAATCAACTGTGATTCACAGTTGATTTTTTTAATTACAACTACTTATAATACCATATTTACTGAAGCGAGAATATTAACACTGATAAAATGTGTCTTTTGAAAATGCGATTTTTGCGGAGTTTGAAGCATGATATCTCTGGTGAGACGTAGGATAAAAATCTAATTATTTGGCGATGTCCATCTGTGTACGAGGAAACCACAGTAAAAATTTCAACTTTGATATTTTGCTATGAAAAAAGTTTTTTTTCAAAAAAGTGTAAAAACTGTGCACTGTTAATGTGTTCGAACTGCATTAAAATCAAAGACTTTTAATTGCACAGAACACAAATTTGAATTCCAATTTCCACAGACATTTCAGATGTAATTTTAAAAATAAAAGGAATCCACTAGTCAACAAAAAAGTTTTTCAAATTCTATTAACCTTTTAATAAAATTGAGACAACTTACACATTTTTTTATTTTTTGATCAGAATGACTGTTAAGAACATGCTTAATCCTTCAGACAAATTTTCTGAAATGTTATGTGATCTTCCAGTTGCAGTTAAGTTCAAGAGGTGATATTTTTCTTAAAATTTTTAGTAGGCACCCACACTTATATCACTAGCAGATTTCTTGAATGGCATTCGAAAATGGCTTACAACAGACAAGTATAGCCTACTCTCACAATTAAAATTCAGAATGGAGTATTGCAGACCTGTGAATGTATCAATTACACTAAGAAATTTGAAAATCTGAGTGGAGTCACATAAGTGCATAATTACACTTTTTATTTAAATTTTTCATTCTTTTTTTGTTAAATACTTTTTATATTGGCTAACTTTTCACAGATTGTGTGGATTGAGAAAAAATTTCTTTAATCCTTCATTTGAATCATGTGTTTTAAGAAGAATTTGTAAGTGTTTTTGTTGAGACTTGGAATAGGAAAAATAAACTGAATATTCTTGAAAACTTGGAACTTTTACGCCTTTTTTAATGTTTTGTATTAAAAGCATTTTTACAAATATATCGTTGAACAATTGTTTTTGAAGAATAGTAAGTTAAACAGAACATGTCTAGAAGAAGTCAAATGTTTGGTAAGCGTATATCCCTTTAACATTTTTTAAGTTGAATTAACTCAAATTATGCTGATAAATTTGTATTAGATAAATTAAAAAAAAAAATTGTTTATTGGCACTTGCGTTGTTATAAAGAATTGTAGTTCAAGTTTAGTATTTTTCACGTTTGAAATGACACAGCACTTCTGCTGTGTTTCCATTCAGTTATGCTTTAGCTTTATTGAGAATTAGCTACGGATGAAACGTGTTATGGCCTGTGAACCTGCCCCACCATTCCACTGGAATAATATATTTACTGCAACTACTCATCTCCCTATAAGTGTACAGTCTGATGAGTGTAGTAGACAGCTGTCGTAATTTATAAAAATCTGGTATGAAACACTCATATGACTTTCTCTTTGCGAATAATGACCATTATAACCTAACAATAGAAATAAACAAAAATAATTAATCTCAGAAAATATAACCTTATTTTAATCATAAATGAATGATGCAAAATGAAAATTAACTTCAGTTTGGCTTAATAATATTGAAAACCACTCTTTCATGCTAAACTTGGCTCTGTAGAGAAAAATGCTTAATATAAAATTTTTATAATTGCTTAAAATTTCTGTTGTTGTTTAGGTCAACAGCCGAAAGGCTGGTTTGAACCTGTAGAGGTTTTACTAAGTAAAACGAGGAGTGAGGTGGTTTACCATTGCCTTCCTCACTGAGTGGAAAAGTACGCTTAACAGCATGCCGGGCCCTCTGAAAAGCACATATTTTCCACTCTGCAAATGACACCTTCACTTCATTCACCACAGGGTCTGGCTGTATAGTGAAATTTATTACTTTCAGAGAAGATAACTCTGACTAGTGTCTTTTACACCTCTACCTCTTCTGTTCTTAAATGATTCAGTCATTTAATTGGCTGACCATGTGATAAGAAACAGAACTATTTATTTTAGCCCTGCAACAAACAGATTGAGTGTAAATAATTTGAAATTATTTAATAATTTAATATAATTTAATAATTTAAATAATTTAAAATTTCTATAAATTTTATTATGTACGCTTTTGTCGTTAAATAACTAAGCCCGAAATCTTAAAAGAAACTCATTTTTTTTATAAATTATGAACAAAGAAAACAGAAAATCACTAATTACCGCTCAACTAAGTGTTAACAAAATAAAATTTTATAAATGCTTAAAATTTCTATAAATTTTATTATGTACGCTTTTGTCGTAAAATAACTAAGGCCGAAATCTTGAAAAAACGCATTTTTTTAATAAATTTTCATGAACAAAGAAAACAGAAAATCACTAATTACCGCTCAACTAAGTGTTAAACAAAAAAAAATGTTTGAAATAAAAGTTGTAAATTTTTAAATTTTGTACAACTTTAATTATATACTCTTTTGCCTTAAAATGCATTTTAAGGTCACAATTTAAAAAAAACCATTTTTGCTGCGATAGAACTGCCTCCCCAAGAATTTCAGCGAACATGGCGCCTACCCTGTCTTGTGGAGCATAACAAACTTAGTAACTGAGGTGATTTTTATAAAAAATCTGAGCAATTTTTGAGAAAAAAGTGAAAAAAGTCACGAATATAAACTAATGTTTCTGGTTGATTGATTTTGATGGAAATATTCGTGTCAAGTCCTTTAGTAGGTCCTAACTTGAAGTTTTAACTTTGTACGATGTTCTGTTCTGGAGATATTTGTTCACACAGACCAATCGCTAAAAGCGTTTTACTGGGTTCAGGAGGTCTGAAAATGTGTATATCTGGTGAAAACTCAATTTAAAAAAATTGACATTGAAACAATACTTCTTTCCTATATATTCATGTACACAAGAGAAAGTAAAATGACTCACCTGCCTCCACCTAGTTTTATCTTAAACAAAACTATGTTACTCATTTTTCAATATTGAGTTTATTATACTGCATTCATTTTATTCATTCAAAGGAAATGGGTTGTCTGTGTTTATATTTATGAATGAGTTTTTATTACTGTTTGTTAAACATATTATAAAAACAAAGTGACATGTAAAATTTCTTTATTAATGACTAATATTATTTTACTGTTTAAAAATAACTTGATAAAAACGTGGCTTGCTCTGCTTGTACTTTTTTCTCCTCCCACTCTTGTGCAATGATACTATACAATTGTTTAAGTTATATTTCAGTATTATAACTTCTTACCTTATATGACTGCCCTTAATAGACAGGTGGAGTGTCAAATTTATACTCAATCTGTTCGTTTCAGGGCTAAAATAAATAGTTCTGTTTCTTATCATATGGTCAGCCAATTAAATGACTGAATCATTTAAGAACAGAAGAGGTAGAGGTGTAAAAGACACTAGTCAGAGTTATCTCCTCTGAAAGTAATGAATTTCATTGTACAGCCAGACCCTGTGGTGAATGAAGTGAAGGTGTCATTTACAGAGTGGAAAATATGTGCTTTTCAGAGGGCCCGGCATGCTGATAAGCGTACTTTTCCACTCAGTGAGGAAGGCATGGTAAACCACCTCACTCCTCGTTTTACTTAGTAAAACCTCTAGAGGTTCAAACCAGCCTTTTGGCTGATGACTTAAACAACAACAACCTTATATGAATATGTAGGAAAGGGAAATAATTTTTTCATGTCAATTTTTTGAAATAAAGTTTTCACCAGAAATACACGGTTTCAAGGCTCCCCCTGAACCCATTTAAACATGTGCTTAGCAATTTTTGTGTGTGTGATTATGAAATATCTCAAGAATGGAATATCATACAAAGTTGAAACTCAGAATTTACGTTGGATGTTACCAGAGGACCTAACACAAAAAATTTCATTAAATTCAGTCAACTGAAAGTAGTAGTAGTTTATTAAATTTTCCCCTCGAGTCTTTTCCGTTTTCTGTATGCCAGTATCAAATCAGAATTCCCTGAAGGGTTACACTATTCTCCGGCTCTTGCTTGTAGCGCGCCAATCTGACAATATTCCTTCGTAATGTCAATTCCACTTCCACTGCATTTTGTACAGTTACTTAATATTCAGACGGAGGAAAATGCTGTAGAGTTACTTTAGGAAAAGGGCTTATTCCATAATCCCACAAGACGATACAACTAAAAAAGTCTGTGTGAAACAGAAATCAGAAATCTTTATTACCATGAATCACATACAATTATTATATTCCCATTACAATTATTATATTTACAAGATTTAAATTTAAATAAACTCAAAATAAGGAACACTTATATTCTACTTTTTGCGTGATACCTGGCTAGGTACCTCAGAGCAATTGCTGTGTTGAGGTTACCTTCTCAAAAAAAAATATATTTACATTTTATGATCAGTAGCAGAAGACAAGTAGTATATATTAAAGAAATATGAGTAACAAAAAAATATATATTTACATAAGATTTAATAATCCTGAACACGGAAGTGCTTTTTAATATAAACATTTAAAGCTAGAGTGACAATTTCTCTATTTCATCAAAATCAAATGCAAACAACCAGCTCTTTAAAGCCTTTGAAAATTTAGGGTATGTTAATGCTGTAGAGGAAAATGCTGCGGAGGAAAATGCTGTAGAGTTACTTTAGGAAAAGGGCTTATTCCATAATCCCACAAGACGATACAACTAAAAAAGTCTGTGTGAAACAGAAATCAGAAATCTTTATTACCATGAATCACATACAATTATTATATTTACAAAATTTAAATTTAAATAAACTCAAAATAAGGAACATTTATTATTATTAGGAACATATTATAAGGAACATTATTTATTTAGAAACACTTTCAACACTACTTTCTCTTCCCAATGCAAATAAGAACGTAGTAATATTTGATTGTAAATATTTAGAATAAGTTAAAAGTAACCTGTTAATAAAAAAACAAAACAATCAAAATAAGAAAAAAACAACAGACCGTGTAACATAGTATAGTACGTTTGTTTTAGGAAGAAGCTTGTAAGGGGAGGGTGAGTAGGTAGAGTAGGGATAGTTTCAAAGGGGCAAGTGTTGTCTCCTTCTCACTTAATGATCAATCCCTCTCTTTCTAACCGTATACTATGTTACAACTACGAGGTGCTTCCCCCACCACTAAACAGAACAGCTCAGCGGCACACAGCATTGGAGGGAAAGCTTCTAGCTAGAACAAATGACCTATACTATACAGAGGGACTGGCAAAGACGTGTGTAAGCGGGCGTGAGTGTCTCTCCAAGTAGACTATTCAGTAAGGCAGGGAGTGGGAGAAATGAACACAAGTGCAATCCTTCAGGGAATTCAGATTTGATACTGGCATACAGAAAACGGAAAAGACCCTCCACTTTTTTGCAATTTTTTCTAAAACTGCTTCTACAATTTTTTTAAATTACCTCATTTTACTAAATTTTTTGTGTTCTGCAAGTTAGGGTAAGCACAAAGTCTGCTAAAATTCTTGGAGTGCCTGTGCCTTGTAAAAAAAGAATTCAAGTGACCTTAATAATATGCATTTTAGGGCAAAAGTGTATATAATTGAAGTTGTTGAAAATGAATAAACGTACAACTTTTATTTTATTTTATTTTTGTGTAACTCTTAGTTTGGTGTCGGTGATTTTCTATATTTTGTTCAGAAATGTCCATAAAAATATTGAATTTTTTTAAGATTCTGGCCTTAAGTATTTTATGACTAGTGGATTTAATCAGTTATATAAAATTTATAAACCTAAAACTTATTTAAGCATTTTATTTTCTGTAGAACTTAGGAGTTTAAATTAGTGATTTTCTGTATTTTTAAGTTCTACCGAAGTTGATTTTCATTTTTAAAATGAAAATATAGTTTGTATGGTTTGTATAGGCTCGGTACCAATTAATTATAGATTCCATTGTTCATTATTTACATGAGTGTTTCACACCAAATTTTTCTTAAGATATCTTGGTTATACAGGGCGTTTCATAATAGTTTTTTTGTACTGAATTTTCGTAACCCATTTCACTTACTTGAATGAAAGTTGCACTGGCTGATGCGGGGACTCAAACATTTATTTTTAAACATCTATAAATGTTCAATGTGTGCTCCTTTGGTGACATTTCACACATCAACACGAAAGTCTAGCTCTTGCCAAACACGTTCTAACATGTCCCGTATGATAGAGTTGATTGCATTGATTATGCGAACCTTCAGCTCAGCGATATCGTTTTACATTGGTGGGATAAACACCTTGTCTTTCACATAACCTCAGAGAAAGAAGTCACATGGTGTGAGGTCTGGTGATCTTGATGGCCACAGCATAATTGAAATCTGTAAAATGATGTGAAATTCTAACATACAAGATGACTTGTCGCTTCCTGTGGCGTCTATTTTCTCTACTGTCTACGCCTAGCGGGCATACGTATAAATAACTGCCCAGAATATGCGGAAAAAACGGTTTGAAGTTCTCTTTCATACAGTACTTGTTTCATTATTATAATCGATATACTTTTTTTGTACTGAATTTTTGTAACCCCGGTATACATTATGAAACGCCCTGTACTTTACATGTGGTTCGTTAATAATGGAATTTCACGTACCTTTAGCAATGGTGGTGTTTTTTTTTTAAGTTCACCATTTGATCGAGTTTGGTTTTATATTGATGTATTATTGATTTTCTTAGATTCCTTATTTCATTATCATATTTTGTATCTGTTCGGTGAACTGAATTCAGCAGTTTGTGTATTAATGTAATTACATATTTTCAGGGCGAATTGGTGGTGGACCACAGGTGAACTACCATCAAGCTCCCCAAAACTCACGGCAAGGACCACCTCGACAGATTAATCAACAAAACCCTGGCTATACTAGTACTACATCTGGATCGTACAATCAAGCAGCTTTTTCTACACAGAGTGGATACACTTCTGTCCAAGCATCCAACAAGGTAAAATAGTTTACGAGTGAGTGTGTGTCTGTGGTATTTATTTTGTCGTGTACAAAACGGTTTTTAAATTAGTGTTACACTCAATATTTTAAATTAACTCATTAAAGGTCAGTATTATTGGTTTGTGTGAGAATAAATAAACTAACCAGCTTTTTGTGGCTCATAGAAATCAATCCATTTGAAAATAATACAATCTGTTCTATTTGCTCCTTTACTGATCTGTATTCTTTTTAAAATGCTTGTTATAATTTTCTTCCTACTTGTTTATACTGGCCAGTATAAACACGCTAGCAAGTTATGGTGGGGCAAAATATGAATAAGGTGTAACAATTAAAGCAGCATTAGGTGTAATAATCAGTGAAGGCTTGTAGTATTTTTTGTCCATTAGAATTGGTTAAAAGCTGGAGGATGCATTTTAAAAATTTACTTACAGAAATAATCATGATTTTATTCATTTCCTAATTTTTTCAAAAAATTTTATATTACTAGTTGGTTTTTTTTAAAGAATTAGTACATGTGGAATGTCGTAAGGCCGAAAGGAGATTGTAATTGGTCCTGGAAGGGAGTGGATACTTTATCCGCTCTCTTCTAGCATCCATTTTTTCTTGTTTTTAGTCAAAAAGATAAATAACTCAATTTGCCTGAAGATTCTTCACTCCACATTTTTTTCAAGCTGTAGAAAGACCCTGACATACGTTTTGGTTTGTTTTCTGTTTTGGTCAAAATGTGCTGAATGCTATTCAGAGAAACTTCCATAGCTAGAGCTCTTTTCTTTCTTGTATTTTCATTAACAAAATTTGCCCCCTCGGTTATTTTTTATCCATATAAATTACTAAGTTATGGAAATTAGCAAAACGAATGAACTAGCCATGCATAAATTCTTGCTGATGTAATGTTATTATCGACTGTATTATCAATTACTTTAACAATTAATAACTTCAAGCACAAATATTAGAAACTACAATAGAACTATTTTAACTTTTGTCACTTGTTGGACAATTAATATTGTAGTTGATTAAATAAATTACACAATTAGAATAAAGCAGTGCTAGAGTGCAGTGGTAAAGGATATGCTCAGAAAATCTACAAGCAGATGTTCACTGTTCGATATTGTGTGTTTGACAACCCCTTGACCACTAACCAGTTATCCGATTTTGATCTGTGGAGTTAAGCTTCACCCAAGTTCTGTATTTAGTCTGCCCTTTTTTTTTTGGAAGAAACTAAAATTTACATAAGACTGTTCTTCATCGGTGGTCATATTTTTAACGATTCAATTATCCATATACAGTCAAATCTCATTTTTTACTGAAAAGCAATGTACAATTTTATTACATTATTAATTTTGGTATTTTAAAAGGATGTGTTAGTCATCATTTTGTCAAGAATGAATGTCTTGTGAATACGTATGATTTTTTTATTTTTTTTAATGTAGAGCTTGTCTGTTGGCTCGTCAGCTTCATTGTGAGCGTACTTTGTAAATTCTTTATTATTGTTTTATTTTGATGTTTGCTAGTTTTTCCCCCCGAATTCGGCCTGCACCATATGAAACTTTTGTTTTTTGTGTATGGTTATTAAAATAATGTGTGTTTTGTTAGTTTTACGTTCAACTGTTTTGCAATTGTTGCTAATGCAGTCAATGAGAAGGGTGGTAGATGAAGATGAGTGATGATAAAAACCCAGACCTGTCCAGGAATTGAAACTGGTACCTCTAGTGTATTACTTCATAAAATAATTAACTACAATCAAATTGATCCACATTGTTAGTGGTTTGATCATGTCATGTCATAAAATGTAATTGTAAAATTTCATAAGTTGTTGCCATTTTAAAACAAAACTATAATGAAGGTAAAACTATAATGACTATCCTCTGCTATTCGTGCAGGTGGCTCGACCAATCAGACAAGCTCTTGTCTCATTTTGAGGCAACTTTATTTTTCAGAGAAAAAATGCAGTAGTAGTAGTACAATAATCATGTGACTCAATGCAGGAAAAGGGACCTAAAGTAGGTAAATACCATATTTAGCTTGATACACAGTGATATAAAGTACAAAATTTTGAACATTGTGATATAAAAATCATGTATTTAAGTTCAGAATAACAGAGTTACGTGCTGTGGAAGTTAATCTTTAAAATGTACATTTTGAGAAAAACGTGATAGAAGTTTTCTTGAGTATATTCAGATTCAGAGTATACCATCTGTTAACTCATCAGATAGTTCGCCACAGGATGGATAATCACTTAATATTTTTAAAATAATTTTTTCTTTCCAAAATTATCTATACACTATAAACACACAACACTGATAACTGAATGCACAATGTAAAGAACATTAAGTACAAAGTATAGATCGTGGTCACAGATTACTTATAACGTATAGAATATGTATACTAATGTAATCTGAAAGATTGTATTAAAAGTGAAAAAATTACATGTCTATCGGTAAAAGTAATAAGCAGTTTGCTAACTCTGAAGTGTTCTACAAAATGGTACCTTGAGTCGGCAACGTGTAACTCGTATTAGCAACTTTATATTAATTTTCTCCTTTTGGTTGTGTGGGTTTAGAAAATACATAATACGTATGTTGACAACATATTTAACTAATCCCTTTACTAAATCGTTTCTAAAAGACTACAGATAGAAGCCGAAACAGAAATCTGAAAATCATACTCTGTGACTTTAAGTCCCTTTTCCTGCAACGCGTCACATAATGCAAGATTTTTTTTTTTTAGAAAATTCAGCTAATCGTATGGTTTATTATTACATAATTTTCCATACATATTCTATTTTGGCCTTGAATTAAAAAAATAAAATAAATTCTCGTTTACTTGAGTAATTGTAATATGAATATAATTATGCAAGTTGGAATATCTAAAACTAAGGAATCTGTGTTGTTCAATAATTAAATATTCTTATGAGATAAAAGAGGAATGTCGATTAAGATTAAATTACATAATTATTGATCATTGATAAAATATTGTTGATATTAGTGATTCATTTTTACAGTAATAATTATTTCTTTAATTAAAGTTGTGCTTTTGTTTGCTTAAAAAAGGCTGTCTCCCCACACAACATATTACCTCTTAAGATTTTTGAATTTCTTAAAGTTTTTAAAATGTATATTTACAGTTGGAAATTACAAATTCAAATTTTTTCAAATAAATAACCTGTTTCGGTTACCTTAATTACTGAAAATGAAAAGTCCTATGCAAAATAAATAACAATTTTCAGTTTTTCAAAATTAAGAGAAATTGTTGTAGAAAAATACATTGCTGTTTTTAAGTTGTTTTTTTTTTGCTTGGGGATTAATTTTAGGGAAGAATTATGGGTACAAGAAAAAAAATTTTTAATATGCTCAGTTAATAATTTTATCTGGAAAAATTATTAACTGAAATATGCAACTGGGTACATGAAACTACATTACAGCTGTTTAACCAAAGAACTAAGGAGTTTTTAAGTGGATAAAATATTAATTTCAACAGTGGTATTTGTCAAATTTTCTTCATTAAGTTAAAAATTCATGGTGTTACTCTCTAAAATTAATTTTTTTAAAGTGTGTTAATACTTTCTGTATTAATGATAGTTGAACTATACCTAAATCTGCTCATTGCCGGAGTCATGTCTGTCTGTTAATGTAAATAACAACCCTCTGTACTTAACTGATAATTTAAAGTTTTTAAGTTGTTTCGAAAGGTCACACGATCATTTTAAACCAAATGGATGGGGCTACGAACAGAAAATATCTGAAAATAAAAATTGATGAGATAAATATTGTTTTTCCAAATTATGTCATCTAGAAGTGAGTGTTCTTGTCCTCTGTTGGTTTGCTAGACAACAGTACTTGACTTTGCGCAGCATGTATTTTTCTTTGATAATTTTAAAAAAAATTTAATTATGCTTGCTTGTTTTACTTTTATTATTAAGGCTAAGTTGGCATTAATTTAATTTTTTATTTGAAAAAATTAGTTTTTTCAATTTTTTTTATACTGTACAAAAGTAGTTTGTAGTAGGTTTATCAGAATTATAATTATTTTTATGGTTTCTTATTAATTGACCATATAAAACACTTACGATTTCATATGTGGTTAATTAGTAATTATTTCCTTGTAATGTATTTATAAATTAAGTTGTTTCTGATATGGTCTGATAATTATAAATTATATGTTTTTTGTCAAATAAGTTACGTGTATTGTTTTAATGATTTTTAGGGAATTTTTTATGTTATTGAATTGTTTTTTCTGTTATGGTCTGATAATAAATTTTGTGTTTTTTACTTTTTCTTGCCTTTATGAATATATAGGAGAAATGTATTGTTTTCATGTCGATTTTTCAAAATTTAGTTTTCACAGGACCTACATGTTTTCCAACCCCTTCAATCCAAAAAAACATGTTTTTAGCAATTAGTCTGTGTGTGTAAACAGAGTATCTCAAGAACGGAACATTGTATGGACTTGTAACCTGAAACTTAAATACCACTAGAGGACTTGACAAACTTTTTCATAAAAATCGGTCAACTGGAAGTAGTAGTGTATTTGTGTCATTTTTCACTTTTGTCTCAAAAACGGCCCTTACGATTTGTTTTTAAAATCACCTCGTTTACTAAATTTTTTAATGCTCCACATTATAGGGTAGGCGCCATGTCTGGTGAATTTCTTGGGGAGGTTGTTTTCTCATAAAAAAATTGTTTTTTTAAGATTGAAACTTTAATATACATTTTAACGCAAAAATCCTATTATTTTTTTTTTTTTTTTTTTTTTTTTTTTTTTTTTTTTATTTTTAAGACCACACTGAATCACTTTGTTAGTTTAACATTTATTTAGTCTTACATTGTTTTCACTTCTCCCAGTAGGCCCTCATTCTAAGCGTTCAGGCCAGTCTCACGTCATCTGATACGACACTCGTTTTATAATGTTTGGTTGGAGGAGGTGCAAATTTAAAGCTTTTAATGATGTTTAATTTTTCGGATTTATTTTGGAGGTTTTCAATTTTTAATCCCATCTCCTCCAGATCTTCATTTATTTCTCTCATCCATACCGGTTTGAGAGCGAGTCCACAACAGAAATTCAATATCTGTTTGACATATCTATTTTCTGGATATCTCAATATGTGACCGAGGTATGATATTCTCTTTTTCCTCATCGTTTCAGTTACTGGATCAATAGTTTTGTAAACTTCACTATTGGGCAAAAGTCTCCAGTGTCCTTCCACTTTGTTTCTCTTGCCTATGCAGGTTCTCACTATTTCTCTTTCCTTTTTGACAACTCTGTCAGTGTTAATCTTGGATTTTATTTTAAACAGGGTCTCACTGCAATAGGTAATTTTGGGTTGGACAACTGTTTTATAGTGTTTTAATTTAGATTGAATTGAGAGGCATTTTTTCTTATGTGTTTTTCACCATCTTATAGGTGCTGTTTATCTTGGCTGATCTTTCAGCCCAATTTATTGCCTCATTATTATTTTTAGTGATTACTTCCCCCAGATAATTAAATTTCTCAACTAATCCCACTTTGTTGTCATTTATCATTATGTGTTTAGATTTGTCCTCTCCTAAATTCATCATTTTAGTTTTTTCATAGGATATTTTGAGTCCTATCTTTCCTGCTATATCTTCTAGAGATTTAACTTGGGAAATGGCTCCCTCTGCATTTGTTGCTAGTAGCGCTAGATTGTCTGCAAATCCCAGACAACTAAATCTCAATCCTTTGTTCTTTCTTCCTAATACCACTGTGGGAGGATTGATTCTGCAACTTTTATTTTAAACATTTTTTTGTATAATGTTTAGCGGTAATTAAACGATTTTCTGTTTTTTTTTCTCACGAAAACGTGGAAAAGTCGATTTTTTAAAAAATTTCAGCCTTGGTATGCATTTTACGACAAAAGTGTATGGAATCAAATTAATAGAAAATTAAAGATGTAAGTTTGTTTTAGCATTTTTCTCTACAGAGCCTAGTTTAGCGTGAAAAGAGTGATTTTCTGTTGTTTTTTTTTAAGCCAAACTGAGTTTAATTTTCATTTTACTCCTTTCACTCATGATTAAAATAAGTTTGGGATCTTTTCCGTTATCCAACCAGAAATGTACTGCATTTAGCACTTGTTATGCGGCTTGCGTCATTCTTAATAAACCTAATTTTAATCATATAATATGAAAGACGTATATAGTGACGGCTTGCGTCATCCTCAATAAACATAACCTAATTTTAATCGTATAATATGAAAGACGCCAAATGAAAATCAATCTTAGTTTGGCTTAAGATCTTAGATCGTAGATCTTTTAATTTCCTATAAATTTTATTATATAAACTTTTGTCGTTAAATGCATAGACTACTAAGGCAGAAATCTTAAAAAAAATTGATGTTTCACAAGTTTTCGTGAGAAAAAAAACAGAAAATTGCTAATTACCGCTAAACTAACTGTTATACAAAAAAATGTTTGGAATAAAAGTTGTAGGATTTAAAATTCTCTACAACTTTAATTATATACATTTTGCGGTAAAATGCATTATAAAGCTGAAATTTTACAAAAAAACTTTTTTTACGTGAAAACAGCCTCACCAAGAATTTCAGCAAACATGACTCCTACCCTATCTTGTAGAGTATAAAAAAATTAAGTAGACTAAATGAGGCAATTTAAAAAAAATCGTAGGACCAGGTTTTGAGAAAATCGCAAAAAAGTGATAAATTACACTTATAAACTACTACTTCCGATTGACCGATTTTGATGAAAATGTTCGTGTCGGGTCCGGTAGTAGTATGTAACTTAAGTTTCAAGTTCGCACGATGTTCCGTTGTTGAGATATTTTGTACACACATACACAGACCAATTAAAAAAAGGGAGAAGGAGATGACTCATGTTGACAAACTTAAATTAAATAATAATAACAGTAATAACATAACAATAACAACATTAACTATGAGTAATGGCTATGCGTAATGGAATGAGTCATAAATAGTTCAATAGTTAAATAAATATTATGTATTGTATGTAGTATTTACATACAATAAATATACATACGTTCAATAATGGGTTACGCGACCCGCATAACACTCGCTAAATGCAGTACATTTCTTGTGAGAAAACGGAAAAGATCCTAAGTTTGTTTTTTGAGGTTAGTTTTTTGTTTATTTCTTATGTTAAGTTGTTGTTCATTATTTACATTGGCAAGAGAAAGTCGTGTGAGTGTTTCACACCAGATTTTTGTCAAACAAGCGTGTATTGTCCTAATGATTTTTAGGGAATTTTGTATGTAATGTAATCGATAGTCATATTTTGTAGAACTCAGTTCTATTTTTTGATGTTTATTGTCATGTCTTTCTGAAATTATTATATATTGTTTTATTTAAGATTTCTGAAAACGCTTAAAATATTTTATTAGATAATTCTTAATTTTTTCTTTAAAATTGTGGTGCATTAGTATTCAATATTTGTATCAGCGTAATTGTTTAAATTAATGCCACTCAGCCTGGTAATCTTAGTAAAAAAAATTTGATATTACAGAATTTTATAACTTATATTTGTAAAAGTATCGTATCGTAACGACAGGCAACAAAATCGATTACCAAGTGTATAAAAGAGAATTTTATTTTTTTGTTCCGTCCCTCTTCTGGCAGCGAGGACTATGCATAGGAGTCGGGTGAGAGGTGCGCTGGCTATGACAGCCTTTGCCTTGCAGGCGTTGACAGCCAAAGATTTGTTTCGTCTGGGCCTACCTGGTTTTTGCCTTTAAGAAAACTAAATATTTATTTATATTCAGATCAAAACCTAACTCATACTAATGTTATCTTCATTTTTAAGTTTATTTATCTTTTATTAGAAAATATAGTTAACTTAAAAAAAAATGGGTTCAGTATCCAGTTACATCAATTATCTATTGTGCTGAATTGTGTTTTGTTGTCTTGTGAAATAGCATATTTGTATTGTACCTTTTTTATTTCTTACCTCCTATATATAGTTTCTGTTAACTTAGTAAAACACTTTGCAGGAGATGCGTTATATCTTCAGTCACATCTATAAAACTGTTCAATCATTTAAATTTATCCTTTATCATAATTTGTTAATCGTTTTTAACTTTGATTTGTCTATTTAAAATGTCCTGCCTCAGGTCATGTAAATTTTTATCTTTATAGAACATCTAACATTTCATTTTATTCTCATTCTTATTATTTACATGATCTTATGATCTGAAATGTTTTTCTATTGTACCAAACTCTTGGTTTTCTGTTGTTACATGATTGGTATAATTTGATATAATGTAGTCACATGACATTATAAAATTGTTAAACGCTGCTGGTACACATCCCATGATAAAATGTAACAAATTGTTATGATGGAAAACACACTAAAATTGATTCAATTAAATAATTACTTATTGAATTATTATTAATAATTAATTATTATCATTTTATCATATTTGTGAGCATTTTTTACTGTCCAAAAATTCAAATTAATGGGAAAATTGAAATTTTTATTAGGAAGTTAGGTTATGTCTGTTGATGATATAAAAGTAAACTAATTCCAAAGTGGTTTGCACGCAAAAATAAGTTCATATTTGGATTCAGTGACAAAAAAGTATTGATTTCAAATAAAGTTGTTCAAATCGGTTTGGTGTCCTATAAGTAAACAATTACCAAATAATTATATTTTAGCTGTGGTTGTTATTATTTTCCATAAAAAATTTTACTATTCATTGAAAATTTGTGATACTAAAAAACATTATTTCATTTAATATATTAAACTTTTAAAACCATATCAAAAATATTGGTGCATATTCAAAATAGAGTAAAATTCACTCGAACAACTATAAAACTAAATAATACTTTCATATTCTGACTATACCAATCGGACATCTTATATGAAAATGTATCACATTCCAAAATATTAATGATATTAAATAAAACCCTGGATTATGGAACTACTCGATTTTATTTTGTTATTCTCAATGAAGTAAATTGCTTAGTTGTATGTTATACTATTTGGCATGCGAGTTCATCCTGTATTTTCGAAGAAAAAACACATTTTATCAGGTTATTAAAATAAAAAATAAATTATCCTAAAATAATTTATAAAATTTCTAACAAGGTTTTACCAATTTACATCTGCCTGACCCATTCGCAGACCAGCCCTACCATCTGCAATTGAAACGAATTGCCCTTTCAGCCTACCATTAACATAAACCCAAAGAAAAACTATAAATCTATCACATTGATAAATAATTGTCTGTGCGTTTAAAAAGAAATCAAAATTAATCCAAATGATCACAGACCTACTAAAAATTAAAAAAGGAAAACTATTGATAACATCAAAGAAATCAAAATTAAATTATGTTGATTTTCTGAATGTCTATGCATCATTAATTTTTTAAGTAATCGCTCAAGAATCGGTTATATTAAGTCAAAGATTTTTCGTCGTACCAAAGAAAGTCAAGATCCAAAACACACCTCTGTCAAAATCTAATTTCAACTATGTAACAGAAAAACATAAGAACAACACACAACCAATTAATTGTTTCTAAAAATCATTTAAAAACATCTAACACCTGATTACATAAACAAAACTAACCAATTGAAAATTAGGAAATCTTAACTCAAAATATCATATTAAACTAAATAAGAAGAAAAACTCTACTATTAATATAAAAATCTTGCTGCAGTTTTTTGTAATCAATAAACATTTTTCTAGGAAAATTAAATTTTAAAATAAAATAAGTAGAAAAAAATAAAAAATGTCTTGTGATGTAAAGAAATTGTCACATAATCTTGATTTCCTCGATTATTAGTTAAGGTTTATAATTCTCACTAAATCTTTTTTTGGTTTTATGTCTTGACTGTTTTGCAATTTCTGCTAATGCAGACGGTGGAGTATGATGATCTATGAAAATGAGTAGTGAAAAATGCCAGACCTGACTGGGAATCAAACCCGGGACCCCGGCGTAGAAGCCAGTTGTGCTAACCACTATGCCAACATGCCAGCCATATCTTTTTTCTTACTATTATCATTTTTCTGTTGCTATAATTTGTTGACAATTCCGGTTATTTCTATAATCTTTGATTATTAAGTAGTATCTTCTTTATTGTTAATTTCTTGATCATTGATGGACATTTTTATTATAATATAAATCAGCATTGTATTACAGTGCTGATAGATCAAAGCACTATTATTGATTACATGGTGGAGAAGTAAGTGCATTGTTATTGAAGATATTTTACGATATAAATGTTTGATGTGATAAATTCTTTAAAAAACCTTTTTAATAAAATTTTAAATAATGGAAGAAATAAAGATTGTTATTAGTATGAGTTTGGTTTAATGGTCGGTGCTGTTTTCTGCGAGAGGCAAGAAGTAGAGGCTGTATATTCGATTGATAGTTGGTTGTCGATAGTTTGAAATTATGTTATGAGCCAATGGGCAGCTCCCCGTGCCATTTTTGCATAGACCTTTGCCCCCTTGCCGCAGCCCCAGCAAGCACAGCAGCCGCAGCCTCCGCCACCGCAACAGAATAACCCACCTCAAGCTGTCAAGCCTCAAGTTCAACAACCAGTTTCTCAACAGAGACCTGCTACACCGCAACAGGCTGCTAAACCTGATTTGCCTCCAACACCAGTGAGTGCTACTCCTGAAACTTCTTCCGATGACACACCAGAAACCAATGGTGAAGCAAGGAAAAAATTTTGGATGAGAAAAGGACCATTTTGTAAGTAAATTTCTTTAAATATTATTACATGTATTATTTATTTATAAAGATAAGATAACAAAATGACACCCATGACATGGGTGTCATTACAGATGAATGAATCTCGTATCCAGGCTGCTGAAATGAAATTTTTGCGAGGAGTCAAAGGTTGTACCCGGTTAGAGTACGTAACGAAGCTACCCGCGCCGAGTTAAATATTCAGTCACTGTTGGAAACTCTAAGAATATATAAGAGAAACTGGTCCAACCATTTACTTCCCATGCCAGCTTACCGATTTCCTCTGTGAGCATGGAAATTATAATCCTAGAGGGAAGCGAGGCATGGGAAGATCTAAAAAGAAAGAGATGGATGCCGGAACAGACCATTGAGCCTAATTCTTGACAGATGATGATGGTGATACCAAAAAGGGCAGTATAAGGAATTTGAAGATGAAACTGATCTCTAAATATTTACACTATGTTAAACCTTATATTTTTTTACATGAGACATGGCCTTTGCTTTCTAAGTGCAGAGTTCAGTGCTGGAGGGTAAACAGTATTTAGTTTAGTATTGAAAGCCAGTCACTAAACATTGTGCACTATTGTAATCTGTAAAACCATTAGTCGAGGCTAGTGATATAACTGCCAAAAATCTTTCCCAGTGATAGTTTTACGGATATATCCGCACATTTACAAATTAAATCAAAAAATATTTTGATTAATTGTCTTGATAGTCATCGAAATATTGCAGAAGCTGGGTTGACAGCACTGCTTGTGCCAGTAATTCCAAGTACCATGACATCGGTGTTCCATAACAGTTGTACATCTTCTGTTCATTACTTATACAACAGTGTAAACAACTTTTTTGGTTTGGATGAACTTGAATATGGGCCACAAATTGACTGTTGTTTCGATTCTGCATTGGTGTACGATAACCATGTCATGTCGCCTGTAACAATGTGGGAAAACAAATAATCTCAATCTTGTCAATAGCGATCCGGAAATCCTTGTCCACTACACATTCATAGTTATTTGTGCTGGCAGATGAGCATTTTTGGAGAGTTTGTGACATCTGAGCTTTTCTGTGTCATTCCTGTTGAGAGATGTTAATGCAACATGTAGAAATGTATTAGCCAGAGCACCAAATGCTGAACTTGTCACATTTTTCGGTTCACTTAATGAATGATGTCATCGTTCTGAATACTGAGCCTGCCACTCCACTCTTCATTATCCACATTTGTGCGGCCATTTTGAAACTGACACTTTCGTCAAACTTTTCCTTCACACTTTATTTTAGATCTATCTTTCGATAGATTTCAACAGCTGAAAATCCGTTTGGATGCAAAAATCTAATCACAGTGCACACTTCATGACTGGCGAGAGAAACTAGTGTTGTGGACATTGTTATCTGCATTCAGAGACTGGCAAACTACTATTGAATCAAGATAACTGCAGTGGCTTCGTAAATAGTCAATAGATTAAGACCTACCAACGTGTAAACGCCCGTACTTCAGATATACACCTTATATTGAGCAAAAAGATTGTAATAATGAAACTTAACTAACTCATTGAAAAAGAAGATTACGTAAATAAAACAATCTGTTACATTTTAATTGATAATTTTTGAGGTTTTTTCAAAAAAAACTTCTGTAGAAATAACAGTACACATATGTTATGTTGTAGTAGGAGATGAGTAACTTAACACTTTTTGTCCTGATGGGTTATGTTCAGTCACAAGACTAGAATCCTGGGCAATTTATTAGTATTTAAAAAAATCATTACTGTATTCATTTCTAAAATAAATATATAAGTCATACATTGTAGTTTAATAATGTATGTTATACTTTTCTAATTGACTTACTGTATTATTTTTCAAGGCTGATGAGCTCTGAACATATGCATAGCCTCCTCCTACCCACTTTATTACCAGCCAATACTTGCTCTGCTAAATATTTTGTCAGCCAGTTTTTGGTCTTTCAGTAACAATTTATAATCTATAAACATACAATCAGCTGATTCTATTATAAAGTATTGTATGTTAACGTGCTCTATAATCGATGCGTTCAGTATGAGATGCAAGACAAGAGTGAACTATTGCGGCTCTTACACGTACGCGTGCGTAATGTTTGTCAGTTACAATCTGACAACGCTGGCAAACATTCTGATTGGTCTCAATGTGTGGAACAGCAGAGCTCATCAACCGTGAAAAGCATATTAGAAAAGCTATGAGTCTTGAAATTGTTAAAAATATTGTCAAAATCACAATCTGACAAAAGTATGTTTATTAGATTATGTTTTAGGATCAAAACTAACAGTAATGTATTAAGCAATTCATTTTGTAAAAAACCTAAGTTTTAATAATATAACAACACTATCTGCACCTTGAAAAAATATAAATGACTTTCTGTATTAGGCCTATATACCGGTACGGTGTAGCCAGAAACAAAACTGGCTTAAAAAACTACAGTTTTATACTGCTTTTGAGGTTTGATTTAATGTAAATTTTTCATAAAATCGAGGAAAATAACAACACGGATGACCATAACTATAACCTCACTATTGGCAAACATGTGTTCAGTAAACAGTATCTAGTTTAAAAAATATTGAACAGAATGCAGTATAAGTGAACGCACCAAGGTACTGTTGTAATAATCCTAACAACGAGTAAGCCCAGCGGATGCTAATAATAGAATTTATCTGAGAAACGGGCTATATTCTGGATTTGGTCTCCCAGACCGTTTGCACATCTTGCTATGCTCAGGCTCAGGACTAATGTTAAAATAAATGGAAACTGAGTAAAATTTTTAAATTTGTGTTTTGTTTGCAGTTAAAGTAAGTAAACAAACAAGGAAGCGGCGACAGAATGCTAGACTTAGAAAAATGCTTCTGCCAAAGAATGCTTTAATGATCTTGAATGAATTACACCCTGGAATGAAGTTTTCCGTTTCAGAACAAGTGAACGCCCTAAATCAGACTATCTATTCTATTACTGTTAATGTAAGTTTTGGTAAAAGTAATTTTAATGAAATTAATAATGTTGTTTTTGCCTTTTACATTGAAATTTTAAAAGCTTTATGTAATAATTGAATCGATCATTTTAGAAAGTCCATAAGTCAAAAAACTAACTTTTGGAAAAATTAAAAACTGGTAATTTACTACTTTTCATTAAAAACCAATGTTGAAAATATAATTTGTTCAGAGGGGACTGTCCACTTTAATATAAAATGTATACTTTTTTGTCTTCTAAAACCACATGTTAAAAGAAAAGTTGAAAATTTAAACTTAAGGTGTTTCTGAAATAAATTGGGTTAAAATACTAACTTACGTTGTTTTCTGTAAAATACGTTGTTAGACCAGAAAAAAAATTGTTTGCAATAGTATTAATTTATTTATTTCACTAGTTGGCATTATTGACTTGAAATAGCTTTTTGCAATAATAAAAATTGAAATTCATAAGATTAAGAAATAAAAATATCTGGTTTTAGGACTATACATGTTGTTTGTTGTAGTCACAAACAGTAGTTATCTCCCTTCAAAAGATTTTTGCTTAGAAACTTCGTTCAGCCTCTTCCACTAGAAAGTAGAGATAAAGTCTCAAAAGGTAATCCACTTTCATTTCTTAATAAGCGGGAAGCATTTTGTTATCCATAAGGATAAGTCTTTTCTTAGTGTGATATACTTAAGGAAAGCCAGACTTATGTGATTTTTGTACGGATGGTGTGTTTACATTCAGTTAGTCCTAACATGCACTGAAGAAAAAATGTACAATTTTGACTTATGGGCTTTCTGAAATGACTTGATTCAATTCAGAAAAATACAATCTGCAAATTAATTTATAGATTTAGATTTTCACTAAATGGTTCATGTATTTTTACTTTTTTTGTAAGTGCTCTTTTAGCGGGTTATTAAATGCTGCTGTCTATGGGAACTAATTTGGTTCTTTACACTTTTCATATTTATGACAACTGATTTTCTAACCACTTAGTAAATATGAGCGTGAACTGGGAACTAATGCATTTTTGTTTTCTACAAGCTGTTCATTTTTCTGTACATATGCTGTGTGCAGTAATAAGTATTTGTACAACAACTGTGCTACAAGTAAATGAGTAGGCTCAAAGTGAGTGTATTTGTCTCGTGATGAGTCGGGAGCATAAAACTGCCTTTTTCCCGTACTCTCTCTATTTCTCCCGCTCCAATACTTCCAAGTGAAATTTAATTTTCTGTTTATTATCTGTAAATAAAACTATATTGGTGGATAGTCCCCAACAATATAGTTTATAAGGAAAATGAGCCGATATTGGACACAATGAGGAAGAGGAGAGTCGCTTTCTTTGGCCACCTTAGCAGACTGCCTGACTCAAGACTCATTAAACAGCTCCTTGAGTACCAAATGAAGAATAAGATCCAAAACAAATGGATACAGGAAGTCATGTCAGACATGGGGAACTTGAATATAAATGAAGAAATGATCCAGAGACGAAAAGAGAAGACCATCCTAAGGGAAAAGAGGATAACCCAACTGCCTTTCAGAGAGAGAAGACAGCGGAATGCAGCTATGGCAGAGAGATTGAGAGCCACCAGGTCAAGGAATATGAAATTGATGTGGGAACGAAGAAAACAACAGTGTGATGCCACAACTAACTCCTCAAGGAACGCATGTCCATGAGTGACTTGAGTGCTCCAATTGGGGCGTAAAAAAAAAAACAACTAATTAAATGATAAAAGTAAACACCTATATTGGTAGGAATTTTTTAAATTGTCATCTATTATTTTCCTTTGTCAAAGTCAGATGTTAAAAATTACAAGAGATAGCAACAAACTGTTTTCGAATTTGTAATTACACAAAAAGTTAGTGGGCCTGATTGGGTTTGAAGCCCCGGTTTCGACCAGAAGTGGACCAAAACTAGAAGTCAAGAAATAATATTTGGAAACAATATTAGTGTCATTCGATTCCTCTTAACACATTCAGTGGGGTGTCAATATACGTGACAAATATCTATTCCGACAGAATTAAATGAGACGTAAAACGGCTTCACCGAAGCCGAAGCATGGTAGGACTACCACGCAGAGATTTTTGTGACTGATGGATGTGGTAGGACTACCACTTAGATATTTCAAAAACACTATTCAAGTTTTTTGTCAGTAGGGTTGGTAGATCTGATTTTTTAGAATCGTAGTTCAGTAGTAATACGAGGTAGGGTCAAAAAGTTCCTGGAATTGGTTAATAGAAATTGATTGAAAGTATGTACAACATTTTAACCCTATTTTGATTCAGAATACTCTCCTCCTGTATCTATGGACTTATCCCACCGTTCATACATTCGTTGGAAACACTCCTGAAAACCATTTTTCAAAAGTTCTATCAGCTGTTTCGTCGCATTTTCTATCACCTCTGATGAATCAGCAAAATGATGTCCCTTCAATGTCATTTTCAGTTGTTGAAACAGGTCAAAATCCGGTGGTGCAAGATCGGAAGAATATTGGAGGGTGTTTCAGAGGGGTGACATTGTTCTTTGCCAGGTATTATTTCACCATAAGGGATCGATGTGACAGGGCATTGTCATGAAACAAAACCGAATCATTCCCTGCTCATTTGCCCATTTTTCAGGCCGTTTATGTCGAATTGCATCTTTTAACCGTTTTAAGATCTCTGTGTACAATTCTTTGTTCATTGTTTTCTCTGTTGTCGCCTGTTTGCACGGATAAGTTGTCGAACGCGCTCAACATTCTCATCTGTGGTAGAAACGGGAGGCCACTCAGTCCGAACGTCATTATTAATTGTTGTGCAACAGTTACGAAAATGCTTGTACCTACCACTCGTAAACGGCCGTTTTCTTCATTGCATCATTTCCGTATACTTTCTTCAGCACTCAAGAGTGGTTTCTCCAGCAACACATACAATTTGATATTGGCACGCTTCTATGATGATGACATTTCACAATCAGACGAAAGAAGAAAAACTACGTCTAAAATATCATACACCACACGCAAGAAATCAACTCTAACTGCCTGTTGAATGGCACAACACTTTCCCTAGTAGTGATACCAACCTCTCAAACAAAAATCTCCCTCCCAGCAAACAAATACTTGACTGCATGTAACCATTCCGGGAACTTTTTGACCCTACCTCGTATATTGAGTATATTATATATAATATAGTATAATATAATAAAGTATATTATATATAATATATTTGAGTATATTTTAATTGATAATAATATATTGAGTTGAGAGTGTGAAAGTTGTTCCTTGACTCATTGAATTGGTTAGTAAAAACAGAGAGTTTATGAAAAGGACTACCATGGTGTCCCTACCATGCCTGTCACTCACAAAAATTCTTATGTGGTAGGTATACCACATCCAAACGGAATGTGTTAAAGAGTAGATACAGAAATCATTGGGTTTGAAGTTCCAGTTTGACCGGAAGTCAAGAAATCAAATTCAGAAACTACAAGAGATAGCAATAAACTGTTTTCGGATTTGTAATCTACACAAAGAGTTACTGGGCCTGGATTGGGTTAGATGTTCTGGTTGCAACCGGAAATCAATAAATAAAATGCGAAAACGAAAATAGTGTTGTTTGATTCTTAAAGAATAGATACAGAAATCGAATACAAAAGAATAGATACATTGAATTTGAAGTTCTGGTTTTGATAAGAAATCAAGAAACAAAATTGGAAATTTGGAAACAGAAATACTGTCATTCAATTTCTCCTAAAGAGTAGTCCCCATATACCAGAGTGTACAGCCCCAACCCAAATGTCAGAATTGTTATGAAAATGTACGACCGATACTTATTGTGGTTTTTGCGCCAATATAATTTCATTTTTTATCTTAAGTTCACTGTGTATGTTACTTTTGGTGGAACTGGTAACTAATGACATATCTATAAGTGTAGTCTAACTTCTTCCGTTTTGTATGTCAGTACTGTAGAGTCATGTTTTTTTTTGTAAAAAAATATTCTTAAGAGTTTCAGTTTTACTTATTTATCAGTCTTGTGTATTTTCCGAATTTGGTAAGAATGTAGGTTTTGATTCTCTAATTCAGCTGTAATGAAAGGTTTTTAAAATTTCCTGAACCCGGCTGGTAATTTGACGAAATTTTCTACTCAACAGTCCAGTGCAAATTTTAACCGTTGTGCCATGGAGATGGCTATTAAATTGTTTATTTGGTGAATATATGAACAGTTAATCAGAATGTCAGGGGAAAATTACGGTTGAAAACAACCAAGAAATGCAGTATTTTACTGAAACAACATTTCATTAAGTATTTTTTCTTGTTCATAATTTTTGTTTAATTTTTCATACACCGTATTTAGTGGGATCTTTTCTGTACAGCTTTGTTATAAATATGTCAAACTTTTGAGTTACATGGTAATTATATTTTAATTTATTTGTTTTTGCCAGATTGATGGTAGGGTATTCCATGGTCAAGCAATGTCCAAAAATGGTGCTAAACAGATAGCATGTGAACATGCCCTGAAATCAATTCTTTTGGAGAAGATGACTAAAGCTGTGCAAGATGGAGGTATGTGTTTTTTTTTTATTATTATGTGAATACAATTTTTTAGTGATAGTAATCATGACCGCCTAAGTTAGGAATATTTATTTGAGTTTCAACTCTGGTTCGTTTTATAGGAATTTTTATTAGTACGTGTTTAGGTAATTAGCCAAAAGGCTGGTTTGAAGCTTAAGGTTTTACTAAGTTAAAAAAGAGAGAGGTACTTTACTATTGCCTTCCTTACCGAGTGGAAATGTAGCCTATGCTTATCAGCATGCCCAGGCCGAAAAGCATCTACTTTCCATCCTGCAAATGACACCTTCACCACAGGGTCTGGCTGTATAGTGAAATTCATTACTCTCAGAAGAGATAACTGAGAAGTGTCTATTACACCTCTACCTCTTCTGTTCTTAAATAGTTCAGTCATATAATTGGCTGACTATGTGATAAGAAACAACTATTTTTTTGTAGCCCTGGAACTAACAGATCGAGTGCAATTAATTTAACACTCCCACCTGCCCGTTATGGGCAAAAGTGACACATATGAAGAGTAAATATTTTCAGAATGTACAGTACACGTTGCCATGTGAATTTAAACCAACCATTGCTATGCACCTGGCCGCATAGGCGTAGTTGGTTATGGCTCGCCTTTCATCATGCGGTCTTGGGTTCAAATCTCATTCAGGCACGGCATATTTTCACACGTTAAAAAAAATTATTTCATCCTTCACAGTCTGCATTAGCAGTAATTGCAGAAGTCAGACGTTAAACCCAAAAAAAATTATGACAACATCACTTCTCATTTATAATCTGTTTACTACTGCCCCCCCCCCCCCCAGGAAAATTCAAAGTATAACCCCCCCATTTAGGGATTAAAAAATTTGATGTTTTAGCACCTCAACAGCTAAAGATTGAGCTCTGACCGTTTTTAAACAATTTCTTGACCCAGAAAACTAGAGACTTTTACTAACATAATAATGATACATCAACTTTGCCGCAGATTTTTTTTAAAAGAAAATTTTCGGGCAATGGTGGAATTGTAGTCATTATTTGTTTGTATTGGTTAGCTAATTACCCCACTCACGCATAGCATGTGATTGTTATAGATTATCAAACGAGAAGCGTTAGTTATTTGTTGTGATTTTAAATCTTTGCATTAGCTACTATTCTAAATAACAATTAGTTCTTTTAAGAATTTCATCTTGCAAAATAATAAGAATATATACAAATTAATAATTATTTTAAACATTTTTAATCTTTGCATTTCTTCTTTATTAATTATTTGTTAACAAATTATTCTTAATTTTGTTAAGTCTATTATTCCCCCAGCGTTTCCTTTTTGGTTTATTTTATTTCCGCACTTTTCAGCGAAGTGCACAGGAACTATTTTTTAAAGACGTTTTTACTTTTACTTGTGTATATATATGAATATACAAGAAGGAAAGTATTGTTTTCATGTCGATTTTGAGAAATTGAGTTTTCACTATGTACACGTTTTCAGACCCCTGCCTAAAAAACGTTTTTGGTGTGTGTGTGAACAAAATATCTTGAAAACAGGACATCGTACGAACTTGAAACTTGTAACTTAAGTTAGATACCTCTAGAGGACCTGACAAGAACGTTTTCATCAAAATCAGTCAACCAGAAGTAGTAGTTCATTTGTGTAATTTTTCACTGTTTTGCGATTTTCTCAAAATGGCTCCTACAATTTTTTTTAGAAATCGCCTCATTTACTACATTTTTTTATTTTCTACAAGATAGGGTAGGCGCCATGTCTGCTGAAATTCTTATGGAGGCTGTTTTCTCGTAAAAAAAAATTTTTTTAAGGTTGCAGCTTTGATATGCATTTAGCCCAAAAATGTATATAACAAAAGTTGTAGAGAGTTTAAAATCCTACTACTTCAATTTTAAACATTTTTTGTATAATGCTTAGTTTAGTGGTAATTAGTGATTTTTTTTGTTATTTTTCTCTCACGAAAACGTGTAACAAAAAACGATTTAAAGATTTCAATTTTAGCACGCATTTTATGATAAAAGTGTATGTAAGTGTATGGTAAAAGTGTATGTATTTATGGGAAATTAAAAGATCTACAACTTTTATTTAGAGCATTTTTCTCTACAGAGCCTAGTTTAGGATGAAAGTGTTCCCGTATTTTTAAGTCTTAATTGAGGTTGATTTTCATTTTACGTCTTTCACTCATGATTAAAATTAGGTTATGTTTATTTAGGTTAGTTTTTTGTTTATTACTAATTTTAGGTTACACTGTTATTTATTTTCATTGGGAAGAGAAAGTTGTGAGTGTTTCACACCAGATATTTTTGTTAACGTTTTGTATTTATGTTTTTGAATTCTGTGTTGTTAGATGATTCCATGGATATATCTGCTGCTGATCCAGTTAAAGAAGAGGATGACGCTATGGATGGCAGTAGTGTAAGCAGCAAAAAATCAAGCCCAGAAGATGACGTACCGTGGAGAAGTCTTGCTTCATTTGCTTTGCATAAATTGTTTTTGGAATGGCAGAATCAAGGCCTCCAAGTTCCTGTGGTTGCTGCACGGTCTTCTCCTGTTATTCGACCTGTAAGTGTCGAATCTAGACCCGTAAGTGTCGAATCTAAAAGCGTAAGTGCATTCATGTTTCTATATTTTATTATTAAGATTTGTTTAATGAAAAGCACCCATTCTTTTAAATTCAGTTTCAAAATGTTTTTAAAACTATTAAGAATACTATTTTAAAGAAAAACACTTTA
This sequence comes from Catonia carolina, assembly GCA_035578175.1. Lineage (NCBI taxonomy): Eukaryota > Metazoa > Arthropoda > Insecta > Hemiptera > Achilidae > Catonia > Catonia carolina. The sequence goes on from JAQMRL010000004.1 coordinate 44,841,435, forward strand.
TTTTTGTGTCGGTAGAAAAAATTTGCTGATAATCAGTTATTAAGAGTTTTTGGAGCAGTATTAAAAAAGTGAATAATTCAAATAAATATCTGCTACCTCAAAGACCCAGTGGTCAGAGCACCAGATTGCTTCACACACTGTAAATAAAGTAAAATTAATGCTGGTTCAGAATTGAATTAATAATAGTAAGATGCAACAACCATTTTAAACTATTTTTTTTATTATAGTACTGTAAGAAAAATGTTTAAATTGTCTCCAGATAACATTTTTAAGAAACTGAAATTATGAAATGAATGGCTACAGCATGTACCCATTTAATCATTTAGGTTATTTTTTGCTCATTAAAGGTTGATTTTTTAAACCCAAAGTAATGCTATTTTTCTTAATTTATCCCACTGAATAATTATTATTTTTGTATTATATGCATTTTTAGTGTATTTAAGAAAATGAACTGTTCAAAAACTATTATTGTAATTATTATTTTAACCCTAATGAAACTAATACAAGCACGCAGCAGACAATGGAGAACTTTAGTTAACGTTATTAGACTGTAATAACAACTAGTTTCCTAGGAACTGTGACTGAATTAAACAAAAGCGCTATTAGGGTCCAAGGGATGATAATATCGTCGTCTGCATCACAAAGTGACGTATCTCAAAAAAATTGAAATTTGAGTTAGGTCGCCTATAAATGTGTCTGGGTGTACTCTACAATATCACGAACTGACTTATCAATATCTTCATTATTAACAAAGATACGAGCAATAATGTTTCTGCGTAACTCACAAAAAGTGAGGAATTTTACATCACGTACTGTCGTATCTGTAGATTCGTTAGTTTGTGATGCGGTCGCTTACCTAATGAAACCGAAACTGTATGTGACGTATTCAAATAAGTACATTATAAAATAAAACTAAATAATAAAATTGGCTTTTATATAGGTATCTCCTTGACTGGGTTAGGCAGCAATCGTCAGGATATATTATGATATCCATATTCCACGTAGAAGTACATTTCCAATTTACTTTTAACTGAATACGCACTTAGTTTACATTTTTATGAAGGGAGCACTGATAAATTACCTTAATCGAATTATATCATTGTACCGGGTCCTATGTACGATTCTCGGTCAGGTCTGGTATTTTTTTCATCACTCATTTTCGTACATCATCATTCTTCACCGTCTGCATTAGCAGAAATTCCAAAATAATCAGACGTAAAAATATGTAGGCTACCCATGATTACTTGCTCTTTATCAGTATGTTAGTAGACGTTTGTGTTTGATAAATCTTAGTTTACTGTGGTAAGGTTATATTGTAACAAAAGACTTCCCAAGTCGTGGGAAGCGATTTGTTTCGATCTGCTTAAACCAATTGAATTGAAAAAGAGGTAAAAAATGTGTTTCTCTTTTTGGATGGATGCAGTGACCAAAGTAAAAACTTAATAATAGCCATCATGCTGTTGTATGTTGTCCCTATTTCGACTAATATTGAAAGTATTTCCCTGAAATTTTGTGAGCCTTTCCACTGACAAAATGAGTTCATGACATAGTAGGTCTACTATAAAGTTGAACGTTCAGGCGATTTATTTGTACCATCTCAACTTATTCCTGTTTTTAAATTAGCTTGTAAAAAACAACCTTCCTTATCAATCCACTTCAGTATGAAGACTTTATCGATTTTAAAGAAATTTCTAAGGAATTGAGAGTAGGCCTATTGTTTAACAGAAAAGATTCAACAGGCGAGAAAATAAACTGGTTGCGTGTGACGAAAATTCATGTTCCCAAAACCTCGCCAGATACAATTTATTTTAAGAACAGCCACCTTGTGATGAATATTGTCATTTTAATATTGGAAAGCTTAAGTCAATAAAGAATATTGAACCCAAAAAATTAAATTTAGTGCCTGCATAATTTACAAACGGTAAGTATAAAGATTTGTTATCTTTATGTAATGCAGTGCTACCCGTCGCCAAGTTGGAAGAACACAAGAAGTTTTAAAGAAATTTACCTCATTCAAATTAAAACAAAGAATTTAATGCCTTTTATAAATCTTTAAAACTAATATCATTCAGCTTATAACTATTAAGTTTATGCCAACGTAGTTACTTTCTGTTTCCAGGCATTGCCAACAAAACATTTTGTTATCGTTTGTAATGGAGTAGGCCTACTAAATAAAATTTTAGTTTTTGATTACTAATAATAACGTAATGTATCATTATTTTAGGTTTCTGTGTTTTTTTTACGTACTACGTATTTTGTATATTTTGCTATGTAGTTACTAAACAGCTTTCAGGTAACTCTATTGTGTTACTGTAAGTGTCATTGTCCAGTAATAAACAATTTTTTTTAATTGTTTGCATCAGTTTATGATATTGTCATTATTTTTCTAAAAAGTAACATTCATCAATGAAATTACGCCCTGTATTCCTCTTATTTGCCCATGCCCCTTCTACTTGTATGACTCACTCCCCCCATTTGGTAGTTGTCCCCATGTTCCTATGCATAATCACTCCACTACGGTGAAAAGAGCCGCCATTTTAAATTAGTAAACACTCAGAAAATAAAAAGGCCGGTGATTATGCCAAACTCTACCCTTTCCGTCTCCCCTGAAATCATAAACAAACCCCTACCTTAAATTATACCTTTAGTCCACGTTCAGTAAAATGCATGCCTTCCCCTCACCAAGATAATAGGACTCCCACAAAACTGAAAAAGGCCACTGAAATATAAAATAAAATAAAAGAGCCGCTCTTAAACCCACTTGTCCCTTACTTTAAATTTTCCACAGATAACTTCTAAAAATGAATTACCTCCTTTTAAGTCCCAGTTCCAATGTCCCACGAACCAGAATCCTATTTCCTATTTAAACTATAAAATTCCCCCTAAATTTCTTGAGGTTGCAATTATTCTGTTATATTGTTCCCCGAGCGACCAGGTGTTCCTTAACACGATGTCGCCATCATAGGGCTTCTTGGCCCTCTCAACCAGGATTCAATGAAATTAGTTAACGCTTAGTAGTTACGTAGTATTATTTTCAAGTTATTGGTATGTTTTTTAGATAATAGGAACTACAAAAAAAAATTTTTTTTGTAATAAATTAGCTAGTTGTCTGTATTAATGTAGAATTTATACTAAAAAGAGTTATCATGTGTTTGTTAGTATTAATTTTCTATTAGGATATACTTTTATCTATAGAGATACGTCATTTGTTTATATTACATAATACGTTGCCATGAATCGCGTACTGTCGTAACTCGACAAATTTATACATTATTGATAAAAATCAATAACTTACATTAATATCATATAAATAATAAAAAAGTACAGTCTTTTGTTGATTATTTAAAGCAATAATTACGATTTTATTGTAAATAATTGCTGAGATGTAGAGTGGAGAACTAGACGCTAAACTTTAAACGGCTCTCTTAGAAAAACATGATTTTTGAGATACGACGGTTTGTGATGCAGCCGACGATATAACTACAGAACACTGGTTGACCTCTCTCACTGATTGATCAAAAAATGGCTGACAATATATAACAGAGCTACGAGAGCAAGTATTAGCAATGTTTTTGGCAAGTCATTGGCTAGCTATGAAGTGGGTAGGGACAATGCGTATGTTCAGAGCTCATCAGCCTTGAAAAATAGTAAAGGGACACACAAAAATATTACCTAGCCGAGGTAACTTTACAAAGACCAATTATTAACTATCAAATCCTAAACACCTAAGATCAAATATAAAGGTTGTTCATACCTAGTTTAAATTTGCAATTTAGTGTTTTTTCTCCTAAATTAAAAGGTTTTTTAACAATACTACTTTACATAACATAAATTGCAATGTATGAAGATAATTTAGAAAATCTGTTACAATTTCAGTGAATATGAATTTTACGTTTACAATACCTTTTTAAAGTACGGTACATATTTGATGTAGATGTTTTTTCGTAAATGTTTGTACAGCTAGGTTGAAGATTGAAAACGCAAAGCCAGTTTTACTGAAATTCTACATTTATTATTAGTAGTGTTGTAAATAATAAACAATATCTGAAATATATATTTTTAAAACCAATGGTAAAACTGTAAAAATTTAAAAACTCCCTACTTTCACCATGGGAGATTAGGACTTTTACCGTATTTTAAAGAATATAATACGAGTGTTGAAAATAGCTGCATAGTATATTTGATAAAATAAAAATATATATATAACATGATTGTTTTGTTGTACAGCCATCGGGTCCAGCTCAACCAATGAAGAAAATACCAGATGATGCAAATAAACGTCATCCAGTTCAGCTGCTAAACCAATTGAAACCTGGAAGTCAGTACGTTGAGTCAGCAGCTGGTACACCTCCAAATCTCACATTTACTATGACCATTAATGTTGATGGAACAGATTATGTTGGAGTAGGTTAGTATCCAAACAAAGGTTTAATTTGTTAGCATTTAACTTCATTTTTCAATTTTGGCAATTAATATAATTTTTTTTTATGTAAACTGCATTTCCTTTGAAAAAACATTCTTAACACTTTGAGTGCTAGGGTAAAAAAACGTGGACGTTTATAGAATGCTGGCCATTTTTGTCTCTATTTGAAATATTGTAAAAATAACATTATAAGGAGTATTGAGATGGTACTAATATGGCTGGAAACATTAAATCTTCTAGTTTTCAATGGTGTATTATAAGTTGTTGAATTGTTTAATTAAAATAATAAAACTATCAATTTTTCATAGCACATTTAAAAAGAAAAAACGAATTTTTCACTGCATTTCGCATGTTGTTTTAATAAATTATTTAAACTGTTATACAATTTTATACACAAAAAAACTATTATACACTTTTATAATACTTTATAAACAAAACTCGTGTGTAAAACCTCACTGTTTACTTCTTGTTATAAGTGAATAAAACACTAACATACTAGCACTTTCATGTTGTACTTTTGTACTAAAATGTACGTAGATTCAGAATAAATAGTCGGATTCCGTATAAGAACGTGCTATTGCATAGTATAACCGCGTAAATACAAATTCCGTAAAATTACGTGCTTAGCACATAAAGTGTTAACGTTCAAATTTTACAATTAAAATTTTGCCTTTCGTTTAAAACTGGCAATAACTTTTCACATGTCTGCACCACTTTGTAATTTATTTCAAAATCCTCCATAATTTCGACAACCACACGTCTGTTCAAAGCTGTATAATGATGCATTCCTACATTCTGGCAGTTTCCTTCTGTATACTATTTTGAATTGTGGAAAGAGAAACCTCATAGTAGTTAGCCGCTTGCTTATAACTTCAGGCATGGAAAGGTATTTTTGTTTAGGTTCAACATCACATTTCATTTCACTGTGTATTAAATTTCGTTCAGCACTGTGAATAGTCCGACCATGTTTTTGAGAAACTGACAGACATTTCTGTCTACGGTAACAAACAGTTACTTATATTCACACAGTTAACCTACAAAAGGTTCGGCAATGTACTGTATGTGCGTTGGGTATAGTGAAGATGGAAGTCTGCCAGTGTAAGTGTTTGAAGTACATTCTGCGTTTCTTTCTGGATCTCCTCAATTGTATTTAAACTATGGCCTTTCAATTGGAAATTTTATTTTGGTAAAGAGAAAAAAAAGTTTACTGAGTGAGGTCAAGCGAATAGGGCGAGTGGGAATCACTACTGTGTTTTTGGAAGCCAAAAATTCTGAATATCTGATAATCTGCAAGCGATGTGTGCATGGGTGTGTTGTCATGATGCAGAACCTAGCTATTGTTAGCCCACGATTTGAATGTGCGCCTAATACTTTCATGTAACCACTTGAAAACTTCCACAATAGAACTTCCCATTGACAGTTTGACCTCTAGGAACAAATTTCTTGTGGATAATATACCTTTGATGTCGAAAAAACAATCATCATGTACTTGATAATGCTGTGAACTGTGCGTGCTTTTTTTTGGCCGCGGTGAACTTTCCACTGCAACAACTGCTGCTTAGTTTAAGGGTCATGTCTTGCTGCATTTTTCAATTCACTGGAGACAGCTATGCGGTTTTCTTTCTGGTCACTGTTGAACAGTCTCTGTACTGTAAGAGTTTTGTATCTATGCGTCTCATGTTCAAATTGTCTGACAAGGTGCGTTGTATGGACCCATATTACATTTCTTTGATGGCACAAACATCATGGTTTGTTTGTCTAAAATCTGCAAAAATAGCCTCTCGCACTTTTGTATTGTTTTTCAGTGTTGTGCTTGTTGATGTTCATCCATCTTTGAATTGTTTATACCACAAAAGAGTTTTACTTTGACAACACTCGCTAGATGCTTCCAGAAGCTTGGGATGGGTTTCTGCAGCAATTTTTTAAGTTTCAAGGAACACTGGTTCACAATGAGTACTGTTAGCCACATCTAGCGGCAACATGTCATACCACCAGTGGTTTGCGTGTGACATTCAAATTGCCCAAACTTTTGGATAGCACCTCGTACAACAAATTCTTTAATTTTGGTTGTAATTTAATGATTAATTTTAAACATTTTAGTTAAACCTATATCAGTTTACATGTGAACATTTATAAACTACTATTTATGTTTCAGCTGGGAATAAAAAAGATGCGAAACGAGAATGTGCGAAGGCAGCTTTAGCAAAAATGGGAATTGTGTATGACGAGTAAGAAGTTAATTATTACAGTTGTTATTGTGCAAGAGGACACTATTCATTTATTATTGTCTCAGTAATATTATATCCAAAAGAAGTAATGCGTAATTCATTTGTAATAAGTATTATTTATATTTATAAAACAAGATTGTTTTATGCATATTAATATAATTTATATAATAATTATATTACATCTTAATTAAATAATAATGCCTAGTGTTGTTATACAAAATGTGTAAAAAATTTTGATTTTGTATTATTTTGTATTTAATCATAGAAAGTTCAGTTTATAAGAAAAGGTTCTTAATGAATGGAAATACAATTTCTCGTTAGTTCTTGAAGAATTATAAGTAGTTTTAATGCTTCCTTTTATATCACTGTAATATTATTCAATTGACGTTAATTTGGATAAGATAAATTATAAAATAAAGTGGTCATTATAAATTTTACGATAGGTATTAAAAAATATCATAGATTAAATTAATATTGCAGGCATACTAGGTTTTTATGTATTTTAATATTTTTAATTTCAATTTAATATTATTAGACACTAATGTTAATTCAATAATTTTTTGACTATAAAGGAGAAGTTGGTTTTAGTTTGGTATTATTATTTTTGATTTAAAAAATGTTATAATATTAGGAATCTTGTAACTAAGTACTTTTTTATATTATTTAATTAGTTACTCCTTAGTGCAAGGTCAAAGAAGACTTTTTTTTTATAAAGGATTAATTTTTAGCTTTGTCTATGAATTTGTCTTGCAAAGAACTATATAAGTTATTATTTGTAGTGGTAATGAATACACATCTTAATAACCCCTAAAATATATTTATTGTAAACAAATTGGAATAAGTTTTAAGCAGTTAAATTATACATTACCTGATGAAATTAAATAAAGTTCTTACAGTGTTATTTTGTTTGTTTTTTTTTTCAATGTATCCTTTACTTTCTTTTTTTGCGTAAAAGAAAACTTGTTCAATCATCAGTTTGTTTTTTACATCTTGATTATCGTGCAGATGGTTAAGGGCAATAAATAGAAAATTCCAGATTGATTGGTAATCGAACCCAGGATTTCCTTACCATGAAAGGTAGTTGTTAACAAGAGGCTTGATTGCATTGTGCAATATCGTCGTGATATTTAAGGTTAGCACGTGGTGTATTTTGTATATACAGTGGATCGTCAGTTATCCAAACTGAATTAGGACCAGAGTGGTTCGGATAATCAAACAGGCTAAAATACTGTAATATAACCTAAATGTTTAATAGGGTACCCTAATAAAGGCAAACATAAACTTTAGTTTAAGAAAACACCAATTTACTGCAAATGTAGAGTACTAAAGATTATAAAAACAAACTGAAAAAATACATAATTTCAAAACTGAATAACGTAATAACTTGCTGTAGTCCTTCATAAAATATTTTTTAACCCTTGCTAACCTGGAAGCCAGAAATCACGCATGCATCATCACCTTTCTTTAAACTCGATTTTCTCCTCCTTCATTTGATGTATCTTGCATATTTGTACGATTGAAATTGACCATGTGGTGTTACGCAAAAGAAAGATTTTTTTTGACAAGCCAGTACTAAAATTTGAGCGTTTTCATCCATAACTTTTCAACAAAAAAAAAGTACAATTAGCGTCAAAATAAACTATTAACATATTAAAGGATAATACACAAAACAACGAGTGGAACAGAGATAAAACCATCCATAAAAGAGGAGTAAATAAAAATTGAAAAGAGTTTTTATTAGGCATAAAATGACAGTTCACAAGATCATTAAAATTGCAGTTCTCGCCGGGTTAACGCACTTGTACATAATGTAATTTTTAAAAATCTAAAATTTTCCACTGTTAACCTAGTTGAACAAGGAAACTAAGCAGTTGTGTACATTTTTTCATTGAATTCTAGCCTACATCTATTATTTTGGTGTAGGTACCGAAGTCACAAGAGAGCCTTTTGTGTATGGGTGGGCTGTGAGGACAGTGCTCTCAACGTCAACAGTGACGCACTACTCGTACATTTCATTACATACATTTTGTAAAGCTGTAGTTTATTCCGAGAAAATGTTTTCATAAACCTTATAAGAATTAAATGTGATCTGTAATATTGTTTATAGCTTTTAATAATGTAATTTTAAAATTAAATGACTCGAAATGTTTGATTTACTGTAATTACCAGTTACCTTATTCCATTGGATCAAAATTTTCTATGAATGAATTACCTTCTTTACTATTGCTGTCACCAGTGTCTTCATTATCAGTGTCTCTAGTAACTTCCTAACCATTTCCTTTTTTTACCAGGTGTCTAACAAAACTGTTGAAGAATAGCTTCTTCACGTCTTTAATTTCCTTTATTTTTCAAATTGTGGAAAGAGAAGCATCACAGTAATTAGCCACTCACTTATGGCTTTTGTTAAGAGGCAGGGAAAGGAATTTTTGTTGAGGTTCAACTTTTCAGCATTTTTGCATATTAGATATCGTTCAGCACTGAATAGTCTGCCCACATTTTGAGAAACTAACATTTCTGTTTACAGTAAAAACCAGTTATATTCGTACAGTTAACCTTTAAAAGATTCCGTGATATACTGTATATACCCTGGGTACAGTATAAGTTGTGTTTGTTGTACTGAAGTTAAAGCAGTGGCGCATGCGCACTGATGCTTTTGCCCCTTTACCGCTCGTTGCAAACTCATGACTCGAGTAACTATAGTATAATGTATTTTTTTCTATCGGTGTTTGTTTGGATATTCGACACTCCTGTGTATTTATTTCAGTTGTGGGAAGTTTCTCTTTTGTTTGTTACTCAAGATTAATGTGTACTTTGAAAAAATTTTCAGCCCTACAAAAAGCAAGTATTATAAAAAAAAGACTGAAAGAATGGTGCTGCATACTTAAGCGACAAGATAGATTTAAAACGTGCACAACATGTAACAAAATTGTATGTTTGTGTGATAAAACATTTAGTGGGAGGAAAATGACAGTATATTAGCATAATTCCAAAATCTTTCATTTAAATATTTGTAGGTGATATTTGGCATTCCTGCATTCAATATTCTTCAACAAATTTTGCTTTAACTATGAAATGAAATAATATGTGGTATTCATGACCTATTTTATCAGTCTAATAGAAAAATGTATGTACTATATCGTCGCTCAAAGTACAAAAGGTTGTATGTCCAAAAACCACATTTTTCAGGAGAGCAAAAAACTGTTTTTTTCCTTATTATTTGATTCTAAATTATGTACTTTGAGGTTTGTTATAAGTTTAGCATATATTATTACATGACACATTAGTTTAGACACTAATATATTTTACAACAGACTTATTGCAACATAGGAGGTTTTGCAATTAAATTTGCAGCTAATTTTCAACATACAACGTTTTGCACATAGACATGCAACTATTTGCTAGTAAATACTCAGGAAGAAATAGACACAATATTTTACAATGCTTTTTTATTTTATAATAAAAAATGTTTTTGCTAAAACTCTTGTTTCTATAGTTAGAAAACAGTCAATACATTATCATTTCTCGCCCAGTATACTGGATTCACGTCTTCTCCTTTTCTCTGTTTCTTCTTACTAGCCACCAACACTGTCTCAACACTTCCCTGATCTTCAATACCTCCTTGAACTCCTTCAACTACTCACTGATCTTCAATACCTCCTTGAACTCCTTCACCTACTCCCTGATCTTCAATACCTCCTTGAACTCCTTCACCTACTCCATGATCTTCAATACCTCCTTGAAGTCCTTCACCTACTCCCTGATCTTCAATACCTCCTTGAACTCTTTCACCTACTCCCTGATCTTCAATACCTCCTTGAACTCCTTCAACTACTCGCTGATCTTCCACAATGACAATATCATCAGAATTTTTCTGTAGTCCTACAACTGTCTTTTTTCGAGAAAGAATTTTTTCCTTTTAGGAGAACTGCCTTCTTCATCACTAGATATTATTGAATCTGGCTGATACTCGTCTGAATCTGAAGAAAATAAAGGTTCATTTAAGCTGGCATCCAGAATTCCTAAAATGTGCTTAATTTTTTCTTGCCCTTTTTCCTTTGTTGTACGATTAGGTCTCTTGCTAGCCCTACTATTATTGTGGTCCATGGTTTCATTACAGGAAATTGTAAAAATTTAGAGAATTTACTTCCTCTACAATAACTGCAGGGGGATTCACTCCTTCAGTAACAGCAATTATTTGATTGTCTTCACCTACAGAAACAACATGAGGCTTACAGGATAACAGCAATTTATTTCTTCTACAGAAGAGAATTGTGACTTCTGCAAGGATAACTGGACTAACAGCTTCCCTCTAGACATCATGTTTTCTGAAACAAAAGAAAATGCTGAAATAATTTATGATTATTTTAACTGTTAGCCTATATTCTTGTTATTTTAGGGAAATTGGACAGGTAACTTTAAATAAGAACATTAGATGAAAAATAACAGACATACTAAACAATGATTATTTGTAAACCACACAGAAATGAACAAAAAAAATTTCATTTTACCTACCCTTAACATTATTGTAGTAATACTAAACATTTAAATTTTCAAATATACCACAAGGATCCTGTTAGTTTTAGATGGAATAAAAACAACTAAATAATGTAAATTCCAAAAAGTTCTGTTTAAAAATTCTAACCTTGCCTTTATGCTTATTACTCCAGAACTTAACTTACAACATTTTGAAATAAAATAGAAAGTTGCACATTAAAAAGAAAAATAAATCTTAAAAGTTCTACTGTGATTAAGATTATCAAAGATGTTTACTTTAACAGTAAAACTGCTCGAAATATTTGCAAAATTTAATTTGAACAGCTCAACCTAAAAATAAACAAGCTGAAAATTCAGAAATTTGTTAAAATAATAATTACTGCTAAATTATAATCTTAAAAACTATCGTAATTCTATGTAATAACATCTTAAAACATTTACAAATGCTAATGTATGACTTACCTTATCTAAATTTCAGTAGAAATTATTGCAGCAACTCTACCAACTTCTCTAGAACATCTTGCAGTTATAACTTTTGTTGGATCAGCTGATTACATACGAGATTTTGCCACCAGTTGGATAACACAAAATATCACTTATAGCAATAATAAAAAAAAAATTGGAATAACATCTACCTTAAGGACATACGACCTTTTGCACTTTGAGCGACGATATGGAACTGTCAGTTCAAAGAATACGTGTACATTTGTTCCCTAACCCATTTCTGTTTCACTACAAATATGATGCAAGACATTTTATGTTATAGCAACAAATATCTTGATTAGTGTGACCTTCATAGGGTTTATGGGCCTGGTAGTCTTTACTTTTTTGATTGAGCGATGCCTACATAAACCTTGGCTTGCGCATAGGTGATAAAAAATGTCAGACCTAACTGGGAATTGAACCTGGACCCTTGGCCTAGAAGACTTATGCTGACCACTGTTACAGGGCTCTACAGATGCTGCCCAAGTAGAAAATCTACTTTTGAAAAGTACAGACTATCATGTAAAGTATCTAACTGTATTTAAAATATTTGTATATAAAACTAGCCACCTTCTTCATGATGGCATGGTAGCCTACAAAATAGAAAGGTCGGGGCCAGGGGTGTGGAGATTATACAAGTCATAACCTACTGTTTTGTTATCCAAAGCAGCCTCTAATGACCTAGAATAAACTAAAAAAACCTTGTAGAAAACTCATATTTGTTAGGAGTGAAAGATGTTAGTGTCAAATTTCTTGATGTTTTGCGCCTCATTTCTATGTAAAATTTTCACAGTGTATGCAAGCTGAATCGTGGCATAGTTTGCTTTAAGTAATGAGAAAGTGTATTTTTTTATGCCCAAAACTGATTTGCCAAATCATGTCATTGCTTGATGTGTTACACATGTGACTAGAATTACTTTTTAATGTACATAAGCGCTCAACTTAGTGCATCCATATATTATATTGACAGTATTAAAAAAATGTGAAGAGGAAAATTTTTAGAGCTAATCACATGTTTGTAAAACTATTTGATATAGAGATGTAGCGAAATTACAATAAATTTTTATACACAAGAGATAAAAAATCTATACGAAAACAATACTTTCCTTCCCTAGAAATTGAAAAAATAGTTTTTGTCATCAGTTTCTTGACTGGTTTGATGCAGTTCTCCAAGCTGTTCTATCTTGTGCAAGTTGTTTCATATCTACATTACCTGTACACCTTACAGCTTTTGTAATTTGCTTTATTTATTCTAACCTTTGCCTCACCTTGCAATTTACTCCTTCAATATTACCCTCCATTATTGATAGACCCATGTCTTAAGATATGCCCCACTAACCTATCCCATCTTCTGGTAAGATGCTTCCATATACGTCTTTTTTCATTCACTCGCCTAAGAACCTCTAAATTACTTATTTTGTCCGTCCACCTAATTTTTAACATTGTCCTATAACACCACGTTTCAAAAGCTTCTATCCTCTTCTATATGTTAATAAAGTTTGTGGACATTTGTTCACAAGTTTGTAATTTTAATTATGTTGGGTGATATATCCTGTGTCAAAATAGAGGCTGAAAAAACAAAATGGGAACAAGTACGCATGAAAGAAATTCTTCAGTTACCTACTTGAACTTACCGCGTACTAATGGCTAAACGGCAGCCGCATTCTCCGTACCTTAAGCTCCTGTTTTATAAGTAATCTTTGAGCTGCTAGCAGCACATTAAACAGAATGAGAGGCAGGAGAATGCGGTGGGAAACTAAATTAATTGTTAAAAAATTTTACATTATATTAACAGTGTTACGTTCGACTCGTTAAATCGGCATAGCATCCAGAAAGGCCGCAAATTTGACGTCACATAATGCAAGGGTGCTTATGACAGTTAAAAAGCCCTCTGTAATTACGCTTTCTTTAGACACATTGGCTCGTTGATGTACAATGCACATTTTGTAGAATGCACGATTTCTAACCTAAAATTCACCGGGGTGTTACATGTCGTTCAACTTCAGTAAAATGGTGTTAAGATTTTTTGTAACAAATTAATCTTGTTGTAGTTTATGTGCTATTGTGGATATTGAGAAACTTGGATAACTGAAATTTGTGTAGTTACTGTGTTTGTAAATGAAGTCAAATCAGTATGTTGAAAGTAATTACCAGTAATTCGTTGCAATCACTTCAAAAGCTTTATCTGTCTTCGGAATATAGTGACATTCAGTCAGGGCAGTATGTTTTAGTGCATATTACTGAAGGTGTTCGGCTAATATGTCAGATTTGTACCAGGCATGATTTGAATCAAACTTACTGTATTGCAAATAAAAGTGTTGTTTGTATTAACGAATTAAAAGAATCTAATATTTTGTACGGTAAGATTGACTATTATTGTGAACTTAGTTCATTGTTTTACAAAGACTTGGTCGTTGTTAGAAATGTTCAGCCGTTTAAGAACATTACAGTATCTGTAATAATAAATAATGCTCACTTAACTGCCAAGTGGAAATCAAAAATTAGTGTATTAAAAAATGTTGTAAGGGAAGTATTGAAGATGTTTGTGGTATCTATTCATACTGTGGTATTTACAGAAAGTGTGTCTGCGTGCCAAAATATGGGAATTTACTGCATTGTTATTCATAGTACTGATTTTGAATATGGAAAAGTTGCATCTTCTACAAATGTATGCATTGACAATATTTTTAGTAAAAATTGGTTTCAGACTGATAGAATTGTGCCTTCAATAAGTGGTGTTGATAGTGTATTCCATAAACTGAAAGACTATTGTATGCATGAGTGTAATCCCACAGGAAATTCTGCTGTGTCACAGTTTAATTTCAATGTAAGTAACCTATCAAAGTGTGTTTTTTATTTATTTCTGCATTCTCTTGCACTGTATGAACACGTAGGGAAGGATAGTATTGTTTTCATTGCGTTTTTCGAGTTTTTACCTGAAATACACGTTTTCAGACCTGAACAAAAAAAACATTTTTGCCAATTTCTCTGTGTGTGTAAACAAAATAGGCTCTCAAGAATGGAATATCATAAAAACTTGAAATGTAAGTTACGGTAGGTGTCACAAGGGGCCCTTGGTATAATGGTCAGCAAAACTGCTTCTATGCCAAGTTCCTGGATTTGATTTCCAGTTAAGTCTGGCATTTTTTCATCACTCATTTTCATCTATCACCCTTACAATTGTCTGCATTAGCAGTAACAGTGGGATGTTAAACAAAAAATAGCAAGTGTACTTTACAAATATTTTCATTAAAATGGGTCAACCACAAGTAGTTTATTTGCACAATTTATTACTTTTTTCAAAACGGCACCCATGATTTTTTAAAAATAGCTTTTTTACCACATTTTTGTGGCCTACAAGATAAGGCAAGCAGCATGTCTGCTAGAATTTGTGGTGGCTTTGCTTTTGTGGTAAAAATTGGTTTTCCAAAATTGTAGCCATAATGCTTATGCATTTAACAACAAAATTATATATAAATAAAAGTTGTTGAACATTATAAAACCTACTGCTTTTATTTCAACCATTTGTTTTAGAGCACTCTGTTTAGCATCAATAGTGATTTTCCGTATTTTATTTGATAACCAAAATCTGTAAAAAGTGGGTTTTTTAAGATTGTGGGCTTTAGCATTTCTTTTTACATCAAATAACCTAAAGTTATAGAAAGTTAAAAATCATACAACTTTTATTTCAAGTGCTTAGTTTAGTGTCAGTGATTTCCCGTATTTTTAAGTCGAACAGAAGTTGATTTCATTTAACATCATTCACTCATGATTAAAATTAGGTTATGTTTTTCAGCTATATAGTAACATTATTTACTATAGATACTGAAGTCACGAGATTGCCTTTTGCGTATGTATGGGCTGTGAGGAAGGGACGTGAAATATTTACAGTGCAGCCAACTTCAACAGTGAGACACTACTTGTACATTTCACTACTGTGCAGTTCCTACATACATTTTGTATGCTGCAATTTATTCCGAGAAAATGTTTTTTTTATAAACCTTGTAGGAAATAAATGTGACCTGTATTGCCTATAGCTTAATTACATGACTAGAAATGTTTGATTTACTGTAATTACAAATGAATCGCCTTCTTTACAATTGCTTTCACCGGCATTTTCATTATCAGTCTCTCTAGTATCTACCTAACCGTTTTCTTGTTTTACCAGGTGTCAACAAAACTGTTAAAGAATAGCTTCTTCACGTCCTTAATTTCCTTCTTTATTTTTCGAATTGTGGAAAGAGAAACATCACAGTAGTTAGCCGCTTGCTCACGGCTTTTGTTAAGAGGCACGGATAGGCATTTTTGTTTAGTTTCAACTTCATAACATTTTATTACATTGCATATTAGATTTCGTTCAACACTGAATAGTTTGACCACGTTTTCGAGAAATCGACATTTCTATGACAAACAGTTAACCTACAAAAGGTTCCACGATATACTGTGTATACTCTGGGTATAGTATAAACTGTTATGTTTGTCGTACTGAAATTAAAGCAGTCGGGCATGGGCACTGATGCTGTTGTTCTTTTACCCCTCGTTGCAAACAAGGGCAAACTCATGACTCAAGTGACTATGCTCATAATTAAACATAAGTTATGTTTCATTATTTACATTGCAGGTTATACCTTATCGTGTTCAGCGTTCTACCCAACAATTTTTTGTGAGAATTGTGGTATAACTTTGGAATCAAATAGGTTTTTTTTAGTATGAAACACTTGTAATTTTACCTGTAGTATATTTTACAGTTTTGAATTGTAAGCTACCAAGTTTTATTCAATGCAGCATTAATTTGAATTGTTTAACAATGATTGTTTAACAAATTAATTATATGTAGGCCTTTATGTTTTATGTTAGGTATCACTTTTTAGTTTTATGATTTCCATAATATAGGACTACTATTGTGACATTTGATTTATTAGCCTGTTAAATCATGAAAACCAAAGTCATATATGGTAGCTTACATTATACTTGACCCTATTATGCACAGGTTTTTATTAATACACGTGTTGTTTAAAACAGGTTCTTTTGTCGGGTCCTGCTGGTTGTGGGAAAACTACAATGGTTTACTGTGTAGCTAAGGAATGTGGGTTTCCTTTATTGAGTATTGTTGGACCCGAATTATGTAATCCTCAACCTGGTCAAACTGAGCAAGCAATGAAAAAAATATTTGAAGAAGCTAAACTACTTGCATCTGAAAAACTAAATGGTTTGTATTTTAATTTAATGTATTAATTATTTTTTAAAATAATAAACCTAGAATTATATTAACTTCCAAAAAAGTATTAATTTCCTTAAATCATGAAATTTACTCAGAACAAGGAGGTGGAGTTTTAAATTAACTGCACTCGATCTGCTGGTTCTAGGGCTATAAAAATAGTTCTGCTTCTTATCACATAGTCAGCCAATTATATGACTGAACTATTTAAGAACAGAAGAGGTAGAGATGTAAAAGACAGTAGTCAGAATTATCTCCTCTGAAAGTAATGAATTTCACTATACAACCAGATCCTGTGGTGAATGAATTGTAGGTATCATATTATACTGGGTGGAAAGTAGGTGCTTTTTGGTAGGCTTGGCGTGCTGATAAGCATACTTTTCCATTTAATAAGGAATGCAACGATAAACCACGTCACTCCTTATTTTTACTTAGTAAAACCTATAGAGATTCAAACCAGCTTTTGGCTGTTGGCCTAAACAACATATGTGTATTGCTGTAAATTGATTGTTCTTAATAATAACAGTAGCTGTAGATTTGGAAGTTTTCTAATTGTTTTATAGCATACAGCATTTTGATAACACTCAGTTTTAAGTGAACTGATTTTGGTAGGAAGTTTGACAGGAGTGTAGTAGGTCTAAATAGTTTTTACCACAGTAATTTAGGAGTTAAAAAAACAATTTAGTAGCCATTCCACTATTTTTATTTTCTTTATATGAATATATAGGAAGGAATGTATTGTTTCCATGTCGATTTTTCAAAATCAAGTTTTCACCGGATCTAGACGTTTTCAGACCTCCTGAACCCAAAAAACATGTTTTTAGCGATGGGTCTGTGTGTGTTTGTGTGTGTGTGTGTGTGTGTGTGCGCGTGCGTGCGTGCGTGTGTGTGTGTGTGTGTGAACAGAATATCTCAAGAACGGAACATCGTACTAACTTAAAACTTAAGTCAGGTACCACTAGAGGACCTGGCACAAATATTTTCATCAAAATCGTTCAACCGAAAGTAGTAGTTTATTCGTGTCATTTTTCACTTTTTTGCGATTTTCTCAAAAACAGCTACTACATTTTTTTGGAAATCGCCTCATTTACTACATTTTTATGCTGTAAAAGACAGGGTAGGTGCCATTTCGGCTGAAATTCTTGGAAAGGTTGTTTTCTCGTAAAAAATTGTTTTTTTAAGATTGCGACTTCGATTTGCATTTGAGCGCAAAAATGTATATAATTTAGCAGTAATTAGCGATTTTCTGTTTTTTTCTCACGAAAACGTGTAAAAAGTCGATTTTTTTTTTGAAGATTTTAGCCTTAGTACTATGCATTTTACGACAAAAGTGTACATAATCAAATTTATTGAAAATTAAAATATCTACAACTTTTTTTTTTTTTTTTTTTAATTGTATAGCCCTTTTAAGAGCGCACTAGTTATGTAATTGAATTCATTTTCCCTTAAGCTGTTTTGGGAGCTGTCGCCTCCTTGTGTGGTACTCCCTCATCCTCCTACTCACCACCTGTCTCTCCTCCTCTGTCCAGATTCTAGTCTTGGACTCAGCAAAATGGAAATTCCCGAAAGTCTTAATCTTGTGCCTAAAAATGTCTTTTACTCATGATTCAAATAAGGTTATGTTTTTTGAGGTTAGTTTTTTTGTTTATTTCTAATGTTAGGATATATTGTTCATCATTTGCATTGGCAAGAGAAAGTCATGTGAGTATTTCACATCAGATTTTTAGTTATACTATCACTTCTTAGCGTTTAGATGCATACTGTGGACAATTCGAACCAGCACAACTCTTGCTCTACGTGTACATACAGTTCCTCATAAACTATATCCGTAACCTATTCTTTCAACGCCGGCCGCATTGGCGCAGTTGGTAACTTGCTCGCCTCTCATCATGCGGTCTTGGGTTCGAATCCCATTCAGGCACGGCATTTTTTCATACGTTACAAAATATCATTTCATCCTTCACCGTCTGCATTAGCAGTAATTGCAGAACAGTCGGACGTTAAACAAAAAAAACAATATTCTTTCAACAAGGTCTACAATTTTTAATGTACCCTAATGCCTACACAACCTTATTTCAATGTACATACATACAAATAATTATTTCATTTTAAAATATGTATTTAATCACAGTAAAAATTTAAATTATAAATTACAAGAACTTACTAAACTATACTCTACAGATGCATGCAACAAACTAAACAAATTTTTCTGAATGTATAATGAACAGAAAATCGTGTTTAAAAACAAAGTAGTCACATCATTATGTCTGATAGATAATTAATAACATCAGTGAAAACAAAGCATAGTGACCGTGCGTGAGTCGCACATTATGGTAGCGATTATATACTTTTGTGACTGTACTGTCGTTGCATGGCAAGGGGTGAAGAGTGGAGTAGATAAGCACCGAGGCTGCTTGTGCCAATTCGAATTGCCCAAGGTATACCTTTTAACGACACACAGTTTATTTAAAGGACCATGTATAATAACTGCAGTCCAGCCTCTCTTAGTTTGCTCTTAAAGTAAACAAATAATGACGTCACTGAGCGTGCGCATTGTATCAAAATGTGTACACGCTAATTAAAAAGTAACAACAAAATACTTTTAAAAGTATTTTTTCTAAATGAAATTGTTAGGCCTACATCATATCATGACGGATGTTTTTAGTACTTAAAGTACTTATAACTTAAAAAATAGTTAACTTAATAGGAATACGATATCCGTAAAGTCGCAGACTCTAGCGTGCACCCTGTAGTAGGTGGCTTTGTTTGTTGATAGTAGGAACAAACTAAGAACGGCTGAACTGTACAATAGGTTGTTAATTCATTAATAGTAATTAATTATTCTCAATTGCAGGTGGGTGTGTTTTATTATTGGATCAAATAGAAGCTCTTTGTAGTATAAATGCTACATCACATATAATACGTGTACAGTCTACGTTGATGCAACTATTAGATTCCTTGGTGTATTCTCCGGGTGTTTTTGTAGTTGCTACCACTGATCGACCTGATTCACTATCACCAGCCATAAGGAGGCCGCCTCGTTTTACAATTGAGGTAATATAATAATTTGGTTTGATTTTGCTCAATGGTGTGTCTTAGGTAAATAAAGTATAAATCATTTGTTTATCTATCTATCTATAAATAAAATATTGCTTGAGCCCCAGCTTCGTGTAGTTAGAAAGGATGCAGTGCGTTGTTATAGTAGTGAGAGAATGAAGGAGTTAGTAGTGTTTCACAGCTGATGCATTTTTAGTGTTAGCGTGTACTTACTAGACTAAAAAAATATTCTTATCATCCGGCGCATTAATTTAGTAGTGTAGTTTTGAATCACTCTGTATATAAATATAAATATATAATATTAAAATTATAATATTGTGTTTCAGTTAAATTGATTTGTTATAATTGTTAACTGTGAATTCATACCAACATGACAAATAAACCCTAGGAATTCTGACAATATATTGTTACTTTTTATGTATTAGCAGTTCTGATTTTATTGTTTTTTACAGCTAGTTATGGGTGTTCCAACTGAATCTGAACGAAAGAGTATGTTGGGTGTCATTTGTAAAGACGTTGGTTTAAATATATCTACTGATATTAGTAAAGAAGTTGCACGGTGGACTCCTGGATATGTGGCTGCTGATCTGACTTTACTTGTCTCGGATGTAACCAGAGAGATTTCAAAACTAGCAGATCATAGGTATTATTTTATAGTAAATGTTTATTTTGCTTCGATAATTGTTGTTTAGGTCATCAGCTGAAAGGCTGGTTTAAACCTCTAGAGGTTTTAGTTAGTAAAACGATGAGTAATCAGAAAAGTATGCTTATCAGCATACTTTTCTGTAGAAATTTGGGATAAATTAAGTGGTCGTCTGAAATTTTCTCAGTAAAAAGAAATTGTTAAAAAACAGATTTTATCATGCAACATTTAATTGTTCAGGCATTACTTTCATGTAATATTCAATATTTTAACATTTAAGCGTGTGAATACTTCTAATGAGCAATGTTCTCAAAAGTGTTAAATAAGTTAAATAAATGTTAGTTTATAAAATACAGCTTATAAAATAAGCTGTAAACTAAAAATATTTTCTGGTTGTGCAGACGTGTACAATATTGTAAATTTAAATATGTAGTGAAAAAAGTGACCCAAAAATTTAATGTGTCCTATTTTTACTTTCTCTTGCCTATATGAATATATAGGAAGGAAAGTATTGTTTTCATGTTGATTTTTCGAAATCAAGTTTTCACCGGATCTACACGTTTTCAGACCCCCTGAACCCAAAAAACATGTTTTTACCGATTGGTCCAGTGTGTGTGTCTGTGAACAGAATATCTCAAGAACGGAACATTGTACGAACTTGAAACCTAAGTCAGATACCACTAGAGGGCCCGGCACGTACATTTTCATCAAAATCGGTCAATCGGAAGTAGTAGTTTATTCGTGTCATTTTTCACTTTTCTGCGATTTTCTCAAAAACGGGTTCTATGATTTTTTTAAATTGCCTTATTTACTGAATTTTTTATGCTCAACAAGATAGAGTAGGTGCCATTTCTGGTGAAATTCTTGGGGAGGTTGTTTTTGCTTAAAAAAATTGTTTTTTTAATCGCGACTTTAATTTGCATTTTAGCTTAAAAATGTATATTATGAAAGTTGTACAAAATTAAAAATCCTACAACTTTTACATCAAACATTTTTTGTATAACGCTTGGTTTAGCGGTAATTAGCGATTTTCTGTTTTTTTTTCTCACGAAAACGTGTAAAAAATCAATTTTTTTTAAATATTTCAGCCTTAGTATGCATTTTACGATAAAAATGTATGTAATAAAATTTATAGGAAATAAAAAGATCTACATCTTTTATTTACAGCATTTTTTCTACAGAGCCTAGTTTAGCGTAAAAGAGTGATTTTCCTTATGTTTTAGCCAAACTGAGGTTGATTTTCATTTTGCGTCTTTCACTCATGATTAAAATAAGGTTATGTATTTTGAGGTTAGTTTTTTTGTTTATTTCTAATGTTTTATTACTAAAGTTAGGTTATTTTGTTTATTATTTGCAGTGGCAAAAGAAAGTCTTGTGATTTTCGTACCAGATTTTTTTGTATCATGTGTTACAGAGATGAAAATGATGTAGATTTATGGCGATCATGTGTATTGCGAATGCAACCATCAACGCTACGAGGTGAGCTTGGTATTGTGTCAAACACTGACATGAAAATGTCTGATATAGGAGGTATGTCATTTATAAAGAAAGCTCTGAAAAAGGCTGTAGAATGGCCATTTTTGTACCAGGATGGATTTAAAAGACTTGGAATACCACCAACTAAAGGTAATTTAGTATTTGTCAATAATTTTTTGAATCTAAATAAAATTGAGTTAAATTATAAAAAATAAAATTCTGTATTTAAAATTCTTTAAAATTAATTTTAAAATTAATTTTTAGAATTTAGTGAAATCAAATAATAATATAAGCGCTGAGTCGATGAAGGAGCTATGTAACCTTTTTTAAAAATTCTGACTGTGATTTATGAAGGAGGTTAGGTGCGCATTTAGTCAGGTAGATGTCATAATGTACCTGTACAGTTTAAGGTGATACTAATGAACATAAAGCTAAGCAGTACATAAGCTCTTTATTAAGAGCTTATGTACTGCTTAGCTTTATGTTTTGCAATGGATAAAGGTGTTATGATAACTTGCCACCTTTTCCGCCAGAATGCCCTACAATTTTAAACATTGTCTTTTTAAAAATTGTCCTAAGTTACTGAGATTACCGTTCACCCATTCTCAGAGGATGCAGTGTATAATAAAGATTTTTTAAAGGATGATTGTGTTGTAAGCGTAAGATAGTTTCAAAAAAAATGATATTGAAGAGTAATATTTTAAAGTAAAGTTTTAAAACCTTTTATGTGCTTAATATAAATTACCATGAATGGGTAATATGAGGTGTGGCTATTAAATATCGAGACTGACATAAAAAATTTAATTTTAATTTTATACATAATCACTTATTGTCACCTTCAATATACACTTCTTCTCTATCCCTACAACGCTCCGTGCGATTTTTCCATTGTTGGAAACAGTGCTGGAAGTCATTTTCTGCCAGCTCCTTCAGGACATGTGCCGTTTGAAACGAGCTTCAAAAATGTTTGTACTGACACTTTGTACGCAATTAAAAATGACCCAAATTTTTTGGAAATGATAATAACATGTGATGAAACGTGGTATTTTACTTATGATTTGGAAACTAAGCGTCAATCTGGAAGAGCCGAACTTCATCGTGAGCCAAAAAAGCTCGAATGAGTAAGTCAAAATTTAAAGCAATGATGGTTGTTTTTTTTCATATCCATGAGATTGTGTATCTTCACTAGGGTTCTGAAGGTCAAGCAATTAATCAATATTACTGCCTTGAGGTACTTTCTAAACTATGTCAAAAAGTAAGGAAAAAACGCCCCAAAATGTGGAAGGACAAACCAAATGTGGTTCTCCATCAAGACAATGCGCCAGCTCATTCCACGTTATCTGTCAAGAGGTTTCTAGCTAAGTACAGCATCTCAGTGTTAGAACATCCCCCTTATTCACCAGATTTTGCACCATGTAACTTCTATCTGTTCCCTAAGGCGAAATCTGCATTAAAAGGGACAAGATTTGAGTCTGTGGAAGCTGTAAAAGAGAAAGTGGCACGTGTCTTGAAGGAGCTGACAGAAGATGACTTCCAGCACTGTTTCCAACAATGGAAAATTTGCATGGAGCGTTGTAGGGATAGAGAAGGAGGTGTATATTGAAGGTGACAATAAGTGATTATGTATAAAATAAAAATAAATTTTTTTACATCAGTCTATATTTAATAGCCACACCTCATACGTACCAAAATTTAAAAAAAAATTCAGACAATTCATAAAAACATTGGAGCCCAAGACCTTGATCACATTTTTCTCAAAACTACAGTTTTGTCACATAACATCTTCATCCACAAAGTTTTTCATTTAATACCTTGAAATTAATCCTTGAAATTGCCGAATCATATTGCTCAGTTAATTAAATTAAGTGAATCTGCATTACAATTGTAGGCACAACGTTTTGCCAGTTCATGGTGCATAATAAATCTCTTTATTGTCAGTAAGTATTGTCAATAAGTGATTTTTTATATCTTTTAAGTCCTACAGATGTTAATTTTCATTTAGCATCATTCTTCTGTAATTAAAGTTAGGTTATGTTTTAACTTTAATGTTGTTTACTCATGATTCAACATAGGTTATATGTTTCAGTATTTATATTGGCAAGAGAAAGTTGTGTATACCAGATTTTTTTTTCATTTAAATTGATTAGCAAGCTGCAGGGTGGATTTGAAATATTTATTTGTCAATTGATTTCTGCATTCCAAATGATTGGTTCCTAGTTATTTGTAGTGTCTTCATACACCTTATTATTATTATATTCTTTTACTTTTATTTGTAGGTATCTTATTGTATGGTCCACCTGGATGCGCAAAAACTAGTCTGGTACGAGCTATTGCAAGTGGACTTAATACAACATTTTTGGCGATATCAGCAGCAGCATTGTATTCACCGTATGTTGGTGATTCTGAACGTACAGTCACTCAGCTGTTTCATAGAGCACGACTTGGTGCACCAACCATTCTTTTTATTGATGAAATTGGTATGTATTTTAATAAGATACTTTTTTTTTAAACATCCTATGCAGGTATTATCAACAGCCATATTATTTAATTGAAATATTTATTTCTAAACACCAGAATACAGTAACAGTAAAAATTAACCAATGTGTATAGTGCTTTCATGTATCTTCTACACATCTTCAGTAATGTATTTTAACCCTTACTAACCGGGAGGCCCAATGTCACTTATTCATCATCATCTATCTTTAAACTCAATTATCTCCGCAACTATTTATTATTTTCTAACGGGTTAAAATTTATTAGAGAATTTTCTCTTCTTTCATTTGATGTATCTTACTTATTTGTACGATGATGCTTAATTGACGACGTGGTGTTACGCGAAATAAAGAGATTTTTTTTGAAGAGCCAGTACTAAAATTTGAACGATTTTATCCATAACGTTTCAACAAAAAAAGGTATTTGTTTGGCAATGACATCATCAGCTTAAAATGTAACAATCGAAATCAATAAATTAGAAGTGCCGGCGACAAATTTTATGACTAAAATCGAACAAAGAAGGTTAACACTACCTGTCTCGTCTATCCCTTGGTTAAACCTTACAATTAGCGTCAAAATAAACGATAACATATTTTGATTTATGCTATCCTGTTTAGAAAAGGATAATACACAAAACAACATGCGGAAAAGAGATAGAACTTTCATAGAAGAGGAGTAAATAAAAATTGAAAATATATCACATTATTTTGAGGGGATTTTTTTTCCCCATTTTTTTCATCCAGCACATTACTTTGTTGAACAAAAAGTGTGATATCTTTTGAATGCGTCTTATCAATTTGCAACATCTGAACGTTATTTTTACAATGAATTGCTTTATTTATGTATATAGCTAAACATATGTTTTTGTAGTTTTTACTGATTTAGTGACACTTTTTCATAATATGTAAATTGATATTACTAAAAGAAAATATTTATTCTTAATTTTAAATTTTTATTCTGGTCGTAAATGAAAACGCAAAAACTTGGTTTAAATGTTGTTCTAATAAAAAATTCTTTGTAAATAAATGGTAATGTTTTTAAATTTTTAGGAATGAAACTGAATGAAATAAAGGAGTTTTTATTAGGCGTAAAATGACAGTCCACATAATCGTAAAATCTCCGTTCTCATCGGGTTAAAAATTATACACAATTAAAATTTAAAACTTCCTACTCCTATCATGGCTGATAAGGAAACCTTATCTACTATAGTAAGTGTTTACTGTTACCATATTCTGGTGGTTTAGAAATATATTCAGTAACACCTCGACTTACGCATGTTCGACTTAGGCGAATTCACGTTAGTCCGATTTTGTTGATCATAATACATTATATTGTGTACAATAGGTATTCTTAACTTACGGATGTTTACATTTATGACCACTGTTTTGCTAATTCCTCTCTAAACCGTTATAGTAGTTGCCCTCCCCATTTTTACACTGGAATTTTATCTTCGTCTGCTTTTGTTCTAAAAAATAGTACTATTTAGTGCGTTAAAAATATCGATCGTATATGGTTGCATAGATTTAATTGTGATTTTATGCAACATTGCAGGTCTTTTATTTTCTTGTTTTTGTTGTTTCTTTGTGTACAATATAAGTTCTAATAAAGGTTAGAAAACAGAAAGCGATTTTTTAAAGGAAAAGTTAGATGTCGATGAAAGATACGAAAGGGGTGAAAAAACGAAGAACGTAAAAGGAACAACTGGGTTTAGTGAATCAACACTACAGACAATTAGCAAATATTAATGGTACAGACAATTAGCTAATGTTTTAAGGTTCAACCGAACAATCCAAGTTACACAAATTTTACATTACGCGATGATTTTGCGGAATGCATCCCTCGCATAAGTCGAGGTCTTACTGTATGTATTTCAATTTTATTTTAATATAAAAATAAATATTGTGTGTATCAATGGCTGCCAAATCAGGCACTACTAGTAGTTAGATTTGTTACATTATAATCAAGTGAAGCAATATTTAAAACTATATACACACAAAAGGGAGGTTATCAAATTGGAAAAACACAATCATTAGAACATACTTAAATAAAAATTTTTTTGTACGGATAGGTTTAGTAAAATACCATCAAAAGAACTTTTATGTTAATTTTTCAGATGCTTTGGTTGGCAGTAGAGCAGATGATACAAGAGAGAAGGGTGTACATGAAAGGGTATTATCATCATTTTTAATTGAAATGGATGGCGTAGGAACAAAGCTACAAAAAAGTTTTGGCACTGGTGATGAAATTAATAAACCTTCGGTAAGTGAGTTTAGCGATAATCGTTAATCATTACTTTCTCTCCCTCCCCGTTATGAATGTGTAGGGAAGGAAATCTATTTTTCAATATCAAGTTTTCTTTGGAAATACACATTCTCAGGCCCTCTGAACAAAAAAAACATGGTTTCAGCAATTGGTTTGGGTGTGTGAACAAAATACTTCAAGAATGAAATATTTCAGAAAGTTGAAACTTGGAACTTAAGTTAGATATCACTAAGGGACCCAACATGAAAATTTACATTAAAATTGGTCCTCTAGAAGCAGTAGTTTATTTGTTAAATTTTTCACTTTTTTGCGATTTTTTGTAAAACTCTACTACAATTTTTTTTTAAATCACCTCATTATTATATTTTTTGTGCTCTACAAGATAGGGTAAGTGTCATGTCTGCTAAAATTCTTGGGAGGCTGTTCTCTCATAAAAAAATATTCTTTTCAATATGCATTTTACGATAAAAGTGTATATAAATATTATAGAAAATTTAAAAACCGACGACTTGTATTTCAAGATTTTTTTTCTACAGAGCCTAGTCTAGTATTAATTAGTGATTCTCCATATTTTTTAACTTTATAGAGGTTGATTTTTACTTTGTGTCATTCACTCGTGAATAAAATGTATGCACTTTTCATTTTACTTTGTTTACTAATGATTAAACGTAGGTTATATTTTTCATTATTTACATTGGCCAGAGAAAGTCATTTGAGTTTTCTCATACCAGATTTTTATTGTCTAGTTTTTTTTCTGTTTCTTGATAGTTGTGTTTTATTCCACATAAGACATTCACATAGGACGAGAGAAAGTAATAACAAAATAGACAAACTTATTTAATTAATTTGTTTTGGATTTGTTTATAAATCTTTTTGTTTGGGCGATTCCTTATCCAAGGTAATAATAATAATAATAATAATAATAATAATAATAGTTATTATTATTATTTTATGTTTTGGATTAAAATGATTAATCTTGGATGCATTTTGTAAACTTCTCATTATTTTGGAAAGTCTTAAAT
This sequence comes from Catonia carolina, assembly GCA_035578175.1. Taxonomy (NCBI): domain Eukaryota; kingdom Metazoa; phylum Arthropoda; class Insecta; order Hemiptera; family Achilidae; genus Catonia; species Catonia carolina. The sequence continues at coordinate 44,869,234 of JAQMRL010000004.1, forward strand.
TAAAAAATAATTATTAACATGCTTGAAGATTAGCTAAAGTTGTTTCTGTTAGGCCGCTCTCACATCGGTGAAACTCGACTGAAAAACGAGTCGCGTCGTGCATGTTCGCACATCGAGAAGACTCGACCTCGACACAATTGTTCAACCTTTTCTTTGAATCCACCTGCAGTTTGTAAAATGTCAAGTGATGAAGAAGATTTAGTCGTTGCTTATTACTATTTAAGTAGAAAACAGAAAAAAACTGCAGTTGTTGAATATCACCGTATATAAGTAATAATTGTAATAGAGGAGTGCATGTGTGTGCCCAGGAACTCTCCTGTGATGAAAACAAATTTAAGTCTTTATCGGATGCCAAAAAAAGGTAAAGTCTCGCCTAGAATATTCTGTCAAATTAAAATTGTACAGACACGGATATTTTTCAGCTTCAAGCACAAAGGCTACGTTGGCTGCTTCATCTGCCATGATTATACGCGACTGGTCGAGCAGATGTTGGACAAGCTGAGTCACATGCGATCGGTTCGATTGAGGTTGCATTGAGGTTGTACTGGTGGGAGGGCAAACATATAAATGTAAGAATACGACTCGTATCGGACCTTGAGTCACAGTCGAGTTTCACCGGTGAGAGAGCGGCCTTAGAGGACCATATGGGAGTCTCTATAGAGAAAATATTGTACATGATAAAATTTGTCTTTGCTCATAACAGGGAGTTGGTGTGTTAAATTATTTGCAATCAATCTGCTAGTTTCTGGGCTACAAAAAATAGTTCTGTTTCTTATCACATGATCACCTAATTATATGGCTGAAGCATTTAAGAACAAAAGAGGTAGAGACGTAGAAGATACTAGTCAAAGTTTTATCCTCTGAGAGTAATAAATTTTATTATACAGCCAGACCCTGTGGTGAATGAAGTGAACTTGTCATTTGCTGGGTGGAAAGTAGATTCTTTTTGGAGGGCCGAGCATGCTGATAAGCATACTTTTCAGTGAGGAAGGCAAGGGTAAAACAACTTAGTTCTTGTTTTACTTAGTAAAGCCTCTAGAGGTTCAAACTAGCCTTTTGGCTGATGACCCAAACAACAAAAAATTTGTCTGCTTAGAATAACTAACTGTTTTTGTTATTTGTTAATACAGGTGATTGTTATTGCTGCAACCAATCAGCCACAGTTACTAGATGCTGCACTTTTACGACCTGGTCGATTTGATCGCCTTATTTATGTTGGTCCTCCAGAACGAGACGAAAGATTTGATATTCTAACTAAATTAACCAATAAGTAAGTTCTATTATTTTGTTTCTTTATGCCCAATGGTTAATGTCAGTGGACAAACGTTGAACTTCAGTCTTATGAGGGTTTACCTACTGAATAATGTATTATTATAATTACCTTTGTTGTCCCAGTTCAGCTTAACCCTTGCTAACCGGGAAGCCAGAAATCATGCATGCGTCATCACCTTTCCTTAAACTCAATTTTCTCCGCAACTATTCATTATTTTCCAACGGGTTTAGTTTTATTGGATAGAGAATTTTCTCCTCTTTTATTTGATGTATCTTGCATATTTTTATGATGAAAATTGACGATGTGGTGTTACACGAAAGAAAGAGATTTTTTTGACAAGCCGGTACTAGATTTTAACGTTTTCGTCCATAACTTTTCAACAAAAAAAGGTATTTGTTTAGGAATTACATCATCTCTTAGCTTTAATTGTTACGATAGAAATCAATAAATTAGAAGTGCCATGCATCCTGTTTAGAAAAGTACAATACACAAAATAATGTGCGGAAAAGAGATAGAAACTTTCATTGAAGAGGAGTTTAAAAAATTGAAAAGAGATGACATTATTTTGAGGTGGTTTTTTTCATCCAGCACGTTACTTTGTTGAACAAAAAGTGTGATATCTTTTGAACGCGTCTATCAATTTGCAATATCTAAACGTTTTTATTTTTACAATGAATTGCTTTATTTATGTAGATAGCTAAATATATTTTTTGTATTTTTTAGTAATTTAGTGACACTTTTTGTACGTAAATTGATATTTCTAAATAAAATATATTTTTTTGATTTTCAACTTTTATTCGGGTTGTAAATGAAAATGGAAAAATTTGGTTCGAACGTTGTTCTAATAACAAATTCTTCATAAATAAATGGTAATTTTTAGGAATGGGACTGAATGAAATAAAAGAGTTTTTATTAGGCATAATATGACAGTCTGTGTGATCGTTAAAATCGCTGTTCTCGTCAAGTTAAAGAAAGATAACATTTAAATGATAATTTTGTAACATATTCAAACATTTTGAAAACTTCATAGGTATGAGATTACATTAGCAGTGGTAGGAGAGCTATTGAAATTAGTAAAATGTTATAATCCCTTGTTTTTCTCCTCTTTACTTTTTCTTGCCTATATGAATATATAAGAAAGAAAGTATTGTTTTCATGTTGATTTTTTGAAATTGAGTTTTCACTGGATCTACACGTTTTCATACCCCCTGAACCCAAAAAACATGTTTTTAGCAATTGGTCTGTGTGTGTTCGTGAACTATTTGTTAGTGTGTTCGTAAATATATCAAGAACGGAACATTGTACAAACTTACAATTTGAAACTTAAGTTAGATGCCACTAGAGGACCTGACACGAACATTTTCATCAAAATCGGTCAACCGGAAGTAATAGTTTATTCATGTCATTTTTCACTTTTTTGCGATTTTTTTAAAAATTTGCCTCATTTAGTACATTTTTTATGCTCTACAAGTTAGGGTAGGCGCCATGTCTGCTGAAATTCTTGAGGAGGTTTTTTCTCATAAAAAAATTGTTTTTTAAGATTGCGACTTTATTATGCATTTTAGCGCAAAAATGTATATAATAAAAGTTGCAGAGAATTTAAATGCCTACAACTTTTATTTCAAACTTTTTTTTATATAATGCTTAGTTTAGCGGTAATTAGTGATTTTCTGTTTTTTCTCACAAAAATGTAACGGGTGAGGCAGTGAATCGGGCGATTATGAAAACACCATGAGAAGTTGAAAATGTAGTTTAATTAATTTAGAATATACCAAGTAATACTTACATATTTACAATTTTTTATAAATTACTTGAAAATCATATCATAAAGATGTCCTCCATTTTGTCGCACACATTCCTGAACTTGTGCACGAAGGTTATTCATCACATTTCATAATGTGGCTGTAGGAATTCGTGCCACGCCTTCACCACATATCCAATCTTTAAGTTCTCATACATTTCGAGGGGTTGGAGATTGGAAAACACGTGATTTTAAGTGTCCCTATAGAAAGTAATCACATCCAGATCTGGCTGGCCATGAAATGTCTCCATTCTTAGAAATGACGTGATTGGGAAACAAGCGTCGCAAAACATTAATTGAAGCCCTGGATGTGTGCAAACATGTTTTGGTAAGCCGGATTACGAACTAATTCCGGTTGAAGACAGTTCTCCAACATGTTAACATAGCGCTGTGTATTCACTGTAACTGCACGTTCATTGTCATCCTCAAAAAAATATAGTCCTCTGATAGCTTGTGTTGATATTGCACACCAAACTGTCACTGTAATACTGTGAAGCGGCTTTTCGTGTATTTTTTGTGGATTTTCACGTGACCAATATCTAAAATTCTGCTTATTAACGAAGCCCGGAAGATAGAAGTGAGCTTCATCACTCATCCAAAGATTATTGAGATCTGCGTTGTCATTCATCATGTCCAATAATAATCGATTACAAAAAGCTAGTCGGGATGCGTGATCAACATTATTCAAAGTGTGCACTAACTGAATTTTAAACGGATGGAACTGTAGATCTTTGTGTAAAATCCTCCTCACACTGCGATTAGCAATGCCGAGTGATATTGCATGCGGTCGAGCTGAACGCGTAGGACTTCTTAACACAGCCGCCTGCACCTTGTCAATGTTTTCTGGTGTATGGACACCTTTTATGCTTCCAATTCATATCTTCAGTGTTGAGTCTGTTTCTTCAAAGTTTTTAACCCATATTTTTATTGCGTGGGCTGAAGGTATCGGATCATTACGTGGAATATTGAAATAATTACAAAATGCGCGCTGTGCGAACACGTAACTTTTATTATTTTTATAATGCTTGTTGTGCACTGCTCCATGACTCCACGGGAACTAAATGGTAAAACAGACGCTTCAAGATGGCGGTAATCTCATTCTCCTAGCCACACTACAGGAGACTGTATACAGTGTTGCCAAATCGCCCGATTCACTGCCTCACCCGTTATAAAAAAAATCAATTTTTTTAAGATTTCAGCCTTTGCAGTGTACGACAAAAGTATGTAATCAAATTTATAGAAAATTAAAAATCTACAACTTTTATTAAGAGCATATTTCTCTACAGAGCCTAGTTTCGCGTGAAAGAGTGATTTTCCGTATTTTTTAGCCTAACTGAGGTTAATTTTCATTTTGCGTCTTTCACGCATGATTAAAATGAGGTTATGTTTTTTGAGGTTAGTTTTTTGTTTATTTCTAATTTTTTATTACTAATGTTAGGTTATATTGTTCATTATTTGCATTGGCAAGAGAAAGTTATATGAGTGTTGACACCAGATGTTTTTACTTTCTCTTGCCTATATGAATATATAGGAAGGAAAGTATTGTTTTCATGTCGATTTTTCGAAATCGAGTTTTCACCGGATCTATACGTTTTCAGACCCCCTGAACCCAAAAAACATGTTTTTAGCGATTGGTCTGTGTGTGTGTGTGTGTGTGTCTGTGTGTCTGTGTGTCTGTGTGTGAACAGAATATCTCAAGAACGGAACATCGTACGAACTTGAAACTTGAAACTTAAGTTACATACCACTACCGGACGCGACACGAACATTTTCATCAAAATCGGTCAACCGGAAGTAGTAGTTTATTCGTATAATTTTTCAGTTTTTTGCGATTTTCTCAAAAACTGGTCCTACGATTTTTTTTAAAATCGCCTATTTTACTCAATTTTTTATTCTCTACAAGATAGGGTAGGCGCCATGTTTGCTGAAATTCTCGGTGAGGCTGTTTTCACGTAAAAACGTTGTTTTTTTAAGATTACGGCTTTAATATAAATTTTAGCGCAAAAACTTATATAATAAAAGTTGTAGAGAATTTAAAAACCTACAACTTTTGTTTCAAACATTTTTTTGTATAACGCTTAGTTTAGCGGTAATTTGCGATTTTCTGTTTTTTTTCTCACGAAAACGTGAGAAAAATCGATTTTTTTAACATTTCGGTCTTAGTATGCATTTTACGACAAAAGTGTATATAATTAAATTTATAAAAAATTAAAAGATCTACAACTTTTGTTTAGAGCATTTTTCTCTACAGAGCCTAGTTTAGCGTGAAAGCGTGATTTTCCGTATTTTTAAGCCAAACTGAGTTCGATTGTCATTTTGCGTCATTCACTCATGATTAAAATAAGGTTATGTTTTTGAGGTTAGTTTTTGTTCATTTCTAATATTTTATTACTAATGTTAAATTATATTGTAAATTATTTGCATTGGCAAGAGAAAGTTATGTGAGTGTTGACACCAGATGTTTTTGTATAATACTAAGTTCTACTGACATGTTAAAGATTCTGATTGAAACTTTTTCTGTTGCTAGAAACTTATGGGACTAAAAATAGTATTCTATTTCCAAAATGATTAGAAACCGTATCGCAGATTGTATGTTTTTACTTTCTCTTGCCTATATGAATATATAGGAAGGAAAGTATTGTTTTCATGTCGATTTTTCGATATCGAGTTTTCACCGGATCTGTACGTTTTCAGACCCCCTGAACCCAAAAAACATGTTTTTAGCGATTGGTCTGTGTGTGTGTGTGTGTGTGTGTCTGTGTGTCTGTTTGTCTGTGTGTGAACAGAATATCTCAAGAACGGAACATCGTACGAACTTGAAACTTGAAACTTAAGTTACATACCACTACCGGACGCGACACGAACATTTTCATCAAAATCGGTCAACCGGAAGTAGTAGTTTATTCGTATAATTTTTCAGTTTTTTGCGATTTTCTCAAAAACTGGTCCTACGATTTTTTTTAAAATCGCCTATTTTACTCAATTTTTTATTCTCTACAAGATAGGGTAGGCGCCATGTTTGCTGAAATTCTCGGTGAGGCTGTTTTCACGTAAAAACGTTGTTTTTTTAAGATTACGGCTTTAATATAAATTTTAGCGCAAAAACTTATATAATAAAAGTTGTAGAGAATTTAAAAACCTACAACTTCTGTTTCAAACATTTTTTTGTATAACGCTTAGTTTAGCGGTAATTTGCGATTTTCTGTTTTTTTTCTCACGAAAATGTGAGAAAAATCGATTTTTTTAACATTTCGCTCTTAGTATGCATTTTACGACAAAAGTGTATATAATTAAATTTATAGAAAATTAAAAGATCTACAACTTTTATTTAAAGCATTTTTCTCTACAGAGCCTAGTTTAGCGTGAAAGCGTGATTTTCCATATTTTTAAGCCAAACTGAGTTCGATTGTCATTTTGCGTCATTCACTCATGATTAAAATAAGGTTATGTTTTTGAGGTTAGTTTTTGTTCATTTCTAATGTTTTAATACTAATGTTAGGTTTATTGTTAATTATTTTCATTGGCAAGAGAAAGATGTGTGAGTGTTTCACACCAGATTTTTATAATTATTAATATGTTGGATTAAATTGTTTTAGGACCGCCTACGTGGCATAGTGACTAGTACGCTAGCCTACAAAATGAAAGGTCCTGGGTTTGATTCCCGGCTAGGGTCTGGAAATGTTAACACGTTAAAACCCACCATTATAGTGCCAAAACCCACATTAGTTGCTAATCATCAAGCTCTTGATGTGACTTAAACTATAAAACAAAATTGTTATAAATACTATTCCAATATCTTAATATTTCATTTATGATTTGCAGGATTCCGTTGGCAGATTGTGTTGATCTGGAACATATTGCTGATATAACAACAATGTTTTCAGGCGCCGATTTATCAAGATTATGTAAAGAGGTAATTTCTAAATTTTTTTCCTTATGTAATCTATAAGTGTTTACGAGGTGTGGTAATTAAGTTCCAGGAATTTGTTAATAAAACACAAGCAGATTAAGTTACAAGCAAAATTTTATTATTGACCTTCACAATAAGCTCTCTCCAACTCTACACAACGATTCCAGTGTTGCTCTCACGATTGGAAGCAACTTTGGTAATCCTCCGAAGTTACTCCATTCAGCACTGCGGTTACACTTCCGTCAGCTCGTGTACGCCACCTTGTTGAGTTTCCTTGAGGTGCGACTTCATCTTGGGGAATAAAAAGAAGTTGCAGGAGGTGATAACAGGGCTTTAATAGGGTGGGTGCGGCAACATCGAAATGCCTTTTTTCGCCAAAACTCTTGGACAATGAATGACGAATGGGCTGGAGCGTTGTCATGGTGCAAGATCCGGCCATCCTTGGTGAGTTCAGGGTGGTCACATAAAGTGTGTGCTCACAGCCACTCCAGGGGGCCTACATAGAACTGTTCAGTCACTATCTGGCTGACAGGAACATATTATTCTTGATGAATAATGCCGCAGATATCGAAAAAAAGCTATCAACATTGCCTTCAGTCACGATTTTGACATCTTCGCTTTCGTTGCCCACTGCCAACCCTTTTCCTCCCACTGCTGACTTTGTTTACGGGTCTTCAGGTTATACTCAAATATCCAGATCTCATTTCCAGTGACTACCTGTATCATCCAATCTCTTTAGTCGCTCTCAACACTGACTTTAGTAGACACATGTAAATATAGTAGCCACAAAAAAAAAAGTTCTATTTCCTATCACGTGGTCAGCCAATTATATGACTGAAGCATTTAAGAACAGAAGAAGTAAAGGTGTAAAAGACATTAGTTATCTCCTCTGAGAGTCATGAATTTCATTATACAACCAGACCCTGTGGTGAATGAAGTGAAAGTGTCATTTGCTGTATGGAAAGTAAATGCTTTTCAGAGGGACTGGCATGCTGTTAAGCGTACTTTTCCACTCAATGAGGAAGGCACAGGTAAACCACCTTTTTCCTTGCTTTACTTAGTAAAGCCTCTGTAGGTTCAAACCAGCCTTTCGGCTGGTGACGTAAACAAAATATGGTGATAAACATTTAGTCTAGAATTATCCCTTACATCATCATACAATGTACAAAATTCTTTCTTTTTTTAAGGCTGGTTTGGTTGCAATGACGCAGGATGGAATGGATATTGAAAAAGTCAGACAGAGACATTTCTTGAGCGCTTTTCATAATATGAAACCTTCACTTACAAAAAATCAAGTCAGTTTTTACAAGGATTTCAATTTTTAGGTAATCAAATAGTTACGCTTTAATTTTTTTTGTTAAATTGATTGCTATTTGTTGAATTGTAAATTAATTTTGTAGATACTGTATTTTTATTGAAAATTACAACGCCTTATATGGAATACTAGTTTTTGTGTATGTTTTGAAAAAAAACCAATTTTGATTCTTTTGTATAATAATTCTAATATTAATCCCGAATTCTCTGAGGTTTTATATTTTTGCATATCTCGTCAAAGTTTAATAAGAATGAATACCTAGAAGTGCAAAAGTAAACATGGGTGATGTCACTACTAATAGCTCAATGAAGGGAATAAAGGGATGGATGATAGCATTTATGGAACAGGTGGTTTTTTATAAAGTAACCCAGCTGTAATGTGTCTGATGTTGTAATTGTAGTTTTAGAATGTTTTTATAAACTTTAAAAATAAGGATTAAAATAAGGTTATATTTTTTTGAAGTTAGGTTTCTGTTTATTTAAAGTGGCTTCAACAATTTGATCATTAGCGACTATGGTGGGTTAAGAAACTGTAATGATGGGTTTTGGTATGTAATAATTTCCAGGCCCTAGCCAGGAATCCAACCCGAACCTCTGCTTAGTAGGCTAGAGCACTATCCACTATGTCACAGAGGCATCCATTTTCCCGTTTGTTACGTTGTTTAATAATGTTAGGTTATTTTGTTCATTATTTGCATTGGCAAGAGAAAATCGTGTGAGTGTTTCACACCAGATTTTTTTTTTTTTTTTTTTTTTATGTTATTTCAGTTAGTTTGTACGTTTTAGGTTCAGGGGGTCTGAAAACGTGTAGATCTGGTGAAAACTAGATTTCGAAAAATTGACAAGTAAACAATACTTCCTTTCCTATATATTCATATAGACAAGAGAAAGTAAAAATTGCTTTATTTCTCATCACTACTATTATCTAACATGAGTTTGTTCTAACCTGCTTACATCCTCAATGCTGCTACAACCTGCTTACTGTCTGGCGCAGCCTAAGGGCTGGTTGATGAAAATCTAACCATTACCTCTTACTTTATGTATAATTAGAATATTTTATATTGTACATGTTAAAGATTTTTGCCACTATGGTAACATAACTTCTTTTTTTACTTATTTTGCTTATAAATTTTTATGTGATCAGAAAATAAGTTAAATTTTTGATATATCTTTGTCTGCCAAAATTAAAATGTCGGCCAAATTTTATGGAGATATCTCATTACTGAGAAAAATGTATGTCATATATTTCAAATTACTCAAGTGTTTGATAGGTTTACTGTATGGCAAAATGAAAATTTGTCAGATAAGTAGAGAGTAGCGTAGGATATTTTTTATACTAAGCTAATGTTTTGTTGAAAAGGAAGAAAACGTTATTGTTACTCATTTATTGTCATAAATATATTATATATGTTGTACATTTCCATAACAACTCTGAGATTTGTGTTTTGGCTGCCGAGCAAGCCTAATAATGAATGGGGTATACTGAGAATTGTGTAAACTAGGCACACTGTATGTACGAGATATTACATGTCCATCTTTAATTTCGTTGTATGTTACTTCAGCCATTAATAACCAGTTTTATCTACTTTTTTAAGTGAAACTTTTTGGTAATTATATAGAATCAGGGCCCGTCACCGGTTGTCACGATTTTTTTTTTAAATTGATACTTTTTTGTGTGCTGAATCTGAATATGAAATTATTTTTCCCTGCAAATGAACAGGAAATTAGTTATAAGCCCTTTTATGTCACGAAACTTCATAACCTCACTTTCTCATATTAATTTCGCTGATGAATTTATTTTCACTGATATTGAATTCAAATACGCAATAAAAAGTAAATATTATTCTACACATACAATTTTAATTTACACTAACTAATAATTATGGGATTGAACATTATTATTTGTAGATTTAAAAAAATGCTGAACAACCAACCTATAAACTGTTGTTCATAAAGTAAATATGTTGTGATGTCATATCTGATGTCATTAGTATACTAATTGAGCATAGAGGAAAGTTTTTTCCTCTTTGACCAAAAAATGTGCATCTCAGTATATACTGTCTGTTAAACGATAACCTCATTATTAATAGGTTATTGGTTGTTATATGCATTTATAGGCGGGTGTAATAATTAATAAATCGGTAAACCAATTATTGTCGGTAGGTTAGGTATTGGTTGTTTTATGCATCTAAATCTACGCATAGTAACCGATTACCTACTCACTATATACTGTCTACTAAACGATAGCCTTATTTTAAATAGGTTATTGGTTGTTATAGGCATTTATAGGTGCATATTGGTATTCCTGTGGTTGATTGGTATTCCTTTTGCCGAGAGGTATTCATTGACCATATCGTGAATACCTCGAAAAATAGGTGGACCCAACAACACCGTGGAGATTGATGAGGCCAAGTTCGGCTAAAGGAAATACAACCGATGTCGGCTGGTGCAGGGTCAGTGGGTGTTTGGAGGCATTTAACAGGAAACTGGCGATAGTTTTTTGGTACCGGTAGAATCGAGGGATTTAAATACTCTTTTGCGTATTATCAAGGAGTGGATTCCACCAGGAACAATAATCATCTGCGACTGTTGGAAGTCATATAACTGCCTATCTGACGAGGGTTACCGGCACCTAACAGTTAACCACATGTACAACTTTGTCGATCAACAGACGGGCGCTAACACAAATGCCATTGAAAGAAGGTGGTGAGAAGTTAGGAATGTCATACCTCGGTACTGGGTGAGGAAAAATCACTTTGTGGGATACCTGGCTGAATTGCAATTTTCAAATGCCGGTATCCAAAACATGTGGAGAGGTTACATAATTTCTTCTGTGCGGCCTCTGCTTTGTACCCACCAAAATATTAGGAGGTCAGTGTATATTTACATTCATAATTAATGAATTAAAATTAATAAATAATCAATTAGTAAAAATTAATGAATTGTTTTATTTTTAATAAATTATTAGTATTGTTTAACCTATATTCAATCTTTGTTAAAGAAAACTATAATAGAGCATTTGTGACTTCATATTCATAATGGAGTTTAAATATGTTGAATAGGTTACTGTTTGTATTCAACAATAACCAATTCAATTAATGTAAATTGACCGTTATTTATCAATTGTAAAACAATATTAAGATAAACCTAGTTAGTTAGCATATTAAAATTTGAAAATAAATTAAAATTTAATTCAATAAAATATAAAGTAACGGGTAAGTGAGGTTATGTAGTTTCATGACATAAAAGGGCTTATAACTAATTTCCTGTTGATTTGCGGGGAAAAATAATTTCATATTCGGATTCAGCACACAAAAATGTATCGATTTAAAAAAAAAATCGTTGCAATCAGTGACGGGCCCTGATTCTATATAATTACCGACATTTTAAGGAAGTAACACTGTTTCTTTACTAGATAGTAGGAATCATTAACAATATGTGCAGTGACAAGCCCTGCCCCTGATGTCACTGGTCCCTAGCGACAGCTAACGCACGATGCATACAGGGTCGGTCTGTGATGTTTACTAATCTTAATACAATCTGTAATAGTTAACTAGTCTTTAATGGTGTGTTGTGCGATTGCCGGGTGTTCTCATCACGATAGACACCAAAAGGAAATGAGCATTATAAATTTTACCATTTTCCAAAGGCCATTGAAACTAAATTGAAGTGGATAAATGCTTGCAAGCGGGCCGATTCATTTTTTGCTGATAGTGGTTGCATGTGTTAAATACATTTCGATGAATTGGATTATGTACGCGATTTAAAAGTCCGAGTTGCTTCATCTTTCATTAAAACGTGTCTTAAAGACGAATTCAGTCCCACTTTAAATTTGCCGATTTGTAATGCCGTTCTACGTTTGGTAAACCCGACTTATAGTGAACGTAAAAATCGAGCTGAGAAACTATACGCTCATAAGGAAGTTTATGATATTTTGAACTCATCATTCTTTTACAACACAGGCAGTTTGCAAAATGAAGGGATAGCTGTAGTGGAAGGTAGGCCTCGTTTTAATGCAGAACCGCCAAATTTGAATGCTGCGCAGTCATAGAGGAAACTGATCTCTTAAAACGTGAAAACGCTGAATTTAAAGAAGAAAACAAGTTATTTAGAAAAAACTTCAGGCCGCAAACGTAGAATTATTAAAATTGATTTTCCACGTAAAAATACTTAAACCACTATGTTTGTAAAAACAATGCAGAAATCCTACTGTCACTACGCACCGGCCGAGTTGTTGGGAACCAGACTACATTATCTTATATCTCACAGCAGCTGCGCATGACTGCTACCATCTAGTATAGTAACCGTGGGAAGTAATTACAGGAAGCCCTGTACAACCCAAACTAATAAAATCCGTGGCTGTTAGTATTATAAAAAATTTGGTTGATCAAGCGTTCAATTCAAAGGAACCGGATAGAGAATCAAGGGGAGTTTTGGAAGCCAAAATAAATCCCGTAACTATTTCTATTTTTATGCAAAGAATGGTTTTATTACATTATTAATACAAACATTTTAAGTACTGTGACACTTATCGCTAAGGTCCATTTCGGGATCTAGGTTATTAAATAATTAATACACTAAAGTTTACAATTACAAATATTTATTACACTAAACGATTTACAAAATAAATAATAAACTAATATAATAAAGTAATACAATAAATAACTTAATTTACTTAAAATAAATAATAAACAATAGATAACTTAATAATTTACTTAGCACTACTTACAACCAATTTTATAGACTACACATACAAAAAAAAAATGAGACTGAATACACAAAAACTGGATTTAACACAGATGCACAATAACTTTTCAAAATACACCCACAAACAAAGACAGTATAACAATCGTTGACCAACACGATGCTCGGAAATTCACCTTCACTACGTCCGATACCTACTCGTCAAAGATCAAACGAATACTGACTGACCGCGCTCGGGGGTCTCTTTTATACTCATTCAAAAAGATCATTCTAGTAAAGCAGGGAAACTTCATGCAAATAATAAAGTACAAAAAAATAACCCTTTATAAGTGAGTGCTAGAAAAATCCATTGTAAACACATCAACAATAGGTCTTTTGTAAATAGAAGTTGTTACAGGTCTCTTTCATAAATAGTTGTACACAATACCCTTTTATCATATACAATATGTCCTATTAAATCCTATTAAATAATTTTTATGAATAGGCATACATTTATTGTCCTATAGTCACTTGTTACTATTTCACTCTATTATCCTCTCTTACTATTTTCATGAATGAAATTCTAGAACCTTCGCGAACCATGTCTTCTCAATATTGTCACAGTACTATACAGTATAGGAATACTGCATCGATAAATTTTAACTTAAAAATAAATAATAAGACTTGGAATATCAATAAATAATTGAATAAATACATCAATACTGTACTTTAGCAGAAGTACAGTGACTCATACTTATTATGTACCTTTAAATACATATTCTATACCATTTTTCAAAGTCGATGAGCTCGGAACGTATACATTGCCCCCTACCCACTTCATAGCTAGCCAATGACTTGCCAGCAACAGTGCCAATACTTGCTCTCATAGTTCTGTTATACATTTTGTAAACCACTTTTTTTTGGTTTTTCAATGAAATTGAGAAAAGAAAAAGCTTGTTAATAATTGATTTAATTTTCTCTTAAATTCTGAGGGCATCAATAACCATCTTTTTTTTGTTGGAAAAGGCATTGTTACATGTAAAAGCTCTCAAGATGTTTAGGCCCGATAATTTGTTATCGCCGCTATTGGCAATAAATATAGGTAGCAGATAACTCCACACAGTCGTTGAGTGAGAGTCGTGCCGTGCGGGTCGCTTGTTACCGCTGTCTCGTAAAACCGCTTTATGACCGCTGTTCTTATAACCGTGAATTCGGAACACCGCAATTTGGAAACTCCTTGTACCTTATCCCTGCGCAGGTGGTATTCCTTTTATTTTATTTGTCCTTGTCTTGGAAAAAGGGGTAAGTCAAGTTTTCATTATATTTTACTTCGCATATATTATATCATTAAATTATTTTACCGCAATACAGTCCACTGTCGCTCTATTAAATAAAACACAGCGGCAACCACAAGAGTTGCAGGAGTTTTCCTCCTGAATTTTGTTTTAGTCTTGTGTTCATTTAAACAAAAGCAATCAAGTGTTATGTTTCTTTAATGACCATTCTAGATAGTTAAATAGTATATTACACATCCTTGAATTTTAAAAATTTAAAACAGATTTGGGCAAAACGATTTATTCATTGTCTCCAAATTAATATTTTAAAAATGATTATTACAGTTTTATAAGGATTTTGGGTGCGTATTTAAAAATATTTTAAATATAACAAACAATTCAATGCAGTAGAGTTCTTTTTGTCAAAACTACTGATGTAAGACTTTTATATCAATATTTTAAAGTAAAACACAATGTGTTTTTCAGTTCAGAAGATGTTGATATTTTAGCAGTGAAGTATACGAGAACTGGTACTAAATTGTTTACTGGAAGTGCAGATGGTCTTGTAAGGTATTACTCATCTGGAACATTTCAACTGATGGGTAAAGTCGGTACAGAATTGACTGACCCGCAATTGGAAAGGCATCCTGTTACTTGTATTGAGTCATTTCCATCATTAACAACGGTAAAGGATTATTGGTGTTTAGTCACATGTAAGAAAGTAACTTCAATATTTTTAATATTTTTCTACATTTTCAACATTTGTCTAATAAAACGTATCTCTATAATGTATCTGGTGTGAAACACTCACATCACTTTCTCTTGCCAATGCAAATAATTAACAATATAACCTAACATTAAAAATAAACAAAAAACTAACCTCAATAAACATAACCTAATTTTAATCATGAGTGAAAGATGCAAAATGAAAATCAACCTCAGTTTGACTTAAAAATACGGAAACACTCTTTCACGCTAAACTAGGCTCTTTAGAGAAAAATGCTCGAAATAAAAGTTGTAGATCTTTTAATTTCTTATAAATTTGATTATATACTCTTTTGTCGTAAAATGCATACTAAGGCTGAAATCTTTAAAAAAAAATCGATTTTTTTTTTTACACATTTTCATGAAAAACAAAACAGAAAATCACTAATTACCACTAAACTAAGCATTATACAAAAAATGTTGAAATAAAAGTTGTAGGTTTTTAAATTCTCTACAACTTTTATCATCATACATTTTTGTGCTTAAATGCATATTAAAGCCGCAATCTTAAAAAAAACAATTTTTATAAGAGAAAACAGCCTCCTCAAGAATCTCAGCAGACATGGCGCCTACCCTATCTTGTAGAACATAAACAATTTATTAAATGACACGATTTAAAAAAAAAGTCTTAAGAGCCATTTTTGAGAAAATCGCAAAAAAGTGAAAAAAATGACATGAATAAACTACTACGTCTGGTTGACTAATCTTGATGAAAATTTTCGTGTCGGGTCTCATAGTAGTATCTAACTTAAGTTTCAAGTTCGTACGATGTTCTGTTCACACAGACACACACACACCAATCGCTAAAAACATGTTTTTTTTGGGTTCAGGGGGTCTGAAAACGTGTAGATCTGGTGAAAACTCTGTTTTGAAAAATCAACATGAAAACAATACTTTTCTTCCTATATATTCATATAGGCAAGAGAAAGTAAAAAACTTGCGTAATTAACGCTATGAGATCCAAAAGGATGAAGAAAGATCCTTTTAGGATCTTACAATAATTTGGATCCTAAAGGATCTTTGAACACTTCTGATTAAGATTTACTTTATAGATATCTTACATAAATGTCATATCAAAATTTCACCATGAGGGTCAATTCATGTAAAGTGGTTCAGAAATAATGATTTGGTTGCTGGAAAGTAAAAGTAGAAAAACAAAATTGAAAACTGACTTTGGATTTCGATTACCAAGTTTGAGGTTATTTTGCACCCTTTAATGTTAATCTTTGGCATTTATTTATTTAATTTAATTGTTTGCAACAGGCCTACCACGGCCCAATTACAGAAACAATATTTCATTACACAGCAAAAGACAATACAAACGTAAAAAGAAAAGAAAAGGAGGGAAAAATACAATCAAAAATAGTCAATAATGCAAACAGAATAAATATACCTAAATCAGTATTATACACTAAGATTTCACAAATAATTTATTGATTAATAATCATGATAGAGGTCCAAAACAAGACAAAAAAAATTAACACACACATAATGTGGAATTGCTTAGAAACTTATATCTTGAAAGACTTAAGAATGGCTGACCTATACGATGCTCGGCTCTGACAAAATGGATCTATTGCCCCAATTCTGTACATGATATTATAATTGACTATCATGCAGTTAACCGGCGAATAAGCTGCACAATTAGTGGAAGAAGATGTGTGATAAAACATTTTTTTTGAACGGTTACAAAAACTTGGGACGCAAAAAGGAATTTTTCTAAGCGTATAAGGATCATTTATTTCATCACACAATAATTGTTTTAAATACATTAGTGAAGCTAATCGATGCCTATTTTACAGTGTTTGCATTTGAAAGGTGTTTAGTAAAGTATTATATGGAATTGTAAAGGAGTAGATACGGTTCTGGTTATAGTATAGATAACAGAGGAATTTAATCTGAAGTTGCTCTATGGCATGAATGTGGACAGCATAATATGAACTCCAAATAACTGAACCAAATTCTAAAACTGACACGATAAAAGAAAAATAAAGGATTTTTAGAGCAGAAATGTTATTTAAATTCCCACAACTTCTTTTATTAAAACCCAACAACCGACTAGCTTTCTTAATAATGTTAATGCTAGTTGTGTGGTTATTAAAAGATAAAACTTCCATTTATTTGGCAACATATAACTACTTAGAGACAAATTAAAGATAAATGCTAGTGGTTTAGACAGAATATGGGAGCAAGCCTTTAATATATATGGGGGAATGTTATCAGGGCCAAAAGAGCAATGAGAGGGCATAAGTCTAATAGCATCCTCAACCTCCCGTTCAGTGAAGCTCGGAATAAAAATGAGATTAGAGTTCAGTGAATATGAAGGATTGAGCTGAGGTAACTCATCATACTTACCATAAACACTGCTAAAATATTCAGCAAAGGCAGCTGCACTTGACGCATCACTACCACAGAGGTTGCCATCTGCTGATTTGATCAGACCCCGTGTCACCTGCTCGCGCTCATTCTCAAGGAAACGAAACAATTCATTAACTCTATTATTAGCTATGCTATTTTCAGTTTGACGCAAGTACAAGGAGTAGGCCTTCTTAATTTTAAATTTGAGCTCCTTACGAACGGATTTGAATTTATCCGAATAGAAGTTATTGCTACCGTTTTTAAGTTTTTTTATGAATCCCTTTCCGTTGTTTTGATAAGTTTAATTATTTCTACTGTAAAACAAACCGGATATTTACAATTAGGGCGAGTTCTCTTTTTAGGTATTGTTTGATGCATTATAGAATATATAATATCATAGAACGCGTCAACCGCCACATTAGGATCCGCCTGTTCATACAAATGTTCCCAATTTTGTTGATACAAAAGGCGATAAAATAAATCTGGTATAAAATGTACTGGACCAGATATATGGTTTGGTTTCTGCTTGAAAGATTGGTGTTGGTTTAAACATTGTAGGAATAATATAACTCGAAATAATCATGTTTTAATGAACCTCCGAACAGCTGATCTTGTAACACAAAAAAAGACCACCACTGGTAAAATTTTTTAAAAAACAAATTGAATAAGGTAAGTTTTAAACTGTCAACATTTGCAGGATCATTAATTTTTTTAATGATCCAACAACTAGTCCTGGACCAGTCAAAATAGATTGACCCATGAATGGGTAATTTTAATGATACAGTACTTTAATTTTTTACTTTCTCTTGTCTATATGAATATATAGGAAAGAAGGTATTGTTTTCATTTTGATCTCTTGCCTATGTGAATATATAGGAAAGAAAGTATTGTTTTCATGTTGATTTTTGAAATTGCGTTTTCACCGGATCTACATATTTTCAGACCCCCTGAACCCTAAAAACATGTTTTTAGAGATTGGGGTGTGTGTGTGTGTCACAAAAAAACTAATTGGGTAATTTTTTTTATTTGAGTGAATAGAATGTCTCAAGAACGGAGCATCGTACGAACTTGAAACTTAAGTTAGGTACCACTAGAAGACCCGAAACGAACATTTTCATCAAAATCAGTCAACCGGAAGTAGTAGTTTATTCGTGTCATTTTTCACTTTTTTGCGATTTTCTCAAAAACTGCTCCTATGATGTTTTTAAAAAATTGCCTCATTTACTAAATTTTTTATGCTCTACAATATAGGGCACCATGACCGATTTTGATGAAAAGTTCATGTCGGGTCCTCTAGTGGTATCTAACTTAATTTTCAAGTTTCAAGTTTGTACAATGTTACGTTCTTGAGATATTCTGTTCACACAACACACACACACACACACACACAGACCAATCGCTTCAAACATGTTTTTTTTGGGTTCAGTGGGTCTGAAAACATGTATATCCGATGAAAACTCAATTTTGAAAAATCGACATGAAAACAATACTTTCCTTCCTATACATTTATATAGGCAAGAGAAAGTGAAAATGCGTTTATTTTATTGTAAGACATAACCTACGATGATATAGTTTACAAACAGAATTGTAAAATTAAATGAGTAGTGAACTGTTGTTTTCATTGTACTACATGTCACATCGCCCTTTTGTACTATAATTTAATATTGCTTATTTTGAGTGTGAAAACCTCAATTTATCATTGTACAAAAACCATCACCACACAGCCTATTTTGGCCGTAGAGGCAATAATGAATGTTTTTTGAATCTGCAGTGTACTTTTAAAAATTTGTGCTTGTAAAGGTTTTTTTAGATTGCAATATATCGCCGCTGATAAATAATTAAACTCGTTAAAGTTTGTATTTTTAGAATCTAAAAAATATATTCTTTTTACTGATACAGACTAATTTGCGACAAATACCTTCCTATCTTTACACATAATTTTAGAAAACTTTACATATTTAAGAGATTTACTTCAATTTTTTAAAGCTTAAACTTAATGCTCATACAAAAAAAATGGTACTGGTAAATACAGCATATTTGAAGCTTTAAAAGCCATGTCAAACTTTCATTATGACTTGCATAACAACTGAGTTGGTTGTAATCATCTAAACCCTTACATTGAGCGGCGCAGCAGAGGTAGAGTGCACCCTTAATATTGATATTTTAGTCAAAATCACTAAATTTTCACCTCAGTCCTTCCTTTAAATTAAAGTTAACTTGTTACAAAACTTAACAGTATTTATTAAATTAAATTACAGCTACCGATGGCACCATTAAACTATGGAACATGCACAAACAAAGACTTTTGGCTACTATCACTGAAGATCAACAAATATATGGAATTCATAATTATCCATTTGCAAATAAATTTGTATCTTATGGAGATGATACGATGATCAAATTGTATGACCAAGAAACGATGAGGCTTTGTCAAACTTTTGGAAGTACGAAGTGAGATATTATGTTTTACTGTAGATGAACCTTATTTGTATAATTGCATTATCGACTGCGACGTTAAGTTGCAATATCCTCAGCTTAAGTTATTTAAAAGAATTAATGTATAGTATTTGCCCGTAACAGGCAGGTGGAGTGTTAAATTATTTGCACTCGATCTGCTAGTTACAAGGCTACAAAAAATAGTTCTGTTTTCACTTGGTCCGCCAATTATATAACTGAAGCATTTAAGAACAGAAGAGGTAGAGGTTAAAAAGACACTATAACCAGTGTCGCAAGATAATGAAATTCAAGGTCACTCACTGTTATTAGCTCCTCTTCGCCCCTCGCCTATTAGATTATTTACCTATTATTATTATTATTTGTTAAGTAATCTTCACTTGTGCTAATACGCTTAGTGGCGCTTATATGCGGTTATTTCAAATTTATGCGTGACGCCTCTCATTTTGTCGTATTTTATTCCAATTTATGCTGAATCATGTGGGGCTACTCACTGTTGCATCATCTCTCTACGTCATCCCAGTATCCTTCTCCCACTACTCATCCTGTGTTTTCCGCATCCTTTGTTTCTTACTGCTCGTGGTGTCTTACAAGTTTAAGGATGGTTACATTACGCTTTTGCTCTCCAATAGTTATTATTGGAGATTGCTTTATGTTGTGCTGTCTTGATTATGTACTGTAATTAATTCAATTCATGTACTGTTTTATATGTGTTAGTTAGCTAGCAAACTTAACGATTTAGCGAGCGTTGCTTCTGTTTAGTGCTTTACGATCTACAAGTCTTGAATGAACCGTTTATGCTACGCCGTTGCGCTGTGGTAAGTAACCATTTTAAATTGCACAGTAGTAAGTTACTACGTTCAGTGATTCCCGTTTGTTCCTTGTTTTCATTCGTCGTTCCGTAATCCAATTTATCCTGGCTTATTCGTATAATTTTAACGTTTGTCTTGTTACCTAATCGTCTGGTCGTGAGCACCGACCTACCTAAATGCGCTCTGGTTCTCCGGAAAATACCACATTAAATAAATTATTAATTGGTTATATCAATTTTCAAGTTCAGGTCACCCCAGACTTAACATTATTATTATTATTATTTTTATTAGATGGTAAAACTTTTTTGAAAGGAAGATGCTAAGTATTCAATGGTTCATTCTTCATCCTGGCTTGTCCTTCTTCCTGTTAGCCGAGTACTCCGTCCTTTCCTCATTCCACTTAGGTCTAAACTATTGGTTGCAATTCTGAGAGAATCTCCCACTTATCTACTTTCTTTCCGAAGACATCCCTGTTTAAAATCTCCTGTTCAGTTGTATTCAGCCATGTTAGATCCTTTTTGACATTTTCCGCCCAGGGTCGTGAGCCAGTTAGAGAAAATAAATATTTTAAAACACTGTTAGTCGGTGTTCTGAAAGTCCGATAATGTAACCATAAAATTTCAAATGTTTATTTACCTATTATTATTATTATTATTATTTTTATTATATGCCTATTATTTATTTGGTAGATTATCTACCAGTGTTGTCATATATTATGCCTTGTTATGTGACAGATGACATGATGGTTCATGCAGTGACCTTGAAGCTGATTTTTTTTTTGTGACCCAGATTTATCTCCTCAGAGAGTAATGAATTTTATTATACAGCCAGACCCTGTGGTGAATAAAGTGATGTTGTCATTTTCAGAGTGGAAAATAGATGGGTTTTAGATGACCTGGCTTGCTGATAATCATACTTTTACAGTCAGTGAGGAAGGGAATTGTAAACCACCTTCATTCCTCGTTTTATTTTGTGAAGCCTCTAGAGGTTCAAATCAGGTTCAGCTGATGACCTAAATTACAATTATAGAGGCAAAATAAACATTTACTATAAATAATACCTTATGATCTGCTAGTTTTGAAATCTCCCTGCTTACATCTGAGTCTGAACTACATTTTAGCCAAGTATATTTTGAACTCTATGTACAAGGGACTTTCAATAATAAACACAACAAATTAATATAGAGAAAAATGGTTTATTCCATGACAATGAAATTTTTGAGGGTCAAGGTGATTGTGAACAATGTCTACCAACATACTCAAACAAAAAGTTGGAAAAGCTGTGATAAGGTGGAAATGTAGTGGCAGTCTTTCAAAAGGTGTGATTCTTTTCCATGACAACGTGTCCACCCCTACACTGCACAGAGAATTAGAGAAGTGCTCAAGAAGTTGGGTTGGGAATTTTTGCTTGATTCTCCTTACAGCCCAGACCTTGAACCATCTGATTTTCATTTGTTCGGCCCCTTCAAAATTTTTTTTTGCTGCAAGAAGTTCAACAACAACGATATGGTCAAGAAGTGGTACTTGTCCTAAAAGCAAAGTAAAGATTTCTACACTTCAGGAATCAGAAATCTCGTAGAACAGTTGGACATGTGTCTAAATATTGCTTCTATTTTACATTGAATGTGAATTAGAAGAATCATAAGAAAAATACTTTTGTGTGTTATAGTGTGGTTGGAAAAATTGATGGTCATACATCAAGAATATTTTCAGTTAATTTTCATCCAAGGCACCACAATGAATTTGTTTCTGGTGGTTGGGACAATACTTTACAATTCTGGGATTTACGTTCTCCTGCAGCAGTCAGATATATTCCTGGGCCTCATATTTGTGGCGATTCTGTTCGTATCAGACCTAACGGTAAAGAGGTAAGTGTATTCTAAACTGATATTTTTTAATTGATACAGAAACTTGTCTAGATCATTAACAAAAATTGTTACTTTGTTGTCAGTTATTTTAATTTAGGAAATACCTACTAGTCTTCTTCTTTTGATGTCTTCTCCTAGAAAGTTGACAATCATAACAGTAATTTTTTATGCATTGCTGCCTTTAATAGTGCCATAGAAGAGCAACTATTATAGTCTTTGAGGTTTTTAACGAAGACGTTCTTAGTCTTCCTATACTTCTCTCTCCTGCTAACTTTCCCTGTATTACATTACATTACATTACATTACATTCCTTTGTTGCCATTATAAACAAAAATGTCATTTAGCATTGTCACAAACAAACGTTAATATCACAAACATTACAAACAAAAATTATTCAATACAATTGCAAAAACACAACTAACATCATACTACAATAAGCTAATATACATGCATATACCAAGATCTTGGATTATTAATTTCAAAATATAAAATAATATTTAATAAACTTAAAAATTTGATTAAAATTCTTTTTATATCATAAATACATAAAAATCACAAAAACCCAAAATACAGCTGTCAAAACTCATTGCAGAGAAGAAACATGGGAAAAACAATTACAACAATGAAGATATCCACTCTATATCTCCAAACGTGTAGAGAGCACTAAATAATTGCCATTACCTTTCTTTAAACTCATCTGTAGAGCACAAGCACTTTTTTATCAAAAAGTTCTTTACTTCAGCTTTAAAATTAATTAAGTGTTTTTAATCATGTAGCAAACCATTAAACAGGATTGTACCTTTTATAAAAGGGCTCTTTAAAGTTAAAGAAAGATTATACTGATCTCTAAAAATATAATTTTTTCTTCTGGTATTATAATTATGTACATTACAGTTCAATGTATTACTTGTATTATATCTAGATTCAAGTAAGCACTAATAAACAAATAACGAATAAACAGTTAAAATATTATTACTAACAAAGATATCCCTACATGACAGCCTGCTTGGCAACCCATATATTATTCTTATTGGTCTTTTTTGAAGGACAAATACTCTGAAAGTTCTGTTTACCTGTGGCACCCCATACAAGCAGTCCATACGACACAAAAGGGAAGAAAAGACCATAATAAACTTTCACAAGAACATCAAGATTCACATATCTGGACAAATTTCTCAGTAAAAACAAACTAGAGTTCAGCTTATTGCAGATGGCATTAACATGGTCTACAAACTTAAAATTTGAATAAATAGCAATAGGCAATGACTTGTTTCCAAATGTTCCAATAAATTTGAATCAACTATGCCTGTAGCGCTAACCCAACACTACCACTAAGAAGGGATTATTATCAATTACAGCAGATGGTATTTCTCGTCAAACAACATATCTGAAATATTTCAGTTTTTGTCTCATTATTGTGTTAGTCAATTCTAGTTCTTTGTGTATCTGATAAGGATTTCATCGTTTGTCCTTTTCTCGGTCCATGATGTCAGTGACACATGTCTTATTTATAATTCAAAGACATAAATTTTGTCTTTTCCTTAACTCTTAAGAGTCATAAGTTTCTATTACATACAAAATGACAGAAAAGATGTAGTATCTGAATCTTATTTGGACTTGTATACTTCAAACTTTTCTGAATAATAAAATTTGGCTGATAGAATGAGAACGAAGGGTTAATCGACATTTTTTTATACAAAATATTTTGTTTGTTTTGATATACGAGGTGTGGCTATTAAATAATGAGACTGACGTAAAAAATTTTATTTTGATTTTATACATAATCACTTATTGTCACCTTCAATATACACTCCTTCTCTATCCCTACAACGCTCCATGCGAATTTTCCAGTGTTGGAAACTGTGCTGGAAGTCATATTCTGTCAGCTCCTTCAGGACACAAGCCGCTTTCTCTTTTATAGCTTCCACAGACTTAAATCTTGTCCCTTTTAATGCAGATTTCACCTTAGGGAACAGGTAGAAGTCATATGGTTCAAGATCTGGTGAATAAGGTGGATGTTCTAACACTGAGATGCTGTACTTGGCTAGGAACCTCTTGACAGATAACGCAGAATGAGCTGGCGCATTGTCTTGGTGGAGAACCCATGATTTGTCCTTCCACATTTCAGGGAATTTTTTTCTTACTCTTTGACGTAGTTTAGAAAGTACCTCAAGGTAGTAGTATTGATTAATTGTTTGACCTTCAGGAACCCAGTGAAGGTACACAATCCCATGGATATCAAAAAAAAAAAAACAATCATCATTGCTTTAAATTTTGACTTGCTCATTTGAGCTTTTATGGCTCTTAGTGAAGTTCGGCTCTTCCAGTGCTTCACTTCATTGGTGCTTCGTTTCTGGATCTTAAGTAAAGAACCAAATTTCATTACATGTTATTATCGTTTCCAAAAAATTTGGGTCATTTTCAATCGCGTACAAAGTGTCAGTACAAACATTTTTGAGTGGCACGTGTCCTGAAGGAGCTGACAGAAGATGACTTCCAGCACTGTTTCCAACTGTGGAAAATTCGCATAGAGCGTTGTAGGGGTAGAGAAGTAGTGTATATTGAAAGTGACAATAAGTGATTATGTAGAAAAAAATAAAATTTTTTGCAACGTCAGTCTGGTTATGTAATAGCCACACCTCGTATGTTGTTTAGGTCAACAGCCGAAAGGCTGGTTTGAACCTCTAGAGGCTTTACTAAATAAAAATGAGAAGTGAGGTGGTTAACTATTGCCTTTCTCACTGAGTTGAAAGATTATGCCTATCAACATGCCAAGCCCTCCAAAAAGCACATACTTTCCACCCTGCTAATGACACCTTCACTTCATTCACCACAGGGCCTGGCTGCATTATGAAATTCATTACTCTCAGAGGAGATAACTCTGACTAGGGTCTTTTACACCTCTACCTGTTCTGTTCTTAAATGGGTCAGTCATATAATTGGCTAACTATGTAATAAAAAACAACTATTTTTTGTAGCCCTGGAACCAACAGATTGAGTGCAATTAATTTAACACTCCACCTGTCCGTTATTGGCATGTTTTGATACATAGAATATGAAAATGAAGCGTGCGCTAAGGTGTTGTGAAACGCGTGGTATATAGGGCAAGAGAAAGTAAAAAAAGTTAAATATTGAGCCAATCAACTTTTATTAGCTGTTTTATTTAGCAATTATTATTTTTTGTTCTAATAAGTAATATTTATTTTTGAAGAATAATTTCTGTTACAATTTTATTTTCAGATATTAACTGGTTCATATACGAAGGATTGGCCGCTACAATTATTTGATTATAGATCGGGAAGATTAATTGCTAATTTAGAAGTAGATTCGTTTAGTAATGCAATGGTAAATATCTTAATTAACTTGTCAACTGTCTTGTCAACTTGTTAACTTGTCAAATGGCTGTCTCCGTAGTGTAGTGGTAGTGTGTTTTTTTTTTGCGCCCTGGAGACTCCAGGAGGAGTATAGGACATGTCGTCAGATATAACACCTGAAATACATATAAGAATCACACAATGTATCACTACTATCAAGAAAGAAATTCTTGTACGCTATAAAAAGTTTCACCGACCAAGTAATTTTTCAGATTTTTTTTTAAAGGAATTCAAATCCTCACAACATTTTAAAAATTGGGGCAATTTATTCATGAATTTTCTCCCTGCATAAGTAGGTTTTTGTTCAAACAATTTTGTGGAGTGATTAGCCACATAATAATCATTCCTGTTTCTCGTGTTATGATTGTGAACATTGAAATTCTGCATAAAATTATTTTACCTAATATACATAATCACCTCAAAAATGTAGAGGGAGGGAACTGTAAGCAATTTAAGCTCCTTAAATAATGGCCTGCATGAGGTTAGCTGGTTAGCTCCCACCGTACACCTAATAGCTTTCTTTTGAATTTTAAAAACCCTATTCATATTACCCATGCTACCCCATACTAAGATACCATAACGGATATGAGACAGAATGAGGCCATGATAAGCTGCCATCAGTAATTTTTTATCATTTAATCTGGCAATTTGTTTTAGTGCAAGTACCCCAGATGATATTTTACTACAAACTTGATTGGTATAGAAGTCCCAAGACAAAGATCTATCTAGAGATACGCCCAGGAACTTCACTGTTTCTACATGCTCTAAACTGTTATTGTGAATAAATACATCCACTTCTCTACTTTCTTTAACGTTATATTTATTTTTCAACTGTGCAAGTTCTGACACTTTTTCCCATTAACTGTTAATAACATTTGATTCAAGAACTAGCCTACAACGTAGGCTAGTTGAAGTGCTAGCCTACAACGCGGACGTACCGGATTCGATTCCCATTTGGGGTCTGGAAGTTTTCACAAGTTTTGTCGCTAATAACCGAGCTGTTGATGCGACTTTAAATAAACTAAAAAAAATTATATAATTATAAATTTATCTAAAATTTATTAAGTTATCACATAATATTGACAATGTGAAGTATGTATCTTCATATATGTTTTATCATACCTATACCAGATTTATAATGAAATTAATGGCTGTTTGTAAAATTCTTCTTTCTATTTTTTAGAGTTTCGTAGTACCTATATTGTTTTTGAAAGTAGCATCGTAGGGTACTTGAGTGAACACAGTAGGATGGGGCTCGTTGCTGGGCAGCAATGGTCATGACAGTGTTGCCCGATCTATGGCAGACAGCATGTAAGCTTTATTCTGTGTTGAACTGTAGTATCGTTAACATAGGTCCCTGAATTATTTTCTTCTTTTTCATTTTACATACAATAAAACTGTATTTTTCAATACAATTCTTTTTAACTTTTACTTTCTCTTGCCTATATGAATGTGTAGGAAGGAAAGTATTGTTTTCATGTTGATTTTTCACTGGGTATAAGTGTTGTGAGACCCCCCTGAACCCAAAACATATGTTTTTAGCTATTGGTCTGTGTGTGTGGGTGTACGCGTGCGCGTAGGTTTGTGTGTATGTGTGTGTGTGAACAGAATATCTCGAAAACTGAATATTTGAAATAAAAGTTGTAGGTTTTTTTAATTTTCTACAACTTTGTTTGTATACACTTTTTCCCTAAAATGTGTATTAAGGCCACAATTTAAAAAAAAACATTTTTTTTTCCAAGTTGCTGCTTTGTATTATTATAACTTGTAATCAAGCAGGCTTTTTTTCAGTGTTTTTAAATGTCAGGAATATGAACTGTCACTTCTATAGTATAAACCCTTTATTGTGTTTTATTAATAATGTAATTTTTTTGTTCAGGTGTATTGCGTTAGCTGGCTTGATGATACTTACTTCACAGTTGGTTCTACTGAACCAAGTATATTTCGAGTTGTCTCTATGTCAGACTTAAGTGTAAGTATTTAAATATTTATGTAATTTATGTATTAATTTTTTTTATTAATTTAATTCATTGTCATGTAACTGACATAGAAAAATATGGTGTGAAACACTCACACGACTTTCTCTACAGATTTTCATGAAAAAAAACAAAATCACAAATTACTGCTAAACTAAGCATTATACAAAAAAAAAAAATGTTAGAAAAATAAAAGTTGTAGATATTTAAATTGTCTACAACTTTTATTGTATACTCTTTTGTCCTAAATTGCATTTTAAGCAGATATGCAGCCTACCCTATCTTGTAGAGCATAAAAAATATAGTAAATGAGGTGATTTAAAAAAACTCGTAGGAGTCGTTTTTGAGAAAATTGCAAAAAAGTTGAAAAATGACACGAATAAACTAGTACTTTCAGTTGACCAATTTTGATGAAAATGTTTATGTCGTGTCCTCTAGTATGTCGTAACTTAAGTTTCAAGTTTTAACTTTGTATGATGTTCTGTTCTTGAGATATTTTGTTCACACATACAGACCAATTGCTCAAAAAAATTTTTTTGGGTTCAGGGGGTCTGAAAACGTGTATACCTGGTGAAAACTCAATTTCAAAAAATTGACATGAAAACAATACTTTCCTTCCTGTATATTCATATAAGCAAGAGAAAGTAAAATTAGTATGGAGTATACCGTCATTAGTTTTTTAGCTTGGATTTCATATGCATGATTTTTATCCAAATAAAATTCCAGGAATTGTTTTGGTAGTGTGATCATTTTTACGGTTATCACTCGATTTTGCTTTCATATGTTCAATTTTATAATCATAAAATCCTGTGAATTCCTTAATTTCTATCCTCAACACTTTATTTTATGTCTTCAGGTGACACTTTATTAATCAGGTTTTCACTTTATTAATCTAATTGTCAACAGTTTTGGGTCTCTCATGGAATTAATAAAAAAAAGTTATTAAAAAGAGTCTTTCTGGATTTCCTTAATTCCTGTAGAATGCTACTATCTTTTTCATAATGGTATCTGACATCTTCTCTCAAAATTTTACTCTTATTTTTTTCGTTCCACCAAAATACGCTAGCGTGTTTATACTGGCCAGTTTAAACAAGTGGGAAGAAAATTAAAACAAGCATTTTAAAAAGAGTACAAGTCAGTGAAGGAGCAAATAGTACACATATTTTATTTCAAATGGATTGATTTCTACGAGCCACAGAAAGTTGGTTAGTTAATTTATTTATTCCCACAGAAACCATTAACGTATTATGTTATTATGTATAATAAGTTTATGTACAACATTGAGTGTAACACTAATTTTAAAACTGTTTTGTATACGACAAAATAAATACCACAGAGACACACTCACTCGTAAACTATTTTACCGTGTTTGCTGATGTTTGGATAGAAGTGTATCCACTCTGTGTAGAAAAAGCTGCGTGATTGTACGATCCAGATGTTGTAATTGTATAGCCAGGGTTTTGTTGATTAATGTGTCGAGGTCCTTGCTGTGAGTTTTGGGGGGCTTGTTGGTAGTTCACCTGTGGTCCACCACCAGTTCGCCCAAACATTGCACGTCTTCCACGCCGGCCACATTGGCGTAGTTGGTAACGTGCTTGCCTCTCATCATGCGGTCTTGAGTTCGAATCCCATTCAGGCATGGCATATTTTCATACATTACAAAAAATCATTTCTTCCTTCCCCATCTTCATTAGCGGTAATTGGAGAACAGTTGGACATTAAACTAAAAAAAAAAATCTTATATTTTTTACCATTTTTATTATTTTGGGGCCAAATATTTTCCAAGTAATTTTCTCTTTCTTCTACTTTATTTCTTGAGTTTTATATTACGTGAAAGCAACTCTTCATTATAAAGGTTCATTTTTCACTTGCTTAAAGATTATTTCCTTGACTACTGTAACAGTCTTCTCAATTTAGTAAAATTATATTATTAATTTTTAATTAAATAATTTTGGATGGTATATCTTCATACCCAGTATGCTGCTACTTAGTTTCCAAAGGTAGTACGTGTGTCCAACAAAAACCTGTGTCTGTGGATAAAAGGATCTTTTAACACAAAATATGTTATTAACAAATATTTATTTAAATTAAACAGAATGCAATTATTAATTATTAAATTTATAAAAGTTCTTGGGACTGATGTTATTCTAATGTCAATTTAAATACGATTTTATGGATTAACCTTACTGGTAATCGGAAAAAAGGCGGATATTCTGTCTGTAACTGCTTCGATGTTCTTTGAAATTGAGCATTTAGTGTTTAGTTCTCAGCACACCATAACTATTTAATGTCCACAACCAAAAAAAAATGTTTAAAATGAGCGGCCGTATTGATTGTTGTTTACGTACGAGAGTCCGAATCCAAACTCACACACAACTGTTCCTATAACACTCTCATGTACCACTGCCTATGAACAACTGCTGCTGGACACACCACTCTTCAAGACTGCGTCACCATTTCTTGCCCGGATTAATCCGCCAATCATACAGTTATTTTTTAACGCTCTATTTTTTATGTAATTCTGTATATGTTTATACGTTACGATATTCAACTCCCCGCTTTCTTACGCATCAGTCCCATTTAGTTTAAACAAAAATCTATCTTAAAATTTACACAATTAGTAACATATTAATATATTAAGATGCTTGAAATAAATTATCCGCTATTAAATAATTTATTTATTAGAGAAATAAATTCTCTAGAATCAGACCACAAAATGTCACGCTATACTACATTAGGTAAGTGAAAAAAATAATTCTTTATTTTGCATCCTGCATCTTGAAATTAATCCTATTTTACAAATATTACGAATTTCACCAACCTTCCAAGCTGTCTTGATCCATATAATCTACTTACACGAGAGTTTTGGTAGATCCAACACCATCAAAGTACATAGAATCTCATATAAATTTAAAAGGTGATAAAATAATTTAATAAGTAAAATTCAATGTTGATAATTTAATCAGGGAAGCTGCTTCCATCTATTGTGTTTAGGTCAACAGCCGAAAGGCTGGTTTGAACCTACAGAGGTTTTACTAAGTAAAACGAGGAGTGAGGTGGTTTACCATTGCCTTCCTCACTGAGTGGAAAAGTACACTTATCAGCATGCCGGGCCCTCTGAAAAGCACATATTTTCCACTCTGCAAATGACACCTTCACTTCATTCACCACAGGGTCTGGCTGTATAATGAAATTCATTACTTTCAGAGGAGATAACTCTGATTAGTGTCTTTTACACCTCTACCTCTTCTGTCCTTAAATGATTCAGTCATTTAATTGGCTGACCATGTGATAAGAAACAGAACTATTTATTTTAGCCCTGCAACGAACAGATTGGGTGTAAATAATTTGACACTCCACCTGTCTGCTCTGGGCAGTTCCATCTATTGCAATGAATATAAATAAGAACCGGAATGATAAATTTAAACTAGTTTTATCGATATGACTGAATGGAACGACCATTCTGAATTTTAATTCAATTTTTACTTTCTCTTGCCTATATGAATATATAGGAAGGAAAGTATTGTTTTCATGTCGATTTTTCGAAATCGAGTTTTCACCGGATCTACACGTTTTCAGACCCCCTGAACCCAAAAAACATGTTTTTAGCGATTGGTCTGTGTGTGTATGTGTATACAAAATATCTCAAGAATGGAACATTGTACGAACTTGAAACTTGAAACAAGTTACATACCACTACCGGACCCGACACGAACAATTTCATCAAAATCGGTCAACCGGAAGTAGTAGTTTATTCGTGTAATTTTTCACTTTTTTTCGATTTTCTCAAAAACTGGTCCTACGATTTTTTTTAAAATCGCCTGGTTTACTAAATTTTTTATGCTCTACAAGATAGGGTAGGGCCATGTTTGCTGAAATTCTTGGTGAGGCTGTTTTCACGTAAAAAAATTATTTTTTTACGATTACGGCTTTAATATGCATTTTAGTGCAAAAATCTATTTATAAAAAATGTAGAGAATTTAAAATTCTACAACTTTTATTTCAAACATTTTTTGTATAACGCTTAGTTTAGCGGTAATTAGCAATTTTCTGTTTTTCTCACAAAAACATGTGAAAAATCGATTTTTTTAAGATTTCGGCCATATGCATTTATGACAAAAGTGTATATAATCGAATTTATAGAAAATTAAAAGATCTACAACTTTTCTTAAAAGTATTTTTCTCTACAGAACCTAGTTTAGCATGAAAAAGTGATTTTCCGTATTTTTAAGGCAAACTTGAGATCGATTTTCATTTTGCGTCTTTCGTATATGATTAAAATTAGGTTATGTTTATTGAGGTTAGTTTTTTGTTTATTTCTAATGTTTTATTACTAATGTTAGGTTTATTGTTAATTATTTGCACTGGCAAGGGAAAGTTGTGTGAGTGTTTCACACCAGATTTTTTTAAATACTCTTAACCCATAACAGATGGATAGCCCATATATTTTTGTTAGATGATGAGTGTGTAAGTACTCAACAGTTTGTGTAATTGTGAAGGCAATGTACACACACATCAGAAAACATTATTGTTAAATTGTAGCTGAATGTATGAGGAAGAAAGTAAGCTATTTAGAAACACAATCAGGTTAGTGGGAAATTTTTTATTGATTTGTGAATATCAGGATACCACTCAATTCCGGTTTGTTTTTTTTTGAAAAAAACTGTGTAAAGGCTGTATCTCATTTAAAAATAGAGTTATAACCGTGTTTGAAAGCTTGAATGGTAAAGGTAGGTTAATTGTTCAGTGTTGTTATTATAACAAAACCATTTGAATTGAATATGACCTGTAAAACGGAATAAATGCTTCGAAATTCGTAGAATACCCTATTTTCAGACATTCTTCACAATGGAACTAAAATGTTCCGATATTATCTTTTATAATTTTTTTCTACATGCACGAGTTCACAAAATTCCATGCTTTCATATATTAACATATGTCATATAAATGACTGTAGGAATGGGTCAATGACATCATCTGAAAGAGAGAAA
The DNA here is from genome assembly GCA_035578175.1 of Catonia carolina. Lineage (NCBI taxonomy): Eukaryota > Metazoa > Arthropoda > Insecta > Hemiptera > Achilidae > Catonia > Catonia carolina. Next base: position 44,902,086 of record JAQMRL010000004.1, read on the forward strand.
TTTTTTTTTGCCTGCATTTTACCATATAATCCATATTCACTTGACTCTTACATACGCTTGAAGAGACGTATAGTGTGGTAAGCGAGAGCGTTTGATATGTCAAATTTTTTGCTAGGCATTTTTCTATAATACCAGACTAAAAAAAAGTAAAAATAAAACATATTTATTGCCAAATTTTGACAAAAACTCGCGACTTTGCATAAATTACAATAAATTTTTGGTAAATTTGCTGTTACTGGCGTAAAAAATAAATGGAGTTTCATTATTGTTTTTTTAAAACATCTCTCAAAGTTTTCTTGATGTCTCATAAAAACTTTAAATTTTTTAGATAAAAGATGACTAAAAAAAGCCAAGTGTTTGAAGAGTTAATGTTCTAAAACCTATCAGTCGCACAAAACTAACTTTTTCAGCTGCTTTGGCAGCTGAAAAGGTCAGTGAAATTCATAATACAGTCTAACCTCGATTATCCGGGCTGACCTCCGGCTATATCCACCCCGGAAAATAGAAATCCCGGTTACTCGAATACACAGGTTTACATAGTATATATGAATGCCCATATATATAGTATAAGTACCGTATATGTATGTATGTGTAGGTACCAGACGAGCTAATGTCCCATAGCCGAGCGAGTGAGAGGGAGATATGTGGCATAACTACGCATGCGCTCAAAGGTCTTTACCATTGTAATCCAAATCTGAAAACATACTACATGTCGGCCACCCCGCTCTCCAGACATTACTCCCCTTGACTTTTTTTTCTGGGGCTATATCAAGAATAGAGTCTTCGCCACACCAGTTGCTGACGTTGACGAACTGAAGGCTAGGATACAAGCTGCTGTGGGTACTGTGACAGAACACATGTTACAAAACACCTGGCGGGAACTGGAATACCGCTTCGACATTCTCCGAGCTACCAAGGGGGCACACGTTGAAGTTTACTAATGTAAGTAATCTTAAAAAAACCTATTAACACTAACCTATGTAACAGCATCAAATTTAAATTATTATGTCAAACAGTTATTCTGCAATAAATTTTTATAATCAGGGCAAAATTTTATGCTCACCCGGTACATTATACATGCAAACATACATAATGACCCTTCAAGAAAATCAGGTATACAAGAATTCGGCCACGCCTACAATTATGTTACATCAAAAGACAAAAGATATTTTCCCTGTCGCGACCGCAAAGTTACTTTTGTTTTGGTGCCAATGCAGGGGTTCCCATTATCACGATCTCGGATGATCATGACCCTGGTTAATCAGAATCCCGGATAATCGAGGTTGGACTGTATTTGTAAAATATTTGTACTAATAATATCTTAATATTCCGTTTTCATTTTGTTACAGTCTATTGCATACTATCGTAGTCAATTCACTGCAGTTTATAGTTTGGATATTATGTCAACTACTCATGCAGATAATAGACAGAATACTGCAACAAAGGGCAAAGAATTAACGGAACGAGCTAGCTTTACCAAATCTGAACCAAATATAAATATGCCTAAAGAAACTGATATAGATGTTGATAGTCCATATTTAAGAGGTATTTTTTGTAATGGCAGAATTTTGCTTGAAGTCGAAGTAAAAATTCCAAAGTGAGAATAAACTAAAACAAAATAAAAAGTTCATATGTATAACAAAGTGTTTATTATTTGTGAGGCAGAATGCGAAAATGGAACTCATTTCTAAAGTAAAATTTTCTTGTACAGGGCGTTTCATAATGTATAGATACTGAAGTCACGAGATTGCCTTTTGCGTATGGATGGGCTGTGAGGAAGGGAATTGAAATTACGACAGTGCTGCCAAGCTCAACAGTGAGGCACTACTCATACATTTCACTACCGAGCAGTTTCTACATACATTTTGTAAGCTGTGGTTTATTCCGAGAAAATGTTTTCTTCATAAATCTTATAAGAAATAAATGTGACCTACAGGCCACATTAAAAATAATTAAGCTATACATGACTAGAAATGTTTGATTTACTGTAATTACCAACTACCTTATTCCACTGGAACAAAATTTTCTACGAATGAATCGCCTTCTTTACTATTGCTGTCTCTGTCGTCTTCACTAGGATCTACCTAACCCTTTTCATTTTTTACTAGTTGTCAACAAAACTGTTGAAGAATAGTTACTTCAAGTCTTTAATTTCCTTCTTTACTTTTCGAATTGCGGAAAGAGAAACATCACAGTAGTTAGCCACTCGCCACTTGCACATGGATTTTGTTAAGAGGCAGGAAAAGGCATTTTTGTTTCGCTTCAACGTCACAGCATTATTACTCTGCATATTAGATTTCGTTCAGCACTGTGAATAGTCTGCCCACGTTTTCGAGAAACTAACATTTCCGTTTATGGTAATAAACAGCTATATTTGTACAGTTAAACTATAAAAGGTTCTGCGATTTGCTGTATGTGCTTTGGGTACAGTATACGTTGTTGTGTTGATTGTAATGAAATTAAAGTAGTTGAGCATGTGCACCGATGCTTTTCCCCCTTTACCCCTCGTTGCAAACAAAGGCAAACTTCGGGGTTACGAAAATTCAGTGTAAAAAAGTATTTCACTTATAAGAATGAAACAAGTACTGTACGAAAGAGCACTTCAAATATTTTTTTTACATATTCTGGGCAGTTAGTTAACCGTTTGCCCGCTAGGTGTAGACAGTAGAGAAAATGGCTGCCACATGAATTTTTTTTTTTTTTTTTTTTTTTTTTTTTTTTGGTTTAACGTCCGACTGTTCTGCAATTACTGCTAATGCAGACGGTGAAGGATGAAATGATATTTTGTAACGTATGAAAAAATGCCATGCCTGAATGGGATTCGAACCCAAGACCGCATGATGAGAGGCGAGCACGTTACCAACTGCGCCAATGCGGCCGGCAAAATGCATGTGGCAATGCGACTGCCACATGAAGCGAGAAGTCATTTTGTGTGTTAGAATTAGTGTGTCTGAAGAAGACCAACACATTATGCTGTGGCCACCAAGATCACCAGACCTCATGCCATGTGACTTCTTTCTCTGGGGTTATGTGAGAGACAAGGTGTTTATCCCACCAATGCCGAACAATATTGCTGAGCTGAAGGGTGGCATAATCAATCCAGTCAACTCTATCGAAAGGGACATGTTAGAACGTGTTTTTCAAGAGCTAGACTTTCTTGTTGATGTGTGTAATGTTATCAAAGGAGCAACACATTGAACATTTATAGATGTTTAAAAATAACTGGTTCCATGCATTGGTCCATACATTTTTCATTTAGGTAAGTGAAATAGTTTTTTTACACTGAATTTTCGTAACTCCGAAGAACATCATGAAATGCCCTGTATAAGGACTTCCCTTACACAAAAAAATTTGTCATTAGGATCAATAAAATTAAAAATTTAATTATTCCAGCAGGGATGACTAGGCATTATAAAAAGAATCTATTCAAAAACATCAGAACAAGTCCTTAAGAAGAATGCAAATACCTCCTGCTCAATCCTCAAGTAGAACTTGAGCTAGTTGCTGAAGCCGGGTACAAATCTTGAGCCTGAAGCTGACATACGGACCCAGTATCAGAAATACTAAAAAGCAGACATGTTCTGTATTAGCCAGTGTTAATTGTCAATATTTTAAAAACCATTTGAAAAAGGACATTCAAAAGTTCATTTTTATGCTTTGGTTTTTTAAATTTGTAAAATACCAGTTGGGTTGGTCTAGAGGTAAAGTCTAGAGGCATAACAGTCGGACGTTAAACCAAAAAAAAAAAAAAAAAAAAAATAGAGGTAAAGTCACCGCCGCGAGTTAGCCAGCTGTTTAACAGCTGATTTTCTGAGACGAAGGTTCCTGGTTCAAATCCTAGAAAATTTATTATTTTATGGGTTTCAATTCTAGACAGTGGTTACTGGTGTACTTTGATGGTTGGGATTCAATTAACCATACTCAATCAGAAATGGTCAGCCTGGGTCTGTACAGGACCTCATTTACATGTCATACACTTAATCCTCATCTCATTGGGTCAAGAGTTGGTTTATTGTTCTAATTTAAACCGATTGCAGTGTACACACATTAGGGATAAAAAAGAAATTATAAAATAAACATTAATTTTCTATCAAAAACTATTTCATAATTTTTATGATTTTTGAGATAAAAATCTGAATTCAGTATAATTTTTTTTAGAATTTTTAAAAATATTTACTCAAATTCAAAAAATTTGACAAGAGAGGTGTCCTCTTTTAGCATTCTGGCTCACATTTAGTATTAATTCTTATGTCACCAAATGGCAACAAGAACATGAAGTGGCGTTTTGTCACTTAAATAATTCGGTGGCCCTGAAATTGGCCATTGGTGGGGCAAGTAGTCAGTGTGATGGCTGCAGCCGCATATCAATGTCATAGTCATAACACACAGTCAACAGACCATTCACAGAAGCATCATCTTCTCTTCTTGTGGTGTCTTTTAAAGTGTTTTCCTCAGATTCCGGAAGCCATGTGCTGATTGTTGTTGTCAGAGTGAGGGAGGAGAATCTAACTAGCTTTGTCATTGAAGGAAAAATGTCTTCTCTGATTGGTTAAAGTTTACATCACTAGTCTTATATTTGCATGCTAGTATAGTTGTGCACAGGGACTGCAGAAATAGAAAAGGCATTAGTGACACTTATTTAATAACTAGTGCCAGTGGTGGAGATCCTTCACTTCAGCAAACTCAGTCAAATTTTATCTTTATAAATGCATAAATTAAATAATTCAACCCACTAAGTGAACGTCCTATCACTGTGTATGTTGGAGCTCCAGCAGGACAGGGTATAGAAAACCCTTGTGTAAGTCCTACCAACCGTATTTTGGAACTTATGGACATTAATATTTGAAGGTTCACAAAAGGACCTGACAGTGTTCGTTATTGTGGCTTCTCTTGAGCAACTATTCCATTTTTTTTGTCTCATGTTTGTTTGAAAACAACGACCTTAGTTGTCGGTACAAATGGACAGATTGCAAAGTCAGAACAAACAAGGGCGTGAGACAGGGTTATTGAATCTCCCCTACACTTTTTAATATGTATATGGATGATACCATTCATTGGTGGTGGCAAGTTTTTAGAACTCGAGTATGGCTGAGTCATGGTGTCATACTTAACATTATAGCACATGCTGATGACATTGTTATAATTGAAAAATTTGAGGAAAGATTTCAAAGATGGATGTTTACACTTAACAACGTATGCGCAGATTGATTTGAAAATATCTCCTCACACACGACTAAAATTATGGTGTTTCTAGGAACATTCCCAGTGAAGTCAAAAATACAAATTAATAGGAATATTTTATGCAGTTATCAGATTTTAAATATTTGGGATGTAATGTTTCTTTTGCTAACAAGTAGGCCTAGGATGTGACGAATAAACTAAATAAGTTTAAGAATATTTGTGAATGATATACAAAACGTTTAGTTGGGTTCAGTGGTGGAGCTTATATGCCAGCTTACTAATGATAAATAAAAAGTTGATCCCACTCACTTTAGACGTACCAGCTGGTACCAGCGGCTTATCGATAAATGTTATTGCCTAGCTTAAAGAAGTGAACTGTATTTTGCGCTGTCGGTTTCCTGGAGTTTCACCAGCTTGTAAATTCATATTCGGCACATGAATAAAGCTAATATGTGTTGCCATTTAATATTAAGTTGCAGTTTTAAAGTATGACCTTAGCGATTGCAGATATGTCCGGATAGTAGACCTAAAAAACCGTAAAAAAAACAAGATAGCATCCACTCCCATATCGAATTAGCGGACGACTTTACTAGCTCAGTTAAAACTGGTTAGTAAGTGTGCAGGTAAAATCTGTTCTCATCGAGACTGATAAATGATAACTTTAAATTATTTACAAACAAACTGATAAAATAATAAATTATTAGACATAAAATTTATGTATTCCCAAACAACGTTGAAGCACAGAACTAGGAAAGACACAAGTTTAAAAGTTGTATAAAATTATAGAAATACCTGTGGTACTGTATGGAAGTGAGATGTGGGCACTTTAGAAGCAGGAAAAAATAGGTTGCAGGGGCGGAAATGAGGTTCTGAGAGTGGTGAAGGGTTGTACCTTGGAAAATATGTTAAGGAATGCAGATTTACGCGATGAGATGGTTATTAATTAGTCTAGATGAGAGAATGAAAATTTGTAAGATGTATTGGTGCAGCCATGTGGAACGGATGAGGGAGTATCGCTCACCCTGTTTAGATCGTGAGTACAAACCCATCGGTAAGAGGAGTGTTGGTTGTCCGAGAAGGAGATGGTTTCTGGATCAGGGCAAGCCAGTGAGACCCTAATCGTATATTTCACTACCGTGCAGTTTCTAGATACATTTTGTAAGCTGTGGTTTATTCAGAGAAAATGTTTTCTTCATAAACCTTAATAAATAAATATATATGACCTCTAATATTGCCTATAGCTTAACTACATGACTAGAAATGTTTGATTTACTGTAATTACGAATGAATCTCCTTCTTTACTATTGCTGTCATCGGCATTTTCATTATCAGTCTCTCTAGTATCTACCTAACCATTTTCTTTTTTACCAGGTGTCAACAAAACTGTTTAAGAATAGCTTCTTCACGTCCTTAATTTCCTTCTTTATTTTTTGAATTGTGGAAAGAGAAACATCACGCTCATGGCTTTTGTTAAGAGGCATTTTTGTTTAGCTTCAACTTCACAACATTTTATTACATTGCATTCAGCACTGTGAATAGTTCGACCATGTTTTCGAGAAAATGACATTTGTGTTTACGGTAACAAACAGTTATATTCATACAGTTAACCTACAAAAGGTTTCGCGATATACTGTATATGCTCTGGGTATAGTATATGTTGTTATGGTTGTCGTACTGAAATTAAAGCAGTTGCGCATGCTCACTGATGCTTTTCCCCCTTTACCCCTCGTTGCAAACAAGGGCAAACTCGTAACTCAAGTGATTATAACCTATGTTCATACAACCAGCTGATTATATTATCAAGTATTGCTTGTTAATGCGCTGTATAATCAATGTGTTCAGTACGAGATGAACACAAGTGAACTACTGTGGCTCTTACACACATGAGCATGTAATGTTTGTCGGGCTGATATACAATCTGACAACACTAGCAAACATTCTGATTGATCTAAACACATGTGGAATAGCAGAGCTCATCAACAGTGAAAAGCATTATAGGTAAACATGCCATCCTCTACTCTCCGTGCAGCCATCAGACAACTCCACCATAATATTCACTTTTGACCTGTCAACATTATCATCCCTCCAATGGTAAACTTGTGAATGTGCAAATTTTGCGAATATGAGTTTGTTAGTGCGTGCCTATGTATACAACCCAACGCATGTTGTTGTAAACTCACGAATATGTATCTTGTTCGGTTAGGGAGATACAGCCTTTGTAAAGTTACGAAAATACACGAAGTGTGTTAAAGAAGAAAGCATTGAATTTGTTTTTTTGCTCTCCTGTAAAACTGAGACTTTGCACATTCGCAAGTTTACCATTGGATCGACGATATGTAAGTTTGTAACTACTTTTCACAACGCAATATATAAGTGCTTGGTTAACAATATTGACTTGAGCTGCATGAAATACAAACACAAAAATAACTTTGTAAAAACCTTTTGAATAAAGTCATAAAGCAGACAAAATATGATGTTTCATATCATGTGATGAACTATAGTTGTAACTACAAAATTGTGAGTTTTTTAGTAAACCAAGCAGTTGTGTACCTCTACCCATCCTGCCTTAGGGTAAGTGTACAGTGAACACTGGTCGCAGGTTGCTAGTCGCTGGTCGCTTAAAAGCAGGAGCCTGTTAGTAGGAATAGGAATAGGCCATAGGTTATATTTTAATCGGACGTCTCTCAGTAAACACTGGTGGAGAAAGCTGCACACTGGTCATCTGTGCATATCAGCTCACTAGTTTGTTTTGCATAAACCTGCCTGCTGCTGGCTAGCAGGTTTCTAAGTGTATTTGGCACCGTAAAATACGTATTCATTAATAATAACAACTGTTAATTAATTTAACATAGGTTTATAAAATAACTTTAAAAGATTATTACTGGTCAAACAATGCTTTATAATATTGAATATCGGTAGTCAAAAAGTTCAAAATATGTTTAAAATGTTCAAAGTAATCACAAATCTTTCTTCCGGTAATATTGGTTGCTTGTGACACCATTGTTTTTGAAAACGAGTTCTACTTCAGATAATAAAATTAAACATTTCCAGAGTCATTCTCATGCATTTAAAAAACCTGTCTATATCTTTTTTTCATTGTGGAAAAAGATTATTATGCCGAACAATTTTCTGTTCTTATTAATGTCACTAACAGTATCATCTTTAAATGATAATAATTTCGTGGAAATGTTTTCCATTGGAAATAATTCATCACTGCTGCTACTGGAACTCATGTTGAATACCGACAACTGAATGAAGGTTAAAAGCGCATAGTTATTACATGCTCCTACTATGCTTGTTCACCACCGTGAATCAGTACCAGCGACCTGCGACCAGCGTCACTGTGCGCCTACCCTTACAGTGTTGCTAATTCCACCCGCCCTGAATAAGTTTGTAATCTTATACTGTTTGTGATAAGATAATAAAAGATAAAAAGTTCGTTCCCACTCTGCTGAGAATATGGCAACACTGCATTACTGTCTAACTAGATTCAGGCTCACAATTTCTTGGTTAGTAGTATAATAAGTAAAATACCACAGTTTTGTGTATATATTTTAATAAATTTAATGTATAAAAATAAACATATAAGTTTTATTTTGCATCCAGATTAGCGTCAATCTCAAACAAATATCTGCCAGTACAAATAAGAGTTCTTACAATTGTAAAATCATCTATCCTACTACTTGTTCTTTCTCTGCTAGTAATTGTTTTTATAGATGATTTTGTTGTTATAGATTCTTCTTTTTCAAGCTTTGGTGTGGCTGCTCTTATTATTTTATAGTCGATGCTATAAACACCGGTTTGTTGGCTACGAACATAACCAATCGTCTGAAAAAATATGCATAGTTTTAATAATAACACGTTATTGTTTTTTAGGTCAACAGCTAAAAGGGTGGTTTGAACCTCTAGAGGTTTTATTTACTAAGTAAAACAAGGAGTGAGGTGGTTTACCATAGCTTTTTTCACTGAATACGAAAGTAGCCTATGCTTATCAGCATGTCAGGCCCTCTGAAAACCATCTACTCTGAACCTTGCAAATGACACCTTCACTGCATTTTTTACTTTCTCTTGCCTATATGAATATATAGGAAGGAAAGTATTGTTTTCATGTCGATTTTTCGAAATCGAGTTTTCACCGGATCTATACGTTTTCAGACCCCCTGAACCCAAAAAACAGGTTTTTAGCGATTGGTCTGTGTGTGTGTGTCTGTGTGTATACAAAATATCTCAAGAACGGAACATTGTACGAACTTGAAACTTGAAACTTAAGTTACATACCACTACCGGGACCCGACACGAACATTTTCATTAAAATCGGTCAACCGGAAGTAGTAGTTTATTCGTATAATTTTTCACTTTTTTGCGATTTTCTCAAAAACTGGTCCTACGATTTTTTAAAATCGCCTCATTTACTCAATTTTTTATTCTCTACAAGATAGGGTAGGCGCCATGTTTGCTGAAATTCTCGGTGAGGGTGTTTTTACGTAAAAAAAGTGTTTTTTAAGATTACGGCTTTAATATTAATTTTAGAGCAAAAATGTATATAATAAAAGTTGTAGAGAATTTAAAAACCTACAACTTTTATTTCAAGCATTTCTTTGTATAACGGTTAGTTTAGCGGTAATTAGCGATTTTCTGTTTTTTCTCACGAAAACGTGTGAAAAATCGATTTTTTTAAGATTTCGGCCTTAGTATGCACTTTACGGCCAAAGTGTATATAATAAAATTTATAGAAAATTAAGTGGTCTACAACTTTTATTTAGAGAATTTTTCTCTACAGAGCCTAGTTTAGCGTGAAAGTGTGATTTTACGTTTTTTTTATGCCAAATTGAGTTAGATTTTCATTTTGCGTCATTCACTCATGATTAAAATAAGGTTATGTTTTTGAGGTTAGTTTTTTGTTTATTTCTAATATTTTATTAATAATGTTAGGTTTATTATTAATTATTTGCATTGGCAAGAGAAAGTTGTGTGAGTGTTTCACACCAGATTTTTTTTTTTTTATTTAATATCCGACTGTTCGGCAATTACTGCTATTGCAGACGGTGAAGGATGAAATGATTTTTTGTAATGTATGAAAATATATCGTGCCTGAATGGGATTCGAACCCAATACCTTCATTCACCACAGGGTCTGGCTGTATAATGAAATTCATTACTTTCAGAGGAGATAACTCTTAGTGTCTTTTACATCTCTTCCTCTTCTGTTCTTAAATAGTTGTCATATAATCGGCTAATCACGTAATAAGAAACAGAATTATTTTTTGCAGCCCTGGAACTAGCAGATCGAGTGCAAATAATTTAACACTCCACCTGCCTGTTATGGGCATAACACTATTATCAATCTTTATTGATTAGTACTAATTTTTAATAATTTATTGAAATTTATAAAAATTTTACTTTTACATTCAAAAGTAGTTGTTTGAAATTGTCAGCATTCTGTTCCAAGCAGATTTCGGCACGATTAATCCAAAGCTTTTCCTTGCCTGAATGGGATTCGAACCCAAGACTGCATGATGAGAGGTGAGCACGTTACAAACTACGCCAAAGCAGCCAGGAAGCCATTTTAAGGGTTCGACCAATTAACTGCTTACTATATGTATTATTTAAGTAATGTTTTACAAACAAGTAAAGTGAATGGACAAGCCCTTATGCACAAAGCACATTCCCATTATATTTGCGAGAGGAAATTCTTCCAAAAGTTCTTTTAGATTTATCTGTAACAATGTTGGTACTTGTCTTTGGAACTGTTGTAAAGAATCGCCCTGCTTTGGGCTGGATGTGCAATTTTAAAAACAGAAAATGTTAGTTCTGAAAAGGACAAGCTGAAAGCTACTTTCTATTCATTAGAACATTATAAAACTGTAAAAGTGTTTATATTTCAAGTACATTTTAGGTTATTTAATAATTTACTGCCATACTTACATTTCCACAAACAATACTTACATAGCCTCATCAAGTTCAAAAATGATATGTTTTAATTATTTATAAGGTGAGGTTAATAAAAGTAAACAAAATATTTTTTACAGGTAGGCCTACCTAGTTTTGTATTTACTATATAAAAATTTACTAATCTAATTGTCACCGAACAAAAATGTTTCTTGGAAATGTGTTGTGGCTTTCAATATCCTGATATGGTGTTTCAAAAATTTTAATTTCCGTTCCTCGTCAAGCATTCATTTGTAACTAAAATCAGGCGAAGAAAACTGCGATGGAGTTGATATTATATTGTCTAATTACTCGTAGACAGACTTCTTCAACATTCGCATTTCATACAAAAGGTTATCAAGCAATAACTGTATGACTTGAATTCTTAGTTCTGAATCTTTTTCTCGAATGCGTCTATTCACGGCTTCAAATGTTTTACAATTTTGAATTCTTCTATTAGGCTATTTTTCATTATATTCTTGAACTGAAGTCTGAAGCCGTGCTGTTAGGCTTACAATTAACTTTGTATTACATTACGGCATCTATTAATTACCCAGGGTCTTTTCCATTTTCCGTATGCCACTATCAAATCCAAATTCCCTGGAGGGTTACACAATTCTCCCACTACTGAGTCTAGCGCGCTAATCTGACTAGAAATATTCCTGTGTAATGTCAACTCCACTCAGATTTCACAGTTAGTTACTACACAGTCTACTTTGAATTTTGTAGAGTTACTTAATAATATTTGGACGGAGGAAGATGCTGCAGAGTTCCGTCAGGAAAAGGGTTAATTACATAAACCCAGAAGATGTGACAACTATAAAAAAGTATGTACGAACACTCACGACTTTCTCTTCCCAATGTAAATAATTAAAAATATAACGTCATAGTAATGTAGCAATAGCAAAATAAGAAATAAAACAACAGAACGAGTAACACAGTACTATATACTGAGACTGGAAATGACGTGTGTACGCTTGCGTGAGTGTGTCTATCTCAGTATGAGTATTCAGTAAGGCAGGAAGTGGGAGAAATGAACACATGGTAATAACCCTTAGGGGATTCAGATTTGATAGTGGGGTACAGATAACGGAACCCATTACCCAAATGTAACAAAATGTGTACTGTCTCAAATTATTATTAAAACAATTGATATATAGTTCAGAATTGTTCGTTCGTGAACACAAAATAATAATTCGCCTAATCACAACAGTCATAATAGATCAAACCTTGTTACTCAGCGGCAAGGATAATGCATTAAAGCTCAGCTGGAAATATCAGTTGTTACTCTTGCCAATATACAAAACAAAAAAGTAATTAGAAAAATGATTACGTAATTTGTTGTAGTTATTGTCCACTTCAATAAAATTAGTTGTTAATTATTTCTTCTGATAGGCTTCCGTATATAAATAAATTTTTCATTTATTGTAAAAATTAAAATTGCAGTTTATTTTACTGCACATTTTTTGAACAATATTGGTTAATCTGAAGTTGTCGATGACTGATTTTGGTCACGTAAGAATTTTACGTCACTGACTAGAACAAGTAGCAACATGCCGGTCTTTTGCGCTGACTTGCTGTTTTGAAGATCGTGTTGTCGAAAAGTTCATTATGTATTTTCAGCTACTGCAAAAATTTGATGGTTTTGCGTGTGAAATGGTATTTACACAGGTTTGTATGTACAGTTATGTAAGAAAAATGTATGGAGGTATTGTCCAACTAGTTGTAGTACATCCCGTCTTATGCTTTACACTGAATTAATCATCGGATATTTCGTGTTAAGATTTCCAGATACCAGCCATTGAACTGAACATGGCACTTTTCGTTCGCAGTTTAGCACTGGCTGAAGTCGCCCATGGTAATAAATTATTATTTTTAATGAAAATTAAAAACAAAAATGGAATTTGCTTACATTATTACTAGGCAGATGCATGAGTTTAAAAATACTCGGATCACTACCTCCAGTTAGTAGAAAATCTTGTTCAACCCATTTGGCACAATAAAACTGTAAAACAGATCAATTTCAGAACTTAACGATTGTAATAATTTATTAATACATTTTGTTGTAGGTTATCCATTACTCTTACTGTAATAAACTTTTCATCTTCATCTGCTATTCCCGTTATTGTTTCCTCTTGCCCTATATGAATATAGGGATGGATGAAAGTTATTGTTTTCATATCGATTTTTCGACATCGAATTTTTACCGGATGTACACGTTTTCAGACGTGAACCCAAAAAACATGTTTTAGTGATTGGTCTTTGTGTGCAAGAACAAAATATCTCAAGAACGGAATACTGTATGAAGTTGAAACTTTGAACTTAGGTACCACTAGAGGACCCGACACGAAAAGTTTTATCGAACTCGGTCGACCGAGGAAGTATTAGGTAGTTTATTCGTGCAATCTTTTACATTTTTGTTATTTTCTCAAAAACGGTTTCCACAATTTTTTTGAAATTGCCTCATACATTTTTTATGCTCTACAAGATAGGTACAAGTGCGCTGTAAATAAAGAGGTTACATTGTTCATAATCTACATTGGGAAGAGAAAGTCGTGTGTGTTTCACACCAGAGTTTTATTAATCTGGTTCATACATGTACTAGTACATGAATCTGTATCACTCTTGACTGTTCTTACAGCTGTGGGTACCTTTTTACCATTCTCACAACATGGTGATCTTCACCATAATTTTATAGGAACCTCTTTGCCTTCTGTTTTCTTTTATTGTAGGTATGAACGTACCATCTCAGTTTTGTCTTGTATAATTTTTTTAGGCAATGGACTAAATTTTGGGACACAATAGTTGACAGAATAGAGACCAGACTGCTAGCATAAAATGGACATATTCAACCAATGAGTGTTCCTTTTCCACTGACTATAATAGACAGAGTGGAGACAAGACAGGAAGTCTTCTTCTCACAATCAAGGATTAGGCTTTTCTGCCTGAATCAAACAGGGACAAACTACTGAATTATTACCATCTTTTGTGTGGCCTCCCAACATCTCTCCTCCCCACCAGTCTGTATTGCAAAACACTAAGTACTTCTCTCAGGCCTTCTCTCTACATGCTCCCTTTATCGATTACAATTTTCTGCAATCTTCCAAGACAGTTAATATAGCGATCATGTCACTTCAATATGTCGTAACCCTCATATCTATCCAAATCAAGATATTGCGCTTTACTGCATTACTAACCTCAAATATAGGCCTTAGCAAAATGTTGTAAGCCATAGTGCGATATAAATAAATAAAAATGTATTGTAATTATTACAAATAATGAAAAACTGTGCTCTGTAAAATTTCTATTTTGTGGCTTACGACATATTGAAGTGACAAAGTCGATAGTATGAAAATGTTCAACCAATAAATGTTCCTTTTCCACCCAGTCTGTAAGAGAAGAGGTTGTCTTAGGAAAAGATGGGTAGAGTATGCCAAAGTTATGTGTGCACAGGCTAGAAGAGTACACATGCCGGGTCGGGAATACATTAGCGTGCTTAGTTATGCTTTTGTGAATGGAGGGGAGACATACGGACAACATTACAATACGCAATGCTTGTAGCCAATGTATCTAGCCTTTTATTAAATCTGTTATTTTTTTTGTTATTAGTTTTATTTTCATTTCTATTTGTTTCTATAAAATTGTATATTTATTTATAGTATACAATAAGCCTATATCGTGTTTCTCAACTAAAATTTTCCTATTGTCTTCAGTTTTTCGCCATTTGAAATTTTACGTAGCGTTTCATGGCTGAAATCGAAAAATAATTTTGGATGTTGTTCCTAAACAACTCTTAAAATTTGCCTTGAAGTAGGCAGCCTTTGCTGGGTTTTGGGGAAATTGTAAATGATATTTCTTAGCACAGATTTTTGGAAATTAATGATGTTAACTTTACTGTTTATTTTTGGACGAATTTTTCCTGGTGTACTTACTGTTCCATTATCTTCAATTGTTTTTCTTCGGTTAATGTTCTCCTTAAAGTCTGAACTGATAAGCCACAAAGTTTACCAGCGCGCTCCTGAATTTCCTTACGTGGTATCTCGTACTTTTCATTGGAAATTTTTTAAATACATTCATAATTATACATTTACTTTGGCTTCTCAGTGGCACTTCTTTTCCTGTTCGTGTTGATTTAGGTTGAAGGATTACAAAGCGCTATTAGTATTTTAAAATATGCGCAACAGTAAAACTAGTTAAAAGATAGTATTGAAAAATACTGTTTAGAGATGTATTAAAGTATTGAAAAATACTATTTAGTAGAATCTCAATGCTGAAATCTTACCATTGGAAAGTACACAAAGCGACTGTTGTTATTCAGAAGAGCGTTGTCAAACCCCACCCTCTGCCGCATGAAGATAATTTCATACCCTCCTCCCACTCCTTCCGAAACATCTATCATACATTCTCAAAAGCAAGCCAAATGAACGACTGCGCATCAATGGAGCATGCATATGTAACATTGTTCTACTTTTACAGGGAACTCAAGATGGTATGACAGCAAAGAGTCTCGGAGAGGACATCTGGGAAGACAAGCAATAAGGCGTATGATGTCGAAGTGGAAAAGTCTATAGGATCCTTGGATAAAGGTAAAATGCAGACTTATGATTTTAAGTTATCTAGAAAGTATAAAACATAAAAATATTGCTCTAATTATATTACATACCATACACTTATATATATCTGGCTCAAAATTAACCAGGAGTTTTCCTGTTGAGTAATCCCATTTTTGAAGTGCATTCTCTTTTTGGTATGAAGCAGTTATTATCTGAAAATTTACAAAAAAACAACTTATGTATTACTTTAAAAAATTATTAATTTAGTGAATTACCAATATATTTTTGTAAATATATATTTCTTGATCAATTCTGTAGCATATAAAATGGCTCACCGTAATCACAAAATTTTACATTAGTTCAATTGGTTGATTGGGAAAAAAATTATGAGAATAAAATTTGTAAAATTTGGTGCATGTTATGAAAGAGTTCATACAATGAATTAGGGAGAGTAAGGGGGACAATTTTACTGGATATTGTTGATGTGATTGTTTTATAATGAAACGGAAAACATTTATGGTTTACTGTTATTATTTTTTTATTGATTGATTGTGTAATTACCTTATGTGTTGGTAATGATGTGAGGTGATAATAGATGAAAAAATATCAGACCTTAACAGGAATTGTACTCAAGACTCTTGGCATTGCCAGTTGCACTGACCACTACACCTACCAATATGATTTATTTAAATAAGAGATGTCATCTATACAGTAATACAAAGACAAAGTGTGTTTTTGTGCAGGCTAATTTCCAAAACTACTGAATGGAATTTTATTTCATATAATGAATTTATATAATGATTTCACCAACCTTCTTTTTAAACTGCGTCACCTTTATTTTTATTCTTACTTACACATGTTTCGGTGGATCCACCATCATCAGAGTAAATAAAAAAATTGAAACTAAAAAAATTTTAATCTCACTTATTTAAAATTTACAGAAGATTATACATCTTCAGTCATTTGTGTAAAACTTCGGATCCACCAAAACACGTGTAAGTAAGAATAAAAATGAAGGTGACGCAGTTTAAAAAGAAGGTTGGTGAAATTATTATATAAATTCATTATATGAAATAGAAATAATTTCAAACTGCAGGATGCATTATAAAGATTTATTTATGAATGAATTTTCATGAAATTTTGGCAGCATATTCATATTTATATTCACAGCACATTTTATAAAATGTAAACTTTATAAAATTTTAAATTTTCAATTATAATCCTAAGGACCCTAATGAAGATTTTCATAAATATGTATGTGTGTGTGTACATGTGAGTACGTGTTGCTGTTGAAGTAGATGAAAGGGTTTGATGATGGTGAGAGACATTTGCAGGGAAAATGATCAAAACGTCGTTTTGTGTGTGTTTACACTATTGTTGAAGGCAGTACATACATATAAAGATTAGCAAGAGTACATGGGGGAATTTATCAAAATTTGAGTGTGTGTGTGTGTGTGTGTGTATGTTGGAGTTTACAGTGATCTAGCAGCCACTCAATTTCTGTGACATTTATTTAAAAAGAAAATTGATTACATATGTTTTGCATGCAAAGCTGCACAGGTTGTGTTAGTGAATGATATTTTCAATAAGCTGTGATGAAGGTCATTGGCTCCTAACACTATTAAACTTGGAAGAGGTATTTTGACTGTAAAATTTTTCTTAATTTAAAAAAAAAAATCTGGAAAAGTAACTAATAATAATAAGTAGTTTTTTATCAAAATATATATGAACTTTGATAGTTCTATTTTTTTTAATATTTTACTTTTATTGGTTTAATTTTATAAAAACCTTTACTGAACCTTTTGGGAATTTAATGGATTCCATTCTAATGTATTGGATTATTATGAGTGTACACTGTATACTTAAGGAGTTTTATTTTACTTTATAAATTATGTTTATAACTATTTCTAAAGAAATATTTTAAGTTTAAAACTTCCCTTTTTAAGACGACTCTAAATTTCTACACCTGAACTTCTTTTTTCTCAAGTAACTGGGAATTTACTTTTCTTAATGTTCATATAAAATCTCTTCATTCTATGTTCTTCATCCTGATGAAAAGATAAACACATCTTAAATGAAAACAAGAAATATTTAAAAATTAAAACAATATTTATTTAAAAATATGTCTATGCACGAGCCAGCTTAAATAGAATGTATTTTTGAATGAAATGGTATAGAGTTAAATTCTATTTGAAGCATGGTTGTACTTAAACATATTTTTAATAGGTATACTTCATTAATTTTAAATGCCATTTCAATACAATCTAAGCTGGTTCATACACTAAAACATATTTTTAATTATTGTTTTAGTTTTTCTGATATCTTGTTTTGATCTAAAAGTGTTAATCTTTTAATCAGTTGTTTTAATCGAAGATGGCCTCTCAGTCAGGTGGTGGAAAATCACTTTAATTTGTTTACACATTTAGTCGGAGTATAGTATATACTGTGATTGGAATCCAATATGGCTTTGATTGGTTTAATTTTTTCCCTTCTTATATATGAACTTAAAAAATATAGAAGGTTCAATTTAATGAGACAGTAATGTTTAAATAGGGAACATATTGCTTGAGTCCCAGCTCCGTGTAGTTGGAAGAAATGCAGTGTGTTGTTATAGTAGTGGGAGAATGAAAGAGTCAGTAGTGTTTTCACAGCTGATTGATGCATTTGTAGTGGTAGCGTGTAGGGCCTACTAACTAGACTAAAAAAATATTCTTATCGTCCGGCGCATTAATTTAACAAATACTTTCCGGGTTATTAACTTGGTCAGATTCATAATATTTAACTTTCCAATTTATATCAAAACTAGTGGGTCCCGCGTGGCTTCGCCCACGCAAACGTAAACAAAGAATCAGCTGTTTAAGTATACTCTCTTCATTTTTTATGGGAAGATATTTTTGCGAATTCTACCATTTAAAATAAAAATTTTGCAAAATCCTTTCTTAGCGACAGCTTAGAAAACTTAAGTTGATCTATAAATCAGAACATCTCTTTTTATATAATAGATAGCGCCCCGTCGTAGCTTCGCCCATGCAACTTTAAGTCTATGATTCTGTATTTTAATTTCCTTATAACTTAAGTCACAAATATAATTTTTTTTGGAATTATGTTTAAAGAACAATTCACACACATAAGTAACGTCACCATTTCGAAACGGACCGGCACGGCCACTCGAAGTCAAAAATGATGACAGTATTCACACACGTACGTCAGTTTTCCTTCCGTCAAACTCCATTGTCATTTTACGTAGAGACAAACTCGTCCGTAAAAAAACAAAATATCGTCGAGAAAAAATATCGTTTTGACGGTTTGGTGATGGCGACAAGACTGACGCGCCGAATTCGGGACGGTGCCGATGCTCAGTGTAGACGATGTCATTAATTTTTCAAGAAAGAATATTTTTCTGTGACTGATACTTCTCGAAATGACGGAACTGAGACGTGACGTGACGGATGTGTGTGAATTGACCCTTTGGTGAAAAAATGAAAAAGAGAAGGGTTATAATAGCATACTGCCTGAATTTACATAAATAACTGTTGTTTTATTTTAATTTAAGTTAGATTTAAGAAAATTACTTTACCGTATGCATTTTACTGAATTGGTTTAAATTTACATTTTACATTTTTTTTTAAATTAAATTTTAATTGTTCGGTTGCAAAAATCATTTTTACAATGTCAGTCAAATACATTGTGTGACCTAAGCAAAGAGATTCGTATCTTGCATAAAAAAACATATCACTTATTGTGCTAATTACAACAATTCTGGAATTACGAGGGCGAATCAAATATAAACGGTAATTTTTAAAATTATATTTATTGAATAATATTATACAAAAACTATGCCTTCAACATTTTTCAATATAGTCTCCTGCATTATCTACACACTTCTGCCACCAATTTGGAAGCTTGAATTTTGCCTGTTCATAAAAAGATTGAGGGAGAGTTGTCAACCAATCGCGCACGTGCTTCTCGACATCTTCATTGCTTTCAAATCGTTTTCCTCCAAGTGATTCTTTCAGAGGCGCAAACAAAAAGTAGTCACAAGGGGACAAGTCTGGACTGTAAGGAGGGTGTTCGAGAGTTTCCCAGCCCATTTCTTCCAAATTATCCCTTGTCAACAATGCGGTGTGAGGCCTTGCGTTGTCATGGAGAAGGATGACATCTCTAATAGGCACACCTCGTCTTTTGTTTCGGTAACTGGTTTTTGCCGACTGTAGCACCTGGCAGTAGTAAGCCGCATTCACTGTTCGTTGATCGTGAAGAAAATCAATGAGTAGAACTCCCCTTGAGTCAAAAAAAATTGTTGCAAGAACTTTTCCGGCTGAGAGACGAGTTTTGGCTTTCACTGAGCAGCCTTCATCCTTCCTTCGCCACTCCTTACTTGCCATTTTCGATTCGGGAGTGTAATGGTGGACCCACGTCTCATCACATGTGACGATGTGCCTCAAAAAATCTTCACCTTCTTCTTGAAATCGATGCAGAAGTCTCCCGGCGATCTCCGACCTGACCTGTTTTTGATTTCCAGACAGCAACCTCGGAACCCGTCGAGCACTAATCTTTCTGAAGCCAAGGTGGTCTGTGATTGCAGACTGAACACTCTCGTAGCTGATACCAATTTCTGACAAGATTTCTTGAACAGTTACCCGGCGATCACCTTCAATAAGCTCTCGAACGGCACTAATGTTGTCATCTGTGAGACTTGACCTTGGGCGTCGACGGTGACTTTCGTTTTCAACACGTTCTCGCCCACCCCTAAATTCTCTGGCCCACATATACACTCGATTCTTAGACAGAGTAGTGTCCCTAAACTGTGCCCGCAAACGAGTAAAAATTTCCGAAGGCTTAACACGTTCATTTGCTAAAAATTTTATGACGATTCGTTGCGCATTAGATGGATGCACCTCTCGCTCGGTCATGGCTGTACTGACGGCAGAACGCAACAATGCTGCGAAGTAAGCTGTTCCCCTCACTCCTATTATACAAAACAACAACTGCTCACCGCCACATCTGGTCCGAACGTGTTTGGTACAGTCAACAGCAAAATTACCGTTTATATTTGATTCGCCCTCGTAATTCTGGTTAAAATATTAATCCAGTTTAGGTCAAAAGATTAAACATTATGTACAGTACAACATCCGGAGTGACAAAAGTAAAACATAGATTGAAATCGTTGTTAAAGTCAATTCAACTTCTGGGAAAATAGCTATAGTTTTGTAATTGATCTGTTATTTACGTACGATAAGAATGCGATTAAGAATAGAATGTGAGTTTTAACATCCGGTGTAGGCCGACTGTTACTGTTTTAAACGAATCATGTATATAAATATAGGCTACCTCGTATGTGTATTTCTTATGGGACGAAATTTTTGCGATTTCTACTCTTTAAAATCTAAATTTTGCAAAATCCTTTATTAGGATTTTACATAATAGATTTGCAATCAAATTTATTTAATCAATGAAACGGAAATAATAGAAAATTTTTATAAATAGCTTGTTCAAATCATTTAATTCTGAATATGTGAATTTGTAATTTTTTGTTTTGGTAGTTAGGCCCCTACTATTCGTAATAAAATTGATGATTAATCAATAAAATGTAAATTTTAATTTGTAATTTGTAAATAGAATAAGAGGCTACGATGTGCCGTAAGCCTATAGATACTGGTATGCTATGGAATATGCTTATGGAGGGGGTAAATGTGTGTTGGAGAATCAGCCACTACATAAGCGTAGCGCTTCGCGCTGATTCCGTATCCTTGCATCAGTGGGGGGGGAAATTTTGCGATTTCTTCCCTTTCAAATCAAAATTTTGCAAAATCCTTTCTTAGTGCGTGCTTACACAACATAACAAAGCTAACTTCCAAATTTCAAGTCTCTAGCGTCAGTAGTTTTGGCTGTGCGTTGATCTATAAATGAATCACCCAGAACATGTTGTCCTTTTTTTTTTTTTTTTTTTTTTTAATTGTATAGCCCTTTTAAGAGCGCACTAGTTATGTAATTAAATTCATTTTCCCTGTTTTAGGAGCTATTTTGGGAGCTGTCGCCTCCTTGCGTGGTACTCCCTCATCCTCCTACTCACCACCTGTCTCTCCTCCTCTGTCCAGATTCTAGTCTTGGACTCAGCAGAATGGAAATTCCTGAAAGCCTTAATCTTGTGCCTAAAAATGTCTGTTCATAATGTCGTTGCCCGAGATGTCCAACGTTATGAGGTCTTCCTCCACTTCCTTCAACCATCTGTCTCTGGTTTTAAGTCCTTCCTGGCTTCTGATCAACTTGTAGGTCTCATTTTCTATATCCCTAAACCTCATGAGATGTCCGTAATATTGCAGTCGTCTTTTCCGACACTTTGTTGCCAAAGATTCCCCCAGAAAACAATTATGTTAAATACGGAAAGGTTGAAAACTAATGTTTTGCATCAGAGTAATACAACAATCGTTCTACCAGCATGCGCACTCATTCATTATACCTCACCCATACCGTTCACCCCGCAACTACATGGAGCTTAAAGGCCCTTCTGAAAGAAGCCTTCCAGAAATGCTTCCAATCACGGAATTAACGTTGGGTTAAATGCATCGCTAGCCAAAGAGTATTTTGATGGAGATTAATTCAATTTTAATGTAACCTTATTAGTTTCGTCGTAATAATATTTTTCACCATATTTTTTGATCACACCCGTATACTGTTGAAAAATGCCTGACCTGATCGGAAATCGAACGAGGGACCCTGGCTTATAAGCCAGTTCAGCATGGATTCCTCATAACTGATTAATTTGAAAGTTGCATAAATTTTTTTTGTAAGTTTAGATTTATTACAACTACGATTTAAGTATTCAGTGGTTTAATAAATAATATATGTTGAAATTAGAGTTCAAAAACTCCCTTCTCATAAAAAGTTGAAATTACATTTATTTCTTTATTGTCAGTAAACATACCTCTTTTCCACTTCCAGGTTTAAAAACGATGCCATTCCCACATATGTGTGGGCCACTAATGTATCTTACTGAGGTTGGTTTACGCACATCCCAAAATTGTACTGTATTGTCCCAACCACCGGTTAATAAATCATATGTGTATTTTGGATGAAATTCCGCTGTAAAAACTCTTGCTGTGTGTCCATCTATTTTACCTGATTCACTGAAAAATATTGAAATTTTTAATTCACATTGATTGG
This sequence comes from Catonia carolina, assembly GCA_035578175.1. Lineage (NCBI taxonomy): Eukaryota > Metazoa > Arthropoda > Insecta > Hemiptera > Achilidae > Catonia > Catonia carolina. Next base: position 44,924,911 of record JAQMRL010000004.1, read on the forward strand.
TTTATTTTAAAGACGTTAGTATTAATATACAAGGGATGTTCAATAATTAATGAATTGATTTATTGTATAGAAAAACAATTTATTCAATGATAATGAAACACATTACTTTTCAACATAGTCTTCAGCAACATGTACATATTACTCCTACCATTCTGAGAACTTTATATTTCCTGCTTTGTAAAAGCTTTACAATTTGAAACATTCAGGTATTATATTTTTTGACTGCTTCGTTGTTGTTGAACTTCTTCCAGTGTGTATAAATTCTTTGAGCGGCCCGAACAAATAAAAATTGGATGGGGTAAGATCTGGGTTGTCTGTAAGGAGAATGGTAATACCTCCTGACCCAATTTTTTGAGCATTTCTATTGTTGCTGATGTGGTTGTCTTTATGGGTTGTTATCAACTGTCTTTGAACCCACCTTGAACATGTTTTGCGAAAATTCGAAACACATCTTGAGTGCATGATTTTAACAATATATTGTTTTACAAACTAGCAATTTGGAAAATTTTGACTGTGGGGAATTTGCCTGTCTTTCCGAAAAAGATAATTTATGCAATTTTGTAGCGTGGTAGTTGAACTTCAACTGGTCTTCCAAAACGATAGAGATAAGTGATATTTGTTCTGCCCAAATTAAAGTGTTTCACTCACTTTTACACATTAGTGCAGTTTAAACACATTTCATCTTATTATTTGAACACTCTTGAGTAAATTTTTCCTGTTTTCATACCTTTGGATAGCAAGAATCTTATGACAATGTTGCTCATGCATTGTGCACTTTTCAAGTTGGGCCGACTCTTTGAAATGATTAAAAGTATAGTCCATTCGAAATAGCATGGTAGTACTTAAATGTAATAAAGAACAGAGGGAATTTTGTAATGTGCTTATGCGTCAGTGCTACCTCGTAAGAGATATATATTTTTTGTGTTAACTTTCCCTGTTAGTAAAGGTAAGCGTTTTTACAAGATAAATTAATAATGGAAAAGAAAAAATGATTTTTTCTAATAACACACTGAAAAAAGATATCAAATTAATTAATTATTACTTTATTACATTATTATTAATTAAATATTAATGTATTAATTAATCATGTCTTGTGTATTTAATGCATAGGTTGCCAAATGCAAATATTAACAAATGCCAATAAAATAATTATGACAAAAATTCCATATGATTTTCAAAATTGCCAAACAAAGATTTATATTCTGTAAGAATAATTAAAAGGAAAATTTTACTTTCGAAAAGGGACCTGTTCTGAAAAGTTACCTCCATTCAGAGACTTACTACACGTTTTTAGAACTGAACCAAAAAAACATGTTTGTAGCGATTGGTATGTGTGTGTGTGTGAACAGAATATCTTAAGAATGGAACATCATACGAACTTGAAACTTAAGTTAGATACTACTACTGGACTCGACACGAATATTTTCATCAAAATCGGTCAATCGAAAGTAGTAGTTTATTCGTATCATTTTTCACTTTTCTCCGATTTTCTCAAAAATGGCTCCTACAATTTTTTTAAAAATCGCCTCGTTTACTAAATTTTTTGTGCTCTACAAGATAGGGTAGGGGCGCCATGTCTGCTGAAATTTTTGGGGAGGCTGTTTTCTCGTAAAAAGATTGTGTTTTTAAGATTGCGGCTTTAATCTACATTTTAGCACAAAAACATATAGAATAAAAGTTGTAGAGAATTTAAAATCCTACAACTTTTTATTTCAAATATTTTTTTGTATAACGCTTAGTTTAATGGTAACTAGCGATTTTTAGAAACAAAATATTTATAAAAAATTTTTTTTTTAGAAACAAAATACTGTTACACATTTGTAAATTTCATTTCCAAACATAATGGAAATTCTGTTATTTCCATTACAGAAATATACATGTCTAGTTGATGGCAAAATTTTCAATGTATGCAGAACAGACGGTTTAATCGGTTTCATTAAGTATTTTTTGAACCATTCTTTTAACAGAGTCCTGGCTTTGAAATTTATTATTTATTTGGATTTTAAATAGTGACTTAAATTATGAAGTTGTCCACCTCTGCGACTGTTTCTAGGAGTTCAAGCAGATGGTTATACTGTACTTATATATTATAATAATACTATAGTACTTATATAGTATAGTACTTATATATAATAATTTTATTGTAATAATTTTTATTTATCTTACCTGCTTCGTAATGTTTGTATAACAGACATTGTCTGTTCATCATACAAATAAATTATTGCATCATCTCCGACAGTCACAAAATTTGGTTGGTTTGGTGAGAATGCAACAGACAGTGTTTGTCGTTGTTCATCCAAAGTTGTAACTGCTTTTCCTTTGTCTGTATTCCATAATTTCACATATCCGTTTGTATCTATAATGAAATGATTCATCAGTTATTCAGTTTTAATATAAAAATGTGACTGAAAACATGTTCATTGGTTTTTATTATGATTGTACATATCAGATGAATTGAAGTCCCCTAGCCGTGGGAGTGAGAGAAGGCATAACGCTTTCACTCGCACAAGCCATATGCACCATTCCAATGACATTGTATAATTTTACTCTTTGTTGTGAGAGCAAGCGTTTATGCATGCAGTAAACTAACAAGCAGTCTTATTCTTCTTTCTGTATGTGTTTAATTGTTTTTCAGGATATTTTACAATATTTTGAAGTTCTTTCAGCTGGTCTATTAAAATTAGCTTCTTCCTCACAGCTTTTTAATACTTGTAATATCAGATTTCTTTTTCCATTATGGATTGTTTGCCCACATTTACGAACGCTTACATCAGTAGACATTATTTTTATGCCAAATAAAATGCACTGTGAAATCTCAATTTCAGTTAAAATTATATGTAGGATAGTAAGAAATCAGAGTCCTACAACAAATACCGATCAAATGAATATTTTCGCAAGAGAACAGTGTACCTATAATATGAAAAGAACAAACACTCACACGCACACAGAAGCACGGGCCAAGATAACGATTGTAGAATGTTTCAGACCTGGATTATAACTGTAAAGACCTTTGGGCGCATGCAAAGTTATGCCTAATATCTCCTTCTCACTCACTCGGCTATGGGACTTCAATTCATCTAACATCTTTTATTGCTACTCCCTTCTTAACTTGAAAACTCTTGTATTATTATTTGGTAACCTCTGATAACTGGTTTATATTTAATTCACAGTTCAACCTTGTCAAGTTGGAGTTGGGTCAATCCGAGATAACCACAGAATGTTGGAAAATCAATAAAAAAAAAAAATATTTACAGAAAAGTTCCTTCATATTAAAGGTAGATTTTTAACATGTTAGCACTTTTACAGATTACGGACGTAGTACTGCAAAAATTTTCACATAATAGTGTAAAGTTTAGTTCTTTGAAAAGTAGCTGATAAAAAGCTGCTGTATCAGTTTGTTGTATAACTTGTATATTGTGGAAAGTTTTCAGTGTAAGAAGCTTGGTCAGTGTTGTCTCCACCTGACACTCAAAATAAACCATAAGATCCTTGTGACTGCATTTGCGTGACTTATAACTGCCGATTGGTTGTTGTCTGCATCTGTTCCCTCACCAATATCATGCTTGTTAGATAAGTAGGATGCTATTGTTTCCTTGTCTGTTAGTGTGCCATAACACTTAACCATTGTCTTTCTAACCAATAACGTACAACATTAACATAAACTTCTCTACAACTGTCAGTATTGTGTGAAATATGTTTATTAAAACTGTTGAGGCTGCATTTCGCTGAAGTCTTTTTCATTTTATAAATTATTTTTGGCGTAAGTTGGTCTGGGTTATCTGGATAAAGGGTAGGGTCTGATCTAATGAGATTGTACCATATTATTTGTTAAATGAACACTTTTAGTGTTTAGATATTAGCAGTGAACCCCATAAAATTTATTTGAATTTTATTGTGTATTACACAAAACGTGGTCCCAATACTGAGTTTTCATCATCATCAGTCAAGGATTAAGCTCAATGGCCTGTTCTGGTATCCATCTCTTTTTAGATCTTCTCAAGCCTCGCTTCCCTCTAGGTTTATGTATTTCCATGCTCGCAGAGGAAATCTGTGCGCTGGTATACACGAAGTAAACGATTGGACCAGTTTCTCTTATATATTCTTAACATGTCACACAGTGACTAAAAATTTTACCGAGTTTTTATACAATAATATAGAAATTGCTTTTTTTATGATAATCAAAATTTTAATAATTTGTTGTTCTTTCTTACGGATACAATGAGTACTATTTTATATAATAAATTTCACTAACCTTTTATTAAGCTGCCTTCATTTTTATTAATCACTTAAATGTGTTTTGGTGGATCCACAATCATCAGAGTTTATTGTAGTTTGAAATAAAAAATTTTTTAAAAATTTACATCTTGTATAAATTTTTAAAAAATTTTAACGGTATAATATACTCTGATGGTGAATCCACCGAAACACTTGTAAGTTATTAATAATAAATAAAGGTGGCTTAAAAAAGGTTTGTGAAATTTATTATATAATAGTATTGATTCCAAGCTGCAGGATGCATTATACCTATTTATTTTTTTAATAAAGATACAATGAGACTATGATTTATGATGTAAAGAGGAAACTGCAATTTATTTGTAGTCATGACTGTGATCTTGCGAGTCTCTTGAAGAAAATATTAATTTCAGCAACTCTTTTATTGTACTGATGTTTTCGCTCCTTTGAGAAATTTGTGTAATCCAAGGTAATACTGCTTATTTTGTTTCAGTTAAACGCACTGAACCTCAAATTATATAGCATTATTTGTTTATGTGTCTTGATGATTATTCATGAACTTCAAATATGGTACCATTGTGTCAATAATTTAGGAACTATTTTTTTACTTTCTCTTGCCTATATGAATATATAGAAAGGAAAGTATTATTTTAATCTCAATTTTTTTTAAATCACGTTTTCAAACCCCCTGAACCCAAAAAACATGGTTTTAGCTATTGGTCTGTGTGTGTGTGTGTGTGAACATATCTCAAGAACGGAACATTGTACAAACTTGAAACATAAGTTATTTATCACTAGAGGACCCGGCATGAACATTTTCATCAAAATCTGTCAACCAGAAGTAGTAGTTTATTCGTGTCGTTTTTCACTATTTTGCAATTTTCTCAAAAACAGCTCCTACAATTTTTTTTAAAAATTGCCTCATTTGCTTAATTTGTTGTGCTCTACAAGAAAGGGTAGGCACAATGTCTGCGGAAATTCTTGGAGTGGCTGTTTTCACGTAAAAAAAATTGTTTTATTAAGATTGCAACTTTAATATGCATTTTAGCGCAAAAATGTATATAATTAAAGTTGTAGAGAATTAGATCTAGAACTTTTATTTTAAGCATTTTCTCTACAAAGCTTAGTTTAGCGTGAAAGAGAGATTTTCCGTATTTTTAAGCCAAACTGAGGTTGATTTTCATTTTGCGTCCTTCACTCATGATTAAAAGTATGTTATGTTTATTTAGGTTAGTTTTTTGTTTGTTTCTAATGTTTTATTACTAATGTTAGGTTATATTGTTAATTATTTGCATTGGCAAGACAAAGTTGTGTGAGTGTTTCACACCAGATTTTTGAATAAAGTAGTTCTATGAAAATATTTTACGTTATTGTAATGTTGTGAACAAGTCAGTTGTTAAAAACTTTTGGGTGAAGAAAAATCTAGAAAAGAAATTTGTTTTTTTTAAATTACATTTATTTTTTCTTGGCCAGCCTATAGTGTGGTGGTGAATGCAACTGGATTCTATGTCAGCAGTCAGGGGTTCGATTCCCAGTCAGGTGTGGCACTTTTTATCTACGATCCTTCATTGTCTGTATTAGAATTCATGAACCAATACAGTTGGATGTAAAACCAAATTTCATAATTTATTGAAAATTATGTCACTGTCTTGATGGTTCCGTCAGAATTTTTTTGGACTGTTAAAAAAAGTCGTCGGGTTCATTCTTGGTTAAAGTGAACATACACTCCAGCCTCTCTAAGTTTGCTCCTAATGTAAACAAATAATGATGTCACTGAGCATGCACATTATATATAAATGTGTACACGCTGATTAAAAAGTAACAACAAAATACTTTCAAAAGTATTTAAATACAAAATACTTTTAAAAGTATTTTTATAAATGAAATTGTTAGGCCTACATCATAATCACGACTGATGTTTTTAGTACTTTAAGTACTTATAATTTAAAAAATAGTTATCTTAGTAGGAATACGACATCCATAAAGTTACGGACTCTAGCGTGCACCCTGTAGTAGCTGGTTTTGGTTTGTTGACAGTAGGAGCAAACTTAGAGCGGCTGAACTATAGTGAGGTTGTTGATAAGAGCCTTTACATTTTTTTAAATCTCAAAATTGTTCATTTTAAATCATTTTAAGATTTTAATTTTTTATGATTCTGTTTATTTTAGGTAAGGTTGCATCATTTTTCAATGTTCCTAGGCCTTTGGGTGGCTGTTTCAATGTTCGGGCTGCATCGTCTGTTCATATGTATTAGGCGTGGGATTGTGTCTACCAGTGGTGAGTAATCTTGTCTGGTTTATTACTATTGTACGTACTTTAGTATCCTACAAACCAGTCTGTTGCCTTATGTTTTCATTTCTCACTTGCTCCACTCTCAAGACCATTCACAACCAGTCCATTTCTAAAACCTCCAGTTTTTGTTTATTCCTGGAGCTTAACCCCTCTGCTACGGCGTGTTTTTCGTCGTATAGTGAATGTTCAAATGTCAAAACTCACTCCCAAATAAATTTATTTATCTAAGCCCAGTACCGTAGAAAATAGTGAAAAAATTACTGGCATTTTATACAACACGTATGGTTATTTTTATGTTGAAAACATAAAAATCAGTTGCATTTTTCGGTAGCTACAGCGGGTGAAACAGTTTCATGCGTAAAAATTTGTAGGTACTTTATATAGAGATGTACTTTATATTTTTGGCTGTAGCATGCTAAAATTTAAGTTTTATCATGCAATTGTACAGAACATACATAATTTGTAGAAGACATTTTCGTGAATAAAACCATGTTTTAGAATATAATTTAGAGTAACATTAGCCTTAATAATTGCAGTTTGAAATTAGCAATGCGCAAAGTAGGAACAGTGTTAAAGTAGGAACAGTAATATTCGAACAGTGTTGCATTGTCAAATTCCTGCCATTCCGTACCCTCTTGTTCACAATAGTATGTGAATAGTATTGACTTTGAACATGTATACAGTTTCAAATACACATACAAAATTATGTAGTAGTGGTAAAAGAATAGGGGTTTGTAATAGGCCATGAAACAGGTCGAGGGAGCTTTGACGAAGAAAGACGATGTTTACTCTCAGAATTTCCACTTACCACGCCAACAGTTGTACATAGGACAAAAAGGTTTGATTTTATAGCATCTATGTATTATTCTGATTTAGTAGGTAGTTCTACTAACCTTAGAGATGAAATATTCTGTAAGTTACATTATCTTGAAAATAGGACGACTTCAAAAGTAACTTGGCAACTTACAACCATCGTTTCAACCTTGCTATCAATACATTTGCATTGTGTTTTATATGAAATTGTAGAGCCATTCAAGGCGCGTAATTTGATGTATGAACCGAACAAATCGCTTCATAAATACGTTTGCTTTAGGCTTTTAAAGCTGGTAACTACCAGGGCAACTGAGATTGCCTCCCGTAGCTGATGGGTTAATTGCCAACACTCAACACCCATATGTCCTTAGATTCCATACAAATTTAATCACGTACTTTGTCCTCATCTGTGAGTTATTAGACATGAACATAGAAGTTATCTTTAAAGAGCAGCTGTACCTTGATTCATATGGTCCCTGATATCTCATTCAAGGTATTTGCACTGGTCACAAACACTGACCTAACAAGAGATCTTTAGAAATTTCACTCATGCTAAGGTATATACTTAGTATTTTTATTTTCTTCTGCTCTATATGTCAAATATATATATGAAAGAAAAGTATTGTTTTCTTGTCAAATTTTCAAAATCGAGTTTTAACTGGAAATAAATACACATTTTCAGGCCCCTGATCCCAAAAGTGATTAGTTGAAGTTGAAATTTGAAACTTAAGTTAGGTACCATTGGAGGACCCAACCGTAACATTTTCGTCAAAATTGGTTAACCGGAAGTAGTTGTTTACACATGCGAGTTTCTCTGAAAAGGCTCCTAAAGTTTTGTTTAAAATCGCCTCATTTATTACACATTTTATACTCTACAAGATAGGGCAAGCACCAGTCTGTTGAAATTCTTGGGGGCTGCGCTCTCATGGTAAAAAAAGTTGGTTTTTTTTAAGATTCAAGTTACGGAAAAATAAAATAGTTATTCAAAAATAACAAAAATAGAACATTCCACGTAGGCTAATACAGTAGCCTACAATATGTTGAATATGTAGACCTATTGCACATGCGTAATTTTGTAATACAGTACTGTACATTGCATTAAGTTAAGCTATTAGCTACAGTGTTTTAAGTACTGTACATATTGTGTACAGTATTCCAAAATTATGATGCTATTTTAGTTACACAGTTCATGCTGAATATGGTACATTGTACTGACAGAATATGGTTCTGTTGTTCTGTGGTCGACCAAAGATTTGTCAATTCAAAGCAATTTATTGTTTTGGTTTACGCTTGTTAGGCCTATACAAAGGTAACCAGATGACTTCGAGGGTCTGTACCCTTTTATGGTTGAACATTTTCTTTTATAATGAAGAAATGGTGGAATTGGAGGTATAGATGGATTTTTACATGGTAAATGCATGGAAGGTTGAAGGGAACTGAAATTCAATTCGAGATATGGAAGTTTGACTGTATAATCAAAGTTATAAAAAATTAAAGTATCATAAAAAATACTTCAAGCATTTGTTTCTAGACAGCCTAGTTTAGTGTCATTCACTCATGATTAAATTAGGTTGCGATCTTTTCCATTTTCTGTATGTCACTATCAAATCCGAATTCCCTGAAGGGTTACACAATTCTCCCTCTCCTGTGTCAAGCGCACCAATCTGACTAGCAATATTCCTTCGTAGTGTCAACTCCACTCCGATTTCACAGTATGCTATGAATTTTGTAGAGTTTCGTAACAATATTCGGACGGAGCAAGATGCTGCAGAGTTCCTTCAGGAAAAGGGGTTATTTCATAATCCCAAAAGATGTCTCAACTAAAAGAGTATGTGCGAAACACTCACACGACTTTCTCTTCCCAATGTAAATAATTTAAAAATATAACCTAATACTATAATGTAGTAATAGCAAAATAAAATAATCAAAATATGAAATAAAACAACAGAACGTGTAACATAATACTCTATATACTGTGACTGGGAAGGACATGTGTATGCGTGCGTGAGTGTATCTGTCTGTAGAGTATTCAGTAAGGCAGGGAGAGGGAGATATGAACAAGGGTGCAACCCTTCAGGGAATTCAGATTTGATAGTGGCATACAGAAAACGGAAAAGACCCTTAGGTTGTTTTTAATTTTACATTGTTTACTAATAATTAAATATAGGTTGTATTGGTAATTATTTACATTGGCAAGAAAAAGTCATGTGAGTGTTTCAGACCAGATTTTTTGTCTTTACTCCCGATCTTATGTACTTCTCTTTGAGCTTATGTAAAGTAAAATGAAAGATCTTTATCATTCACAGTGAATAACTGAACATTCAAACAGAACGGTATTTTCTAAATCTAAAAAAGAATATTGCACGCTAGAAAACTTTAGTAAGAATTTTACATACTCACAAGTTGCTATAAAAAATTTACTAAATTTTGGATTTCTTGGTGGTATATTAGAAATATCTGTTACTGGGTTTGCAGGTTCAGAATCGCTTTCTTTTGGTGTTCCTAATGTCTGTAATAATTCTAAGGTACCAGACTCATAAACTCTGACTAATCCATCTGAATTTCCTGCGACTACTTTAGTACCATCTTCTATATATTTAACACATGTAAAATCTTTCTCAGTGGTCCTGAAAATTAAAAGCCTCTATAATAATTATTAAAAGCGTATTTTAAAAAAACAGGAACAATTAAAAAACTTAAGTTTTGTTACGGGAAGAAACCTGAATCACTTTGGAAAGTAAAATGATATGGAAACATTAAAGACCTATTATTTGTTTTAGTTTCAAATGCAGTTGTGCATTTTTTGTTGTAATTTTAATTGTGAAACTTTTAGTGAAAATACAAGCAGTAACAATAGTTGATACAATTTCTGTTTGAAGTTTTTAGTTATTTCTTACTTTTTTACTTTCTTTTGCTCTGTATGAATACATAGGGAAGGAAAGTATTGTTTTCATGTCGATTTTTCCAATTCAAGTTTTCACTGGAAATACATGCTCAACTCGTTTCAATCAGTACACGGTGTTCAAGCAGAATTGTGACAACACACGATCGGTAGGACACTTTGTGGGCCAGTTTCATTCACTACACTCTAACAAGCTTATTTTTCATCAAAAAATTCTGAAAAAATTACTTTCACTTCCTAATGAATCTTATTTTATTACGCTATTAATGTTATTGTTATGCTCTGATACTTAGGTAAGATACGCTCGTACAAAGTTAGACATTAAATCTAATTACATATTTTGCGTATCACGTAATATAACTTTTTTCCGGGATGACATAATATGCGTTTTATTATTTTGTTATAAAATTTTATCTGTAATTTGATATAAATGTTGAGTCATATGTTGGGCTGAAACAGAAATAATAAACGAGCTTGAAAAAATTACTCTTTTAAGGGAAGTCTAAGATAGATCGTCGTGTCTGGTGTCTCCTTGCTTTTAGTATTCCAAGAAGCCGAATAATTTTTTATAGTTGTGAACTTTATACAAAATATACGTCAATTTTTAGAAATCAACTACCCTCGCACAACATCAGTTATATGAAATTTTAACTATAAAAAGAATCGCATAGTAAATATAAGATAAAGAGGGTATTATGTCCCTCTCTTTTGGGCCTGTCAAAACGCATTATTTACAAAAAACTTATTGCCTATTACCCCAACTTGAATGGCGGACATTTTTCCCTGAATTTTGTGCACGCGCAAATAATCTGCTTTCGACAGCGACACAAATGTCAAAAGCGATAACCGCATGAACAGAACATGAGTAGTGAGTATTACTCCAGAGGCAGTCTGTATCAGGCTATGACGCCGTGGTGGGGGATCTACTTACTGCGCATGTGCGGCCCACATGCCACTGTAGTTGCTTACCATTATACAACTAATTTAAGATATGCAGTTTTATTATACATACGTTTTTCTAACAAGTGTTAATTCACCAAAAGTTTTGGCCATTTGAAGATACACCAGTTATATAGTTACAATTTTATCTGTGAAAATTAATTCCATAGTAATCACTGTTCAAAATAAATGTTCATTACTTGGAAAATAAAATTTTATTATGGTTAGAGTTTTCTGTCATAAAGTAACTAATATATAATTTTATAGATCATTATTAAAATTAATTCACTTTATTTTTTTATCACCATGGTATCAAGCATTTAAAAATATCATGATTTTAAATGATAATTCTAGCAAGTTTTGTTTTGTCTTTGTAACTTATTTTAATAATGAAAACACGTTAATTTGGCAGATATTGAACTTGATTTGTAGGCAGATTGAACTTTTGATTTTCTTTAGTCCCGTTGTTTCTTTTAGTAGCAATTAATTGTATTTGATTGGCTTAGTTTATGTAGTTGGGAACAAGAACAATAAATATAATATTAATGACGTTCTCCATGGTTAAAATACATGAGTATGCTGTTGGGTGTATTGCTGTAATGTCACCGTGAAAAATTGTTTCATAACTCACCATAATAACATAACTCTACAACACATTGTGTGTGCATTGTTGAGCTGTGTATTTTTCTGCAATTCCAAACACAGGTGACATATTCTTTATCAGATTCTGAAGCTAACCTAAAAATGCTTGCCTTGGCAATGTAACTGTACTGTCAAAATCGAACAAAAGTGATAGCAGGACTCCTTTTATATGAGTAACATAGTTGTACGGATCAAACAAAATTGAGCAGTGGAATGAGCACACCCTTAGTTTTTCCACCTAGGAAGTTCTTAAATTTTTAATAAAATCAAAGTATATAAAAGGGAAATAATACTGACTGGCTGATTCAGTCACTCGTTGGTTAATTAAAATCTGTTGTGAAACAATCACATGAGTTTTTCTTGCCAATGTGAATAATGAAAAATATAACCTATGTTTAACATTAGTAAACACTGTAAAATGAAAAACAACCTAATTTTAATCATGAGCGAATGATGCAAAATGAAAATCAACATCTGTAGAACTTTAATTAAAATCACTGATGCTAAAATGCCTCTATGGAAAAAAAATCCTTGAACTAGAAGTTGTAGATTTTTGTTTCTTATAACTTTTTGATTGAATACACTTTTGTCATAAAATGTATTCTAAGGCCGCGCAGTCTTGAAAAAATCCCATTTTTCTACCAATTTTAATGAGAAAAATACAGAAAATTACTGATGCTAAATTAAGTATTGTAGAACCAACCACTTGAAATAAAAGTTGTAGTTTTTTAATTTCTGACAACTTTTGACCTAAATGAATATTACGGCTGTAGTCGTAAAAATACAATTTTTTACCATGAGAGCATAGCCTCCCAAGAAGTTTAGCAGGTATGGCGTTTAACCTACCTTGTAGAGCATAAAAATGTTGCTTATGAGACAATTTAAAAAAAAATCATAGCTGTTTTTGAGAAAATCGCACTAATAAATTATTCTGGTTGACCAGTTTTGATGAAAATGTTCGTGTCTGTGTCTTTCTGATACTTAATGTAAGTTCAAGTTTTAACTTTGTACGATATTCCATTCTTGACACACACACATAGACCAATCGCTAAAAATGTGTTTTTTGGGTTCATGGAGCCTGAAAACGTGAATTTCTGGTGAAAACTTTAATTCAAAAAATGAACATGAAAACAATAGTTTCCTTCTCTAATTATCCATAAAGGGCAAGAGAAAGTAAAAATTTGGTAAGTAGGTTCTATTTGATCAGTTGCTTGCTAAGATTTTATATTAATAATTAATTGTGATTACATATTAAGGAAAACTTACAACGGTGTAACTTGTTTTTATAAATTGTAAAATTGTGTTTATATCATTTTCTGCAATGACTGCCTGCTTGAAATGCTGACGTACGTTTGACGAGATTTGTTCAACAGTTAACCAGCAATCACATTCAATAAGCTCTCAAACGATACTAGTGTCATCTGTCAGACTTTACCTTGGGTGTCGACCATGACATGTTCTCGCCCTCCCTTAAATTCTCTAGCCCATGTATACACTCGATTCTGAGACAGTGTAGTGTCCTCAAAGTGTGTCATTGGTTAAACACTTTATGATAATGCGTTGTGCAACAGACAAATTTACTGGTAACGCGCTATAAGTTGACGATTGCTCCTATTGTGCAGAGGTCAGTATGCTATCCATCCTACTAACATTAGCCAACATGAAAACAAAAGTACTAGTAGCATAAGACGTATCAAGCGTATAACTCTAAATGTAACTGACAGACTTAGTAGTCTATAGATAGATGTGAATTTCTATCTAGTAGTCTAGATAGACTAGTAGTCTATCTAGTAGACTACTAGATCGGACTACTACTTCGGAACTGCGTGCTAAACTGAGTAGCAAAGTTACCGATTGTATTTTATCCACTTTTGTATTATTTCAGTAACTCATTAATGATGCAATTTTCAAATGAAAATTCAACATCAGAAAATGATAAATCGTTAATAAAAAAACCTGGAAAATGAAACCCAAATTAATTGCAGCAGAATTAGTTTACTTTTTTATTCACTTGTAAGTTATATTTTATTTTTTGTTATTTTGCAGAAGGTATTCTATTCTGAATGGGAGTTTATTAAAAGAATGCAGTTCTCAAACGAAGAAAATTCATGTTCAGATTTGGTGCTAGTTATTGTTGCAGAACCTAAGTCCTCATCATTGAGTAAGTAATTTCTTAATTATTAATTTATCTTAAAAGTAAATTTAAGTTCAAATAGTGTAAAGGTTTTAGATTCTTGTTTGTATTTGATCCTGGTCAGGAATTGAACTTCTTAGAGTAACTTGTTCATTTGTGTTCGGCTAAATTCTAGTTTGTTTTATTGTAGATGCCATATCCTGAGCTCAAGAATGTATCTGATTACGAGCTTTATTAAAAAAGTATCCAACCTTCATTGGGAAAAAAGTTAGTTATTCGTCAACATCTTAACAAGCGGTCTCCTTTAAAATATCCTCCTTGGGACTCTTCAAATGTAGTCCAGTGCTCCTGCTACTTTTGGAAGAATGTCTGGAAAACCTCTTTCAGAATTGACTAGTTGAGCCATCATTTTTTACATAATGTAATTTCTGGGCTTCGAATCGGGATTCTTTAAGGGGTATCTTGAAGTGAAGGATAGCTAAAAGTCATGTGGTGCCATGCGAGATAAATAGGGAGCCTGACATAATATTGCGATGTATTTGGCAAGGAAAAGCAATTTTAAGTTGTAGTCAGTTTGATTATGCTGTCAAGTTCTTTGGTATCAATTTAGCCGCAACTCTATTTAGTGAAATCTCGCATCAAAATTGAATGAACTGAACCCCAATACTGATTCCTTCTTCTGTAGGTAGTTCATGGATGTAAACGCATCGATTCTCAACATTAAAACATGAACTTGATCGATAATTTCATTGTTTTGACTGTAAATGGTCTCAGTGAAGTGCAGCTATTTATAAAACTGTTATTTCTCTCCTTCATCTGTGTGGTATGCAAAGCTTACTGAAGGCTTGTTAAATTTTTTGAATAGTTAACAACAACCAAGTTTTCGGCAAAGTTTGAATGATGTACTGTCACATGACCTGCATATGCATACACACTGGAATCTAATGCATCGAAATACCAGTGTAACATACTCCTAATTTATTTGCATACAACAAAATAAGGTTGGATACTTTATTAATAAACCTTGTGTTTTCTATGAATTGAGGATCATTTTGGGAAGTGTTATCTAAGAAAAGAACCTGTTATTGAAATAAAAACCCAAGACAAATTTAAAACAACAAATTTATACTATTAACTGAAAGATTACATCTTAAAGATTATTATTACCTTAAGTCCAGATTATTTTTAAACCAATGAAGATTCGTGCTTATGAATAACAATTCAGGGTATCTTTTTCTTTATTCTTCAATTAGTAAGCTACAAATATTTGTGGCAAAGAGAGTGTCTATAACTACTGTTTTTAGTGTTTGGGTGATAAAACATAAAATTACAATTTAGAATTCGTCTTTAACATATCGCTGTTGTGCAACAGTAAAAGATTCCTCATTAAATGGTAAAGTTTCCCAGAATTTACGTCTTCCAAGATCTTCACTAGATGTCATATACATGCTTGAACTTGTATCAATCTGAAGATAGTTGATTTCAGGTTTATTTGGTACTACTGGATCCCAACTCACACCATTTGATTTTGGAACCCTTCAATAAAACATTTTACAATTAACAGATTAGTTATAAATAAATAATAAGTATGTTTAATCAATTTAGAAATTCATTAGTTTTATATATTCAGGAGCAGTAGTACTACTACAAGTTGTATACTGCTTTGGAGTACAACTACTATTCGTAGTTGTAGTACTAGTAGACTAATATTACTCAGAACCAGTATATGACCAGTAGTAATACCAAAAGTCATATCATAGTGGTAATAGTAGATAGTAGTACTACTACTAATAGTAGTAATCAGAACCAGTAGATCTAGTAGTATACTATATAGGTCTAGTAGCATACTACTGTATAAGTCACTAGTAGTATATTAGTATGTCTAGTAGAATACCAGTAGTATAATGATTCTGAGTACCTACGACTATAGTAATGAGTACCTCACACTAAAGAGTAGTAGTAGTAGTATGATTCTGAGTACCTATGACTGCGTATTACTAATCGTCGTATACTGGTTCTAAATACCACTACTATAGTACTACAAGATGAATAGTAAGTAGTAGTTCTGATTCAGTCATAATAATCTATGGCTGCTAGTTAGTATTACTACTAAACAAATAATAGTAGTAGTAGTACTAGCCTACTATTAGTAGTATTACTACTAGTCGTATACTGGTTTTGAGTGGACGAATATTTGTAGCAGTACTGGTCTACTATTAATTAGTACCAGTACTATTATGACTGCTAGTATTACTACTATTATCGAGTAGACTACAACTACTAGTAGTAGTACTCAAAAATAGTAGTACTACTTACTAGTCTACTACTGTAGAACCAGTTTACGACTAGTAGTAGTACTAGTGATGAATAGTACTGGTACACTACCAGTAGCACTGCAACTCTAGTAATAGACCAGTAGTAGTGGTACTCTACTAGTCGTATACTGGTTCTGAGCACTACTAGTAGGTAGTGGAATAGTACTACTATTCGTCGTACTATTAGTAGTAGTATATCGTAATATTTGTAGTACCATTTGTCTCGTCTAGTAGTACTACTGGTCTACCACTAGTAGTAGTACTCTTGACTGCTAGGATTACTAGTCTTATACTACTAGTAATCTTAACAGTCAGAGTACTACTACTAGTAGTAGTAGACCAGTAGTACTACTAGACGAGAAATGGTATTACTAATATTACTACTGTACTAGTCATACCAGTATACTAGTCGTACTATTAATAGTATATCGTAATTATTTAGTACCATTTGTCTCTCTCGTCTAGTAGTACTACTGGTCTACCACTAGTAGTAGTACTCTTGTACAACTAGTAGTAGTAATCCTGCTAGGATTACTAGTCTTATACTACTAGTAATCTTGACAGTCAGAGTACTACTACTAGTAGTAGACCAGTAGTACTACTAGACGAGACAAATGGTACTACTAATATTACTACTGTACTAGTCGTACCAGTATACTAGTCGTACACTGTTTCTGAGCACTACTAGTAGTAGACCAGTAGTACTACGACTAATAGTAGTAGTACTAATGGTCTACTACTAGTAGTGCTCAGAACCAGTGTGTGACTAGTACACTGGTTACACTAGTACTAGTAGTACTACTACGAACTACTACGACGAGTAGTGTACTACTAGCACACTAGTATCTAGTATTGACGAATAGTAGTACTACTGATCTACTACTAGTAAGTGTGATCAGAACTAGAATATGACTACTACTAGTACTAGTAGTATTATTCGTAATAGTAGTGCTACTAGTAGTACTACTGGTATTGGAATAGTACTACTAAATAGTACCACGAATACTATTTGCACTAGTCACTATTTACACTATTTGCACTAATCGTCGTACTATTAGTAGTACCATTGTCTCGTCTTCTACTACTAGTAGTAGTTCTCTGACTGCTAGGATTACTATATGACTAGTAATCCTAGTAGGCAGAGTACTCTAGTAGTAGACCAGTAGTATTACTAGACGACACAAATAGTACTACTAATAGTATGACAAATAGTAATACTATTCCACTACCAGTAGTATTACTAGACACTACTATTTGTACTACTACTGTGAAATAGTACTACTACTAATCGTCTTACTATTACCATTTGCTAATACCATTTATCTCGTCTAGTAGTACTACTGGTCTACTACTAGTAGTAGTACTCTGACTGCTAGGATTACTATATGACTAGTAATCCTAGTAGGCAGAGTACTCAAGTAGTTGACCAGTATTATTACTAGACGAGACAAATGCTACTACTTATAGTACGACGAATAGTAGTACTATTCCACTACCAGTAGTACTACGACGAATAGTAGTACTACTGGTCTACTACTAGTAGAATAGGTAAATAGGTGTGCTCAGAACCAAAATATGACTACTAGTGCACTAGTAGTACACTACTCGTCGTAGTAGTACTACTAGTACTAGCGTAACCAGTGTACTAGTCACACACTGGTTCTGAGCACTACTAGTAGTAGACCAGTAGTACTGGTGCTCAGAACTAGAATATGACAACTAGCAGTCATACCAGTACTACTAATCGTGGTACTATTAGTAGTACCATTTATCTCTAAGTAGTACTACTGGTCTACTACTAGTAGTAGTACTCTGACTGCTAGGATTACTATATGACAAGTAATTTCGTACTACTACTGTGAAATAGTACTACTAATCGTGGTACTATTAGTAGTACCATTTGTCTCGTCTAGTAGTACTACTGGTCTACTACTAGTAGTAGTACTCTGACTGCTAGGATTACTATATGACAAGTAATCCTAGTAGGCAGAGTACTCAAGTAGTAGACCAGTATTACTAGACGAGACAAATGGTACTACTAATAGTACGAAGAATAGTAGATCAGTAGTACTACTATTCTTCAATACTAGTACTAGTCGCACACTGTTTCTGAGCACTACTAGTAGTAGACCAGTAGTATACTATGACGAATAGTAGTACTACTACTGGTCTACTACTAGTAGTAGTACTCTGACTGCTAGGATTACTATATGACTGACTAGTAATCCTAGTAGGCAGAGTACTCTAGTAGTAGACCAGTAGCATTACTAGACGAGACAAATGTACTACTAATAGTACGGCGAATAGTAGTACTACTCCACTACCAGTAGTAGTACTGCTATGACTGCTAGTAGTCATATTCTAGTTCTGAGCACACCTACTAGTAGTAGATCAGTAGTACTACTATTCTTCAATAGTAGTACTAGTGTAACCAGTGTACTAGTCGCACACTGGTTCTGAGCACTACTAGTAGTAGACCAGTAGTACTACGACGAATAGTAGTACTACTGGTCTACTACTAGTAGGTGTGCTCAGAACCAGAATATGACTGCTAGCAGTCATAGCAGTACTACTACTACTAATCGTCGTACTATTAGTAGTACCGTTTTTCTCTTCTAGTAATACTACTGGTCTACTACTAGTACTCTGCCTACTAGGATTACTAGTCATATAGTAATCCTAGCAGTCAGAGTACTACTACTAGTAGTAGACCAGTTACTACTTGACGAGACAAATGGTACTAGGAATAGTACGACGATTAGTAGTACTACTGTAAGTGGAATAGTACTACTAATCGTCGTACTATTAGCAGTACCATTTGTCTCGTCTAGTAATATTACTGGTCTACTACTAGAGTACTCTGCCTACTAGGATTACTAGTCATAGTAATCCTAGCAGTCAGAGTACTACTACTAGTAGTGGACCAGTAGTACTACTAGACGAGACAAAAAGTACTACTAATAGTATGACGAATAGTAGTGTCTAGTAGTACTATACTGGTAGTGGAATAGTACTACTATTCGTCGTACTATTAGTAGTACCATTTGTCTCGTCTAGTAGTACTACTGGTCCACTACTAGAGTACTCTGTCTACTAGGATTACTAGTCATGTAGTAATCCTAGCAGTCAGAGTACTACTACTAGTAGTAAATCAGTAGTACTACTAGACGAGACAAATGGTACTGCTAATAGTACGACGATTAGTAGTACTACTATTTCACAGTAGTAGTACGAATAGTATTCGTCGTACTATTTAGTGTACTATTCAAATATCAGTAGTTGAATTATAATAATAAAACATGCAGAGAAAATAAATAACAACAAAATGAATGGAACAAAACAATAAAACGAGTATGCAAAATACTAGAGTACTCTGCCTACTAGGATTACTAGTCATGTAGTAATCCTAGCAGTCAGAGTACTACTACTAGTAGTAGATCAGTAGTACTACTAGACGAGACAAATGGTACTGCTAATAGTACGACGATTAGTAGTACTATTTCACAGTAGTAGTACGAATAGTAGTGCGAATAGTATTCGTCGTACTATTTAGTAGTACTATTCAACTACCAGTAGTTGAATTATAATAATAAAACAAGCAGAGAAAATAAATTACAACAAAATGAATGGAACAAAACAATGAAACGAGTATACAAAATAGAATGCGGTAATGAGGACTGTAAGAAATTTTATATTGGTATGACTAATCGTTATTTTCAAATTATAATACAAAAGAG
The DNA here is from genome assembly GCA_035578175.1 of Catonia carolina. NCBI lineage: Eukaryota > Metazoa > Arthropoda > Insecta > Hemiptera > Achilidae > Catonia > Catonia carolina. Next base: position 44,944,918 of record JAQMRL010000004.1, read on the forward strand.
GAAAAACCTAAATTTGGTAAAATTAACAAACGTTTCAGTCAGTAAAGGAAAAAATAAGATTGACAAATATGGGATCTTCCATGTTTGTAAACATTTAAAAGAGCAAAAGCAGGAATTTTTAAATTGGTGTATCTATTCTTTAGATTTTAAATAAATTTTAATGTTTCAAATGATACTGTGTACTCGGATGTCTTTTTCATTAGCATTTTGGTCTACAATAAACCTTTTATTTCCTGCAAATTGGTTGTGCTAGTGTAATTTTTTAGTTTATGATCATAAGAGTTATGGAAAGGAACAACTACAGCTGATAAAGAAGGAAGGATAAGATAAGATTTAAATCTTGTTAAATTGGTATTCACTTACCCAGTTCGTGCAAAACTTGTCCAGAAATCTAACATCTTTTGGGTCATAGCTTTGTCTTTGTCTGTTTCTTCTGGTTTACCATAAAATACATCAAGCACATACATTGTATCATCTCCATGGCTTACACCTGTAAAATTAAAAACAATGAAATTTTAACAAAACTGTCTCGGTTACTAATAAACGATAATGATTTATTAATTTTCGTCTATGAACTAACATATACATTTAAAACGTATAAAAAATTCTAGTTATAAATAGATCAGATGTATTTACTTGTCTTTTAAGCGAAAACAGAATTTTAATAATTCCCCTGTCAATTAAGAACTCTTAAAGCACAACAGCATCAGTAGCTCATTAATAAATTCTGTATAAAAATGTGTTAAAAATTGTATACATAAATTGTGTTGATACAGAACATCATGAAATTACTTCCTAGCTACCCATAACCATCTGAAGAAACCACACTTGCCATCCTAAACTAACCTTTTCATCACCAACCCAAATTCAATTTTCTTTCATTTAATTAGTACTGTTCAATCAACATTTTGAAGTTTAAATACTGTGGGCTAAGTCTGAAACGAGCTTCATGGGCCTTCATGAACATGGAGGTATGAAGAACTCATGTGTGTACTTTCAGGTAGGATTCAGGGGGGAGCCAAAATTTTTATTTTGATAGTTCCAGGTATTGGAATTTGTCCGGGGAATGTACCACGATTTTGTATTTGGGAGTGGAATTACGAGAGTTCGGGGGGACTGACGGCATTCTTATCTCACTAGACCACGTGATCTGCCCTAATGATGGGAGTATTTGTTTAGTTGGAGAGAGATGCAATGATCTCCCCACACCCCAATAGTATTATGGATAAATACTAGCCCACCAGTTCGTATTCACAAACACAGAGGACAAGTTGTTTGTTACCTTATTAGTTGTATTTATCTATATTTTTGATTCACCTGACCATTTACATATTTTTAGTTTGGTTATGGTGGCACAGCGAAGATAATACACAGTACTTTATATTTCACCAACACAGTTTTACTGTATTTATTGTAGTGTACCTGATTACCATTGCCTGCACAATACAAAACACTGGGTGTGTGTGTCCAAAAACTCAGTGAACAATATTTATGTACTAATTTTATGAGAGTATGGGTTAAAAAACCCATTCCTGAGAGAATATGGGGTTAAAAAACCCATACTTTCTCAGGAATGGTCAGCCTGAGGCATAGTCCTCTTCTCATTGGGTTGTTTGTTGTACTTACAAACCTGAACAGATTGGAATGGACACACATTAGGGATCTAGTAATGGATTGGACGTGTAAGAAAGAAACAAAGTTAATTGCAGTTGTTATCTTGACACTGCTGATAGTGATTTTTCTTTTGCATCCGTATCACCTACTCTACAATGCTCACCCTTTCTCCGACAATAGAATGATTAATAAAAATTTGGGTACATACCGACAAATGAGTCAAACAACATACTGAATATAGATCAACAGAATATAGTAAACAATTCCAAGACTTTTACAGTTTCCAATTGATGGGAAGGAGAACACAAACAGGAGCAGCGGCTTGATGATGCGACCGAGATGTAGTGTGTATGATTTGTTTTCTGCTGGTCACTTATCGCTTTATAAATGGATAAAGAACAATTTATCATGGTAGCAGTACGCGTTCCCCACACCAAAAATGGTGTTGACAGCACCATCGATGCTAAGATTCTATTGTACACCAATTTGTGTCACAAGATAAGATATATTGATATTGAATAAGTGAGGCGTTCATAGTTACTTGAGAACACTCATCTTTTGTCCCAAACATTTTAATGGGCCTGGGACTAATTTGGACACACTTTTCCCAATATAAACAACAGTGCTATTGAGATAGATACATGTATATGAAGGTGAAGAATGGGATTATTATAGTGTGGATGAAACAACAGCACTTGAAAAAACCAATTTCTTGTCGATGATTGTACATGAAATCGAATGTGCATTGGGAATCGAACACTCAAACGATAGGCGTTTATAGTTATGTATAGCATCTATTCAGCAGGTGTTGCTGATATGTACTCATGGATGTGAGTCTCACACCATACAGACTTTGAGTAGCATTGACATCATCCACATGTACAACAGTTGTAAGCATACTTAATTACCAATGCCTATTGTTTAAGTGTTCGCTTCCTAACGCACGTCCAATTTCATGTACAAACATAGACAAGAAATTGGTTTTATCAGGTGCTGTAGTTCCATCCACGCTGTAGTAATCCCATTCTTAATTTCATATACATTATCTCAATAGCACTGTTGTTTATATTGGGAAAAACATATCCCAATTAGTCCCAGGCCCTTCAAAATGTTCAGGACAAAAGATGAGTGTCCTCAAGTATCTGTGAATGCGCCTCGCTTGTTCAATATCAACATATCTTATGACACTAATTGGTACGATAGAATCTCAGAACATCGATATATATGCCTGTTTCATTGATTTTGAAAAAGCATTTGACAGGGTCCGACATGAAAAACTAATAGAATTATTGAAAAACAAAAATATAGACAGACGAGATTTGCGAATCATCATCAATCTGTATTGGAATCAAAAGGCCAATATAAAGGTCGAAGAACAAAAGTCCGAGAATATTGATGTAAAGAGAGGAGTAAGACAGGGTTGTGTTTTGTCGCCACTACTGTTCAACATGTATAGTGAAGCCATATTTCAAGAAGCCATAACAGAACTGAGTGATGGAATCTCTGTGGGTGGAAGGATAGTAAATAACATAAGATTCGCTGATGACACTGTTGTGATGGCAGACACCCTGGAGTCGCTGCAAGAGTTGGTGAATAGAGTTAACGATCATTGCATTGGATATGGACTTAGAATAAATGAGAGAAAGACTAAATTTATGATTGTCTCGAAAGCAGAACATGGAAATGAAACATTAACAATAGAGCAAACCCAAATAGAAAAAGTAGAGACATACAAATATCTGGGAACCTGGGTTGATGGCAAGAATGACCAAAGTAAAGAAATTAAAGTACGAATTGAAACTGCAAGGCAAGCATTCATAAAATTGAAGACAATACTAACAAACAAAGACCTTCAGTTACCTCTCAGATTGAGGGCTCTAAGATGTTATGTATTTTCTATCGTACTATATGGGATGGAAGCTTGGACATTGAAGAAACAACACATAAAGAAGATAGAAGCGTTCGAAATGTGGTGTTACAGGAGAATATTGAAAATTCAGTGGGTCCAAAAGGTTACCAATGTTGAGGTGCTCCGACGTTTAAATAAGGAGTTGGAAGTTATGAAGAGTATAAAAACAAGAAAACTAGAATATTTGGGTCACATAACCAGAGGAGAAAAATATGAGTTGCTGAGAATTATTATGCAGGGAAGGATCCGAGGAAGAAGAGGCGTAGGAAGAAGACGCATCTCCTGGCTGAGGAATCTTAGAAAATGGTTCAACTGTAGTTCATTGCAACTATTCAGAGCAGCAGCCAGTAAAGTGACCATAGCCATTATGATATCCAACCTCCGATAGGAGATGGAACTTTAAGAAGAAGAAGAATCTCAGCACCGATGAATTCGACCAGATTTCAAAAGCTCCTTCAGGTGCCAACACCATTTTTAGTGTGGCAAATGCGTACTGCCACCATGATAAATTGTTCATTCGGCCCCGAGTGACCAGCAGAAGACAAATCGTACACACCACACCTCGGTTGCATCATCAAGCCACTCCTGTATGTGTTCTCCTTCCCATCGATCGGAAACTGTAAAACTCTTGGAATTGTTTTGTTGAACAGTATGTCGTTTGACGGTGCGTACTTAAATTTTTATTAAGCATTCTATCATCAGAGAAGAGGTGAGCGTCGTAGAGTAGGCGAGACTGATGTAAAAGAAAAATTACTATCAGCAGCGTCATAACAACTGCCATTAATTTTTTTTTGGTGCTTACGCCTCATCCATTACTAGTTGATAAGTTTTTATCCCTGATGTGTGTATGTTGCAATCTGTTCAGTTTTTTAAGTACAAACAATCCGGTGAGAAGAGGACCATGCCTCAGACTGACCATTCCTGAGTGAGTATGGTTTTGTTAACCCCAACTAGTTAATAATAGTACATACATATTGTATGCTGAGTTGGTGGACACACACCCACTGTTTCATTATTCTGGAGGCAGTGGTCAACAGGTAGGCCTACACCACAATAAATACAGTAAAACTGTGTTGGTGGAATATAAAGCATTGTGTATTCTCTTCGCTGTACCACCACTGCCAAACTCAAAATATGTAAATGGTTACGTGAATCGAAAATATAGACAAATACAAACTATTAGTGTAACAAACAACTTGTCCTCTCCATTTTTAAATACGAACTGGTGGGCTAGTATCTATCCACGATCCTATCGAGGTGTGGGGAAGATCCCTGTATCTCTCTCCAACTACAGAAATCCCTCCATCATTAGGGCAGATCATGTGGTCTAGTGAGATAAGAATTCTGTCAGTCCTCCAACTCTTTAACTTCAAAATACAAAATGGCAGTGCATTCCCCATACAGATTTGATACCCGGAACATCATTGTTCATGCTTTGCACTCCAACGCACAGTAATCAAAATCAAAATTTCCGAGTACCCCCCTGAAAAGTTGTAATTTTCCAGCAGCCAATGACGAAGAGAAAAGGTCCTTTTGACTTTTTCTCCCTGAGGTCTCCTTATAGGATCGAATTTATATGCTAAAGGGTATGAATAGAGTCTAGTGTGATTCACCAATTGTCACAAGTTTGCTTAAAATTTTGCTCGGAACTGTTGGGACTTAGTGGTGGGGGAAAGCACAGCTGACAGACCAGACATGTCTCAACCGCCGACGTGATCACATCGGGGCCTCTTCCTTATGTAAAGGAGCATGGTAGAACTGCCGGCCAGCAGCAGTCCTACCACCCACGTGGGAAAAAAATTCCTTCCGGTAACTTCTACTTGGTAGGTAGTGCCACCAAGAGGATAAACTTTACCTCAAAGGGGAAAATGGTAAATTATGCCTATTATCTGGTACAATTCGGTTTTAGTTTATTCAGTTGATGACCATAAACAATTTTTCTTTTTCAGGGGGCCAAATTACTCCAGAAATTGGGTGATTACCAAACAACTTTCAACTTACATAACCTAAGTAAATTACGAGCTTGTGCAATTAAAACTTAATTTCTCTAAAACTTCATTTATCTGAAATTCTGGTTTACAATATTACAATAAACTTGTTTTAATATCGCACAAACTAATTGAAAAAATCGTAGTATGAAATGCTGAAGAATAGTGATAAAGAAAATGATTTTAGAAAGAAAAAGATTTTAAGGGTTATAAAGAATTATCAGAATAATTATTAGTGGACAAAGATGGTACCATACATTTCAGATAAACAAGTTTTTAGTTTACTTATATGTACAAAGAATAGTTAAAAAATGTAAAACATACCAAAATCTTCTGTAGAACCACCAGACATCAATTCAGAATAGCTGTGTTTGCCACGGTAAGAAAATTTGTAGAAATATACTGGAGAAGTTGTAACAGCAGCCTGAAGTCGTGCAGCTCTTTCCACATCAACAACGTAAAGACGATCACCAAACATCTTACAAAAAAGAAATTGATCACTATTAAAAAATTATAATTCAATATTAAAAATAACGTAATGTGATTTTTGTAATTCAAAGAAAACTAATACCTATCATATTTTTATAAAACGTACAAAATAAACGTCTTAATGAGATTAATACTGTTAAAAATTTAGGATACAATCTGTAAATAGGAAACTGAACACAGACACACAAAATTGGTGAAAAGAGTGCAATAGTTATTTTAACTAATAAAGTAAAAAAAAAATTGTAGATAAAAGTATTAACACATTAAAGCCGGATGACACCCATATGTGTTGGATTGAGTCTCTTCCCAGGGCTGAATGATCTTACAAGGGCTTACAGTGAAGGTCATTTTTAGTTACCTACTGTTAAAAATTTTTGAATGAATTTAAAAAAAATTAAAAAAGTGTAGTCTGTTCGGACTCCTAGTGCGGTGTAATTATATCATTCATCCTACGAATTTCTCCATTCCTAGTGACTTATTTTTACCAAGAAAAGATAAGAATAATACATTTTTACATAAAAAAACAGTTTAATTATTACTCAAAAGTAATTTCTGTTACTTCCCGATTTCTTTGCACTGTATTTCCTATATAATAATAAATGTACTATCATAATCACATTCATGAAATAATTTGCGTGAGTAAAAGTACTTTTATTACTGATTGTTCTATTTAAGATTACACATGAAAATATTTTTAATTTATTTAATTTATAAGTATTTATTTGTTAATTTCTAACAACTAAAAAATTAATTACAAATATAAATTTCATAGAAATTAGACAACAAACGCATATAATGCCGTACTATATTTAGCTGGTGAATAGATAAACAAAGCTGAACGGAAGGCATCACAGTATTTTCTCACTGCAATGGTAAGTCAGCATAGCGAAGCATCCGTGATTCTAGCCTCTAGGCTCAACTTGTTAATACACATAAATGAAATGTCCAGAGAAAGAAACAGTGCTGCAGTTAATAGCAGAAACACTAAAAAGTCTTTATGTAACAACGAACTCAAAAATTCTAATAAAATTTTGAACTTACATGGGTCAATTGCCTATTGGTAGTTCTTGAAATTGGTTCATTTCCTAGATATTCTTTTTTAATTTTCAAAGCTGCTTCTTTTTGTAAATTAATGGGAATCGTAAAGTTGAAATCCAATACATGTGGAGCCAATTCCAACCATCTCTCATCTAACTCTTTTAATATATCAGCATCAGCAACAAAATCTGTACAAGAAATAAATACGATTAGGAAGTTACATACATCTAACAGAATATACTGTAAATACCTACTAGTGGATGCCAGACATGCCTCAGTTTTTGTTCTACACAATTACAAAACTTTCCAATTTTATACTGTACTTAAGTGGGGAAGAGAAGGCATAAATATCAATGGCAAGAATTTAAACAACCTCTGCTTTATAGACAATATCATACTTCGTGCTGAAAATATGGATTGTCTGAAAGAAATGTTACTTGTACTAAAAATAAACCACAACTAAAAAAAAATAATGTCAGATTTCAGTAAAGTACGTAACAGAAATAAATTTTAAAGTATATATTACCTTGGGACTAAGAATATCTTTTGACAAAGATCATAGACTGAAGATTGTTCACCTGGGCAGTATATAAAAAACATAACAGTGTTAGTACCTACATTTCCCTAGCATCAAAAAAAGCAAGTACGGAACCACTGTGTATTACTAACTAATGTACAATGCAGAGACATGAAATTTAAATGGGAGAAGAAAGGAACGGCTAAGGATTGCGCAACAGAATACGGAAAGCAGCATGAAATTATGTGGCACAAAAGATCAACAAATGGAAACTGATAGGTTATCTTATGAAAACTTAAAGACAACAGATAAGACTATCATATCTATAATTACCAGAATGGCTGCCCAAAACTAAACTAGCCGATACTGTCTCCATTTATTGCTCGAAATAGACTGTGGCTGTAATACAGCATAACTTCTAAACTTCTGAAATTTGTTATTTATTCGTGGCTGAAATTTGTTTGGGTTGAATGAGGGATCTACTTTAACAGGGTTAACATAAAAGTATTGTCACTTAGTTTTTTTAAAATCTACAAGATACTTATATGCAGAAGAAACAGTCTACAAAGTTACGCTTTACTACTGGTTTTTTATTAGTTTGAGAATGTTATGCTATATCCCATGGAACCGTGCAGTACGTCAAAACATAAAAATGTATTGACATTGTGATTGAACTTAGCACGATTCTTTGAGTTACAAAAAAAGTTCTTTGCTTGTTAGATGAAACTTGCTTTACTAATTTAAATATAAAGTGTGTTAGATTGTAAATAATATCAATCAAGTTTATCCGTGAAATAGTTTTTGAATATTGGAACATTTTTTTATGCTACGCGTTTTATTGTTTTTCTGTTGTAACTAATCTACACAGGTACAAATTGAAATATGTCACATAATTCTGAAGAACAAAAAGCGGAACAAATTCGTCAACTTCTTTCTGAAGAAATGACATCTTTAGAAGAAGAATGTGGTGAATCAGACCATGATGAAGATCACGCTAGCGATTCTAATCATGATTCAGATGAAGAAATAGAGGAAGAAAAAGAAGAAGAAAGTTCCAATCAATTTTTTTGGGAAAGACAAAACACGGAGAAGAGAACCAGCTTCTCTAAGTGCCATAAGAACTCGATCTGTGAACCACGTTCGTCGTTTTCCTGGACCAATTCATGAGGTAAAAAATACAAAAACCATGCTTGAATATAAAAAATCTGGTGTTGAACACACACAACTTTCTCTTGCCAATGCAAATAATTAACAATAAACCAAAAATTAGTAATAAAACATTAGAAATAAACAATAAACTAACCTCAATAATTATAACCTAATTTTAATCATGAGTGAAAAACGCAAAATGAAAATCAACCTCAGTTCGGCTTAAAAATACGGAAAATCTCTCTTTCACACTAAACTAGGCTCTGTAGAGATAAATGCTTTAAATAAAAGTTGTAGATCTTTTTATTTCCTATAAAATTAATTATATACTACACTTTTGTCGTAAAATGCAATTTAAGGCTGAAATCTTAAAAAAATCGATTTTTCACGTTTTTGTGAGAAAAAACAAAATCGCTAGTTACTGCTAAACTAAGCGTTATACGAAAAAATGTTTGAAATGAAAGTTATAGAATTTTAAATTCTTTACAACTTTTAATGTATAAATTTTTGCGCTAAATTGCATATTAAAGCCGTAATCTTAAAAAAACAATTTTTTTACGTGAAAACAGCCTCACCAAGAATTTCAGCAAACATGACACCTACCCTATCTTGTAGAGAATAAAAAATTGAGTAAACCAGGCGATTTTTAAAAAATTCGTAGGACCAGTTTTTGAGCAAATCACAAAAAGTGAAAAATTACACGAATAAACTACTACATCCGGTTGACCGATTTTGATGAAAATGTTTGTGTCGGGTCCGGTAGTGGTACGTAACTTAAGTTTCAAGTTTGTACGATGTTCCGTTCTTGAGATATTCTGTTCACACACAGACCAATCACTAAAAACATGTATTTTTGGGTTCAGGGGGTCTGAAAACGTGTAGATCCGGTGAAAACTCGATTTCGAAAAATCAACATGAAAACGAAACTTTCCTTCCTATATAATCATATAGGCAAGAGAAAGTAAAAAAAACACAATTGAAAAATAAAAAGAATAAAAACAGTACACATTACAAAATGCTTGGTTATGTAATGTCATGCTAAGATTTTAGAAAAAAAATATGTTCATACAAAAAAATTCTGCTTTAATTTCTTTTAAATTTAGGCAAATTCATTAAAACATGACTGATATATTATGTACAATTAAAAGGGAGGACTTGCTAATAAAAAAAAAGTTGAGATTTCTAATTACATGTTTACGAAGGGGGTCAAGTAAACTCCCACGTGCCTACTAATGTTATAGATTAGAGCATGCCTATTTAAGGGTTAAATAGAGAGAAATACTTTAATCATATTTACTTGATGTTGGGTAGAGTCCTTCTTCTGATGTAACACTAGCAATCCATGGTAAATCTTGAACATTTCCTTCTAGTAATAACTCAATTGGATTCTTATTAATAAACGGCTCAGAACCAGCCTTTTCTACTGTTGGACCAAATGGTGAATATGGATTGTAATGCCATGGCTAAAATCAAATAAAAAATTTTCATAAAATAGAACTGAAAACAAAACTTCAAAATTGATAAATAACATAGGATGAGTTGCGTATGGGTCCAATTAAGTTATATCCCGTAAAACTGAAACCTCTTTAGTTAATACTTTCTCTTTTTTGGTACCTTTCAATAGACTGTATTTATAGCGAATGGTTTTTACATTACACCCAGTCGTGGTTGAGTAGTCTGTTAACTTTTTATATATTTTACTGTATAATCTGTTACTGGTATAGTTTGGCAAACGAATCATCAAAATTAACTTAATTCAATTAACTTATTAAAATAATCCTTATATACTAATAAAAATGGATAGATTAAAATGTAAGTTCACTGATTTCCCTGAAACAGATGAACTGTCTTTTATTACCCAGTGGGAAAAATCTCTTGAAGAAGGGTTAAAATTAGTCATTTTCTGGACTATAATTCCTAAAAAGATTTTAATTAAATACATCAGTCCAGTAAAAAGCACTGGAATTTAGAAATAAAAAAATAAATAAATAGTGGTACTGACATTCAACTCCAGGCACACTACTTTCACATGCGAGTACTGTTGTAAATAAGTAGTTGGATAGCTTTTCCTAGTATTAAAACTTTTATACCATTCTAGAAAATAATTTACCACATCTGTACAAAAATATGTATATTTGACTTACCGTTCTAATTTAATGTCTGTAAATACATGAGCAAGTGTAAAACGTATTGTTTTTTGTATATATATTTTTGTATAAATAGAACTGCAGTAATAGATATAAATGTGTTAATTCTTAATTGATTTACCTTTATCAGTGTATAGGCCACGCCATGAATTTCCAGGCTTACCATCCGACTGGTATTATGGTGCATACTATCTAAAGCGAAAACATTCCCTCATGTTTATTTCATATGACCACATAGACTCAGGCAATGAACAACTTGTTACAAATGTAATTAATTTTTTACTTTATTAATCAACCATAAAGAAATATTACATTAATTTCTATAAATTAACATTAGAAAAAAACAATTCGTAATTGTTATTATAAATAATAACAATGTTAATCATTGTTTTAAAAGGGTAATAACAGACGGATGACGCATTGACATGCAGCCAACATTGAGCGGTAGTACACGCAAATGACTGTGTGTACTAGCAACGTTGCGTCACTGGTACGTTACAGTTTTATCATCTGTCCTTTACCGTGTAACTCACCGCCCAATGGTAACGCGCCGTCCGTCTGTACCCAGCCTAATAGGCCATTGTTTATGGTATAAACATTTATATTTTCAACAACATGAAATGAAATATGTTATACCAAAAGGGTAGTAGAATGACAGCTGGCGGATGACTTGACATTACAACAGCAAGCTTGGAAATTCGTGGCGTGGCTTCTACTGACATTAAACTCTAGGGACATATTTTCACATATGATTGCTGATGATGTAAATAAGTAGTTGGATAGCTTTTCCTAGTATTAAAACTTTTATACCATTCTAGAAAATAATTTACCACATCTGTACAAAAATCCATATTTTTGACTTATTGTTATAGTTTAACATGTTAATACATTTGTAAGTACAATATTGTTTTGTCTTGTATATATATTTTTGGATTAATAAAACTGTAGTCAGTGATATGTGTTAATTCTTAATTGATTACCTATATCAGTGTACTAATAAATTATTTAGAAATCTTATTCCAGCATCCTCAAAAGCTTAGAGTAATAACATAATTAATAATCATTTATATTTTTTGATTTAAAAAAATTTTTTAATTAATTCTATTAAATAACTTTTCTTACTACTTCTAAATATAATCAGCATGTGTCTTAATTATTGAAGTTAGCTAGGATTGCAGTTCTGTCATACAAGTTCCAACTTTTTTTTTATCCGAGGCAGCGAAAAAAACTCATGTTCACTCCACTACCTCACGATAGGGGAAGTAGTATTGGACTCAATTGAGGCGTCCTCATCCAACCCCAAGGAGACCGCAACCGCCTACTAACCAAAAACCCGCCATCTGGCCACTGAACCGACATCAGGAAAGAACCCTCCATCTCCCTTGGAACTGTTTATATAATACTACAAGGGAAATGTCAGGTTAAAAAATTTACATACTGTCAGCGGGGCGTGAAAGGGAATCGTAGCCTAATTCCCCTCTCACTGTCACTGACCAACACTCACTCTCTCACTTTCATTCATCTGTTTCATCACCAGCTCAGGAAATTAGTGAGCCTACCTTCTGAGATTGGGACAGGATTGATTTACTGTGGGAAAGGGCAATCCTGCTGATCTCCAGATCTCTCCTCTCTCCGCAGTCTCCTGACCACCCTCTCTGCAAACTGAGCGACCAAATTCCAGCTCTCCTCATCCCGTAGCATCGCTGCCCCTACTTTCTCTGGGATCCACTGTGCAACGCTTATCTTCTCAGATGTATCCATTCTGTCGAGACTTACCAATAATATTCTGTCAAGTTCCAACTTACCAATCTTAAACTGTCTTCAAAATTTCCTTGGATCGGGTCAAACACAACTCCTCTCCCTGTCACTGGACAATTTCTGCTTCATTACTCTTGGCATCACATATTTTTCTCAATCATCCATAAATGAACCTGTTCACTTTACTTGTGGTCTTCTTTCCACCTTTTCTAAGTACTTCCTTCTTCCTACTGACATGTCTAAACCATTGTAATTTTGTCTGTCCATCCCCAAATTGAAGAACTTGTTGCAAAAACCGGCTATCGCCAAAAATGGAAAATTTTCAGGAGATACAAATAACTTTGCCAAAAAATTCCTAACCATGCACATATATATGTGCAGTCAACTCCTTTCTCTTCATACCAAATAAATATATGATTGGATTCGACCGTTTTTTGCACCAAATGATAGAGCAATTTTTTTAATATAAAAATGCATCATAACCTAAAAATTCTAAAAAATGGAGATGATCAGTTCTTGCATCAAGGTCTTCAATTATTCCCAAATAACGTTTTTTCTATTTCATCAAGTTTTTCCTAGCATACTTTTTTTGAACTTCATTTTTGCCACTGTCATTCTACTCTTTACCTTCCTTCCACTTGTCCATTTTTTCCGCTGCATAAGTCAGTATTAGCACAAAATATAGACTGTACATATTAAAGTTTCTTGGGGACTTCTTGATTCCAGACTAAGGTTCTGACAATTTGGAAGAAACTACTTGCTATCTGTAACCTGTTACTTAACTCCTGTTCCAGTTTTCTTTGTGGTGAGAAAACGCTCCCCAAATATGTGAATTTTTTTTAACTTTCTCTAGCTTCCTACCATTAAGCCTTATAACATGATCCTGCTCTCCTTCCTCACATCCCTTCTGGATCAGCACATTACTTCTTTCTCACTAAATTCTAAACTATACTTAACAATCTCTTTATTCCATAACGCCAATGGGTTTTAACATGTTTTCAAGGGGAAAAACAGAAAATCGCTAATTACCGCTAAACTAAGCATTATACAAAAAAAAGTTTTTAAAATAAAAGTTGTAGCATTTTAAATTCTCTACAAATTCTTTAACTTTTATTATATACATTTTGCGATAAAATGCATATCAAAGTCGCAATCTTAAAAAAACAATTTTTTTACGAGAAAACCTCTCCAAGAATTTCAGCTGACATGGCGCCTACCCTTTCTTGTAGAGCATAAAAAATTAGTAAATGAGGCGATTTTTAAAAAAAAATTGTAGGAGCCCTTTTTGAGAAAATCACAGAAAGTGAAAAATGACACAAATAAACTACTACTTCCAGTTGACTGATTTTTATGAAAATTTTCTGTTGGGTCCTCTACTGGTATCTAACTTAAGTTTCAAGTTCATACAATGTTCCATTCTTGAGATATTCTGTTGACACACACAGACCAATCACTAAAAGCAGGTTTTTTGGGTTCAGGGGGTCTGAAAATGTGTAGATCCAGTGAAACTCGATTTTGAAAAATCGACATGAAAACAATACTTTCCATCCTATATATTCATATAGGCAAGGGAAAGTAAAAAAGCTCCAACTATAATGACAAAATATATGTCAAAAGAAAATAAGATGATTACTGTCAAATTCATACATTAAATTATAATAAAAAAAATCTGGTGTGAAACACTCACACAACTTTCTCTTGCCAATGCAAATAATTAACAATAAACCTAACATTAGTAATAAAACATTAGAAATAAACACACAAACTAACCTCAAAAATCTGGTGTGAAACACTCACACAACTTTATCTTGCCAATGCAAATAATTAACAATATAACCTAACATTAGTAATAAAAAAAAACTAACCTCTAAAAATAGAACCTTATTTTAATCATGAGTAAACACGCAAAATGAAAATCAACCTCAGTTTGGCTTACAAATACGGAAAATCACTCTTTCTCTCTAAACTAGGCTCTGTAGAGAAAAATGCTCTAAATAAAAGTTGTAGATCTTTTAATTTTCTATAAATTTATTTATATACACTTTTGTCGTAAAATGTATACTAAGGCCGAAATGTTAAAAAAAAAACGATTTTTCTCACGTTTTCGTGAGAAAAAAACAGAAAATCGCAAATCACCGCTAAACTAAGCGTTATACAAAAAAATGTTTGAAATAAAAGTTGTAGAATTTTAAATTCTCTACAAGTTTTATTATATACATTTTTGCGCTATAATACATATTAAAGCCGTAATCTTAAAAAAACACTTATTTTACGTAAAAACAGCCTCACCGAGAATTTCAGCAAACATGGCGCCTACCCTATCTTGTAGAGAATAAAAAATTGAGTAAATGAGGCGATTTTAAAAAAAATCGTAGGACCAGTTTTTGAGAAAATCGCAAAAAAGTGAAAAATTATACGAATAAACTACTACTTCCGGTTGACCGATTTTGATGAAAATGTTCGTGTCGGGTCCGGTAGTAGTATGTAACTTAAGTTTCAAGTTTCAAGTTCGTACGATGTTCCGTTCTTGAGATATTTTGTATACACACACACACACACAGACCAATCGCTAAAAACATGTTTTTTGGGTTCAGGGGGTCTGAAAACATATAGATCTGGTGAAAACTCGATTTCGAAAAATCGACATGAAAACAATACTTTCCATCCTATATATTCATATAGGCAAGGGAAAGTAAAAAAGCTCCAACTATAATGACAAAATATACGTCAAAAGAAAATAACAAAGGTTCCTGGTTCAAATCCTAGTAAAGGTAGTTACTTTTATATGGATTTGAATACTAGATGGTGGTTACCGGTGTACTTTGATGGTTGGGGTTTAATTAACCATACTCTCTCAGGAATGGTCGGCCTGGGTCTGTACAAGACTACACCTCATACACATCATCCTCATCTCATTGGGTCATGGGGTTGCTTATTGTTCTGAATTGAACAGATTGCAACGTACACAAATTAGGAATTGAAAAAAAAAGAAATAAGATGATTACTGTCAAATTCTTACATTAAATTATAATAAAAATAATATTCTTACCATAAATAATTCTTTAACTAGTCTAACAATCCTTCTAGCTGGTCTGTTTTGTAAACATTCGATAAGTTCGTAAGATGAGTGTGTTGGACAACCCAACGTGGCACCAATTCTGTTAGCTTTCTCTCTTGAGTTTTCAACTTGTGGGAATGGGCATAATGTTGATCCACTCATTGAGATACCTTTGTGGAACAAACCTGGAAAAATATAAGTTTTTAAAATAGACCTGATACATAGGGTTCCAATCTGCTTTTAATTTATCACTGTAATCTGTTCACAAGGAGTGAATTCCTAATACTAACAATGTTTTAATTATTTTTATAATCATGAGAAAATTTGGATGTAAAAATCTTGTGTGAAACACTCACACGACTTTCTCTTGCCAATTCAAATAATTAACAATATTATAACCTAATTTCAATCATGAGTGAGAGACGCAAAATGAAAATCAATCAAAGTTTGGCTTAAAAATACAGAAAATCACTCTTCATGCTAAACTAGGCTCTGTAGGGAAAAAAGCTCGAAATAAAAGTTGTAGATCTTTTAATTTCCTATAAATTTTATTATATAGCCTACACTTTTGTCGTAAAATGCATACTATCGCTAAAATCTTTAAAAAATCAATTTTTTTACATGTTTCGTGAGAAAAAACAGAAAATCGCTAATTACCGCTAAACTAAGTGTTATACAAAAAGATGTTTGGCATAAAAGTTGTAGGATTTTAAATTCTCTACAACTTTTATTATATACATTTTTGCGCTAAAATGCATATTTAAGTTGAAATCTTAAAAAAAAATAATTTTTTAACGAGAAAACAACCTTTCCAAGAATTTCAGTAGACATGGCACCTACCCTATCTTGTAGAGCATAAAAAATTCAGTAAATAAGGTGATTTTTAAAAAAATTGTAGGAACCATTTTAAAGCAAAAAATGGAAATGACACAAAAAAACATGTTTTTTGGGTTCAGGGGGTCCGAAAACATGTAGATCTGGTGAAAACTTGATTTTGAAAATTCGACATGAAAACAATACTTTCCTTCCTATATATTTATATAGGCAAGGGAAAGTAAAAATGGAATTGCGAATACATAGAGTTGACTGTAGATGATATGACATGATTGATATGCAAGAAGAACTAGTTAAATATGTTAATGTGAGCTTACCAACAGATTTTGGAGAGAAGTAATGATACTGAACACTAGCACCACCAGCAGACATTCCAGAAATGGTTACACTAGCTGGGTTACCACCAAAAGCTTTAATGTTTCTCTGAATCCAAGCCAGAGCATATTGTTGATCCTTCAACCCGTTATTTCCTGGCACAACTTCATCTTCAGTACTTAAGAAACCTAAAAATAGAAACAAAAGACAATTACTATTTCCTTAAATCCTTATTTACTGTTATACTGCCTAAATAATGAACATACTATATACACAATTCTTTAAATGGCGTAAAATCTTAGATTTCAGGTTGATAATCAAAAGCTTGCATTTCAATATTAATACTAATATTTGATATTTTCAATATTAATCACTAAAAAAAGGAAAGGAAGTTGCAGGCAGAAAAAATGAGATGTGTCAAAGGTTGGACTGACTTTGGAATGAAAATACTTAAGCAAAGCTGGGAGTCAAAACCCTAAATACTAAATTCCATGAGTATATATATATATTTTTTTTGTTTAATGTCCGACTGTTCTGCAATTACTGCTAATGCAGACGGTGAAGGATGAAATGATTTTTGTAACATATGAAAAGATGCCGTGCCTGAATGGGATTCGAACCCAAGACCGCATGATGAGAGGCGAGCACGTTACCAACTGCGCCAATGCGGCCGGCGCATGAGTATAGAAACAGATGGAGGGATCATGTTAAACAGATGGACCCAGGGAAAATCTCCCATGAAGCACTAAGATACAGACCTGAAGAAAATAGGGATGTGGGTTGCCTTGGTCAGTCAGTTTTCTGACTGGTGTGGACCAGAAACATTACGTTAGCCTATCTGCGACCGAAAAGGAAAAATAAGAAGCAATTCCATACCCTAGCTGAGTATAATATTAAAATCAATATTAGTCACTAACGGAAAGCAGGTTGCAGGCAGCAAAAATGAGATGCCTTTGGGCTGTCAAAGGTTGTTCCAGATTGGACTAACTTTGGAATGAAAATATGTAGAGCTGAGAGTCAAAGCACTTAATACAAAATTCACTGAGTACAGAAAGAGATGGAGGGATAATGTTAAACAGATGCACCCAGGAAAAATCTCCATTAAAGCACTAAGGTGCAGACCTGAAGGAAATAAGGGTGTGGGTTGCTTTGGAGAAGATTTTTGTCAGTCAGTTTCTGACTGGTGTGGACCAGACACAATATGTTTGCCTATCTGAGACAGAAGAAGAAAAATAAGAAGTAATTCCATACTCCAGCTAGGAATCAAACCCAGGTTCTTCTACTTTACAGTTTTAGCACACTAACAACAGCGCCTCATTCCAGATTTACTTTATGTAAAAATAATTTTAAATATCTCCAATAAAAAAATCTACTTAAATATTTATGACAAATAATGATAATTTACTCTTTGGAATCACATTAACTTTCGAACTTTAGTATATTCAGTAACCTGTAAATAAAGTATTGATAATCCTAAAATAATTTTTAAAAGATAACAATCCTTTTTGCATTATTAATAACATGCCTACAAATTAATCTAACTATTAAAAATTATATTAATTACATTTTTATCAAATTAATTTGTTATTTTTTAAATGTACTGTAACTATCAATAGCACTTTTTCCAGTTCATCTTTTATATATTTAAATCTATATGCACAACCAAATTTGTTCTAATTTACAAAGATATTAATATTTATTTTTAACATTAATCAAGAATTTATTTACTTATTTCCTTTGAACCATCATATTGAAGAAATCTATTTTATAAATATTGTTGTTTCAATCGTATTTCTTTGGAATTAAATAAATAAGATAATTTTCAATCAAAAATGTTATCTAAATTTTATGGGTCAAATAATATCTGTTTCATTTTAGTTCTGTTAATTACAAACACAATATTTGTTTTAAAATACTTTGTTTTTTAAAACTTAGTCAAAAGTAAGCACCCAGGAAAACATTTGGTCAACATCATTTTCCAATAGGACAATGGATGCAAAAGCATCAGTCTTGCTTTTGAATCCATACCATTTGGTGATTAAAACCCATCCTCTGTACAGTCTGACCTTGCCCTATCCAATTTTTACTTATTAGGGAAGTTAAAGGAACATCTTGATGAACTTTGTTTTTGTCGATTAAGTGAAAAAACTTAACAGAGTTTTACTAAAACTGGAACAAAAATTCTACCAAGAGGCATTCAACTAACTTATCACACTATGAAAATGATCTAGTAGCCTATATAGAATTAATTTTTTCCAAGAATTCAACCACAAGTATTATTCAAAAACAAATTACTTCTTATTCTTCAATATCCCAAAACCATAGGCTGTTTTATTAGTTACTCTTCTTTTTTTCCTAAACTTTCTTAATTACCTCAGATGTTTTGAGACAAACTTTTTTTATTATTGTCTTCCTTTTATTATTTCTGCAGGAATGCTCAAATCAAATATTTGCTCTCAAGATTCATCTTTGTTTTTACCAAAAATTTTATTTTAACTATTATGTAAATTTCATTTATTTTACATTTCATATTAAGTACTTATTTTAAATAAAAAATTCTGGTGTGAAACACTCACAAGACTTTCTCTTGCCAATGCAAATAATGAAACATATAAGCTAACATTAGTAATAAAACATTAGAAATAAACAAAAAACTAAACTCAAAAAAACATAACCTTATTTAAATCATGAGTGAATAATACACAACGAAAACCAACCTTAGTTTGGCTTGATAATACGGAAAATAACTTTTTGATGCTAAAATAGGCTCCGTAGAGAAAAATCCTTAAAACAAAAGTTGTAGATCTTTTAATTTTCTATAAATTTGATTATATGCATTTTTGCCGTAAAATGGATACTACAGCCGAAATCTTTAAAAAATCGATTTTGTACAGATTTCATGAAAAAAAACAACAGAAAATCACTAATTATCGCTAAACTAAGTGTTATATAAAAAAATGTTTGAAATAAAAGTCGTAGATTTTTAAATTGTCTTTGATAACTTTGATTATAACACTTTTGCACTAAAATGCATATTAAAGCCTGCAATCTTGAAAAAAAACTTTTTTATACCAAAGAACAGCCTCCCCAAGAAATTCAGCAGACATAGTACCTACCCTATCTTGTAGAGCATAACAAATGTAGTAAATGAGGTGATTTTTAAAAAAAAATTGTAGAACCCGTATTTGAGAAAATTGCAAAAAAGTGAAAAATTACATGAACAAACTACTACTTCTGGTTGACCGATTTTGATGAAAATGTTCATGTCGGGTTTGGCAGTGGTATGTAACTTAAGTTTCAAGTTTGTTCGATGTTCCATTCTTGAGATATTCTGTTCACACCACACACACACACCAATCGCTAAAAACATATTTTTTGGGTTCAGAAGATCTGACAACGTGTACTTCCGGTAAAAACTCGATTTCGAAAAATCGACATGAAAACAATACTTCCTTCCTATATATTCATATAGGCAAGAGAAAGTAAAAAATTAAAATGGCACACTAATTTTTCAAGGAGTTAGCTAAGTTATAAGAATTCGTACCACTCTTGAGTTAAAAATTTTGTTTTAAAAATACAAGTTAATGTTCAAAGCTTGTACTTATCTTTTAAATTATGAAAAAATTAACATTTACTTACCAAGAGGTCCTAATCGGTAATTAAGAGTAACGTAAACAAAATCCTGATCTAACAAGAATTTTGGTAAGTAAAGGTTACCAGAACCAGATGTAAAACCACCTCCATGTATATACACAATAACATCCATAAGTTTATTGTTTCCAACATTGTTAGGAAGCTAAAAAAATAAACAAAACCAATTATGAAATTTTTAGTAATGTTTAAAATAAAATTTTACTGTAATTAAAAAGTTTGGTTGCTAGTACTGGTGCTCAAAATATTTTTGAAATTATATGAACTTTTTTCAGTAAAAATTCAATATTTAATTACATTTCTATAATACATATATGTACCACAACAATCAATGGAGACAGTTCAACATGAGCACAGTTAGTACCAATGCAAGTGAAACAAGATAAAAAAATCTTCTCATATCTGGTGCCTGTTGCAAAGCAGTTGGCAGCATTGTTGCGACTTGCTCACCACATCCACCTGCATAAAGATACACATTGTTTATCATTCATATCTCCTATACAAGAGACTTTTTTTGCCGCTGCATTTTATGAAGTGATGCGACAGGTTTAACAAATTGCAGTGGGCAGATTATATGCATGACAGTGCATAAGTAGACTGTTTGGTATTGTAACACTATTTCAAAATATGCACCAGTCCTGGCTTCCTTAGAATATTCTAGATTAATTTTTTTATACATTGTCTCTTGTATAAAGACAATGTATAAGAGATTGTATGTGTAAGAGAGGGGGTGTAGCCTTGTGTACACCCCGCTGTTCAGTCGCTCATCTGATCCAAACCCCGTTTTGATGATGCGTGATTTCGATCGCCCAATTGAAATGTGTCTAATGGCGTTTGCGCATGTCAAATAGACCTTCTCTTCACTGCAACTCCCGCTGGCTTGGTGTGGGTTTCAGTCTCACTTGTCATTTTTCTGTGCAACCGGTTCAGCGCTCACTTGTATCTAGTGGTGTGCGCGCCTAATGGTTTTCTTTGTGTCAAATCGGTGATTTTACAATGTTAAATGGTGCCTTGCTGCACATATCAAGCGTATAAAGTGGTTGAAAGTGTTTATTATATTGCTGTAAGCGTAGTACAAATTATATACCAAACAAATTCCTTTCTAACGTTTTTATCGTATATCCTTATGCTGTTATACTAGAATGTTTGCCTTGCACTGATTTGTCACCTAATGTATTTATTTGAAGTGTACTTTAATTATGTAAAACTTGTGTGGTTGCAACCCTTTTACATGTACTTAGTGAATTCGCAGAACGTCTCTGAATAGTTATGCCAGTCTACTCAACGCTTATGTCAAAATTTATGTCTCACCGGGGTAATCTTCAAGTCCTTCAACGTCAGAAACCAATAAAATAGTGCATAATTTAAGTATTCTAGCTGTAGTGCAGTTATCCTGTTTTATGCTCTTCCGCAACTACCTGATTTACCTAATCCTAACATTTTATCGTCTTATGTGTTACCAACGAAAACCTTGCAGAGTAATCAATGAAACATTATTAAAAATTTAGAGTAATGATCATAATAATTTTGCTGTAATGCAAAGGTTAAATACTGGTTTTTTTTACTATTTAATAATAAAAATTTGTTAAAATATAGAAAGTACCTCAGTCATCAATTTTCTTAATTAAAATTTTTAGTGCAAGATGACTATTTTTTAGTAAAACAATTTTGATAAAAACAAAGTGAAAAGTTTTTCAAAGCTTTTGGTGTTTTTCTACAAACTTGGTAAAAGTGACTATGTTTTTTTCTCAAATGATTCAAGTACAAACGAGTGAACAAAAACGCTTAATTCAAAAGCCATTCAAGGAAATCTCCAATTGTAGTAAAACCCTGATTATCTATAATAAATGGGCGGGTTGGAGACAAATGACCGGGAAAATCAGATTAAGCAGAAGAGTGCAAAGAAAACATGTGGTATTTCCAGTGAAAGTTTTGTATTAAATGATTCTTATTCATCAAGTAATAAACAGATAGTGCAAAAATTACATTAAAACTTAAAAATGAAACTGTTTTGTACAACATGGTGTCTAAATTATCTTTAATTTTAAATAAATAAGCTATCAAAAAAGCCACCTCCTTACCATCATACAATAGAAACAAATTTCTGTTTTATAAATGTTTTCGTAATCGTTAATGTTTTAGCAAGGTAGTTGATGTGCCGTAACAGACAAAACAGAATGACGGATTAGTGGGAGTTCAATATTCCAAGTATACCTTATCAAATTTAGCTTTTTGTAACACATGAATGCACAGAAGCATAGCTCGAGCCATTGGTATAGTGGGAGCACAGCGCGAAAAAGGCTATACAGCCCAAAATAAATCACGTTGCTACCTTTACTCAGTAGACAATTGTTGAATAGTGCATTCTTCTTCTTAAAGTTCCATCTCCTATCGAAGGTTGGATATCATAATGGCTATGGTCACTTTACTGGCTGCTGCTCTGAATAGTTGCAATGAACTACAGTTGAACCATTCTCTAAGATTCCTCAGCCAGGAGATGCGTCTTCTTCCTACGCCTCTTCTTCCTCGGATCCTTCCCTGCATAATAATTCTCAGCAACTCATATTTTTCTCCTCTGGTTATGTGACCCAAATATTCTAGTTTTCTTGTTTTTATACTCTTCATAACTTCCAACTCCTTATTTAAACGTCAGAGCACCTCAACATTGGTAACCTTTTGGACCCACTGAATTTTCAATATTCTCCTGTAACACCACATTTCGAACGCTTCTATCTTCTTTATGTGTTGTTTCTTCAATGTCCAAGCTTCCATCCCATATAGTACGATAGAAAATACATAACATCTTAGAGCCCTCAATCTGAGAGGTAACTGAAGGTCTTTGTTTGTTAGCATTGTCTTCAATTTTATGAATGCTTGCCTTGGAGTTTCAATTCGTACTTTAATTTCTTTACTTTGGTCATTCTTACCATCAACCCAGGTTCTCAGATATTTGTATGTCTCTACTTTTTCTATTTGGGTTTGCTCTATTGTTAATGTTAATGTTTGAATAGTGCATGGTATGCTTTAATTTATTGTACTTTTCAATACAACAAACAATATTTTTTTAAAACACAAAATAAATACAATCGTACCTTACTATACGAACTTAATCAGTTCTGAAGTGAAGTTTGTATAGCAAAATGTTTTTATAGCGGGGTGCGCTCCCGTTATGTAATCACCTGTGTTTGTCAATCCTGGTTATACCTTCTACAACAGCAGTTGCCTTAATACTTTCTTTGTTCTTAATTTATTATTGTGGCAATAGTAGACTTATTCAATCTATACATTGAAGCTAAATCCACCTGTCTCACTCCACGTTCAAATCTAGCGAACAATTTTTTTTTTAATCTCCATTATCAATGGTCTCCTCTTCTTTGCTAACCCAGGCATACCTTTTGAAGACATTCTCAAAATTAAAGTTCTAAATTGTAAAGTACAGTAGCAAACAAACACGAAACTGAAATTAAAGATGAAACAATATTTCAGTCGAAAGTTTTACGGATTTTAACAAATGCTCCATGGTATGTGACAAATGATGCGTTGTATAGGGACTTACGTGTCAACACCGTGAAAGAAGAAATTAAGCAGCTAAGTTCTAAATAACAAGTAAAATTAGCGGATCACCCAAATTCTTTGGTGCTAAATTTACTTGATAATAGCAAAGACGTAACACGACTGAAACGAACGAAATTGCTTGACCTTCCATTTAGATTTACAGACAAAACCTACATCGTAAATAATTGTATTCCATATCAACATCAACTTCATAAACATCATCTTCTTCCTCTACGCATTCTACTACTACCGCTATTAATTTTGTTACCTTTTCTATTACTGTTATTCATGTTTTATCTAGTTAATGTTTTCAAAAATGATAAACAATTTTGTTTTTCTTTTCGAAGCAATACCATTCGGTATCAATATATGGTCTTCGTCATGTGAACACTTTTATGTTATTTACTTATAGTTTTTGTTTTTGAACTGATTGTAAATAATCTCAGATGTTAAAAAAAGATGAAACATAAAAAAACAGGCCTTTGAAACTCCGATTACATGGTTGTTCATGGGTGCAAAGCAGGATTGAAACTAAAAGCAAGATGGTGGTAACAAGACGGATGAATGTGAATTGTTTTCTAAGAAAGCGTGTGAATTAAAAGAGATAAGATTCAGTACATAATGTAAGGACAGTGGCTGAAATTAGAATTTAACGGATGAATCAAGCGGAGTGCTAGAGATAAAGTAACAACTTTTGTAAAGTAGTGTACATAGTCTACAGTTAAATAGGCTTTACTGATAAACTATGTACATTATGTACATACATTATTAATGGCATTCTGAACTTAGAGAATTATTAATGATATTCTATAGTCCATGTAATTTCAATAGAAGCTTCCGTAATAAGTATTTTCACTGCCACACATGTAAAGTGGTTGCAGCAGTTTATATAGTGTGCTGCAAAACGTACTACTACACCCATATTCTTGATTATAAACAAATGAGTAATAGGCACAAATCACCATCTATTTTTAATTTTTACTTTTATTGATACATTACTTTAATGTCGAAATAAATACTTCATAAATCAGAATGTCAAATTCTTTTAGTTAATTAATTACAGATTGTATTATACTCTGCAGTGTTTGCTTTTATTACTGTCAACACAAAATGTAAGGCTGTTTCTATTTTAAAGACATATATAAAAATATACATATAGTACGTTTGTTTTTGGAAGAAGCTTGTAAGGGGAGGGCGAGTAAGTAGAGTAGGGATAGTTTCAAAGGGGCAAGTGTTGTCTCCTTCTCACTTAATGATCATTCCCTCTCTTTCTAACCGTATACTATGTTACAACTACGAGGTGCTTCCCCCACCACTAAACAGAACAGCTCAGCGGCCCACAGCGTTGGGAGGGAAAGCTTCTAGCTAGAACAAATGACCTGTAGTCTTTTATAAATGTATATGATTATATTATAGTACAAATAAGTTTACCAGTTCAGTTTGAGTTTCCGTTCAGTGCACAAGAGATTAAAGTGTACGCAGTACCGGTCAACGATGAGTGAAAAACGTGATTTACGAAGCAAATCCAAAAACATTATTTACAGTGTGTATAATTACTTTAAAGAACTTCTGTATAGTAATCCTGAAGCAACAATTCGTGAAATGTTTTCATCAACCCAGGAAGTGACTGCAACTGCTTGCTCATATAGTTGCAGCACTGTGCAAAGAATATGTGCCGAAGCCTGTGAGAACATAGTGCATCAGCTGCCATTAATGAAATTTGTGGGACCAATGAAGAACAACCCGTGCCGTTTACGTCTCCTCATAAGAAGATACCTCACAAAAAATGGGTCACCGGTGTTGACAGTTTCGATGAGCAATGCATTCGCAGAACAATAACCGAGTTTTTTGAACGTGGGGAGTACCCTAAATGCGAAAAAGTTAGAAAAATGTTAGAAGAAAAAATTGGGTACACGGGGTCCGTTCAGTCTACATGGAGAATAATTAAAAATTTGGGGTACAGTTACAAGAAAGGTAATGACGGTAGAAGGTTTTTCATGGAGCGTGCGGACATTGTGTCATCTCGGATTAAATTTCTTCGGAAGATGCAATCGATACTAAAATAGGATTATACAATTAAACACAATGAATTACTTTAAAAGAATTAAATTCAAACGTAGAGTAATTAAACACTGGTAACAATTTAGAGGCATACTTTTCTAACAACCAGTACATATACTGACTACTCGGAATAAACGGAGGAGGCAAGTAGAGGGAACGTGTACAGTGCAAGGTTCTATTGAAATTACATGGACTATAGTACAGCAAACTGTAAATTGGACTGCTTTTCTAGGAAAACAAAATACATGTGTAACAATGTTTGTATTATGAAGCAAAGTTTGTAATGCGAGGCGAAAAAAATGTTACAACCAAGTTCACAAAGCGAAAAGTTTGTATGGTGAGTGGTTCGAATAGCGGGTTATGACTGTAAATTAAAAGTTCACAAAAAATCAAAAAATTAAATGTGAAAGGACTAACTGAAGAAAACAACTATGAATTCAAATCTAAATAACAACAAAACTGAACTGAGAAATATACACCTGCTTCTTCAATCATATGTTATCTCGCTCACATACTCAATCTTTCTTGGTTAATTCCCCTACTCCAATACCATAACATCCCACTACTTCAGCAGTAAGTGCGTGAAGAGAAAATTGACAACCAGTAACTCAAGATACATTCCTTAGTTAAGGCAGTAGTGTTCAAAAACATACACAGCCAAAATTAAAGAAACCAAAATATTTTTATTAAGGATCATTAAAATGCATTTTTTTAATAAAAAAAATCTGGTGTGAAACATTCACACAACTTTCTCTTGCCGATGCATATAATATACTTTTGTCGTAAAATGCATACTAAGGCTGAAATATTAAAAAAATTGATTTTTTTATACGGTTTAGTTGGGGAAAAAACAGAAAATCGCTAATTACTGCTAATCTAAGCGTTAAGCAGAAAAATGTTTGAAATAAAAGTTGTAGGATTTTAAATTCTCTACAACTTTTATTTTATACATTTTTGTCCTAAAATGCATATTAAAGTCTCAATCTTAAAATAAACAAAATTTTTTACGAGAAAACAACCTCCCTAGGAATTTCAGCAGGCATGGCGCCTATCTTGTAGAGCATAAAAAATTAGTAAATCAGGCGACTTTTAAAAATTTTGTAGGAGCCCTTTTTGAGAAAATCGCAAAAAGTGAAAAATGACTCTAATAAACAACTACTTTTTGGTTGACTGATTTCGATGAAAATGTTCGTGTCGGGTCCTCCAGTGGTATCTAACTTAAGTTTCAAGTTTCAACTTTATACGATGTACAAAGTTTCGTTCATGAGATATTCTGTTCACACACACACACACACACCGACCAATCGCTAATAACATATTTTTGGGTTTAGGGGGTCTGAAAACATGTAGATCCAGTGAAAACTTAATTTCAAAAAATTGACATGAAAACAATACATTCCTTCCTACATATTCATATAGGCAAGAGAAAGTAAAAATCTGGTGTGAAACACTCACACAACCTTTTTCTTACCAAAGTAGATAATCAACAACATAACCTATTTTTAAACATAAGCAAACAATGTAATATGAAAACTTAACCTAATTTTAATCATGAGTGAATGAATCAAAATGAAAATCAACTTCTGTAGAATTTAAAAATATAGTAAATCAGTAATTGCTGCTAAACAAGGCTCTGTAGAGAAAAATGCTCGAAATAAAAGTATGTTTTTAATTTCCTATAACTTTGATTACATACATTTTTGTTGTAAATGCAGACTAATGTTGCTGTTTTGAAAGATTAATTTTTTTGCCAATTTTGATGAAAAAAAAAACAAATCACTAATTGCCACTAAACTAACAGTTATGCAAAAAATGTTTAAAATAAAAGTTGTTGATAACAACTTTGATTATACACACTTTTGGCCTGAAAATGTATATTAATGTCACAACCTTAAACTATTTTTTGCTATGAGAGCACAGTATCCCCAAAAATTTCAGCAGACATGGCGCTTACTCTATCTTGTAGAGCATAAAAAGTGTAGTAAATGAGGTAATTAAAAAAAAGTTACAAGCTGTAGAGAAAATCACATGAATAAACCACCACTTCCGGTTCACCAATTTTGATGAAAGTTTTATATCAGGTTCTCTTATGGTACATAACTTAAGTTCAAAGTTTCAACTTTGTATGATATTCTGTTCTCTCTCTCTCTCTCTCTCACACACACACACACACATGCGCGTGCACACACAGTCTAATTGCTAAAAACATGTTTTACTTTCTCTTGCCCATATGAATATATAGGAAGGAAAGTATTGTTTTCATGTCGATTGTTTGAAATCGAGTTTTCACCGGATCTACATGTTTTCAGACCCCCCTAAACCCAAAAAACATGTTCTAGCGGTTGGTCTGTGTGGGTGTGTGTGTGTGAACAGAATATCTCAAGAACAGAACATTGTATGAACTTAAAACTTAAGTTAGATACCACTAACGGACCTGACATGAACATTTTCATTAAAATCAGTCAACAGGAAGTAGTAGTTTAGCAGTAGTAGTAGTTTATTCGTGTCATTTTTTACTTTTTTGCGATTTTCTCAAAAACGGCTCTTAAGATTTTTTTAAAAATCACCTCATGTACTTAACTTTTTATGCTCTACAAGATAGGGTAGGCGCCATGTCTGCTGAAATTTTTGGAAAGACTGTTTTTGCGTAAAAAATTTGTTTTTTTTTAAGATGGCGGCTTTAGTATGCATTTTATGCAGAAATGTATTTAATAAAAGTTGTAGAGAATTTAAAATCCTACAACTTTTATTTTAAACATTTTTTTTTATAACGCTTAGTTTAGCGGTAATTAGCAATTTTCTGTTTTTTCCCACGAAAACGTGTAAAAAACTCGATCTTTTACAGATTTCAGCCTTAGTATGCATTTTACAACAAAAAAAGTATATGATCAAATTTATAGAAAAATTAAAAGATCTACAACTTTTATTTTGAGCGTTTTTCTCTACAGAGCCTAGTTTAGCGTGAAAGTTCCGTATTTTTAAGCCCAACTGAGGTTGTTTTTCATTTTGCGTCTTTCACTCATGATTAAAATTAGGTTATGTTTATTGAGGTTAGTTTTTTTGTTTATGATTAATGTTTTATCACTAATGTTAGGTTATATTATTCAAAATTTGCATGAAATATTTGCAAGAGAAAGTTTTGTGAGTGTATCACACCAGACGTTTTTGTTTTCAGAGGATCTGAAATTGTGTATAACCAATAAAAATTCGATAACGAAAAATCGACATGTAAATAATACTTTGCTTCTCTATAATATTCATTAGGGCAAGAAAAAGTAAAAATTTAGAACATATTTTTATTAAGTCCACCTCCATGGCCCAGTGGTCAGCGAACTACACTGCAAAGCGGAGATACCAGGTTTGGTTCCCGGCCAGGTTTTGGAAATTTATAACAAGTTCACCAACTGTTCCTCACCCCAACGTATTCGCTAATAAACAAGATTTTGAAAAAAACTTAACTAAAATAAAGTATAATTCAAAGTGAATTATAAACATAAAGTAAATATATTTGTGAGATATGTAACACGTAATTCTAAAAGTACAATTATAATTATAAACAGACGATAATCAATTACACGATAACTCATTAACAATTTTTGTAAGTATATTGCCTAATACCAAAACATTGACAAGAAAAATAATTTCATATTTTTTAATCTTTTAATTTTAGATAATTTTCTAATAAAACATTTTAAAAATTATTTTCTAATTTCCAAACCAATCTGTTTAATCTTGATACAATATAGACAAAGCTTTCGTAATCAAGTTCTTGAACTTGTATCTCATTATTACAAAAGGAATGAAAGATATCTTGCCGTCGCCTCAACTTTAAGTTATCTCTTAACTTTGTAAACACATAATAACCAATAGTGGAACATACCAATGATATAGAAACTACTAACAGACCTTTCTGCAGCATGTTTATGCGACTTTAAATAACCGATATAATTAGGTACTTATTTTGCCACCCTAAATTACTCTTCAATATTATTTTGCTTCATTGTTAATTCGTTCCAACTTCTGAATTACACGTAGTATTTTAGTTAAATGTTTCGTTGAGATTTACGTGTCCCGATGTATCATACCGTTAATGTGTTTCGAAAATAATTTTGTAATGTTGATTCTTTCGTTTGTTTAAATTTTTTTTAAAATTGCTTAGTAACATTATTCCAAACTAATAATTTAAAAATAAAAATCTGGTGTGAAACACTCACACAACTTTCTCTTGCCAATGCAAATAATTAACAATACACCTAACATTAGTAATAAAAAAAACCTAATCTCAATAAACATAACCTAATTTTAATAATGAGTGAAAGACGCAAAATGAAAATCGACCTGTTTGGCTTAAAAATACGAACAATGCAAATAATTAACAATACACCTAACATTAGTAATAAAAAAAACCTAATCTCAATAAACATAACCTAATTTTAATAATGAGTGAAAGACGCAAAATGAAAATCGACCTGTTTGGCTTAAAAATACGAAAAATCACTCTTTCACGCTAAACTAGGCTCTGTAGAGAAAAATGCTCTAAATAAAAGTTTTAAATCTTTTAATTTCATATAAATTTTATTATATACTATTTTGTCGTAAAATGCATTCTAAGGTCGAAATCTTAAAAAAATAGATTTATCACACGTTTTCGTGAGAAAAAACAGAAAACTGTTAATTACCGCTAAACTAAGTGTTATACAAAAAAAATGTTTAAAATAAAAGTTGTAGGATTTTAAATTTTCTACATTTTTGTGGTAAAATGCATATTAAAGCTGTAATCTTAAAAAAAACAATTTTTTTATGTGGAAACAGCCTCACCAAGAATTTCAGCAAACATGGCGCCTACCTTATCTTGTAGAGCATAAAAGTTTAGTAAACCAGGCGATTTTAAAAAAATTTGTAGGACCAGTTTTTGAGAAAATTGCAAAAAAGTGAAAAATGACACGAATAAACTACTACTTCCGGTTGACCGATTTTGATGAAAATGTTCGTGTCGGGTCGGTAGTGGTATGTAACTTAAGTTTCAAGTTTCAAATTCTTACAATGTTCTGTTCTTGAGATATTTTGTATACACACACACAGACCAATCGCTAAAAACATGTTTTTTGGGTTCAGGGGGTCTGAAAACGTGTAGATCCGATTTCGAAAAATCGACATGAAAACAATATTTTCCTTCCTATATATTCATATAGACAAGAGAAAGTAAAAAAATAAGCACGTTATCAATAATTTTAATACTTAGATCTAAGTTTAACTGACCTACCGGGTTGGTTTAATAGTAAAATCATTTAACAGCTGATTTTCAGGCACAAAGGTTCCATGGTTTGAATCCTAGTAAAGTTAGTTTACTTTTATATGGATTTGAATACTATTATAGTATGTAAAATGAAAGATGAACCCTGTGTTTGGAACCACCTGTTTATCTCGCCGAGTAAAAAACAAAACTTTTAGGTACAGCTCGTTTTAAAGCTTGGTTTTTTGTTATTTTATTCGGTATATACATACAACAAAACCTGGGAGTAGAATATGTACCCGCTTTTTAACACAATTTTCACTTAGTTCATGTTCCAGGACATGAAGCATGATCAATTCTAAGAGAAAAAAGTATAGCGTTTTAGAGGAATGTTCGTGCAAGTTTTCTAATTGATATCAGCTAAAATTCAGACTTTTAGTACAAAAGGTAAAGAAATTAGAGCATTTTCTTAAAACAAAAATTGTTATTTTCGTCCGCGATGGACGTAACGAGTTAGAAACGAACTCTGTATCCCTTTAATTAATAACGGAATGAAATTTCACTTATTGCTTTTTTTCAATTTTTTTTGTTTTTTTACTTGGTAAGAAACATGATTCCAAACATAGGCTTCATCTTTAATTTTACGTATTGTAGACATTAGTTACCAATGTGCTTCGATGGTTGGGGTTTAATTAACCATACTCTCTCAGGAAACGTTGGCCTGAGTTTGTACAAGACTACACCTCATTTACAATATCATCATCTCAATGGGTTATTGGGTTGCTTATTGTACATATTGAAATATTGACAATTGAATTGACTGAAACTTACACAGATTAAGAGATTTAAAAAATGTTCAACCATTCTAAATTCTTGAATTTAAAATGGTTGGCCATTTTATTTTTAATGTCGAACTTAAAAAAAACAAATCTAATAATTGCTAGAAATAAAATACAGATTTGAATATTAGACAGTAATTATCGGTGTACTTTGATGGTTGGGGTTCAATTAACCATACCAACTCAGGAATATTTGACCTGAGTCTGTAAAAGACTACACCTCACTTACACATCATCAACCTCATCTCATTGTGTCATGGAATCGCTTAATGTTCTTAAATTGAACACATTACAAAATTCATACATCAGGGATGAAAAAAGGGTTTTTTGTAGAGTTTGGTCTTAACTCCCACTAGACTGATTTCATTCAAACATTTTTCAGAATGAAGCTCTCCACGAGCTTATTTTTCCACCACCCACTTATCTGTTATTTTTTACAAATTCAAGATTTTTTCACGAATTATTAAACCGGATAATGGTAATGAATTTGCACGCGCTCTACAAAACCAATCATATGTTATGCTGTCTATCATTAATCCATCAGTTTTTGGAAACGTAATGTATTGTATACATTGTACTAAAATTTTTTATGGACAAGTTTTGTCCGCTTTCCAGAAATCGAATTTTCAAAACCATACTAATTAACTGTCCGCATCTGTTATGTGGAGGGTCCGTTATTAGGAAATATTTTAGTATTGTGTCTTACAGGAAAATGCCGGGGCTTTTAAAATTGTCCGCTATTAGGAAATTTCCATTATTAGAAGTTTCACTCTATAAAGAAATATATGATGGAAACCCTAAAACAGCTGAAAGAACCAAATATACAGTTGCAAATTTAAATTTTTTTGCATCTGGAAATACTCATACCAGGAGTAACAATCCAACAACTTCTTTTCATCAGGCCTGCCATTACCTAAATGTAGCACGAAATACATTAAGTTAAGATTCAAATAACCTGTCTTATAATTTTTAAAGATAAAGAAGTACATACCTTTGGTGTGTATACATTAACAAATAAACAATCTTCCTCGCCAACAATTGATAAAGGTGATAAGTAAACCATATGATCGTATTGTAAGCATACACTGCCTTGTTGTCTTCCATCCCAAATTCCTCTCCATGGTTTTAATGGTTGTGGTTCCTTTTAAAAGAAAAAACAAAAAAGTGAGAAAAACTAATTGAAAATAATTTTACGACCAACTGCATTAATTTTTCACTAATAAAAACTAAAATGATTTAAGCTAGTGTATCTTCTAACAATGCTTGATGGAGCGAAGACATGTTCTGTGAGAGATAAAAATGTCCATAGAGTAATAGCCATCGAGATGAAATTCTTGAGAAGAGTAGTTAGGGAAAACAAGAAGAAATAGAGTAAAAAAAGTGAATATTATAGGAAAGTCAAGATTGATTTCAGCACTGGACGTGATCGAGTCGTGCGCATTGAAAAGGTTTGGTTGGACACATAATGAGGAAAGGTATCGAGAGCAGATTCAATCTGGGATAGGGCAGGAGAAAAGAAGTGTAAGGGTTGAGATTGCAGGGCGCTGAGGATGTTGGCAATAGATAGGAACTAATTCAAAAGATTTAAAGGTGGTCCGATGCTGCAAAGCAGGAGGGATAGAAAAAGAAAAAATAGTTTAAATAAAAAATAATCCATTAAAAATGTCTCACTAACATCCTTACTATTTTGAGAATAAATGAAAACAAAAAAAATCTGGTGTGAAACACTCGCACAACTTTCTCTTGCAAATGCAAACGATGAACAATACAGCCTAACATTAGGAAAAACAAAAAAAAACTAACCTCAATATACATAGGACCCACCGGGTTGGTCTAGAGGTAAAGTTGTCGCCAAAATCAGCTGTTTTTCAGAGACGAAGGTTCCTGGTTCAAATCCTAGTAAAGGTAGTTACTTTTATACGGATTTGAATGCTAGGCAGTGGTTACCGGTGTACTTTGATGGTTGGGGTTCAATTAACCATACACTCTCAGGAATGGTCGGCCTTAGTCTGTACAAGACTACACCTCATTTACACGTCATACATATCATCCTCATCTCATTGGGTTATGGGGTTGCTTATTGTTCTGAATTGAACAGATTGCAGCGTACACATATTATTAGGAATTAAAAAAAAAAAAAAAAAAAAATATATATATATATATGGTTACTGGTGTACTTTGATGGTTGGGGTTCAATTAACCATACACTCTCAGGAATGGTCGGCCTGAGTCTATACAAGACTACACCTCATTTACATGTCATACATATCATCATCTCATTGGGTCATGGGGTTGCTTATTGTTCTGAATTGAACAGATTGCAGCGTACACATATTATTAGGAATTAAAAAAAAAAATATATATATATATATATATATATACATAACCTAATTTTAATCATGAGTGAATGATGCAAATTGAAAATCAACCTCAGCTTGGCTTAAAAATACGGAAAATCACTCTTTTTGCTAAACTAGGCTCTGTAGAGAAAAATGTTCTAAATAAAAGTTTTAGATCTTTTTATTCCCTATAAATTTGATAATATAGTACAGTTTTGCCATAAAATGCATACTAAGGCTGAAATCTAAAAAAAAAATTGAATTTTTTATATATTTTCGTGAGAAAAAACCAGAAAATCGCTAATTACCGCTAAACTAAGCATTATACAAAAAACGTTTAATAAAAAAAGTTGTAGGATTTTAAACTCTCTACAACTTTTATTATAGGCCTATACATTTTTGCGCTAAAATGCATAATAAAGCCGCAATCTTAAACAATTCTTTTACGTGAAAACAGCCTCTCCTAGAATTTCAGCAGACATGGCACCTACCCTATCTTGTAAAGCATAAAAAAAACTTAATAATTGAGGCTATTTAAAAAAAATCGTACGAGCCGTTTTTGAGAAAATCGCAAAAAAGTGAAAAATTACACGAATAAACTACTACTTCCGGTTGACCGATTTTGATGAAAATGTTCGTGTCGGGTCCGGTAGTAGTATCTAACTTAAGTTTCAAGTTCCAAATTTGTACGATGTTCCGTTCTTGAGATATTCTGTTCTCACACACGCACGCACGCGGGCGCGCGCACACACACACACACAGACAGACCAATCGCTAAAAACATGTTTTTTGGGTTCAGGGGGTCTGAAAACGTGTAGATCCTGTGAAAAATCGATTTCGAAAAATCGACATGAAAACAATACTTTCCTTCCTATATACGTATTCATATAGGCAAGAGAAAGTAAAAATCTTGATCCAGTATTTTTCGTAGCCACACACACACAGGTGTGACAACAGATGTAAAGGAAAATTCAACTGCCACAAAAAGGTACAAAACGTCAAAAAACAAATATACGAAGGCCACGTTTATGTATTAATTTTTGATGTAGAATACGAAAATTAGGTCACCAAACTGGTACAGGTGCCCCCAAATTTATTCAATTTAAAATTTTGAAATACCGTTTTCGACCCCAAGGATTTCAGCGACCGACTCAGCAATACAATTTTAGAATTTTTCACCTCAAGAACAATAAGCACAACGAATTTAAACCACCCACCTACTTGCTGCAGGGTTCTCCAAAGCGGATCAAAAATCGACTAAATTTTCGGAAGCACTGTGTGAATACGACGAGTTTTCCAGTGAAATGATCCCCGGGACATTCGTTTGTTTCTATTGGAAGTAGCGTGCAGGATGAAAATCACTAAAATCGGTAGGGAAACAATAGGGAGTCAAACTGTTCAAGATGGCGCCGCAGAGGGTCCGCAAAATATTTTTCCTATTTTCATGATTCCTTTGTGCTAGGAGGTGGTAAAGATGGTCTGAGCTTATTTAGAGGTCAGCCAGGCATGAAACTCGGAAAAGTCTCAAAGTGGCGGATCGGAGGTTTGTGAGTGAAAAGTTACGGATTAGATCATTTTTTCTAGGCATCGAATACTGAAGATTGCTTGCGCAAAAAATCAGATGTGTAGCTGTGGTGCCTAGCTGAATTTTTTGATTAAGCTGAAAAATAGGCGTTTTTAGCGACCTGCTGTAAAAAAAACACGAACTCGTGGAAAAATTCGGCCGATGGCCTTTGTAGACCACTGGAACCATACGAACGCTCAATAACATCGGGGGTTTTCAACTTTCACTCCGTGGTAATATTCAGAAATATGAAGTCGACTTTTATCGGACACCGTGCACCTCGACCCGATGTGGGTTCAGCCCGATTTTTATCAAAATATAACTTAGGTTCACAAATTATAGGAAAACGTGTTTTCCGTTGTAGCTTTAATAAAAACATAAAATGACATTATTTACTTCTCTAAATACATTCAAACCTGTAAGAATAATAAAATATTTTTGTCATTATTTAAAATTAACGAAAGGTTAGGCGGCATTTTATCATGTAAAAATACCGTGACGTCATTTTGGCTTTGGCGGGAGACATCGCCTGGAAATATTCCAGGGGATGAATTACTCATTTTAATAGAGCCCAGGTTCGACAGATCATACTTATCGAAGGTCCCGAATTAAATTCCCGGGTAGGGTCTAGGATATTTGTAACGTTCAAACTGAACGTTATTACGATACTGCTAAATTTTAAAAATGATTAAAATGTTGGACATGCATTTGAATCGTCATAGTTGGGTATACGCATTAACAAGTACATTATTCTATCAGTATTTTTAACAGCACAAGTCTATCCAAACGTATAATTACAAATTATATTTAAAGGAATAAAATTAACGGTATTGCTTTCACAGCTCACAAAAAAGACAAATGTCAACTTTACTTTGTAACATCAAGGCCTCGTTTACTTTTTTATGCGATAAAACGATTAACTTGTCTTTTTGACGAACTACGATTAGGTACGGCTAACACTGACGACTGCAATTGGCAATAAGCCCTTAAGGCTATTCATTAATGATACGATAATTTGTACGATAACATAAGACGGAAAAAATTGTATTTTTAAGCGATAAAAATATGTATACCGTAAAGCTAATGTTCTATTTTATGAACAAGGAAAACTTTTCAAAAAATTAAACAAAGAAACCATGCCGGTGTTGCCTATTTCTACATTTTATAAACAACTAGAACTGCTTAATAAACATTAAAGAATGTTTCACCCGACTTGAATTAGCAATTTAAAATAGTCCTATAAATAAAAATTTTCGAGTAGCACAGCGATATTATAAAACGCCTAACACTTGTGTAGATGTACATGTGCTGTAAAGCTACCTTTATTTATTTCCCAGCTTATTTTTATCACATCTATAATGTTTTATCAACCTATTTTTTTATATTTATATAAACAAATATGCACTATGTACGTAGCAAAATAAAATGTGTAATAAATAAGCAAAGTACTAAAACTACAAATACGTTTTTGAAGTAATTTTGTGAAAGAATTTATTTTTATTTTATTTATAATAATTTATATTCTGAATAGTATAAAACACATATTTTATATTGGCAAGTCTTTGTTAAAGTTTTATTCATTATTTTCCTTTAGTCATGAATAAGCAAATTCAAACTGTCGAGACCTAACCTTCAAAACTATTCGGTAATTAACTGTAAAAACAAGACATCTTCGAAACATCATAACCTCGGTTTAATTTTTAAAATTAAGACAAATGATTCTGATTTAAGCCATTACGCCAAGTTACAACATATAAATTTATTTATATATTTTATTGTTTTAAATTGTACCTACTACTAGTACATACCTTTGTGACACAACCTGCACCACGACAACCGTTTCGCCGACATCTCCATACCGTATGGGGGTTGGGAAATAACTCAACAGGTGCATCGAATGTTCGCTGTTGCTAAACAACGCTAGAGCCCCCCTCCCACCAAAAGAAAACATCACAAGCCGATGGATATAGGCCTACTTTTTTTTGGTTAGGCCTAAATTTAAGTCGCATTGACTACTTAACATAAAGGTTTAAAATCTAAAGTGTATTTGAACAGAATGTTGTTTTCTTTTTTACTGTTTTGTCTGTAAATACTTATTTCAATCCAAGTAGGGCTAATTTAACTAGAAAAACCACACAAAACCGGACTGAAAGATTATTTTATAAAGAATAATAAAAATGCAATAAGTTCTGAATTTCTTATATCTTGCATAACTGATGATTGGTCACTAGCTGAATCTTGTACAACAGTACTCAACAAAATTTAGTAAAATATGTATAACTGGCTAAAATGATAAAAATTTTTCTTATTTCTCACAACTAAAATAATGTACATATCTGCCCCATAACACATCTTAATCCTGAGAAATTTTTATCACAATACATATTTGAACAAATTCAATTTAATGTAAGAATAGATGGAAAGTTTTAATGTCAAATTTACTGAACAGCCATTTCAAATAAATTTTCTTTTTAGTTTATTTTGGCCTTCGGGCTAGTCCAGTCTGTCAGCAGGTAGAAAGTCGCTATTATTTGTTAAGTAACACAGGTTGGGCAAACAACTTTGTGACCAGCTAACAGGCATCCGTGAACAAACTCTACTGGGGGTCCCTGTTCAAATTCGTACCTAATTCACGTCAAATAATACAGTAAAGCAGCGATCAAATTGGGTAGTTGTCAATAATGTACAGTTCCCGATAACAAATAGAAAAGCTAAAAAAAAAATTTATTTTAAAGTCACATCAATAGTTAGTGAAATTTTTCCTGTTAATTTCCTGATCCAAGCTGGGAATCGAAACCAGGATCTACCGTTTTGTATCCTAGCATGCTAACCATTTCACTACAAAGGTGGTAAGAAAATGTATCTTATAATTTTCAGATTAAACAGAAAAAAAATCAATGACAGTAAGTGTGGACAAGAAAATAATAAAAACAAAAGTGACTTCCTTTAAGGCCCAGTGGTTAAGGTGCTCTGCAAAGCTGAGGTCATGGATTTAATTCCCGACTAGGGTCTGGAAAATTATTACTCATTCAAACCCACCATTCCTTTACTCACAGTAGTTGCTAATGACCAATATGTAGAAATATTGAACTAAAAAAAGCTAAAATACAAATTTTAAATAGTACCGTATTTACCCGAATATAAGACTACGTTTTTCAAAAAAAAAGATGTCTCAAAATTGGTGGTTGTCTTATATTCGCGTACTAAGAATGGTAAGCTCGATAATTTCCACATGGTATTGCACGAATAATGGACAGCGATGAGATGTCAAAGGTTATCTCTCTCGAGAGGTGAAAGAAGACATCAGAAAGTAAAACCCGAGCTTAATTATTTCCGGAGATATGACATCGCAGCTGCAAGACTTAGATGTTGTCATAAATAACCCATGCAAAGACACTATTAAAAATTGCTATAATGAATGATCATTAAAAGGAGATCACGCTGTTACTCAGGCAGGAAAATTGAAGAAAGCTTCGGTTTTCGTACCGAGGAAATGGATTTTGACAGCATTGAACAGTATTTCTTCTGAATTCATTGTTAAAGGATTTAATAAATGCTCCGTAATCAATGCAATGGATGGAAATGAAGATGACTTCTTGTGGGATAACGTGCCTTCAGCCAAAGACACTAGTGAATCTTCGAATGAAGATGACGTTCACTCCGAAGAACCAGCAGATAAAGAGTAAATAGAATAAGTTATCACAAAATAAAAAATCTGGTGTGAAACACTCACACAACTTTCTCTTGCCAATGCAAATAATTAACAATAAACCTAACATTAATAATAAAATATTAGAAATAAACAAAAACTAACCTCAAAAACATAACCTTATTTTAATCATGAGTGTATGATGCAAAATGAAAATCAACCTCAGTTTGGCTAAAAAATACGGAAAAGTCACTCTTTCTCTCTAAACTAGGCTCTGTAGAGAAAAATGCTTTAAATAAAAGTTGTAGATCTTTTAATTTTCTATAAATTTAATTATATACACTTTTGTCGTAAAATGCATACTAAGACCGAAATGTTAAAAAAATCGATTTTTCTCACGTTTTCGTGAGAAAAAAAAACAGAAAATCGCAAATTACCGCTAAACTAAGCGTTATACAAAAAAATGTTTGAAACAGAAGTTGTAGGTTTTTAAATTCTCTACAACTTTTATTATATAAGTTTTTGCGCTAAAATTTATATTAAAGCCGTAATCTTAAAAAAACAACGTTTTTACGTGAAAACAGCCTCACCGAGAATTTCAGCAAACATGGCGCCTACCCTATCTTGTAGAGAATAAAAAATTGAGTAAAATAGGCGATTTTAAAAAAAATCGTAGGACCAGTTTTTGAGAAAATTGCAAAAAACTGAAAAATTATACGAATAAACTACTACTTCCGGTTGACCGATTTTGATGAAAATGTTCGTGTCGCGTCCGGTAGTGGTATGTAACTTAAGTTTCAAGTTTCAAGTTCGTACGATGTTCCGTTCTTGAGATATTCTGTTCACACACACACACAGACACACACACACACACACACACACACACACACACAGAGACCAATCGCTAAAAACATGTTTTTTGGGTTCAGGGGGTCTGAAAACGTATAGATCCGGTGAAAACTCGATTTCGAAAAATCGACATGAAAACAATACTTTCCTTCCTATATTCATATAGGCAAGAGAAAGTAAAAAAACACTAAAAAATTTTTAAATATTAAAATGGTTTTAATGAATTAATAATGATACCAGAATAAAAACTGAATTCTCAATGTAAGTTCCAATTGTTACACCAGCATGCAATTAAATATAATATATATTTTTTTACTAAATAAATAATTTTTTTTCTGACCTATGTACTTTAAAAATGGGGGTCGTCTTATATTCAAGTAAATACGGCAAATTATGTTATTTACAATTACTTACTCTAAAACGATACTTTCCAACCGGTGGTCTTGCATATGGTACACCTTCAAAAGAATAAATTGTACGGCCTTTAGCTGTTTTTAAATGACTACTACCTCTTACAGTACCATGTTCAACACTAATTAATGGTTCCTCTACAGCAGTTACTATAGAAGTAACAACAAAGAGGCAACCAAATAGTAATAGATGTATCCTGTTAGAAAGACGAGGCATGTTTGATGATAATTTTCATTTGCAAGAGAATATAAGGCAAAATATGATAAGGAGTTAAACAAGTTCTTATCTAAAAACTTGTCAAGTGAGGTCAGCTTTTAAACTGTCAGTTTGTTACTTATCCCTCCTCCATGTTAGATACAAGAGCTTCTATAAATATAAAATATACATTAGTACTGCAATTAATTAATTTTATTTTTATCTATAGGAAAAAATGCACAAAAAATTATATTATTATAAATTATGTACAATAAATCTCTCATATTTTTACTTACTCTTGCCCATATAAATATATAGGAAGGAAAGTATTGTTTTCATGTTGATTTTTCGAAATAGAGTTTTCACTGGATCTACACGTTTTCAGACCCCTTGAACCCAAAAACCATGTTTTAGCGATTGGTCTGTGTGTGTAAACAGAATATCTCAAGAACAGAACATCGTACGAACTTTAAACCTTGAAACCTTAAGTTAGATACTACTACTGGACCCAACACAAACATTTTCATTAAAATCGGTCAATCGGAAGCAGTAGGTAGTTTAGTTGTGTCATTATTCACTTTTTGCGATTTTCTCAAAAACGTCTCCTACGATTGTTTTAAAAATTGCCTCATATACTCATTTTTTATGCTCTACAAGATAGGGTAGGCGCCATGTCTGCTGATATTCTTGGGAAGGCTGTTTTCTAGTAAAATATATTTTTTAAGATTTTGGCTTTAATATGCATATTAGCGCAAAAATGTATCTAATAAAAGTTGTAGAGAATTTAAAATCCAACAACTTTTATTTCAAACATTTTTTTGTATAACGCTTCGTTTAGCGGTAATTAGCGATTTTCTGTTTTTTCTCATGAAAATGTGTAAAAAATCGATTTTTTTTAAGATTTCAGCCTTAGCATGCATTTTACGACAAAAGTGCATATAATACAATTTATAGGAAATTAAAGAGCTACAACTTTTATTTAAAGCATTTTTCTCCACAGAGCCTAGTTTACAGTAAAGGAGTGATTTTCTGTATTTTTTAGCCAAACTGAGGTTGATTTTAATTTAGCGTCTTTCACTCATGGTTAAAATTAGTTTATGTTTATTGAGGTTAGTTTTTTGTTCATTTCCAATGTTTTATTGTTTATTTTGTATTAATGTTAGGTTACATTGTTAATTATTTGCATTGACAAGAGAAAGTTGTGTGAGTGCTTACAACAGATTTTTTTTAACTATGTAACTTTACCATTGGATTAATTAAAAATTGCTGTATCTCTATTTTCTTGAAATTTCGATTTCAACTCTCACATGACACAAATACAGTAGAGTCTTGATTATCCAACATAAATGGGATCGGGAGATGGTTGGTAAGCAAAATGTCGGATAATCTGGCACCACAAAATAAATTTAAATAATTAGTACAGCAGTTGGATTTTAAAAATAAATTTAATGAAACAAAATATAAGTTTTGCAAAAATTATGATAAACAATTTTAAGTTTTAATACTGTAGGTGAAAATAACAAGTTAAAGTACTAACCTAAATACTATAAATTGAGGGGTTAATGTCAAACAACACTATCAACAAAAACCTAATTTTTTAGGAGAGCCATCACCATTTACCTTTGTTGTGGTTTTGGTAAACAGCCTAAAGGCTGGTTTGAACCTGTAGAGGTTTTACTAAGTAAAAACAAGGATTGAAATGCAATAGCAATGGCAATAGCCTTCCTCACCAAGTTGAAGAGTATGCTATCAGCATGCCAGGCCCTACGAAAAGCACCCACTTTCCTTTTATTCACCACAGTGTCCGGCTGTATAGTGAAATTCATTACTCTCAGACAAGATAACTCTGACTAGTGTGTTTTTTACAACTCTACCTCTTCTGTTCTTAAATAGTTCAGTCATAATTGGCTGACTATATGATAAGAAACAGAACTATTTTTAGTAGCCCTGGAACCAACAGATCGAATGCAATTAATTTAACACTACACCTGCCCGTTATAAGAACATTTACCATTAAGAAGTAAATTAAATTATACTAAATTTATAGTTGATTACACATATAAGTAACTGAAATAATAGGAAGAGAATCAGATTAGAAGTAGTTTTATCGCTCTCCTGAAAAATATTTAAAAAATAGGTTTTTGTAGATAGCGTTGTTTGATATTAACCCCTCGAAATGATGTTTAATAAAATATGTTCCAATAAGTAAAATACAAAGAATATTTAACACATTTATAATAATATCGTACATAAAATGTTCGGCAGTAGGGTTTCTTACAAAAAATTTACTATTTTGAAAAACCTCAGTTAAAGACTATTGCTTACATGACATTTATGTTAAAGACATGTGCCCTTTTCTTGGTAGCAATCTAAATGTCTCATGAGCAGGTGGGATAATTGGGATCTTACTGTAATTACAATAATTTAAAAAATTGCTGATCAACTTAAATTTATGGTTAAATACAACAGTTTATCTTCAGTTGTATTTACTTAAGTAATTTCATGTGTTTAATTTAATAATAATACAAAATTAAATCAACATTGTATTTTTTTAAACCATAACTCTTTACAGGAACAATTTAAAGGCTCAAGGTAGACTCAAGGCTGAATGTTCAGCCTTGAGTAAATTCATAAATCTAATTCATGTTTAAAAATCAAATGCAGTAAAATATAAATTAAGTATTCTATACTTAAATTTATAATTTGTGAAAAATTATCTGTTTTCACTATAAGTAGTACGAGTATAAAAAATAGAATTTTGAATGGTCACCTTAAAAGTAAAAGTTGTTAGCATGCTAGACTGCAAAACAGAAGGGCCTGGGTTTGATCTACAGGAAGTGTATATAAATTTAAATTTGTTAAACAACCTCTTGTAGCCACTAAAGAGATAGAATTAGAAATGATGTCATCAGGGAACAACTGGAAATGGATTCAATGTTAAGGAGGGTAATATTTAATAATATTTTAAAGTTTTTTTCAGTTGTAACTTATTCAAGATTCCAAGCTGGTATCATTAAAAGCAGTTGTTAATTATTCTTGTTTATCATTGTGTTACATTAGGTTGTGATATGTAAAGTATAAAGATTGTTTCAGAATAGTAAATAAATAAGTAAACAAACACTCTTAAATATAACTACAGAAAAATATTCTCTAAGATAAAAACTTATTATCAATAATTAAGACGAGATATGGTTTTATAGTCATAAGTTTTACACATAACATACAAGTATTATAAAATGCAAGACCATACAAAAAAAGTATCTGGGTTAATAAACTTTTCAATAAGAAAAATAATTCAGGGTCACATAGAACAAACGTACCAAAATAAATTAAAATGTCTAGAACAACGGTTCCCAAAGTGGGGGGCGCGCCCCCCAAGGGAGGCGTGAAGATACGTCAAGGGGGCGCGGGACTTCGAGATAACTTTACCCTCCATAACGGATCCTTTCAGTGTCAACATAGACTTCCTGCTCGAATTACTTAAAAAACAAGTTTTAAAAATAAAAAATGTTTCTGGTGCGATAAACGATTTCGATAAAATTGACAAAACATCATTTTGGGTTAAGTATTATCAAATTTACCCCAGTACATAACAGCAAGCGGCAGTA
Source organism: Catonia carolina (assembly GCA_035578175.1). Taxonomy (NCBI): domain Eukaryota; kingdom Metazoa; phylum Arthropoda; class Insecta; order Hemiptera; family Achilidae; genus Catonia; species Catonia carolina. The sequence continues at coordinate 44,989,688 of JAQMRL010000004.1, forward strand.
ATTGTAATTATCTTTATCAAGCACCTATCTGTGCAAAAAAGTGTTTTCAGCACTTGTTACAATAGAAACAAAGCATCGGTGCAATGTTGGTTTTATCAATGATTTACGTTGGGCAAACTTTAAAAATAAAAAATGCAAGTCATCCATCCACTGATTTATTTTGTCTCTTGTTAAAATTAAATTGCAACTTCTAATGCTACAAAAAATAAATATATGGTTATTCAATGTAATATGTGATTTTTCATTGCCCAATAAAATTGTGTAAGGGGGCATGAGAAGTTTTCTTTTTGGCAAAAGGGAGCGTAAAGGATAGAAGTTTGGGAACCACTGGTCTAGAAGATGTAAAGCAAGTGCAAAACATGGTGAGCTTTGCCCCAGATCTCAAAATTGGATGTTAACTGATTTGGTGGTAGAAGAGGTAGGACTGACTTACTTCTACATTTTACATCAAACAGGGAACATACATCTGTTACTAACTGTAATGAAAGCATTAATCTCTTTCAATTAGCATTGTTTTGTTCTCATTGTCCAATATTATGTTAGACTTAAATTTTTACGTCCGACTGTTTTTAACATTACTGCTAATGCTGACACTAAGGCCAGGTGCAAGTTGAGACGCAGGGTGACGCAGGACAGAGTTGACTGCGCCCAGAGAGATCAAAAATAGAGGCGCAGTTCTGTTGTCACTGCGTGTCTGTACGTTGTGTTTAGAATGTGTGCGATGAATGCAATGTACTCGTATATTAATTCATTACTAAGTTCAGAATCGGATTCTGATGAATTAAACGAAGACGAATTAATTGTAAAATTATTTGAAACTTACCAGATTTCACTCCAATATCTTTTGCTATTTGGTCCCAAATCTCTAATTTCAATTTCGTTTTCAAATAGTCCTGATTTGAGGTGTCGTACCAAACTGGTCTTTCTCAAACTGCCTCGATAATTTTTTCCTCCATTGTACAAACACGAGCCTTCAAAACTACAACTTTTCAATAAAACAAACACGAGCTGCGGTAGGTAGTCACTAGTGAAAACTGCGGCAAGAGCACACACCTTTGCAGGGCGAGGTGACTCAGGAACTGCACCACCTCACCCTGCGCGTCAACATGGGCTGTTGTATTAATTTCAGGGATTCACAGAAACTGCTGGTGAGTCACCTCACCTCACGTCACAGAGCTGTGACTCAACCAGCGCTAGGCCTAAGGGTGATAGATAAAATACAAGACCTCACCAGAAATTTAGGACCCCTGGCCCCAAAGCAAGTTGCATTGACCTCTACACTACAGGTTACAATAATAATCCTTAGTACAGTAGGTTGTATTTGTTTGTGTCAATAGTTTATTAGATTCTATATTTTTGGTATTCAGTAGTTTACTAGTAAGTGTATTATGTAGTTATTATGGTCGGTCTATTGACACAGTGGTTAACGCAACTGGCTTCTACACTGGGGTCGCGAGTTCAATTCCTGGTCAGTATGGGAGTTTTTCATCACTCATCCTTCTCAATGTCTGTATTAACAGTAATTGCAAAAATCGGACATAAAACAAAAAAATAGTCGTTATTAACTTATTAGAATATTACCCGTCTTTTCCATTTTGAGTTACTAAAACCTCTCGAGCAGCGGTTCCCAAACTTTGCTTTATCACACCCCTTCTGTCAAGAAGAAAACCTTCCACATACCCGTTTTTCCCAATTTTATTAGGTAATGAAAAAACAAGTATTACATTGAATAACCGTCATTTATACAGTTATTGTTTTTTAAGTTGCAATTTTTATTTTAACAAGACACAAAATAAATCAGCAAGACCTTGCATTTTTCACAAGATTTCCTATTCAAGGTTGATTTTATTAGAAAGTGCACAACATAAATCATTAGAAACATCAACTTAGCATTTTGCACCGATATTTTGTTTTTATTGCAACAAGTGCTGAAAACGCTCTTTCACACAAATAAGTGCTTGAAAAAGGTATACAATTGCAGTGCTTGCTGAGATATACTGGGGTACACTTGGTAATACTTAAACCAAAACCTACTTGGCAGCAGAATTATTTTTTATTTCTAAAGCTTGTTTTTGAAGTATTTTGGACAGGGAGTCTATGTTGAAACTGAATGGATCCGTTTTGGATTCCAAAGCTATTTTGAGGTCCCGCACCCCCATGATGTGTCTTCATGCCACCCTTGGAGGGGGGGGGCGCACCCCTGACTTTGGGAATCGTTGCTCTAGAGGTTCAAACCAGCCATTCGGCTGATTCCTAAACAAAAAAAGTTTGTGTGAAATAAAATGGGAGTCTACACAGACTACTGAGAAGTACACCAGTTAGTTTTGTGATAAACAATGCAAGAATTATTCAAAGATTACTCACCTTTAATTATTTTATCTTTATCCCATGGCATCATAGTGTCACAACATTATATTTACCAATTATAAGTGTGCACGTACAGTTAGCTTTCATTAAACTCCCTTCCGTCAAGAATTATCCTGGATACAATACGGTTACTTACCTCATACGTCATCCTGATGCTAATTAACTAACAAGTCGTAATAAAACCATACCTAATGGTAACGTTTAAACTGTTATATATTTTCCACAACAGTAAATTCAGCAGCAATTTTATGGTGGTAAAAAACAAAATTAAATCAGCAAACAACACAAACTTAATAAATGCCGAAGTACTTAAAAACAGACAACACGATGGATTACAAAATCACACTTTTATAACAGTCTATAAAACAATCAATGTAAAACACTTGTTTCATCAAAAATGTGAAACCGGTAATATTTCTTTTGAATAGTTTACGACACATAACATAACCTCTCACCTGTAAATTGGGTTGTCAGCGATGACGCATAATAAAGAATACTATTACTGTCATTCTGATGATAATCTACATCGATTAAAGTCTAGGCACCTGAATGCGTTCAGTCGGTAATTCTGTTTTTTCTGCCTCTGTATTCGGGGGTCACTAAACTGATTACACCGCTCTCTTACGGACGAATATTGAATAATAAAAACAAAAAAGTAGTAGGCAACCTGGCCTCTAAGAAAAATTTTAAATTCAAAAGAGATTGACCGATATCAGACATTTTTTCAAATGTGTGTGTAGAGATTAGAAGAATATTAGTATTGCACTATTACACTGATTGTAATCTACCTCTACGTCGACTGAAGTCTATGTGCACCTGTGACGTTCAGTCGGGCAGTTGTGCCATCTGTATTCGGGACCACAAAATTGATTTCATTTCTCTATTAATTACGGACGACAATTGAATTAATAAAAAACAAAAAAATAGTAGGTTACCCGACCTCTAAACAAGTTATTAATTACGGATGAGGTTAACTGATGTTACCCATTTTCATTCCAAACTTGTACGTACAGATTATTTGAGGAATTGTATTACTCTCTTAATGTAATCTACATTTTTTTGCACCCAGGAGACTCCAAAGGGAGTATAGGCATGTTGAATACTCAGATAGTTTACTCAATTTTATTTAGGGTTGATGATCGCTCTATGCATTTGTTTTTTTTTTTTTTGTGTAACGTAGCCTACGAGCGTACAGGCGGATTAGTTGTGCATTCTCTGCTATCAGTGTTTGGGACTATAAATTAAATTGATTATACGGGTCTTATGTGTTCACGTGTCCAAAAGAATAGAGCGGAGCCTCTTCCTGTAACCATAGACCGTCTACTCACTGTTTACACACGCAACCACTACTTATAAAACATTCGATTCTTCACCAATATAACATCAAAATTTACAGTTTAGATATATTACTTGTTTTATTATTTAATTACAAGTACTATGTTATACTAATTTATGAATTATTGAACTGACCCCCCCGGTGGCCTAAAATCTCTTATATGGTTTAACATTTTACAGTTAAATTTTCGTCTGCATAGCGCTCCTCCACATAAATTGGCACAAGTAGGACTCAGTTAAATTTCTACTTGCCTGTGAATTTTTAATAATATTTTAGAATCAATAACATTTTGAATTAAATTTGTAAGTACGAAACTGCAAATAAGCTGAGATCAGGTCAAAATGATTTTTTGAAAAGTAATTAGCTATAAAATTAAAGTAAAAAAAATTAAGTTGGTATAAAATTAAGTGTGGAAGAATATGGGGTAAGTGTTGAGGGGGGGATTGGCGGGAATGAAGTCATGAAGGTAGTATTACTTTAATCATTAATCATAATATGTATTAATGTTGTTATACCGGGAGCTCATTGCCACTGTACTATACCATCTATGGTTACACAATAGGCTTGCCGTACAATACTGCTTGTGGACGCATCACAGATTAAGACCTGGTTACACTGCTCGTAAGGAGGGAGAATGAATTATTAACCCCCCCCCCCAAAAAAGAAACGGTCGGTAAATCGTCAACTAAAAACTGCAGAAGAGATTGACTATTATCAACCATTTTTATTTCAAATGTATGCGTAGGTAACAGGTTTTAAGCATGATCCTTCTCTCACTATAAAGGTCATTATCTCGAACAAAAGAATATTCACCTGTAGTATGTACCCGTTTGGCGAGACAATTACGATTTCGCTGCCATCTGCGGTTGGAAATGTTAATTCTTAACGTTAATTCATAATATTATAATAATATAAATAATATTTATTGATTATTGATTAATAATTATAAAGTGTTACAGAGTGAGAAAGGCAGATGTAAACCACTTCATTCCTTAGTTAGCAGCAATTGAGATTTAAAAAAAAAATTAAAGCTAAAACACTTTTAATCAAGTCACCTTTCAAACAAAATAAACTAAATAAAAATCAGTTCATCTGTTTGGGAGCTACAGTTCCACAAACATACAAATTAATGATTTTTACTTTCTCTTGCCTATATGAATATATAGGAAGGAAAGTATTGTTTTCATGTCGATTTTTCGAAATCGAGTTTTCCCCGGATCTATACGTTTTCAGACCCCCTGAACCCAAAAAACATGTTTTTAGCGATTGGTCTGTGTGTGAACAGAATATCTCAAGAACGGAACGTCGTACGAACTTGAAACTTAAGTTACATACCACTACCGGACGCGACACGAACATTTTCATCAAAATCGGTCAACCGGAAGTAGTAGTTTATTCGTATAATTTTTCAGTTTTTTGCGATTTTCTCAAAAACTGGTCCTACGATTTTTTTAAAAATCGCCTATTTTACTCAATTTTTTATTCTCTACAAGATAGGGTAGGCGCCATGTTTGCTGAAATTCTCGGTGAGGCTGTTTTCACGTAAAAACGTTGTTTTTTTAAGATTACGGCTTTAATATAAATTTTAGCGCAAAAACTTATATAATAAAAGTTGTAGAGAATTTAAAAACCTACAACTTCTGTTTCAAACATTTTTTTGTATGACGCTTAGTTTAGCAGTAATTAGCGATTTTCTGATTTTTTCTCACGAAAACGTGTGAAAAATCGATTTTTTTAAGATTTTGGCCTTAGTATGCATTTTACGACAAAAGTGTATATAACCAAATTTATAGGAAATTTAAAGATCTACAACTTTTATTTAACGTATTTTTCTCTACAGAGCCTAGTTTAGCGTGAAATAGTGATTTTCCGTAATTTAAAGCCAGACTGAGTTCGATTGTCATTTTGCGTCATTCACTCATGATTAAAATAAGGTTATGTTTATTGAGGTTAGTTTTTTGTTTATTTCTAATATTTTATTACTAATGTTAAATTATATTGTAAATTATTTGCATTGGCAAGAGAAAGTTGTGTGTGTTTCACACCAGATTTTTTTTGTTATTTTTAAGATTGTCGCCTTAATATGCATTTTAGAGCAAAAGTGTATATAATCAAAGTTGCAGAATCTTTAAAAACCTTCAACTTTTAATTTTGATATTTTTTTGTACAACACTTAGTTTAGCAGTAGTTAGTGATTTTCTCTTTTATTTTAAATTTTGTTTTCATAGCTAAGAACACTCCATCAAATCACCTTTCAACAAAAAAAAAAAAAAAACTAAATCAAAAATTGGTTCATCCATTTGGGAGTTACAATGCAAAATACAGATACACAAGTTAAACTTATAATAACAGCCTTTTCCCATTGGGTGTTAAAAATCAGATTGTAATAACATTGTAAATAAATAAGTAATGATTGTGAAGTTATTTACAAATAATACGTACTTAGTTTGGTTGACCAGTAATAAATTATTAGCAAAGGTTAATGACTTAAGTTAACACTAGAAGTAATATAAACCAGTTTAGTATTAAATGTTAGTCTATATATAAACTTGAACTTTCTCTAACCTCTTTTTTACAGCTTCAGTAATACATTTTAATTCATACTAGCTTATTTTACCAAGATTAATGTTGTAATCTTGATGAGATTACATTTCACTACATCCGTTCTTGTATATTTTTAAGATATGGTTAAATATTCATACCACAATGTCACGCCTTTCTCCCTCAGTCTACATGCTCTTCCGTACATCTGGTTAATTATATTATATTCACTGTATCACAACTCATAGTTTTCTCTATTTTTTTTTTTTTGGCCAGTTGCCCATTTTAAACATGCAATTTAGTGTCTCAAATGTCATGTGTTGCTTGTGGGGTGCATCCTAGCCTTTTTTCTTTTGACACTTTCAAAGATATTTTATATTTTTGATGAATTATAATTGATGTAATTTAGGGAACTATTCGGGAAGGAGGAGGGTAGACTGCCAATAATTACATTTCCGAAAAAAAGATATAAAATATTTTAAATAAGATAGTAAAAATAAAAGTATTGAAATAATATTAGAAGGAAGTGTATAAACACTTTGAAACCTAAACACTTATTTTTACAAATGATTGGGACTATTAGTTTGGAGATATTTCATAAAAACATTGTCAAAATACCTTTTTACTAAGAATTCGATAAAGTTGTATATTTAAATTTAAAAATCGAATCAGGTCACCTCAATGGCGCATGCTACAATGCAAAGCGAAAGTCTCAGGATCAACTCCTGGATAGAGTATGGAAAATTATTACACATTCAAACCCAGCGTTTCTTAAGCTTAAGTAATTGCGAAAGACCAAGATGGTGATGCAACTTTAGATAAAAATAAAAAAATTCATGTCACATAGTGATGTGAGATATGACCTCAAAAATTAATGGTAGTGTAACTTAATGTTACATGCATTTGTACTAGATAATACCATATACTTCTTTACTCTGTGTACATGTCAAAGAATGTCTTTCCAGAACTAATCAATCGCATCGACCTTATAATTTGCAATAAGATGCTCTGATGTGCAAGGATCAGCAAGTTTTCTCCAAAACAAAAGATGTTCAGGATGCCTTATAACATCAAATTTGCACATGATTTATCAGAACCTTCTAGCAGCAGTTGTCTGTGTTGTGAACGAGATAATTCCCGCACTATATCCCTTATCAATCCTGTACAGTTTAGGATTGTTTAATAGAGTATTATTGTAATTGTTTTTATTTAGTCACTTTTAGAATTCGAATACTACCCCCTAAATGTTCACGCAAACGACTGAAGCCATGAGACAAGCTATGTGCGTATGATTCTGCTTCAGTCAGGAGCACAATCAATGATTTCTTTTGCTTTTCAAGAGTACTTATATGTTATTCGTCACAAAAATAATGCGCGCTACAAATTAAATATCGCTTTCTAGTTGTTCTTTAGGACATCAGCCAAAAGGCTAGTTTGAACTTTTAGAAGCTTTACTAAGTAAAATTAAGAGTGAGGTGGTTTACCATTGCCTTCCTTACAGAGTGGAAAAGTATGGTTATCAGCATACTCTGAAAAGCATCTACTTTACACTCTGTAAAATGACACCTTCACTTTTTTCATGATCGGGTCTGGGTGTATAATTAAATTCATTACTTTCAAACGAGATAACTCTGTAATGCTTTTCACGGTTGATGAGCTCTGCTGTTCCACGCGTTTAGATCAATCAGAACGTTTGCCAGCATTGTCTGATTGTATGAATGTTTCAGTGTGACAATCATTACACGCTCATGCGTATAAGAGCTGCAGTAGTTCACAGGTGTCTTGCATCTCGTACTGAACACGATTATAGAGCACATTAACATGGAATACTTTATAATATAATTAGCTGGTTGTATGTTCATAGGTTATAATTGTTCTAGAAATACCAAAAAAATTAGCTGACAATATATAGAAACGAGCTACGAGAGAAAGTGTTGGCAACGTTGGTGGCAATTCATTGTCTAGTGTAACATTTATTTTCAATGTTACATTTTATTTTTAAATTAACTTTTCCTTGCATTGTTCTAATTGTTTTAATTTTTGTTATCTGCTCTGTCGACGTTAATTAATTATCTCTTAATTGATTTTCTCTCTTTTAGGCTTTAGCTTACCGTTCGCTGTCATCTGCTTTTTCTGCCGTATCATGTTTTCCTTTCATGTTTCCCTTGTTGGAGGGGGGGCGGTGACGTCAGGCCCGAGGTTTCCTTTTTGGTAAATTTTGCGTGTCTCGTCCTTCTTGCTGCAAAAGGTCATGACGACGGACGCGTTTTTGTATCTGTGACGTTCATGTTTTTTAAGTCTTTTCGGGGTGCATTATGCCGCTGCTTTTCTTGACCTTTTTGCTTTCCCGTGTTACGGTAAGTCTGTCTCCTTTTTTTTGTAGTTAAAAACCCATTGAAGTCGAAAATGTTTAATTTAAAATTTTGTAAATTTTGTAAACCCTTTGGGTATTTTAAATTTTTCTTAAACCTTTTTGTAAATTCTTTTCACGATCTTTTGCGTCTTTGGGCTTTTAGCTACCTTTTATTTTTTGTGTTTTGGGGTAGCCCTCTTTCTTTACTAAGTCCTGGTTTTTCTGCTCTTTGCAGGGACCCAGTGTGGGGCTGATTACACCCAGTTTGGGACTGAATTAAACTAATTTGGGATGGAGTATATTCAAGTCTTAACAAAAGCAAACTTGTTCAGGAATTATTGAAATCTTGTTTGGGGCAAGTGGCACCCGACACGTAAAATGCATTTCGCAACCCGAAAAATTGTTGTCGGCGATATAATTCGTCTTTCCTAAAATTTTGTCTTGAAGCCTACGCAACATAAATTTTTATTATAATATAAATTTTCATTTGTTACCTTGTATCATACGATAAAATGTTTGTTGGTCGTTACCACTAATGTATGCTGGCAAGCATGTTACGGTGCGGAGTTAACCGGATTCTTTATTCCGTATTTTTTTTAAATCTTTTCTACTTAAATTTTTTTAATAAATATATATAAAAAAAAAAAAAAAAAATCACTTTTGTTTTTTTGATCTGTATTTGATTTTAATCCTAAATGGGTTTATTTAAAAAAGGCATACTAAAAATTAAATTCTTATAAAATAAAAATAATTAATTTTCATTGTATCTGATTTATCATCTTTAAAAAGAATTAATTTATGATTCCTTATTAAATTAATTTATTGTTCAACTTAATCTATTTATTGTGTAAAAGGCCTATTCTGATTGAAAATTTTAATTATTATTACTTTGTAATTATATTTATTATTAATTATCTACCTTTTTATTAAATTTTTTTATCTGGATCCAGTAATAAGTATGTACAATTGCATATATGTATATATGTATAACTATGTACATTTTTAGTATTTTATTTTTTTCTAAAGATTTAGATGATTATTATTATTAAAATCATTTATGCGCTTATTTGGCCTTTTTGGATAATTAAGAATTTGTTGGTTATCCCAATTTTGTTAATTAGTCTACATATTTAAATTTTATTAAAATATTCTTACTAATTTATTTTCTTGTTTTTTTAAAATCACACCATTGCAGTCCCTCCTGTTGGAGTTTTTCTTGTATCCCTATGCCAATTTTGTTTTGTGTTTTTTTGGATTCACCCGAACAAAAGGGGTTACACTAGCTATGAAGTGGGTAGGGGGCAATGCATAAGTTCAGAGCTCATCAGCCCTGAAAAATAGTATAGTGCCTTTTACATAACTACCTCTTCCATTCTTAAATGCTTCAGTCATATAATTGGCTGACCATGTGATAAGAAACAGAACTATTTTTTGTAGCCTTGGAATTAGCAGATTGAGTACAAATAATTTAACACTCCACCTGCCTGTTTTGGGAAAATAAAAAATTATAAATTTATGTAGCCATTACAAAATGGTCGCCTGACTATTACAATATATTAAAATAATAATTATAAATGGGCTTTAACCTCAATATATGTTGACAAAACAGTATAATAATGTCAGTATTACGCAATATGAAAAACATGAAAAAAATGGTTTAAACTGTTACAATTAAGACAATATGGTGCACAAGGAAAAGAAAACTAGAACATAGCTTAAAGGTAATAGTAAACAGATAAAAACGACAAAAAATTACATATTTAATTGCTTTTATTTTACCATGAAATACGTTCCATACATCAAATGCATCGCTTATTTATTTTAAATATTACAAATTGTAAATTTTTTTCAATATTAAAGTGTTTATATTCATTTATAAATATGTATTATATAACTTTTATCATTAACGTTAAGTGGTTTGGATGAATTATTCAGTTTTATTATTTTTTATTTTTTTTATTATTTATAAGCCCTAAATTAAATTTTATTACAACATAATATTTTATGTACTTTTTAAAGACTGTATTAATTTATTCACAGTTAATACATATTTATTCAATTACACAGATAAAATAATAAGTTATATTAATTTATTTATTATACACAATGTTTTTGATTTGTTAAATAATAAATTAATAATTGTTTCACATTCAAAATTTTTCTAAAAATTTATATTCGTTGCCAAATTCTTACATCGTACAACTAAACAAATTATATTATCATTTTACTGAATTATAATACATCTTTTTCTATGATATACTAAAAAAAATTTTAATTAAGTTTTTTTAGAAATATAAACGTACCATTTAAATTTATTCACAAACGTTCAATTTATGTAATATACATTCATTTAAATACAAATTTATTTAAACTATTATGTACATATTTTTCATGTTTTTTCATTTTTTTTCCATAAGTATAATATTTTGAAATAATACTTCAATAATGAATGAATCTAATTGTAAGAACAGTAATTCACGTAAACGTTTCAATTAATATTGTTTTTTTTTTAATATATACATATTCGTTTACGACTTAAAAAATAACAACAAATAATGAACACATAGTTGAGCGACATGAATAAATAAATACATGTCTCAATAATAATAAAAAGGTTTAATAAATAACACAGATATATAAATTAAAAATTGATAAACAAAAATCATATAACAAAATTAATTAACCCTTAGAGGATTACTGTCGCATATATGGATCGCGATTTACGTGATCTATTTTAGTGCTTACTGTTAAGAAAACTTGTTTTAAAACTTTATAGAAGTACTATTATTGTAATAATATGAAAAATTGATTCTTTTACCATCATGTTTCAAACTCTATTAGCTTTAAAGTGAACTATTACTCAATGGATAAATTAAATATTGACCAATCAAAATTAGAAAATAATTAATTGAACAACATTTCATTAACAAATGATCAAACCAAACAAGAAGCAGTGTGATGTTAGTACACATTAACAGTTTTGGCGATTACCTACTTTTAGTGTTTGGATTTTATTTCTAAAATGTACACAGACAATAACGAAATAAGACAAATTTTTATTAAATGCAGGATCGGATTTTGTCAGTTATCAAGAGACTTTGACAGAAAGACTAACTAAAATAATTATTGTTGCTTTATTTTTAAATTACAAATTTATTTAATAACGAACATTAGTTAACGTCTGCAGTAGCAGCAATTGTGAAACAGTCAGATGTAAAAAAAAATTACGAACACATAAAAATATAAAATACAAAAACTATGAAAGATGAAAGAAGAATCACAAAATGTAATTTCATTATAATGTAAGGTAGTGTCATGAAATAGCATCGTCTGTGGATGCATTCTTTCCAGCAACCACTACGCACTCAACAAAGGGTTAACATAAAAAAAGATTTTTTTGTTTTTTGCAAATTGTATATTATAACAATAATAAACATTCAAACATAACATCATTTTCTTTTTTTTTAATAATAATAACACAACTATAATTAAATCAATAATAAATTATTTTACAAAACGTAACTACACTTAATATTCTAATAATTTTATTAATAATAATAATAATAATAATAATAAATATAATACAAATTTTACTATTTTGTTAACAGAGTTATAAAATTAATTAAGATAAAATATCTGTAAACATTACATACACACACACTAATACTGAAAGTTAGAATTAAAAATACTGTCTGTTATTTTTATTTTTTTTAATTTAACTTTTATTTCCCTGTACTATTTTTTATTGTTTTATTAAAATTTTAATACCATTTTCATTTTTTTTTTGATATTTCTATTAAAATAAATTTATGTTAAAAAATTATTTTTTTTCGTATATTATTTTTAGAAAAAACCACTGATAATATTATTATGTATTTAATAACACTTTTAAAACATGTATTTAATACAATATTTTGTGTTATTGTTAAATATGGATACAGTATTTTAACCTAGTATTGAACATTTTTGTTTAAAATTCACAGTTTTTTTAAATTAAATATTAACATTCAACACTCTTAGTATATTTCTATTGACTACACTCTACATTGATAACCCGATAAAGTATTTATTTATACATTTTTAAAATTTCAGGATCAATAAATATTTTGAAAATGTTTAGTTTTATCGATTTGTTAAATAAATAAGAGTAAATTCACAACCAACTACAACTAGATACTATTACTACACAACCTGTATGTAAATAAAACACTTCAAATTACTAAAAGTCCAACAACAAAATATAAATTTTCTACAAATCTGAATTATCAATAACATAAATTCAATCACAGTATGCAAAGTTATCACGACAATGTATTAATTCAGAAGATCAAAAATACACAGCTAACATTGAACTTGTTATAAGAAATATACATATTTTTTAATATTTAACCCTTAATCTCTGGAAAGGTTTTGCGGACTATTGTGAAAATTCAAATTATCAAAACACGCTCCCAAATAAATTCATTTATCTAATTACATTATTGATAAAAAGTTACAGGTGTTGTTTATAATAAGTACGGTTATTTTGAGTATAAAAACATAAAAATTGGTTTAGATTTACGTTCGCTAGATGATGCAAACTATTTGTGCACACAAAAATTTGTAGGTTACTTCATATCGTTTACTTTAAGTCGCTGAAATCAAAAAGACCATAAAATTGTACATAACACATTTTCTAGAAGACAGTTTCTTGAATAAAACCATGTGTTACATTACTATTTTGGTTAATTTTTTGCCGCGTGATTTCCGTTCGAAATTTGTAACATATTTCGGTTTTTTATAATTTTTCTACAGAAGTTAGAACAAAAAATATTTTTTATACCAGTCAATTACATAATGAAAAATATGAAAAAATTACAGGTGTTTTTTATAATTATATACGGCTATTTTGAGTATAAAAACATAAAAATTGCTTTAGATTTACATTTTCTAGATGATGCGAACTATTTGCGTGCACAAAAATTTGTAGGTTACTTCATATTGTTTACTTTAAGTCGCTGAAAGTGAAATGTACCATAAAATTGTACATATCAGTGTCTGGACAACTTATAATGGTACCACGAAAAATGAAATCTGAATGAAATATCACAACCGAACAGAAAAAAATATCGTAACAGTGACTGAGTGCGTTGAATTCCTCTGAATGAGAAGGTAACCGCGCAGCACGTTGAATAGACTTCTTCCCACTACTTCCAAATATTAATTTTAGATTTTATTATTACACACATGGAAAGTTACAATATACATACAAAATACTATCTGTGAATAAAGGCTAACGGGGGGTTAGAAAGGAGAAGGTTAGAATGAGTTGGCAGACAAAGACGAAAAATATTTGCTCTCTTACAAACATGCCATTGACCCTAAGAGGATGTAGGATGGACACAGAAATAATGGTAAACTGAGTGAAATCATAAAAGGCAAAAACCTAATTTCAGCTGGAAGAAGATATAAAAAAACATAAAAATAAATTGGATGTTTCAACTTATGAGTTAAGAAAATTTTCAGAAAATAATTATAATGTTTAGTTATTCTTGATGTAAGAAGATAAACACTGAATTTTTCGTTTAGTAGTAGAGAATGATTTCAATAAACAATAAAAAAACATCTTGAAGGTCCCCAGTTAAAAAAATATGGAAAAACAAATACTTTATCAGGTTAAATATTTATAAAAATTACAGTAAATACCATTTATAATCTTATTTTTTATATATATACAGAATATACATATTGAGCATGACTTTAAATTAATCTGATTATTACTTGTATTATTTTTTGTTTTTTTTTTAAATTTTTAAGTTCCATACTTTGGTCATAATTGTCTTTATTAGATTAATTTTAAAAATATTTCAGCAATTATAAATACTGTACAGTACATCTGTATAATTTAATTATAAATTATTTACACTAACATACAACAGGGTAAATACTAATATTGTATTTTTGTTTTTTTAATTAATATTTTTAAAAAGATAATTAACTTAACTGATAAATTAAATATATAGATAAAGTTGACTAGAAGAAAAATACTTGATTCTTACTAAATGGTAGAATAAATAACAAGCACCTTTTTCTATTTAGTTTCTATTTATATGGTACTTTTCTGAACATAAAATTAATAAAAAATTATTAATATTTTAACTTAACCTTATATAAGATCCACTGAGTAGGTTTTATTTTTCTGTAACACAAAACTGCAATTTTTACAAAAATTTACTTCGATCTTGCATGTGAAATGCATACAGAATAGGACTTGAAATATTACACAAGTATTATGTGCTGACACATTAGAATTCATAATTTTTCTGATTTTCTTAAAATGAAATAGAAATTTATTATTAAGAAATATTATATTTAAAAAAGACCAGGACATAATTTTGGAAAAATAGAAGACGATTTGTATATATTGGATAAATGCAAATATGATAATAAATATAAAATACAAAAAAATGAAATACTTCAAATATAAATCCACATAAATTTAAATAAAGATAAAATAATTGATGAACAATTACAATTAAATTGTAATCTAAATTGTCATCTTTAAATTTTAAAGATGACAATTTAGACAATTTAATTAAAGATGCTGCTGCCATCTATTGTAATAAGTATAAACAATTACACAAATGAAATTTAAACCAGTTTTAATCTAAATGACTGAATGGAAACACGCGTAAGTTTTTTAAACTTAAAAAGCAACCAAATGTAAGGTGATAAATTTCATTTATACTGTAAAATACAAATTGCTTGCTATATAACATCAACAAATAAAAAATTTTCTGAAAAAATTATTGTACGAACGTTAATCCCAAAAATAAGGTCTCCAAAGCGCAGGAGACACAGGGAAATTATTCGTATGGGTATTGACAACACTGTAGTCTTTATTGTTCCTCCACTCCAAAAAAAGCCAGTGAGCATCTCACTGGGATGCTCAGTTGGTAGCCATTTGTAATGGACTTTTACTTGGCAAGTGCAAAGTTTAAACATTCAATTTTTGAATGTGAAAGATGTTAAACTGAACATAATTCATCACCAATCCACAGAATTGTATTGAAATTCATGATGAAGAAAGAAGTGGGAGACCATAAATTTTAAAAAGACAGTTGTAACGGTTGAACAAAGCATATGTGAAGATCGGTTGATCACTCTGGATCATTTATTTTGGTTTTTAAAATTTTTCAGATTTCCCGGAACACCATCGGTAGGATTTTAACAGAAAATTTGCAATATTATAAGGTGTGTGCAGGATTCTTCCTGCGAACTTTGACAGAAGACCATCTACAGCAACGA
The DNA here is from genome assembly GCA_035578175.1 of Catonia carolina. Taxonomy (NCBI): domain Eukaryota; kingdom Metazoa; phylum Arthropoda; class Insecta; order Hemiptera; family Achilidae; genus Catonia; species Catonia carolina. The sequence goes on from JAQMRL010000004.1 coordinate 45,005,572, forward strand.
GCAGTCTTCTCACGCTATTCTCGAGTTTACCTACTCACTCTTAAGTTTGGACTTTACACCCAGTGACTACGACCTGTTTTCAAAGTTAAAAGAATATTAGGCACGAACATGCTTCAGCAATGATGATATCAAAGATCAGGTTTAATGATTCCTGAACAACACGGCAGGGAACTAGTATCACATGGGTATACAAAAACTGGCACAGCACTTTCAAATATTCATCAACCAAAATGGTGATTATGTAGAAAAATTGATAAATGTTCAAGCTTGAAAATGACGTAAACATTTTCAAAACTAAAACGTTTTATTTCTAAACAATTAGAGATCTATTTTGGAATTATAATAAAAATGTTAACAAAGAACAATAACAGCTGCAATTAAATTAGCACATATATCAGTGAAAAATTTCATATTATTTTCTTTTCGCTCCTGAATTTCTGTTATAAATCAGTATATCAACTTGTAAAACTAGATATACCATGAAAAAATCACAGTAACTGAATTAATATTTTGCATTTAGATGTAATAAATTAATATAAATAAATAATTTAATAATATTATATTCGAATATTTAATAAATTCTATTTTTAATAAATAATGTATAATTTTAATACCCGTGACATTAGTTAAAATGTATGACATACAATGAGATGTGTATGCAGAGAATAGGAGAGAACACATAAATACAAATACTGAGACACTTGTAGAAAATACTGAATATCAAAACTACATTGTAAGTACCCTTTTTTCCACTTACGGTAGATTTATATAATGTTATGGTACTTTAATTCACAATACTTTGATGGCTAATACATTAAAAAAAATTCTCAATAAGAATATGATGGTAGAGGGGAAAACTAGGCTCTGTTACAGGTTTTTAAAACGCCGGTTTCGTTGCTAACTGTATGACAATTCAACTAATTGTTTTTGAAAAAAACATGTTGAGTTCAATGTACCAAAATAAGAATGATAAAATACAGGTTTCAAGGAACAAAATGCTCAGTCCATCTGTATTAGGGAAAACAAGCTCAGTTCAGACAGATCTATTTAAAAATCACCTGATTTTTTTATGACAAAATCCTTTTAGTTAATCCAGAAAACATTTACAAAAAAGGCTGAAAACAAAAAACTTTTTTAAAGTTCATTAAATTCATGTCTACTTTCATTTTAACCTGATGTACAGGGGAAATGGAAGCTGAGTCAAAGGACTGAGCTTCTTTTTACCTGTTTTTATTAGTACTATCAAGAGTTTTATAATTTTTCTAACATTTGTGTGGGGTTTATTAATACAAAAAAAAATTCCCTCAATATCCGTAGGTGTATGGTAAATAAGATGTAATACTAAGAAAAACATTAAAAATTGAGGATTGGTATACTTACAAACTTGGAAAATCATTTCCTGAAAAGTTTGGTAAATGTGACTGAGCCTGTTTACCCCTTAAGTCCTCATATCTGTTCTTTAAAAACAAGGAACGTTGATTAACATAAAAATATTTTCTACATTTTTAATCTTTGGAATGATTGTTGCACTAACGAATGTCCGATGTCTATAAAAAATTTGATAACAAACAGAACTAAGAAATGAATTTCTACAGGAAGAAAGAAAAAAATTGTCAGATCAAGTACCAAAAAATATTATAAATACAAATAATTAACTAAATTTCGTTGGTTAATATTAATGAAAAAACATTTAAATGTCGTACCCATTTACTAATACTATAATACATAATTACACAATTTTTTTCTTTCTTTTCTTTATCTTATGATACATAATTACACAAATTACATTTATACTTTATAAGTCGTGTGAACATCTTTTAATCAGAGATCAATATTTTCAATTATGATATATGTACAAAAAATTTCAGTATTTTCTTTTTATAAAAATATTATCATTAATGTAATACCTATTATCAACATTATTTAACTAACGGCACCTAAAAAAGTATACCAAGCATTACATACGTAAATAAATTCATCAGTTAAAAATGCATGGTAAACCACCGCACATCTAGCTTGAATCGAACAGTCATTCAAATTTTCGCTAGATCACAACAAAACATACCAAATTAATGGTTAGGCCCAATTATTAAAAATATCCATCGGTATATTGTTAAAAAATTTAAAGGGCCTTCGATAATTTTTAATTGAATAAATAATTAAATTACAATAACAGTCTAGGCACCATTTCACCGAGTATAATAATCGGGGTGAGTGTTCTGAGCCCAGACTGGTGGGGGGGTTCATATGGGCGTTGGTAACACTGTAAAGTCTTGCAGGGCGGATTTGACGGTTTCGTAAAGAGGTCGATTGTTTTCATCGTAATAACCAGGTGTACCTTCTCCACCGCTGCTGCAAAGCGTTTGTAATTTACTAAGGTAACTATCAAAATTTTCAGGTCCCATTTTTTCGGATGGCCCATTACCACTTCCATTAGGCAGTCGCACGTGTTCTAATAATGTAATTACATTATTACGTAAACTTTCGTAATACTCATTTAAATTATTACTCCGTTGTGTAATAACCTGTGATTCCTGAAACAAATAAAAATTTTTTGGATTAAAACCCTGTTTATTTGACACTTGATATTAATGCAGGGTTTTCAATATCAATAAAATAAAAATGAAAATATTTAAAAGTAATTTTTTTTAATCAAATCAATCATCTCAGTATTTTAACATATGCCTAAAACGGGCAGGTGGAGTGTTACTTTAATTGCACTCTATCTGTTTGGTCCAGGGCTAAAAAAAATAGTTCTGTTTCTTATCACATAGTCAGCCACTTATATGACTGAACTATTTAAGAACAGAAGAGGTAGAGGTGTAAAAGACACTAGTCAGAGTTATCTCCTTTGAGAGTAATGAATTTCACTATGCAGCCAGATCCTGTGGTGAATGAAGTGAAGGTGTCATTTGCAGGGTGGAAAGTGAGTGCTTTTCGGAGGGCTTGGCATGCTGATAAGCATAGTCTTTCAACTCAGTGAGGAAGGCAATGGTAAACCACCTTACTCCTTGTTTTTACTTAGTAAAACCTCTAGAGGTTCAAACCAGCCTTTCGGCTGTTGACCTAACAACAACATTTTAACATATTGTGATAAAACTACACAATTCAAATTATGGGCCAATAACTAAAACACGGAAGAAGATAATGTGACGCAGTTCTCACTATTGTTATTTTCATCAAATCTTGCATCATATGTCCATAATGCCATTGTGTAAGGTAAGTTAAATTCAATATGATGGATCCAAGGTAGCTAACAAAATTTCAAACACAACCAAGAATAGTTTTTTGATACAGTAATTAACTTAAGCTAATTGGTTACCTAGTCACACAGAGCTTTCTAAAATTCGTGAGCCTGGCTTTGAACAAAAAATTGACAGATCAATAGATAGGTCGAGAAGGCCTAGTAAAGAATCCAGATGTAACTGATAGTAAATCTTTCTCGTCAGGGTATATCAAAAATATTATACAAAATAAAATATCATCTAAATGACACAAAGGAAAGGAGAGAAACTAAGAATCGATTGGGCGTTCACCAAGCAACTAAAGGTTCATACTGAAATCAACAATCAATGAAAAAACACAGTTTGAGATGACGATTCAATAAATAAAAAAACTGACTTGTAAACATTTTGTTTTGATTAAATTTACATTCAAAACCCCATCATATTCCTTTATTGTATACTTGTTTATAGTATTCCACAAATAAATGAGAAAATAAAACTTAAATGATTACAGATTGTCCTTCATTTTTTCTGGGTTTTTCGATTCACAGAGATCACTGATTTAAGTTAGACATCGCTTTATAATACTTCTTATTTACAGTTGAATCTTTGAAATTTCAGCCCACGAAAACAGTGGCTATATATTCTACTATAGATCCGTTTACACAGATTTCTAAAAATGATTGACCTCCAAAATTTTATAATTAAACTACGATCGTTTATGAAGTTTTTGTGTTATTTTTATTTGAAAGCCTTTTATTAATAAAATACATTCAATGATATAGATGGTCTTGTTTCAGTTTAGGTAATTGATCGGCTTTGTAACATTTGCAATTGATGATGAACGATCAACAAATCATCATGAACAAATCTGAATAAATAATATTAGAGTTGATAAATTTACATCAAGAAAACCAGAATTTTACTTTAAATTAAAGCAAATTCCAGAGAAAAATTTTGAAGAAAAACTAAAAAATACTTTATACACGATAAAGTGTTAACGTACGTGGAAAAGATATCACTCATATCTATTGATGGTGAAGCAGTTTTTCCACTTTAAAAGTATTTATCCAGGAGACCGTAAAGCAATATGAACTGACTGTAATAATTTAAATTTTACCTTTTCACCATGCTTAAGATGCGCTTCCATGGCACTGATATCAGTTTTCAGTCGTAACATCTGTGATTCGACACGTGCATTTTCACGTTGCAGTTCCGTTATTTCCGCTTCCAACGTGAAAAGATCTTCTCCACTCTGCCCAGTTCCGCCAACACCACCGCTCCCGTCAAGGCCTGCACACAATACCATGCTCAACATCTCTGCTGCAGCTATAAATAAGCAAACAATTGAAACATTAAGCACACACGCACTCGCACTACCTCACCTCACTGTGGATCCTTTGCTTCAGTTTTGAAAAAATTCTTGAGCGTTCATTCTCAACTTATGATTGAATATTCCACTTTCTCACACACAACCGAAACACACACTAGAACATGGGTGTATGCAAACAACTTAATCGTTAACTTTTTGCGCTCTCCTGATAATTTACTTGGCAAGGAGCTACTGCTTTATACGGCCAGTACCACAGGTCACCACGATTCTTAATTTCATACAGTTTATTTCCTGCTTCAGGTCGGAACAGGATTTTTCTGTTCATAGTACAACACCGTATGAGTACTGAATGTTACTGATATTAAGTACCAGACACTTTTAGTACCTATTATCATCATCCTGTTCCTTATTTCCTCGGGTTAATCCCAACACAACTCCTCTTCACCTCTCTATTGCTGAACCATCTTTACTCCATTGCTCTCTTAGCATCGCATCTTTTTCCTAATTCATTTATAGATCATCGTAACTTTGTCTGTATAACACTCCTTATCAGGATGCCTATCCCTAATTGTTCCTTAATTACCTAATTTTTCACTTTATCTCTTCTCATCTTTCCCAATATACTCGTTTTAAACTTTATATCTGCCACCTGCATTCTACCCTCTGCTTTTCTTTCACCTGCCAATATTTCTGCTGCACAAGTCAGTATCAGCATAAAATAATACCTAGTACTGATACAAAATACAACGTAAATAAAGAAAGATTATTATTTTCATTGTACTTGATATTTGCAGCTGAGGTTGTATGATGTGATGGCACTGCCTCTTTGGTTGTATGGTAGTGAAACATGGGTCCTAAGGAAATCTGAGGGTACAAAATAAGAAGCAGCTGAGATGCGTTTTTTGAGATCGGTGAGAGGCGCAACACTTAGGGATCGCATCAAGAGCAAGACGATCTGGCATGATTAGTGTAGAATGGAAATTGTGACGCAGAGGATCAAACGATACAGGCAAAGGTGGTTCCAACATGTAAGATGCATACCAGAGGATTGTTATCTGCTACTGGCCTTAAAATACCATCTCCAAGGATTATGGTCATTGGATAGACCACGAAGAAGATGGATAAAAGCTGGAACAGGCAATGGGCCTAATCTGTAAAGGAGAAAGAGGAAGACTGTACTTGGTTCTATCATAACTAATGCCAAGGTAAGTTGTAGGAGACTGACTCTTTGGACTGATACAACTGAATACCAGGAGAAGAACTGCTGTTACAGTCTTTTGGCTCACTTTCACACCCGATTAATAGTATTGTTCATCCTAACCCTATGTGTAGGCTTATACTACGTAACATAATGAACACTGTTAAAATTTGATGCAGCATTTCTTAATTATGTCCTCTCTCTTTCTCTTTCCTTTCTACTCTACAATATTAAAGAGATTTATGCATATAATTCCTAAAACACAATAAATAAAAATATTTTTTCCTAGTCAAATTACTTTAGTAAAGCTCTACCATGGAGTGTATGTGTAATTGGTAACTTGTAAAATGATACAGGTAGTTTCACTGCAAATTCTGTAGCTGTTCCAAATATATGCTCGTACTGTGTCCAAAATACTTATCTCCTAAGATTCACCCTATCACTAACATTCAAGACTCGTCTGTACAGAACTAGTAATATAAAAATACATATTAAATCAATCAACGGCCCAAAACACCCTGTAAATATTCAATGCTTTGTGTTAAATGTGCTGTCCTTTATCTTATCTCTATTATATTATAGTGATTTGCATGGAGCTGTTGCTCCATGCAAATCACTTAGTCAGTTTAACAACTAGTTTTTCCTGTGTAATCCGAGGTAAAAACTAAATAGTATTGCAATGTTTTTATAAAAGTTAAAACAATTTAATTTCACATTGGAAATTATTGAAATCATTGAATACATTGTGAAAGCACGTGAGGGGAAAAATTTATTGCCAGAAATTGTAAATATTTATGTGTTTCAACTTTTAGAATTTTTATCATTGATATTCTGATACAATTTGCTGTTATTAATTATATAACTACAGATTTTGCACCAGAAGTGCGATAATTCTTATAATAAAACTCAATAGCAGAGTACAGTAATCCCTTGGTATCTGCGGGTTTCGGTTATCCGTGGGCCTAAAACCTTAAAATAAATAAGTAACCTCACCTTGTGTATACTGAACTTGTTGGGAGGTGAGGAAGTCATACAATTCCAAAATCATGTGTCACCCTACGTATTTGAATAAATGTTTTGGCATTCGTATCATGTTGAGTCACACACTAGTATGGTGACGGCTGCCATGAGCCAAGCTAGATTTCTACGTACTGTAAGTTGTGTGTGCGTCACTGGGTACCAGGCCCCGCCAGCACAACTCCCACCCCCAACCACCATACGTACACCCAGACGTCAAACTGTAATTTCTCTGTACGTTTTCCTCCATGTGTCAGTTTAACTTCTTAGTAAGTACGTACAGTTCTTTGTTTGTTTGAGATCCTCAGCATGGCAACGCAGCTTGCTGATCACGTGTTGGAGACGTATCCTGTCACGGAAAGGGCCCTTCAATTCAAAAGAGGACTCCAGGAGCTGATCATATCATATGAAGAAATCCACAAGGAGGAAAAGAAGAAGAAGCAAACAGCCATAACTAACTATTTTAAAGCAACTTAAATTTTTTACGCATACAGTACTGTATTTATTAAATATAGATTATAATAATGGTAAAATGTTCCTAAAACTATTAAACACTTAAAACAACTACAGGACTTTTCCTTCAGAACCTAACCCCCATCTTTTCGTTCATATAAGGTATCATTATCCGCGGTAACCTACCGGAACATAACCCCTGCGGATACTGAGGGATTACTGTACTCTTAGAAGATATAATAAAAGTAAAATAAATATATACGCACATGTTTGTATGCAATAGATTAATATGCTAGACTAAAAGAAATTATAAACGTGAAAATATTAGGATAATATAATACTGAAAAACACCAAAAATATGAGTTTTTGCAGTACCTATGACTTTGTATCAATGCACAGTAGATAATGAATCCAAGCTCGTGCAGAAAACACGGTGGCCAGCAGCACTGGACTGGTCAGGAAAGCGCAAAGGGTTAACTATAAGTAATTTTTATAATCAAAACTCACCACTCTTTTCCAATCACACTTAAACATTCGCTCAAAATTATCCTTACCAGATAGGTAAAACCAGCGCTTTTTTGTATTAATAAAGGTGCCATTACCATACATCATTTTTTATGATTCAATAAAAAATTACTGACTAATTATCCTTAATTGTTTTAAATAGTCATTATTAAATGTTATTGAAAACTAAATGAAACAAAAAAATTATAAAAAGAACAAATTTTTACAATAACCACACATATTTTTAATGTTTTCTAAATTAAGGTGCAGGTATGACATGCAATCACAAAAAAGCACTGGGCAAAACACTCTCCCAGTTATACAAAAACCACGTAAATTAATCAAAATTATGTTCTGAAATATAAAAAGTGATCTAGAAGTGTTAAACATCTTTTAATTTGTTTAAATGATGTAAAACAATGATAAATATTTTTCTTGCTTTGTTTAAACAATTTGTTACAGCGATTGTCATACTCCAAAACCAAGAGTTTATTTTAAGTATCAATGTATTTTAAAAATCCATTCACAATTTTTTCAATACATGACGCAAAATTTATAAACTTACTATTCGGCGGTGGTTTTGGATACGGGATGTGGCACATTTCATCAGAACCATACTTGGGTGGTAGTTTTTTAGGAGGCATACCGATTGGCATCGGGTGAGGATGAGGCGTAGATGAAGCCGTCGGGCAACCAGACAGCGATCGGTGTGTTAAAAAGGTACCATTAATATGACCTGCTCCATCGCAGCCTGGTGTTGGGCAATTCACACTGTCCAATTTTACGGCTGCAGCAGCAGTAACGGCGGCCATTGCTGCTTTATGTTGTTCCACAGTGCCACCACTTTCCAACACTCGCATTTTGTTGCGATTCGCAATCGGGCAACCTGAAGCACTGAAAGAAAAAAACAGAATCGCTAAAAACTCAAACACGTCTTGGGTAACCAGATCAATTTAATTTCATATTTAAAAACATATTACTGAGTAACAGAGGACAACACAAAGCATTTTAACAAAAATTAATACACTAACTCAATAATTGAAGCGTAAACACTTTTAAAGAACATGCTTTTTTATTGGTGCGAATGTAAATGAAAACACAAAAATCTAGTGTAAAACACTCGCACGACTTTCTCTTGCCAATGCAAATAATTTACAATATAAACTAACATTAGTAATTAAACATTAGAAATAAACAAAAAACGTAACCTCAAATATCATAACCTTATTTTAATCATGAGTGAAAGACGCAAAATGAAAATCAACCTCAGTTTGGCTTAAAAATATGGAAAATTACTCTTTCACACTAAACTAGGCTCTGTAGAGAAAAATGCTCTAAATAAAAGTTGTAGATCTTTTAATTTCCTAAAAATTTGATTATACACACTTTTGTTGTAAAATGCATACTAAGGCTGAAATCTTAAAAAAATTTAGTTTTTTTACACGTTTTTGTGAAAAAAAACCAGAAAATCACTAATTACCGCTAAACTAAGCATTATACAAAAAAATGTTTAAAATAAAAGTTATAGGTTTTTAAATTCTCTACAACTTTTATTGTATACATTTTTGCACTAAATGTATATTAAAGCTGCAATCTTAAAAAAACAATTTTTTACAAGATAAAAGCCTTTCCACGAATTTCAGCCAAAACGGTGCCTACCCTATCTTGTAGAGCATAAAAAAATGTAGTAAATGAGGTGATTTAAAAAAAAATGTAGAAACCATTTTTGAGAAAATTGAAAAAGTGAAAAATGACACGAATAAACTAATACTTCCGGTAGACCGATTTTGATGAAAATATTTGTGTTGGGTCCGGCAGTAGCATCTAACTTAAGTTTCAAGTTTCAAGTTTGTATGATGTTCCGTTCTTGAGATATTCTGTTCACACACACCAATCACTAAAAACATGTTTTTTTGGGTTCAGGGGGTCTGAAAACTGCTATATCCGGTGAAAACTCAATTTCAAAAAATCGACATGAAAACAATCCTTATTTCCTATATATTCTTATCGGCAAGAGAAAGTAAAAAATAAACAGTCAGTTTTGCTAATAAGACTAACATTTAGATTTTTATTTTTTATTAATTAATCAATCCACTATTTTTATTAAAAAGTAGATGTCTTACATTTACAAGTAATAATTTCTTAATGGTGGACTGGAACAGTACTAGAACGATGGGCCTCATATCCCATTTTGTTTGTTTGTAAAGTACTTGGTCTGGACAGGAAGCAGTTTAGGTTGGCTATGACCATTTTAACAAGGCACATTCACTCAGGAAACATCTATATACTATTGAAATACATATTTCTAACCATTAGAATACGGTAACATAAAACACTTACCAATGTTTATAGCGCTTTCATGTATCTTGTACACATCAAGTAAATTAAAATTCATTAACATTTTTGTACACCAAAATTTAAAACACATAGGTAAGTGTTTTATGTTACTGTATTCTGGTGGTTAGAAATACATATTTCAATTTTAAATAATACGGCTGTTTAAAATCCTACATAGGATGTTTGATAAAATAAAAATTATATACAGTGAAAATATTCTGTAAAGGGAAAAAGTGACATCACAGTACCTTGGGCTAGTCTAAGCTGGTGGGAGTAGTCTGTATGGAAAAGTCCATTTAATAAGGAGAGGTGTGTTCATGAGTAGTACATTTACAACTTGACAATTTTGTAGTCGAGTTCTAACCTTAGTTTATTGAAGTGATTAATTAGTTAGTTATTGAAGTGAAGTGTTATTCTACATAAGTGTTATAATCTATCTTTGTTGTTCTAACTCATGTATTTATTTTTATTGTTTACTGTATTGCTATTTATTGGATTTTAATTTCTAATGTAGCGTCTTATATTATTCAAAGCTGTTTACTTTTGCGTCGACTCGGTCCAGTTCTGAGTTCATATAAAATGAGTGAAAATAGGGGAAAAATAAAGTCGGCAAAAAAGGACAAGTTTTGCATAGTCAAAGTCGTGAAATTATTATAATAATGTGATAATATTTTTTGAGCGAGAAGTGAAAGAGGGACCTGATGATATATCATTGTATGATAGAAGAAAGTGTGCCGTTATGGAACGCGTCTTACAGGCAACAGGGATTCAAAAAATACTTTTCCTTTCTTACTTTTTAATTTATTTCAGATTGCATAAATGTCAATAAATTAAGTTAACTGTAAGTCTGGTTTTCATTTCTTATAATAGTAGCTAATAATATCAGGCAGAATAGTAGCGTTCAAGCTGCTGTTGTTATGCGGTTCGGCTAGTATAACACGTGATTTGGAGTGGAAGGGGAATTCCTTTCTTACTTTCTCATAAATTTGTACTGGTGATCTGATATATTATAAAGAGTGGGACATATGTCACTTTAACTTACAAAAATGGAAATTGTGTAAGTACACCGAATGAAAAACTTACAAGCAAAAAACAAATTTATTATATCAACTGTAATTCAATTAAATTACAGATTTATCGAAATTGTTCAAAATGTTCAACAATAACTGTTTAACTTCATTAATGTAAATAAATATATTTTTAACGAAAACTTTCAGTTCATTTAAATTTTTCTATTTTGAAGAAAAAATTATTCCTTATTATTAAAATATATACTTCTCACCACCAAAATACGGTAACAGAAAACATTTACCAATGTTTACAGCGCTTTCGTGTATCTTGTACACATCTTCAGGAATGATCCTTATCTGCCATGGTAGGAGTAAGAAGTTTTAATTTATGATGAAAAATATTTTTAAAAAATGTTAATTTACTGACGATTTGTACAAGATACACGAAAGCGCTATAAACATTGGTTAGTGTTTCCTGTTACTGTATTCTGGTGGTTAGAAATATATATTTCAATTTTAAATAATATGGCTGTTAATAATCCTACATAGGATGTTTAATAAAATAAAAAATAAACATTCCATATTAATATCTTGTAGAGTAAAATTGCAAGTAGTTAAGTCCAGTAAGCACGGGGCCAGTTGATTATGCCAAGGTCAATGCATTCATTTTACTTGGAAGTTAAAAAAAAAATTACTTCTATTTCAAAGTGAGCTGGGGCCACATGAAGAGTGTGGAGTTAAGATGGACGGTACAACATAACTTTTATATCTTGTAAAAATCTTTCTATGCTTTTTCGTGATATGTTTAGTTTAAAAGAACCCTTCTAAATCAATTTGTGAGGACTGGCTATACAAATTTAAGCAACTTTTGAAGGGTTTCTTTTACTAATTGATTGAGGTCCACCTGGCTTCCATACATTTACTTTCTGGTGTTTTAAATTTTTTACTTAAGTTTCGTAGATGTTACCTAGTTGGTTATAGCACACCTAGAAACTTAGCATTAAATTTATTATGAGCTTCATAGGTAATCTCATGATACTTCCACCACAAGAGCTCTTTGTTCTTTTGTGAACATTTTAGGACATCACAACCAAAAACACTACTATGTGGAAATTAATAAGTACTAATATATAAAACAAATGAATTTTTTACACGCAGCTGCCAACTTATTAAAAATGTTGGAGTAAATGACATGTGTACCACAAGGACAGGACTGTGTGAAGAGAAGGAAGCCTCTCATAATTTCTTTAAATGCCAAGAATTAACTGAGTGTATATGGGCCTTGAAAGTTTCAAATAATATAATATTTTTGAGTTCTCAAAAGAACTCCATCAAACTTCAAACGATTAAAATGTAAGTGCGGTGTAAAAAGCCTGCCACATGTGCGACAATGACACATTAAATAAATAAATACTCTGTACACAAATTCGCTGAAATTTATTCTGTTCAAATATAACTAAAAAACTCCTTTGTTTCATTTTCATACTCTAAATCTGGTTGCAAATCTTCTTTACAAAAGGAGGAAATAAAGAAACCATTTGGAAACAGGATTTCAGTACATTCAAACCAAATTTGGTAAACAACCATTTATCAATCATAATTCTGAGGACAAAGTGAAAACACCAAACTCGGAAAGTTTTATGTACAAATGGCTGATCTCTACGACAATTCCATAGAATGAAAGAACAACAAAAAAATCTAGATATAATTATGAGGTGTGGCTAAATACAAAGAACAAACTACAAAGTAAACTAGTACTCACTCTATCGTACCAAAGAATATTAACATATTAATTAATGCTAATGAACAGGCAACGAAAAATGTAGCATGCATGGGATTGAATAAATATTTCTTTTAACTGCTATTTGGGCTGATATTCTGCTGTTAAGACTATATAATTCACCAATCAAGGCTTAACAAATTCATTTTTAATGCCTTACAAGTATTCATTCGTTGTTATTTATAATTTCTTGAATGTAGTATTCAAGGTTTTTTGTTTGAATATACAAACAAAATTCACAGTTCATTTGCTTGTTTGTTAGAGTGAGACAAAAATGAGCTAGTCCGAGTACAAGATGTGTCCTTTAATGATGCGTCTACCTGGATTGAGAATGCAGTCTGTCAATTCAGGCAGACAGTCCGACAGGATGTCGTGTACACAAATCGACAACATGGATAGGAGCGCCCAGCCCCGCATTATCAGTCTATTTTTCAAAATTTTAAAAATTCTACCACAACATTGGCCAATCAATATTTCATGTTATTAACATACCTGTACTAAGTTTTTTACGCTGAATAAAACGATAGTTTGCCCGTGCCAAACGATCGAGCGGTTCCCAAGATAGCAAGGGTTCAGAATATTGTTAATAAATCAAAATTGAAATAATGTATTATTTCAAAATTTTGTACACACTGTGTAAGAATATAACTGTCTATGTTGTGTTAAAATTTCAAACTTTTCGGTCAAATAATTATCGACTTACACGCCTCTAAATCCATGAAATTGATTGCGGTAGCAAAAAACCAGGTCTTTTTGTCTTCCAACCTCGATATGGTAACTTTTAAACAACATTAAAGATATAGGACTATAATAGGTCAACGTAGAATAAAATGAGCTAAATTTTGATGTAAAATATATTGAACGACTCATAGTTTTGGAAATGCAAGGGTTCAAACTCGGGTGTCTATGATTATGAAACCGATAGTAATTAAACTGTATTTTATACTGATTTTGGACATTAATTGTTCTAAATATTAGAGTTAAACCACAAACAACATCAACACAAAAATGAGTTTTGTCTGTATTCCGACCACCATTTTTAATTTCATATTATTTATAGTTTAATGACAAAATACGAACAGATTACAACATAAATTCATTGAGGAACAAAAATATAAAACATACCAATACACAACGCAAATTAATTACTTAAAAGTTTTCACAATATAGTGGAGTAATTACTTAGTATGTCAAAATATCGCAATATTTTGAAATATTTCTTAAAATCAATATTATTTACAATTCTATTGCCATAAACACTTGCCTAGGTACGAATCGGAAAAGTTTCTGTTTGTACCGCATTTTTTCTTTTATACAGCTACCTATAAATATGCCTTGCTTACGGGTTCTAATTTGAGGTTCAATGAAATTTTCAGAATAGTTAACTGTCGAATGGAATAATTCATGGTAGCATTCCATTTCTTTAATGTAGAATTTGTTTGAGGAGAATTTCTTAGATCACAATCACCATCCACTTCCAAATTTCCTTGGATTTGGCCCAACACCATTACATCTTTTTGACCATTCATAACTGAACATATCCATTTCACTTTTGGTCTACCCCTTGATCTTTGTCCCTTCATTTCCACGTACAGTACCCTTCTAGGGAGTTTACCCTTTTAGATCCTACTCATTTGACCAAACTATTTTGGAGCTTTTTCTGTTCAATTTGCCTTATCAAGCTGTCCATCCCCAATTGTTCTCTAATTACATCATTTCTAACTCCACCTGTTCTTTTCCTACCAAACTCCTCTTGAACATCATTTCTGTTGCCTGTGTTCTACTTTCTGCCCTCTATCCACCTGTCCATGTTTCTGCTCTATAAGTAAATATTCTGCTATTACAACAGGTGGAGTGTCAAATTATTTACACTCAATCTGTTCATTGCAGGTCCAAAATAAATAGTTGTTACTTATCACATGGTCAGCCAATTAAATCACTAAATCATTTAAGAACAGAAGAGGTAGAGGTGTAAAAGATACTAATCAGAGTTATCTCCTCTGAAAGTAATGAATTTCAGCCAGACCCTGAGATATGAATCAACTGTAATTTTTTCAGAATTTTTCATCAGTAATGACGTTAGAAAAAAACAGTTGTTTTGAGCGCGTTTTGATTTTTGCAATTCGTAAAGGTTAAGAGTCCATTATTTTAAAATCTAAACATGACTATGTGTCCAATTTGCTCTCTCTTCATTGCAAGAAATTATTATACTTCATACTAAGAAACAAATATGAAATTCAGAATGGTAGTCATAAAACAGACAAGAACTCAAAAATAATAAAGAAAACCATCTTATGTACACCAGAAAAACTACATTTAAAATAGAAAAATCCTGTACAAACTATACATTATTAAGAAAAATTAAAAATTCACAAATACATGAAAATAAAATGTCCAATATAGCGACATTATCTTTAAGAAAAAAAAACAACATCAAAAAGACACATAAAGCAACCCCAGTAAAACAATATATTACAAAACAAATTCATGAAGAAAGAAACATAATTTACAAAAAGAAAACATAAAATAACAAAATCAACACAATAAGCCATAAAGAATAAATAAAACAAGAGGAACAAAATTTTTTTTTTGGAATACATAAAAAACTATCAAAAAATTACAACATTTTTTGAAATAAACCAGAAATACATACAGAGAAAAAACAGAAACACCAAAAATATTGATTGTGATTTTCACGTACCTCCTATGAGATAAAAATTTCCCTGTAGCATGGCCAGAGCCATCACAGCCTGGTATGGGGCATCTGCGTTAATGTATGCATTAAAAAAAGAAAAAAAGATAACAGAAACTCATAAGATTTGAACGGTTATTTTTCAATAAGGAAGTTAGTTCAACAAATAATTGACTTACACCTACAACAATTTGGACTGATTTTTTCACATCACAACATTTTTTTTTTTTTAAAATTAACTCCATTACAAAAAACCAAATTATTAATTAACAAATCTACTGAAAGTATACAAGTAGGAAAGGAAAAATATAAAAATAACATGAGACATCAAAATAAAAAAAAAAGTTAAAGTTGACACATTCGAAGGAAATACATTTTGAATCAAACCTAATTATTTCAAAAAAAAATTCAAGAACAAAGAAAAATTTGAACTGACGCTACAAGCAGAAGTAAGAGTTGGTAATTATCAAGAACCATACTGATAAACTGTATTTTATTAAATTACATAAGTTTATTGTACGAGGTGTGGCAATTAAATTCCGGGAATTTGGTTTTAACTCAGGAATTGGCAACACTGAGTCTTTCTTAAACATGTGACCGGAAATACGGATCTTCCGTTTGTTACAGTTGAAGTTTGAAGTCGATAATACGTTGGGTTTGTGTTTTATGAATGTTTCTTGAAAGTAACTTTTTTAGTGGCGAGGTGAAAATGAGTGACTCACATTACAAGCGAAGTTAGCAAGGATTTGTTGTCCTGCATTCAGAGCAACAGCAGAGGTTGGATGAGTCGGGCAGTCACTGGAGATGAGACACGTAACAAAGCCAACAGTGGGTGGAAAAGGGTGGGGAGCAGCCAATGAAAGCGAAGACGTCCAAATCGCTACTGAAAGCAATGTTGATAAGTTTTTTTTTATATCTGCGGCTTCATTGTGAATATGTTCATGCCGGCCAGACAGTGCTGCGTTGGTGTCTTAAGAGTGGCTGCAAGCACGCATTTTATGAGTATGGGCTGAACTCGCTGAGAACGGCTGGATCTCGCACCACGACAACGCGCCAGCCCATTCGTCACACATTGCCGTACCCATCCTACAGCCCCGATATCACCCCCTGTGACTTCTGACTTCTTCTTATTCTCCAAGATGAAGTCACACTTAAGGAAACTCATCACGGCGGCGTACAGGAGGTCAAGGAAGCTGTAACCGTGATGCTGAATGTAATAACTTCGGATAAATACTAAGAGTGCTTCCAATCATGGGAGCAACGTTGGAATTGTGTAGAGTTCCAAAGAGACTATTGTGAAGGTTGATAATAAAATTTTGCTCGTATTTTATTCCAAATTCTCACAACTTAATTGCCACACCTCGTATATAGTTTAGGTATAAATAATGTGTTGAAGCAATAAAGAATTTTGTACTAAAGAAAAATCCACAAAATTTATACTAATTTGTTACATTACCTTTTCATTATTTTCTTGATAAACTAAAATATGGGAAATGATATGCTTCCAAAAAGCAAATTTATTAATAACAGAAGCATAAAATAATTCTGAGCAAGTAACTTAGAATAAAAAACTTATCTAAAAATAACAGAATTCTGTATAGCAAGCTATAAATAACCTGCATTATGTATGGCAAGAACAAGTAACTGGAATACATTTTTGAGAAAAAACATTTCCAAATGTGTCAAATTACAATAGAACAACATAATATTACTAAAAACAATGGTACAAAGTATTAGAGATGTATAAAAATAATTTAATTCTACAAAACTGTAGTAACACATTATTTCAGCATAAAGGTTCACTAATACATTCATAGTTTAGGTATTAATAACATTTTTTGTTTCTTCTACAAGAATTTAAATTTTATTTAAACACAATCTTACATAACTGACGTGATAATAAATTTGAATAAGGACCATAACAGATATGTATAATCTAATTAAAGCCTTATTGTTTACAATCTATTACCTAACGGGAAAAACTTTCAGAAATTAAAATTTGTCTACCCAAATGTTTTAGAAAAAATAATTTATCACGTAGTTCTTTATGGTGACACAGGAAGTATGGCAAGCATACTCTTCGTAATGCATAAGGTATCAACTTATTTTAAAATTAATTTGTAGGATTGCTACACAAATATTTTTACAGATTATGTGAAGCATACTTGTTTTAGAGATCCCTAGCAATCAGGAATACAAGAAAATAGTGATGGAGTGAGTTGTAGGAAACTGACACAAGGTACAATTGCACGTTCTAGGAACAAGTACCAAATATGCAGCATAGAAGTATCTGGTATATTCTGTATGAGCTATAAGTTACCAACTACATTGTAATTCCACAGTGACGATAACTAAAATAATTGAACAAGATGGTGAGCAACAAAAGTAAAAATATTTATTTCATTACAGCAATAGGAATTATATGCGTAAATAAGATTTTAAGATTAGAGTACACAGGATAGAGAAAATTAATTCAGAAGTGCTGTATCAAATATAAACAGTATTCCTGACATTTTTACTATTAATATTCAAAAATAATATTAATATAGTGCAAAAAATTGTGTAAAGATGGGAACTTGTTACTCCGATTATTTTATTGTAAACAAGGGCATCAGGGTATACACCATTAATTAAACTATACACCAGATAATTAAATTTTGGTAAAAAGGTTTGTACACATAGGGCCATCACCAAAAAATGTTACATCCTATTTTGTCGAGTAATCACAAATTTTGTGACACTATTAAGAGAATCTTCCATTCTTTTGTTGAAAGCTTCTCAATTTATGGCTCCAAGGTTCGGAATATTAAACCAAGATTTTAAAGCAGAATAACAGCTATGGAAATGAGTTTCTGAAGAAGTTGTCGGTTAACTGAGCAAGATAGAGTTAGGAATAATGAAATTTTAAAGAAAGTTGATAAAAAGTTTTACTAATTGACGAAATTGAAAACAAAAACAACTCATCTGACACGGTCATCTGCAAAGAAAGAAGGAGAACAGGATGCCACAGAAAATTTGGTTAAGACTATGTACACATGAAAGCGATTGCAGTAGCGCGTTAGCGAGGTACAAAAATTGCATGAGGCGTACACATTTACACGCGCGATTTGGCCGACCGCGCGAGCTGAAGTTCTGGCTGTTGTCGCGCACTTTCAAGTACATTGTTGTAAATTGCTTTGTATATCTGATCGCTCATTTTGAAACTAGTAGTTGTTATTGTCTCCGTTTCTATTACGTTATTTTGTTATTGCAAATATAATCATCAAACAAGCGCTGAAAGAAATACAAATTGTAAACCTAACGATTTGATACAAAACGTTTCATAGACAACATAGCACAACAATAACAGAGAAAAAATAAAATTTTGGGAAGAAATGGTGGAACTATTCAATGAAGATGGCGAATCTATAGAAAAAAAAGTTCTAGGTACGTGAATATTTTTAACTGTTCATACTGGATGAAATATAGTCTTCTATCAACTATAATAAAGCATCAAAGGTTTGTGTGGACATTCGGAAGTTAATGAAAAATTTTGGTTCATATTCCTGTAATTTTGGATAGTGTTACAAATAAACTATGCGTTAGTTTATCTCGTAAAACTGGATGCACCAAAAATTCCCTGTATTTGCCTGTGATGTCGATATCTATTGTAACAGAACCACAAACACACTACCTCTTCAACTTCCATTTTTGTAATGACATGAACTTCCCAGCAATTAACAGCTGGGCTGTGTACTGTTTTCTTTTGCAATCGCACGATTAATGCAGCATTAGTCGCCTCATGTGTACGAGGCCTAAGGGTTTCAGCTAGGTGGAGGAAGCGAAGAACTAGAAAAGAGTAGATGGATAGTGTTGTGAGAGCTATGGACAAGGATTTAAGGAATGAAAATGTGCTTGATACAAATAAATGGCGTTTTGGGTTAAATGGCCTAGTACTGTAGGAACAGCAACAATAATAATAATAATAATAATAATAATAATAATAATAATTTGTAGTTAATGGTTTGATTTAATGGAGTTTAAATTCAATTAACTAGCCTCGCAAATAAATAAAAAGGTTTGAAAATAACAAAAATCTAAGAAATGCTAATTTTTGTGAAGAAAAACCTGAACCGATCTTCTTAAAAGATACAGTTTTTTAAAGTTATGATAAGAATAAGTGTTCAGTATTACATACGTTTAAATTTGAATTCTGCGCCGGTTGTTAGCGCGCGGTTTTCTCCTATCTCTTTGCAACCTGTTGCACGTCATTCCTGCTTCCTTCCGTCATCCTCACTCTAGTTCAAGCCACCGTTATGGCCGCTCCGATGTACCAATCCGTTGTCCTTCATCCGTTTTAATCCAAGCTGTTTCCCGCATAATGACTAACTAGTGATAAATACTGTGTTGTATGTACCTTGTGTTCTGTTCTTCAATGTGTTGCCGATTAATCCAAGCCGTTTTATACATTCTACAAGCTGATTACTGCCAAACTGATGTGACCACGCTACACGCCGATCTCCGCATGTTTGTATTCGAACTCTATTGTGTTTGTGAACTGTTCTCAATAAATGTAAGTACATTTCAATGCTGTATTATCATTTGTTAGGTCATTTACTATGTCTTATCCTGCTAATATGTTTCCTACCAAACCTTTCACTGATATACGTTCGATCCATGACGCCGAACAATGGATTTGGGCGTAAGTGTCCACAAACAAGTAATTTAAAGACAGAACTGAAAGTCTTAGTTACATTCCGGTTACCGCTAACAATAAGTCTATAAGCAAATCCAATGTTTACTTTTTAACACATTATAGAAACATACATGTCCAATTGTGTTATAACTGAATGACTTTCAATTTAATGGACTTTCACTCAACAGACATCAGTATCCTCCAATTGGTTAGTTAAATCGAGCACCGTATTATTAATATATATGGGCTTACATCAGGTGAGTGTGAACAGTGATCGGGTATGAAAGTAAGCCAAAGACCACAGTAGGAAATGCTACAGTATTGTTCCTAGTATTCACTTGAATTAGGTCTAACGTATCAGTCTTTCACGACATTATCATTAGTTCTGATAGAACCGATTACAGCGAGAATAATGTTATTTATCAACTCAGTTGATATTTCTGTATCAGTACTAAAAAGTAACAAGTAATTTATACCAGTACTATTAAGTACTCGTACAGAGTTTTACTACAAATAAACAAGTCTTATTCCAACTCAAGACTACAAGAAATGGAGTCAGCACTTTACGTCTAAATACTGTTTTGTACTAGAAAAATTAACTACAAGCACTTAATTTGCTAGGAGGTCTACCCATTGAAAACTTCAAATATATTAAGTAATTAATTAATTATGGAACAGATATGTTTCTAATATGATTACATTGTCATAGGAATTTATTGGTGATGCTACAACTCGCAATTTAATGCAACTGCAAGAGATATCATTCCTTCTATCCGCTACTATTACTATGATTACTATTCTGAAAATAATTTTTTAAATATCTGGAATAATTTTATAAAAAACCACCTAATGAATAAAGAATGTAAAATATTGTAAAGTAATTTTTCAAAATCAAACAGCTATTACGTAGAAAATTGATAAACACTTAAAAATTGTTGAACATATTTTTATTATTTGAGAAATTTATTTAAGTATTACTGAACTAAACCGTCACCGACTAACCAAAAATTTGATTAAAATAATACTTTAAAAAATTCAATGAACTGAAATAAGATAAAAACTTGAATAATATTCACCTTAAAGGTTCTGAATCTTGGCCGTCGCGAGGTTTACTTTTAGGTTTATTAGCTCTCGGGCAACCAGACAAACTTCGATGCGATGAATAATTTCCAGTAACATGGCCAGAACCATCGCAACCAGGCGTTGGACATTTTAATTCTTGCGAGTGCGCTTGAATTTGCGATCGATCAGCTCTTGGGCACCCAGAAAGACTGTAACAAACAACACATTTCAATTAAATAAATAGAAATACATTTTATTAAAAGTAACTCAGTAGATTTTAAAGAAATAACGTGATAAGAAACTTCATTTTATATATATATATTATTTTATTAAACATCCTATGTAGGATTTTTAAACAGCCGTATTATTTAAAATTGAAATATATATTTTCTAACCACCAGAATACGGTAACATAAAACACTTACCAATGTTTATAGCGCTTTCGTGTATCTTGTACACATCTTCAGTAAATTAACATTTATTACAAGTCAAAATTTAAAACTTCCTGCTCCTACCATGGTAGATAAGGATTCCTTATCTACCATGATAGGAGCAGGAAGTTTTAAATTTTGACTTGTAATAAATGTTATTTTACTGAAGATGTGTACAAGATACACGAAAGCGCTATAAACATTGGTAAGTGTTTTATGTTACCATATTCTGGTGGTTAGAAAATATATATTTCAATATATATATATATGTATATTCATGCGAGGATTAACAGCCCCAGCCCTATCTCGCTTCCTAAGCACCACCTCCCTTTGTCTTGCCAGTCTACGTGGGAGAAACTTCATCGGATGAAAACATCAGATGAAACTTCATTATTTTCGTTTAATAATAAAACGAATCATTATTAAATTTAGTAGAAACATACCATATTGGGTGCGCTACTATAGCATCCGGCCTACTGTGATATGTTTAGTGAAGTTAGTATTTGATGTGGTAGCGGTATGTAGCACTGTCCACAAGCACTTTTCGCCCATAAAGATTCGCATATTTTACATCACGGTTATGAAACAGCTGTGGCTTCTAGGAAGCAGCACAACCTACTCAAAACGGTGCAAATAATGTAATACAGTATTATAAGAATTATAACAAAACTAATTCTTTTTACTTTCTCTTGCCTATATGAATACATAGGAAAGAAAGTATTGTTTTCATGTTGATTTTTTGAAATAGAGTTTTCACTGGATCTACACATTTTTAGACCCCCTGAACCCAAAAAACATGTTTTTAGTGATTAATCTGTGTGTGTGTGTGTGTGTGTGTGTGTGTGCGCGCGCGCGCGTGTGTGTGTGTGTGTGTGAGTGTATAAAATATCTCAAGGACAGAACATCCTACAAAGTTGAACTAGAAACTTCAGTTAGGTACTACTAGAGGATCCAACACAAACACTTTCATCAAAATCAGTCAAACAGAAGTAGCAGCTTATTCATGTCATTTTTCACTTTTTGCGATTTTCTCAAAAAACGACTCTTACGATTTTTTAAAAAAATTGTCTTATTTACTATATTTTTTTATGCTCTCTAAGATAAGGTAGGCGCCATGTCTGCTGAAATACTTGGGGAGGATGTCCTCTCGTAAAAAGAAATGGTTTTTTAAGATTGTGGCCTTAATATGCATATTAGCACAAAAGTGTATTAATAAAAGTTGTAGAAAATTTAAAAAATCTACAACTTTTAATTCAAACATTTTTTTGTATAACGCTTAGTTTAATGGTAATTAGTGATTTTCTGTTTTTTTTTCATGAAAATCTGTAAAAAAATGATTTTTTAAGATTTCGGCTTTAGTATGCATTTTATGTAATAAAATTTATAGAAAATTAAAAGATCTACAACTTTTATTTAGAGCATTTTTCTGTACAGAGCCTATTTTAGTGTGAAAGAGTGATTTTCCGTATTTTTAAGCCAAATTGAGGTTGATTTTCATTTTGCGTCTTTCACTCATGATTAAAATTAGGTTATGTTTATTGAGGTTAGTTGATTGTGGATGTTATGGAGTGTCCAACGCTGAACTAGCTTGTTATATCCCCGTTTGTTTCACAGTTTTCTTAACACCAAATAATGTGCACTTTTTCCATCACTGTAAAATGTGTACGCGATGGCGCCATATTTAAGTTTGTATAAAACATAAAAATAACGGATGCTACTACGAGTTACCAACAGGTTTACACAAGATATAAACTAAATTTGAATACACAGGACAATAAAACTGTAGATCAGTGCTGTACAAAACATAAAAAGAAAGGATAGGCCTATTATAGTAATCAAACTTCCGATAAAAACTACTGTAAATGCATGTTGAGACTAGCACCATTACGAAAATCACATTAAAACTAGACAAAACGAGTAATACACTGACTTAAACTGTTGACAAATAACCGGCACAGTTGAAAATTTATACAGGTGTCGCTAAAACTGATACATAGTTTTAACCGATGTCACTGTAAACGATATTTTTTATATTGGACATAATAGTGGACCAACCTTTCCATTGAATATTGGTCACACTAACCGATAGCTCATTTATCCGATGTCACTATTTGTGATAAATACTGTACTTTGTTATAAATATATTGTTATACGAGGTGTAGCTAGTTTTATTTTATTTTATACATAATCACTTATTGTCACCTTCAATATACACTCCTTCTCTATCCCTACAACGTTCCATTCAAATTTTCCATTTTTGGAAACAGTACTGGAAGTTATTTTCTGTCAGCTCCTTCAGAACACGTGCCGCTTTCTCCTTTACAGCTTTCACAGACTCAAATCTTGTCCCTTTTAATGCAGATTTCACCTAAGGGAACAGGCAAAAGTCACATGGTACAAGATCTGGGGAATAAGGTGGATGTTCTAACACTGAGATGCTGTACTTGGCTAGGAACCTCTTGACAGATAACGCGGAATGAGCTAGTGCACTGTCTTCGTGAAGAACCCATGATTTGTCCTTCCACATTTCGGGGCGTTTTTTCCTTACTCTTTGACGTAGTTTAGAAAGTACCTCAAGACAGTAATATTGATTAATTGTTTGACTTTCAAGAACTCAGTGAAGGAACACAATCCCATGGATATCAAAAAAAACAATCATCATTGCTTTAAATTTTGACTTGCTCATTCGAGTTTTTTTGGCTCTCGGTGAAGTTCGGCTCTTCCAGTGCATGGATTGGCGCTTTGTTTCCGTATCATAAGTAAAAAACCACGTTTCATCACATGTTATTATCTTCTACCTGTTCCCTAAGGTGAAATCTGTATTAAAAGGGACAAGATTTGAGTCTGTGGAAGCTGTAAAAGAGAAAGCGGCATGTGTCCTGAAGGAGCTGAAAGAAGATGACTTCCAGAACTGTTTCCAACAATGGAAAATTTGCATGAAGCGTGTATAGGAGTGTATATTGAAAGTGACAATAAGTGATTATGTATAAAATTAAAATAAAATTTTTTACAACATCAGTCTCGTTGTTAAATAGCCACACCTCGTATAACAAATAAATTTAATACTGTACAGCTTCATTCTACAAACATAATATCTTAATTTTTAACACACTGTAAAAGTTGAGAGAAACATTAGATTAATAAAATTAAGAAACTACACCGTAGATATTTTTTGTAGTACATAATAAAATACGTTATATAACAAGAACACAAAAATTGTTAGTATTTGAACACAAAATTTAAAGAACTGTAACAAGTCAATTCATTAACTCAAATACAATGTATGATTACAACTGCTTTTATTAAAACTGATTAACGACAGAGTGATTTATACGATTCATATCAACCTTTAAATATCTAATAAAAAAAATTTAAATAATTTAATATAGATTATGTTACATTATGATTAAAACACATAGGTATGTATAAATGTAAAGATAAACAAAACAATACTCAAAACTCTATTAATAATTTAAATTTAGTCATCTGATTAATTAGGTATAATAAAAATACTTAAGTCAATCAAGTAATTAAGAATTAAAAATACTTTATATACGACTACAATATAAATTAATTTAACAGGAAATGGTTCCTTATGTATATACAAACTCTCTCTCTCTCTCACTCTTTCGCACACGCAGATGCATATGCACACATACCCACACACAAATAAACAAATACATCAGGACCACCTTCAAAAAAATTTAAAGACTTTTTACTTTTCCTTGCCTATATGAATATATAGAAAGGAAAGTATTGTTTTCATGTCGAATTTTTGAAATCGAGTTTTCACCGGATCTACAAGTTTTCAAACCACCTAACCCAAAAAAAACATGTTTTTAGCGATTGGTCTGTGCGTGTGTGTGTGAACAGAATATCTCAAGAATGGAACATCGTACAAACTTGAAACTTAAGTTAGATACTACTACCGGACCCGACACAAAACATTTTCATCAAAATCGGTCAACCGGAAATAGTAGTTTATTTGTGTCATTTTTCACTTTTTTGCGATTTTCTCAAAAACGGCTCCTACAATTATTTATAAAATTGCCTCATATACAAAATTTTTTATGCTCTATAAGGTAGGGTTGGTGCCATGTTTGCTGAATAAACTACTACTTCTGGTTTACCGATTTTGATGAAATGTTCGTGTCGGGTCTGGTAGTAATATCTAACTTAAGTTTCAAGTTCATACGATGTTTTGTCCTTGACACACACAGAACAATTGCTAAAAGCACGTTTTTTGAGTTCTTTTTTTTGGTTTTACGTCTAACTGTTTTGCAATTCTGCTAATGCAGACAGTGGATAATGATGATAATGAAAATGAGTGATGAAAAAATGCCAGACCTGACCGGGAATCGAACCCGGTCAGGTCAGAACCCGAGAATCGAACCTGGTTTTGGGTTCAGGGGGTCTGAAAACATGTATATCCGGTGAAAACTCGATTTGGAAAAATCGACATGAAAACAATAGGCCTACCTACTTTCCTTCCTATATATTCATATAGACAAGAGAAAGTAAAAATGTAAAAAAGTGATATAGCAGTTATAACATGTTAGTGAAAAATTGAATGTTTTTACAGTAAAACTGACAATATATTTCCATTGTATTAGTATTCATAGCATGTTTACAAAAAACATTACAAAAATTTGGTTTGCTGGTGTAAAGTACATATATTCCTAAACACAATTAATTCAGTTTGTTCAGTAGAGATATCTATTTTAAGGACTAAACAGTACAGTGAATACAGAATTTTAATTTAGTGAGTCGTGAAGGTCTTCAGTAAAAACTTAGTGTAAATGTAAAATAAATTTACAAACACAGTAACTCATGTAAAACCGAAACAGTCATCAAGATGGTTCAACTGTATTTCAGTACATATACTAAATTTAATGATATACTTAAAAATAAATCACACTTAATTTAAACATAGTTAATAAGAATAAAAATAAGACACGATGCATTGTGCATGTACATTACCATAAAATAAACTACAGAAAATCTTCTATTTATAAAAGAAAGATGAAAAAAAACACAAGTTCAAGAGGAAATAAAAAGACAATAAATAAAAACATAAAAGATACTAAATAAATGACAGAGAACACCTCAGCAAGCGAATGAATTATAAATTCTATAAACACAGAAGAATTTAATGGTTGTATTTTTCTTTATAAAGAAAAAACATCTTGCCTTCTGTGAGTAGAGTAGTTCCCCGAGATATGACTTGTACCATCGCAGCCTTTAGTTGGGCACTGTATCAGCTCCTTACCATCCCTTTCCCGCACGTGTACAAAACCATGACTGCTGATTGCAATCAATAAAAAGAAAGAAAGAAAAATGTGAAATCAATTTTCTTTTAATTCTTTTGTACAAACGAAATAATTTTAAATTCAGGAAATACAAAGGAAAAGATTAAGAAATATCCCAGTTTCAAATGTTTGTTATATATTTTTAAAGATATATGTTTTTATATAATAATAAGGTAACTGAAGATTTTGATATGCTTTTCACAGTTGATGATCTATACTGTTCCACACGTTTAGACCAATCAGAACGTTTGCCAGCGTTGTCAGATTGTACCTGAAATCATTACGCACACACGCGTATAAGAGCCGCAATAGTTCACTTTTGTCTTGCATCTCGTACTGAACACATCGATTAAAGAGCGCGTTACCATGCAATACTTTGTAATACAATCAGCTGATAGTATGTTTATAGGTGATGATTGTTATTGAAAGACCAAAAACTGGCTGACAAAATATTTAACAGAGCTACAAGAGCAAGTATTGGCAACATTGCTGGCAAGTGATTGGCTAGCTATAAAGTGGGGCAATGCATGTGTTTAGAGCTCATCAACCTTGAAAAATAGTATAGTTACAAATTAAATGCATATGAGAAAGCTTACATGAAAACAAACAATAGCATATAAGCCCATATGAATACCATCAAAACTTTTAATAAATGTAAAATTCTATATTCTTAGTCGTACTTATGGAACACTTACATACAAGTAAAAATCTGGTATGAAACACTTGCACAACTTTCTCTTGCTAATGAATATAATGAACAATATAATTTAACATTAGACATAAACAAAAAAACCTAACCCTTTTTTAATCATGAGTGAAAGACTCAAAATGAAAATCAACCTGTTTGGCTTAAAAATACGGAAAATCTCTCATTCACACTAACCTAGGCTCTGTGGAGAAAAACGCTTTAAATAAAAGTTGTAGATCTTTTAATTTCCTATACATTTGATTATACACTTTCATCATAAAATGCATACTAAGGCTTAAATCTTAAAAAAAATCGATTTTTTACACATTTTTGTGAGAAAAAAAGAAAATTGCTAATTACCACTAAACTAAGCGTTATACAAAAAAATGTTTAATATACATATTTTTGAAATAAAATGCATATTAAAGACGCCATCTTAAAAAACAATTTTTTATGAGAAAACAGCAGACATTTTTTATGAAATTTCAGCAGACATGGCGCCTACCCTATCTTGTAGAGCACAAAAAATTGAGTAAATGAGGCGATTTTTTAAAAAATCGTAGGAGTCGTTTTTGAGAAAATCGCAAAAATTGAAAAATGACACGAGTAAACTACTACTTCTGGTTGACTGATTTAGACGAAAGTGTTCATGTTGGATCCTCTAGTGATATCTAACTTAAGTTTCAAGTTCGTAAGATATTCTGTTTACAGACAGACACACACACACACACACACAGACCATTGCTAAAAACATGTTTTTTGGGTTCAGGAGGTCTGAAAATGTGTAGATCTGGTGAAAACTTGATTTTGAAAAATCGACATGAAAACAATACTTTCCTTCCTATACATTTATACAGGCAAGAGAAAGTGAAAATATATGCTGTTATACAAACGAAAGAAAGAATGATGGTAAAGTAATTTTTATTGAGTTTTCCTTTTTCTTATACTAGGCACAAATCGGGATGCATAAAGCGTGTGTGAGGTTGCTTTGGACTGCAAACTCTTTTGTTAACTGTAGAGGATTTAATAGAAAGGTGTAAATTGGAAACATGAAGCTACATGCTATGACTCATTTGGCAGTCACATGGCCCTATAGTTAACACAGAACCACCAATTAACTTGCAGTCTTAATATGCAATATCTAACATTTTTTGCTCTTTTCAATAATACATACGACAGAAGAAAAATTTATAGATGCAGTGAGGGAGCATACGGATCTATATGTTAGTAAACATACAAACGACAAAACTTGAAGAATCTGATTTGTTGGTATGATGGATACTTCAACAAACTGGTTTTGATTCATTTCGAAGTATAATTGGTAAAACCAAAAATCACTTATCTTAATTGTTTATAGTTTTACTTCTGACAGAATGTAATTATTTAGTATTTTGTATTTTATTAAGGAATACAACAAAACTTGGTATTCAATATCTAATTTGGAACTCTCGTTTAATAATAATAATAGTTTTCGTAATGGAACACATATTATAGATACTGAAGTCACGAGATTTCCTTTCGTGTATGGATGGACTGTGAAGAAGAGAAGTGAAAGTACGACAGTGCTGCCAACCTCAACAGTCAGACACTACTCGTACATTTCACTACCGTGCAGTTTCTACAAAAATTTCGTAAGCTGTGGTTTATTCCGAGAAAATGTTTTCATGGTAAACCTTGTAAGAAATAAATCCGACCTGTAATTACCTATAGCTTAATAACATAACTAGAAATGTTTGATTTACTGTGATTACAAATTACCTTATTCCATTGGAACAATATTTTCTACAAAAAATGAATCTGCTTATTTACTACGCTGTCACCAGTGTCTTCACTATCAGTTTCTCTAGTATCACCTAACTGTTTTTTTTTTTACCAGGTATCAAAAAAACTGTTTAAGAATAACTTCTTCACGTCTTTAATTTCCTTCTTTATTTTTCAAATTGTGGAAAGAGAAACATCACAGTAGTTACCCACTCGCTCATGGCTTTTATTAAGAGGCAGGGGAAAGGTATTTTTGTTTAACTTTAACTTCACAGCATTTTATTACACTGCATATTAGATTTCGTTCAGCACTGTGAATAGTCTGCCTACATTTTCCAGAAACTATCATTTCTGTTTATGGTAACAAACAGTTATATTCGTACAGTTAACCTACAAAAGGATCCGCGATATACTGTATATGCTCTGGGTATAGTATAAGTTGTTATGCTTGTTGTATTGAAATTAAAGCAGTCGCGCATGCGCACTGATGCTTTTCTCCCTTTGTTTGCTCCCTAATTGCAAACAAGGGTAAACTCGTGACTCAAGTAACTATAAGTACGTCCCAATTTGTGCTTATTCTAAAAAAATATTACTGTACATAATATGTTAAGCAGAAGTGATTTTGACATTTACTTTACCACAAAAAGAGGACAGTAGGAACAGTAGACAAAAAGAGGACAGTAGAGAGAGAGTAGGAAAAGAGGACGTCCACGATACTCATATGATGAGCACATACGAAGATTGGGAGAGGAAAGAGGCATGGCCCTAGGACAAATGAGACGATTGGCGGCGGATAGAGTACAATGGAGGAAGTTGTCCGAGACTACCCCGACGCTGTAAGGCACATGGGGAGAGAGAAAGAGAAGAGAGAGAGACTTTACCACACGTAGAATAATCATCCCAAACAACTAATGTTATATATAACTAATAACATTTGAAACTGTGATAAATAGAAAATTACAAATATAAACACCAATATGATAGAAAAATATTTTTCCATAAGTTTCATGGAAAAAATAAACTAAAAACAATTTTTACAAGTAAGATTACAAAAATTGAAAATAGTTATAATAACATAAATCAAAAAACATACTAAAATTACTTAACAGAATAAATTTAAAAAAAAATTAATATATTCAATGCAAATAAAAGCTGAGTGTGTTCCTTCAATAATATCAAATTTATAAATAAAAAACAAAAAATGAGACAAGAAAATATTCAGAATGACTATAATTTTTTAATATTAAATTATTAAACTTTGCAGCGTACATCATTCAATGCATTATTTATTTAAACATAAATAAATTTAATTAAAAACAACAAGAAACTGTCAAAGAATGAGTAAAACACTTACCAATTTAATAGTACTTTCATGGCTTTACATCATTAGATCATCCCAATATTTAAAATTACACAATTAATAACATTTATTTTATCAGAGATGTAAATAATTGTGTAAGCACTTAGATGCGGTAAAGCCACAAAAGGATAAAACAGTACTAAACAAAAAGTACAAAAAGTAAGTGTTCTTTGACCATTTCTGGTGGTTTTTAAGATTTATATAGGTATAATAAAATAAAATATTAAAATTATTTTTAAAAATATACTTAAAAAAAGGACGCAACAATCATACAATTAAGTGAGAACATGATTACAACGCAAACAAATTAATCTTATAATAACGGAAGGAAAATATCTGTTTGACAACAGATAATCCTTTCCTTATTTAAAAACACTAGTTTATAACGTTTACAGATAGTTTACTTGAATCATCAACAAATAAACACATATTCTTAAAGTTCAATAATAACAGAGTAATGTATATTATAACAGATTACTGATATTAACACGAAGACAGGATCACCAAAAAAATTTGCAATGCCAATCAGAGCTGATCTCATTTTACAACATAATACAGTAAATCACTCTACCGCCCAGTCTTAAGGGTAACATGTACGCAGTAAAGAGATTAAATTTGTTTTTTTGTTTTTCTATTATGATATCTGATGAGATATTAATTTGTTTTATGTCCTTTAAACATTTGTTACAACAAAAATCCTGATGCATTAAAAACAAAAGCAACATTAATGGTAGGTTAGTAAATAACCTGTTAAATGTAAACAAACTAATGAAAAAGTTAGGTTAGAAAAACATTTAAAACTATATTTAGGAACTTGGTTTAGTAAAATCACTAGAAGATATGTATTTCCAATTGAAAATTAGTTTTAGTATAAAATTATAAAATTTAAGAGATTAACAATTTTTAATAATTAATGAGCATCATATATGACAAGTGATGTACTGCGTATAATTTAATGACACAAAATTAATTCTACGCCTTTAACAGGCAAAATATTTTTTGCCTGTTAAAATTTATTTATATTTAAAAATAGTTATCTACTAAATTAGCCAAATAGCAAATTTACTTCCAGTAATAATAAATTACTTGTAACAGTTATAACTTATGATTTTGAACAATAAAAATATAAATGTATTCGTACAAACACATGTAAATTAATATACGTGGTAAACATTTATTAATGTTAGTAAGCAATCTCCACGCTACTAAAATGTAAAAACATCACACATTTAAACAGGTGGCTATTTACCGTAGATTTTGTTTTAATATTCTGTAAGGGCAATACATCTAATTAAGCTCCTTTTAATGAGTTACATTAGTTAATAATTAAAAAAACAAATTTGAATTGTAAATAACAAAAAATACAACGCACAAAAATTTAATAATAAATAACCTACAGTACGTGTAACATTTGATAACTATATATGAAGTTACTTGGGTTTAAATAAATATTAATAATAGTAAATAAGCAAACAATAATCGAAATAAGGCCAAAAGACTGGTAAGTTTTTATGCAGCCAACAATTGTTATTGATTTAATACAATGTTAATAAAAATTTATCTAAAAAATTGGCTTTGCCTGATACAACTAAATGATAACGTTATAATGTATTTAGAGATCTAAATGAAATATGTACAAAAATCTGATAAATTTTGTGAATATAAAGAAATAAAAACAAAACATTACCTAACTGAAGAAGAGAACATAGTTTCTTAGTGAACTATAGACAGACTACTTAACCCTACTTACCTTTCACAAAGTTGTAATTTAGAAATCAAATCTTGTAAATCTTGTGAAACAGGTTCCTTTACTTTATTATCGATTAAACTGATATCAGTTTCCATTCCGTTAAAACGAGATGCGTCGAAAGTTAGCATAACTTAAACAAACTTTTTCAAGGTTATGTTTACGTTTATTAGTAAAAAAAACACTTGTTATGCTTTCACAACGCAAAAATAAAATTTCATCAAAATAATTTCTTGTATTTAAACAACATTATTAAGTAAATATTTGGGTAGACAAAATAATACACTACCGTAACGGAAAATAAAATCTATTCGCGAACTGAAGCCAAATCGAATGAACTCATCTATGGTCTACAACCCCGACGTCTAGCGGCTGTTTTTAACACTAAAAAGCGTCAATTCAAAATTTCTAAAAGCAGGTCTTCTGAGGATCAATAATTTTATAGACTTGAAGAACGATGACGTCCTTCAAATGAAAAGAAAAATTGGCTTCAATAACTATCGATTTTAATAGCCATTTCCTTATTAATTATAATGACATACGATTTAAAATAAATGTTATCTTTTTCAAAAGTAATCTTTAAATAATATTACTTGGAGAAGTATTTGAATTGTTCAACTAAAAAAAATCTGGTGTGAAACACTCACATGACTTTCTCTTGCTAATGTAGATAATGAACAATTGAACTCATTTATGTTTAATCTAGAGTAAACAACATAACATTAAAATCATAACATCATTTTAATAATGAGTGAATGATGCAAAATGAAAATCAACCTCTGCAGAACTTAAAATTACGGAAAATCAGTAATTGCTTCTAAACTAAATTCTGTAGAGAATAACGTTTAAAATAAAAGTTTTAGGGTTTTTAATTTTTTATAACTATGATTATATATACTTTTGTTGTAAAATGCATACTAAGGACGCAATCTTAAAAAATCCCATTCTTTTACCGATTTTATTAAAAAACCGATTATTAAAAAAAAAACAGAAAATCTTTATTTACCACTAAACTAAGTGTTGTACGAAAACATGTTTGAATTAAGAGTTGTAGGTTGTTTTAAATGTTCTACAACTTTAATTGTACAAATTTTTAGTCTAAAATGTGTATTAAGGCCATAATCTTAAAAACACCATTTTTTCTACTAGGGAACACTTTCTCTAAGAATTTCAGCAGACATGGCACTAACCCTACATGGTAGAGCTTACAAAATACTAAAGTAAATGATGCATTTTTAAAAAAAATCGTAAGAGCAGTTTTTGAGAAAATCACAAAAGAGTGAAAAATTGCTCGAATAAGCAACTACTTACTACCGATTTTGATGAAAATGTTTGTGTCGAGTCTCTAGTGATATCTAACTTAAGTTTCAAGTTTCAACTTCGTACGATGTTCTGTTCTTAAGATATTTTGTTCACACACAGACCAATCGCTAAAAACATGATTTTTTTGGGTCCAGGGGGTCTGAAAATGTAATCGGTGAAAACTCGATTTCAAAACATCGACATAAAACAATACTTACTTTCCTTTCCTATATACTCAAATAGGGCAAGAGAAAGTAAAAATATAATGATGGATATTTTTTAAGTTCACCAGTAATTTAATGCGATTGATAATTTAAACAGATTGAAGTGCATTAATATTTATATTACTTTCCACTTGGATTAAAGATAAAAATATACATATTACCTAAATTATTTGAAATAATAAACATATCTCACCTGTCTTCTTTTGAAGTAGGTGTAACTTTATCATGTTGAGGAGGTCCCATCGTATAACAAGGTGTAGGGGCATATCCAGGAGTTGGTCCAGGATAAGTTCCTGTAGGGTAACCGCATGAGTATGCTGAAGGAGGATATGGTGCATAACTATTCGCTGGATATTCACTACCTGTCATTGTGTAACCAGGATGAGGACTCATTGCAGCATAACCTAATAAAAAATTATTGTTTGAACACATATAACACTAATTATAATGTTTTTCACCGTTGATGAGCTCTGCTGTTCCACTTGTTTAGAACAATCAGAACGTTTGACAGCATTGTCAGATTATACGAATGTCAGCCTAACAAACATTACGCGCACAAGCATATAATAGCTATGGTAGTTCACCGTGTCTTGCATCTTGTACTGAACACGTAGATTGTAGATAGCGTTAACACGGAATACTTTATAATATAATCAACTGGTTGTATGTTCATAGGTTAGGCTTCTTTTGGTCGCCCTCTCCCACAGTGAATAAATCCTGTCCCGATCTCTGAAGGTAAGGTAGGCACCCTAATTTCCTGAGCTGGTGATGAAAGAGATGAATGAAAGTGAGAGAGTGAGTGTTGGTCAGTGGCAGCGAGAGGGGACTTAGGTAACGGTTCCCTTTCACACCCCGCTGAGAAAATGTAAAGTTTTTAACCCAAAATTACCCTTGTAGTATTATATAAACAGTCCCGAGAGAGGTGGAGGGTTGTTTGCTGATGTCAGATCAAGTGGCCAGGTGGCGGGTTTTTGCTTGGTAGGCAGTTGCAGCCTCCTTAGGGCTGGATGAAGATGCCTTAATTGGGTCCAACACTACTTCCCCATCATGGGAAAGTGAACATGAGTTTTTCTTGCCGCCTCAGATAAAAAAAGGTTAGGCCCATTTTACATGGTCAGTTCAGTTATTATATTAGTTTCCGTTTCAGATGAAATGACAGTTAAAACTGATGTGTAAACAACAAAACTGAAGATTTGAACTGAAACTAAAAACTGGCTCGATGGGAAAACCATGGAGTCACTTGTCAATAGCCCATTATGTTCAGTTCTCAGCAAACCGCCATATGTACAGAAGTTTTAATTCATTTCTCATTTCTGTTGTAACCTTGTCCATACCTGTTGTCAAGTAATGATTTTTTGACTAATTTCATTAAATTATATCGCATTTTCCGTGTCTGTGGAATAAAAAAAACTTAAGTTACCATAATATATACAAACAGAAGATTTGTATACAGGGATTGTATTTTTTGTAACCATCTTATACTCTAATTTGATCTCTTTCTCCTTTGGATCGTTGATGCTAATGACAGCCTAATTGGAACAAGTAGATTGTCATCCATTACTGAAATAAGAACTAAACTGAAAAGAGTAGAAGCATATTTTTGTTAACTGAACTGAAACGGAAAATGATACTGAACTGACAGTGCAAAAGAGGGCTTATGATTGTTATTGAAGGACCAAAAAAAAAAAAAATGGCTGACAAAATTTATACCAGAGCAACAAGAGCAAGTATTGGCCAACATTGCTTGGCTGGCAATGAAGTGGGTAGGGAGAAATGTATACATTCAGAGCTCATCAACTTTGAAAAATAATATAGAATATTGAATGAATTAAATATCATACCTGATAAACTAGACATACAATTTTATAAATCTAAAATAATTTTTTTGTGCGATTCACTACAATGCAATAAAATATTTTCACAACAAAAAAAACCATACCTGGTTTTTTTATAAATATTTTCACAACACAAAACATATCAATTTAAATGGATCTGAAAATACTACAGCAAATTAACTATTTAATTTTGAAAAATAATTACTTTTCACTTTTACATCTTGCAAATTTCAAGTTAATTATTGCACATTGAGTGACCTATGAAGATTTAATTTTTGTATTCTCATATTTTGTAAGTGTAGATAGGAAAAGAGATGTTTGATCACATGTCACATATCAAGCTTAAACGAATCAAATCATGTTGAGTTTGGATACTTCTTGTTTTCATTCTTTGCATTAGATAGTCTATCAAATGTAAAAAAACACATTAAAATAAATAATATATGAAAAAAAATTTTGTTCACTCTTCTCAAAGTGGAGAAATAAATTACAAATAACTAAGTATGATTATAATAGAAAATATATTGAAATTCAGTTTTGTTTTTTCTATTACAATAAATTTCATTTCCTAACCATGTCCCTTTTTTACTATTGATGTCACATGTGCTTTTGTGTCATTAGTATTTCTAAACCACACAAAGTATTATCAGCAGTATTAGGAACTAAATGTATTTACAATCTTTAACTGCTGATGTCATTTGAGTGATCCATTAATGAATTAGTCATCAAATGATTAATTCATTTGAGTAGGGAATTTAAAAAATTACTCACCAACTTATAATAAAGTTCATTCAAAATTTTTCAGGGCCTTCTAAACAACTGAGTCAGTCAAACTGTAGAAAAATTTATTGAAATATTAAGTAAAACTAGTAAAGAAAGCAACATTTTGTGATATCCAGCTGATAGCCAAACATAAAAATCACCACTTGGTGTTACTATACAATTACACCTACTTATGAAAACCATAACACTAGAAAACAGTTGTATAGCATTAAATGTTTAAGTAGAAAGAGTTTATAATTACAATAAAATAAAAAAATAAAATACAAAATAATACTTCTACTATGTACAAGAAAATTACAGTATGTTAACAACAAACTCACAATTTGAAATAAAAGTTAAATATATCCAGGCTTTTTTTGAACATTTTTTCACTAAGAACTAAAATCCTTTAATGCCGCAGTCCTCAAACTTTTTATTTCAAGCCCTCCCAACATTGTTTAACTGTAAGCCATGACTCTTTATGCGTATAATAGTGCAAATTTTTTTTATAACACTTTTACTGGTACCTAATTCATATTTTACATGTTTACGCCTAATCCTTGGGGCAACAGGTTTAATGTTAAAATAATTAAAAACATAATTACAAATAGATCAGGACAGGTTTTTAATAAGTACATATTACTAAATATAACTCAAAACAAAAATTAAGATCACTAATGTAATTTTATAAATTCCTTTATAATGACAAATTCAAAATTAAGATCTTGTTCCAATGTAACAAATATTTCACTTCATTTATTTGATATACACAAAAATTCATTTATTTTTTTAAACTAAGCTTAGCCCCCTTTATCGCTACCCCATTGGGGGTCGCACCCCCCACTTTCAGAACCAATGGTTTAATATATGCAATCGTTCAAGTTTATCAAAGCTATTAAACCTAAAATACAACACAGTGGAAAAGAAACCTTTGTTTGTTATGGTAATTAAATTAACTAAACTTTAATAATTACGGTTCTAAAATATAACTAATATACTTTTTAAAATTAATACAATAATTTTACTATAAATTCTGTAATAGTTAATTAATATAATAATCAAACTAATAGTAAAAAAGTTAGCAAAATTCAATTTATTACTAATTATAAATTTAAATTTCATGAAATTTTCATGAGTCAAAGTGAATGAAAATTGCAAATATTATTAGCATTGGCTATAGAATTTAATGAGTCATAACAAAAGGTTCATTGGGTTAGGTATAATTATTGAAATGGTATAAATAGATGTTAATGAATACAGTAACAGAAAGTACAGTTACATATAATAAATATTAACAAGCCTATTCAATAATGAACATTAGAAATGCATATTGTTTCAAAATACATAACTAGCCTATTACTAAACTATCTATTACATATTTATAATTTGTTATATTGTATTTGATAACATTATTCAAATAGTCAAAATGAGAGAGAGATAATGTTTGTGTAAGAAAGAGAGATGGATAAAGGTGGAACGTGAGAAGGGGGAAATTTATTGAAACAAACAACAAATGAACAACAACATGAAAACATTAATTACGAATAAGCTGTGTTGCTATGGTAACAAAAATGGCCACAGTTTTGTCACTTGATATGTTACATTACTGTAAAACCCAAGAGACACCTAGAATTATTCCCATTCATTGGAATGATGGTTATATGTGTGTATAAGTAAAAACATATGCTCATATATGTTTTGGTACATTCACAAATGAATGAAGGGAGAGTAAATGCTTTCGATAACCATCTACAATCGTGCTAATTAAATTTGTATGCACCTGTAGCAAACATTCATTATTGTACACAGTATAAAGTAACCTATTCAAAAATAACTTCTACAATATGTCAGTTTTGAATGATGATACTCAATTTTTATTATATTTGTGAATTCTGTTTATTAATATTACTTATTGTGTTCATAGAAAACAGTTTTTATTTAAAAATGTATTCTGACTTTATTATCAGTTTTGAATACTATCATTCAATAAAAATAGGATTAAAATTCTATAAATTTAATGAAACAAATAATTACAAACTAGTTTAAGTTATCACTATTATTTTAGGATAATACATACAATTTTTACCAAATTAAAGTCACTAAATATACATATACAGGTGATTAAAAAATAGAGATAAATACATCTTTTTGGATTCTACTCGTAAAAGTAAACATAAAATTTTGTTAAACATTTTCCTGTGTATTGTTTATAATTTTTTTTAATTCTTAATTTATGTATATGTCCATAACAGGGAGGTTAAATTATTTGCACTTGATCTGCTAGTTTCTGAGCTGCAAAAAAAGTTCTGTTTCTTATCACATGGTCAGCCGAAATTGGATTGTATGACTGAAGTATTTAAGAACAGAACTGTATAATTTTATTATACAGCCAAACTCTGTGGTGAATGAAGTGATGGTGTCATTTGCTGGGTGGAAATTAAATGCTTTTCGAAATGCATGCTGGAAAGCATACATTTTTACTCAGCGAGGAAGGTGAAGGTATACAGAACTGTATAATTTTATTAAACAGCCAAAATCTGTGGTGAATGAAGTGATGGTGTCACTTGCAGGGTGGAAAGTAAATGCTTTTCAAAATGCATGCTGGAAAGCATACATTTTTACTCAGCGAGGAAGGTGAAGGTAAACTACCTCTCTCCTTGTTTTACTTAGTAAAACCTCTATAGGTTCAAACCAGCCTTTTGGCTGATGACCTAAACAACAATGTATGTTTCTTGCAATCTGTTCATTCTAAGAACAATTAGCAACAACCCCATGACCAAATGAGATGAAAATATGTATGACGTGTAAATGAGGTGGTCTTGTGCAGACTCAGGCCGACCATTCCTGAGAGGTATCGTTAATTGAACTTCAACCATAAAAGTGTACTAATAACCAGGAATTGAACCCGGGACCCCGGCGTAGAAGCCAGTTGTGCTAACCAGGGTAATAATAATAATAATAATAATAATAATAATAATAATAATAATAATAATAATAATAATAATAATAATAATAATAATAATTATAATTATAATATAAAATATGCTAACAAAAAATCTTTTACTTACCATTAACATCTCGGTAAGATTCTAAGTAATGTGATCCTCCACTGTCAGGTGTTGAGTCTCTACTATATGCTCCAGGTGGGACAGCACCTGGGAATACAGGTCGACCTGTGCCCCTAAAAACGCACCACCCAACTCTGAGTACACACAATACAAAAATCCAGTATCATCTATTTACCTAACTAATATAGTGCGATACCATTACCACATTCATGTTATGAGACAAAGAAAACGGAATCTGCAATGAACAATTTGATTATGACGTCTTAAATAGAAATTTATATTTTTGGCATCGTTCTATATTTTAGTAATAAGAACTTGTTTTTCAATTAAATCAGTCATTTCAGAAAACCCATAAGTAAAAATGTTACATTCTTTTATGAATTTTAGGTTTAACTGAATATAAACACACCATCCCTACAATAAATCATATTAAACTGGCATTCCTTAACACATTCAATGTGGCCCAGTAGACGTGAGATGATTCGCCATGACGGAGTAACTTCAATGGTATAAACTGGCTCCCTCCATATATTCGTATACAAATATACAATTATTTTTGACACACTTAATATTTACTACAATTAACTCGCATAATTGAGTAATTTTAACACAAGTGATAATTGTAAAAGTAAGTAAAATAAATTTTTATAATATTATTACTACGACTAGAAAACATAGAAAAATTGTGTAAATGCTTAAGTTTTTTTACATGATTATAAAAATGTCGATGAAATGTTGTAATCAATAAAATAATTATGTACTTATGAAATATATGTAGCCTAATAATCAATGAAATATAAAATTATTTTATTTAAAACTAATAATTTATCAGTAACAAATAAAATTGCATGGAAAACTTCAAACTGAGTTATAAATATATCGGTTTTTAAAATTCCATTAACAAAAACTTGTGATGTCAGTTTAAGAACTGATTGCATACTGGCATACTGGCATAGAATGTACCTTTTGTTAGGACTGAACAATAATAGAAATACGATTTATCCTACGTGAACGTAGAAAGAACAGATAATAAAACATATAGACCGTCCGAATTTATGGGTCTGCTAGTCACCTGGTAAACCTCATAAATGTGGCTGCTGCACTGAACATGTTAAGCAATATAACACTAATAAAAGGCTTATCCTAGTTAAATCGTTTAAATATCTAGGCGAACACATAACACAGAACAATAAAGGAAATATAGCATGGGAAGAGAGACGGAAAAAATTATCTAAATCACAACAAATAACCAAAAACGTATACAACAAAAACTGCTTATTTATACAAACAAAAATTAAACACTACAAAACAGTCATACAACCACAGGTTACATATGGCAGCGAAACATTAGCAAAAGTGACAGAGACAAAAGCAATAGACAATATCCTAAAACTTGAAAGACGAATCCTAAGAACCTGCAAAGGAAAGAAAAACAAAGTAGATGGGCAATGGACAATTCTAACAAATGAACAAGCCTATAAAGAAAACGAACGCATAATAGGTACAATAAGGAAGAAAAGGATACCTTTTCTTGAACATCTTATCAGAACACCTAAAGACAGAATTTTAAACAAGATGATTAGAAAACTCTTTCCAATGGTAACATCAGGAGCATGGATCCGAAATATCAAAGAAGACATGATCGAACTCGGATTAACTTTCGATGATTTAGAAAACAAAACAGAAATATTAAAAATCTTAAGAAATAAGGAAAGTAGATTTGAAAAAAATCAGATGGAAGAACAAACCCAAACAGGAAGAAACCGGTCGTTTCAGAGGAAGTTCGGCAAGCAAGATCAGCCTGAATGAAGGCATACTGGCAGAACATCAATCTAAAGAATATGAAAAGGATGGACCTTTCTAAATTTGACTAAAGTGATCCATTGTGGTCATAAAAGACGAAAAAAAAGGCTTATCCTAAAGGCTTGCTTTCTTTCAATTAAAAAAACGTAAATGGATGATTTTTTGAAAGCTTTAATTTCTAGAGGACAGGCTATATAAAGTTTTCATGGAAAAATCTTTTGAAGATTTTTTTTTTTTTTTTTTTTTTTTTTTTTTTTTTTTGGTTTAACGTCCGACTGTTTTGCAAATTGCTGCTAATGCAGACGGTGAAGGATGAAATGAATTTTTGTAACGTATGAAAAAATGCCATGCCTGAGTGAGATTAGAACCCAAGACCGCGTGATGAATCTTTTTAAGAGAGAAAACTACAGTTTGTAACGATGAAGAACATGAATA
This sequence comes from Catonia carolina, assembly GCA_035578175.1. Classification (NCBI taxonomy): domain Eukaryota; kingdom Metazoa; phylum Arthropoda; class Insecta; order Hemiptera; family Achilidae; genus Catonia; species Catonia carolina. The sequence continues at coordinate 45,047,582 of JAQMRL010000004.1, forward strand.
GACCTGAAAACCAACATTTTTCTTCCTTATAGTTAAGAATTCCAATTTTCATTATTGCAAAAAGCTATTTTAAGTCACTAATATAAACTAGTGAACTGAAAAAAATGAACACTATTATACAATACAATTTTCTTCTGGTCTAACAACGTATTTTTATAAAATGCAATGAAGGTTAGCATTTTGCTCCAATTTATCTCAAAAACACCTAAGTCAAAATTTTCAATTTTTTTTAACAAGTGGTGTATCTTTAAAAAGAAAAAAGTATATATATTTAGTATTAAAGGGGACAACCCTATGAACAAATATTATATTTTTTAATAATTTTTTTATTGAAATGCAGCAAAAGATGCCAGTTTTTTAATGTTTCCAAAAGTTAGTTTTTTTAATTCATGGGCTTTTTGAAATGACTGATTCATTATAAAAATCTTTTAGATTTTATATGAATATTAATGAAAAACAAAATTAGTTTACTTAATCAGAATCCAGTGAGAGAAATAGTATTAGAACTTTAATTTTTTTCAAAATAATAATATAATAATATTAAGTTAATATCCATGTCTTTCCATGATATTTTTATGAAGCTTCAATAATCTGTTAAAATGTGATTCTGTAAGAATATTTGTATTATTTAATTTCCCATGGATTAATGTTTTAAAATATCTTTTAGTCTTTCTTTATACTATTATCTATAAAATGTAAATAATCAATTAGTGAATCATTAATTCTAATCTTTTTTCTATAATAATACTATATTAATTCAAGGAGGAATTCTCCTTATTATTTTAAGGAGGATTTATAATTATATTAATTAATTAAGGAGGATTTCCTACTTTTTCCACATTTTAAGAATGCCGAATGATAGAATATTGAAACAACTGACCCTCAGGAACTTGAACAGGAGGATTACGGGAAGATTCATCGAAGAGATTAAAAAGGATCTCATTGAAATTGGGCTGGCAATTGAAGACGCGTTTGACGAGAAAAAAATGAACAGTACTCTCAAAACACGAAGATTTTATTGGGGAAAAGCAGAAAGATGCACGGCGGAGCATACAGATGAGATTCGGAAACAAAGATTGGAACGTCTCAAAAAGTACTGACAAAACCGAAGGGCTAGACCAAACAAAGAACACAAGAAATTGATTGGCTTAGTGGTCCAATGTGGCCTCAAAATCAAAAAAAAAAAATATATATATATATATTAAAGAAATCTGGTTTAGATATCGGTAATTTTATTGTACCTAATTATATTATCAAGATATAGTAATTATGAATAAAAATGTATAGTTACCTATTGACACTGAGATCGAGGGTTTGCCCTTGTGGGCTCGGCACTTGCGGACTAGATGTGTGATGTGGGCTTTTTGCCGCTTGCGGACTTCCTCTCTGTGTACCATATTGATGCGGACTTAAACTATTTGATCCATAAGGTGGTGCCTGTTTAAAGAAATTTAAATTCAACATAATATCAGAAAAATGTTTCACAAATACATTTTTATGTAATCGATTAAAATACTAAATTTAATAGTAAAGGCCAAACTAAGTGCTGGGCTACGCATGTGCATACTTGACTTCGACCCTGCATACCCCTCCGACCTACAGTTAGATGTACAAGGTGTGGCTATTAAATAACGACACTGACATTGTAAAAAATTTAATTTTAATTTTATACATAATCATTTATTGTCACCTTTGATATACTTTCCTTCTCTATCCCTACAACGCTCCATGCGAATTTTCCATTGTTGGAAACAGTGCTGGAAGTCATCTTCTGTCAGCTCCTTTAGGACATGTGCCACTCAAAAATGCTTGAAATGAAGCTCACAAAAATGTTTGTACTGACACTTTGTATGCGACTGAAAATGGCCCAAATTTTTTGGAAATGGTAGTAACATGTGATGAAACGTTGTTTTTTACTTATGATCCAGAAACGAAGCACCAATCCATGGAAGAACAATCCACTGGAAGAACCGAACTTCATCGAGAGCCAAAAAAGCTCGAATGAGCAAGTCAAAATTTAAAGCAATGATGATTGTTTTTTTTTGATATCCATGGGATAGTGTACCTTCACTAGGTTCCTGAAGGTCAAACAATTAATCAATATTACTACCTTGAGGTACTTTCTAAACTAGGTCAAAGAGTAAGGAAAAAACGCCCCGAAATGTGGAAGGACAAATCATGGGTTCTCCACCAAGACAATGCGCCAGCTCATTCTGTGTTATCTTTCAAGAGGTTCCTAGCCAAGTACAGCATCTCAGTGTTAGAACATCCACCTTATTCACCAGATCTTGCACCATGTGACTTCTACCTGTTCCCTAAGGTGAAATCTGCATTAAAAGGGACAAGGCTTGAGTCTGTGGATGCTGTAAAAGAGAAAGCAGCATGTGTCCCAAAGGAGCTGACAGAAGATGACTTCTACGTGACAAATATTGATTACGACAGAATTAAATGAGACGTAAAACGACTTTACCGAATTACGGACGTGGTAGGACTACCACGCAGAGATTTTTGTGACTGACGGATGTGGTAGGACTACCACTTGGATATTTGAAAAACACTATTCAAGTTTTTTGTCAGTAGGATGGTAGATCTGATTTTTTAGAATCGTAGTTCAGTAGTAATAGTTAGAATAACATATTGAGTTGAGAGTGTGTGAAAGTCGTTCCTTGATACATTGAATTGGTTAGTAAGGACAGAGAGTTTGTGAAAAGGACTGCCGTGGTATCCCTACCATGCCTGTCACTCACAAAAATCCTTACGTGGTAGGTATACCACATCCGCATGGAATGTGTTAATCTTGGTTGGAGAGTCCAACCCTCTAATCCATAAATAGAGGAGCTTTTAACAGAAGAAAAGAAAATTCAGGAAAAGAAGTCTTTCATTTCTGAATCTAATAAATATGTTCCAAATAATACTGATCGGCAGTAATATATCATTTAATAAAAAGTATTAAGTACTTGATCAATAGATTTAACCTTATTTGTTCACATGTGATTTAAACAATCTAACAATTTTAATTTACCTAAAAAATGATTACAAAACCGATGGATATTCACCTGCGGACTGGTTGATGTAACACTTGAGGTCGATAAATCCATTACAGATCCACCACCTGGAGATCTTGGTTCATTACATTTCATTTGTGTAGCGGCCACACACTTAACTGACAGATTTATTGCTGCTGGTGAAAAGCCAGCTGGAACACTACCATTTGATGGATCATAGTGATACATTGGCCTGAAACATACAGTTTTGTTTTTATTTAGACAAATGTTAGAAAAATTATTACACAGAAATTAAAAAAGTGAACATTTACAAGTAAATTTATATTTCAAATATATGGTGTTTTTCTGAACTACTTGGTTCAAACTTTTGAAAACAATATACAACATACAATAGTAAATTTATCTTTTAAAGTCAGAGGTTTTTGTCAGAAGTCCAGGCTGAACTGTCTTATTCATGTAAGAAAAGGAATACTTCAAGAACGATTAATACCTTGTCAATTGTCGCAGACTGCCCCACAATTATCAGCACCTGCAGATGGTCCCAGAACCTGCCTGCCATGGGGAGCGCTACCGCTGTGAAGCCAGCAGTGCCTCCCCTCCACCATGAAGTGGACTCGCTGGAGGGGGATTTAAGCAGCCACACTGAACTGTGAGTCGCATTCACCATCCAACTCCCGAATGGAGAAGAAGAAAGAAGAAAGCTAGCATGAAAGAAGAAGAACCCAGTCGAGACCAGACGCACCATCCCTGGTCGAAGGTATTGGTGGCGGACGCACATTCCCGCAATGGTCAGCCTTCTCCTAACCGGCCGCCGGAGGAAGCTTGTGCATGCCTGATGGCACCACGGTGAAGACAGAGTTCAGCGCTGGACCAGAGAGAACTGCCTCAGCCATGCTATCGACCAGCCTGACACTGCGGGGCTCTGGGGGCCACCACTGTCACGCTGCAGTGGGGACTCAACTGCTGCTGAGGGAGAGCTAGGCTTAAACCTGGTAGCTGAGCCGGCACTCTTCGGGCTCCGCTTTCAACACACCAGCTACAATGGCGGTTTATCAGCGACAAGAGTAACATATAAAAATATATGTATTCATATATAACTTTTATTTTTTAGTATAGTATAGAAATTACAGCATTGCTATAATTAAGTATTGATGCTGGCGTATAAGATTACATTTCTGCTAGAGAGAGATATTGATGGCCGGGTGAGGTACACAGTGCAATAGTCATGCCTTTCTAATAACATAGTATTAGTATAGTAATGCTGAGAGCTGATTTTTTACACGTCATCACACTGTCAATAACAACTATGACATATTATCTAAATTTATATCAGCTGTTTCTTTTTTTTCCTTTATTTATTTAAGTTCCCATCAAGTACAGTGGTCATTAGCGACGACGATGGGTTGTAAATTTGAAGGATGAAATGATTTTTGTAACGTATGAAAAAATGCCATGCCTGAGTGGGATTCGAACCCAAGACTGCATGATGAGAGGCAAGCACGTTACCAACTACACCAGTGCGACCGGCAGCTATTTCCTTTAAGTTGTTTTTAGGTACTGTAGTACAAACGTTCTGCGGGTTGCATATACAAGTGCAATCTTATACGCCGGTATCAATAATTTACTGAAAAAATCAGTTCTCGGGATAACAATGTCACTCACAATTCATTGTGTAAATTTATTTGCATAGAGCAATTAGTTTAGGTACCGAATATTTGATGACAGGTGATTATCAGTTAATTTGAGGAAAAATCAAATTAAAAAATTATGAAAGTAACTAATTTACCTTGGATATAAAGGTCCTTCATTGCTTTCTTGTTCTGCTGGTTGATCTTGTTTCATAATTGTCATTTGTTGATGTTGTTGTGTCTCATAACCAGATTCTGAATATTCACTTGGATATCTTGGCTGTTGTGGACAGCTGGCGTCGTACCTGTCATATGATGATTCATAACCGCGTACTTCATAACCACCTCTTGACGCTGATGATATTTCTGTTGTTGAACCGTTTGATCCATAAGCCGGTCTATTACTGTTTGTATAACGCTCAGATCTTTGGTATATTTCTTCTGAAGAGTTTGTTAAACTATTGTCATATGGTGATCGATGTTGGAGGGATCGATTATCTTCGACTAGAGCCATAGAGTTGTATGATGGTGGTGGAGGAGGATGTATGTGATGTGGAGGGACAGGAGGGGGAGGAACTGGAAGATGTGGAGGAGGATGAAGATGATGGTGTCCCATTGTATCCATACTTGATACTGAAGATGAATTTGAGTCGTGATTTAAATAAGAGTCATAAGTTGGTTGTCTCAATGGTGGTGGTGGAGGAGACCTACATGATGTTACCTCTGGTTTGACGATCATATCAGGTCGACAACAACTACTGGTTGTTTCTGATTTTGGTATCGTTTTAGATTTGTCGTCCTCTTGTTGTAAAATTTTTGTTGGTTTAATTTGTGGTTTAGTCGCTGTGTAATATGGTGATGGTGCGTACTCTGAAGATGAACGACTAATGGACGGGTCTGGGTAACCTGGTAATGAATAACATGGTTTCGTTTCACACGGTGATGCAGCACTAGACATAACAGATACTGTTTGCTGTTGTGGCGTTGGCTGTGGTTGTGGTTGCTGGGGCTGCGGTTTAAAACCACATTCAGTCTGTGGAGGCACTACTGAAACACAAATTAAAAAATAACTTATTAATTGGAACATTCAAAATAACCAAAGGAAATATACATTTTAAGGAAATATAAATTTTCTAATAATAAATTTCCTCAGAAAAGTGTTCATTTTAGAAATCATGTTAAATCTTCTTTATAAGCTTATAAAATATGCATTAAAATATCTTCAATAATTTCTTAAATCAATCAGTAGGCCTACAAAATGAAAATTTATTTTTTAGTTTATATAAAGTTGCATCAACATCTTGGCAACTACATTGGGATGAGGTACGGTGGGTTTGACATTGTAATACTTTCCCAGACCCTGGCTAGAAATCGATCCCGGGACCTCCGCTTTGCAGTGTAGCATGCTAACCACTGGGCTATGGAGGCAGCCTCAAATGTGAAATTGTGTTCTTACTTATCAAGCTCATATGCATATGCAGCTTAAAGTAGGGAAAGAATTGCATTTATTATTTATTGCATATATTATATTATTAGTAAATATAGCTCAAAATAACTGAACAACTTTTAGAAAAAATACATTTTATTGTTTAGACAGAAGAGTAGAATTTATATTACGTATTTGTATTTGTCCTAAATTCTCTATAGAAGAGTGCTTCAAATGAGACTTTCACAGTTGCAGCAAATTATTTTTTGAAGAAATTTAAATTTTATCATTTACAAGAAAAAATGAAATAATCAAAGATACGTTGTCACAAAAATAATAACTTATTTTGTTATTATTTATATTTAAAAAATAAATATAAACAAATCTAATGCTGGAAAAAATTAATTATTAGTGAAACACGGCCTTATAAATTTTGTAAAACTTTACATTCATTTATTTACTTTTGTAAAAAGGGTTATTAAACAACTGATCAAACCATATTGTAATTCTAGACAAAATGTTTACAAAACACCATTGCAAAAATTTTTTCTGGGTCAAAATCTCTTGAAACCATTTCTAAAAAAGAATTTTAATGAGGTTTTCATCTGTTGCGTAATTTCAAAGAAGTCATTTATTAACCACATCATTGTATACATGTTATTTACAGGGCAAAAAGATCCAGAGGGAAAGGGAGAAAATGTCCAGGGAAGGTGGCAAATTACTCTTGGTAGTATAAAAAAATATGTGCATTTGTATGATTAAGACGAACATTTTGTAGAACCACTAACTTGAAAGAATGGCAAACTTCTAGATTAGCCATTTTTCATTTTACGTCTGACTGTTTTGCAAATTACTGTAAATGTTGTTGATAAAGGGCGATAGATAAAAATGAGGGATGAAAAAATACCAGACCAGACTGGGAGTCAAACCCAGAACCAGTCACGTAGAAGTCAGATGCACCAAGCACTACTAAATTGCTGGAAAGGGTGAAGGGTGGGTGAAACTCACTTTTATACATACCCCTAAGAAATCCTAGATCCAGTACTAGTTATTCTGAACATGTATGTATTTTGTATATGCACAGGAACAAATGGATGTAGTATTGTAAATGTTTCTATTTTTATAATAAAATGGATAACTAAAATGAAAAAAATACATGCAATCATGCTTACAATTTATTTTAACATTTCTGTAAAAAGAACAACAAATTTTTTAAACTAGGTAAGAAATTGGTGATAGTATAAATAGTAAAAAAATCATAATGTTGAAGGTACAAGATATTACAGTCCTATTTAACATTTATACTATTTTATAACCAGCCAGAGTAGTTGCAAATAGTTCAAGTGATTGAAAAAGGGGGGTAAATAAATACAACTAATTTAATTTGGGCCAAAATAGGATTCAGGATTCATGCAATTATGTCATATTTAACTTTTAAATTAGAATTAAACAAAATATATTTAAAACAAATAAAAACTTGAAGCTATTAATAAAAACAAAATACACAGCAGTACCACAAAAAATACAGATTAAAACAACTACAAAAACTTGACGATTTTACTGATTTACTATAAAGATCACCTGATCGCTTAGTCCTATGTTCTCTAGAAGCTTGTTTTGATGCTGCTGCGATAGGGCAACCAGAAAGGCTGCGATGTGTGTTACGATTTGTTGAGACATGCCCTCGGCCATTACAACCGGGCGTTGGGCATTTCAGTATTGTCTCATGCATTGCCAGTACTACACAGCAGGGTTAGAAAGGTAACAAACAACAAATACCAGTTAAAAATATATCGTAAGAGAGTTATTATGTTTCAGTAATTCCAGCTATGATTTATACTTTACAAACAAATTTAAATAATCAAAATTCAAAAAATGAATTTGACAATTTTAAAGGTCAATAAAAATTGAGAATGTAAAATCATTTTTGAGAAACAATAATTTTTTTACTCTAATGAGTGTAAATTGCAATCTGTTCAATTCAGAACAATAAACAACCCAATGACCCAATGAGATGAGGATGATATGTATGATGTGTAAATGAAGTGTAGTCTTGTACAGACCCAGGCTAACCATTCCTGAGAGAGTATGGTTAATTCAACCCCAACCATCAAAGTACACCAGTAACCACTGTCTAGTATTCAAATCCATATAAAAGTAACTACCTTCACTAGGATTTGATCCAGGAACCTTCATCTCCAAAAATCAGCTGTTAAACAGCTGACTCACGGCGACGAATTTACCTCTAGACCAACCCGGTAGGTAAGAATTTTTAAAATTTTTTTTAATAAGATTTAAGAGGACCTGGAAAGTAAGAACAAATTGATCTGACTATTTTAGTTTTTCATAACATATGAAACTATATTATTTTGTGGATCTTTTCATATATTATTTGTGGGATTGCAAAAATTCTGTCTCAAGGAAAATATATGTATACGTGTAATTTACTGTGCTCAATTTGAATTGGCTTCGTGTTTCAAACTGAAGTTACTAATAATGTTATGAAACTTCCAGATCTCAAAAAAGAAAAGTAATGCAAAGAAAACAATTTCACTATTTGAAAGAAAAGTCAGGCAGACAAGAAGAGTCAAGAAGGACCTGATAGAAGAACCTGTCTGTTATCTGAAAATCTATTGCAACAATAATGTTTTATTTTGCTGGTTTTTGAAAATGTTGTTTCTCTGGATAATAGGAAAAAATTTTCTCAAAAACTACTGTTCCAATTTTAATAAATCATTTCTAATTTTTTCAGTACATAAAGACACATATACTGAAAAGGGCATTTGAAAGAAATACTCTATAAATATATGAACATTAAAATACACAGCTTCATAAAGCTTTAAATAGAGAGTTAAGTACACTGGGGGCTCAAAAAATTTATAAAAATTTTAAAATGAGGATTTTTTAAAATTATTGTTTCAGAAGTTGAGGAAAGATTCAAGGAAACTACAGTTATTTCATTATATTTGTCAGAAGCATTCCTGGGAAAAAGTTACTTTTATTAACATCGAGTTATCAATAAGGATTTCAGTTCTCCTAAAGCATTTCTATATTTAAGACTACATCAGAATTTTAAACAATTTTAAATAACTACTAAATAGCTTAATAAAATTTGATAAAAGCAATTCAACAGAAAGTTTTTAAAATCTTTGAATAAATGTACCCACCGAGTCTTTATTAAATGTAAACTGAGATAAGAATTTAATTTATTTAAAAAAATATATATAAAGAGAAAGTGCCAAGAAGGTAAGCACTTAACAAAATTAAAATATTTGAAAATTATATTAAAAAAAATTTACGTCTAATACATTAAATTTATTGAGAAAAAATGAATAAAAACATTCGTAATGATAGCTGGAATTTTCTGAGTTTGAGTTTAGAGTATATACACACATAATTAAACATTATTACGTTATTAGAAATTATTTTATTAATAAAACACACCCATTTTAATAAATTATTTAATTACAATTACATTATCACAGTATTACTCAAATCTAACAAAAATATAATATCAAATAGAGCAAAACGGAAAAATGTTGAAAGGAGAAGCGGGTAGAGAGTTATAATATAATAAATATTACATAAAAATTTATACATTATTTTAATTTGATAAAAGAAGAAACATTTTAGAATTTTTTTCATTTAATATGACAGGGTCTATTTTATATTTGTTTATAAAAACCAACAAATTTAAAAAAAAATAAGAAAACTACTTGATATGTCTCTTAATACATAACGCAGGGAATTATCATTTTAAATAAATTTTTTAAACAGTTTGTACATGGACACACAAAAGATAACATATTTTTGATAAAAATATGATAAAGAACGTTGAATGATTTAAAATATTTAAAAAAAAATGACAGTGTATATACTCAAACCCCTTAAAACTCTCTTATTTAATATTTTTAAGAATCTGGTACATTTTAGAGCTGTTTAAACGTGAAAGTAAATAAAAGAAGGATGTAATGATAATAAAAATAGCAATAGTAATAAAATTAATATTATAGTAATAATAAATATGAATTTTAAAGGATGATAAATATAATAATTAAAAAACTAATAAAAATAAATAAAATAATAATAAATATAAATAATAAGAAAAATATAAAAAATAAACTAATTGAAGCTCTCTACCCCGCTGTGAATAGAAGGATGCAGGGTTCAGGATTTGGGTTTTAATAATTGTTTTGAATGGGGAGATTTATTAATTTATTAAATTTATAGGATATATTGAAATCTAGGAAATGAAGCAACTAGTCCTAAAAAAAATGTTAGAAAATAAATTACTGATTTTTTTATAAAATAAAATATAAATAATTATATTGAATTGTAATGTAAATGTCTTTAAAAATAATTTACTTACTTTCTGGCGTTACTTTGTCTTTCCTTGGACAACCAGATAAACTGTAACAAAGAATTAAATATGTTATACTTGACATAAACTACAAAAGAAAAATTATAAAAAAACACACATGTTGTAAAATCATGATTTTTTATAATATAAATTTTCACGCCCAACAATTTTTTGAATTTATTTTATTCATATTTTGTATTTATTTGGGATACTGTAATAAACAGAAATAGATCTTACTACAGATATATTGCTATCACAAATGATATAGGAAACAACTGTAAACCAAATTATTCAGTCTTTAAACAACTAAATTTGATTTTTTTGAGAAATTCTGTAGCTGAAAATTGGAAAATAAATAATAAAGAAGTCTGTAAAAAACTGTTCCTGGATGTGTCGAAGACGCGCTCTGATAAATTGTGAATATCATACTGTTAGAGAAAAATATATAGGAAATAAACGGAAAATGAACACAGTGGTAAATCTTCTGCCATCAAAAAGTAAGTTCTAATGTCCATGATTGGGGCTTGAAACACCACTATTTAATTTCTCGAGATTATAATTCTTGAATTCTTGGGGAACATATTACTAACTTTTTAGATTTTGGTGAAAGTTCTACTGATTTTGTTTCTCGCATCTAACAGCCCATAGTTTTTGTCTTCCAAGTCATCCTTTCTGAGATAACTTCTCATTACCATAGTTTGAGGATTCACTGTATCCATGTTTTCCATGGAAATAAAAGGAGAAGAAGGTGACTTCTTCTCCATTAGGATTATTTGAACGCTGGCACTCTTTGGACATGTCCAGACCATACTGACTGTCTGGTCTTTATGGTGTTCATGGTGACCGGTCCGATGCCTTATTTCTACATTACTCACAGGCTCCCCTCTGGAGACTACATGATCTTTATAACCAGTTCATCTTTAAGACCTCTAGTCTTTGTTTATTCCTGGAGCTCATTTGTCAATATTCAGTACCTTTTATATGTAATTATGGGCTCCAATATAGATTTGGCCACAAACTTCTTCATTCTCATCTTTTAACTACACCAGAGCATAGTATTTAGTCTGCATAGTATCAGTGCAGTTTATTCAGAGCATAGTATCAATGACATAACTGATGTTGATTCACTTGTAAGAATTGTTGGTTAGTGTTGGTGTTTTACCGTTACTGACTTGCAATGCTTGCTATTCAGTCTTTGTAGGAATTTACTGATCTTGGTAAACAATATAACAATAATAACTGATTTTAGTGTTAGTCATGTACAGGTGAATATCTGCTATGAACACTGACGGCTTGGTTAATATTGTTGTTAAAAAATATAGTTAACATACGCTGTAGCTGCCGCTACAATTTGAATTGTCATTTGTAGTGGATGACGACATTTGATTTGTAATTCATTTTTATAATTCATTTGATTTGTAATTCATTTGTAAACTTGTTTTTATGTATTTTGTTTTTTTATATATATAGGCCTATAACCACCGTTTACTTGAGTTGGTGGTTATTTATTCCTAGTAGATAAGATATAATTTTGCATTTGTATAAAGTGGAATAAATAAATATTATTATTATTAGTCTTTGAAGAAGAGCTCTAACCTGATTCATGTGGTTCCTGATAACCCACACATTAAATTCCTCATGAAACTGTTGGGGATCATGTTAGTTTCTAAAAATCTTTGTTAAACAGAAAACTGTTGTTGGAAATAAAAGGAGATGAGGGTGATCTCTGTTCCTTTTATTAAAAGTAACTTCCATTTTGAAGTTTCTTCAATACACAGTCAATATAATTAGTGTTCTCGGCATAATTAATGTATTTTAACTAATAATATTGATATATAATATTCTGTGTTCCTTAATATTCATATAATTATTTTTTTTGTGATATTTAACAATACACACATACCTTCTATGATGTGAATAAAGGCCTGTTACATGTCCTTCACCCATACATCCAGGAGTCGGACATTTATTTCCATCTGTAATAATAAATAATTCTGTTAATTACATCTTACTAATTATTTATTTAATAACTTAAAATATAGTGATCTTAAAATTTTAATAAGGTATTCTTACATAAACTTGTTCTGAGAATAAATTATTTGAAGACTATGTAAATGAACAATTAACATTTTGGTAAACGTTAAAAAAACTAATTTGATTAAATTCATAAATCTCTCGTCAAAACAATTAACCAAAAATCATGGTGGTACAAATGATCAGTCGTATGTATTCCAGTAAATGAATCCATAAATTATATCTAGGTATCTAAGTTTGTGTACTGCAAGTTCTGTGTGTCTGTGTATTCATTACACAGTTTTAAAATTAAAGTCAAACAGTTTCTGTTAGAAAAACAATTTAAAAAAATTAATGAATATTTTTATATCTCCTGAAATCAATTTATGAAAAACAGGGTTCAACTGACTCGTTTGATTGTACTGTTCGTAGTAAGTTTTCCGGAATTTTTAACAGCATAAAATTTTTATAAAATCTAATTTTAATAGTAATTTTTTAAAAATAATTCTATACTATTCTTTTGTTATGTAACATTTCTATTAATTGGTTTTCTGTATAGTTCTTTATTATTTCATGTGTAATGATTAGTCTCTGTTAATTATTTTGTTTTATGTACAATTTTTTATTATTTCAGATTCAATTATTCTTAATGTTTACCCAGTATTTTGATATTTTTGTGTAATTTTTTATTTTTTTTATTTGAAGTCGCATTAACTGCTTGGTTATTAGCGACTACGGTGGGTAGTGCATCGAGAATAATGGGTTTTGACTTGCAAAAATTTCCAGACCCTGGCTGGGAATCGAACCTAGGACCTTCGCTTGGTAGGCTAGTGCATTAACCATTATGCAAAGGAGGCGGCCATTTTTGTTTTTGTAATTAATGTTTTGTGAATTGTTTCAATGTTTTGTAATTGTTGTGTGTAATTGTAGTCGCTAAAGACTTAATGTTGATGTAGCCTTAAACATAAATATAAAACAAAAACAACTTTCTTTGTACAATTGCAATTTTATGTTACATTATTTTTATTATTCCTATTTTTTAAAAAAATAATTTAGTATCACTTAAACTTAATTAAAATGCTTACTGTTTAATGCACAATTATGGAGTTGAATTGTAAATATGGACACTGAACACGATTAAGATCAATCCCAAACATTTTGAATTATCTTCCTTTGTTATGTATAAATGTTTTTACCATTACTTTTTTTATTATATTACTTTAACTTTTCAAATAAATAATGATATTACTTTACGTGACAATAAAGTTTATTTATTTATCTGAGTAGAATGTGGTGTGAAGAATATAAAAGTTAAGAGTATTAACTTTTAACAACTTGCATACTATTAACCTACTAGGAAAAGTTAACAAAATTTTAATGCTTTAATTCAATAGTGCTATTTAGATCTGTTGCACATCTTTTAACGACCCCGGAAATTATCCGCCGATCTTCACTGTGAACAACAAAACTAGTTTTTCTTGTTGAAAAATTTTTCTAAGGCTCAGGCATAATTCTTTTATGAATACCATACCAAAGTAAAAAGAATTATCAATAATGCACTACCGTAACAGTTTAGTTAAAACTGATTATAAAGAAAACTATTATTTAATTAAATACTATCACTAACGTTAAATGTAACAAAAAATTTAAAACACGTAAACGAAGCATGTACTGTAAGATTTACCACTGTACTAGTTATTGCAAACAAGCTATTTTAAAACAGACAAGTAAAACCTTATGTTTTTTTATTTATGATTAATGTTTTTCAAATTGCATCAACACCCGACTAATGATACAGACCTACTACTGGAATACATAAGGCATGAAACATCCTCTCGCTGTTCATTCCGCAAACAATCAGCCATAAAATTTTCTTTAAATTCTTGTAATTCTGCTAAAATATTAGTTGGTAAATTAATATTAATATTGTATTGTATTGTAATAACGGTATGGAGAGAGTATCTCGCTTTCACTATTTAGGGTGTAACATGGGATTTGATTCTGATTTGGATATGGAGCAGAAGTTAAGAAAATTCCAGTAGGGAAGCGGGATTATAAACAAAATTTTGGGAAATAGAGCAAGAAAGGTCACAAAACTTAAGTTCTATAAACTTGACGGCAGCTCCAGTTATTCTGTATGGAAGTGAGGATCAGAGAACAACAAAAAACAGAGAGAGGAGAATCCAGACGGCAAAGACGAGATTTCTGCAAAGGAATTAGGGGTGTACACATTTGGACAGAATAAGGAATGGGGAAATATGGTCAGATTTGGGTATTTACAACTTGAACAAAAAGATAAAGGATTGTCGCCAAAGTTGGAGGCAGCACATGAAAAGGATGTCAGATGACAGGATACCTAAGCAGGTGCACAGGTATATCCCAGAAGGTAATTGGGATGTTGGTAGACCTAGGAAAAGATGAAGATAGATGATATAGTGTGCGAGTTTGGAACATGCTGCGACCTAATCCTTGTTTGGAATAATAATAATAATAATAATATTGTATTAGTACAGTTTAAGGTGGAAAAATCTTCAGTAATTTTAGTAAAAATATCATTATATTTATTAACTGTGGTAATAAACAATAAATTAAACTAATTAATACTATATAAATTGGCATTGTTAACCCACTGGATAATCTCTCAGGTACTGCATTACGATTAAGGTCGTTAAATTGCGGTAAGATGCAATTAGGTTAGGTTAGGATTGGGTTTTAGGTAAGGTTAGACCTTGGTTGCAATAGCAATAGCATTACATTTATGTTGACAAGAGATGAATAATAAGTACCATGGTGTACATAGCTAGGATGATGGTACGAGTGAAAGGGTTTCTAGAAAGAGAAGGAAGATGATGATGAAGAAGAAGAAGAAGGGTAAATTGAAGATGCGGTGGTACTGTAGTAGTAGAATTTAACAATTTATTGTGCCTGTCGACGACAATGTGACTACCTGGTGTCTTGAATAATACAAGGAGATAGTCTCCATTATAATATGCTAGGTGGTTGGCGGGCATCGGAATGGAAATTAACTATTCAATAGGGACATGTCCGCATCGCACTCCCACAGAGAGATAACGTGGTTGATGTTGGATGGTTGTAAAATCAACGCAGCAGTGGTGGCGGGAAGCAACGGACTTTCCGCCTCTCTACACTGCTGTCTCTACAGTCCCGCCTTCTATGCATCAAGCTCTTCACACTTCTCTTGCCTTTAAAGCTTTACACGCCACCTTCTATGACGAGCACAATCTCACACAAATCTTGCCTTTTGGTTTAAAATACCCCCATTGCATTGATGCAACATTGGTTTCAATCCAGCCATATATAACCAAGCAGCACGACTGAATAGTGAACATTTCATATAGAAACTGGAAATTAAGGGCTTATGTATTACACTCAATCCCTTACACATCTATTAATTGCATTCAGTACTAATCACGCTAATAAACACTTCGTTAAATACTTGATCGTCTTCATTAAGATAACATATACCTAAATAAGTAGGCCTAATAGATTATTTAAAAAAAAATACATTGTGCATTACGACTAAAGTGCGCGCCACGAAAGAAGTCCGCTATGAAGACCAGTTGCCCATTAATAAATTTAATAGAATTTTCTATCTACACCTACATCACACGTCCATTTTTGTTTTATTTAGTTATAAACGTAAAAGGCTATACTTGGCAAAATACTGTTATAAAACTTTGGCGTGAAACACTTACATGACTTTCTCTTGCCAATGCAAATTATTAACAATATAACCCTAATATTAGCAATAAAACGTTAAAAAAACAAAATAACTAACCAACATCAAAAAACACAACTTAATTTTAATCGTGAGTGAATGACGCAAA
The DNA here is from genome assembly GCA_035578175.1 of Catonia carolina. Classification (NCBI taxonomy): domain Eukaryota; kingdom Metazoa; phylum Arthropoda; class Insecta; order Hemiptera; family Achilidae; genus Catonia; species Catonia carolina. Next base: position 45,063,862 of record JAQMRL010000004.1, read on the forward strand.
ATGAAACCCAACCTTAGTTTGGCTTAATAATACGGAAATAACTTTCACGCTAAACTGGGCCCTGTAGAGAAAAATGCTTAAAATAAAAATTGTAGATCTTTTACTTTCCTATAAATTTGTTTATTTTTGTCGTACTACGGCCAAAATCTTAAAAAAATCGATCATTTTACGGATTTTCATGAAAAAGAAAAACAGAAATCCACTAAAAACCGCTAAACTAAGCGTTATACAAAGAAATAGTTATAAAATTGATAGGTTTTTAAATTCTCTACAACTTTTACTACTTACTTTTTTCGGTAAAATGCATAATAAAGCCGCAATCTTAAAAAAAACAACATTTTTTTTACGAGAGCACAGCCTCCCCAAGAATTTCAGGAGACATGGCGCCTACCCTATCTTGTAGAGTATACAAAATATAGTAACTGAGGCGATTTTTAAAAAAAATTGTAGGAGCCGTTTTTGAGAAAATTGCAAAAAGTAAAAAATGACACGAATAAATTACTACTTCCAGTTGACCGAATTAGATGAAAATGTTCGTGACGGGTCCTCTAGTGCACTCACACGCTAAAAACATGTTTTTTTGGGTTCGGGGGTCTGAAAACGTGTATATTCTGTGAAAATTCGATTTTTCCAAATCAACATGAAAACAATACTTTCCTTCCTATAATATTCATATTGGCAAGAGAAAGTAAAAATTAGCCCTATTAAAAAATTAATTTATCACGGATATTTATTATTAATAATACACAAAAATAGGTAAAAACCTTACTTTCTCAACGATATATGTGCGGTGTTTCTTTTTGTTTTAATTTCATTGTGAATGAAGTACGTTTGTTTTTATCTTTAGTCACTTATAGAAAAGTGAAAAATAATACAACACGGAGTCGTATAGAAAAGATAATAAGAAAAAAGAAAAAGACACTTACGTAGAGAAAAGCGGCGGGAAAATTGGAAAGGGTCACAATAGCTTTGTTTACCCAGAATTAATTGACTTCGATAATAATCAGAGCTCGCACCTAAGAATTGTTAGGTTTAAAAGTTATAATACTGCTGTAGAGATTGCAATGTATTTCCAGTTTATTTAAACTGTATTTTTTCCTCTACCTACATTCAATGAAAATTATCTCTATGTTTTCCACCCCACGGAGTTACATAATAATATTTCAACCTATATATTATTTTCATTAATTTCATCTCCATTACTACAAAATTTCTTGTGTATGCCTACATTCTCTTCGCTCTTACTTTTATAAAATAATTATCACATTTTCATTCATTTAATAAAATTTTCTTATTTTATAACCATTTTTTTGTCATTTATTTCATCAATTTGATGTAATGTAACACAATCGTAAAAGTAATTTTATTTGCTTGTAATATTACCAAACCATTTAATAATAAAAGAGATTATTAGAAGTGTATAATAATCGTCAGCGACGGAACTATCAGATACTATTTTATGTTTTGTAAAAGAATAAACGTTCTCAGAAACTAAAGTACATATTTACAAAAGAAAATAATTATTTAAAAGACTGGCGTGTGTGAAACAGACTAAAAACGCGTTAGTTTGTTACTTTCTCTTGCCTATACGAATATATAGGAAGGAAAGTATCTGTTGTTTTCATGTCGATTTTTCGAAATCAAGTTTTCACTGGATATACACGTTTCCAGACCCCCTGAACCCAAAAAACATGTTTTTAGCGGTTGGTCTGTGTGGGTGTGAAAAAAATATCTCAAGAACGGAACATCGTACGAACTTTAAACTTGAAACTTAAGTTAGATACCCCTAGAGGACCCGACTCGAACATTTTCATCAAAATCGGTCAACCGGAAGTAGTAAATTATTCGTGTCGTTTTTAATTTTTTGCGATTTTCTCAAAAACGGCTCCTACGATTTTTTTCGAAAAATCGCCTCATTTAATACAATTTTTATGCTCTACAAGATAGGGTAGGCGCCAAGCCTGCTGAAATTCTTGGAGAGGCTGTGCTCTCGTAGAAAAAACGGTTTTTAATTTTAATAAAATTTAAAAGATCTAAAACATTTATTTAAAATTTTTTTCTCTACAAAGCCTGGTTTAACGTGACGAGTGATTTTCCGTATTTTTAAGCCAAACTGAGGTTGATTTTAATTTTGCGTCTATCTCTCATGATTAAAATTAGGTTATGTTTTTATGGTTAATTTGTTTGCTTATTTTTGATGTTTGATTACTAATTTTTGGTTATATTGCTCATAATTTGCATTACCAAGAAAAGTCGTGTGAGTGTTTCACACCAGATTTTTTAGTGTTGCAACAGAGCTGGCTGATGACGTAAGTATAGATATTTACAAATCGTCATAAACAACGTAAGTCAAAAAGACGTTATCAATACAACGGAATAAATACTTTATCTCTACATTTTTGAAAAAAATCCTTGACCCAAATCTCTGAGTCGTAAATGGATGAAGTTTCAACAAAAGAACGGAAGATTTTCTTCTTCCATCTTTACAAACAAAAGAAGAGAATAAAGCAGATAATAAAAAAAATCAACCGATAATAAATGTTGGTTGATAAGCACTACGTTTAGAAGATAAATCATTAAAACATTTAGAAATATTTTTTTTTTAGTCAGCAGCCGAAAGGCTGGTTTTATTTTAACCCCTCAAGGCTTTACCAAATACAAAGAGGTGTGACGTGGTTTAAAATTGCCAATTGAACATTGAATGGAAAATGTTACCGGGCTGTTTCGAAATAGACTCGTTACGGGACCGGTTTTGAATTACGTTTATAGTGCGGTGCGTACGGGTGGTAGTAACTAATTGTGGACATTCATTTTTACTTTCTCTTGCCTATATGAATATATAGGAAGGAAAGTATTGTTTTCATGTCGATTTTTAGAAATCGAGTTTTCACCGGATCTATATGTTTTCAGACCCCCTGAACCCAAAAAACATGTTTTTAGCGATTGGTCTGTGTGTGTGTGTGTGTGTGTGTGTGTGAACAGAATATCTCAAGAATGGAACTTCGTACGAATTTGAAACTTGAAACTTAAGTTACATACCACTACCGGACCCGACACGAACATTTTCATAAAAATCGGTCAACCGGAAGTAGTAGTTTATGCTTGTAATTTTTAACTTTTTTGCGATTTTCTCAAAAATTGGTCCTACGATTTTTTTTTAAATCGCCTGGTTTACTCAATTTTTTATTCTCTACAAGATAGGGTAGACGTCATGTTTGCTGAAATTCTGGGTGAGGCTGTTTTCACGTAAAAACATAGTTTTTTTAAGATTACGGCTTTAATATAAATATAGATATATATTAATATATATATTTTGTTTTATTATAGATATATATTTAATATATATTTTAATATTTTAGCGCAAACATTTTGGTAATAAAAGTTGTAGAAAATTTTAAATTCTACAACTTTTATTTCAAACATTTTTTTGTAGGTATAATGCTTAGTTTAGCAGTAATTAGCGATTTTCTGATTTTTTCTCACGAAAACGTGTGAAAAATCGATTTTTTTAAGATTTCGGCCTTAGAATGCATTTTACGACAAAAGTGTATAAAATTTAATTTATAGGAAATAAAAAGATCTACAACTTTTATTTAAAGCATTTTTCACTAAAGAGCCTAGTTTAGCGTGAAAGAGTGATTTTCCGTATTTTTAAGCCAAACTGAGTTCGATTTTCATGTTGCGTCTTTCACTTAAGATTAAAATAAGGTTATGTTTTTGAGGTTAGTTTTTTTGTTTATTTCTAATGTTTTATTACTATTGTTAGGTTTATTGTTAATTATTTGCTCTGGCAAGAGAAAGTTGTGTGAGTGTTTCACACCAGATTTTTTTGATTGTTAAGTGACAATTTTACTTGTAGTCAAGTTTAGTTTAAGCTTAAGTTTTGTAATTAATTTAATTGAAGTAATCTAACTGCATTAGTATGTTAGTATTGTATAGGTTTAGTAATTAATTGTGTCAATAGAAAATAATATTTTTATAAATTTGTTTATATTCAGATCCCGAACGAACCTAGGATTTGATACAATATTTTATTTTAACAAATATAATACAAGGAAAGTAGGAAACGTTCAAACGTTAATAGATGACAGAAATGGTTAATATTTTTATTATTTGTAGAACAAGTAACAAATATTATATTACAAAGCAAGATATTTAAGGGAAACGTTTAAAAAAAAGCGTGAGACAGTTCAGCTGTTGCATTTCTTATTAGATAGCAAAGTACAGAAGTAAAGCTGCACGATTTCTGAATGCTAATTCCCACATTTCTGATTCAACTCCTCAAACCCCCCCCCTTATCTAAAGATTTTTTCACCAACTAATTCGTTACAACCTTGACAACACCAAAGATAATTATCTTTATTTTTTATCACAAAGCTTCACCTTATTTTTCCCGAAAACTTTTCATGAATCTGCTGTACCTCATGATTAAGTATTTATGAAATTATATAAGAAATATTTTATTAAATTTTTCATATAATTTAAAACTCGTACCATAAATTATCTTCTAATTATTTCCTTTCTATGTAGAAAAATATGTTATCACGATAGAATTCAAAATCAACTTTTATGCTTACATTTTACGTACAGAATAAATACGACGATTTAAAAATTCCGACAGTGAAGGAGCTAACCGCGTCCTTGTATAGTAAATTTCACGAGCGACTAGATGTCCATCCAAACCAACTAGCCCGTGATCTAGCTACAAGGAACTTTCCACCTGTGCGACGTCTAAGACGAAAATGGAGTAGAGACCTCTTGGTCTAAATAACGGATAATACCCATAGTTACAAATGGAGAATGTGCCACTGGGTACCTCTTCTCCTTAATGCGAAACTCCCCACCACCATTTAAATATCATTTACGGAAATTGTGCAGCTCAATGTACAGTACCGTAATAAAAATTCAAGATAAAAAAAAAGAATAAATACTTTGTATATTTTATTAGCCTGTAAGGTTGACACCCTAAAATGATAAAATTGGTAAGGTGTCTATAGGTCTCGAACTTAACATAATTTTTAGTTCTCAAGACACGTGTCTACGTCGACAAAATTAATTTGCTATCTATAAACTTTTAACTTTCCCATGCCATTCGTGAAAAATAGGTTAGGAAAGTTATATTTCCATGTCAAATTTTCGGAATCAAATTTTCACCGGAAATACACGTTTTCATGTTCCCGAGCCCTTCTTTTTACAACCTAATTTTTAAAAAAATTAGGTTGCAATACGTTATAATTAAAATTTAGAAAAAACCTCCAAAAAGAAGTGTCTAAGACATTTCTTTTTCAAGCAAAAGATCTTAAATAAATATTTTAGGCAAGAATTTCTTTAACAAAAGGGTGGGAAGTATTAGTTACCACAACAGTGAACGTAATAAATTCTGCCTTCTAGCTTCTTTTCAGCCTTCGAACCTGTAAGTTAAAGTTATCTGGAAGATGTAAAGAAGATAGAATTCTTATTAAAGAATTTGTGCGAATAAAAGTTTTTTCAAGGATTTTTTTTGTAAAATTTTTGATGTAATTCATGTTCGTAGGTCATACCTATAATTAATTTAAAAATAAATTATATGTCATTCCATACTTACAGTGTAATGAATTTGGTGAAGTTACAGATAACAAAAGTTTTTGGATATTAAAAACTCTACAACTATTGTTAAACATCATTCTTGTATATTACTTCGTTTTATAGCAGTTAGTAATTTAAATGAACTGCTCAACAAAATTAGTCATTTTCTTTACATTGACACGAGAAAGTCGCGTGAGTGCTTTACACCAGATTTTTATTTACTAAAGCTGTTGAATTCGAAAAACCTAAACCTCTAAGTAGAAATGTCAGTAATAACGGCAATACATGTATGAATTAATTAATTTGTAACGGTCCTGAAATATGTAGGTTACTATTATTTTATTTACTGCGTTAAAACTGATAGGATAAAATAACAATAAAAAATAATTTTTAATTATTCTATTCATATTTTTAAATTTTATTTCGTTTATTCTGTGTTGTATAATCTTAATCACTAGATGATGTTTTTACAAGATCAAAAAAAAACACCAAGAAAGTTCATAACGTAAACTTTTGCCCATAAAGGGCAGGTGGAGTGTTATATTAAATGCACTCGATCTGCTGATTCCAGGGCTAAAAAAATAGTTCTGTTTCTTAGCACATAGTCAGCCAATTACGTGACTGAACTATTTAAAAACAGAAGAGGTAGAGATGTAAAAGACACTAATCAGAGTTATCTCCTCTGAAAGTAATGAATTTCACTATACAGCCAGACCCTGTGGTGAATGAAGTGAAGGTGTCATTTGCAGGGTGGAAAAACGGTCCTTTTCGGAGGGCCTGGCATGCTAATAAGCATACTCTTTCAACTCAGTGAGGAAGGCGTTGGTAAACCATCTCACTCCTCCTTTTTACTTAGTAAAACCTCTAGAGGTTCAAACCAGCTGTTGACCTGAACAACAACATAAACTTGTGGGTGTTAGCCGATGGGCTACAAATTTCTTTTTAAACCTGTCTAAATAAGGTTTATTTAAGTTAAATATTATATTGTCTGGAACCTTCTCACATTGGGTTTCAGTAGATTAAATATGTGTGTAACTGATTGTCCTACATTACGCTTTGTTTTTGTAAAAACAACTAACTAGCTTCTTTATAGAAGTTTTTCAATTCCTACCAATAAAATTATTATATCGGTTGGAAAATTAAGAGCTTTTTTAAATTTTTGGTGACATATAAAAAATGGACACATTAATGTATAAATAAACGCCCTAATATTTTACAGCTATTTAATTTCAGGTGAATTTAAAGGAATGTATGGAATAATATTGGTACAACTAACTTAATGTTTTATATATTAGTTACTAAAAACAAAATAAAATCATGATGGAATAAGAATTTAAATAATTGAACTAAAATTAAAATGTCTAATAATATTTCATATTTCAAACAAGTAGGCTACATAATTCTTCACGAAAATTGTACGTACGTAAGGTAAATATAATTAGAAAGAGAGATGTAATGAACTATTTTGACAAGAGCTCTTTTCAGTGCTGTCTCTTCATTTATTTTGTTTCTCGTCATCGTAGAAGTTTATTAGCAAATTAATGAAACAGTGCACTGGACAAATAATATAATTAAAAACTAATTTAACTTTCATAATGCTAACAGTTATTCAGTTATATAAATATTGAATTATGTTCGGCAATAGACATTTTATAGAGTAAAGTAATTAAGGTATTATCATTCACGTATACTACGCGTGCGATTCTGCCATCTACATCAATATACGTATTTAAATGTATATAAAAAAATCTGGTGTGAAACTCACACAACTTTCTCTTTCCAAAACAAATAATAAACTATATTAACTAACATTAGTAATAAAACATTAGAAATAAATAAAAAATTAACCTCAATAAACATAACCTAATTTTAATCATGAGTGAAAGATGCAAAATAAAAATCAACCTCAGTTCGGCTTAAAAATACGGAAAATCACTTTCACGCTAAACTAGGTAGAGAAAAATGCTCTAAATAAAAGTTGTAGATCCTTTAATTTTCTATAAATTTGATTTTATACACTTTTGTCGTAAAATGCATACTAAGGCTGAAATCTTACAAAAATCGACTTTTTTTACAGATTTTCGTGAAAAACAAAATCAGAAAATTGCTAATTACCGCTAAACTAAGCGTTAAACAACCAAATGTTGGAAATAAAAGTTGTAGGTTTTTAAATTCTCTACATCTTTTATTATATACATTTTTGCGCTTAAATCCGTAATAAAGCCGCAATCTTAAAAAAAACCATTTTTTTACGAGAAAACAGCCTCCCCAAGAATTTCATCAGACATGGCGCCTACCCTACCTTGTAGCGCATAAAAAATTTAGTAAATGAGGCGATTTAAAAAAAATCGAGCTGCTATTTAAAAAATAAGGAGCTGCTTTTGAGAAAATCGCAAAAAAGTGAAAAATGGCACGAATAAACTACTACTTTCGGTTGACTGATTTTGATGAAATTGTTCATGTCGGCTCCTCTAGTGGTATCTAATTTAAGTTCCAAGTTTCAAGTTCGTACGGTGTTCCGTTCTTGAGATATCTGTTCACACACACCAATCGCTAAAAACATGTTTTTTGGGTTCAGAGGGTCTGAAAACGTGTAGATCCGGTGAAAACTCGATTTCGAAAAATCGACATGAAAACAATACTTTCCTTCCTATATATTTATAGGCAAGAGAAAGTAAATATTCAAAATAGTTTTTTTTTAGTTTATTTAAAGGCGCATCGACAGCTTGGTCATTAGCAACTACTCTGAGTTTTGGTACCTTAGCGGTGATTTTAACGTGTTAAAATTTCCAGACCCTAGCCGGGAATTGAACCCGGCACCTTTCGCTTTGTAGGCTAGCGCGCTAGTTACTACGCCACGGAGGCGGTTTCAAAATATATTATTAACCATAAATTTTTGTTTAAAAGGTTTTTTGGAAATGTTCCGTTATCCGGACGTTGGTAATTTATGTATATCTTACGGGCGTGCGGTAAACCAGATGTTATCACTACGTAAAAAATTATCGACTTCCTGTTTTCCGGACGTTGGTACTGAAAGGGTTAAAGGTATAATGTTAAAATTTTCCCATCGTATTTGGGAATCTAACCCGAAACCTTAATTTAAGCTAGCTAATTACGCCTTAAATACCTTTGAGGTATTCAAGTTTACAATGTCATGCATGTGTTTTATTGTGATCTATCATATATCATGATTTATTTTCAGTGATATACATAGTTTTGTACACATATTTCTATTAACACGAAACACGGTTACTATACCAGACGGTAGCGGTCACGGGCAGTTGCTGTGAGATATAGGATGACGTAGCTGGTCCCCAACAACTCGGCCGGTGCGTAGTGACTGTAGGATTTTTGCATTGTTTTTACAAACATAGCGGTTTAGGTATGTTTACACGGAAAATCGATTTTAATTTTAATAATTCTTCTTTTGCGGTCTGAAGTTTTTCTCTAAGTAACTTGTTTTCTTCTTTTAATTCGGCAAATTCACGTTTTAAGAGATCAGTTCCTCTGACTGCGCAACATTCAAATATGGCGGTTCTATATTAAAACGAGGCCTAACTTCCTCTACGGCTATCCCTTCATTTTGTGAACTGCCTGTGTTGTAATTGGATGATGAGTTTAAAATATCATAAACTTCCTTACGAGCGTATCATTTCTCTGCTCGATTTTTACGTTTACTTCAAGCCGGGTTTACCTGACGTAGAACGGCACTAAAAATCGGCAAATTTAAATGTTGAACTGAATTCGTCTTTAGAACTCGTTTTAATGGAAGATATAGTAACTCGGACTTTAAATCGCGTTCATAATCCGATTCGTCAAAATGTAGATTCCACTAAATACACGCGACCACTATCAGCAGAAAATGAATCGGCCCGCTTGCAAGCATTTATCCACTTCAATCTAGTTTCAATGGTCTTTGGAAAACGGTGAAACTTACAATGCGCAACTCCTTGGTGTCTATCGTGATTAGAACACTTAGCAATCGCACAACACACCATTATTAAAGACTAGTAAAGTATTACAGACCGTATTAAGACTAATTAACAACACAGACCGACATCGTGCGTCGGCTGTCGGTGACCAGTGACGTCATGGGACGGGGCTTGTCACTGAGCATGTTGTTGATGATCCCTACCGTCTAGTAAAGTAACCGTGATACGAATTATACTTGTATCATTTAAAGTAGATTGACGACGATTTCAAAAATAGCACATTTATTAGGACAATTCAAATATAAAAATAAAAATGGAATGAATGCGGTAGGTTGATGAAATGACTCAAGATTATGACAGTAAACGTGATGTCATTTAACATTTTTATTGTACAAAAGTCTTTTCAGTTGAAAAGTACGTGATGATCGTACAATCGTCAGGTTTATTAGTCTTCAGATTTTATATCGCTGAAGAGAAATTGTACGATAAAAGGGGCAAGACAAATAAAATAACTTTTCTATGTTAAGTTACTAGACAGAAAAATGAATTATCTATACCGATCTTCTAATTGTTTTTCTAACCTAATTGTTAACAAAATTTTGTAACTAAAACGATGTTCATGTATAAAGAAAACGTGCAGTGTCTTGCGAAGTACATTACAGGTAACCCGATAGGTTATTCTAGTACCTAAATTGGGAAGAGTAAAAAATAGTTTGTTTCTTATCACATGTTCAGCTAATTATATGACTCAATTGTTTAAGAACAGAAAAGGTAGAGGTGTAAAAGACACTAATCGGTTCTCTTTAAAACCATGTAATTTTTTTAAAAATCCGTTCAGTAGAACTCTGTATTTAAGGACAAACATGTGCATTTAGTTTTACTATTTGGGGGTCGCGGAGGAAAAAAGATTGAGAATCACTGATATTTATATTAATCGTTATCAACATGACTCGCTAGTGACGCTTGACCGTACGGTACAGGCCAATGCCATGACAATCTCATTCTTCAAACCGTTTTCTCATTTATTATCTATTTACATCAGTTCTAAAGTTAAATTTTTTTTTTAATCCCTAATGTGTGTACGTTGCAATCTGTTCAATTCAGAATAATAAGCAACCCCATGACTCAATGAGATGAGGATGATGTGTATGACGTGTAAATGAGTTGTAGTCTTGTACAGACTCAGGCCGACCATTCCTGAGAGAGTATGGTTAATTGAACCCCAACCATCAAAGTACACCGGTAACCACTGTCTAGCACTCAAATCCGTATAAAAGTAACTACCTTTACTAGGATTTGAACCAGGAACATTCATCTCCGAAAATCAGCTGTTAAACAGCTGATTTTGGCGACGACTTTACCTCTAGGCCAACCCGGTGGGTTGAAGTTAAATTAACAATAAAAATTTAATGCTATATGATTTAAAATTGATTAATAAAGTATCAGTTAAACTATTTTTACATTAACATAATTCTTGGAGATTCCTGGATTCCTCTTTGTAACTTGTAGAAAATAAAAATATTTAAATGAAAATTTTGTTTGAATTTCAAACAAAATTATTTTAATATTTAGAGATATCTCATGACAAATAAGATCATGGTTAGGTTACGAAATAAAATATTTTATAAAAGTCTTAAATTACATAGGTTATTATAATAGTGATAAATCGGAGTAGGTTATAGGTTCCATTAGATGGATGATATTACTTTGGTGAAGCGTAATAGCCTCAAATCCGGCAAACTTTACTAAACGTCAAACGTTAACTGGAACATTAAGGTCGACTTACAATCTTGCCAATTTATGAAAAGATTACTGACCAACCCACGTCTTCGTCATCACTATATTAAGGGAATAAAACAGATAATATATAATATAAAGGAGGGTAAATTTAGAAGATGAGAAAGGAGCTACGATGAGGAGTGGCTTTAGAATGGCATTCCTTGACGTTACCCGGACCCTAATGAGAGTCCCGGATATTGTTTAGCAATTTCGGGAGTGGCCTGTGACAGCGGCTGTCGTCAGATGTGTTAGGAAGGTGGGCGCGACTAACAGAAACAGGCGTGGGTAGGTGGGTAGAAGGAATCTTATCACCATTAGTGGTGTCAAGCGAACGTGACGAGATTGCAAAGCTGGGGTGTCCCTTAAACTCCTTATAGTTCTCAAGACGTTCTAGCTACAACATGTTCCCTTTTCATATCATAATAATTCGATATATTTTTTTTATATAATACGAAAGCCATTCTAATCTCGTTAGATATTTCCCTTTTCAAAGCATATTTTTAAAATTATAAAAAACTCATTTGTTACCCACGTATTGTCATTGTCTAAACAAAAATCATCAATTTTTGTATCATTCTATAAATTTTTCTGTAAAATATCTATAGTAACTTTTATTTTAAAAGAACATCCCGATTTTTTATCTTATTTGCTATACTGTTTTTTCGGTGTAAATTTTTACACGTAAACCCATAGTACTTTTTATGTAAGACTTATCAGCTGATCACCAAAGAAAGTCAAAAAACTCACCCGTACTGAGTTACTTAACGGTTCAAAGTGACTAATTACAAGCTAAATTACTCTGGCCCAAAGATCTGGCTGATTTTTTTTAAAAAATAGTACACTGAAATTATTTATTGCTGCTCAATAATAAATCAATCAACATTTGACTATTTATCTGTGAAAAGGAGAGAGTTGGTGAAGAGGCGCAAAATTTGGGTGTATACGAGGGGGTACCCAAAAGAAACCGGAATTATTTTTTAAAACTATTTATTTTTAATTTTTTTACAAAAGAACCTTATCCCCTTCAAAATACTCTCCATTACAACTAATACATTTGTCCCACCGGTGCTTCCACTATTCAAAACATTTTTTGTACTCCTCTTCAGTGATGGCTGCCAGCTCATCCGTCGTTTTTTTCTTGACATCATCAACGTTGTTAAATCGGAGACCTTTCATGCCCCTTTTCATGCGTGGGAACAAGAAAAAATCACACGGAGCCAGATCGGGTGAGTACGGTGCGTGTGGTAGCAAAACCATGCCGTTTTTTCGCCAAAAACTGGGTAACCGAGATTGCCGTGTGTGCAGGCGCGTTGTCGTGGTGGAAAAACCAGTCCCCTGTCTGCCACAAATTAGGTCTTTTACGACGAATGCTGTTTCGTAGTCTTCTTAACACTTAAAGATAAAAAGTCAATGGTCTGTCGGTCGGTCTGCTCGTACAATTTCTTTCACTTTCACAACATTTTCGTCTGTTCGGGAAGTCGACGGTCGTCCAGAACGAGGTTTGTTCTCAATCGACATGTCGCCATTTTTAAAGCGCAAAAACCACTCGTACACTTGGGTTTTTCCAATAGCGTCGTCTTTGTAAGCTGTGTTCAACATTACAACTGTTTCCGCGGCGTTTTTACCGAGCAAGAAGCAAAATTTCACAGCCGCACGTTGTTCATTAAAACTTGCCATCATGAAAAACGACACGAGCACAAAACAGCACTAGCGAGAACAATCACTGCACGAGAACAGAACAAGCTAGATCAACGAACAAAATGGCATTGAACTGGCAATGAGTAGCGCTACAAGCAGCCTAGTGGCGGGAATTTGTACTGCACAAGCTTCGCCCACAGCAGAGCTATTCCGGATACTTTTGGGTACCCCCTCGTATTACCATTTAAAAAACATTTAATTTTTTAATTCATAAAATTTATTGTAAACGCACTTATAGAACAAATGGAGACGTATATTTTTTGTCCAGTAAAATTTTCAGGTACATGGAACCGTTAAAAATGTATTTCAAGTTTTTCTGAAAATTCCATTTATCTGAAATTTTTGATAATTTTTCGTTTACCACCGTCGTGTATTTTGTGTACCTGTTTGTGTCAAAAAGGCTATCGTAATGAATAAAGAAAAATTTTATTCACGCTTTTGAACAGAAAGGGAATTTTTTTGAGAAAAAATTTAAATGTTTTTGAAAGAAAACGTCCTGTCCTGTTCAAACGCGTGAATAAAATATTGCTTTTTAATTACGTTAGCCTTCTTGACATATAACAGGCACGCTTATAAAATTCCCCTGAATTCTGTTGGGGAGAAAAAAAAATAAACGACGGTGTTAACGGAAAAATTTCGGAAATATAAAATTTTTAGAAAAACTTGAAATAAATTTTTAAAGGTTCCGTGTAACTAAAAACTACACTGGAAAAAAATACAAGCCTCCCATTTTCTATTATATAAATGCATTTACAGTAAATTTTACGAATTAAAGTAAAAGAAAATGGTTTTTGAAATGCTCGTACACATCCGATTTTTTTAACCCTTTGAGTGTCACACGCCTTGTAGTGGAGAACTGGTGAAAAATACCAGGTCAAAAACAGGCTAATGACACTATTCCCTTTAAAAATTAATTTCATCAGAACTAATAACATTATTAGCTTAATTCTTTCACAGAAATTTACAAAAACCTTACTCTATAAATAGCACCGTTTTACCAAATTTATTCATTAATAATTTATCTTCATTTGCTAAAATATCTTCATTAACTTACCAGAAATTTTATTTTATGTAATTATGATTTAAACTAAAAATATTTTTACAATCGCGTGTTATTTCATTTTATAGACAATTTTGTTCTGATAGATTGATATATAGAACAACACTATTTAAAATTACTACCATAACTAAAAATAACATTGCCACTGCACCCGTACGACGAAGTCGCCATTTGACGTGTGTTTACAAAGAAGTACACACAAACTAAATACTTTGTAAAATAGACGTAACTAAATAACAGCAAAATCTATTGACATACAATGAAAGTTCAAACTTTACACTATTAATAAAGCCAAAATTCAACACATTCTACTGGTGTAAACGGAAGTTATAGCCATTTACGCAACAGTTTACCGATATCCGATCTGAGTGGATCTGGCACTTTTCAGAAGACCTCACATCCGACATCATCGGATCCTGGCACTCAAAGAATTAATTTCTTTGATATTATTTATGGATTAAAACCAATCAAACATTTTTTAAATTTATTTTTAAGTCGCATTAATAACTAGATTAGTGACTACATTGGGTTAAGAAAAAATAGGTTTGAAAATATAATAATTTTCCAAACCCTATTCAGGAATCGAACTCGGAACCTTCCGCTTTGCAGTGCATCACGCTAACCACTGCGCCACGGAAACGGTTAACCTAAAATTTTAATAAAGGGGAAATATAAAGCAAAACCAAATACGGTACATCAATAATATTAATTCTGAACACAACGTACCATCTTGGAGTAAGGGCACTATTGGATCCTTGGCTATAACAAATAAATAAATTAAACATTCTTGAGTATTTTTAATAATCTTACAATATTGTTCTTATTACTATTAAATGTATTGAATTAGAATTTTTTTGAAATTATTAAAATGTGAGTAAAAGGTACTCTGATATTTATAAATTTTTTCAAATTCTATCTCTGTATAAAGTGAATTCTAAAATAGTACACGTTAAAAACGACTAAATTATAACTGCAGGGAAGTTACCTCAAAGAATATCTACAAACGTTGGTATATTTTATTATAATGTTACCATGAATCGAACTACAATTCTCATGTATACGTTAAGTTACCGTATACGAAACTAATTTAGAATTATAATTCAATAGAAATAATTATCTTCTATTCATTTTGACGATTTTTGTTTCATGTTCGTAACGAAAATTAAGATTTTAAGAATTAAAAAACTTATTTATTTTTGTTATTTCAGTAAGAAAAGTTATAATGCTTTAGAAGAAAATTATAAAGAAAAATCGAATTTAAGGAGGTAAACATACATACAGAGTGAAAAATAAGAAATAAACTACATCTAATAAGGTAGAAAAAGAAATGGTCCCACTTAGCAAAGTGTTGACATTTCTCTGTGATGTAACGAAAGAGTTTTTGAGTTTTACTAAAGTACGAGTCTTCCATTTCTTATACTTCATGTGAAGTTTAAAGTTTTAACGAAATGATTCTGGGCTTTGTAATTAGTTCAAAGTAAACAATAAAGGAAATGACGCTCTTAAATTTTTGAGTGTGTTTTATCAAATAGCAAACAGAAAAAGAAGTTATACTAATGGTAATGAAGATCCTGAAATGATTTAGAAGGGGAAAATCAGAGATGATGACGATAATGACGAAGAGCGATTCCTTTTAGATTTCTACTGACGTAGTAAACATGTTTACACTCGCAAAAATAAATAGAAAGTTCTGTTAATCAAAATTACTTGAGCACTAAATTTTAGTTATCTGTACATTTATCTTTTTTAAGTAATGTACACACTATTTTATAAAATTAGACTTGTTACTAACGACATCGGACAGAATTAAAATCTACCAAAACCAAGTAATATAAACAAATTGAGTTTACCAATTATTTTGATTAGAAATTTTTTATTTATAAGATAGAGTTTACTGTAAATTTATTGTGTATTATAAATTTCATAAAATTTCTTGATTCTAGGTTTTACAATTAAAAAAATAATAGCTTAAATTATTAGTTTCAGGGAAGCTAAACATATTAATATTGTTTTGAGGAAGGTATATGTTAACAACCTTTTCCTCGTTTCATTTAGTAAAGCCTCTAGAGGTTCAAACCAGCCTTTCGGCTGATCACCTAAACAAAAACCTATTGTTAAATGAACTGTTAATGATGTTTTATTGTGTTTAAAATGAATTCTAAGAAAAATGCAGAAGAATTAATAAATGTAGCGAAATTTTAAAGAAAACTTATTCACATAAAAATTTGTTTAGTTTAATAAAACTAACGTGGAAGTGGAAGGTTTAAAACGGAAGGTATTACGTCTCGTTTAGACTAATTTACTAACGGAGATTAAAAATAGAATATTTCTGAGTTGGCCCGTTTTTATATGTCATTCTATACTTTGGTATTTTGAGACTTATACTTTATACTCTGCACTTTGTACTTCGAGAAACAATAAATTTAACGTTGTACAAACACATGTATTTATAAAAAATGAAATTTACGGAAGAAATAAAATACACATGTTATAAAATAAAATACATTATTGTTGTAGAATGCTAGTGAACGCCTTAGAATGACCAGGAGGGCTAAGAAAATTAGGGAAATTTGAGAGAAAGATTCTCCGCAAGATAATTGGTCCGAAGATAGCAAACGTACAGAACAGGTTACGAGGAAGAGAAAAACTATACGTCAAAAAAAGAACGATTAACGGAAACGATCAGGAAATGAAGATGAAAATTCTATTTATAGAATGGATAACAAACGGTTGACAAAACAAATTTTTAAAATACTAAACAATACCTAGAGCTAAGTTGTCGGATAAATATCTAAAGAAGTCAGAAAGAATACTAAGATAACTGAGAAAACATAATGGATCAAAGCAAATTCAGAAAACTGAATACTGACATTAAGAACCTGTACGATGATGAGAAACAGACACCGGATAGACGGGAAAAAGAAGAAAAACATAGAACATGGGCTGCAAATGGTTTTAAAAATGTCTTAAGTTACTTTAAGTGGTCTAAAATTGTCTTGTACGAAAAATATAATATTTATAAAAATTAATAAACTTACCTTTATTGAGGCTAGAAGGAGATAAAGGACCTCCCAGTCGACTTGATTCCGAACGATCAGGCGGAACCTTAGGTGAATCACTTCCAGGTGAAGAAGAACTAGAGACGGCGGCAACACTTACAACGCCTTCTCTTGCCACATCTTGAATGGCAGTAGCGGCCCTTGATCCAGCTCCCGCAGGTTGAAGTATCGTGTATTGTTTAGAATCGGGTGATGAAACTGTGATGTTACCTTTACTTGAAGCTTCTTGACGATCAATGTCCGTTTCAGATTTAATATTTGGTTTTAACTGAAGAAGACAAACAGATGATGGTTTATCATGTCTTGCTGTACTCGTCGGTGTTGCTTCAGCAGGATGCAGACTTGATGGCGCAGGATATCCTACAAAAGTGGCACCTGCCGGAAAAGGTCCAAGAGGTGACATAGCTGAACCTACTGAATTGGGTAAATCTAACGATGTCGTTAATCTACCATCTTTACCGGAATCACTAGGAATTGGTCTAAAGGCTGATGTCGGTGAAAACGTAGTTCCACCTCCTTTATCATCAGGGTGTCTTTGTTGGGCAAAAGAATCACCGTAAGTAGATTCTTCTTTTATACTTGCTCCTGAATTTTCATCTTTCTTATTATTTTCTTCTTTAATCTTATTTTTAAAATCTGATTTTTCAGAACGTTCTTCATCATCTTCTTTATCACCGGACGGATCAGACATATCGATTTCAAGTTCATTAGAGGAATCGTCGACTAGTTCATTAAAATCTGGTTCATATCTGGAGGAAGCGACAAATTTATCTTCCTTTTTATTAACATCCGTTGTGGAATTTGCGGCTGCTACTTGAGATTTCTCGGTCGATGATTTTCCTTTATTGACTTGGGACTGTATCGCTGCACATTCGTTATCAATTTTTCTTAAATTATCTAACTCATTAATGTCATTTATTTTACTCATATTCTGTTCCTTGTCTTCTTTTAATTTTTTATTACTCGAATGTTTCCCATTTTCTTGATTCGTTCTATTATTTGAGGAATTTGATCCGGATGTGGATGTCGGTAATGTGTTGTTATTTTTTGAGGAATCATTTCTTAATGATCTACTCTCTTGTTGCTCCCGTAAGGTTATAACATCTTTTAAAGAACACGATGAGGAATCACTATTTCCTGAGGACGCTGATAAGGAAGATGAAGGCGGAGTTTTATTTGAAGAATTCTTTTCTTCAAATAAATTTTCAAAGGCTGGCGATTCATAACGATCTTCTTGTTCGGATCTATTGTAAAAGGATCCTCTAGGCCCTGGCCAGCTACCCGATAAACTTTTCAAAGCGGCTTCTGTCTCACGTATAAGTGTTTCATCATCCACCGCTTCATCCTGATTAGATGTTGAATTGACTTTTGAAATCTTCTTAGCCGGACTACTTCCAGTAACATTACCGACTAACGCCCTCTTCTTCTGTGGAAGTAATTTTTGATTTTGTAATTGAGTCTCATTTGACTCTGTTGATTTTATTGATTCATCACCATTCATGTCGTTGTTTCTAGTTGTTTTTCTTCTTCTCTTTGCCACTGTTTCATCTATATTATTTAAAATCTCTTCTTTTTTCTGTGCATTATTTATATTATTCTTTTTATTAAATACATCTGATATTTTTGGTTTACCTACATTTGATGATTCAATTTTTCTCTTTGTAATTTGGTTCGTTGAGTTAGCTACCGATGTTGACACTGCACATAGAGATGTGGAGTTTGGTCTGTAACATAAAAATAAAGATGAACTGAATAAGTGACCTTATTTATTCAACGATGTAATAATGTTTTACACTTATGTTACTTTCTTTTTCCCTGTATGAAATATAGAAAAGGCAGTAGTTATCTTTTCATGTCGATTTTTCGATATTGAGTTTTCACCAAAAATACAGATTATTTCAGATCCCAAGAACCTAAAAATCATGTTTTTTTTACAGATTGGTCAGTGTATATGATTATAGTATGTCCAATCTGAATTGGCGTATCAACTAAAATAGCTGTACAAGTACATAGTGTTTCCTAAGACCACAGGCTATTTAAACATTTTATCTTTCTAATGGAGACAAATAAATAAATAACTGTCATTTTCTGTCACGCTGTATCAAGTTATCTTGAATATATAGAAGAGGGACAAAAATAAGTATGACCACAGCTCTATAGCTACGTGCGCCAATTCAGATTGGACTAACTATACGTGTGAACAAAGTATCTCAAAAACGGAAAATCGTACGGAGTTGAAACTTGGAACTTATATTAGGTACCATAAGGGAACCCGACATGAACACTTTCATCAAAATCAGTCAACCGGAAAAGCAGTTTATTTGTGTAGTTAGTTTAACTTTTACGCAATTTTCTCAAAAAAAGAAAAACGGTTTTCTTTTACGATTTTGTTTAAAATCGGCTCATTTCCTAAATATCTAGTGCTCTACAAGATGCGGTAAGCGGTATCTATGCTGAAATTTGTGAGGGATATACTACCAACATAATTTAAAAAAAAATTGCGGTCTTAATATACAATTTAGGGCAGAAGTGTACAAAATGAAAGTTGTTTTTGTTTAGATCATCAGCCAAAAGGCTAATTTGAACCTCTAGAGGTTTTACTAAGTAAACAAGAAGTGGTGGTTAACCAATGCCTTCCTCACTGAGTGAAAAAGTGTGCTTATCACCATGCCCTTTGAAAAACATCTACTTTCCGCCCTGCACATGACACCTTCACATCATTTACCACAGGGTTTGGCTGTATAAGAAAATTCATTACTCTCAGACGAGACAACTCTGACTAGTGCTTTTTACACTTCAAACTCTTTGTTCTTACATACTTCAGTCACATAATTGGCTGACCATGTGATAAGAAACAGAACAATATTTTGTTGTCCTGGAACTAACAGATGGAACGTAAATAATTTTACACTCCACCTGCCTGTTATGGACATAATAAAAGTTATGAAAATCAACTCTTCCTGCACTTTTTTTGCTTAGTTTAGCGTTAAATTAGTGATTTGCATATTTTTCTGATCAACAAATTCCAACAGAAGTTGATTTTCATTTAGCGTTATCCATTCATAATAAAATTAAGTTATGGTTTTCATTATTATTTCCAAGCGAAAGTCGTGTAAGTATTTAACACCAGAATTTGTTAACTTTAAATATTAATAATATTTCTTGAATTTTATTACATCTGTATATTTTAAACACAAAATTTTAAATTTCGAAAACAAAATTATTTTTAGACTAGGAAATTCATTTTCCCTTTGTAAACCACAAACTACCATCCTGTCGTACTCGCTTTTCCCCTCCCTTTTCTCGTTCGTTCATTTACCACCAACTTCAAGCTCCAGGTCTGTTGTATAAAATTTAATCATAATAATTAATCTAGACGTCTGCAGCCACTATCTAATAACTTTTGCATGCACCGACCCGAGTTGAGCTTTGTTTTTTCTCGTTCTACAGTTATATTTTCCCTCTCACTTTTTTACCAGCATTTCGCTCTTCTATTTTCGGATATCTCACAGGGGGTGACAAGTTTTATAACCGTTTCCAGCTTACAGGAATGACTGACCCCAAACCTTTTTCCTCGAGTATTCATACTTTTCCCCATTCTATAAATAACAATGAGACGTTTTGATTCATTTTAACCCTCCACTTCATACCTTTTCTACGTTGGTCCCTTAAAGCTAATTGTTTATATTACACATTTTTTTAATCGACAAGACACGATCTAAATAAATTATCCCAGTGTTTCTAATATTAAAAATAACAAATAATCTTTCTTGAAAGTGCATTGAATATAAGAAATTTTTAATGTTATTTGAAGAAATTCTGACGACGATAATGCAGTCATGAAAATTCACCCATAAAACATAAATTATTCAGACGACACTCTAATGACTGAACAATAATCAAGAGTATGGCTTAAAAATGAACGCTAACAAAACTAATTTCATGGTTATTTCCAAAGCAACAATTCCAAAAAATTTAACAATAAAATCTGTGCCTAAGAAGTAAAGGAAGTTAACTCCATTATTTTAATTTTTCAGAAGAACCAAAACATCAAAAGTTTTTCTTTTTAAAAAATTCTGAAGGTGTTAGAATTTTTTTTAAATTTTAACCAAATACAGCTTCTGATACAGAGATTTAAATGACTAAACAACTTTCTTAACTTCTACACCTCTCTGACCACCCACAGAACTTGGGTTAATCAAACGAAAACAAAACTTAGACAAAACATATTGTTCTAACTCTATTGTGGTAAAGAAACAGCAATTTATTCACAACAATCATCATCCTCATCATGCAGTCTTGGGTTCAAATCCCGTTCAGGCACGGCATATTTTCATTCGTTACAAAAAAATCATTTCATCTTTCACCGTCTGCATTAGCAGTAATTGCAGAACAGTCAGACGTTAAAAAAAAAACAGAAAAAACAACAATCAGTCCTATAAGGCCTATCAGTAAGACAATAATAACAAAATAATTCAAGATAAAATAACTTATTTCAATAACGAGTATATATTCAATTAGAGTTAAAAATAGTAGTGATTTTTAAAATCTTCCGCATCATATGCAAAAGTGAAGTTAATGTGCTTACGGCAAAATAAAAAAACGTACGTAAGACAGATAAGAGTTAATACTGTAAACCATTAGATAGAGCATTTCTTGCTGATTTTCAAACTTAATTTTGGCAAAATTGGAGTTAACAACCTTTACCTCTACGGCACAGAAAAATAACACCCCAATTGAAAAAAGTAATTTCATATAATATTGGGAAACATACGAAACGAGAATAAAACCAAGCACAATCAATATGATCACGAATGGAAATGGCAAAGACTACTTTTATGAAAAAAAAGAATTAAGTTTCCAACAAGGATTTAAATTTGGAAATTCAAACCACACTTGTGAAATGATTCGTCTGTTCAGTTCTCTTGTATGGAATATATGTATGGACGCTCAAAAAACGAGATACTATTGGCCAAATCCAAGTGTTTAAAAAATTTGGTAGTATCGCCGTATGTTGAAAATATTAGGATGGAAAGAGAAGAAAACATAAGTCCCACATGTCATGAGTAAAGAAAGGGAACTTAATAAGATTATAAAAACAAGAAAATTGGAATATCTAGGCCTTGTTCTGCAAGTATTACGATAGTCTGCTTTAATTGAGTTTTCCTGTCATCAGTCTCTCAGCTGGTTTTATGAGTTCTCCAAGCTGTTCTATCTTGCGCGATTCGTTTAATATGTACACACCTGCAACACCCTACAATTTGGTAATTTGTTTTATATTCTAACCTTTTCCTTTCCCTACAATTCAATCCCTCAGTATTACCTCCCAGTATTGCTAAAACAATATCTGGATGTCTTAAAATATGCCCCACTAGCCTATTTCTTCTTCTGGAAAGATGTTTCATATACTTCTTTCATCCACTCGTCTAAGAACCCCTAATTTTGTCCACCCACCTAATCTTTAAAAATTTCCTATAACACCACATTCAAAAAAATTCTAATTGATTATACCGGGTAAATTATCGGGAAAAATAAATTCGGTAAGACCACAAATCTAATTACTAAAAATCTAAAAGAATGGTACAGTTACTCGTTTGTAATCAATTCAGAGCAGCATTGTTCAAAACACACTGTTCAAAACGTCAAAATTCCCTTTTTGAGCAAACCTCCAAATAGAGAAATGTACGTTATTAAATATTATTGAATTCTAACAGCGACTTAGTAAATGTACCTACTTTGTTATTAGTAAACATTCCGGGACAAATTAAGAATTTATAAGTTTCTCTGTTAGTTATCGACATTCAATTAATTCAAGACAAGACCAATATCAACCGATATTTATGATAAATGTAATAATTCTTTCAAAACGGTAATTTCTTGAAGACACTTGTGTATTTTCACTTTGCAACACTCAGTTTAGCCTGAAAAATTGAAAAACACTGCAGGTACTAATATAACAATTCGTATTAACAGCTGATAGTTTATTTACTGGAAACTTTATTTTTAAGTATGTGTAAAATTACTGGATGTAATTGGAAATAAACATATCCGTATTTAAAGTTATCCTCTAAAAGTGAAATATATTAAAAGATAAACGAGTTAAACACATTATCGTTTTGTGAAAATTGAATAATTAGGAAAAGTAATTGTTTTCATAGCTCTGTAATTATTCATATTTTTCATCAGGAAAATTGAGGTTAGTACTAGGCTAAACTAATTCGTTTTAGATAAACATTATTGCCAATTTTTAAAACTTTTGCGTACACTTAGGTTTTTTCGAACAAAATAATTATATAGAATCAGGGCCCTTCACCGATTGCAACGATTTTTTTTTGAAATCGATACTTCTTTGGGTGTTGAATCCAAATATGAACTTATTTTCTCCCGCAAATCACCAAGAAATTACTGTCTTTTACTGTCTCTTTGAATTCATTTACACTTTAAATGCATACTACAATGTTAAAATTTCGGTATTTTAACTAATATTACCTATTTATCAAAGATGTATATTTAAATATTTGTATATTTGCAAAATTTACTAAGATTGATTAAAATTGAATTGCATACTACGTTTTAAGCTTTTCCGTAAAACTACGAGTATGATTGTTCTTACCGTTCTTTTTCAAAGTAGGATAAACTACCGAAAACTTTAAAAATTAAGGGAATTCTGTTGGACTTTTATGTGTAAATTATTAAAATATTATGAAAATAGCTGCCCTAAAATCCCAAATTTTAAATGCATTGATGCCCACAGAAAATAAAACTGGAGACTATGATTTAAAATTTCTTTACAAAAGGTCGGTACGTAGCAACCTCGCTAATCCGAACCCTGCTAATTCGAAATTTCGGATACAGAACTGATTTCTAATATCTTTTAACACGATTTGTACTTATAAAAAGTATTTTTAACATAATAGTTTTAAACATAAAGATTAAATTAAAATACAGTAAAGTCACGGTAATCCGAAGATAACCGACCTTTGCAGACTATCGATTTGCGCAGATTATCGATGTGTACAATCTTAGATTTCGGCAATCAATTTACAAATACGATATACTGTAGGATAAAAATAAAGATTTAAGAAAATATGAGAATACAAAATTATAAATGACACCTTTATTTGAAATCTGTTACAGTATTATTTTCATATAATTTTAAAACATTACAGAAATACATGGTTTAATCACTTAAATGCACTGAAAAATCAGTTTAAAATACTCCCCTTACCACAGGGAAATGACAAGATTGAAATAAATCAATTAAATATTAAATAAATAATTTTTATTATAATTATTATTTCATTACAATTATTATTATTATTATTATTATTAATTTAAATACAATAATTTTTAAAGATTTATGTAGAGTACAGGATAGAGAATAGTTATGTAATATCATCCACAACGTCACTGAAAATTTCTTACTAATTAATATAACAAAATAAAGGATATAAAATCCTATTGTTGTAGTAAAAGAGGGAAAGTAAGAAAACGTAAAACTTGAAGTACGATCCTAAAGGAAGATGGATAAGAATGAGGATATGAGGAAAGAGAGTAGTATATAAGGTGTAGATAGAATCCCCTATTCCTTGTTGGTAGAGAATACTGTACCTCGAATGAATACTCGGTATTCTACCTTAGTAAAGGATAACCTAATTATCAACAGAAAACACATTTATCTTCCAGGAGGCCCCGTCAAACACTTTTATAACTTTTCCTTCAAAAAGGGGAGAAATGGGAAAGAAGGATGAACGAGAGGGATGGAATGAGTAGAAAGTAGCGTAAAGTTAGCGTATCTTCCCTTTGTTTCCTAATTACGGTAGGCACCTTATTATTTTCATGAGGCTTATAAAACCGGTTTCAAATTCCAGTATAAAAATTGAAAATATTTAAGAAAAATCTATGAAATTAATATTATTAATTGTTGATATTAGGTTGGAAATTAATAGATAAAAAATTTTGAAAAACATAAATATTTTTTGGTCTAGAGAATTTCATTAAATGTTTTTGTTGACTTTTCGTAAAAAAGTCTGTATTTTTGGATTTGACAATCGAATCACTTGCTAAACTCATTATTGGCTACATTGAATTTGTATAATTAAAATAATTCGTTGAATATTATAATGTTTCAGGACAGAAGAAAGAAGAAAAGGCTACAGTGAGCAATTGGTGAGAATTTTGGGTGCAAAAAGTGCTTCCAGAAACGTCTAGTTATCTCACGTGGTCTAAACTTGGCCTTATACTAAAAAAAATTATAATGTTTTCCAGTCTACCAATGCGTTACCAATAATAATAATTTGTTTTATCCTTAATTGGTGTACGTTGCAATCTTTTCATTTTAAAGAACAATTAGCAACCCTATGACCCAATGAGATAAGGATGATGTGTATGACTTGTAAATGAGGTGTATTCTTGTTCAGACTCAGCCCGACTATTCTTGAGAGAGTATATTTAACAGAACTCTAACCCAAACTGCACCGGTAATCACTGTCTAGTATTCATCCGTATAAAAAGCCGGTCCGTTGGCGTAGTTGTTAGCACAACTGGCTTTGACGCCAGGGTTCCGGGTTCGATTTCCCATTAGATCTAGCATTTTCTCATCACTCTTCTTCAACTGTCATCCTTCTCACAATCTGCATTAGCAGTCATTGAAAAACAGTCGGACGTAAGACAAAAAAAGAATATCCGTATAAAAGTAACTACCTTTACTGGGATTTGAACCAGGAATCTTTGTTTCCAAAAATTAGCTGTTAAACAGCTGGGTTAATCGTTTTAAACCAACTTTTCACCCGCTGATTTCCATGATCTCGCTCCAATTAGATTCCCGTTGTCCACTTCGATACCTTTTTTTCTGCATAGAATAGTTTTGAAAAATTTTGGATAAATAATATAGTAAGGTTATCAAGGACTAAGTCATTTAATTTTCTTTAAAAATTATTATAAAATTAAAACAAAACAAAATGGAACAATAATTTCAGTGCAATCATGTACGTACAATGTTACAAGATTTTTTTTATTGGGTTTAACGTTCGACTGTTATGCAATTACTGCTAATGCAGACGGTGAAAGATGAAATGATTTTTTGTAACGTATGAAAATATGCCGTGCCTGAATGGGATTCGAACCCAAGACCGCATGATGAGAGGCGCACGTTATTAATTACGCCAATGGGGCCGGCATTGATTTACAAGATTAGAGTGGAGCGGACGCGAAATAAGCTTGCCGGTTTTATGGAGTAGGTTTACGCAAAAAGTTTATTTTAGTAATGGCGCGCTCGGTTGCCTGAGCGAGTGGTGGGGGTCAGTGCTGTACCAGCTGTGATCAGAGTCACGTCGCTCTCGCTACATTATTTTATATCAGCTGACCTGAAAACATTAGTCTGTAATGTGTTGTTATGTGGTAGGCGTTAATTATTGTATACAATGTTTACTATCTGTTCGTTGCAGGGCTAAAATAAATAGTTCTGTTTCTTATCACATGGTCAGCCAATTAAATGACTGAATCATTTAGGAACAAAAACTTCCTCCTCTGAAAGTAATGAATTTATTATACAGCCAGACCCTGTGGTGAATGAATTTACGATGTTATTTGTAGAGTGGAAAATATGTGTTTTACAGAGGGCCTAGGATGCTGATAAGCGTACTTTTCCACTCAGTGAGTAAGGCAATGGTAAACCACCTCACTCCTCGTTTTATTTAGTTAAACCTCCACAGGTTCAACCCAGCCTTTCGGCTGATAACCAAAACAACAACACAATGTTTACAACTGAATGTTTTTAACGTCGCTAATCGATGAGAATTTAAATCGCTTAGAACATGTGATTTAATAGGCAGTTCGGTAATAAGACACGAAATCTACCGACTGAATACCGAATTGTTCGCGCAGCTACACCGGCAAGCTTATTTAGCGTCCGCTCCACTCGTAAAAATTGTTTACTTATTTAAGAATCTGTTTGGTAGACAAAAATAGAATAAGGAAGGGTTTTACAAAAAGATTACATGTTTTCTTTACATTATGGTGTAATAATAACAGTATTAAAATGAATCCTAAATGGTAATAATAAAAAATATGGAGCAGGAGCATTTGTAATGGAACCTACCTCACTTTTCTACAGGAAGGTAATATAATTGAGTGATAACATGCACTTAATATCGTCACCATTACATCAACAAACATTTTTGAGCTGAAGAAAGAAAGAGAAAGTCTGTGGTTTGAATAAGGTAGAGGGGTCAGGATCGTGATGTTGAATGGGCACAATTCGTGAGGTATAAGGGGTTAGCTGTGCCATGGTACCACTAGATTCAAACTCGCCTGACCTCACGCCATTCGTATACCTCCTTTTCAATATCTTTCCTCAATTTTTATCTTACTTCTACTCTCTTACATATCTTATAATTTAATGATTAAACTTTTAAAATACTTTCATTAATTGGTCTAAATTAAAATTATGTAGATTTTTATTCAAAGCTAACAATGTAATTTTCAAGGTTATGTTATTGACTACAAGAAAAATCATTTTTACAATAAAAAAATATACTATCAACCCAGGTTGTCCTCCAGAGGACAGGGACTCTTATCCTAGGGTTATTATATCTTACTCAAGTGGATCCAGTTTTAAGGCTCCGAAAACTTACCAGGCACGATAGATAAAATATCATATAAAAATTACTTGGATTTTCCTTTTGGTAGACATCAACTCGAAATCTGTACATTCCTAAAGGTTACCACACCGCCATTTAGAATGTTAACATAATTCTATCAAAATATTAATACGGCAGGTATAAATTTCTGTTTATACCCGTGTTGAACCCTTCTGTGAACCCGTGTTTCGGACTTGAAACACGGGTTCGGCAGGAACATTTTCATTTCCTTCGCTTGAAAATCTACAGAAAGTTCGAATTTCAAATGGGTCAGCAATAGCTGAAGATTTTTACAATTTTCGAAATAGTTGAATGCCAGGTGAAACACAGAAAATTTTCGTAAATCTGCACCACTTACGCTTTATGGATTCCACAACTTGATAAAGCACATCAGTGATGCGGTACATCTTCACGAGTTACCAAAAACCGTTAATTTTCTAAAAACTGCGTTAATCAGGAATGGGGGAAATAATAACGATGGTACGTGGAGAGCTTTACAAAAAGCTCACCGGAATCAGTCCATTGAGAGCTAAGACCAAACTCTGCCAAAAACCCTTCCTTATTCTATTTAATATTTAGATTAGAATTAATCTATGTTTGGATATCGTAGCCGTTATTACTTACCAACCTGAATATTATATTTTATGTCATATCCAAATGATAAAGCGGATATGAATTTTGTCGCGTGGTTGTAACAATGTTGTTGATCGAAGCATTATCATTGAATGACGAGTGGAAGGGTTAACGTTTAAGGCAAATGATGGTTAGGTTATGGGAGGGTAAGATAAGATGTAGGGGTTAGAATTGGCCTCATGTTGGAAGGGGTTTTATCTTGTAAGCTACAATGAGCCCTAACGTTTGCCGCGGCATGAGGTAGGATGATAATTTAGCTGAAGCCAAGCTAAGATCACAAGTCTGATGTCTTGTTGTAAAGGATGAGACAGTGATGGTGTGGAAGAAGAACAAGACAAGAAACAGAGTGTGAGGTTCAAAGAGGGTTAAACAGAGAGGGCGAACGAGAAAGAGTATGAGAGAAATGTGTTACTTGATGTTAAACATCGGCTCATTACATCTTCTCTCCTGGTTTGATAGCAGTACCAGAGTTAATGCTTAAACCTGCTTTTGAAGACCCATTTATAACATTGTACAGTTGTAACAACTGGCTTGTAAAACCTTAATAACGTATTACTATATGTTACCGATATACACACCATGTACATTTTGTTAATCTTCGTTTACGTCATACGTCAAATGAATTTTAATCTTACTCTATATTAAAAAACAATTGAAATTTTATAATTGAATTGTAGATGTTTGGATAAAGGTTCAATTGGATTTCTATAATAGTGTTTCTTAATTCATTGCCATAAGCGATCGTGCTTTTGGTGTGCTTACATTTTTTCAAAGTTCATATTATGCCGGATTTTCTGTATATCTGAAATCTCTTTATTCCCGCTACTTTTTGTTTGTAGCTTTTATTTGTTATCGGGAACTACACAATATTGACAACTACCCAACTTATCGCTGCTTTTCGCTGTATTTTTGAAGTGGATTAGGCATGAGATTGAACAGGGACCCCCAGTAAAGTTTGTTCATGGATTGCTGTCAGCTGGTCACCATACAAAGTCACTTGCCCAACCGGTGTTACTTAACAAATATAGCGCTTTTCTACCAACTGACCAGCTGGCCCGGAGGCCTCCCACTATTTTAATTAAAATTTATTTGAATTCTGAGTTTTATTTTCCCTCATCGATTAAACTGCCAATTTTTATGTTTTACACCATGAATTTTGTTTTTTTTTTTAAGAAGTTGAACAGCTTTTTGGTAAGCCACTTAATACAGAATCGTATCAATAAAAGAAATGTCTTCTTTTCCTCATGGGAAGGTTAAGAAAATTTACTGATTTACGTACAGATTAGTTTCAAACTCCACTCTGCTTCTCGTCCATCCGCTTCCATAATCTTCCTTAGAATTCTACTTTTTACCTTTTCTATGCTATTTTGTTTTTATGGTTGGTTCTTATTTTACTTTAATTATACCTTCTGGGGAGGTATCGAATTTTTGCTTCTTTACGCTAATTTATTTTTATTGAAACAAATTTTGCAATGTACAGTCACATGTTTAACCTCCAGCAAATAGATGGATAATCATAAATATAATTGAGAGAATAGATACATTGTTCAGCTACCCTTCTCTACAGATTACAAAAGAAAATACCAATTTATAAAATATTACTATAAACATTAATTGTGAAATTCAAAAGTAATTTACAAAAGAAATGAGAATGAGTAACATTATATTGTTAGTGACAAGAAAAATTACAAAGAATATCGATGTAAACATTGTAGCATATAAAATGAAACTATGTAATTACAAGCATTAACAGTTTGGTAATTTGACAGGCGTTGTATATCTCACATAAATCTTACACATGAATGTTTTTAAAAAAATTATTACCGCGTTATACTTTTTAATAAATATGTAAGTGGTCGGTCACCATGGCTGTGGAGGCAAATTTAATAATTAAAATGATCATTCGCCATTATTTCTTCGCTGATTTTTGATATGGTATCTTGAAACTACGCACGGACACTTTCTGGTGTGTACATAGCTGGATTTATACTGGTTTCTTTACAGTCATAAACTCAGTGTGCCGGCCGCATTGGCGTAGTTGGTAACGTGCTCGCCTCTCATCATGCGGTCTTGGGTTCGAATCCCATTCAGGCATGGCATATTTTCATACGTTACAAAAAATAATTTCATCCTTCACCGTCTACATTAGCAGTAATTGAAGAAGATTCAGACGTTAAACAAAAATAAAATAAATAAAAATAAACTCAGTGTAACTTTTTTGAATCGACTTTTTGCCAACTGATTATCTGAGCTAGCTCGGAGATAAAAATATGCTCGAATTCGCAAACTTTTTAAAGATAAAATTTTAGAAAAGAGTTTTTAAAAAATGTTTACATATTTTGACAATCCAAAATAAAAACTAAACGTAAAATTAAAACAATATTTAAATAATTAAAGTGTATTTTCTTGTCAGTCAAATTGGATTAGCTAAACACAGTTAATACGCAATATATTCTATATTTGGTTGAAATTAAAAAAAAATCACTTTGAAATAAATGACCGATGGATGAAGATCAGCATTCATCACTTCATCAAAATGACGCCATTAGAAAAAAATCAAGCAGTGATTGAAATTTATTCCCGTAATACATTTTGGAAGTTGAGTTACCTATTTTAAATTACAATGGATTTAAATTAACTACTATACATTCGGGTATTTGAACATTAATGTTTAATGCTTACTATAACCGTCAATAAAACACAAAATACAGTTTAACGTGAATTAGTAATAATATGGTGAAACGAATAAAACGATTCAGTGATTGTTTTTGCTTTTACGGCCTAATTGGACCACTTGAATCAAATTTAGAAATCCTTCTTGTTTTGGTTGTAGGACTCTTACGTTTTTTCCAATATATCATCATACTTTTGGATCTGATCTGTCTGATTTTATCTGTATAAATCATTGACGACGGAGCTCGAGTTTTTTCGACGAATCTTGAGTCTTTATATTTAAGCAACTTACGCCGTTCAGATTTTTCTAAAAGATCTTGTTCTGCAATGTCAAGTTCTTGCATATCTTGTTTTATTTAGTTAAACCACCTTGGAGGATTCTTCCACTAGTTAATTATAGAAATGACTTGTTTAGTTACGCGGTTGTCTGGTATGCTAGGTAAATGCCCGAAGAAAGAAATTTGTTTCTTCCGCATGATGTCAGTAATTGGCTCGATTTCATGGTAGAGTTCAGAATTTGACATTAAAATCCAAATATCGTTCAGTTTCCGTTTTTTATTTAAGCAAGTTTTAAACATTTTCCTCTCCATCTTGAGAATTTCCCTAATTCTCGTTTTAGTTTTGAAATTAGAAATAGTTTTGCAGCAGAAAGTAGCTTCGGGTTGTACTACCGTCTTATAGTGAATCATATCTTTTATAATAAACAATATTATTTATATTTAAAATAAATTTTTTGTGTGAAACCCTCACACGACTTTCTCTTGCCAATGCAAATAATTAACAATATAACTTAAAATTAGTAATAAAACATTAGAAATAAACAAAAACTAACCTGAAAAAGCATAACCTTATTTTAATCATGAGTGAAAGGCGCAGAATGAAAATCAACCTCGGTTTGGCTTAAAAATGCGGAAAATCACTCTGTCACGCTAAACTAGGCTCTGTAGAGAAAAATGCTTAAATTAAAGTTGTAGATCTTTTAATTTCCCATAAATTTGATTATATACTACACTTTTATCGTAAAATGCATACTAAGGCTGAAATCATAATAAAATCGATTTTTATACGTTTTCGTGAGACAAACAAAAACCGTTAATTATCGCTAAACTAAGCGTTAAACAAAAAATATTTTAAATAAAAGTTGTAGGATTTAAAATTTTCTAAAACTTTTATTTATACATTTTTGCGCTTAAATGCATATTAAAGCTGCAATATTAAAAAAAACAATTTTTTTACGAGAAAACAGTCTCCCCAAGAATTTCAGCAGACATGGCGCCTACCCTATCTTGTAGAGCATACAAAATTTAGTACATGAGGCAATTTTTAAAAAATCGTAGGAGCCGTTTTTGAGAAAATCGCAAAACCGTGAAAAATGACATGAATAAACTACTACTTCCGTTTGACCGATTTTGATGAAAATGATCATGTCGGGTCCGGTAGTAGTAACTAACTTAAGTTTCAAGTTTGTATGATGTTCCGTTCTTGAGGTATTCTGTTCACAAACACACACACAAAAACACACACACACACCAATTGCTAAAAACATGTTTTTTCGGGTTCAGGGGTGTACCATTATAAAATCTGTATGGTAACATACAATTAAAAACAAATTAAAACTTAAAAAAAAAACAATGCTGTTCCAAAGACGTGACTTCGGTCGAATAATTGGAAGGAATGGAAAATTCATGCAATGTAGAATAAAAACAAAAATAACATATTCATTTTACTATACATAAATATTTTAATTACTTAAATAATTGATGAGCACAAGATATAAAAATATTAACAATTAAACTTTATATTATTTTTTTTTTATAAAAACCTGATATTTAACATTGATGTTCCCGCAGCTCACAATATAAATTATTAACATACCGTTTTTTTTATTAACTTTAAAAATAAATAACACAACAATAATTATGACTGTTACACTACACGCCAAACTATCTATTGAGACGAACTCTGATCTGTTCAAATTAAATTAACGAACTCCCACAAAAATTACAATTGCCCACTATAAATAAACTCGGTACAACCCCCTCTAAGTATGACGTCGGACCAATGAGAACGCTTCTTTTAAGTTTCGAAGGTCTCATTTTCCGTTAAAAATTATAAGACACGTGTAAGCAATTACTACATACAATACAAATTAATATTATGGTGTAGTGATTGCTTACTTAAACATCGACACATTAATTTTTCTTTTAATGGGTTATTTAGACAAGTAACGAACTTCTCCCCACACAAACATTTACCAAATTTTTGCCGACACAAACATACATAAAAATGTATCACTATTATGTCGGGAATATTAATATATATTTATGAGCTAGCGGTTACATTTAATTGATTGTTCTCTTTATTTTTATAACGATTACTTTTAACGGATGTTTAAATAAACTATTTCCTTTGCTAATATAAAATACATTTATTTATCAGCAACATAATTAATTAATGACTAATTATGTGCGATACAGGGGGTCTGAAAAGTGTAGATTCGGTGAAAACTCGATTTTGAAAAATCGACATGAAAACAATACTTTCCTTCCTGTATATTCATATAGGCAAGAGAAAGTAATAAAAATACGTTTGAGTTCAGTTTTAGGAATGAAATACAGAGATATTAGGAAGAAAATATATTAAATGAGTCAGTATTTTTGTAGGTTTCCGTACACAAAATAATTGTGCAAAGAGATTTTACTCCAGTTTCCCCTCTTACTTTTAGATAAAAGTGTTAAACAGTTAATCTTTTAAAGCTTAGAACTTGGTAAATTTAAAGCTTAGTGAACCTAATAGATTGAAAACATTGGTTAAATGTGTTTCTTTGAGATAGGTGATTTTGCCAATTCTACCATAAGAATGAGTAAGTCTATAATATAAGTTGATTGTTGTTATTTTTAAGAGAACTTGAGAAAGAAGAGATAAGTAAGTGAGAGGATAAACTGCGAATGGGAGAGAGTTGCTTACTTGGAAGCTACTGAAGAGTAGAGTAGCACGCGGGCTTCTGCGGATCTGGGTTTATCTAATTCCCAGCTCATGGTTTTAACCCTGTAGTACACTAAACCCCCTCATACATCGCTTTTCTAAACCCCTTCCTCCAAAAATACCTCCTCTTTCTCATACCCTCTTATGTTCATTAGACTGCCTTTGCCGCCAAATTCCCCCAGCCTTCAAACCCCGATCTTCTTACTACACCACCCCTTGTACACCCCAAAACACATAATAAATTGTGGGATCCCCGCAGTTTATCAACCGTACACATTCCATTAATAGCGATAATGCAAGAATATAATTATTACATTATAAATTATATTGTATATACATTATTATTAAATCTAGTGTAAATTATATATGCATGTTAATTTTTAATTAATGACTGGAGAGATTCCGTTTATCTAAAATTGAAATAACTATTAAATATTAATTTTTATTTATTTTAAATTCGATAGAACAAAATCAACTTGTTAAAAGAACAAGGAGGATTTCTTTCGAAAAAACTAAATACAAAACGAAAAAGAACAAGGAGGATTTCTTTCGAAAAAACTAAATACAAAACGAAAAAGAACAAGGAGGATTTCTTTCGAAAAACTAAATACAAAACGAATACCAAAATAGCTCCGAATCACTTAAAGATACAATAGAAACCTTAAAGAGTCGATAGTTTTAAGTACATCGGGGAGATTATACGACCTAAGACAAGTAAGTGCCCATAACGGGCAGGTGGAATGTTAAATTAATTGCACTCCATCTGTTGGTTCCAGGGCTACAAAAAATAGTTCTATTTCTTATCACATAGTCAGCCAATTATATGACTGAACTATTTAAGAACAGAAGAGGTAGAAATATAAAAGAAACTAGTCAGAATTATCTCTCCTGAGAGTAATGAATTTCACTATACAGCTATACACTATACAGAAAGTGGCTTTCGGAGGGCCGGGAATGCTGATAAGCATACTCTTTCAACTCAGTGAGGAAGGCAATAGTAAACCACCACACTCCTCGTTTTTTACTTAGTAAAACCTCTAGAGGTGGAAACGAGCCTTTCTGCTGTTGTCCTTAACAAAAGACAAATACAAAAATAAAAGAACGATAGGAGACACAGAAAGATGGTCACTGCACTCCGAAGAACTCACTACGCGTACAAGAAAGCATTCTCAAGTTAAGCCAATCAAGATCAGACTTAATAATACTTGGATAAAACCTACGTATCTGTATGCGAATAAATGCTTTAGAAGGCCAAGAAAGCTGGCCGTAGAGAAGCAGGAAAATTTGAGAGACAGATCCTCCGCAGGATCATGGGTCCGAAGATAGTAGACGAATAGTACAGGTTAAAGGAAACGATCAGAAAATGAAAACTAAAATTCTATGACACCTGTTTAAAATGGATGATGAACTGTTGACAAATCAAATGTTCACATCACCAAACATTAGAGGTGTCAAAAAATGCTTTAAAGTATTCGGAAAGGATGTTGTTGTTTAGGTCAACAGCCGAAAGGCTGGTTTGAACCTCTAGAGGTTTTACCAAGTAAAAACGAGAATTGAAGTGGTTTACTATTGCCTTCCTCACCGAGTTGAAAGAATATGCTTATCAGAATGCCAGGCCCTCCGAAAAGCACCTACTTTTCACCCTGCAAATGATACCTTCACTTCATTCACCACAGGGTCTGGCTGCATAGTGAAATTCGTTATTATCAGATGAAATAACTCTTGACTAGTGTCTTTTACACCTCTACCTATTCTGCTCGTAAATATTTCAGTCATACAATTGGCTGACTACGTGATAAGAAACAGAATTTTTTTTTTTTTGTAGCCTTGGAAACTACAGATAGAGTACAATTAATTTAACACTCTACTTACCCGTTATGTGCATTCAGAAAGTATATAGAGGAGAAATTGCTATAATAAATGAACATTTTCATAGTATAATTATGATAATAATTATAATTATGTATGATAATTATAATATATGATATGATAATTATAATTATTATGTATTATTATCATATTATAAGTATAATTATTATTATTTTGTTTCAAAGTCTTTTAACTTTGAAACCACAGATTCTGATCAAAAGCAAACCCTTCTGTTTCAGTCGTAGATTTTTGTGCAATGTGATCAGTATTAAAATAATAATTTTTTTAAAGTAACTGAACAATGAATAAAAAATAACTTAATTCAATATTGGCCTACTAATGTTGTTATGTTGTTGTTTAGGTCATCCGCCGAAAGGCTGGTTCGAACCTGTAGAGGTTTTACTAAGTAAATCAAAGAGTGAGGTGGTTTAACATTGCCTTCCTCACTGGGTGGAAAATTACACTTATCAGCATGCCGGGCCTTCTGAAAAGCACATATTTTCCACTCTGCAAATGACACATTCACTTTATTCACCACAGGGTCCGGCTGTATAATGAAATTCATAACTTTCAGAGAAGATAACTCTGATTAGTGTCTTTTACATCTCTACCTCTTCTGTTCTTAAATGCTTCAGTCATTTAATTGGCTGACCATGTGATAAGAAACAGAACTATTTTTTTTAGCCCTGCAACGAAAAGATTGAGTGTAAATAATTTGACACTCCACCTTTCTGTTATGTGGCCTACTAATGAACAAATAAAAAAATAGAGCAAATTATTATTAATGGTTCTGTAGCGTAAAAGAAAATATGCAGTATTACGTATTAAATTGAGCGCCTCAGGTCACCCAATAAATACTCAATAAAATATTCCAAAAATAATAAAATAAATATAAAAAAAACAATATATTTATTATTTTACTAATTTAAAAAATTAAAAAAACAAAAATTAGCTTATGATAAATTCAAACATTTACTACCCAATGGCAATTTCACTGTGGAGAATAAACTCAGTAATGAAGAAACGAGCTTGAACTGGTATCAATCGATAGAAACCCTATCTATCGTTCAATTAATTAATTAAATTCCATAAAATATAAAGTTAATAATTAAATAAGCCAATATTGATATGAAATAGTAAAAAAATCCATAATAAAAAAACCATCAAATATAAATGAAAAAGTTTGGAATTTGTTTCTCCCCAGGTTGTTAACTCAAATAACTGAGATATAATATTTAAAAATATATATTCGAATTTTTAAAAATGCGCAAATATGGATACATATCGCCAATACACTAATTCTGTGATGTATTGATGTATGAGATAAACTGTCTATTTTGTAAGCCTGAACAGATTTTTTTTAAAAACAAAAGTAAAGCCTACTCCGTTACTGTTAGAAAATCACCCTTTTTGTGATAGACCTTTGTATGAATATAGTTCTGTAAAAAAAACTTCCTGACATAAAATAAAAAAATAAATTAAATAAAACCATAAAACCATGGCATTTCATTTTTTGAAAATGACAAATTAAAAAAAATATTTGATGAATGCCTGAGGTGTGATTGAATGGATATGACCTAAAATCATTTTTAAATACAACATTCTTATCAAATATTTTATTCGATGATTTGTTTCAATTTTATTAATAAGGTATACAATCCTTGTTGAAAACAAGTATAAAAGTGATAGCTAACATTGTCTTGAAAATTAACAAGGTTTAAAAATATTCGTGAAAAATAATTCGCCGAATCTATTAACACGTTGAGGACGGCTGACGCAAGTAGCGTCAGATCGATGCTCTTCCTAGGGACAGCTGACGCAAATAGCGTCACGTACCCTACAACGTTTTTATAAATTTTATTCACTCGCCAACGGGCAGTGTTAGTAAATGTTGTTTAGGCATTTAGACCAATCCTACAAGGGATACAGTGAAGGTCGTATTTTGTTACCTACAGCCGGGAATTTTCGATCGGATTTGAAAAGTGTAGTCAATTCGGACCTCCCAGTGCAATGCAATTATATCATTTATCCACCAATTTCTCCGTTCCTAGCGACTTCTATTTACCAAGAAAAGGTAAGAATAATACGGTTTTACATAAAAATAGTTTAAATTTAACTCAAAAGTAATTTCTGTTAC
Source organism: Catonia carolina (assembly GCA_035578175.1). Classification (NCBI taxonomy): domain Eukaryota; kingdom Metazoa; phylum Arthropoda; class Insecta; order Hemiptera; family Achilidae; genus Catonia; species Catonia carolina. Next base: position 45,101,892 of record JAQMRL010000004.1, read on the forward strand.
TTCAAGAACTCGCGACCTCTATGCACCGAATTTTTTACGCCCTGTACTGTACGCTATACAATAATAAATGCATGCACTTTTATAATCACACAACAAAAGAAAAACCCGTATAATACCATAGGTTCTACTATATTTAGCTGATGAATATAAATGAACTAATAAGTACTATCGTTCGCGTGGCCAACAAATACCTTGAGGGATCATGGCATTCTCTTACTGGAATGGCTCGTCGGCATAGCGACACATCCGTGGTGCCAGCCTCCAGACTCGATGTGCTATCAAGAGACCACTTGGTGTATCAACAACACATTATAGCTTAACGAACTGGAGACTGCAGATGAAGGCGGAGCATAGTGACTTAGATCAGAGCACAGAGCCAATTGACTTTCGTCAATCGTATCCTGCGTTGTCACGTTGTGGTCCAGATGTGGATGACAGCCTAACAAAAAGCCAGCTGGAGTTCGGTGGAACAGAGTGTGATTTAGCGAAGGGGCAACCTCACACCCGATCTTGGCTGTTATTGGCTAGATGTCATCTGCAGTCTTTAGTTTGTTGGGGTATAGTTGTGTATTCTCCAGTAAGCTTGTAAAATACCTCGGTGTATGCATGTGCTAAATTTTCATCATTACAATTTACTGTATCTCTGTCGTATGATACGAAAGTTTTGTTTTTGTAAATTCCCAGCCGATACGCAGGCGGGTCGCTCACATTGACGGCATGAGAAGTATCGTAGTACAATATTCAACGATTGTAGTGTGCAATATATCAGTTTTTCTATGTTTGAATGATAGTACATTATTAGAAAAAAGTAACATTAGTTTGTTTTTACAAGATAATCAGGGCCTGGAAAGTTTTTTTATAAGCTGCAAAAATGAAACAAAAAATTTCTTTAATGAGACGACGTGTCTTATGGCTGGTGGAAATTTTAAAAAAGGCTTATCTTAGACCTACAGCAAAAATCATTAGCGATTTCTGTATCTATTTTGTAAGAGGAATCGAATTTTTGTTTCCAAATTCTAACTTTAATTTCTTGACTTTCAGTTTCTGGTCAAAACCGGAACTTTAAACCTAATGATTTCTGTATCTACTCTTTACGAGAAATTGAAAAACACAATTTTTGTTTCCAAACTCCGACTCTGATTTTTTGACTACCGGTGTTTGGCCACTTACGGTATAAACTGGAACTTCAAACCCAATCCAGGTCCACTAACTTTTTGTGTAAATTACGAATCCGAGAACTGTTTGTTGCTATCTCTTGTAGATTCTGACATCTGGGTGTAACGGATGGACGGACACTGGAAAATAATAGATGATAATTTTAAAAATTCCCTCCAATAAACTATAAGATAGGGATGTCAATGGCAGTAAAAATATTCATGCAAATTTTAATTAAGACGTCAACATAAAACATTGTAAACAACATTTTTATATTGTAAAAAAATTATTTAATACAATCAATGAATTTATAAATGATAAAGTTTTAACGGAAATTGAGAAACATTTAAACAGAAAATAAATTAAAAGAATTGCATATCAAACTACACCAAACAAATTAAAAAAGAAACACATTCATACAAATTATATGATAAACAAACTGTGAATCATTTTCAATAATACGAAACGATTTTTGTGCGAATTCATTTTAAAACCGAGTTAGTCTTTCTTTATAATTAGGTTAGCGCCCTTACACCACTGTTTCAGCTACACAGATTACTAAGTAAAAACGCAATGCTGGCGCTCTATATGTTGGCGGCGAACTCATGTCTTTAATTACGCTAGCGGCCCGCTTGGAAATGACGTATGGCAAAGGGGGTATTTACCTCTTACCCCACCGTACTGTTATTCACCCTAAACTCAGGGAACAACGCAGTGCTGCGGCGTCAAACTTTGTACAGTCACTATCAAAATTTGAACTCGACTATTTCTTGTCTCGTTTACTCTTCTTAATAATTAATAATAAAAATTTTTAATTGTAAATACAGTAAACTACCGGTTATTTGAATCCGGGTTATCCGAAACGTCAAAAAGTACTCAGTATTTTAAATGAATCAGTCGTTTCAGAAAGCCCATCAGTCAAAATTTTACATTTTTCTTTAGTGCATCTTAGAACTAACTGAATGTAAACACGCCATCCCTACAAAAATCACGTAAGTCTGGTTTTCCTTAAGTAATATTTTAACACTAAGAAAAGGCTTATCCTTAAGGATACAAAGTGTTTCCTTCTAATTAAAAAATGAAAATGGATGTTCTTTTGAAGCTTAAATTCTACTTTCTCGTGGAAGAGACCATACAAAGATTATATGCAAAAATCTTTCTAACGTGTAAAACTACTTTTTATGAGAATGATGAAGAAAGTGAATAGCCCTGAAAATCAACATTTTTCTTTCTTAAAGTTAAGAATTTATAATTGCAGAAAGCTATTTTAAGCCATAATGTAAACTAGTGAAATAAATAAATGAATAATATTGTACAACACTACTTTCTTCTGGTCTAACAACGTATTTTACAGAAAACGACTTAAGTTAACATTTTACTCCAATTTATTTCAGAAACACCTTAAGTCTAAATTTTCAATTTTTTTAAAACAAGTGGCTTGTCTTTATAAAGACAAAGTATATTTTATATTAAAGGGGATAGCCCTCTGAAAAATATTTATATTTTTTAATTTTTTTCTAATTGAAACATAATAAATTACAAGTTTTTTAATTTTTCCAAAAGTTAGTTTTTTTGACTTATGAGCTTTCTGAAATGACCAATTCAAACGTAATTTTTCGACAAATAACTTTAATAAAAACAAGAAATAATAAATACTCTTAACTGTATTTTTGTACCAAAATACTGTTTAAGGAAGCTGTACTCTAATTTATAGCACACAAAGTACGTCTACATGATGTTCTGCAGGCGGGAATTTTACCGATTACGAATAATTGAACTGGTCATTTTTTTTTAAAGATAAGCGACTCGTTTAAAAAAAGTTGAAAATTTTGACTTAAGGTGTTTCACTACCTTTATTAGTTCAAATCCTAGTAAAGGTAGTTACTTTTATAAGGATTTGAACGCTAGACAGTGGTTACCGGTGTACTTTGATGGTTGGAATTCAATTAACCATACTCTCTCAGGAATAGTCAACCTGAGTCTGTACAATACTACACCTCATTTTTTGTGCTCAGAGGGCCTGAAAATGTATATTTCCGGTGAAACCCGATTTCTAAAAATTAACATGAAATATTACTTTCCTTTTTTATATAATTACAGTAGAATCTTGGTAGTCCGGCCGTGCAGTAGTCCGACACCTTCAGCCTCCAGTAATCCCGCCCTTAAAATATTAGACCTAAAAGTATGAAACCTCACCCAGGACAGATTTTGTAAAAGATTTAAATTGAATTAGGGAAATCAACTCGACCTAATTACGGCGGATTTTATATTAAATCCATGTTTAGGATTTGATTAAAGAAATGAATAAGCAGACCTTGATTATTGTTAAATGGAATAATTTTTGTCCTTTTATCCAAAACCCAGAACTGGGCCATACGGCTACACTTCAAGCTGAATTGACAACGAAACGTAATTCTCAGAACACGAGCACCCCCACACCACACTAGGCGATGTCAATAGCCAATAACTATGTTTAATACAATGACTACGGAAGTACTCAGCAAACCTTTTTTAATTAGTTATTTAATTTAAAATCACATAGAAATCAATGCACATTCAATTTTTTGTTTAAATTTATAATTTATAGCACCAAAGTTCCAACATATCCAGTAATCCGGTATTTTTAGTAATTCGGCACCCTTTCAGTCCCGAACAGGCCGGACTACTGAGATTCTACTGTATTCATAAATGGAAAGAGAAAGTATTTTATGAATATACCATTCTATATTTTATTTATATGAGTATATCTGTTAATTTTGGTAAAAAACAAAAATTAAATCTGATAAAACATTTGTAGGTTATGTATGATATTTGAATATGTACTAACACTTAACCTTGTGAATATGAAATGTAGAAGCAAACCTCTGCAAGTTAGTAGGTTAGGTTAGCTTTACGTTAACCCTCAAAACAAGCGTGTAAAAAACTTTATTGAATGTGTTTACCCTACCATTTATAAAATTGAGGCAATAAAAAATGATCCACTTCGCTCTCTACCGTTCTTTTTCATTTATCCTTGTATTTTTTCAGATGAAAAGGGGTTAAAAAAACAACAGTAGGGGTAGAGACTAAAAATTAATGCATTAATTACAATTCCCGCGAAAATTGGAATGTCGTGTCGTAAAGGGAAGACGTACTCGGTTGGTTTGCATTACGTCATTTTCATCCCTTAAAAAACCAGAAAACCCTTCCTCTAATGCCACATCCCTTGTCTGGATTCATCCTTCAACCCACCCTCTCATCTTAACCGGCTCTAATTTTTTTAACAAGCACTTCTCTCATTGCCTTTTTTAATTGCAAATGACATTTTTGGCTTTGATTTCATTCTTGACAACTTAACGGTTTTGTTTTTCTTTTGTCTTGAATTCATTAATACTTATTAAAATTTAACCTAAAAAATTGTTGGTTATATTTTCTAAATAAGACAAGTTGCTGGGATTATTTCAGCTTACAAATTAATCTTATCAGAGATAAGCCAACAATGAGAATTAAACAAATTAGTATTTATAGTAAATTATCGTGGCCTCAGTCATATAAATATGAGTTTCGAAAAAACTTTACTTTGACCGGAAAACCCAGTTTTGTCAGCTTCATTAAAATTACTCGTATTTTTGCTTATGCTTCATCAATTAAAATGCAAACATAACAACTACCTACCTAACTGCCAAGAGTTTATGAGGCCTTTGACAGTACAAAACAAAACATATTTATGTTCTTAAAAGAACTACTTCAACGTCAAACATTTAAAAAATCATACGTCGGGTGTAGTCTGCCACATATTCGATAAATAAATAAATAATTTTCACACAAAGTAACATAAACACTAAAACTTATTCCGTTCAAACTTAACTAAATAATTACCGCTAAACTAAGCGTTCTACAACAAAATATTTGAAATAATAGTCGTAGGATTTTAAATTCTTTACAACTTTTATTACATACATTTTTGCGCTAAAAGGCACATTAAAGTCGTATTCTTAAAAAAACAATTTTGTTACGAGTACACAGCCTCCCCAAGAATTTCAGCAGACATGGCGCCTACCCTATCTTTTAGAGCATAAGAAATGTAGTAAATGAGGCGATTACAAAAAAGAAACGTAGGAGCCGTTTTTGAGAAAATCGCAAAAAAGTGAAAAATGACACGAATAAACTACTACTTCCGGTTGATCGATTTTGATGAAAATGTTCGTGTTGGGTCCTCTAGTGTTATCTAACTTAAGTTTCAAGTTTCAAGTTTCAAGTTCGTACGATGTCCCGTTCTTGAGAAATTCTGTTCACACACACGCGCGCGCGCACGCACACACTCACACAGACCAATCGCTAAAAAACCATGTTTTTGGGTTCAAGGGTTTGAAACGTGTAGATCCGGTAAAAACTCGATTTCGAAAGAAAACAATAGTTGCCTTCCTATATATTCATATAGACAAGAGAAAGTAAAAATAAATGTATAGAATGATCTGGATAATCAGCAATACCAGGTAATCTGAACTCCCAAAAAAAAGAAAACAAGTTTGCAGTAAGGTGCCGTGTCTATCTCATTACTCTTAGGTAAATTGATATTTTAAGTACTTTACAGTACAGGAATACTGCATCAATTAATTTAAATTTAAAAATAAAATAATAATAAAACCAATTTGACTTAAGAACGTCAATAAATAATGGAAGAAATACACTAACGCAGTACTGTATTAGAAGTACAGTAACATATGCTTAAGATGTGCGTATAGATACATATTCTAGGCGCGAAAATGTAATAAAATGTGTTCATACTTTCTTGTATTCAGTGGATAGTAGAGAATGACATTCCACCACACAAACTACGTTTATTGGTTCAAATACGAAAAGACGCGCACTAGAAAATCACTGATTTCAAAGAAACAGACACGGATTTTTGAAGAAACTATAGCAAAATTAATTTTTTAAATGTTTGTATCAATACCGTAATAAAAGTGTTATTTCCATAAAAACCCACCGGCTTGGTCTAGAGGTAAAGTCGTCGCCAAAATCAACTGTTTAACAGCAGATTTTCGGAGACGAAAGTTCCTGGTTCAAATTCTAGTAAAGGTAGTTACTTTTATACGGATTTGAATGCTAGACAGTGGTTACCGGTGTACTTTAATGGTTGCGGTTCAATTAACCATACTTTCTCAGGAATTGTCGGCCTGAGTCTGAACAAGACTACACCTCATTTACACGTCATACATATCATCCTCATCTCATTGGGTCATGGGGTTGCTTATTGTTCTAAATTGAACAGATTGAAACGTACACATACTAGGAATTAAAAAAAAAAATTTACATAAAAATAAAAAGAGTTACAGGACTTATTTCAGCTTCCTAAACTCACCGTGATACTCTACCCTGTTCCTTTAAAATAACCCTTGATAATCCGAATTTTTCATAATCTGAACGGATTTTATTAGTTCAGATTATTCAGGGTAATGTTGAAGGTATATTATCGTAATGTACTTGCAATGAAAAAATTATTTTGTGTAAAAATATCTTTATAGCTGCTCTTAATTCACTTAAAATTTAATTGTTATTGGTAAATACAGTTTATTATTATTATTGTATAAGAAAATTATTAGTACTATTAATTTGATGTAATGAAATTAGCACAACGTTAAAATGTTTTTGAAAAATAAAATTCAATATTATTATATTTAAATACACGTTACATAATCATACATCCCTCGAGTACTGCGGCCTTTAAAATATTCAATGTAACATTTAATTACAAAATAGTTAGGTACTGAAACTAATATTTCCCGTAATATAATTTAGTAGTTTAAGTGAGATTTAGTTTAACGTACAGTAACTTAATAATTAAAACTTTTGAACGAAATCAGAATTAACATTTTCACAGAAGCAAGTAAATAATAATAATCGAAGTTCATAACTTACCGATATTATTTATCATGTAGACTACTCAATTTCAACCAGTAGCTATATAATTAAAATTAACAGTAATTAATAACTTTCGCTATTAATAAAATTCAATAAACAACACAATCACGAAGCACATTTTCTTTCAGATCGCTGAAATACAAATACCAGTTTTAACAACTTACTTTCCTCATTAAATTTTTTACTTTCTCTTGCCTATATGAATATATAGGACGGAAAATATTGTTTTCATGTTGATTTTTCGAAATCGAGTTTTCACCGGATCTACACGTTTTCAGACCCCGTGGACCCAAAAATATGTTTTTAGTGATTCGTCGGTGTATGTGTGAACAAAATATCTAAAAAAACGTAACATCGTACAAACTTGAAACTTAAGTTAGAAACCACTAGAGGACTCGACACGAACATTTTCATCAAAATCGGTCAACCGGTAGTAGTAGTTTATTCGTGTCATTTTTCACTTTTTGCGATTTTCTTAAAAAACGGCTTCTACGATTTTTTTAAAAATCGCCTCATTTACTAATTTTTTTATGTTCAAGATACGGTAGGCGCCATGTCTGCTGAAATTCTTGCGGAGGCTGTTTTCTCGTAAAAAAATGTTTTTTTTTAAGATTGCGGCTTTAATATGCATTTAAGCGCAAAAATGTATATAACAAAAGTTGTAAAAAATTTAAAATCCTACAACTTTTATTTCAAACATTTTTTTACCGCTTAGTTTAGCGGTAATTAGAGATGTTCTGTTTTCTTTTCAGCCGTAGTGTGCATTTTACGGCAAAAGTGTCTATAATCAAATTTATAGAAAATTAAAAGATCTATAACTTTTATTTAGAGCGTTTTTATCTGCAGAGCTTAGTTTAGCGTGAAAGAGTGATTTTCCGTACTTTTAAGCCAAACTGAGTTGATTTTCATTTTGTGTCTTTCACATGTTTTATTACTCATGTTAGATTAAAGTGTTCATTATTTGCATTGGCATGAGAAAGTTATGTGAGTGTTTCATACCAGATTTTTCTGGATAAAAACTGTTTGACATGGCACCTACCTTATCTTGTAGAGCATAAAAATTTAGTATACTAAATGAGGCGATTTAAAAAAAAACGTAGGAACCGTTTTTGAGAAAATCGCAAAAAAGTGAAAAATGACACGAACAAACTACTACTTCTGGTTGACCGATTTTGATGAAAATGTTCGTGTCGGGTCCGGTAGTAGTATCTAACTTAAGTTTCAAGTTCGTACGATGTTCCGTTTTTGAGATATTCTGTTCACACACACTCACTCACTCACACACACACACACAAATTGCTAAAAACATGTTTTTTGGGTTCAGGGAGTCTGTAAACGTGTAGATTCGGTGAAAACTTGATTTCGAAAAATTGACTTGAAAACAATACTTTTCTTCCTATAAATTCATATAGGCAAGAGAAAGTAAAAATATGTGAGGTTGTGAATTAACGGAAAAGAACCAAAATGTTTATTAATAAAAAATACAAAACCGCATTTTACACGTGCTAAAATCAGTGGTATAGAAAAGAAGAATAAATATAAGTTAATACTTCAGGGTTCCCTGCTAAGTTATTCTAAAGTTCCACAACTTATTTCAATGGTTGGAAAATAGAGTGTTTTAGAGGGGATTTAACATAAGGTGAAGACGACTTGAAATAAGTGGATGTCTTGAATAAAATGGAGGTAACGTAAAAATAAATGTAGGTAGTGAAAGAAAGGAAGGAAAACGAGTAAATTACTAACGAGGAAACGAAGAATATAAAGATATAGATGTTAGAGGGAGTACAAAAGGTAGAAATTCAAACGGTAGCCACACTAGGAGATAATGTTTTTAAGTAGCGGTGAAAAACAGGTTCGTTTTTAGTGAGAATAGAAAAAACTGTCGGTGGCTTCATTGGGAACTTCCTTGCTCCCACTGCCACTTTAGTAATCTGTGCATTTCTGGGGTAATTCTTGACGCTGTGGAGCCCTTGGCCATAAATTTTACCGACCCTTCTTTTTGCGAAAAACGAGAAGGCAACAAGATAAAAGCCCTTTACAATGAAGAGGTCAGAGCTTCTTGTCTAAGTTCAAACCAACAATCTCAATTTTACTCTCTGCCCTTTGTCCCTTTCTGCAACTTCTAATACCGTGTTATGTATTCTAAAAACGTTGTTTAAATTATTAAAGAAAATAAACATGATTTTAATAAAATATTCTTATAAAAATCGAATCATTTAAATAAATTTAATGTTTTAGCAAACAGAATGAAAAAATTGTTTTTTATACATCATCAAAATACGTAAGTACACAATATTTAACTATAATACTACATAATTTGTTTGTTGTTGTTTAGGTCAACTGCTGAAAGGCAGATTTTAACCTCTAGAAGTTTTACTAAGTAAAACAAAGAGTGCTGGTTTACAATTGCCTTCCTCACTGCGTACAAAAGTAGCCTATGCTTATTTTCATGCCAGGCCCTCTGAAAAGCATCTACTCTGGACCCTGCAAAAGACAACTTCACTTCATTCACCACAGGATCTGGCTGTATAATGAAATTCATTACATTCAAAGGATATAACTGTGATTAGTGACTTTTACATCCTACCTCTTCTGTTCTTAAAATAATAGTTCAGTCATATACGAGGTGTGGCTATTAAATAACGAAACTGACGTTGTAAAAAATTTTATTTTTATTTTATACATAATCACTTATTGTCACCTTCAATATACACTCCTTCTCTATCCCTACAACGCTCAATGCGAATTTTTCATTGTTGGAAACAGTACTGGAAGTCATCATGTCAGTTCATTCAGGACACGTGCCGCTTTCTCTTTTACAGCTTTCACAGACTCAAATCTTGTCCCTTTTAATGTAGATTTCACTTTAGGGAACTGGTAGAAGTCACATGGAGCAAGATCTCGTGAATAAGGTGGATGTTATAATACTGAGATGCTGTACTTGGCTAGGAACCTCTTGACAGATAACGCGGAATGAGCTGGCGCATTGTCTTGGTGGAGAACCCATGATTTGTCCTTCCACATTTCGGGGCGTTTTTTCCTTACTCTTTGGCGTAGTTTAGAAAGTACCTCAAAGTGGTAATATTGATTAATTGTTTGACCTTCAGGAACCCAGTGAAGGTACACAATCCCATGAATATATATATATAAAAAAACAGTCATCACTGCTTTAAATTTTGACTTGCTCATTCGAGCTTTTTTGGCTCTCGGTGAAGTTCGGTTCTTCCAGTGCATGGATTAGCGCTTCGTTTCCGGATCATAAGTAAAAAACCACGTTTCATCACATGTTATTATCGTTTCCAAAAAATTTGGGTCACTTTGAATCGCGTACAAAGTGTCAGTACAAACACTTTTGCGAGCTTCATTTCAAACATTTTTGAGCGGCAAGTGTCCTGAAGGAGCTGACAGAGGACTTCCAGCATTGTTTCCAACAATGGAAAATTCCCATGAAGCGTTGTAGGGATAGAGAAGGAGTGTATATTAAAGGTGACAATAAGTGATTATGTATAAAATAAAAATAAAATTTTTTACAACGTCAGTCTAGTTATTTAGTAGCCACACCTCGTAGTTGGCTGACCACGTGATGAGAAACAGAACTAATCTTTTTTGTAGCCCTGGAACTAGCAGATAGAGTGCAAATAATTTAACACTCCACCTGCCTGTTATGGGCAATAATTTATATACAAAGATAAATACATCAATATTTAAAAAAAATGGAGTAGTAGTAGTAACTCTTAATGTGACATTTTAAATAGTTACTCAACAAAATTGACTATTTTCATGCATTTTCAATTTATACCGCTCACATGCAATCATTTTTTATGAATACTTTTTTTAAAAGTATGTTTTTACATAATAGTTTCGTTTTGTTTTATGAATAGAAAATTTATCAAAAATTTTTAAGATTTTATTAATATTTTCGTTGTTAATTGAACAATTAATCGTTGTGCATTATTGTACAGTTCCATTTGAAGATGTGAAGGTTAAAAGAAACGACAGTGTATTTATAAACGTAAAACACATACTTATTCAGTCTATAACTTTCGGGCTAGTTCAGTCAATCAGGTGGTTAAGAATCATCATCATCATCATCATCATCTGTCATGGTTTAGGCTATTGAGCCTGTTCCGGTTTCCACCTCTTCCTCGGTCGACCCACATCCCTTCTACCATCTGGTTTGGACATCCAGGCTTGAAGTGGCAAACGGTTGTGTGGCATTCGGAGCAGGTGATCTGTCCATCTTTTTCTATATTGCTTGATCAGTTAAGAATCACAATTAATAATAAATTATCAAGCAACACCGATTCGGCAAGTGACTATGTACAGTGATCAGCTAAAACTAAACATGAAAAATTCTACCGGGGGTTTAAAATTTAATAGTCAGTTCGGTACTAAGACACGAAATCTACCGACGTAATCCGGACTGTCTTGCCTATATGAATTTAAAGGAAAGAAAGTATTGTTTTCATGTCGATTTTTAGAAATCGAGTTTTCACCGGATCTACACGTTTTCAGACCCCCTAACCCAAAAAACATGTTTTTAACGATTGGTCTGTGTGTGTGTGTGTGAACAGAATATCTCAAGAACGAAACATAGAACGAACTTGAAACTTGAATCTTAAGTTACATACCACTACCGGACCCGACACGAACATTATCATCAAAATCGGTCAACCGTAATTAGTAGTTTATTCGCGTAATTTTTCACTTTTTTTGCGATTTTCTCAAAAACTGGTCCTACGATTTTTTAAAAAATTGCCTCATTTACTTAATTTTTTATGCTCTACAAGATACGGTAGGCGCCATGTTTGCTGAAATTCTTGGTAAGGCTGTTTTCACGTAAAAAAATTGTTTTTTTTTTAAAGATTGCGGCTTTATTATCCATTTTACCGCAAAAATGTAAATAAAAGTTGTAGAGAATTTAAAACACTACAACCTTTATTTCAAACATTTTTTTGTATAACGCTTAGTTTAGCGGTAATTAGCAATTTTCTGTTTTTTTCTCACGAAAACGTGTGAAAAATCGATTTTTTTAAGATTTCGGCCTTAGTATGCACTTTACGACAAAATTATATAATCAAATTTATAGGAAATTAAAAGATTTATGTTTATTAATTAAAGTATTTTTCTGTACAGAGCCTGGTTTAGCGTGAAAGAGTGATTTTCCGTATTTTTAAGCCAAACTGAGGTTGAATTTCATTTTGCGTTTTTCACTCATGATTAAAATAAGGTTATATTTTTTGAGCTTAGTTTTTTGTTTATTTCTAATGTTTTATTACTAAAGTTAGGTTATATTGGTCATTATTTTCATTGGCAAGAGAAAGTAGTGTGAGTGTTTCACACCAGATTTTTATTCTCTATTTTTTAAGTCAAATCAACGGCAGGTACTGTATGAATCTAAGCTTTGTGCAGCTGCGGGATGAAGGGGACAGACGAAGTAACAGACTGCTGCTACGTCATAACACTCTACTAATCATCTCATTGCTATTCGCTAGGCAGTAGGCTGCCTAGAGCGGAGACATACGTGGGTGTTGTTTTGACTATTCGATGTAGATGGCGACACCGAATATAATATATGTTGTTTGGATAGTAGCCTGACTACTACAATCATAGTACTAGTAAACTACTAGTGCTACTACTAACGCAATCTGTCACAGTATTAGTGACGTAATGCATTCCTTTCAGCTGCACAAAGCTTAAGAATAGGCAGTACAGTATTCAGATGAACTGAAGTCCCCTAGCCGTGGGAGTGAGAATGCATAACGCTCTCACTCGCACAAGCCATACGCGCCATTCCAATAACATTGTATAATTTTACTCATTGTTGTGAGCAAGCGTTTATGCACGCAGTAAACTAACAAGCAAGATAACGACTGTAGTGTTTTCAGATTTGGATTATAACGGTGTTTGGGCGCATGCGTAGTTGTGCTACATATCTTCCTCTCACTCGCTCGGCTATGGGACATTAATTCATCTGATATCTGTAATAAAATGATCTCCTAATGTACCAACAATCAACAATCAAAACACTAAAAATTGTAAAGAATCACAAAATTAATAAAAACAACCGGCAGTTGCGCCGCGAGTCGTTTCAGCGGAGTAGCTTGTATTTACAACTTTTTTCATTGTCGTTTTAGAGATTAATAAAACCCTTGCTTTCAAAAAGTAAATAGTAAAAGAAGAAACGTAAATGATCAATCAAAGTGTTTCGTAGAAACATGTCAGGGAATAATTTTTATTCTACATTTTTTTAAGTCAAATCAACGAAAAGTAGGCCTAACTTAAGTCGTTTTAGAGATTAATAAACCCCTTGCTTCCAAAAAGTTTGTGAAATAGTTAGTATAAAATGTACTTCTAATACCTCAAATATTGAAGAGATTTATTTTTACTTTAATAAATATCGTTTATTTATTTCAAAAGAATTGTATAAATTCTATGGGATGAAGGACTGAGAAAGATTTAGGAGCGAAAACGTTAAGATTGGGATTGATACAAAAAATCCCTTACAAAAACGAAAAGGTCAGAGTTAAGTTAAGACCGAAAACTGTTGTTATCAAGCATATAAATCCTTCATACCTGAATCTTATAAGGAAAACCTACCAATGAAATAGTAGAAAGAAAAGTAAGAAAACTCTCTCAACAGAATAAGAAACTGAAAACATCCCCTCGGATCGAACTACAAGGAGATGCCGTTCAACCCCCTTTCCTTCATCGACTGCTACTTGTTCGATTAAACAAAGATTGTGCGACTGTTGGTCTTTCTGTATATAAATCAAGTAAACATATCTTGACATCTTTTCTTTCGATAATAAATCAGATCGTGCCGAATTCGAATCCCGCTTCTCTAAGGCAGTATATTTCGAATAGTATTACTTCCCCTAAATGTACAATACCGTTTATTTTCGTAGAAGAATACACGTACATTTTTTACTACATAAAAATGTTTTTTCTGGAAGTGTTTTACTCATTTATTTATTCTAAATACTAATAATAATTTATTTATATTACTTAGTTTTCAATTTACCGCTATAAACTTTAAACGTTTCAACTGTAGGCTATTAAAAGATATATTGACTTTCAATCAAATCAATTCATTATATTAATCACAAATTGATGTTATATGAATTGATGGTATACAGTTTATAAGACTTTACTTTGGAAACCCACAGGGGTGGTAAAGTCATCGCCGTGAATCAACTGTTTAACAGCTGATTTTTGAAGATGAGGTTCCTGATTTAAATCCTAGTAAAGGTAGTTACTTTTATAAAGATTTAAATACTAGAAAGTGGATATCGGTGTATTTTGATGGATTTGGTTTAATTAATTAAACTCTTTCAGGAATGGTCAGCCTGAGTCTGTACACACTACACCTAATTTAAAGGATATGTACGAGGGGGTACCCAAAAGTAACCGGAATAGCATTGCCGTAGGCGGTGCTTTTTGTTATGTTTTGTTTTGTTTTGCTAGCGCTGTTTTGTTCTTTTCGTTTTTTATGATGGCAAGTTTAAGCGAACAACGTGTAGCTGTAAAATTATGTTTTTTACTCGGTAAAAGTTCTGCTGAAACTGTTTTAATGTTGAAAACAGCTTACAAAGATGATGCTATGGGAAAATCTCAAGTATACGAGTGGTTTTCTCGGTTTAAGAAGTTTTAAGAAGATTGCGCAACAGTGTTCGTCAAAAAAGATCCGATTTGTGGCAGACAGGAGACTGGTTCTTCTACGACATCTGCACTCATAGCCATCTCGGTGAAAGATTTTTTGACTAAAAATGGCATGGTTCCGCTGCCCCACGCACCTTACTCGCCTGACCTGGCTCCGTGCGACTTTTTCTTATCTCCACGCATGAAAAGGGACATTAAAGGACACAGATTTGACAACATTGAAGCGGTCAAGAAAAAAACGAGGGAGTAGCTGACAACCTTTTCTAAAGATAACTACAAAAAATGTTTCGAACAGTGGAAGGACCGGCGGAATAAATAGACTAGTTCGAATATTTTTTTAATTTTTTTTTTATTCCTAATTTGTGTACGTTGCAATCTGTTCAATTTAGAACAATAAGCAACCCCATGACCCAATGAGATGAGGATGATGTGTATGACGTGTAAATGAGGTGTAGTCTTGTACAGACTCAAGTCGACCATTCCTGAGAGAGTATGGTTAATTAAACCCCAACCATCAAAGTACACCGGTAACCACTGTCTAGTATTCAAATCCGTATAAAAGTAACTACCTTTACTAGGATTTGAACCTGGAACCTTCGTCTCCGAAAATAAGCTGTTAAAAAGTTCGAATATAGAGTATTTTGAAGGGGATAAGGTTGTTTTGTAAAAACATAGAAAATAAATAGCTTTTAAAAAATAATTCCGGTTTTTTTTTGGGTACCCTCTCGAATGTACTGTATAATTTTGGCGTCTTACAAAACACTTTTCTTGTGATATAAATTTTTGGAGTGAAAGACGATTTTTTTCTAATTCTCCTGTCCCTTGCAGATTTGACGTTATTATTTTTTACAATTAATTCTAAATTCTTGAATTTATTTACAAAATCTAATTATGCTGTAATATGTTTTAAGAAGTTTTGGAGTTTTCTTTTCGGAAAAATCCTTTCTTTTGTAAATGCTTTAAAAATACAAAATAAGCTTTCTCTATTGGGTTGTTAAGTAGTGATACACAGGGTAATTCTGTTGTAATATTTCAGTTTAATGTAGCATGTATAAATAGGACCAGTTCAAGGGTAAGTCGCAAGATATAGAAGATATATACGCACCTTGCATTAGGGAGAGAATGAATTGCGAACGTGTGAGTGTGTATGAGTGTTTGTGTGTATCTGAGATACAGATACATTAAGTGTGAAAGAGTGAATTAGAGAAGTAAGGAATGGATGTATGTGTGTGTGTGTGCAGGAGAGAGTTATATGGAGAAATTGTTGTAAAAGTGAGCGTCATGAAACAGTTCATAATTTACCTCAGAAAACAGTAACAGCAGTAGTTGCCGTGCTTTTATTCTTCCGACGTGCCATTTTGAGAGAGGAATTAGCTTTATACTTGTGTTTCCTGAGCCAGCCACGTCTGAGGGGGAGAAGAGTGAAGAACTGGGAGGGGTAGAGGGAGAAATCTGCGACCATATTTATGTAGTCTTTCCCCCCAGTGACTATGACGCACACTGCGTTACCTTACTCGCGATATCACCCCTTTCTTAATCCCTCTCTCTTTCTCTCTGACATGTACATACGTGCAATTATTACGTGAGCTATTTGGTACTTATTTGTACCTTTTATTGTCAAACAGGAAAAATGACTGAATGTGGCGAGATAAAAATGTTGCATTTTATTGTTCCCATTTCTATTTTTTTTTGAAATTGGGCATATTTGTATTCTTATTCAGCTTAACTGCTTGCATATGCATTTTATAAAGTAGTATTTTTTCTAAATGCCTTACAGTTTAGTATTTCCTTTACAAAACTAAGCAATATTCAAAGTACTGGTTACGCGCTATGAGTTGACAATTGCTCCAATTGTGCAGAAAACAGTATACTATCCATCCTACTAACATCAGCCAACATGCTACTAACACGTATCAAGCATGAAACTCGCTAACTAACTAGTCTATCACGACAAATGTCAGTGCAGAGTAATTCAATTTCTGCTGATGACTAATAAAGAATACAAAATATAGCTTAGGCCTAGGCGTATGGTTAATTATAATGAATGTTTATTAGGGATCCATAAATAATACAATTGCTCATAATAGGCAAGTGGAGTGTCAAATTATTTACACTCAATCTGTTCTTTGCGAGCTAAAATGAATACTTCTGTTTCTTATGACATGGTCAGCCAATTAAATGACTGAATCATTTAAAAATAGAAGAGGTAGAGGTGTAAAAGACACTTATCAGAGTTATCTCCTCTGAACGTAATGAATTTCATTATACAGCCAGACCCTGTGGTGAATGAAGTGAAGGTGTTATTTGCAGAGTGGAAAATATGTGCTTTTCAGAAGTCCCGGCATGCTGATCAGCGTACTTCTTCACTCAGTGATGAAGGCAATTGTAAACCACCTCACTCCTCGTTATACATAGTAAAACCTCTACAGGTTCAAACCAGCCTTTCGGCTGATGACCTAAACAACACACAAATCAGTAACAATATTACATGACTGAAGCTTTTAAGAACATAATACGTAGAGGTGTAAAAGACACTAATCAGAGTTATCTCCTCTGAGAGTAATGAATTTCATTATACAATTAGACCCTGTGGTGAATGAAGTGAAGGTGTCAATTGCAGGGTGGAAAGTAGATGATTTTCAGAGGGTCTGGCATGCTGATAAGCATACGTTGTCTCAGTGAAAAAGGCAATGGTAAGCCACCTCACTCCTCGTTTTACTTAGTAAACCGTCTAGAGCTTTAACCCAGTCTTTCGGGTGATGACCTAAACAACAACTTTCATTGTATACAATTTTTACCTATATTAATTCCGAAATCGTATGGCTGTACGGTGACAGCCATCATGATGTGCAAGTGAATTCAGCGTTGTTGTTGTTGTTAAAGTCATCAGCCGAAAGGCTGGTTTGAACCTGTAGAGGTTTTACTATGTAAAACGAGGAGTGAGGTGGTTTACCTGCGCCTTCCTCACTGAACGAAATTTAGTAGCTAAGGAAAAGAGCAAGGGTTCAGTAGCTAGGAGAATTCCGTAGCTAAGAAAAAGAGCAGGGTTCCAAGAAATTATATAGGTGACGATATTCATTTCGATGTAGAAAAGATGTTTTTTACATCCACTGAAGTACTTATCGAAAATGAAGCATTTTACCTGTTCAACTACTGTGACATTATACGAGATTGAAAAGGAATTAGCCTGTTTGAAAACCTATATGACATAAATTATAAATAAGTTACAGGAGTTTAAGTGAAATTAAAGAATAAGATAAGTCATAAAACAATACGCCATTGGGTGAGGGGAAAATATCGTTAAAAACCAACTATTTAATTGTAAATAAAAAATGATACTAAAATTTAAAAAATATATTTATAGAAACTTAAGTAGATAATACCAATGAAATTTAATTGAAATATATCATATACAAAAACAAATTTTACCATTGGATATCTCCGTAGCGTAGTTGTAGCAAGCTAGTCTACAAGGCGGAGGGTTCGATTCCCGGCTAGGATCTCGAAATTTTCACAAGTTAAAACCCACCGTTACTTAAAGCACGTAGTTACTAATAACAAGCTGTTGATGCGACTTTAAATAAACTAAAATTAAAAAATAAAATCACCTTTACTAAAGTTAAAATAGAAAAATATCATAAGTACAGAACACTAATAAACAGTACAAAAAAACTCTAACACATTTAAAACTATTGTAGATATCTAAAGACATAATAAGGGTCTTCTATATCTATTTACAAAACAGTAGGTAAACAGCCTATTAAACGTACAACAAAGAGTAAATTTAACTATCGTGATACGAACAACTAGAGTCAATATTTAAATTGTGGGTTTAACGTACATGTATATAATATATAGGCCAAACCATGTTATTTTCATTGTTTGTTCTGCACAAACTGTAATTTAAATATCATAGATTGTGCAGATGTTATTTAGTTAAATATTATTGAATTTCAGTGTCTAAATTACAATAATAAGTTACAAGATAAAACATAATAATTTTTGATAAGCTTCAGTCAAATCTACCAAGTTTTATTGTTCATATTTTGTCAAAGATTTTGGTGAAACACCCACACAAAATGAATTTATACAAAATACTTTATAAAATTTTGTCAAGGGTTGAGACAAGGGTGCAGTCTGTCACCTACTTTATTTAATATGTATATTGACTATGTTTTTAAAAAGTGGAAAAGTGTGGTTAATCCTGGGGTTAGAATAAGTAAAATCTAGTAAGTTGAAATCTACAACTTTTATTTCGAACTTTTTTTGTATAACGCTTAGTTTAGCGGTAATTAGTGATTTTCTGGTTTTTTCATGAAAATCTATAAAAAAATAGATTTTTTAAGGTTTGGCCGTAGAATCCATTTTACGACAAAAATGCATGATAAAATTTTTAGAAAATTAAAAAATCTACAACTTTTATTTAAAGCATTTTTCTCTAAAGAGCCTAGTTTAGCTTCAAAAAGTGATTTTCCGTATTTTTAAGCCAAACTTAGATGGGTTTTCATTTTGCATCATTCATTCATGATTAAAATTAAGTTATGTTTTTTGAGGTTAGTTTTTTTGTTTATATCTAATGGTTTATTACTAATGTTAGGTTAGAGTGTTCATTATTTGTAGCGGCAAGAGAACGTCAAGTAAGTGTTTCCCACCAGATTTTTACTGAAATGATTTTGTGCTGACTTGGTGGCTGAAGACTAGAGTTTTAAAAATACATACACAATTTTTTCATATTACTGCTTTAGAATAGAGTAAGAGATTATGTACTAATTAGGTGACTGTATTTTAAATAGTTATTGTTTTTAAAGAAGATACTCTATAATGGATGTAGGAGGCGTTTGACTGGTACTAGAAGAAAAGTAAGTAGAAGGCTTAAGAAATGTTGGATTATTAAAAACAAACTTGGAGGGTACATCTTAAAGAGGTAGTTATATATCTTGTGTAACATTTTTATGATCTTCATCTAATGTGGTAAAGGGGGAAAAGAAATTTTCCTCAAGAAAATAAGGGGAAAACAGTAAAAATACTAAGAGAAGAAAATCTATGCTATAAAATCTAACGTAATATTCATTTCCAAGGGTAGGAATATACAACAAGACGCAGATTTTCATAGAAGGCTATTCTTGTATTTTTCCACGGAAGCTACAGTGTATTAAGTTACGCCTTCTTCATTTATATTAGGCTACATTGGTTATAAAATACAATAAAAATAAGCTCCTGTACAATATTGTCTCATAAAACTTTAATCCTACCACCACATCTGTAATCATATAGGCCTCGTGCAGTTTATATTTTTATTTTTCACTTAAACGAAACAGTAAAACCAAAACGTCACTGTAGAATTAAATACTAAATTACAATATTGATAAGATGCATTCGATTCAAATATCTTTTATCAACAAAACTGAAAAATCTTTACAATTATTAGCAACGATATTTATGTATTGAACATGTATAATCTATCAGTGTAAAATATTTTAAAAACCACTAAATTTGTTGCGAAATCGTTGAAAAACGTGATTTACTCATCGGAGCTTACAGTCACTACTACGGTCTTATAATTGGCCCTTCCAAGAAGATTCCTTGGTCAGAGGAGTTTTAAACTTCGATTGTAAGTACCCGGTATTACCCTATAATTGATTTCATGTTCAGAAAGCAGTACGGGAAGTCCATAAGCAATGTATTTCATATGGGAGTTTGAGCACTACTACTCTACACTAAGTAAAAATATCGACTCCACGCCTCAATACTTCTAATTTACAAATTCCTATTGAATAACGTAAAACGAAAATATAGTGCTTTTGTCAAACTCGTTTATTATTTCTGTTTCCATCCAACATATGACATCATATATAAAATTACAGATAAAATTCTATATTTTATAACAAAATAATAAAACACGTTTGTCGTCATTGAAAGAAAAAAGTTATATGATGAGAAATGCAAAATATGTGACGAGATTTAAACGTCCAACTTTGCACGAGCGTATCTTATCTAAATACCAGAGTATAATATAATAATAACATTTATAGCGCAATAAAAAACAATTCATTAGGAAGCGAAAGTAATTTTTTCAGAATTTTTTTATTGAAAATGAGCTTGTTAGACCGAGGTAAGCGAAACTCTAAATATTTTTGCACGTGACCTTTCGGTTGGTGTTGGCGGAGGAGGGTTATTTTATTGGTTGTGCGTGATGTTTTCCGTGCGCCTGATAACACAACTGGTTCTCATAAGAGCTGTACTGCATTCTGAACGTGAAATAGAGTTTACTGTAGAGTATAGTGTACAATGTTTTTAACGAGAGGATTTCATGTAACTCAAATTTTTCGTACATTGTCTTGCACCAGTTGTTTCGTGACGTCGGTTACGTATTTGTAAGTATTTGTGTAGCTCTAGAATGGCATTTCATTTTACCTCACGTAAAATCTTAAAATAGTTGTCTTTTAAATTGTTAATTTTTGCGATATTTAATTTAAAGCGTCTACCCTGTAAGTTAAGCGATAGTTTCGAGTTTGTGGCAAGTGTCTTGTCGTTTGTGTTCCAAGTGAGTTTTTATCCAAGTGTAAGCCTAACTAGCATGTTTGAGTTATAAGAGGCAGCAGAATTTTAAAAATATCAACAGTTATGTAGTTTCGTCTTAGAATGAGCGTCATGTATTTAAACTTATTTTAATTAAATTTTATTTTCCATAATTTAAGCCATGTTGAAGACTCATGGTTTATATGGGTTTGTGTCTCTCGAGTTGCAATTTCAGAATTGGCATCATTAAGGAACTTGAATTACTTTAATACGAGTCAACAACAAAAAAAGAAAAACTACTTTGGTTTGCTAACCAGGGTACCTTAGAATATTAAAACAAATACAGTTCTAGAATTTAATTTTTGACAGTTGAATTGTAAAATTTTTCTTTACTGAAATACAAAAAATAAAAATAAAACTTACGTTTCTTCCTGTGAACGTCCTGCTCTAGTTACTGGTCTTTGCTTCTCTTCGACCTGAAAACATAAAAAATAAAAATATAGTAAATATAGTAAAAATAAGTACATTATTAAGATAACAGTTTTATAAGAAATCGGTATTCGGTTACTGAAAACTTTTAGGTTTTTAAGTAATTGACATGAGATATTAGAACAGGAGAATGTTGTAAAATTCAAGTGTTGGAGAGTTTGACGCCTGGGTCACTTGGAGCGAATGGACAAACAGCGTTTTATGAAGATTTCGATTTATGGTAAAAGAATAAGGGGTTGACCTAGAATTAGATGATTCGATGATGTAACTAATGGTCTTCGTAGTATGCAGGGACTTGGCGATGAGGAGGAATAGAAAATGTTGGAGTGGGAATGGCGTTGGAGGCTATAATACTCGTACTTCAGGAACATGAGTAATTGATAAGGAGTTAGATTATTAGTGATAAGTGGTAGAGAGATTAAGGGATCTGGGATTACGAAATTTAAGTAAGAAATCAGTAATAAATAAATTAATTAAGTAATAAATCAGTAAGAAATCTGTATAAATAAAAATGAAGAAAGATTTTAAAAATTACATTTATATTTGCTTTTGAAGTAATAAATAGAAATTAAAAAATACTCACATATAGAAACAAATAAAGAGGGTGAAGTTACCCCAATTAATAAAAAAAGGATGAAGGGGTTGGATTTATATTCACAGTTATCGTTTGACACCCTCATAAATGTTATATCACCATTTCATAAATCGGCCGTTAAATATTAACCACAAAATTTTGGCAAGAAAAGAGTGAAATGTAGCTGGAAGCTTTTGTTTTTCTACCACACCACAATCACGGATAAAGGAAAAGAGGGTTTTACGTTTATGTATGTGTGAATATATGATTGTATAAATGTATTAGTAGTGGTATGCTCACATGTTTTTACGCTGGTAGAATCGCTGAATGTTAATTTTAGTGGCTGTATAAATACATGAGCCATGCAATCTGATAGCTTTTGAGCCCATTGTTCTGGTTAACGTTCTCTTTCCTAAAAACAGCTGTATCTTTTGCTCTCCTCTCATTCCCCCATTGCTTGTCCTCGTTCCCATACAACCCATAATAATTAAACATAAAACAAAAGACAACCTAATTTTTAAAAATAAAATTTAAAACGGTTATGCTGAGATAATAAAATAATAAATTTTATTATTAAATGAATTAGACCTTGTAAGCAAACATAAACGAAATTGTATCTTTATGAAAAGTATACTGCCCGGCCGGTAGCTGTGCACATAGCGTTTGAGAGAGATAGAATGAAAGGACGGCGACAATTATTCCCTTTTTGAAAAACATCAAGTCGCAATGTACACAGTTTGTATTTATGTACCACATTGTATACAAATTGTACGCAGTCTCAATTAATTAATTAACTAATTAATCATCATGCTAAATCACTATAGCATGATGAATTACAATTCAGTGTAGCGACAGCATTTTGTGTATAAATTTAGGATATTCCTCGGTTTGTTGTAAGTTTCAAGCTTTTGCGTAAAATTTAATTTAAAAATCTGGTGTGAAACACTCACAGAACTTTCTCTTGGCAATGCAAATAATGAACAATATACCTAATATTAGTAATAAAACATAAGAAATAAACAAGAAATTTATTTTACTTATATTATAATTAATAATAGTTTATTATTACACGTAAAACATTTCTCTCAAGGAAAGCCAAGATTAGACATTATAATACTGTGATAAAACGCGTGTGTCTCTAAGCGAGTGAGTGCCTTAGAATGGTTGGGAATTCTGGTCTAAAAGAAGCACAGAAATTTGAGAGAAAAATCCTCCGCAAGTTAATGGTTCGAAGATAGTAGACGGACAATATAGGGTACAAGGACGAGTACGAATTAATGGAAACGATTAAAAAACAGATTAGAATTTTACGAAAATATGTATAGAATGGATGACAAACAGTTGATAAAACAAATTTTTAAGACACTACGCAATAGACCTAAGATGTCAGGTAAATGGTTCAAAGAAAGGATATTGAGAAAACTAGAACAAAGCGAAAAACTTAATTAACCGACCAAATTCAGACAACTAATTACGAACATAAAGAGTTTCCATTAAGAGCAAAACAGAACACTGGGTGGGTAGAAGAAGGGAGAAAAGCGCACAGTGAACGAATGCTGAGAATGTGGGCTGCAAAAAATGCTTCCAGAAACGTCTAAATTCTCCGGTTTCGAAAAGTTTTAGAATTTTTGCTATAACGTCGATGAAAATTGTGCAATCTAATTTTCTGGTTTTTTTTAAATTGTCCACTGTTTACACAGTTTCAATTACACTGCAATTTTACCACACAAAAAAAAAACACAATGACTATAAAGGTGGAATGTCCTGAGGTATTTAATTGTATTTTATTTAGTGATTTTCCGAAAAATGTTTTAGACCAAATGAATATTTTCTCAGAAACAGTCAGCCAATTTCTTTGAAATTTTACTTCGATTCGCTAAAATTATGAAATTTATTGATATTATATTTCTTTTAAAAAGAAATTGTAAGGAAAATTGGACTATTGTAAGACATATAATGTTATATATGATATATCTAGGAAAACGGGTAAATGTCAGTAGAATTGAACTACAAGAGGGTGAAAATTGCTGAAAATGACGAATGTAGTGGCAAACAGCGTATTTTCTGCTAGGGAAGGAGAATGTTATCCGTCTTCACCGCCTGCTCGATCAACCGGACACTGTCAATTTCTTCTGGTTCCGCTTGTCTATGTCCGGAAATAGAATTTGACGGAAACACACCCGCAAGATATCCTCGAAACTAACACGTCTACTATAATATTATTATTGCAAACGTTTTATGTGTGTGTTTGTATGTTTTTACATCTACTCATGCTTATATCTTAATGATAAAGACAGATATAAAGGACCATATATAACATAAAACAAAGATGAAATAGGCTAAGAAAATAAACTGTCAATATCCATTAACTCTAAAAACGAAGCTTTTTATCTTTATTTTTTTGTAAGATACTTCTATGATATTTATTTCTTTCCGATATAAATTCTAGATGATTTTTCAAGCTGTAATAAAATGTTATGGAATCCAAGTGACATAACAAAATGTTTAGGCCCGATAATTAAATTATATTTGTTATCGCCGCTATTGGCAATAAATATAGGTAGCAGATAACTCCGTACAGTCGATGAGTGAGAGTCGTGCAGTGCGCGTCGCTATTTGTTACCGCTGTCTCGTTAAACCGCTTTATGACCGCTGTTCTTATAACCGTGAATTCGGAACACCGCAATTTGGAAACTCCTTGTACCTTATCCCTGCGCAGGTGGTATTCCTTTTATTTTATTTGTCCTTGTCTTGGAAAAAGGGGTAAGTCAAGTTTTCATTATATTTTACTTCGTATATATTATATCATTAAATTATTTTACCGCAATACAGTCCACTGTCGCTCTATTAAATAAAACACAATCGCAACTACAAAATATTTAAAGATCCTTTTTAATTTTTTTAAATATTTTTTGTATTTAATTTAAAACTATTTAAACTAGTTTTATGATTTTAAAAGATTTACTTCAACAATATTCATTAAATTTTACTAAATATTTCATTAAGATTTACCTTGACAATTTATAGTATGAAAAGGTTTTAAAGATGTTATAAGAGTTATAAACTTATAAATTAGGTTAAACCTTAATTAACTGCTTCTTACTTTTTTACTTTCTCTTGTCTACATGAATGAATAGGAAGGAAAGTATTGTTTTCATATCGATTTTTGAAATCGAGTTTTCACTGGATCTACAGGTTTTCAGACCCCCGAACCCAAAAAACATGTTTTTGTGTGAAACATACACATGTTTTGTGTGTAAACAAAATATCTCAAGAACAGAAGATCGTACAAAGATGAAACTTGGAACTTAATTAAGTTAGGTACCACTAAAGGGGATCAGACAAGAATATTTTAATAAAAATCGATCAATCGGAAGAAGTAGTTTTTTTTGAAATTTTCTCAAAAACACCTCCTACAATGTTTTAAAAAAATCGCCTCATTTACTACATTTTTTTTAGCACTAAAGATAATGTAAGCGCCATGGCCTTAATATGCATTTTATGGCAAAAAGTATGTATACTAAAGAGTATTACACATAACAGGCAGGTAGAGTGTTAAATTATTTGTACTCGATCTCCTAGTTCCAGGGTTACAAAAACTATTTCTGTTTCTCCTCATATGGTCGGTCATAAAATGACCGAGCATTTAAGAACAGAAGAGGTTAAGGTGTAAAAGATACTTGTCAGAGTTATCTCCTCTAAGAGGAATGAATTTTATTATACAGCGACACCCTGTCGTAAATAAAGTGAAAGTGTTATTTGCAGGGTGGAATACTTTCCACCCTGCAAATCCATAGTTTTCATCCATTGTTTTCAGAGGGCCAGGTATGCTAATAAGCATACTTTTTCCAATCATTGAGGAAGGAAATGGTAAACCACCTCACTCCTTGTTTTATTTAGTACATCCTCTGGAGGTTCAAACCAGTCTTGCAGCTGATTACTTAAACAAAGCAACAATAAGGACCTAAATAAATAAATAAATACAGAACTATAATAATGACTGGTTTGAGAAGAGTTTTGTACATAAAAATTTTATTCTGTAATGATAAATTTAATTTCGGTCCGAGTAGTCAAAAGAATTGTTTAAATTTTAAGTCTAGCTGTTTTCGTATATCTGCTGAATGTGTGTTCTCTAATTTAAACGTCTGTCTAGGCGTAACCCGAGATATTCAGTTGGTCTGTGTGTTATTGAAATTAATTAAAAAATTGTGCTATTAGTTAGATTTAAATCCCTTAGGGTTAAAGTATGGCATAACATACAGTATGTTAGGAATAAGTGATTTTGAGGAACGTTAGATTGCATATACAGACGGTATAGATTCTGAAGTCACGAGATTGCCTTTTGCATAAAAATGGATAGGCTGTGAGGAAGGGAAGTGAAAATTTGACAGTGCTGACAACCTCAATAGTGAGACACTACTCGTGCATTTCACTACCGTGCAGTTTCAACAGACATTTTGTAAGCTGTGGTTTATTCCGAGAAAATGTTTTCTTCATAAACCTTATAAGAAATAAACGTGACCTTTAATATTGTTTATAGCTTATTTCATGACTAGAAATGTTTGATTTACTGGTTTTACCAGCTACCTAATTCCATTGGAAGAAAAATTTCTACGAATGAATCTCTTTCTTTACTATCGCTGTCACCGGCGTTTTCGCTATCAGTCTTACTAGTATCTACCTAACCATTTCATTTTTTTACCAGGTGTTAATAAAACTGTTGAAGAATAGCTTCTTCACTGCTTTAATTTTCTTCTTTATTTTTCGAATTGTGGAATGAGAAACATCACAGTAGTTAGCCACTTGCTCATGGCTTTTGTTAGGAGGCAGGGAAAGGCATTTTGTTTAGCTTCAACTTCACAACATTTTATTAGCCTATTAGATTTCGTTTAGCACTGTGAATAGTTCGACCACGTTTTCGAGAAACTAACATTTCTGTTTACGGTAAGAAACAATTATATTCGTACAGTTAACCTACAAAAGGTTCCGCGACATACTGTATATGCTCTGAATATAGGATAAGTTGTTATGTTTGTTGTACTGAAATTAAAGCAGTCGCGCATGCGCACTGATGCTTTTCCCTCTTTACCCCTCGTTACAAACAAAGGCAAACTCGTGACTCAAGTAATCTCGTTTTTTGAAGAAATAACTGCATATGTTTTTAATAAAAATGTTTTTCATTAACGAATGATTTTACCGTTATCATGTAAGTTAATCTGGACAAAATTAACAAATTCCTTTAAAATTTGTAATCAATTCAGAAAGTTCCATAAAAACTTAGATAGAAATCGAACAAGTTCAAAAATTTCTATTGCATGTGCACGTATTCTCAAGGGGAGAATAAAATACGAGAATATACGAATTGAAGCAGCTGAGTACTGGAGAAAGCAAAAACATGGTGGGACAGTAACACACGTGTCCTTGACACGCATCGGCAAGAACTCGATTTATGGGGTTGAAACCTCCCTATAAACGCGGGTGAACGTTTATAGGAAGCCACCCTCTTAACACCGGGATACGCACAACCTGCATTCTAAGCATGTATCGAGTCTACTGTATTTTATCTAGTTAAAATCGCTATTAAATTTATTGTTAAAGTAATACAACTTTAAAGGTTCGTTGGATTTTGTGGATAAGAATCTTTTATTTTGAATAAAAAAATATAACAATTATTTTAAAGTTATTGACGGTTGTTCATTGTAAAAGAACGCTTCTAAAATCTTACGAATTATTGTTAAGTCAACGTAGCTACGATGAAGTTACGTGACGTAGATAGCTAAAGCAAAAACGTAATTGAAGCAGTCACACAAAACAGCTCATTGTCTCACTAAAATTTCTCAAATTTTTGATTAAAAAAGTAAATGATTTCAGCCATTAGCGTTGTTTTTAGGATTATTTTAGAGAAAAACCATAAATTTCAGATTATAGGTATAAAAAACCAAATTATGCACAAACCTGTATATTAATATTGTTGTTAGAACGGTAGTTCACTTGTTCTACTAGAAGCATAGAAGCAACATTAGTTAACCATAAATAAAATAAGTTAGCTAACTGAATTAAAGCGCTTGCTCATTATCATTTTGAACTTAATCATTATTGAAACCTCATGAACCCACCGGATTGGAATAAAGGTAAAGTCGCCGCCGCAAGTCAGTTGCTTGACAACTGATTTTGACCGATTTTAATGAAAATGTTCGTGTTGTGTCCCCTCTGGTATTAAGTTCAGATTTCAGCTTCATACGATTTTCCATTTTTGAGATATTCTGTCATACATACACAAATCAATCGCTAAAAAACATTTTTTTTGGTTTAGGGGTCTGAAAATGTGTATTTCCGGTGACAACTCGATTTAAAAAACTCGACATGAAAACAATACAATATATTTATACACGGCAAGGTGTATGATATATGAGTAATAAATACAATCATTAAATCTCCTTTTAATAATTATTGTTTATAATTTATTGAAGTGTAAAAATAATAATATGTTGTATTGTAAGATAAAAGTTTTAAAAACAAGATCCGGTAAATTAAATAATGTATATTTGTAATGTAATATTAAAAGCTAAAGGTAACAGTCTGAACATGGTATAAAAAAATAAAGAAATTACGGAAATAAGCAAAAACAGACCTTTAGAGAAAAGAGCTGGAGGTAACAACAAAACCACAGAACTAAATAACTAAGTTAAAAGCTTTTCCGAACCATATGGGGTGGAGGGTGAATTTGAAAGAGATGGAGAAATGGGTACAAAAAGAAGAGATTAAAAAGTTGACGATACTACTGTTCTGATCATTGTTTTGTTCGTATTGTATTGTATTACGGAATGAAATAGAAATGAAGGAATTTGTTTCAGCAAACTAAAAAGGAATGGATGTTAAAGCGGTTACATTTTGAAAGGAGGGAGTTACATGGAGATAGAAGTGTGCGGTCTCAATCTGGTGATGCTACTTATGCAAAGAGGATTTTAAAAAACCACATTTCATTGTCTCCTCTTCTCCTCCTTTAAGCTCCCCCCACCCAAAACATAACAAAGTACGTCACACCCTTCAACATTATCATTACAGTTCTCTTGTTACTTTGTTTTTTATTTATTTAAATTCATAAAATTTCTTATTTATAATACTTAAAGCAGTCATAAAAAAATTGAAGTTTGCATATTGAATTTACTAATTATTTCACCAGAATTATATCAATGAAATTACTACAGATTATCCTATTTCTCCATCTTCTCCATTTCCTTCTTATTTTTTTACTTAAACTTTTCCTCTTACATTACAACATTAGGTCCTCAACATAGTCCTGCCTCTGACCAAATATACGAGTAGAATTAAGCATGCCCAGGAAAATCACTTATTTCTACCAGACGTTGATACCAAATTCCTCTTCTAAAATTTGATAAGTTTTAAGAAGAAAGAGACAAAAGAAAATAAATCAGTCATTGAAGATTGAATCAAAGATCAATTCAACCGTATTTTTGTTAATTTCGTATCAACATCTTCCTAGTAATCCCCTCATACACAGACGATGAAATTTGAATAAATATTAGTAAATAAAAAAATTCATCTAACGTTGGAATCTTGTCACTAGGTGGTATTCTTTTTAAAGAACATCTTACACAATAATAATTGGTTATATAATTGGCTAGCCCATAGTGTAGTGGTCAGTGCTACTAACTACTATGCCAGGGTTCCGGGTTTGATTTCCAATCAGATCTGCCATTTTTTCATCTCTATATCACGTCATATCATTACCTACGCAAAAGCCAAGGCGTTTGTAGGCATCGTCACTCAAAAAAATAAATAAAAATAAAAAATAGGTATCTAGTCGTAAAATTTTACAAAATAATGTTGTTAAATTCTAGTAAATCATGTTAAAAATAGCAACGAAATTTTTACCGTTACTTAACATCTTTCTTAGGATAAAATTTAAACGAATTTAATAATTTGCTGTCCTGAAGTACAATTTAATTAGATTGACTTACTTGAAAAATAATTTTTCTAAAAGGATAGATAAAAAAACTCTGTATTAAAAAATATATGATTTCATTAAATCTTTGGTACATAACGTCCACGATAGTCTTAGTATCATGATTAATTTACCTTCCAATATTTCAAAACGTTATTCACAATCAATTTATTTATTTCTAGAAATTATATAAAAGAAATTCAACTGGTATGTTATCGGAGGCCCTTTCTTGACATTGATATTTTATCTACAACTATATACTGTAGCACAGTATATAGGATGGCGTAATCACTCAATATTATTGAGAGAGATGATTCATAAAAATGATGATGGCACCAAACACCAAAATGGCAGCGTCAACGATGAAGAAATTATTTATTTTATTAAGTTAAATATACATTAAAATTGATTACTAAACTAAGCTATGCACAATATTTTTAACTAAATGTAATTATACGCAAAAACTCTTCATCACAAAGAGTTCTGATCGCGCAAATGAGCAGGCTATACAAAAAAAACTAACTAAATGTAATTATCTTGATGGAATGGCAGCAGAATGTTATTGAAGGAGATCCCTACACCTGAGATGATAAAGAGGTCCTTTAATATAGAATTCTATTGAAACCAAATTATGAAATATAGATTAAATTTGAATAATTTCTCTTTCATAAAAATCTAAAAATAACCATTATGAAAGTTTGTACTTTTAATAAATAAGCAAATTAAATAATTTTTGATACATTTTTATAGCCATTAAAGTTATTTTCGCTTTTTGTATCCCTAAATCTTATCAGTAGTTGTATAAATTGAATTTGGGGTGAGGAAATTGTAGGTCTGGAATGAGGTAGGAAGTTAGGTGAAGCGATTAAAATGACACGTCACGGAACTTCTATCCAGTCCCTGATTGATGTCGCTAAGATACCTTTAACGGATCCCTTGGGTGTAATTGTTTTCTTTCATTCTAATCCATTTTACTTTCTTTTTATTTCTGCGTTCTTCTCTACTACTTTTACATTTTTATTCTTAGTTTCTTTATCTTTTGTTTTTTTTTGAGTTTGTTCGTAAACTGCAATTTATAAACAAGTTATTAACCAAACTGGTTATTTATACAATATTGGACACAATTTTACATTGTAGGGGTTTGCGTGGTAGTTTTTAATGGTTTTTATTTTTTATGCAACAAGTTAGGGTTCCCAGAATGAAATTTTGAAGAGAAACTTTCTTTAAGTTCCGGTTATTTAGTTATTAATCACAGTTGACTTAGATATGAGATATAAGATCGGTCGTCAAATTTGTACAGGAAAACTTTTTAGTACTACATTTTTATGGGTAACAGTTTTGGAAATAGTGCCTGATTATGAAAGTGAAAAACAAAATAACTATAACTCAACTAGACTACCAGTTTGATTTGGTTTGTATTATGTTTCATGCATTATATTCTGCATAAGATCGATAGTACACATGCATTTATTATATAGAATCTACTAACAAAGTTCAATTTTTCGTACATTAACTCCTTAAATAAATGTGGATATTAGCCAGAAAACTAAATAACCAGATGTAAAGTATCATATGAAATCTGTGAATGACGACTTTCCGGACACTCGATGAGGCAAAAAAATGATCAATGGAACAAGCAGACTCAGCAGTGGAAGTCCTAGTTGAAAAAAATAGGTCGGAGTAGTCCAGAAACACGGAGGAGAGATGACTTCAAACTGGTGGCGGAAATTAACTAGGGTAAAAGGACGCAGGATAGGGAATTGTTGAGGAAAATAGGCGAGGACCACAACTAACATTGGACAACATTGAATAATGATAGAATAAACAAGAATGAATCCCTAACTAGCGGATTAATTTGTGCCCCCCCAAAAAAAAAACGATCTACACATTAAATCTTAAATTTATGAAGTGAGGTTAGACCTAAGGAAACACCTCTCTTTAAAATTTCTGCCCGTTAATTACCTGACTTCAACTATTATAAGTCCATTTACAAATTGGATTTCATACAATTATGCCTATTCTTTTTAAACAAACTTTAAAATTAATACACTGTACTGACAGAAGATATAAATAAACCTTTTGTACTGAATAATGAAGACTTTGTAGTTTAAGTAATCCAGATTTACAATAAAAGTACAAAACATGTACTATAGAGATACAAATAAATCCTGCTTTAGAATGTGTATTAAAAAGGGAGGTTGAACTTAACATGTTACAAAGGAAAATATAATTAATTTAGTGTAAACAAATTTTGTAATAAATGCAATTAATTAAGAAATGTGAGTGAGAGAAGAAATAAATTGAGGGGGAGAAATAAAGAGACTGTAAATTAAATGTGAATGAAAATACACACAGCTCTGAGGTTTTCTCGAATAATTTTATGTAATATAATCCAAAAACAATGGTATTAATTTAGTAGCGAATACATTCTCAAATTTATGAGGAATATTATTATAGCATGGCTTTGTTAAAACAAAGAGTAACATTGTAATTAAAAATATGATTATTATCGAAGAAAAAGGAAAACCCAAAAGCTTGTTAGCCAAAAGCGAAGCGGACAATATAAAAGTATATAAAAAAAAACTTAAATAATTAATCAAGTTATTAAAGATTAAAAAACTAGTACAAGACTGTTTCTGTCTTAAAACATTAACATAAACCATGATAGGCTGAAATGATCCCTAGTTAAGTTATCTACTGGTAATACATAATAAGTATTGTAAGTGTACAAGTAATATATGTGTACAAAATACGAATTGTAATTTTAAACGAATTTAACGATTATTTAAATCATGATTTAAATAAATTTTACTTATTTCCTTTATTACTCCTCCAAAAGAGCAAAGCCCGTGCTTGGTTGGAGGAGGATTACTCTAATGACAAAAAGTACATAGCACAAGAATAAAACTACAATACACAATAATAGCACTGATAAAAAAAACAAAAAAAAATAACAGTTAATACCAATACATTACTTGTTACATAAAAAAAACAATAAGTCACACAAAAGAGAAAATGATCAAATAACACTAAAAAACACGTTAGTACAAAAAAAAAACAAATTAGTCCGAGTCTCTGGTTGAACATTCAATGAATTCTGATAAAAATTAGGTAGTTATTTAGTTGCTAACAGACGATACCGTTTTGATAATGAGTGATGAGGCCTACTTCCATTTCTAAGGGATAGTAAACAAATAAATTTCCAATTTTGGGCACCCAAAAACCCGCAATAACTGCATGAAAAGCCTCTACACTGCAAGCGGTTAACTGTTTTGTGATCCATATCTTGAACCTGCATTATTGGACCTTATATTTTTCTTGAAAACGGACGAACAGTATCTTGTGTATTAACACACATCGCTACCTTCCCATGCAGCGCGATTATTTCTAGTAACAATTAAAAAGATAACACATCAACCTCAATAGAGTGTGGTTTCAACAAGATAAGGCCATTTTCCAAACATCAACAGGAAGTATGACTTTTTTAAGACTGTGTTGTTTAGGTGAGACCTAAACAACAACAAGAACGGTGTATACTTAATGTAAACCGATTAATTAATTTGGTACATTAATCCTGTGATAGGGGATGCAATTTTCGAGTACACAAATTGTTAAAGAGCGTTAACAGTGAGAGGGGATTGAAAGCAATTTATAGAGATAACATTTAAGCCTTGATAGCAATGACTGACCGTACCGGTGCAACACCAACCAATAGAGTGAAACACTTGTTGATTTTGCGTACAGTGCGATAAAGATAGAGTGATATAATAGAGTAAATGGAATCCTCGAATGATAGAAGGAGAAGGAACGAGAATGAGTAACGTTGGGGGAGTGAGTAGAGAGAATTTGAGTGAAAGCAACAGGGTGTTGGATTGGTTGGAATCCCCTGTAACGTCTGTCATTATTCATTCAAACACTGATACCCACCGCAACGTAACACTGCGTTACAGAACATTATAACGTTATAAGTAACAGTATACCTTGTATATATCGTTTAAATTCAACGCCAATCTCTGTTAATTTCAATCAACGATTTAATTCAAAATGATTAATGGAATTTGTTTTATCTTTCAATTAAGCAGCAAAAATTATATTTAATTCATTAAATAATCCAACTAAATTCAATTATAAAGGGTCCAGCAGGGAGGTGTGGTGTTTTTGAAAAGACTGTTGCACACTTATTTTTGAACAAATTTCAAAATTACATTGCGATTTACGTTTATATCGAAACATAAAAAAAATAATCAGCCGAGAAAATCACATCAGTTAGGTGGTATCTAATTTAGTCCAGGAATTCTTGTAAACGACTAGTGAAATTACCTGTACTCTTTTAACTCTTCGAACACTAATTTCGAGATCGCGGCGATAGCCTTGGCTTTTTTTATCCATCTTTTATCCAAAAATTAAAATTTTAATGAGACATTAATGTTTTAAAAAACAAATTAACAAAACAAACTAATGAGAAATGTTTAAAAAAAACAAATATGAAACTCCTTTCTTACGCCAGTTACAGCGAATTTACAGGAAATTTGTTGTAATTTATGCAAAGTTGCGCGTTTTTGTCAAAATTTGGCAATAAATATATTTTTCTCTTTTTCTTTTTTAGTCTGGTATTATAGAAAAATGTCAAGCAAAAAATTTGATACATCAAACGCCCTCGCTTACGACTATTCTAGGGTCTGTAAGAGTCAAGTGTAAATGAATTCTGTGGTTATATGCAGGCCAAAACAATTTTTCTCTTTCAGCTGATGGGATTGATCCATTCCTACAGTTATTTATACGACATATGTTATTATATGAAAACCTAGAATTTTTTTAATACGTCCATGTAGAAAAATATTATAAAAGACAATATTAGATTACATTTTTAGTTCCATTGTGAAGAACGTCTGGAAATAGGCTATTCTACGAATTTCGGAGCGTTTATTCCCTTTTACACGTCATATTCAATTCAACTGGTTTTGAAATAATAGCAACATTGAACAATTCATCTACCTCTACCAATTAAGCTTTTAAAAGCGGTTATAACTATATTGTTAAATGAGATATAGCGTTTACACGGTTTACTTCAAAAAAACATGGCGCCTACCTTATCTTGTAGAGCATAAAAAATTTAGTAATTGAAGCGATATAAAAAAAATCGTAGGAGCAGTTTTTGAGAAAATCGTAATAAAGTGAAACATGACATGAATTAACTACTACTTCCGGTTGACCGGTTTTGATGAAAATGTTCGTGCCGGGTTCGATAGTGGTATCTAACTTAAGTTTCAAGTTTCAAGTTCGTACGATGTTCCTTTCTTGAGATATTCTGTTCACGCATACACACACACACACACACACACGCACACACACACACACACACACGCACACACACACACACACACACACACACACACACACACACACACACACACACACACAAATCAATCGCTAAAAACTTGTTTTTTTGGGTTCAGGGGGTCTGAGAACATGTAGATCCGATGAAAACTCGATTTCGAAAAATCGACATAAAACAATACTTTCCTTCCTATATATTCATAAAGGCAAGAGAAAGTAATAATGAATGATTTCTACTTTATGTTGATGTTTGGAAAATGACCTTATCTTGTTGAAACTACACTCTGTTGAAGTTGATGAGTTATATTTTTAATTGTGCTGAATATAATCACACAACATGGGAAGGTAGCGATGTGTGTTAACACATCAGACATTGCTCGTCCGTTTTCCAATAATGCAGGTTCAAGATATGGATCAAATAGTTAACCGCTTGCAGTGTAGAGGCTTTCCATGCAATTCTTGCGGTTTTTCAAATGCCCGGATTTGAAAATTTTGTTTGTTTACTATCCCTGAGAAATGGAATTAGGCCTCATCACTCATTATCAAAACGGTGTCGTCTGTTAGCAACTCCAAGATCATTTCTGCAAACCTAGTTCGTCTGATGTAGTCGTTTTTCAGTTCCAGAAAAACCGTTATCTTATAGGGATGGAAACGCAGGTCAAGGTTTAAGATTCTCTGAAATGACTTGTCTGGCATCATAAGAACGAGAGCGTGACGCACCGCTGAACGACGAGGGCTACCTTTCACACTCTTTCAACATATTCTGGGGTCACTAGTGTTTCACACCGAATTTTTTTAAATTTAATGCAAGGCACGGTAGCTCATTTATCTATTTACTGTATTGTGTTGTTTAGGTCATCAGCCGAAAGGCTGGTTTGAGCTCCTAGAAGCTTTACTAAGTAAACGAAAAGTGAGGAGGTTTACGATTGGCTTTCTCACTGAGCAGGAAAGTATGTTTATCAGCACACCAGACCTTCTGAAAAGCATCTACTTTCCACCCTAAAAATGACACCTTCATTTCATTCACCATAGGGTCTGGCTGAATAATGAAATTCATTACTCTCAGAGGAAATAAATCTGACTAGTATCTTTTACACCTTAACCTCTTCTGTTCTTATATGCTTCAGTCATAAATTGGCCAACCATATGATAAGAAACAGAAATATTTTTTGAAGCCCTGGAACGAGGAGATCGAGAGAAAATAATTTAACACTCCACCTGCCTGTTATGGGTAATACTCTATTGTATACAATGTATTATATTATCCAGGTATCAGGTACAGCACAGTACCGCTCTACAATAAATAATCTTCCATTTAAAAATTAAAAAAAAAATATTCACGGAACAGATATCCCAAAAAACAATGTCTCGTTTTATTTTTGTATAGAAAGTTATGTAAACCTTCCAAAATTCAAAGAAAACGTACCTTTTCTTAATAAATTGATTTCACTTACTTTTTATACGCAACACATATTCAGTTATTCTGAGATAATATTTCTTCTTTTTCCATTGGTGATTCATACATATGCCAACAAAATTCTTTTTTCCAGTAGGCTACTCATTGGTTTTATTAGTAAAATGTGATTTGGCTTTCAACTTGTAAGGTTGCGTGGAAGTTAAACTTTTTGAGGTAAATGTAGTTGGTTGTTAATGTTTTATAAAAAAAGAAAAATTCAAATGATAAGTCGATACAACATTGCTTACAGTATCGAGTTAAAGTATTTAAAGTACTTTTATCAATGACTTGCGAATAAATTACAAGATTTTGTTTTATTCAACGTGATAACCAAAGAAGAGATATCATGACAATGTTAAATATTTATTGAAGTGGTAAATACAAAGTAGTGTTAAATGATTCAAACACGTTGCATGAAGGAGGATTGTGGGCGAAGCTCCTACCATTTTGTCTGATCATTCGTCCAATACAACCGCATTCTGATCTTCCTTGGTTCTCTTTAGAAATGTCCTGAACTAAATTCCTTGATATCGTTACTGAATCCTTCAGACGGTGGTTGTGGCAAATGTAATCTATTCATATGGACGCAGCGCAAATTGAAATCTTATGCATTTTCAATAAATTATTAATGAATTTAATAATTATTAGTTTATTACCAAACCTACATTTTCATTTATGTTAGAATACATCTGGCTACTAGTGCACTTTTATCGATGGCCAGTATATTCATAAAACCGCTATTAATTTACAGTGTTA
Source organism: Catonia carolina (assembly GCA_035578175.1). Taxonomy (NCBI): domain Eukaryota; kingdom Metazoa; phylum Arthropoda; class Insecta; order Hemiptera; family Achilidae; genus Catonia; species Catonia carolina. The sequence continues at coordinate 45,139,710 of JAQMRL010000004.1, forward strand.
AATAGGAAATAAATAATTACATTGGAAGAAGAAATGGAACTTACTCATTAACTTACTATACTAACTTAAAAGTATCATTAAAATTATTCTAAAATTACGACCAATCAATAGCTTTAATTTTATAGAAGCTGAGAGAAGATCCTCACATGATTTTCCTATTTTTCCAAAATTTAATCAAAACGATATAATAATAGTATTATCTACATATAAAAGGAACCTAATTGTATACTTTCTCTTACTGTTAATAAAAAAATGATAAATATAAATTAATTATAATAAAGTCTAAGATAATAAAATAGATATTATAATAAAATCTAAGAACCCAATTAGAGTCCCTCGAGCAACTTTCGGAAAAGATCGGCCTGAGAATATCCTACGAAAAGACGAAAATCATGATCAGAGATCCACTCTGCATAAGTTACGTAATGGTTAATGAACACCAACTAGAACTTGTGGAAAAATTTAAATATCTCAAAGAAATCATAACCAATTGTCTCAATGAAAGATCCATATGGCAAGAAAAAATTAATACACTCAAGAAATCTCTGATAACCACTTAAAACATCTACAATAAGAAATGTCTGTCAAACAAAACTGAACTAAGACACTACCACACAGTGGTTCTCCAAAAAATCCACTATTCCAGCGAAACGTTATTCGGGCCATATCGCTTAGGAGACACCAATAGAATTGAGAAAATAAAAAGGAAAATACTTAGGAAGTGCATGAACAAAAGGCACATGGTGGAAGGACAGTGGCGGTTAATCCCAAACAAAGAAATCTACAAACTAATCACCCCACTAACAAATAAGATAAGAAAGAAAAGAATATCATTCCTAGGACACATACTCAGAGCCGTAAAGTCTAGACTTTACGGTGAACCGGCTGATCAACCATTTTTGGAATAAGGTGTCGAGACCTAGGTGGCTGAAGAATGTACAGCGGGATGTGGAGGAACTTGGAATCACTAAACAAGACCTGCTAACAAAATCAGCTAAGTACAACCAACTAGTCAAGACTAATATGGTAATATTCAAACCAAAAACCAGAAGAGTGTACAACAGGGTGTTTACCGACGAAGGCCGGAAACAGAGATCGGAAAGTTTTAAGAAAAGGTGGGCCAAACGAAAGGAAGCCACGCTTAGGAGAGCGCGCTTTTCAAAGAAACCCAACAACACTGGAACAAACCTAAACTTGAACTAGAATGATCCTGTGAGGTCTCAATAGTAAAAAACAAAAAAATAGTCTAAGATTCTTTGAGTTTCTTTTGATATAAAAAAATGTGGTGTGAAACACTCACTTGTCTCTCTCTTCTGCCAATATAAATAATGAAAAATATAACCTATTTTTAATCATGAGTAAACAATGTAATACAAAAATCATAACCTAATTTTAATCATGAGTGAATGATGCAAAATGAAAATCAATCTGTAGAATTTAAAAATACGGAAAAACACTACTTGATACTAAACTAGGCTCTTTAGAAAAAATGCTTGAAATAAAAGTTGTAGGTTTTTTAATTTTCTATAATTTTGATTATATAAATTTTTTGTCGTAAATGTAGTGTACTAAGATAGCAATCTTAGAGAAACTCTTTTACGGATTTTGATGAAAAAAATACAAAAAATCACTAATTGCCGCTAAATTAAAAGTTGTAAAATATTTTTAAAATAAAAGTTGTAGGATTTTTAAGTTTTTACAACTTTGGTTGTATGCGATTTTGCTCTAAAATCAATCCCCTTAATCTTGAAAAAAATGTTTACCACGAGTGTACAACCCTCCCAAGAATTTCAGCAAACATGCTCATTACTTTATTTTGTAGAGCACAGAAAATGTAGTAAATGTGGTGATTTTTAAAAAAAAATTGTTGAAACTATTTTTGAGAATATTGAAAGAAAGTGAAAAATCGCACAAATAAACTACTATTTCCGGTTGACCGATTTTGATGAAAATGTTCTTGTCAGGTCCCCTTATGGTACCTAAAGTAAGTACAAAGTTTCATCTTTGTACCCTATTCCATTCTTGAGATATTTTATTCACACACACACACGCACACGCGCGCACACACACACACACACACACACACACACACACACACAAAAAGGCTTTTTTAAATGTCATTACAAGATTCTTAACTTCTTAAAAATATTTTGCAATTTAGTAGTTTTACTTATACCTTAATTTTTGTCACTTAAAAATTTTATTAAAGAACGAAAAATCTAATCAAAGATAAGAAATTCTTTTTCCCTTTGGGTTAAGCTGTTTAGCATGAAGTAAACTCAATATACTGAAAATATTTCTGCATACTTCATTAGCACCGATATTGTTTACCGTATTTTATTTCGCATGACTGAATTATCGTAAATAAAATATAGAGCAGACAAGATTTGTAGAGCAAGCAGTTCTTAATTTAAGTAAGAAGTTTGTTTAACATCGGATATTATTCATTATCCGTAGAAATAGACGGAAGTTAATATTCCACTGTATTTTCATATAACATGAACTCTTCTCCCTTGTTATTCGTTCTTTAAAATACATCTTTTCTCGAAATTCTCTCCTGTTCTCTTCCTCTGACATTTGAGGAGAAGAAGATGAACAAGAATAAAAGGAGAAGTATAATACAGTTCAACACTTTAAGATTTCAAAACCATCCATCAAGTGTCATAAACTTTGAAGTTCGTCAACAGAAGCTGGGTTCATCGTTACTAAGGAAATTGGAAACTTTTGGAAGTATCTTCCTTCAACAGTATCTTTACATTCCCCTTTTCCAAGCGCTTCCTTTTCAGCGCAATCTAGTTTTTAACATGCATTTGTTATTACAAAGTAGAATGTAGCTTCTTTTTGTATACAGTATCTTATGTACAGAATATAGAATAAAAGTGCAATTACGTTAAATTTCTTGAAATAATTTATCATAGTTACTTTAATAATGATATTTTTAAACTTTTTAAATAGTGAAACATTTTAATAGTTTACTATACATAACTTAACTTGGATAAATAAAATAGAAATCATAACTTGGAAATCATTAAAAATTTATTTAGTTTTATGATGCTCAAAAAAAATAAATTGTTTATGCATTTCCTGACTATTCTCCTTTCTATTTTTTCAACCATTTCCACCTCTCCAACTTTATACGGTCCAAAGAGAGTCTCGCTGGCGTATTGTACTTGTGGGAGAATTACTGTTTGGTAGTGTCTGATTTTAGTTTTTGTCGATAGGAATTCTTTGTTGTATATGTTTTGGATAGTTATTAATGATTTTTTTAATTTATCTGTTCTTTCTCATTGATGTTATGTGGTAGAGTATCTCCTAGATATTTAAATTTTTCCATTAGTCCCACCTTGTTTCCATTTATGTTACATGACCGTTGCATAGTGGATTCCCTACCACCTGTTAGTCTATACTAATATAATAAAGAAGAAAAGTCTGTTTGTTTGTTTGTATGAGGCAATTTCAGAAACTAATGAACTGATTTAAAAAAAATCTTTCATTGTTGCATAGCTTAGAGCTTCCTGATCAATATAGGATATTTTGCAACCTTAAGTAACTTAAATTAAGTGAGTTAAGCAACTTAAACTGTGACGATGTCACATGTTTTAGTTTATTGGGTGCATGGCACTTTTATTTTTTCCAAGTCCTCTGGATGGTGTATTTTTTGGGCTAGAAGCACGATTCACTTTTATATTTCATAGAAAACGTAAAGAATATCATTCGATTCCAAACACATAAAAAATTCGGAAATCTTCAAAATTTTTAGTTTTGTACTGTATTTCATATATTTGTTTTCATTCGACAGGTAGCGAATGAGTCATATATTTCCAATTACTCTGCGTACCGCACCCACGTATTACTATCTATTATCTCAGCCATACATCAACTGTCTCTTTCTTTTCCATCAGTATTCTTCTATGTATTCTATTCAATTCTGTTAAATCGCAGGGACAAACATTTAAAACGGTGGGCATCGATTTGAGACAAGAATACTTCCTTCACTCGTGGACAACTTTATGTCTGACTTTCTAGAGCTGGAAGCGCAGAAAAACAATTTAATTTGCTCCCACAAGGCAACAAAACCACAAATATTGTATACATAGAGGTTTAAAACAATTTAATGAGGCCTACATTAGTTGCTGTGAAGCGAAGCGAGCGGGGGTTGCTAGTTACAAAATAAAATATCTGAGAAAACTGATGGGTAAATTTAAACAGATACCTTTAAATATTATTATATAATTAACAAAATTAATTAGAATGTAATTATTAAATGTAGATGTAAATTAAGATAGACCTATTAAATGATCTATATTGTTTAGCGGAATATCTGTGTAATGGAACCGGTAAACGACGTTCATAAGGTGGAGAAGATTGATATGGAAGTACAGGGAGGTAGCCTACATAAGGGCAGATGGGTGGGTTAAGTAAGGATGAGGCGGGAATTGACAGGATCATTAATCAGAATTAGGCAAGTTGTGCAAAGCTAGAATGACGACAACAGTGTAAGTATTAAAGTGAGACAGAAGCTTTGAACGATCAAGAAATGTGGGGTGGGTTTAGAGAGAAAGAAACATTGTGACAAAGGACAAGTATTGTCAATCGTGTTGTTTCTCTAACGCTAACAACCCCTTCCCCAAAATTTCATACATAAGGCGATTACTTTACAAGTTTTCATTTTGAACAATGAATGAATTTCATCCCTATTTTTATAAAACAAATTTTTATACATTTTTCATAAAGAATAATAACAAAGGAGAAAAATCCATCGGAAGAAAAGCTTATTAGACAATATGATAAATAACCAGATTTTCCGTTCTTTCGACCTTTATCAGAATCATTTTTTATTCATTTTTACCTATTAAAATAAAAATTAAATACCTGTAAAATAAGCTTACTAAAATTATTTATAAAAATGTATCGTTTAATAACGCATAAGGAATAAAACAATATTTGAAAATATATAAAAAAACATGGTGCTAAAGTCGTTCCTGTAAAGATATAAAAGAAAGAGGACTTTAGCTTAAAATATAGGTAATTAAAAGAAAAAATATAAAACGATGTTTTTTGTATTTGTATTAAGAAGATTACATTAGAAGAAATATTTTATTTTTTTCTTTCTCTTGCCTAAATGAATATATAGGAAGGAAATGATTGTTTTCATGTCGATTTTTTGAAATCGAGTTTTCATCGGATCTACACGTTTTCAGAACCCCTGAACCCCAAAACCATGTTTTTAGCAATTGGTGTGTGTGTGTGTGTGTGTGTGTGTATGCGCGCGCGCGTGTGTGAATAAAATATTTCAAGAACGGAACGTTGGACGAACTTGAAACTTAAACACAAGTTAGATACTACTACCGGACCCGACACGAACATTTTCATCAAAATCGGTCAACCGGAAGTAGTAGTTTATTCGTGTCATTTTTCACTGAATTGCGATTTTCTCAAAAAACGGCTCTTTACGATTTTTTAAAAATCGCCTAATTTACTACATTTTTTATTATCTATAACGGCTTTAATGTGGATTTTAGAGCAAAAATGTATAATAAAAGTTGTAGAGAATTTAAAATCCTACAACTTTTATTTCAAACATTTTTTTGTATAACGCTTAGTTTAGCGGTAATTATTAGCGATTTTATGTTTTCACGAAAATGTGTACAAAAATCCTTTTTTTTAAGATTTCAGCTTTAGTAAAAGTGTTTAAAAGTGTATATAATCTAATTTATAGTAAATTAAAAGATCTACAATTTTTATTTAAAGCATTTTCCTCTACAGAGCCTAGTTTAACGTGAAGGAGTGATTTTCCGTATTTTAAAGCCAAACTGAGGTTGATTTTCATTTTGCATCATTCACTTATGATTAAAATAAGGTTGTGTTTTTTGAGGTTAGTGTATTTGTTTATTTCTAATGTTTTATTATTAATATTAGGTTATATTGTTCATTATTTTCATTTGCAAGGGAAAGTTGTGAGAGTGTTTCACACCAGATTTTTTTATTACTAGTCAATCTACAAGCTGTACTAAAATTTAGAACATTTAATGAGTTATTTAGTATTGTCTTTGTAATAAAGAAAAATCCACCTGTCGAAAAAATTCTTAAAATTGTTACCCAACAAAAGTTAGTTTTATTATGAATTATCGATTATTTTTAATGGTGTAAATGTAATTTTATATGTAATTGTATTGTGACGATTGCTTGTTTAACAAGTCGTATGAATATTTCGCTTTAATGTCTTGTTACCTAGGTTTACAAGTTAACCGACATCTCACCAGAATTACATTGCCCAAAACAGAAAGTTGTTCGAAAAACGTCGCAAACAATTATTTCCTAATGGGTAATCGCTCAAGTCTACCCATTCATTTAAAATTATTAACGTAGAAATCTCTACTACATTCTTCATGGACTTACGGCTGTAAAAAACTTTGATTCAGCTAAACTTGCTGTTCATCAAATTCAATCTTACGTCTACGGATTATTGCGAATGCCTCCTGGTACGTCAAAAACCAAACGTTAGACAACGACCTAAAGATACCCTATGTTAATGATGTTTTCTTTCGCTTTTAAAAGCATTTTAAACAAAAATTCCCAGAAAACGAAAGCCGACTTGTACACACCTTCAATTCACGAAAATTACCTAAAATTTAGCGAAAGCGTCTTTCTAGACATTGGAGTAGCTACATAAATTTATATGTATCCTGTGGGAGTTCTACTGTTAAGTATTGTTTTCCATAATGATCTCTTATGTCATTTTCCATTGTCATTATCACATTTACAGTTTGTAAATTCACAGTTGTAATATTAGTGACAAAAAAGTCTTGTTGTATCTGGTTTGTTTAATAAATTCATGACAAGATAATTGCAGTGCGGTACTAATCTTTGATATTAAATGCCGTATTTGGAAATTCCTTCTGTATTTGTCCCAATGTTTAGATCCGAACGTGATGTTTTTACGAGAAAACAATCTTCCCAATAATTTCAACAGACATGGCGCCTACCCTACCTTGTAGAGCTCAAAAATTTTAGTAAATGAGGCGAATTAATAAAAAAAACGTAGAAGCCGTTTTTGAGAAAATCGTTAAAAAGTGAAAAATGACACGAATAAACTACTACTTCCAGTTAACCGATTTTGATGAAAACGTTCGTGTCGAGTCCTCTGGTGGTATCTAGCTTAAGTTTCAAGTTTAAAATTCGTACGATGTTCCGTTCTTGAGATATTTTGTTCACACACACCCAGACCAATCGCTAAAAAAATGTTCTTTGGATTCAGGGGCTCTGAAAACGTGTAGATTCGGTAAAAACTCGTTTTTGAAAAATCGACATGAAAATAATACGTTCCTTCCTATATATTCATATGGGCAAGAGAAAGTAAAAATAAAAGTATGATAACGAAGTCAAAGTTTTTGACTTGATGTCAATAACACTTGTCAAAGAAAGAAAGTAAATGAATGAATAAAGAGAGAAATATGTGGGAGGAAAAGTGGGTGGGAGAAAGGGCAATAGGATGAACGAAGGTAAAGAAGAAACACATACGCATCGACTGTGAGTCTGGGATCGGAACGCATCTGTTGGATAAGGAGAAGAGAGTTTTAGAGTATAACTTGAAGGGAAGATGGGAGGGGTTGAATAAATTAGTGGTTAAAACTGAAGAACAGGGTGAGACGTAAGGTTGGGGGAGTGGATTTAAAATTTTGAATATGAATGGGAAATTTTGCATCCGTAATAAGAGTGTCGGTAGATGAAGAAGGTAGTCTTTGAGAAAGTAAAGCATGGGGAAGAACCCCAAAATGGGACGAGAACATATGTAGATTAAGTTGATGGAAAAATCGTTGTACACAGTTTGAGGTTTGAGGTGTATGTGTGTGGGTATAGAAAGTATTCTTCCTTCTTGCAAACATAAATATTAGTGTTATTATAGATACACAAACTCACATGCACCATACGCCATCATTACAGTATACTATCATTAACAATTTAGACATAAAATAAAGAAATAATTTTAAAGTATAATCACAAAATATGAATTGAATTAATATTCTCATGTGATAATAATATAGATGGGAAGAATATTTCAAAATGTGGTGTGAAACACTCACGCGACTTTCTCTTGCCAATGCAAAATTAACAATATAACCTAATATTAGTAATAAAATGTTAGAAATAAACAAAAACCATAACTTTATTTTAATCATGTGTGAATGACGCAAAAGAAAATCAACCTCAGTTTGGGTTAAAAATACGATAAAATCACTCTTTGCCGCTAAACTAGGCTCTGAAGAAAGAAATGCTGCAATAAAAGTTGTAGATCTTTTAATTCCTATAAATTTGATTATACCTATGCATTTTTGTCGTAAAATGGATACTACGACCGAAATATTAAAAAATCAATTTTTTTTTACAGATTTTCATGAAAAAACGGAAAATCACAAATTAACTAAATTACACTAAACTAAGCATTATACAAAAAAATTTTCGAAATAAAAGTTCCAGATTTTTAAATTGTTTACAACTTTTATTACAACATACACTTTTGGGCTAAAATGCATATTACGGCTGCAATCTTAAAGAAAAAATACTTTTTCTACGATAGAACAGCCTCCCCAAGAATTTCAGCACACATGGCGCATACCCTATCTTATAGAGCATAAAAATTGTAGTAAATGAGGCGATTTAAAAAAAAATCGTAGGAGTCGTTTTTGAGATTTTAATGAAAACCGATTTCAATGAAAATGTTCGTGTCGGGCTGGTAGTAGGCCTAGTATCTAACTTAAGTTTCAAGTTTCAACTTCATACGATGTTTCGTTCTTGAGATATTTTGTTCACACACACAGAGAGTAATCGCTAAAAACATGTTTTTTGGGTTCAGGGGATCTGAAAACGTGTAGATCCGGTGAAAACTCGATTTCGAAAAATCGACATGAAAATTACCAAATTCCGACTTTCTTGACTTCCGGTTTTGGGCCATTTCCGGTCGAAATCGGAACTTCAAATCCAATTTAGGCATTCTATCTTTTTGTGTAGATTACGAATTCTAAAACCTTTTATTTCTATCTATTGTAGTTTCTGACGACTGGGTGTAACGTACGGACGTACAAAACAAATGACAATTTCAAAAATTTTAACTCATAAATTATTTTAGATAAAAAAAATAAAATATTTAAGTAGCAAAAATACTTAAAAGTGAATTTCCTTGTATATATCTTTCACCTGAGTGAACGGCCATTTTCACTTTGATAAGTGTCTGATATCAAAATTATAATATTCGATAAAGTTTTTGAATTTTTAAATAATTTTAAATACGAAACTGTTTTAATTGTTGATTAAATTTCCGGTTTTAAAAGGAAGAAGGTACCTTAAAAGGGTAATGTTTCATTTAAGATTTTAAATTTCTTTACCGTTAACCACCTAACCAATATATAAAGTTAAGTTACTGTTTGTTAGTTAACTTGATTTTACTTTATATCTTTCCCATCTCGTACCTTAAATTAAGGAAGAGGTTTGTTTACTTTTTCAGTGTAATGTAACAAGGAAGGAGACTCATGGATAAAATCTGTAAGGGGTGGTGGTGATGAAGGGGTAAAACGTAGAAGAGAACAGTAATAAGGGATTCATCTTAATTATTCAAAATGTTTTAGAAATAGAGAATGCAAAACGTCAACACATCTACCTCCCATAGCTTTACTTCTTTAACCAATCTCAATCCAACATTCATCCTACGACTAACGAATTCTAGAATACATTTCAACATTTCCTGTTATCCTACGTTACTTTAATGTTACTGTTCTTCTTAAAACATTAAATAGTAATTCTGGTAATGGATTTGAATTACTAATTAATCTTAATGACATTTTCGTTGGTTAGTTGAGTGAATAAAACTTTGGATGCTCTGATTAAAAATAATTAAAACTGAGGTCGGAATTCCTGTTTTAACAGACCTGAATGTCCAGATTTATTGACATCATAAATAACTAATATTTAAAACCAAAAAAATTTTAATTTATTAAAATTTTCTTCTACTCCTTCTCCTTCTTGCTATCAAGAATTAGGTTTCTGCCTGTTCCGAACTCACTTTTATATAACATTATATGTCCAGCAATGTATAGCTTTGTATTTTGATAATTTAATTCCTTAGAAATGTATCACACTTTCTATAATTTAACTACTGCCATCTTCTTCGTAGCCTTCCAATGTCTCTTTGTCTGTGTGATCTATAATTCAGTGGTAACCATGTAAAAGTGCATAAGCTAAAACGTAACTTTTCAGTACACAACTTTTTATCTTTAGTTTCTTCTCAAAAATTATGTATTTTAAGCAAAAATATCGTTTTAATGGTATTTAAAAAAATTACTTGCTCTTTAAGATGCAGTAAAAAACAATTTATATTCACTAATATTTTTAAAAATACATTAATTATGTTCTTTTACTCGGAAAATCTTGGTAAGGTAAAACTACAAATGTAATTTTACTTAAGTCATATTTCACTCTCATCACATTTTTTGGTTTGGTAAAAGTACATAAGTACACATTCGTAGTTTTACTCATGTCACATTACATTTTCATCACATTTTATGGTTTGGTAAAAGTACATAAGTATATATACGTAGTTTTACTCGTGTCATGTGTCACCCTCTTCACAACATTTAGGATGGTGAAAGTACATAAGTATACAAATGTATTTTTGCCCACATTTGTAAATTACGTTTTCTTGTTAGGTCTGATTTAGAGAATGTGCACAAGTTTATAAATTCTATTACTTAATTTTTAATCGGTAATTCGTTAATTTTTAGTAATAAAGTTTACAATTATTATTGATAACATAACTAATCGGTTTTTTATTAATACATAACTGGATGATATGCAAGTAGTAAAACATTCAGAAATACAAAATGATTGTTATAAAGTTTATAACATATCATATTAATTTTCTTCGCTTTCAAAAGTATTTTCTCTTCTGGCATTCTCTTTAGATGTTGTCTCCAATTACCACGATTCACGTTCATTCTTTTGTTCAAGCTATACATTTCTAATTCTGCTCTTATTTCTTCATTCATTATTATGGTCTAATCTTGTGCACAGTTTTATTATTCGTAGGAACCTCATCTTTGCCGTCTTAATCCGGATCTCTTCTGAATTTGCATTGACCCAAGATTCACTTCTATAAAGGACAAAGAGAGTAGTCTATCAGCTAATAAAATTTGATTGTCTTCCTAAATTATCTTAACTTACAAATAAAAATAATCTTAGCAGGTTGACTGCTATTCGAGTGATGAGCAGTCCAGCCAGAAATGCTACATCTCTTTTCATTTTGTGCAGAAGCCTATATTATTACAAGTTCGTACGTTGTTCCAGTCTTGAGATATTCTGTTCACACACACACACACGCGCGCACACACACACACACTCAGACACACAGACCAATCGCTAAAAACATGTTTTTTGGGTTCAGGGGGTCTGAAAACGTGTAGATCCGGTGAAAACTCGATTTCGAAAAATCGACATGAAAACAATACTTTCCTTCCTATATATTCATATAGGCAAGAGAAATTAAAAAATCAGTTACTAGAAAACAAAAGTTTCATTCTTTTATTTTTTTTAAACAAAGAAAAAATTTGAGAGACAAATATATGTCTCATAGCAACTATATCAACCATATTGAGACGAGAATATATCTCGCATAAATTTGCAAAATAATTTTTGTTGTTAAGTCATGAAAAATTTTCCTGATGTAATTCGCACTGCCTAAGTTAACAGTGTGAACTTCACCAGGAATTATGAAAATACGGATTCGTTTATTGTAAGTCGGAATCAACAATTCAGTAAGTCGAAGTGCAATAGTCATTAATGACTATTTTTAAGTATGAAACGATGGATTTTGACGTGTAATTTCTAGATCCTATCCGGAAATTGAACCTGGGACTTTCTGTTACTAGGTAGGCAACGGAGCTAACCAATACGTCTGGAGACAGCCACAATTATTTTTTTACTAAGTGCAAAAATTAGTGCTGAGTACAAAATTAAATAACATCCGAGAATAAAACGCTTAAGACATTTTTGGTGTCAGCATGTTGAACTGAGACATAAAAATATGTTTTACAGCATTCAACCTGTTAAATAAAAAAACCTATCTTAGAAAATATACCAATTCTTTTTATTATGTTACTTTAAAAAAAACCCCAGTCGCTGCGAATCAAGAAAAACTCAACTTTTTACTTTCTCTTGCCTGTATGAATATATAGAAAGGAAAGTATATATTGTTTCATGTCGATTTTTTGAATCGAGTTTTCACCGGATCTACACGTTTTCAGACCCCTGAACGATTTTTTTAAAAAATCAACTCATTTACTAAATTTTTATGTTCTACAATGATGGGGTAGGCGCCATGTTTGCTGAAATTCTTGGGAAGGCAGTTTTCTCATGGAAAATTGTTTTTTTAAGATTGCGGCTTTAATATCATGTAGAGCATAAAAAATGTAGTAATGAGGCGATTTAAAAAAATATCGTAGGAGCCGTTTTTGAGTAAATCGCAAAAAAGTGAAAAATGACACGAATAAACTTCTACTTTCGATTGTTGACCGCGCGCGCGCGCACACACACACACACACACAGACCATTCGCTAAAACACATGTGTTTTGGGTTTAGGAGGTCTGAAAACGTGTAGATCGGTGAAAACTCGATATGATAATAACACTTTCCTTCCTATATATTCATATAGGCAAGTTAAAGTCAAATTTTGTAAAGGAGGTTTAATTATCATTGAGGTTAATTAAGTACGTCGAACAACAGCTTCTGAAGGTTTATATTGATTATCATGAATTATGAAATTTTGGGATAAAATATTTACTTGAGTCTGTCTGAGACATATTTTAATTACACAAATAATAACGTACTAACTTAAATCAGTTTACAAAATATAAAGTCAAAGTTAGTAGCGCAACGAGAATCTGATGATAATTACGCATTGAAGTATATATTTTAGTTTAGGGAGCACACATACTTGAAATCAGTGTTTAGGGGGTCAAGTGTTGATCATTAATTAAGGTAAAGTAAACAAAGCTGCAGAGAAAGAGAGGGAGAGAGAGAGAGACAAGAAAATTATATAGAATGAAAGAGATGGAAATATACAATTACATGTATGATAGATAAAGATCGACATAGTTAAAATCAAAGGAAGATGTGTTCGTGGCTAAAACCACAACTGGAAATGACTCTAACGTCTGGTACGGGAGCACCGTATGGTAGAGAAACAACTCCCTCGAATCAACCTCTCTTGCTTTCTCTTACCTAATACTATTACACACTTCTATGTTCTTTAACCAAGCAATTCATGTACTAAGCCATGAACTAATTTAAACTCACCATCTAAGACGAGAAACTTTTGATATGAGACCACCGCACCAAAACACTAAGGTGCATTATGGTAAGTAAAAATAAACCCGTGTTCTCATCTCTTATGAGGTAAGCAATATTGTTGCAGATTTCACAAAATGAATATTGCGGTTTTGGAGTAAACGTGTGTATATAAACAGAAGATCAATCTCAACACCGACCTTGTTTTAAGTACAAACGAACATGTACTGAGTTTGGCAGCTCATTAGTTACACTGTTTTAATGGTATCAACAATAAATAAGTAAGTGTGGTTTCAAAATCGATTACAAAACTTTCATAACTGATATTTTATAAAACTGAAACCAAAAATTTTGTCAATATTCATCATATAAAAGTATAAACGAGGTGTGGCTATTAAATAACGAGACTGACATTGTAATAAATTTTGTTTTTATTTTAAACATAATCACTAATTGTCACCTTCGATATACACTTCTTCTCTATCCCTACAACGCTCCATGCGAATTTTCCATTTTTAGAAACAATGCTGGAAGTCATCAACATAGCAACGTCGTCGCTAATGACCGTTGCAGTTGATGCGACGTTAAATAAATAAATAAATAAAAATAAATAAATTTCAGTGTTTCAATGTAGTGAGCGAAGTTCAATATTGGATTAAAGTAAAAAGAGACTTCAGTGACCCTAAAGTATTGTGACGATATCAAAGATAGATATTCGAGAGAGAGAGAGAGAGAGAGAGAGAGAGAGAGAGTTGAAGAGAGATATCGCGAGAGATTTCTAGTAATTCATAGAATGTTATATAGTAAATAATAGTGACAAAGTAACAATAGGGTTAGTTATAAAAGGATATGTAAAAAGGGCCGTGTATAATAAGGTAGGGTCATTGTTGTACAACTATTTGTGAAAGAATCGGTTGGTTACCTGTAACACCTTTTATTCTATTGTGACTTGTTTATACTAGTCATGATTTTTCCAGAACTAATAAAAAAGATTATTGCATCAAAATCTCTCTGTTTTTCTAGAAATATCTCTTTGATCTACCTATATAAAGAGAGCCCAAGTGCGGTCAGTGAGTTAGTATTCGTTTGATCTTTGACGAGTGTTTATTGCGTGCTATCGGTGCGTTAGAGGAGGTCAACGTTCCGGGCATTATATTGGTCAACTATTGTTATACAGTTTATTGAGTATATATAATTTTTGTGTATGTGCATTCTATATAATTAATTGTAAGTAGTACTAAGTAAATTATTTAAGTTATTTATTGTATTACTTCATTATAATTAGTTTATTATTTATTATGTAAATCTTTTAGTTGTAATAAATACTTGTAATTTTAAACTTTAGTATATTAATTATTTAATTACCTAGATCCCGAAACGGACCTTAGCGATAAGTGTCACAGTATAAACATTAGGAGTATAACAGTACACTTCTATCAAAACTCAATCCAGGAATCGAACCTGAGAAGTTCGTGACCGAGTAAGCTCAGCAATAAGAATACACACTTTGAACTTCATTACTTAAGTAAATTAATGGCATAAAAATAAATTAATTGCAGCTTTTTTGTAGGTTTTTTGTCTGTATGTATGGGCATATTTATTTAATGACCAGGATTTTCTAATAATACTTTAATACTATTTAAATCTATTATGTTTATAAATTGTAATAAACATTTTAAAAGAAGTGTACATAAATAAAGAACTGCATCTTTTATGAAATTCTGTTCCTTTAAGGCAAAACGGAAACGAAATATATGCATATAAAGGGTAAACATAAATTCCTTTCTTATTTTTACTCTTTTTTTTTAAAGAACAATCCATCTTTGGTAGTAAACCCCCAAACAAGATGTGTTGTTTGTTGTTATTTTATTATTTGTAGGGTGCAGATGTGTCTGAAGAGCGATGGCCTCTTCGGACCTACGAGAGCTATCATTCTTGTATCCAGCAAGGTGTCAATTCGTGGTGTACAAGACAAAGGGCTCACAAGGGACTAGGTGTAAATGCAAGCACGTATAAGCCACGGTACGGGAGCACGGATAAGAGGCGAAGGGGCTACATTAAATCATATTTGGATTGTACTGCAAAGAAACATTACTCTGCACTTTGGTACTAATCTCATATAGAGAGTATTTCTTATAAAAGTAAGTAACAGATTACATAACCGTAAGATAAGGGAACAATATTAAAAGTATATTTTGAAAATGAAGAAATATGTAAATGACAGTAAGGTTTTTTAAAAACTTTAAAATTAGATTTGCTTTACCCTTATATTTGAGGTAATGAAATACAATAACAAAAATGTATTTTTATAAAAGATTTTTTTGTCATCAGTCTCTCGACTAATTTGATGCAGTTTTCAAGCTGTTCTGTCTTGCTCAAGTCATTTCATATCTACATACCTGTAACACCTACATCTTTTGTAATTTTCTTTATATATTCTAACCTTTGCCTCCCCCTACAATTCACTCCCTCATTATTACTCTCTATATTGATAGACCAATACTTGGATGTCTTAAGATATTCTCCACTAGCCTATCCCTTCTTCTGGTAATATGTATTCACATACTTATTTTTTCATCCACTCGCTTAAAAACCTCAAAATTACTTATTTTGTCCACCCACCTAATCTGTAACATCTTCTTATAACATCACAATTAACACTTTAAAATATTATAACTGTTTTAAAAATTCCGCTATCACACAGAAAATAATATTTTTGAATTTTTTTATTAAACAGAAAGATTTTTAGATAATTAAACCTTTTAATAATTACCGGCTCATGATGTGGTAGTTAGCTCAACTGGTTTCCACATCAGGGGTTCCGAGTTCGATTCCTTACAATATAAGATCTAAATAAAAATACTTTCTTAAAAATTCCTTTCAAAATATGCATTCAAAGAAAGAAATACAAAAGAAAACTGCAACGACCCCTCTATCTACATCGATAGGTTGGTAGGGGCGTTAACAAAAAACAGGAAAGGAAGCAAATAAAACAATAAATACACTCAGGTTGTGCTGCATAAATGAATGAATACAATTTTAAAAGTGAATAAAACCAAAATTATTAATAACGGTAAACGGACAGCAGAATACATATTAAAATATTAATAATAAAAATACTTTTTACTAAAGTAATAAATAACCAAATAGGAACGGACATTACGCGAGTGGTAAAGCCGGCCTTTAAACTTGAAAGAACAAACTCGTCTGTACAACAAGGAAAGTTTTCAATTAATTCCAGCAATGACTAAACAGAAAAAAACAGGCCACCACAGTACAAACAGCACACGCAAGGGGCGCCAGCTCTCGGACACAACAAAAGTGCAGTTAATAAATCAGCTGATAAGTAGTAAAATTAAAACAACCGCCGCAAATATAAAATTTAAAATAAAATATGTAACGGTCTGAAGATCAGACGTTACAAAACATTATAAAACGCCGAAATTTACCCAAGTCCTTACTTAAGACTGCCTTAGTAACATCATAATTTTACTGAATTAAAATGATGGCAGCAGCCTGGTAGAGTATTAAATATATATATATTTTTTAGCTTTTATCTGTTATCGGGAACTGTACACTATTAGCAATTACCCAATTTTATCGCTGCTTTGGTGTATTATTTGACGTGAATTAACTAAACTACTAATTCCGGTTGACCGATCTTGATAAAAATGTTCGAGTCGCGTCCGGTAGTGGTGTCTAACTTAAGTTTCAAGTTTCAAGTTCGTACGATGTTCCGTTCTTGAGATATTCTGTTTACACACACACACACACACGCACACACACACACACAAACACGCACGCACGCGCACGCACGCGCACGCACGCACGCACACACACACACACACACACACACACACACACACACACACACAGAGACCAATCGATAAAAACTTTTTTTTTTGGGTTCAGGGAGTCTGAAAACGTGTAGATCCGGTGAAAACTCGATTTCGAAAAATCGACATGAAAACAATACTTTCCTTTCTATATATTCATATAGGCAAGAGAAAGTAAAAATGCATTTGGACTATTTATCAGTGGAGCCGGTGTAAACAATAATTTTTGTGTTTTTTATATATATATATATATATATATATATAACTGCAAAGGTTTTTGGTTGGTTATATTGGACTAACGAAGGATTTACACAAGGCGATTGTGCGCGCACTGTGCGTGTGTACGGTAGTATAAACGGGCGTTCTGACCCCAAAGATTGATGCGATTCTAATTTGTTATAACATAACACGGAATGGCATGGCAAATGGCATTGATTATGTAAGGCATCTTTGGAAAGGGGGATGTAGCGTAAAGGCACCACCTGCGTCTTGTGGCTATGCTTGTAAGGATGTGGAAATATTCCAATCCCTAATAAGATAGGGTTGAGAATGAAGATGGGAACTTCCTAGATTTATCGCGTAATAGTTTGAATACCACATAAACGTTTATGAATCAATAATATCGTATCTGAAACTCAATTTAATGATTTTAGACCAAAAATTAATTACTTTATGGTTTCAAGTTTAATAAACGTTTCCCAACTAGAAATTAAAAAAAAACAGTTTAACCCTTTCAGGGTCGAAACAATATTAAAAAGTTTGATCCTAAAGTGCCATTTAATTTTTCTAAGGTTGTTCAAAAAGTGCCAGCCCTGTTTAAAAAAACTTGCAGGAGTAAGCCTGCCATTGTCAACCAAAATTTCAAGATTACATAAAAATAAAATTTCCTGTTAAAAATTAATTTTTATTGTGTTCATAAAAAAAAAAAATCGTTCTTACACTAAAAATATTCAAAATAGTTTTTTTTTAGTTTATTTAAAGTCGCACCGACAGCTTGGTCATTAGCGACTACTGTGGGGTTTAGTACCTGAACAGTGGTTTTAACGTGTTAAAAATTCCAGATCCTATCCGGATATCGAACCCAGGACCTTCGCTTTGAAGGCTAGCGCGCTAGCCGCTACGACATGGAGGCGGTCTCAAAATACATTATTATTCCATTAAGTTTTATTTGAAAGTTTTTTTTAAACGTTGGGTTATCCGGGTGTTGGCACTTTATGCATAACATCCGGACGTCCGGTAAACCGTTTGTTGTCACTACGTAAAATATATCGACGGCCTGTTTGCCGGACGTTGGTACTGAAAGGGTTAAATTACTACGTAATAATTAATGATAACGTTGAAATAATTTTTAAAATTTTGGGAAAACTAATTTTGGTTGGTAAAATAATAATAATAAAACTTTATTTCTTTGTTACTTTCTCTTGCCTTTATAAAAATATATAGGAAGAAAAGTATTGTTTACATTTTTTCGAAATAGAGTTTTCACCGGATCTACACGTTTTCAGAACCCCTGAACCCAAAAAACATCTGTTTAGCGATTGGTCTGTGTATGTGAACGTGAACAAAATATCTCAAGAACGGAACATCGTACGCAATTGAAACTTAAAACTTAGAGTAGATACTATTGCAAATTAAATATAAAGTTATTAATATTTGTAGTGGATGTATTGTAATACCAATTTTAAAACATTTAGAGGAATTTAACAAAGGTTTGTACGTACATATCATCTTCTAAAACTTCAATTTGTTCGGATGATATAAAAAATATTGAAAATTTAACAAAATATATAAAAAATTTAAAAGAATTTTTACTCTTTCATTTATTTAGCAAATGTATTTAATGAAACATAAGGGTAACTTTGAAAGGGAATCTACAGATAAGAACGAAATATCACTCTGAACCTGTCTGTCTTATACACAACACAAGAAAACAAATGACATTGAAAGTCCTATTTCCTGTTTCGAAGGAAATGTGGTAAAAGAGATGGGTTTTCCCCATTTCCACTCCTCACCCCTTACCAATAACATGTACAGTGTTACACTGGTTAACGGGAAGGATGAATAAAAGGGTATGGTATGTGATGGCAGAAGTGAAGAAGAGAAAGGAGTTTCAGGGAGAAAGAGTGATTGGGAATTATTCATTCCTAGTCGAGGGTGACATCACTGTCGTTTCGTTTCAACGTCGTCGTCTCTAGGTTGTCACAAGGCGACATTTAGTGGAGGAGAGAATTCTCTGAGATAACATACACAGTTCGAACGTTAATTACTCTCACGTTTTGCCCCCTCCTCGTCTCATTTTCGAGTATTTTCCATCTCACAAGAGTATTCCCACGTATCAGGTAAATACCATTAATTACCCCATTACGTTTTGATTGCGTTTGACTGCGTGCCACAACGTATGAAATAAACTTCCCTTCTGTCTCCACCGATATCCCACTCTCTCTCTTTCCTTCTATTTCACCCTCTCTGTCACATCATTCTCTCTCATCATCAACAACATTTACAGACGATTTACTGCCTGTTTGAGCGAATCATCCCTTCTCTTATTCTATCCAGAAATTTCATTTGTTTTCTCTTCCCGGTTTCACTGTTGTATGTTAATTTTTATTAATTACTGTAATAAATATGTAATTTACTTAACTTATCTAATATTCTGCTACAAACTTAATTTTTATTTCATTAATCCCATATTATAAGAAAACTTGAGATATGTATATTTGTATGTTCAATTGTTCTCGAAAACAGCTCCAACGATTTTCCTAAAAATTTGTGTATAGGTGTCTTCAGGGTCTACAAATCGATTGTGATAGATCTCATATTTGCAAAAAATAGTTAACTCGCTAAATTAAGAAATATAATTAGAGCAATAGGCTAATACTAATACGGTGGAAACCGTTTTTAAATATCTCTTTCCGTTTTGAAGTTACAGCCCGTCAAAGATTTCTTTAATTATTTTTGGTCTGAATTTGACCAGACCCTGTGGTGAATGAAGTGAAGGTGTCATTTGCAGGGTGGAAAAACGGTGCTTTTCGGAGGGCCTGGAATGCTGATAAGCATACTTTTTAACTCAGTGAGGAAGGCACTGGTATATCTCCTTACTCCTCGTTTTACTCAGTAAAACCTCTAGGGGTTCAAACCAGCCTTTCGGCTGTTGACCTTAAACGACAACCCACACACATTTTTTCATTATATTTTTCTCATATCGTTTGTTACTCTAGTATTATGGTTAAAGACACATTTTTCATTTAAGTAAGCAAATGTTCATAACGAGATATAATCCGGGTTCTGTACAAGATATGCTTGTAACAGAATAGATCTGCGCTTGGGGGGAATAAGGTAAAACACGCATTAATGTTGTTTTTTGTTTGACTTAAGTAAGATATAGAATATATGTTCATTACTTTTTTTGTAGATACAACGCAGGAGAATCTCTCTAGTGAAAAGGAACTACAGGCTTGGGGTTTGGTGATGAAGGTGTATACACTCTCTCCCTTTACATTCATTCTTTCTCACTCCCTTCTCTTGTTGACCCCCTTTCTCTGACAGAGGCACCTGTCGGTTAATGAAATTCTGCGGCGGCTACAAGACCCGGGAGGGGTCAACTGGCTGTGATGAAGACGCCTTGCGCTCTTGGGACTACAAACCCCTGTACCGTAACACGGTTCTCACCGCTCACAACCTAACACAATCACCTTCTATTCGGGGGAATGGAAAGCCAAGAGGTAGATATTCGCTACCATTTTTCCCCGCCAAACGCAATTCTATTCTGTAACGAACTTTCCGAACCTAAAATGCAACTACAGAGTATTGATATTATGCAATTTAGCACAAATACAATTTTTATGGATCAAAAAATTTAAATGTCAAAAAAGAAACGTAAAATATGAATTGTGGAACATTAAAGGTTAAGTATATTATCAACTGAATATAAAAATTAAAATTGTAATACCAAACTTCCTGTCCCGTGAATATTTAAAATAAAAACTATTTCAACTCTTCACACTAACCAAAAAGATAGAAGAATATAATATGAAGGTATCAATAAATAAGATAAGTCATAAAATTCTTTAGAAAAAACCACAGTTAGATCCAAAATGGTCATTAATGGACACATACTAAAGCAAGTAGGCCGGCCCGTGGTGTAGTGGTCAGCGCAACTGGCTACTATGCCGAGGTCCCGGGTTCGATTCCCGGTCAGGTCTGGCATTTTTTTCATCTGTAAATCACTACATATCATTACCTACGCACAAGCCCATGGCTTATGTAGGCATCAACGCTCAATAAAAAAAAGAAAAAGTAGGCCACTATAAATACCTTGAAGCTATGATGAGAAAAATAAACTATCTAAATTTAATCAGATATGTGGGACGATTCAATGGACACTGAGGCAACTCATAAAACCCGAAACAAGATTAAAATTTTATAAGACGGTGGTAATTCCAGCCTTGAAGCAAGGCAGTGAAGCATGGATGAGGAAAAGGGACGAAAGAAACATCCAAACTGCAGAAATGAAATTCTAAAGATCTGTCGAGGGTTGTACAAGACTAGAGAGGATTAAAAATGAAGATATAAGGCAAGAACTGGAAATTTTTCCACTCAACGAAAAAAATAAAATTGTATCGTGCCCAATGGGTCGATCATTTAAATAGGGAGCCAGAAAGCCGCTTGCCTAGTGTTTCGAGACGATACAAACCAGTGGGATGTAGAGATATTGGCAGGCCGAAGAAAAGACGAGTGCGGGAACAAAAAGAAATGCCTAACTCGTGGAGAGAAGAAAAAGAAGAAGAAGGAGGAGGAGCAGAAGAAGAAGAAAGACTAATTTAAAAAATATTATATTCATTTATGAAAAATATAGAAACATAAGGTTGTTAGCTATCTGGGATCTAATTCTTAAGTCAATCTTTATAAGGAGTACAATTATTTGACCATAAAACAGTAGCTTGAATACATAAAACTAATGTATCATATTGTAGTTCTACAATTCTTGGTGACTTTTGGGTTTCTCCACAATCCTTTTCCAGTCCTTTCTACTAATTAGTGCCTTTCATCCTCTCAATTTCATAAAAATCAAATCGTTTGTGACATCATACATCCACCACTTCCTAGAACGACCAGTACTTCTTCTCTCGTACATTCTTTCCTTCTGCATTACCTTAAACATTGATTCCATTCTCTCAATATGCCATAACCATCTCAATATTTGAGCTTTTATGAAACAATGCAATTTCACATCCTGTGATCGTGTAATTGTTCATTAAACGTGAGTTTCAAGTAATACTATAGATTTTTTAAAATTTATTAGTTTTTTAATTTGTACTGTTTCACTTTATTTTTGTTACGTTCAAACTAACTTTCTTCATCAAAATGACTAATTCAAATTGAGAGGCATTTGACATGTTGATGATATTTGGCACATATTTGGGTAATTGTCGGGCTGCTGAAAGATTGTATCGTAATAGATACCCACAGAGAATTCACTAGAGCTACGAAAATTTTCAACGCCTTGCGGCAAGAGTAAGGGACAAGTTCAGCCTTTGAAGAAGCGGACTCATTTGAATATGTCATTGTCATTGTAGAAGATATAAAATTGTTTTTTAAAATTAGGTAGACTATTATAAGATATTTGTTTACAAAAACAAAATCTTGAACAAGTTTATTCATATATTATTTTTTATAACGAGAGAAAATCCAGTGAATTTGTAGCGATTTAGAAACAATTCCTGTTGGAGAGTGATATCTGTGATTGCATACGGCTGGTATTGCTTTGCTATACCCTGAAGGAGGGTTGAAGATATAGCTAAAGAATAAGAAGAAGAAGAAGAAGAAGAAGAGTGGAAAGAAAAACCAGGAGGGAGGTAATCTGAAGTTATCAGCTGAGGCATGTTAGTCCCTTAACGGCTCCCTTGAGGGGGTTGTTCTACGAGAATATGTGCGTGCGGATGTATAGTGTTGATCCATCTTAACAATTCTCATTTCACATGGCTCTATACTGTACCTCTTGCCTGTTTCGAACACATACCCAAGCCAAAACACACATTTAATCATTCGAATAGTATTTTATACAAAAAACTAACAAAATAAAACCACAGATTGTGTCAATGTCGTAATCGTTATTAATATTATGCAAACGGGAAAATAAATACACTGCAACCTCGTTTATCCAAAATCAATGAGACCACATATCAGAGTGCGTAATCCGAATTTACAGTTTTCACCAAAATTATACGTAAACACTTATAACATAATAAATTTAAAAGAAAAATCTGGTGTGAAACACTCACACAACTTTCTCTTGCCAATATAAATAATTAACAATAAACCTAACATTAGTAATAAAACATTAGAAATAAACAAACAACTAATCTCAAAAATATAACCATATTTCAATCATGAGTGAAACACGCAAAATGAAATTCGAACTCAGTTTGGTTTAAAAATACGGAAAATCACTCTTTCTCTCTAAACTAGGCTCTTTAGAGAAAAATGCTCTTAATAAAAGTTGTAGATCTTTTAATTTTTTATAAATTTGGTTATATACACTTTTGTCGTAAAATGCATACTAAGGCCAAAATCTTTAAAAAATCGATTTTTCACACGTTTTCGTGAGAAAAAATCAGAAAATCGCTAATTACTGCTAAACTAAGCGTCATACAAAAAAATGTTTGAAACAGAAGTTGTAGGTTTTTAAATTCTCTACAACTTTTATTATATAAGTTTTTGCGCTAAAATTTATATTAAAGCCGTAATCTTAAAAAAACAACGTTTTTACGTGAAAACAGCCTCACCGAGAATTTCAGCAAACATGGCGCCTACCCTATCTTGTAGAGAATCAAAAATTGAGTAAAATAGGCGATTTTAAAAAAAATCGTAGGACCAGTTTTTGAGAAAATCGCAAAAAACTGAAAAATTATACGAATAAACTAAGTTACTACTACTTCCGGTTGACCGATTTTGATGAAAATGTTCGTGTCGCGTCCGGTAGTGGTATGTAACTTAAGTTTCAAGTTTCAAGTTCGTACGATGTTCCGTTCTTGAGATATTCTGTTCACACACAGACACACACACACACACACACACACACACACACACACACAGACACACACACAGACCAATCGCTAAAAACATGTTTTTTGGGTTCAGGGGGTCTGAAAACGTATAGATCCGGTGAAAACTCGATTTCGAAAAATCGACATGAAAACAATACTTTCCTTCCTATATATTCATATAGGCAAGAGAAAGTAAAAATATGTCAGTCTGCGATTTTAACCATTAATAGAATTTCACTTCAAATTTAAGATCGAATTTATCCATCCTATTTACAATACGAAAGGTAAATACATTATAACGAATTCAAGATGGCCGAGAAAAGTTTCATATATTACTCAGAGTAGGGTTTTTGGTACAATAATAAACTAAAATCATTTTAGTTACCTAGTCACACTCAGGTTTCTATAATTCAGGCGTTACCAGATATTTTGAACATCCGGAATATACGGTAATGAATTTCTCACCTGTATGAAATAAAGTCAATAAACTTAAACTTTAACGAATAAATGTCTGCAAGAAAACTACATCCATTATTTAAATTAATTAGATGGTTAACTTACTTTGCTCATCGCTATACTGATTCCAGACCCTTGCCTTTTGATGGATAAATCTGAAAAAGAAAATGAATACTTATTGAAAAATCACAAAAAAGAAATAACAAGACTTATATGAATAATGATAAAAATAATTTTGTACAATTAAAAAAATAAACATAATTGTAGTGTAAATAAATGATGACGAATCTTACTATGTTTTCGCAAAAGGGAGAAAGTAGAGAAATAACAACGTACTAAATAAGGCGATATTAAAAACCTGTTGGACTCATTTTTGAGAAAACTGTAAAAAAGTGAAACATTTAACAGATGAACAACTACTTCCAGTCAACAAATCTTGATAAAAATGTTCGTATTGGTTTCCTAGTATTTAACCTAAGTTCCAAGTTACACACACACGCGCGCGCGCACGCACAAATAGACACCGCAATCGGTAAAAACTTTTTTTAGGGTTCAGAAGATCTGAAAACATGCATTTCCGGTGAATACTTGATTCAAGAAAACCGATATGAACGCAATATTTTCCTTCCCTAAATTGGTAATTTCCTAAAAAGTACTCGTATGAAAGTTGCAGTATTTAAATTTTTCTCAATTCTGTTTACTTTATTTATTTTTTGGGGTTTTTTAAAAGTAATAAGAAGATCTTGATCGTTACTGACTACTGTGAGTTATAAAACCGTGGGTTTTGCCTTAAAATAATTTCCATCCTGCCGGGAATCGAACCCGGGATCTTAAACTTTGTAGGCTAGCACGCTAATCATTACGCCATGGAAGTGAAAATAGTTATTTTCATCTGTTGTGGTTTTATTTGTAGATGTCTGTTCCAGATCAAGGATCTATCGATATGTAGAGCGACGTATGAGTTCTATTATTTAGGTCAACAGCCGATAGGCTGGTTTGAACCGCTAGAGGTTTTACTAAGAAAAACGAGGAGTGAGGTGGTTTACAATTGCCTTCCTCACTGAGTAAAAAACTAGCCTATGCTTATCAGCATGCCAGGACCTTCGAAAAGCACTCACTTTCCACCGTGTAAATGACACCTTCACTTCATTCACCACAGGGTCTGGCTGTATAATGAAATTCATTACTTTCAGAGGAGATAACTTTGACTAGTATCTTTTACACCTTTACCTCTTCTGTTCTTAAAGAATAGTTCAGTCATATAATTGGCTAATCACGTGACAAGAAACAGAACTATTTTTTGTAGCCCTAGAACTAGGAGATAGAGTGCAAATAATTTAACACTCCACCTGCCTGTTATGGGCAAGTATATTAGTTCTATAAAATATTTAAATAAGTTACTCGAAGGAAAACATATTTAAAGTCATTTTGGAATAAATTTACACAAATATTAGAATGGCAAGAACGATATAGTACGAATAACGCTGTGAAGGATGAGATTTAGAATGCAGGGATGCGGTAGATATTTAATACAGGCGGTGTTTACCTCTGAGAGGGTTGAAGGGGGTACGGATAGGGATTTAACCCACGTTATTTTATTGGTTTAAAGAAATGGATCTGAGAGTAATATGAACTGGACTCCGCACATCCCTTCATTCAGTAACTCTCATCTACCCCCAACCAACCAATATTGCTGAAACTTCCCTACGGGGTATTTGATTCTCTGAGTAACGGACCGATCTAATGGTCTTTACCTAGTGGACCTTCTTTACGTTTATAAACACCAATCTGTTGTGCAGTTAACCTAACCAGCCGTTTAATAGGCGTAAATGTCTATTAATAGTACTAGTTCTTTTATTTTTTATTTATTTATTTAACGTCGCATCAACTACAAAGGTCATTAGGAACGACGTTGGGGTGTAACTATATACAATGGAGGACAAAATGATTTTTTTTGTACCTTATGAAAATATGCCGTGTCTAAGTGGGATTCGAACCCACGACCGCATAATGAGAGGCGAGCACGTTACCAACTACGCCAATGCGGCCGGCTTCAGTTCTTTTATTTAGGTAACATTTCTTGTATTTTAATACAATTCGTTAGCCCTATTTTACTTTCTCTTGCCTATATGAATATATAGGAAGGAAAGTATTGTTTTCATGTCGATTTTTCGAAATCGAGTTTTCACCGGATCTATATGTTTTCAGACCCCCTGAAGCCAAAAAACATGTTTTTAGCGATTGGTCTGTGTGTGTGTCTGTGTGGAACTTGAAACTTAAGTTACATACCACTACCGGACCCGATAAGAACATTTTCATCAAAATCGGTCAACCGGAAGTAGTAGTTTATTCGTGTAATTTTTCACTTTTTTGCGATTTTCTCAAAAACTGGTCCTACGATTTCTTTTAAAATCACCTGGTTTATTTACTTTTTTATTCTCTACAAGATAGGGTAGGCGCCATGTTTGCTGAAATTCTTGGTGAGGCTGTTTTTACGTAAAAACGTTGTCTTTTAAGATTACGGCTTTAATATGCATTTTAGCGCAAAAATTTATATAACAAAAGTTGTAGAGAATTTAAAATTCTACAACTTTTATTTCAAACATGTTTTTGTATAACGCTTAGTTTAGCAGTAATTAGCGATTTTCAGTTTTTCTCACGAAAACGTGTGAAAAATCTATTTTTTTAACATTTCGGCCTTAGTGTGCATTTTACGATAAAAGTGTATAGAATTAATTTTATAGGAAATAAAAAGATCTACAACTTTTATTTTAAGCATTTGTCTCTACAGAGCCTAGTTTAGTGTGAAAGAATGATTTTCCGTATTATAAAGCCAAACTGAGTTCGATTTTCATTTTGCGTCTTTCAGTCATGATTAAAATAAGGTTATATTTTTAGAGGTTAGTTTTTTGTTTATTTCTAATGTTTTATTACTAATGTTAGGTTTTATTGTTAAATATTTGCTTTGGCAAGAGAAAGTTGTGTGAGTGTTTCACACCAGATTTTTATACTATAGTTTTATTTTAAATTTAATGTAAATAGTTATTTTAAATTTTACGAGCAGTTTTTCTTAAGCACTATTATCCCCCCCCCCCCAATAATTATGAAGTCACCCACAGGTATCACTACTAATCCTACAATTTCACTTACAGTTTTTTATCAACATTTTATTAACGATTTATATATAACTTTATCTCATTTACACTTTTTTACTTTCTCTTGCCTATACGAATACTTAGGAAGGAAAGTAGGCATTGTTTTTATGTCGATTTTTCGAAATCGAGTTTTCACCGGATATACACGTTATCACACCCCCTGAATCCAAAAATACATGTTTTTAGCGATTGGTGTATATGTGTTGTGTGTGAACAAAATATCTCAAGAACGAAGGTCTTATCGAACGAATTTCTTCATCGTACAAAGTTGAAACTTAAAACTTAAGTTAGGTACCACTAGCGGATATTTTCATCAAAATAGGTCAATCGAAAGTAGTAGTTTATTTGTGTCATTTTTCACTTTTTTGCGATTTTCTCAAAAACGGCTCCTACGATTATTTTAAAAATCGCCTTATTGACTACAACTTTTATTCTCTACAAAATAGTGTAGGCGCCATGTCTGCTGAAATTCTTGGTAAGACCGTTTTCACGTAAAAAAATTGCTATTTTAAGATTGCGGCTTTAATATGCATTTTAGCGCAAAAAGTATAATAAAAGTTAAAGGTAGTTAAAAATCTACTACTTTTATTTCGCACATTTTTTTGTATAACGCTTAGTTTAGCAGTAATTAGTAATTTTCTATTTTTGTTCCATGAAAATCTGGAAAAAACTAATATTTCAAGATTTCGGCCGTAGTATCCAATTTAAAACAAAAATGCATATAATCAAATTCATGGAAAATTGAAAGATCTACTACTTTTATTTTAAGCATCTTTCACTACAGAGCCTAGTTTAGCGTGAAAAGTGATTTTCCGTATTAAGCCAAACTAAGGTTGGTTTTCATTTTGCAACATTCACTCATGATTAAAATAAGATTATGTTTTTGAAGTTAGTTTTTTATTTATTTCTAATGTTTTATTACTAATTTTAGGTCATTTTGCTCATTATTTGAACTGTCAAGAGAAAGTCGTTTGAGTATTTCACACCAGATTTTTAATACTGGATTTTAGAATTAGTGCAATGTTTTTAACCTGGTTAATAAAATAATTCTCTACGTGTGTGTGTGTGTTAAGTGAATAAGTGTGTGCGTGTATATATGTCCGCCGCAGATTTCGACTTCTAATTAAGACAAGAGTATGGACGAGGATGACGAAGAGGGTTGTGGTGGAAGAGGAGGAGATGAAGGAGAGTAAAATAAAGATGAGAAGGGGCAGGGAATGGAGTAAAGAAGGAGTGGTATTGATCTACTGAGATGCAATATTCGTCGGTGGCGATATGCAGCCTGCAATAACATTCTGTTTTCTGCCTCTTCTGGCTGGCCCACTCTTCCTCCTGTATCACCAATCTGGTTACTCATCATCATCATCATCATCATCATACAGACCGGACTACTACTTTCGCCCCCGTTTCGTTCAAAAACCACCCTGTTCGCCCTTCAAACAAGGGCCGGCTTTTTGATTAATGCAAGAAATTAGAAAGGCTATTGAAGACTTCAATACCCGTCCACCGTTTTACAGTAAACAGTCTCCTCGTCCCCCCATTGCGCTTTCTCCTTCTACCTACAAACTAAAATATTAAAGAATAAGTACTGTATATCAGTAGGCTATTACATAACGCTGCATATTACAATCTCAGATTTATAGATATTAAAAACATCTAAAGAATATAAGTGGTCACCCCTCAAGTTTATTTTTGGTTCTTTTTTTAGGAAAGATTACATCCGATATCTTTTATAAGTATTTCTTTATTACATAACCTCAAAACTATAACATATACGGGTTAATCCTTATAAAGTAGTCTAGAAATAATGAATTGGTTAATTAACTCAGTGTTTACACTCGGTTTTTTAAAAAATTCAGTTATCTGTAGACATTATGAACAACCGATATTTATATACATTTATTTATTTATTTCCCATTGCTTACAAGAAAATATCAATACAAAATAAATGTTAATTTCCTTTATACTTTGGTAATCTGAAAACTATTTATTTTAATTCGTGGTGGGAAAATTAATCCACTTAAGTATGGTTTCCCATGTTAAAGGGTAGATCAATTCAGTGCTTCTTTGTTCATTGTACTACTGCAACTACTACGGTAATCTATTAAGTGTGTTAGTAATTACAACTACATGTTAGTTACTTAAATACTAATTAAACTATTAAGGCATTTTTATTAAAAAAATAATATGCTATTATAAATAATTACATGTACAAATGAAAAACAAAACAAACAATATAATATGCAAGACAAAAGAATTTATTTAAAAATAGAAAACTAAAATTGAAACCGGCAGACGAGCTCACAAAACTATATGTTTCCTGGAGTAACCATTTTTTCTATCGCTTCTCTCCCAACTTCCAATAGCCAAATAATAACCAAATAACCATTTGGCTATTCCTACTTTGCTTTTCATACTTTATGATGTCCGGCATGTTTTTAATAGAGCAGTTTGGTCGCTAAATAGATGAAATGCCTTTGGTATGAAGTTTTTGAGGCCTTGTGTAAAAGTAAGAGATCCTTGTTCCTGGTATTATAAGGTGTGCTCTAGTAGTAAAATCGTTTTTTTATACGCAAAAATAAGAGCTTCTGTTGCAAATATTCGGTGGATATATATCGGTTATGTGTTGTATTTCTTATGTTTAATGCACTGAATGGTGTATCACTAAAACCATTGTATTTTATTGTCGTGGTCTTCGACCTTATAAGTTACATTTATGTTTTTGTGTGTGATAACGTGAAAATGCTTCATCCTGAAGATGTCTCCGAGTGAAATGAAATATATCTTGATGTTAATACTCTGAGGTGTGTTGTACATCGTTTTTGTTTGGCTGTTGTTTATGCCATGTATCACACACATACACACACACGCGCGCGCGCGCACACACGCACGCACACACATACACACACACACACACACACACACACACACACACACACACACACACACACACACATGAAGTCATCAACTTTAAATTTTTGCGGAATATGCCTCTCATATAGTATTTAAGTTAAGCATAATTTCATATTTTTTCAATAGAGTTGTTGGAATTTGATATTTAAAAAATTGGCAAATTAAAGAAAGATTTTTTGTTTGAAAGGAGAATGACTTAAATTTGACTAACAGTAGGTCAATGTTTACCTCCTGTAGATAGCTTTACAATAAAAATGATAAACAGCTGGTGCCTAAGCCTTCTAGTAAATAAATATATATTTTGAAAATTTACTTAAAACATTTCAATTTCAAAGTTTCAGGTTATAGTATATCACCCTTTTAAGTTAATACTAGCAACAAAATACACTAGGCCGAAGACGTTATCATTAAAAAAACATTTTTTAAGCGTACAGTCATCCAAGAATTTCAGTGGGTGCTTACCGTATCTTGTAAATCATAAAAACTGTAGTTTTGAGGGGAAAAATCATAGGGATTGTTTTTAATAAAATTATAAAAAGTAAAAAATCGCACGAATAAATTACTACTTCCGCGTGAATAATTTCGATGAAAATGTTTGTGTCCGGGTCTCCTAGTGGTATCTAATTGAAGATCGAAGTTTCAACTTTACAAGGGACATGATAAGGAATGATAAAATAAGAAGAGTTCTGTCTGTTCCACTACTACGTGACAAGATCTTGAAGAATCAAAGAAAGTGGCTCAAATTTATAGACCAATTGGTACGAGAGATGTGAAAAGACCGAAGAAAGCATGGGTACCAAAACAGGTTCACTATACCTAGACGTTGAATTGAAGAAGAAGAAGAAGAAGAAAAAGAAGAAGAATTGAGAATCATAAAACACTGAACTTTAATTATCGTTAGATTACCCTACCCTTTTGTTATTATTATTATTTTTAATAAAGCTTTTATTGATGAGGTAATTAGGTTAAAAAATTAATTGAATTTAATACAATTAAAGGGTAAAAACTAAACAGCCGTAATTAAAAATCAGTTAAAATATTACCATTTAGGAATTTGGCGCCAAAAGATATTTGGCAATGACGTCAGACATCGTACTATTTTAGTCTGCGTGGGACGGGTCATTAAGCTGTGGAATTGACGTTTTGGGTCGGAATTCCTTTAAACTAGATTTCTGTCAAGGGGGCTTAAGGGAGGTGAGTAAGGCAGGGGTATATAATACAAGTAAGAAGGGTAGAAGCTAAGGTTAGGAAAACGCTGCGGTGGTGACGAGGAAAATAAGGGATGGTACGAAGCGTGGCGAGATTGTACGGAGTAGGGAGGATGATTTCACTCTCTCTTTTAAAGCAAGGAGGGGTGAAGAGAAGAAAACCTCTTCTGACTTTTAATTACCCCACGATCTTACCTCCTTATATCCCTTTTTGTAATATAAATACGGTACAAAAAATTAAACAAGAAAAGATACGGTAGCCCTCCACGTAAACCCTAGGACTACTACTACGTATAATAAAAATATCATAAATTTCAAAGTAAGTTAACGTTAAAGAAAAATAAAAGGTTTTACTTTTAATAAAAATCCCTTTTGATAACACATATACTGCCTGAAATTACGTATCTAATCTAATATTAATCACATTTAAAAGAAAAATTGATTAATTAATTTGATTTTCTAGAGAATTATTTGCCCGTAACAGGCAAGTGGAGTGTTAAATTAATTGCACCCGATCTGTTGTTTCCAGGGTTACAAAAAAAAGTTCTGTTTCTTATAACATAGTCAGCCAATTATATGACTGAACTATTCAAGAACAGAAGAGGTAGAGGTGTAAAAGACACTATTCAGAGTTATCTCCTCTGAGAGTAATGAATTTTACTATACAGCTAGACCCTGTGGTGAATGAAGTGAAGGTGTCATTTACAGGGTGAAAAATGGGTGCTTTTCGAAGAGCCTGGCATGCTGATAAGTATAGGCCTACTCTTTCAACTCAGTGAGGAAGGCAGTAGTAAACCACCACACTCCTCGTGTTTACTTAGTAAAACCTCTAGAGGTTCAAACCAGTCTTTCAGCTGTTGACCTAAACAACAACGAGAATTAATCGGTCATCGTAAACAACGAAGAAGCTTTAGAATTATTTTTGTTAAATATTTTATTTTTATTCACGACTAAATGGCTACATAAAAACTTACAGAAAACACCAATTCGAAGTAGGACTTCATTGGTGTTACTTTAAAAAGAATATATAAAGTTTATTAATTTCTTCAAAATTGTTTTTATGAAAAATCACTTATCCATTTTTGTTTAAGGAACTGTGCAACTTGTATTAACAATTATGGGACACCGTTTTCCGTTGTTTCTCTCATATTTGTTATTTTCAGAATCAGAGCTTTTTAGTGTTAGAATGTACGTATTAGAGGGTTTTCTGATGATGGTAGGCAGATTTCCTGAAAGTATTTAAACCGTAGATTATTCACATAACACTCGGAGAAAGATACGGATTTGTACACTCCGTAAATGAATACAAATTCATATAAAGAATACAGTTTTTTTGTCTAGATTTGGATTTTTGAAAGGTATAGCCTACATAAATTAGAATTTGGATGCAAATTTATGGTTTTCTAACATGTGTCTGTTGTCAGTTTAGTTTAATCTATTTACATTATTGCATATTCGTGCTATTAATTTAAGTTTTCATACTGTGTCATATGTGATATAGTTTGTATCTATTTATATCATAGTGTACGCAATATTGTAGTTAATACAAACATATTTTCAACCCCAATGTGTGTACGTTGGAATGTGTTCAATTTAAGAACAATTAGCAACCCAATGAGATGAGGATGGTATGTATGACGTGTAAATGAGGTGTAGTCTTGTAGAGACTTAGGACGACCATTCCTGAGAGAGTATGGTTAATTGAACCCTAACCATCAAAGTACACCTGTTAATACTGCATATTATTCAAATCCGTATAAAAGTATTACTAGGATTTACTAGGATTCGAACCATGGAACCTTGATCCGAAAATCAGCTGTTAAACAACTGACAGTGACAATTTTACCACTTTCAACCTGGGGTCAATTAATACCTCCGAAATAAATAATAATAAGTTCAAATAATATATTAATTAATTATTATATTACGTTTAATCTAATTTATTTCTATTTATGTCATAATATATTATTACATTAATATTAAGTACATTTTTTGTACTATCTTTTGGTTGGCTGACCAAATGATAAGAAACAGAATTATTTTTTGTAGCTCTGGAGCAGATCGAGTGCAAATAATTTAAAATTCCACTTGCCTGTTATGTGCTAGGTATACACAGATTTAACGAACTGCATAGATTCTGGAGACGTAAAATAGTTTGTTAAAGATTGTCTTATGAGTCGGCTTTTAACGTTTTGATCATCATCGAATAAATTGGTATTTATCGAGAGACTTATATTAATAGCGTTAATTTTCTATCAGGTAAAAAACCAATCATTGAATATTAAAAAAATATAACTAATAGTTTGAAAACCAATTTCCATTTTAATTACATTAAAAAATTAATCCTAAATTATTAAGAAATACTTAATTTAATTGAAAATAATCTTATATTGTGTTGTTTAGGTTATCAGCTGAAAGACTGGTTTGAACCTCTAGAGGTTACTTATTAGAGGTTAGGTTTACTAAGTAAACCGAGGAGGAGGTAGTTTACGACTGCCTTCCACACTGAGTGAAAAAGTATGCTCATCAGAGGGCCGGGCCCTCCAAAAAGCATCTTCTTTCCACCCTGCAAATGATAACTTCACTTCATTCACCACAGCGCCTGTCTGTATAATGAAATTCATTACTCTTAGAGCCAATAACTCTGACTAGTGTCTTTTACACCTCTACCTTTTCTGTTCTTAAATGCTTCAGTCAAATAATAATTGGCGGATAATGTGATAAGAAACAGAACTATTTTTTGCAGCCCTGAGACTAGCAGATCGAGTGCTAATAATTTAATGCTCCACATGCCTGTTTTGGCCATTTGTGCTAGATGTGCACAGATTGTACGAATTGCATACATTCTGGAGACAAAAAATGGCTTGTTGAAGTTTATGTATCAATTTTTGAATCGGTTAATAAAAGTCGATTGTCAGCTAATAAATTGGTATTTATGGAGAGACTTATATTAATAGCGTTAATTTTCTATCGGGTAAAAGATAATCCTTGAAAATTAAAAAATATAACTTATAGCTTGAAAACCAATTTCAATTTTAATTACATTAAAAAATTAATCCTAAATTATTAAGAAACAGCTAATGTAATTGAAAATAATCTTATATTAGAAATCCTTGAAACTAATTTATACATAAGTGTAACGAATACATATCTCAAACACATTGTATGAAAAATTAAATGGATAAAGATACCGCTAATAGAAGGGTGGTAAAAAAGGGTTTAAGAATAAAAGGGTTTGAGGTTGAATCTGATTCAAAATGGTGTCAAGTGTATAAACACTTAATTCAAAAAATAAAGAGAGGAAAAAATACAGCTAACACCCGCTAAAGAGATTTTTAAAACAAGCCACTTTATCGCGTATTCATTCACTCTTATTTTACTTCTTCATTCCACTCAAAAGAAAAAAAATTAAAACCCAACCCTTTTTTATTACGTAAGTAACTATTTAACACTTGGTATACTTAAGAAGTGTTGAATTAAAAAAATACATGTAATAAGTGTTTTACATTTTATTATTATTATTAATATTCCTATATTATGTAAAATAACAAAACCACGACCCTTTTGTAATAATAATTTCTAATAATGCCTAAAGGGGGTTGGTTTTACCATTCTCTTAATCCCATCAACTAATAAAAATGCATAACCCTTTTTTGATGACATAATTTCCATAATATTCACTCATTCCTCATCTAATGTAGACATTGTCAAGCTTAATATATATTTAAATTTTTCTTTAACTCTTTAATAGCAATAGTATTAAAATATTATTAGTATGTTTTTTTTATAAAAGAATAATTTCTTCTTTAGTAATCCTTGAATTTTTATTAGGAAATTACGTTGTGTTTTATTATTAGTACTTGATATTGTAATGATTAATTTACAAAAGATTGTAATTTCGTAGAAAATTTTCTTTGTAACTTATAAAAATCTTGTGTGAAACACTCACACAACTTTCTCTTATCAATGCAAATAATGAACAATATAACATAAGATTAGTAATAAAACATTAGAAATAAATAAAAAAAATTAACCTCAAGAAACATAACCTCATTTTAATCATGAGTGAATGATGCAAAATGAAAATCAACCTCAGTTTGGCTTACACATACGGAAAATCACTCTTTCACGCTAAACTAGGGTCTGTAAAGAATATTGCGCTAAATAAAAGTTGTCAATACACGTTTGTCGTAAAAATAAAACAAAATGCATAGCTACTAAGGCTGAAATTTTAAAAAATCGATTTTTACACATTTTGTGAAAAAAAACCAAAAAATCGTAATTACCGCTAAACTAAGCATTATTTAAAAAATGTTTGAAATAAAAGTTATAGGTTTTTAAATTGTCTACAACTTTTATCATATACATTTCTGCGCTAAAATGCATATTAATCCACAATCTTAAAAAAAATATTTTTCTCTACAAGAGCACAGCCAAACCAACAATTTTAGCAGACATGGCGCCTACCCTATCTTATAGAGCATAAAAATCTGGTGTGAAACACTCACACAACTTTCTTTTGTCAATGCAAATAATTAACAATAAACCTAACATTAGTAATAAAACATTAGAAATAAATAAAAACTAACCTCAAAAAACATAACCTTATTTTAATCATGAGTGAAAGACGCAAAATGAAAATCAACCTAAGTTTAGCTTAAAAATACGGAAAATCGCTTATTCACGCTAAACTAGGCACTGTACAAAAAATGCTTAAACTAAAAATTTTAGATCTCTTAATTTCATATAAATTTTATTCTATACACTTTTGTCGTAAAATGCATTCTAAGGCCGAAATCTTAAAAAAATAGATTTTTCACACGTTTTCGTGAGAAAAAATCAGAAAATCGCTAATTACTGCTAAACTAAGCGTTATACAAAAAAAATGTTTGAAACAAAGGTTTTAAAATTCTCTACAACTTTTATTATATAAGTTTTTGCGCTAAAATTTATATTAAAGCCGTAATATTAAAAAAACTATTTCTTTTCGTGAAAACAGCCTCACCAAGAATTTCAGCAAACATGGCGCCTACCCAATCTTGTAGAGCATAAAAAAATGATTAAACCAGGCGATTTTAAAAATAATCGTAGGACCAGTTTTTGAGAAAATCGCAAAAAAGTGAAAAATTACACGAATAAACTACTACTTCCTGTTGACCGATTTTGATGAAAATGTTCGTGTCGGGTCCGGTAGTGGTATGTAACTTAAGTTTCAAGTCCGTACGATGTTCCGTTCTTGAGATATTTTGTACACACACACACACACACAAAGACACACACACAGACCAATCGCTAAAAACATGTTTTTTGGGTTCAGGGGGTCTGAAAACGTATAGATCCGGTGAAAACTCGATTTCGAAAAATCGACATGAAAACAATACTTTCCTTCCTATATATTCATATAGGCAAGAGAAAGTAAAAATGTAGTAAATAAGGCAGGCGATTTTTAAAAACATCGTAGGAGCCATTTTTGAGAAAATTGCAAAAAAGGAAAAAATGATACGAATACTACTACTTCTGGTTGACCGATTTAGATGAAAATGTTCCTGTCGGGTCCGGTAGTAGTACCTAACTTAATTTTCGAGTTTGAAGTTCGTACGATGTTCCGTTCTTGAGATATTCTGTTCACACACACACACACACACACCCACACCCACACACACGCACGCGCACACACACACACACACTCACACGCAGACTAATCGCTAAAAACATGTTTTTTGGGTTTAGGGGGTCTGAAACGAGTAGATGCGGTGAAAACTCGATTTTAAAAAATTGATATGAAAACAATACTTTCCTTCCTATATATTCATATAGGGAAGAGAAAGTAAAACATAGTAAATGAGGCAAGTTTTAAAAAAATTGTATCATTTTTGAGAAAATTACAAAAAAAGAAAAATCCCACCAATAAACTACTACTTCCGATTTAGATGGAAATGTTCGGGTTTGGTCCCCTAGTAGTACCTAAATTAAGTTTCAGGTTTAAATTTTAAATGCTATTCCGTTGTTAAGATATTTTGTTCACACACACAAACCAATCGATAAAAAAATGTTTTTTTGGATTCAGAAGAATTGAAAACGTGTATTTCCGGTGAAAAATAGTTTTTTTGGAAAACCGACATGAAAATGAATAATAATCTCTACAGAAAGCTAAATTAATCACCTATATAGATACAAAATCATTGAGTTCAAAGTTTTGGTTTCGACCGGAAGTGGCCCAAAACTGGAAGTCAAGAAATGAAATTAGGAAACAAAAATATTACCCGTTGATTTCTGTTAAAGAGTAGCTTTTTTACAAGCCAAGTGAGCTTAATCTCATTATGAGGAGGGATAAATCCGAGTTAAGTAAGCAACCAATGTGACTTTTTGGGCCGACTTCTTTTATTTAGGAAAAAATTGAGACGTGTCGTCTCATGAAAGGTATTTTTTTACATTTAAATTAGTTAAATTAATTTATAGTTTTAATTGTTTCTAAGTAAAGATAAAACCATTAAATAGAAGCTGTGTAAATGCATTTGAAAAATCTGAAAAATGGGTCACACATATTGCCTACTGTATCTTTTGATAAGAAATGAAGGTAAAGATGAACAAAAAAGGGGTAAAGTCGAATGCTTGAAACGAATCCTTTTTCACCCCAGTTGTATGGTTAAATCTTCCCCTTTAAGGCAGAAAAAGGAGAATTTTTTCCCTCTTTTAGGGAGTGTATGGAGGGCTGTTTGTGTAAGGGATGATAGCTATGTCTATAAAAACAGTAAGCTACGTCTTTGTTTAATAACAAAGAGCGAGAAAGAAGACTGTGATGATAGCAACGAGCGTTTTCATCAACAGGTAGTCAAGTCTCTCTCTTTCTCTTTCATACACACTATATTATTCAAGCTTGAGGAACACTTCAAATCTAAATCCACCACACTATGATTTTCTCCTTGATGAAATCTCATTTTACATCTCAGAGAGTCTTTACCACTTATCAACCCTCATTATGTAGTGTCATCAGTTAAATCATGTACAATTAATTATCTGAAAGACATTTGTGTTCTTTTAATCCTGATTTTTTTAAACATCTAGTTGATAATTTTGGAAGATTACTGCAGTATATGTTTCATTTTTTAATTATCATCACAATAAATAATTTGGATTATGCTTCCTGGCCTATTCCAACTTCACATTAAGTAATCGGTTATCTTTTAGAGAGGTTGGGATATCCATCTCTTCCAAAGTTGTTCAATAACACGTTTTCCAGTTTGCTTGTAAGTAACGGTTTAAGTGCTCACACACCTGGTATCGGCAATAAATGACCATACAAAATGTCTGTACTTTCGAATAGTGGTATAATCACTGGCACAATAAGTTCATATCTCTTCTTCTTGAACCAAGGACTAGGCCACAGCCTGTTCCGAACTCACACACTATATTACATATCTCCATCTTCTCCTAGGTCTAACGACATCCCTTTTAACTTCTGGAGCATACCAGTGTGCCTGCTTATGTATCCTGTGATCCGACATCCTTGCCATGTGCTGTCTCCAAGTTTGGCGATAATCCTTTATCTTTTCGTTAAAGTTGTAAATAGTCAATTATATCCTGATTTCCTCATTCCTTATTCTGTCCAAGCGTGTACAGCCCTTAGTTTGTCGAAAAATCTCATTTCTGATAAGTTCTCATTCTCTGATAACCTTAACTTCTTTTAAGCCCAAGAAATAGATATCCTACTTAAAAATCTTATTTCAGCAGCCTCTTTTTATAACTTTTGCTGAGCTGTCAGGATCCAAAACTCTAAACCATAAATTAAAATTGGCATATATAATGTGTGATAAAACTTTAAAACAGTTTCCCTCCTCATTTTACCAGCCAGCGTTTTTCTTGAAGTGTAAACTCTTTGAAAATTTTCCAATATGATTTCTGCATCTCATGATTGGACATAACATCCCAAATAAATAAATGAACACTCCAGTTCTAAGTTTTAAATCTGTAAAGTTACGGGTTTTTTAAATGCAATTGTTTACTATTTTTGAGCACTGTGTTTTTTAATATAATTTTCCTTGATTCTTCCGATGATAACGAAACAGTTCTTGCAGTTTACCAGTATTAGCATTCCTTACACCAAATTCGTAAACTGTCACTTCTAAAAATATATAATATTTTACCTGAAAATAAAGATTAATTTTTGACGATTTTGCAATAATGATTTTGTGATATTAAACCAACTCAAAATTTTGACGCTTGCTGAATATAAGTACTCAGCGAAATATAATTTATCAGACCCACCATTCAAATCCATTAACAGATGTTCAAACTTACGGTTTCTCAACCAAATGTT
Source organism: Catonia carolina (assembly GCA_035578175.1). Lineage (NCBI taxonomy): Eukaryota > Metazoa > Arthropoda > Insecta > Hemiptera > Achilidae > Catonia > Catonia carolina. The sequence continues at coordinate 45,179,977 of JAQMRL010000004.1, forward strand.
TTTGCCAATAACCAAGATGCTGATGCAACTAAAAATTTAAAAAAGTTATCAGAATACTTGGAATTTCAAAGAGGTTAGAATTGTAAATTATTTGACTATAAAACAGTAAACATGTATTTTTTTCGAAAATAAAGTGAAAATAATTAATGAATCACTCAAAATAAACCACTAACAATTTTTTAATATAAAAGTAATCGTGATTTTTATAAACAGTTATGAACAAAAAATTATTTAAACCTTAACGAACTAGAGACTGCAGAAGAAGGCGGAGCATACTGACCTAGATCACAGCAAAGAACCAATTGACTTTAGTTAATCGTATCCTGCGTTGTCACGTTGTGGTTCCGCTGTGAATGACAGCCTAACAAAATGATAGCTGGAGTATGGTGGAACAGAGTTAAACCTAGCGTTGGCGCAAACTAACACCCGACCTTGGCTGTTATTGGCTAGATCTCATCTGCAGTCTTTAGTTCTTTGGGGTATAGTGAATGTTTTTATCGAGTATATGTTTTATTATATTTTTACTTTCTTTTTCCCTTTATGAAATAAGGCAAGAAAAGTTATTTTATCATGCCGATTTTTCGAAATAGACCGTAAATGGACGTTTTCCAATAAATGCAAGATATTTACAATGAGTACAAAATGAGTATATGTACAGTCCGCATCCGTACGAAAACATTTTGTTCTTAATGCCTAAGTCGGTAAAGAATTTGAATGTTTGAGAGTTTGATAAGTACAAAACCTCCGTGTTCGAATCCGACATGTAAACATTTCACACGTTTCAAACCTTACGGTCATTCCAATGTTAATGACCCGTATGTTAGTAAAGCTTTAGATAAAGCAAAAGCTTTTTAGACAAAATAATTATTCATGTATTTTCACAGTTTAAAATAATAATAGAACAGGTAGGCCTATTTTAAAAGAGTAGTGTTTGTGCTGGGATTATTTATCATAAAAGAGTTTTTCATTAAAATCATATTTCTATGTGGCCGCCTCCATCGCCCAGTAATTAGCTTGTTACAGTGCAAAGCGGCGGTCCCGAGTTCGACTCCGGGCCAGAGTCTGGAAAATGATCACAAGTTCAAACTCAACGTACCTTAACCCAAAGAAGTCGATAATGAAAAATATTGATGTGAAAAAAACACAAAAATCCATCTATGTAAGGAATCCAACAGATAATAAGAATTACTAAATTTTAAAAATACCTACCGGGTTGGTCTAGTATGAAAGTCGTCGCCGAGAGTCATTTGTTTAACAGCTGATACTCGGAGACGAAGGTCCGTGGTTCAAATCCTAGTAAAGGTAGCAATTTTTACCTATTTGAATCCTAGACAGTAGTTACCGGTGTACTTTGATTGTTTAAGTTCAATTAAACCTACTTTCTCAGGAATGATTGGCCTGAGTTTGTACCAAATTACACCTCATTTATGTGTCATACACATCATCCTCATCTCATTTGGTTTTAGGGTTGCTTATTGTAACAGATTGCAACGTACACAAATTGGGTTAAAAAAGTTTTAAAAATAAACATAATTTCAAATGATCAATTTACATCAAAATTTAATTATTTAGACGGAATTTATTTGTTTGGATTACGATGCAGACGTATTATGATTTCGTATAATTTACTGAACCAATAAAAAACGAAATTGCATTCTTACAAAAAAAAGATGAGTTTGCAGGTTGTTTTGCAGTGTGAAATTTTAAGGGTGACGGGGGTGGGGTTAGGGCAGAAGTTAGGTGTATAGAGTTAATAGTGTTGTGCAAACGGCAGCTTAGGGAGAAAGGTTGTAAGTTGAGAGGGAATTAAAGTTGAGAGGGCCGGGATGGTAAAAAGGCGGCATTTCACGCTTCGTACAATACCGGAAGTAACAAGGACGCGAAAAGAGGCCGGGTAATTTTCATATCAGGGACCACATTGCATGACGTCACATCCGTTATATAAGGGGAAAGAAAGAGAGAGATTTAATTAAGGTGAGCTTTAGAAAAACTCCCCAGTGAGGGAGTGAAAGGGAAAAAGACAAAAGGGAAAGAGAAAGAAAGATCAGGCGAGACAGAAAGTACTTGTATGGGAGTGAAGAATGACGGCAGATAGGAGGAAGAGTGAATAGGTTTAGTCACAGGTGCTGCTCCTGAAGTGGGGTGAATATGCAAGTTAACCACACCATTCCTGAAGAATTTAAGACGCTTTCAATTCTCTCTTATGTTCGCCCTCCAACATAATCAAAAAAACACAAGCTTACTACATATAAAATACTATTACACAATCACAGATTAAATTTTCAACGGCTTCCGATTTGGTTTTGATATATGAAACTTGTAATTTCCACTTAAGTATACCTAATTTATAAACAAAATGTAAATTGAAACACTAATTACGTTTAATTTGTCACTTTGACGACATATAACAGAGACCTTGCACATAAATATTTACTAACAAGAATAAAAATTTATATGGAGCTTCGATCTATGGTTTGGAGAAAAAACTTAGACAACAAACTTTTCAAAAAAAATATTTAGTTTAATCAAATGAAGTCCCCACTCCGCACGATAATCAATCATTTATGAAGCCATCCGCTGATTTTCTCAATCAAAACAAAAAAAGGATATTTAAAGCACACCTCATAAATACAGCTGTTTGTATAAATGTACAATTTAATTGGTCATTTTAGAAAGCACTTAAATCAAAGTAATATCTTTACACTTATGTTGTTCCCGAAGTAAAAAGGGTAAAATGCTGACTAATACTGTTTCCACATGAAATATTGTTAAATACCTAATATAAGAAAATTGTGTTCTTCTATTTCATTATTTTATATTGTATTGCTGTTTAGGTCAACAGCCGAAAGGCTGACTTGAACCTCCAAAGGCTTTACCAAGTAAAATTAAGGAGTCAGGTGGTTTACCACCTGACTCCTTAATTTTTTTTTTTGCCTTTTTTTTGCCTTTCTCATTGAGTTAAAAGAGTATGCTTATCAGCATGCCAGGGCCTACGAAAAGCACCCATTTTCTACCCTGCAAATGACGCTTTCACTTCACTCGCCACTGGCTATATGGTGAAATTCATTACTCTCAGAGGAGATAACTCTGACTAGTGTCTTTTACACCTCTATCTCTTCTTTTCTTAAAAATTTCAGTCATATAATGGCTGACTATGTGATAAGAAACAGAACTATTTTTTCTAACCCTGGAACCAACAGATAAATAATAAATAATAAATAAATAATATTATTTAGTACACTAGTGTACTGAGAAATCTTTTCACTACAATAAAAAATCGAAATTCTTGACTTTCAAAAAAAGAATGGTTGTCATATCAATTTGTAGTGGTTTTCTTCTATGTATAGATTTTGGTGCAGAAACTTTGTATTTTCTAAAGTGTAGGACATCAGCTTGAATATATCACCTATTATATTTTCAACCGGAAAAAAGGTTTGAGGATAAGCTCTTAGGATTATATTAGTAAAGGAAACCCAGAATTCTGTAAGGAAGGTGTTTTTACATTCACCCAATCCGGAAATGTACTAAAGCAAAAAAAGGCAAAAATTTGACTTACAGGCTTTCTAAAATGACTGATTCAATTGTAGTTTTTACTAAATAAAGACAAAAAAGCAGTAAAGAAAAATGTCAAAATTTTAATAAAATTAACAACGGAACTCATAATTATGGATTGTCTACTCCTTAAAAAGAGTCAATAAAACATTTACAATTTGAGACTGCGTACACAAATTTATAAAACAAGTTCAATTTTTTATGATGATTTTTTTTGTTACCGATAAGCCTGAGCAAAACCTATCTGGTGTTTATGATCCGTCTACACCAAGTCCAATAAGAGAAGATAATACAATTCCTGACCATGTGAAAACCCGGCCTCAGGGGACACATGTAGGATAAAATACTCCACCAGCCAAGAGATATTAAGGAAAATCAAAAAATGAATTAAAAAAATCTGGTGTGAAACATTCACACAGCTTTCTCTTGCCAACGCAAACAATTAACAATATAATTTAACATTTGTAATAAAACATTAGAAATAAACAAAAAAACTAACCTCAATAAACAGACCTAATTTTAATCATGAGTGAAAGACGCAATATGAAAATCAACCTCAGTTTGGCTTAAAAATACGGTAAATCACTCTTTCACGCTAAACTAGGCTCTGTAGAGAAACATTTTCGAAATAAAAGTTGTAGATCTTTTAATTTCCTATAAATTTGATTATACACTTTTGTCGTAAAATACATACTAAGGCTGAAATCTTAAAAAATCGATTTTTTACACGTTTTCGTGAGAAAAACAGAAAATTGCTAATTACCGCTAAACTAAGCGTTATAAAAAATATTTGAAACAAAAGTTGTAGGATTTTAAATTCTCTACAACTTTTATTATAGTAGGGAGCTGATTTTTTTCCTAGTGCCGGGATGAAGTGCAAGGGGGCCTAGTACTTGTTCCTTTGAAAGTAATGAATTTCATTATACAGCCATACCCTGTGGTGAATGAAGTGAAGGTGTCATTAGAAGAGTGGAAAATTTGTGCGTTTCAGAGGGCCCGGCATGTTGATAAGCGTACTTTTCCACTCAGTGAGGAAGGCAAGGTAAACCACCTCACTCCTTGATTTACTTAGTAAAACCTCTACAGGTTCAAACCAGCCTTTTGGCTGATGACCTTAACAACAACAACATATTCATATAGGCAAGAGAAAGTAAAAAACAGTAAAATAACATTCTTTTATCAAAGTAGAACACTAATTAACTGAATATTCGAGTGGAATAAAATGAATTTAAAGTATTGTAGGAAATCATGTAATACATTAACCAGATAGTATCGGAAAGAATACCCTCATTTAGTAAGTAAGATGAAAATAAAAATTTATTATTCATTTTGCAACAATTTACATTGTTACTTAAAAATTTAACAAGAGTAATAAATAATTCAATGATAAATATATACGAATTAAGTAAATAAAAAACCTAAATAAATTACACGCAAAGTAAATGTCATATTTAATATATTTTATAACAACAATTTTTAAACATATAATTTTAGTCTGGTACTGCAGTATGAAAAAAGAAAAGAGTAGAAATGGAATAGAAAGAGATAAAGATAGAATAAACGAAAAAATAATTTAAAACTTTTAAAATATTCATTTAACGTATAAAAAAAACAACATGTTAACATAAAATGTCGACGCTTATAAAAGACTAATAAATAAAAAATATTAGAAAAAGATAAAACGTAAAAAGTATACACATGCATTAACTTGTCTCTAGCACTTAGCGATAAAAAAAATTTATCATGACATTACAAAAAATAAATCAAGAAGACCAATAATTAATAGCACGAAAATTTTTAATAAAATGAATCAGGAAGATTCATAAATTTAAAACAATAACTTCTTTTCCGTAGATAAATAAACAAATATATACATTAAAAAAAATATTGTTAAGAGATAGTTTACTTTTACATTGAGTTAAAGAATTGGGGGGTAAAATATTCTTAATAAAACAATTTTACTGTGCGTGTAAACAGATAAAACATTGTAAAAGAGAGATAAAATGTAATTGCGTGTGTGTGTATTTTATATATAAGTGAATGTAAGGATGAAATCACGAGCCCGCAATTCTGTTTTATCTGTAAACCACCCCCTACAATACTATCCTTTTCTACCCCTATCCCTATCGTGTCCTTCCAATTTTGCCCTACAAACTGTTACAGGGCGTTAAACCCCTTAACCACCGCTATCATTTATGACAATGTCCAGTAAACTACCATATTATCCCACATCGTTTTCCATTAATACCAAACAGTCTTACTTATCACTATCATTAAAATATTACAGTTACTATCGAATGATACATATTAAATCATCATTTGTTTTATTATTTAATTACTAAATAATTAAAAGATTAAACTTTTAAAAACAATTAACTTTTTCTTATTCCTTACGCATTGCCAAGCATGCCTGTTCCGGTCAACATAAATCTGAAAACAGATTCCGACCATCTCTTCCAAGGACTACACATATCCCTATTTCCGTCGGATCTGTATCTCAGTGTTTCAAAGGGAGCATCCGTTAAACATTACCATATTAAATATTATATAACCCATTATTTTATTCTGTAGTCATTGGTTTGTATTCAACAGTTAGTCTCCTAACTTTGCTCTTGTAACTTCATTTAGAAGACTGCCTAATCTGGGAAAACCTTTGACAGCCCAAGAGAAATTCATCTGTTGACTAAAAATCTTTCTTAAACATAACTCCCTTGAACCTACTCTAGTCTATATTTTACTTCTATAAGTCTATAAGAAAACATTCAATATCATATAAATTATAAGTTCATACTCTTCTAAACTTCTATTTTAAATTATGATGCATAGTTATTACTTCAAATATGTTAATTTTGTTTCCAATATTTTCTTATAAATCAGGGTGTAACTCAAGATTTTTTTTTACTGGGTGATGATGTCTACATAAGCATTGCCTATTAAGTGATTACAGTTGAAAATTAATGCCAGACCTGACCGGGAATCGAATCCGGGACCCCGATATAAAAGCCAGTCGCGTTGCCCACTACACAAGGGGTGGCCAAATTGAATGCATACACTTGGTCCAGAAGCGATTGTAGTTGTTACCTTATAGCTTAAATTACATATTAAGTTTCAATGAAAATGTAAAACTTAAGAAACTTTAAGGAGATATGATTCAGAACTAAGTCACAGCAAATTTTTTAAGAATTTTCTGCAGGTACAAAAATTGATAAAATTATGACTATTGCAGGCAATATATCTTTTTCCAATTGTAATAAAACGGTATAAACCCCGAACTTTGAAAAAATATTTATTCTTATAATTTATTATAATTTTTATTATGCGTAAAACAACATTGAAATAAATAAATAAATTTTATTTTAAAACGATTCTTAACGTGGAAATTTTTGTTTTTTTTACTTCTTTTATCGTTTCGGCCATACAACAACGTTAAATAATTTCTTCTTGCCCTTGATGTTTCTTTTATCTGTCTCTTTGCTATTTTTCGTCTTACCCAAGCCTTTTTAAATTTTTCATTACCTCTATTATTTTCTTCTTCATAATTAGTTTTTAGTTACTAGTCATAATGTGATTATCAACCAAAATTTAAATAAATTGTTTTATTGTAAAATTTAATTAGCCAAATTTTCTTTTCAGATGTTTTAAATTTATTTTTAGGATTGTAAATTATTAACAAATGAATAGTCATAAAGTCCTACGGAAAATTTCACCGCCAATAAAAATAGTTCAATAAAATAATTAATTTAAAAGATTTAAAAAGTAAAAATTCAGTTAAAATGACAAAAAGGGCTGAAGGAAATGTGTCCTTAGGGTTTAAGGGTGGTAGATACGAATCATGCCGGGGACGACTGTGTTGCATACCAATCACTTCTAGTTTTGTGAAGGTCTTCTTTCTTCTCACGCCCTTTTACGGAATGACAATGACAAAGTCAGTAGTGTAACAGGCCAGGAAAAAGGAAGTACTTATCGCAAGCCACTTTGCTTTTTATTGCTCCCTGATTGGTTGTAAAAAAGGGTTACGAGTGATAATTCACCCCCTCCCATTCCAAAGCAAGGAGAATAACACCCATTCTTGATGACGCTTCGCTCATCTTTTCCACCCGAACCATTCCGACTTCCTTTTCTTTTATTTCCCCCATTTTATATCATGTCATTTATTTTGTCGACGAACTGTTAAATTTTAGTTGCACTTACGGAAAATGTTTTATATTAATAGTGGAACCATAATATTTATCTTAATGGGAACGAAATAAAAAAGAACTCTACAATTACAAAAAGAATAATAAAAAAAGTAGAAATGAACAATTATGTTATATTAATTTATATTTAATTGCTTCAGAAACCGTAAAATTTAACATTGTTTTTATACAATAGTGATTTTTTGTGTTTAGGTCATCAGCCAAAGGGCTGGTTTGAACCTGTAGAGGTTTTACTAAGTAAAACGAGGAGTGAGGTGGTTTACCAGTACCTTCCTCACTGAGTGGAAAAGTACGCTTATCAGCATGCCGGGCCCTCTGGAAAGCACATATTTTCCACTCTGCAAATGACACCTTTTTTACTTCATTCACCACAGGGTCTGGCTGTATAATGAAATTCATTACTTTCAAAGGAGATAACTCTGATTAGTGTCTTTTACTCTACCTCTTCAGTTCTTAAATGATTCAGTCATTTAATCGCCTGACTATGTTAGTGATAAAAATATAACTATTTATTTTAGCCCTGCAACGAACAGATTGAATGTAAATAATTTGATACTCCACCTATCTGTTATGGGCAAGTGATCTTTAGATATATCTAAATAAAAAGTTAAAACTATTAAACTCGAAACTATTGAAAATATTAAATAATATTAAGCCATGGAATTAAAAAAAATCATGGATAACCAACCTTTATTTTGATAATATTTTAATATATTAAGTAACAGATTTGACCATTGGTGTAGTGGTCAGCACAACAAGCTTCTACAGAAGTAGCCCCGGGTTTGATTTCCGGTCAGTTCTGGAAATTACTCATCACTATTTTGGATCTATCTCCTTCATTCTCTACAATAGGATTAATGTGCTGAACTGTAAGACGTAAAACAAAAAAAAATTTGTAATAGTGATTTCTCATTGGCCATTTTATCTAAAAAAAATATTTTCCGAAACACTTTACCTTTTAGTAGGTTATAAGCCGTTCATCACTTGAATGATATTAACAAATTTTATTTTAACATTGTTTTAGGAAGCATGGAGCGTTGGCTACACTTTCAGAACAAAAAATCTAGTATGTAAGACAATTTTAAACGAAATTGTAGGAGTCTTTTTTGAGGAAATTTGCAAAGAAATAAAAACCGCACAATTAAACTACAACTTGTGGTTGGCCGATACATACATAGGCCACATATCGTACAAAGACAAATTGGTAAAAACATATTTACCAAACATAAAACATATAAACAAACATAAAACATATTAAATATTATAATATTATGTGTTTTAACATATTTATTGTGTGTATGTAGGCCTATATATGTGTTTATTATGTATGTATTGTTTTGTTATGTATGTGTATGTGTGTGTGCGTTTGTGTTATGTTTATTTTTATTTGTGTTTGAGACACACATATCTTACAAAGACAAACTGGTAAAAACATATTTATTTTTTATTTAATTTTTTATATTTGGTTAACATATTTTTTGGGTTTAGGGGACCTGAAAACGTGTATCCGGTAAAAACTCGATTTCGAATATCTGATATGAAAACAATACTTTCCTTTCCTTTATTTCATATCAGGCAAGATAAAGTAATAGTAGGAAAATCGACAAATCAAGTAACTTTTATAAATACTTTTGAATCTTTCAAATGCATTTATCACTTAATAGAATAATGGAAGAAACTTCTCGTATAACTTCTTGAAAAATATCATAGTAATCTAAATATTAATAAATAAATTTAAATATTTATCATCTTAAAATCAATGTAGAATTTAGCTGAAAATGTATATGAAAAGGGAATATTATTAAAATGTATAAATTTATATATCTACCATTAAAAGAATGGTAATTTAAAAATATTTTCATTGTAGACAGTAACAAAAACAATGTGGTGTTTATGGTAATATGGTCAGCTTTATAGTATTTTATGTCAATGTTTAAAGGTTAGGGCAACATTACAAAAGAGTGGAAAGGGGTGGAAAAGAAGGGAGGTATTTGTACAGTAGGTCCCACGAGAGAAACTAAGTGTGAATTTTTGTCACAGAGCAGCTATGGGAACATTGATCAATTAAGGGTTGAACCATCGGTACATGATCCGACCACCTATTATTTTATTACACCCCCTCATTACAATTACCGTATTTCCCCTGGACTTTATTTCATTAAAATATTGAGGGTTATATTTTTATAAAGAAACGTAAAATATATATCGAAAAAACAAAATAATAATAAATCCCGGGTTAATCACTCAATATTTTTAGCCTTTTGAAATATAATAAATAATATATATTTTATATTTTAAATATATGTATATTTTTAAAATTTTATTCTTTATTCCATTTTTTAATTAATAAATGACGTGAATAAATACAAGCAGAAAAATTTCTGTAAAGAATACATCCCAGTGGATAATTCAAAAGTTGAGCAATAAAATTAAAATTGATGCAATTAGAGAACAAAAAGGAAAAATTGGTTGATTGCACTAACAAGAATAAAATAAATTACATAATTAAGAACTAGTGAAAAAATTATAAATTTTAACAAATAATACTGTATGATAAACAAAATGAAATTAAAAAAAAAAAATAGTAACATAAAACAGTGAACTAAAAATGTCCGTAAAAACGTGCCAAAATCAGGCACGTGGAATGTTAAATTATTTGCACTCGTTCTGCTAGTTCTAGGGCTACCAAAAATAGTTCTGTTTCTCATCATATGGTCAGCCAATTATATAACTGAAGACTTGAAGAACCGAAGAGGTTAAGGTGTAAAAAACACTAGTCAGAGTTATCTCCTCTGACAGCAGTGAATTTCATCATTATACAGCCAGACCCTCTGCTGAATGAAGTGAAGGTGTTATTTACAGGGTGAAAAGTAGGTGCTTTTCAGAGGCCTTAGCATGCTGATAAGCATACTATTCCACTCAGTGAGGAAAGCATGGTAAACCACCTCACTTCTCGATTTACTTAGTAAAACGTCTACAGGTTCCTATTTATATATATAACCTTTAAATTTCACTATTTATATATATAACCTTTAAATTTCACTTTTTTAATTTTAATTTTTCGTTGTTTACTTTTTATTAGTCTATTCATATATATATATATATATATATATATATATATATATATATATATATATATATATATATATATATGAATAGACTAATAAAAAGTAAACAACGAAAAATTAAAATTAAAAAAGTGAAATTTAAAGGTTTATAAAATTTGTACAATAAAAAAAGTGATATATATGGAAATGTTTTAAACATTATAATTATTTTTTTTGCAATTAATTTAGTAGATCTCTACTCCATCTTCTTCGTAGGCGGCGGGTTGTTAAATTTCGTCCTAGTATTACCGAAATACGCGTACAGTACTAACATATTTACTTATTTCAGTAAATATGTTAATCTTAAAAATACATACGCTGTAAAACATAAAATTGGAATAAAACATAAAAGAAGTTTTCAGCATTATTTTGGATGGTGATATTTTTTCTTATGAAATACTAAGTTAACTAAAAAGGAATTCTTGAATTCTGTAAATTGTATAATCCATCAAATAATATTTATTCTGATTGTATTTAAATAATTGCAAAGTAGTAAATTTTTAATATTATGGTAATTTAATGATATATTTTATTCGAGTATAAGTAGGTTTTTGTTCAAACAATTTAGTGTTGTGATTTTTCAGCATAATTAACGTTATTAATCTTTAGTTTTTTATGTGTTTGAATGAACATATTAAAGTTTTTCATTGCTTTTTTTAATGGATATTGTAATTCCAATTTGATAATCAAGGTTTATAAATGATCTTATACATATATCTGCGGGGAAATATGTTTCTTTTAAATGTCATTACATGCTAAAGTTTAAATACTGAGGGAATTGAATGCGGGCGCTCGGGACGTGTATCAAGTAAGAAAATTTGTAATTGAAGTAGTACGCCGGTTTTGTTGGGATTGTTAGAAATGTGTGGAAGTCTCTTCTTGATGGAAAGTAGTGAAGGAGGAAGAGACTAGAGTGGAATTGGAAGAGGGTCGGGCATACCACTGAGTTAGTTTGAGTGCCGGGAGCGACCCAGAGAGAGTATGGGCTAGAGAGAGACAGAAGGGAAGCTAGGCGACGTAGTTAAGAGTAAAGGGTCGGGTAAGAAGGGTTAAGTTTAATGTCGGTTTGAAAATGAATGCAGCAGGAGGAGTTGTAGAATGAACGACAGAGTCAGTCATACTAAGTAAGAGAGAGAAAAATCTGCCAGAAGCAGCCCCTAGTGCCCGGGGGTCCCAAGTTTCCCTACTAATTCTTCCCACTCGCTCGCCCGCCCAAAACCAACTCCCCACCATGACGGCTGTCACTCTTTCTCCTCAGAAATGCCGAGTTAGTAATTTGCTTCCAGCCTTTACCGGGTAAACTCTTGCCACAAGTTTTTAGTATTTCATAACTCCTAGGTACTTTTACCAACTCGCTCTCTTCCTTTTTTACTCTCTCTAGAAATGAAGTCTGCCTTTTCGTATCCAACAACAAACGACTATTGAAAAAAGTTCGTGGCAATTTCGTCGACGACTGGGGAAAAACAAGCAACAAAAAGGTAGGACGGGTGACGGCACAGTCGAGGAAGAAGTAGAAATATAATTCCGCAACTGCTACTTGCAATCAATAGCAAATGTTGCCACCCAAAAACAATAGCAAAACTCTACCCTCTACGTAGAAGAAAGTCATTTAAATCTCGCAGTTATTTTTCTTATTACTACATTGGTTTGTAAAAATCTATATGGTTTCTATTTTACAAATAATAACTTCCCAGACCCGAAGATTCTGAGGTTCTGTGTTTGTCTAGAAATAAAAAAAACAACATTTTTATCGATTTTGTAACTAACAAAATTGTTTGTTAGAAAATGAAAGAATATTTAGACAATGGACTGAAGCTATAAGTTCACCTGTGAAAATAACAAACCAATTCACCCACAAGAACTTATTTGAATACATCTTCTTTTTATTAACTTTATCGTAAATTTACGGCTGTACATTGCTGAAAAATAATGAAAACTATGATACATATATTAATATAAACGGTATAAGGAAGGAGACCACCCATCGATAGAACCTCTGTGTTTTTTTTCTAATTTAATTAAGCATTAACATTATTTATAGTTTAATTAACTGTATTTCTATGGGAGTAACAAATTTATTCTTGTAGAATTCACCGAAAAACTGAGCTAATCGTCCTGATAGTTCATCTTGATAATTTTCTGTTGAAAAATTAATAGTATTGTTTAATTGTGTCGAATAAATACAGAACTTTAGGTTATTGTAAAGAGCGTTGTTTCGTACGCACCAAGAGAGGTTTGTTATAATTCGAATTGCTTTGGATTTTTAAGACTATAATTGAGTTATATTATTTGGTTCAGCGTATACATACATTAGGGAACTGTATGTTCAGGTCGTCTCAGTAAAAAATGATGTAGTTTTAAAATCTTTGACAAAAGAAGAGAAGAATGTCTACTACTAATTAGATTGTGTAAGAATTTTGATCTATTAGCAAGCGTTTATTGTTTTAGAAAAAATGTGGTTTCCATTTGAATCTTATCTCAAGAGTGATTCATAAATGTCTAAAAAATATTCAGAAATATTCAAACATATTATTTGAGTCAATCTTAAAAAATATTATTTACTTTATCATTTTTAAATCCCTTCAATAAGGGAGCAGCTATGAATGTGATTTTATGGATATGTCATTTAGTAACAAAATAAAAATCCTTTGAGTGTTAGTTTTAAAATTTTAAAAATCGGAGGTTTCTGACAGTATTTTTTATTTGATTATGCATTTTTTATCACTTAACGATGGAGAATACGAGGGAGTATATGTGTCGCTTAGGATTTATTACTTTTGATTTTAAAAATAATATAAAAATAAACAAAAAATATTACGATTGTTTGAGTAACCTGATGCTAGATGACGACAGATACAAAAGTGGACGGACAGAAACGAAATATTTAAAAAAATATAGGTTTGTGACATTGGTGTTGAATCGAGAAGGGAATGTTTGAAGGGAAATATGGAATAGGGGATGTTGTGTGAGAGAGAACGAATGATTGAGGTCAGGAGAAAGAGGAGTAGAAGGGTTGTCATCCCTTTTCACAGCCTTAATTAATTACAAGTGATGGGCTGCCCGGGTGTTTCGTTGGTTTAGGTTGGCACGGACGGAACGAGAAGCCATGCAGGCGGCCTCGTCGGTTTCGGCCACGTCTACTTTGGCACCGTTAACGTAACGTATTACGAGAAAATGGAATACAGAAGAGGAGGACTGGCTGTTTCCTGCAACAGCTGTTAGTGACTTCGCTCTTCGCTAACAGTGGTGAGTGCCCCTTAACTTAGTCCCTCTCTTCCTTCAATCCAAAATGCTAACCATGGTGTATAGTGCTTCTAACATTCACTTACCAATGAGAAAATATATTAATTAATGTTCTTGTCTTCTCGATGCTGTTTGGTTTAACCCTACTCAACGTTTTCTGCTGGGTAAATCCCTCTATCTAATTATTCCATCAAGAAATTTTTAAAAAATTAAAAAAGTGCCGTTACTCTTATACAATTCTACCCTTCCTATTAACAAATCAACGAATAAAGACAAAAATATAACTCATACAAAAAAATAAAGCAATTATAACAACTTTTCAACAATAAAGAAGACAACATATTGTATGTTACTCGTATTTTCAAAATTTTCCCATTCATTGTTTAAATTTATCCTGCTCACAACATATCCCTTTTTAAAAACACATATTAGAGCAGGAATGACTAATACTAATATGATAACAACTTAGCGTATTCTCTAAATAAATTCCCTACTAAAGTCAAAACAAAGGATTAAATTAATAATCACAAAATTAAAGATTACTAATTTGAAATATTTCCTAATATTATATTTATAAATATTTTCGTAAACAACAAAAAATGCTTATCTATATAAACAAAAATTGACTACAAAACAGTCTTACAAACACAAGTTACATATGGCAACGAAACATTAGCAAAAGTGACCAAGACAAAAGGAGTAGACAATGTCCTAAATCTCGAAAGACGAATCGTAAGAACCTGCATAGGAAGGAAAAACAAAGTAGATGGGCAATGGATAATTCTTACAAACGAACAAGTCTACAGAAAACGAACCCATAACAGATACAATAAGAAAGAAAGGGATATCTTTTCTTGGACATTTTATCAGAACACTTAAAGACAGAATATTAAACAAGATGATTAGAAAACTCTTTCCAATGGTAACATCACGAGCATGGATCCGAAATGTCAAAGAAGACATGATCGAACTCGGATTAACTTTCGATGATTTAGAAAACAAAACAAAAATATTAAAAATCTTAAGAATATAAGGAAAGTAAATTTAAAACAAAATTAGATGAAAGAACAAACCCAAGCAGTAAGAAACTGGTCGTTTAAAAAGAAGTGCAGCAAACAAGATCAGCCCAAATGAAGGCATACTGGCAGAAAATCGAGCTAAAGAGTAGAAAACGAAGAAGGACATTTCTAAATTTGACTTAAGTGATCCATTGTGATCATAAAAGACAAAACAAAATATTTTCCTAATAATTTAATCATTTGATAATAGTATGTTGTTGTTTAGGTCAACAGCCGAAAGGCTGGTTTGAACCTCTAGAGGTTTACTAAGTAAAAACGAAGAGTGAGGTGGTTTACTATAGCTTTCCTCACCCAGTTGAAAGAGTATGCTTATCAGCATGCCAGGCCCTCCGAAAAGCGCTTACTTTCCACCCTACAAATGACACCTTCACTTCATTCACCACAGGGTCTGCCTGTATAGTCAAATTTATGACTCTCAGAAGAAGTAACTCTGAGTAGTGTCTTTTACACTTCTACCTCTTCTGTTTTTAAATAGTTCAGTCATATAATTAGCTGACTATGTGCTAAAAAACAGAATTGTTTTTGTAGCCCTGGAACCAACAGATCGAGTGCAATTAATTTAACGCTCCACCTACCCGTTTTGAGCAAATTAATATTATAAAAAGAATAATAATAAGGTAATATTATTATAAATATTTCCATAATACGAGTATTTACTGATTTCAAAATATGTACACATTTTTTTAGAACATTTTTCACTTTTTTCCATGTTTCAGATCGTGTAGAATGATCAATTTTAAGAGGAAAAATATTTTAGAGGAGTGTTCCTGCATGTTTTCTAATTAATGCCAGCTTAAATTCAGTCGTTTAGTACAAAGGAAATTAGACCGTTTGTATATTTTAAAAAAAATTGGTTATTTTTGTTCCCGATGGATTAAAAGATAACGCTAAGAAACGGGTAAATATTTTGTTTCCAAATCTTTAGAAAATGCCTAATACATTCCCATATTTCGTAATATACGATTAAAATAACAAAAAACCATGCTTTAAAACGAGCCGTACCTGAAGTTTTTATGTTTTTTACTTAATGAGATACGCGGTTCCAAGCACAGGGTTCATCTTTCATTTTACGTACTGTGGTGTCTTTTACACCTCTACCTATTCTGTTCTTAAATGCTTCAGTCATATAATTGGCTAACCATCTGATAAGATAAGGAACTATTTTTTATAGCCTTGGAACTACCAGATCGAGTACCAATAGTTTAACAATCTACCTTCCTGTTATGGAAAATTAATGTATAATGTCCAGATAAAAGAGAAAAGTAAGTTAGGAAAATGAATAGGTTAACACAAATTATACTAAAATCAGCATCATTAAAGTCATCTTAATTATATAATTGACCTGTAATGACTTAATAACATTAACAAAACAACAAAGGAAGAAGAAACTTTGGAGTAATTCAGGGCATTAAACGAGCAGACGTCATGTATTTGATTCATCCAATTAAAGGGGTTTATATTAACTACATCGCTTACATACCAATGCGTTTAGGGTGGTTGAGGTATATGTGGGTGTCAGAAACTCGTTTGTGAGTGTGTATGTGAGATGTGTTTATTTATATACGTGTGGGGTACGGAGCATATAAGCAATGTAGAAGGGATTAGTGCGTAAACCTGATAGCGTGCGTTGCATATACGTAGTCCCCTTTCTCGGATTTCACCGAGCCTAGCCTATGAGACTTGTATCCAACTGAAGTCATCACGGAATTGGACTTAACGCTTTTCCATTTACTCTTAAAATCTAGTCAGCTAGCGTTGGAGAAAACCAACTGACTACAGAAAAGGGTGAAACTTACGATTTATCTGATTCAACATTCTACGAACATACGGACAAATATAGACTGTAAGCTTATAACGTAAAGGGGTTTTAAGATAGTTTATCTAAGCTTCTGTCATTACTTTTACTTCTTCCCATACGGTTATTTATAGTATCTACAAAAAAACTGTCTTCACGAATGAAAGATTTAAAGTAAACTACCGCTTTTGAAGATATATGATTAAAAATTAGTTTCTTTGAAGCACAAGAATGTTTTTTTATTCAGAAATTATGTTTACGTCAACAGCCGAAAGGCTGGTTTGAACCTCTAGAGGTTTTACTTAGTAAAAACGAGGAGTAAAGTGATTTACTATTGCCTTCCTCTCTGAATTGAAAGACTATGCTTATCAGCATGCCAGGCCCTCCGAAAAGCAACCACTTTCCACCTTGCAAATGACACCTTTACTTCATTCACCACAGGGTCTGGCTGTAAAGTGAAATTCATTACTCTCAGAGGAGATAACTCTGACCAGTGTCTTTTTCACCTCTACCTTTTCTGTTCTTAAATAGATCAGCCATATAGTTGGCTAACTATGTGATTAGAAACAGATCTACTTTTTGTAGCCCTCGAACCAACAGATCGCGTACAATTAATTTAACACTCCACCTGCCCGTTGTGGAGAAATATTTAGAAGTATGTAACCAAAGTTCAAAATCTTTTTCAGTTTTGATCTGTTTTCATTTCTTCTTCGTAGCACACTTAAAGAAAAAACTGTATTAATTTTTAAATCACTATCACATTAAATGTGTTTGTGAAACTGAGTTAAGCGTTAAATTAATTTTAGAGATATTTAGAGTTCAACTTTGGGGATCTCCTAAACCTTCACAAGCAATTCAAAATACGATTCCAAGAGCGAAAACACAATGCCCCTTTTATATTGCAAACTTAATTTATACTAATATTATAAGGACAAAGCGTGTTTTTTTTTGTGCAGGCTAATTTTCAAAACTACTAAACGGATTTTTATGAAATTCTGACAGCATATTTGTATTTATATTCACAGCAACATTTTATTTTTAAATTTTCAAAAATTATAACCCTAAGGGCTTAAATGAAAATTTTCATAAATATGTATGTGTGTGTGTGTGTGTGTACATGTGAGTACGTATTGCTGTTTAATTAGATGAAGGGGTTTGATAAGGCGAGAGACGTACGCGGGTGAATTATCAAAACGTCGTTGTGTGAGTGTGTGTGTGTGTGTGTGTGTGTGTGTGTGTGTGTTTGTTCGTACGTACGTTGGAGTATACAGTCGACTACCAGCTACACAATTTCTTTACATATTAATTTTTTTTTAAATTAATTACACATCATTCGCGTGCAAAGCCGCGCGTGGGGTGCTAGTGTTGCATAAAGACTTATAAATTGCACATAAATGACGTCAGAACAAATATACAAGACGATGCACGACAAATTTGAATTACATGACACCCTCTCATACAAAACGTGTAAACTAGGGTACTCAGCACAGATGTTTAAAACGCCTGTGGTCAAGAAATATTCTTGGCCAATTGTAGGACTGTAGTGATGATTGAAAGCTCCATCGAGTAATTCAAGTTCTAGAATCTATTGTTACATTTAGAAATTGTTACAGTATAGTAATAACAGATACTAAATGTTCAATAAGAAAGTGTCAAAAAGATATATTTTTACATTAAATGTGTTGTTGTTTGGGTCATCAGCCGAAAAGCTGGTTTGAACCTGTAGAGGTTTTACTAAGTCAAACGAGGAGTGAGGTGGTTTACATTTGCCTTCCTCACTGAATAGAAAAGTATGCTTGTCAGCATGCCGGGCCCTCTGAAAAGCACTTATTTTCCACTCTGCAAATGACACCTTCACTTCATTCACTACAGGGTCTGGCTGTATAATGAAATCCATTACTTTCAGAGGAAATAACTCTGATTAGTGTCTTTTACACCTCTATCTTCTGTTCTTAAATGATTCAGTCATTTAATTGGCTGACCATGTGATAAGAAACAGAACTATTTATTTCAGCCCAGCAATGAAAAGATTGAGAGTAAATAATTTGACTCTCCACCTGTCTGTTGTGGGCAGTTACATTAAATAAAAAACTGAAATTCTTCACGAAGTTGTATTATTGTCAACATATTCTAAAAATTATGAATTTCCTTAAAAAAATGGAACTGTATTATTATTATCATCATCAACAAGAAATCTATTATTGGTAATCAGGAAATTTAAAAATATAAAAAGGTTTAAGGTAAAATATAAAAAGGAGAACGAAAGAAAAATAGAAAAACATAATTAAAAGTATAGTTCGTTCTCAAGGAGTTATTACATACTATAATAATTTCCTCTTGGGAAGTATAGATAAAGAATTCCATGAATAAAATTCTGAATTATTAATTAAAAATAAAAATCAATTGTTAACGGTCTCATTCATTACTTTCTTTTAAAGAAAAAACAATAATTAAAAACTGATACAATTTAAATTGTCTTGGGAAGGATGCAATGAAGAAGATGGGAATGCTTTTTGAAGAGGGTGTTAGATCCTTTAATACTCTTAAAGGGAATTTAGGGAGTAAAGGACAGGAGGAGTGTAGGTAGAAGTTGATAAAGAGGTGGGAGGATGGCCCCTTGAGTCGGAAAAGGAGATGTAGGAATAGATGAGGGTGATGTTACAAAAGAAGCGAGGGGAAATAAGGAAGAGGGGTACGGGAGAGCAGCGAAGAGATGGTTTGCAGTGGTAAGCAAGCGGGAAGGAAACGTCGCCTGCACTGTTTATTATCATAATCAGGTTCAAAGGAAACTTCACACGGTGGCAAATGAGTACGATCCAAATTAACACTACCAGGATAGACCTACATCCATAGTTTACAAGCAGGACCGTTTAAATCAAAGTACAGAAGCTTATCCTCTCACTCTCTCTCGATCTCTTAAGCTTAACGCTCATCTCTCTTTACATTTAATATACCGCCTACGCACCATCATTAACGTAAAAACAAGCATAAGAACAATAGAAATCATCATCTAATAACTGTTTCCTCAGTTTACCAATGACAAAAAATTCACAAAAGAATAGTCATCTCGGTTTAAACTGTGCACGTTTTATTAAAATTCAGAGACAACCGTAAATAAAAAGTAAGATAAATAAATTAATACACTTTATGACACGTAATATAAGTTATAATTAAATGAAAAATTTTGTGTTGGGAATGAGAGACTGATCATGTATTGGTTTGGAGTGGCCAATGAAAACTATGCGTAAACCTTGATTAGCCAAAAATTATACTAAAACTAATTGATTACTGCAACGCATTCTGGAGAGGAAGATAGTGGAAAAATAAAAGAATCTTGGTAGAAGAAGAATTTCCTTCAACATCTTACAACTGTTGACGTACCCCAAGTTCGAGATGAAATATAACGGTTTAGCATGATGTACCAAAAACGTCTAAATTGTCATAAAACATTTTAGCAATTAACCTCCTGGATAATAGCCAGACAACCAGACGCCTCAAAAGAATCCATGTTTTAGATTTGTAAATAATTTTTCTTCTAAATTTTATGGTTGTTATAAATGTATAAAAAATCTCCTTTTTTATTCTGTTAATGTAAATAAGCTTTAACTATCTATATTTTTTTTGTTAAAATTTTTTTCTTTATAACTTAATGTTTTAATTCGTTCAGTTTTGTATTTAAGTTAAGTCAATGTATATATATATATATATATGAATAATGTATTTATGAACATTTTAATTTGTATAATGTTCATCAAAACTTCAAATTTAGTATTTTTTTGAGGAGGATTATCACTGGGTGGCCTCCTCTCTTGCCATACTTCTTTCATAAACATTACTTAGATTGTAAATAAATATAATATTTAACAAAAAAAAATTCTGTATCTACTCTTTAAGAGGAATGTCACTATTTTTGTTTCCAAATTCCGACTTTGATTTCTTGACTTCTGGTTTTGGGCCACTTCCGGTCAAAACCGGAACTTCAACCCAATCCAGGCCTGCTAACTTTTTGTGTAGATTACGAAACCGAAAACTGTTTGTTGCTGTCTCTTGTAGTTTCTGACATCTGGGTGTGACAGACGGACAAAACAGAATATAAATTTAGATTGTCTACAAAATTGTATATTCAATAAATGAAAATTACATTGGATAGTTGTCAAAAATACTTTACTAATAAATATTTTAAAGAATTTTGTTAAAAGACTAAAGTAATAATTCAGTCTTATTTTAAGATAATCAAAAAAAAATGGTTTAGGTTTATAAAATAGAAAAATTACTTTTTTGACTAACAATAATCTACCATTAATCAAGCTTATTTTTCAATTTACCGGTTAATATAGAAAGAATAATGATATAAATGAAAACCATTAGGTACTTTAATTTCCTAAATCATTTCTTACTTCCTTATCATTTACTCCTCGATTGTCAACTCAGAATTCCCCTTTGATTTTCGGGGAAAAAGGGAAAAATCTTTAGGTGTTGTACTTAGTCCTTTAGTTACTGGAGTATAAAAGAAAATGAAAAAAAAAGATTGACTTCTTTTCTGTCCTTGACACCAGGACATTAACAGTTTTTCCAAGTCACTGACTTTCTGCATCATCTTGATATAATCTAACGAAAAATTATTTATGATTGAAAATTATTAACACTGGATTTGTAGCAAGGGTAAAAATTACTTTTTCTTGGTTTAAAAAAATTGCTTTAAGGTAATTGCTGTATTGTGACTAAAGAAAGAAAACGTCATTTGCCATCTCAATATCATCCATATTAAACCTAATAAACAACACAAAACTTAATTTAACTAACACACCTACAAACTTAACACTATTAGTTTTAGTTTAATATTGTCTTCTTTTTGTTGCCAGGACATCAACTGCTGACACTTAACTGAAAACCTATAACATTTATATAGAAGATTTAAAGAAACAAAACGAGTAAAATTTGAATAAATTATTTGAAGAATTTTTTACTAAATAAACTCTAAAAAATGGTGTGAATAAGTTTTGTATTTAGCATACTGTTACTGGCTAAAAAAATTGAAAATACTCATTCTAATAATTATATTAATAATTGAAAATACACAATATATATAATATATACCCGGTTCTCCTTATTGTGACATTAGATAAGATGAGTAAATGTCACGTGAGTAAATTTTCCTTCGTCACGGAAATTGCTTTCTAGTAAGTCTAAAAATTAGGTTTTACCACAGGCTGACGGAACAAAATCTGGGAATACATCTTGACAAGGCTTTCTTGAAAGAAACACATTACGGCAACGAGGAACAACTGGATTTAAAGTTCAACTAAATGAAGTGGATGCTTGGCAGGAAGCTAAAGCTTTTTAAGGGAAGTAAAACTTTAGTTTATAAATCCATAATTAATTTTGTCGATACGGTTGTGAGGAACGGCAAGCAAGTCAAGTGTTAGAAAGATTCCAGTCGACAGTAATAAGACAATCATGGAAATTTCTTGGTACATCAGTAACCAATACATACACCATGACTTGAATGTCAACACTTCAAGAAGACATTTCATTGTTCACCGAACGTTATCGGCAGAGGCTAAATTGTCAACCTAATTATCTAGCTCTTAATTTGCTAAAAAATCAAGACTCCAATTTTATCGAAGAAAAGATTTAATTTACAAGATTTAGAATATAGCTTTTAGAAGTCTTTCTTTATTACTTTTATTTAAGATTAATGTTATTTAAAATCTATAGGATAAACTGTTGACAATTTTTATCAGTAGGATCAGATTCAGTGGACTTCCGATTCTATCAATGTGAGTTCTTGTTGTTAGAAAAATTACTTATTGTTCATTATATTTTTACGAACAGATTGTAATGTCACAGATTTGTTAATAAAAGAAACAATTAGACAAGATGATAGACAGATTCGTTTTTCATTTTTGAAAGACACATTTGTCTCTCAGATCTGTGACCTATTTTTACCGATAACAAACGAATCCTCTGTTTTCTATGAATTTTTGAGGTTAAATAAACTGAAAAATACAGTAAAATCAGGAAAATTCTTAGCTCGTCAGTACGTATTTTCTTGTTCATAAGTTACAATCACAATAACAAGTTTTGTTTTCTTTTTAATTTATAAAAACTACATTTATTTCTTGGCCGCCTCCGTGGCGTAGTGAATAGCATGATAGTCTACAAAGCGGAAGGTTCCGGGTTGAATTTCCGGCAAGGGCCTAGAAATTTTAACACGTTAAAACCCACCGTTACAGTACCAAAACCCACAGTAGTCAATAATGACCAAGCTGTCGATGCGACTTTAAATAAACTAAAACCTCTGGTGTGAAACACTCACACAACTTTCTCTTGTCAATGCAAATAATTAACAATATAACCTAACATAACATTACTAATAAAACATTAAAAATATACAAAAAAACTTCTTTGCTTCTCTTTAGGTTTGGAATATCTCAAAATTTTACTTTTTCATTCCAAGTACGCTTAACTAATTTCTATAAACATTTTAGATGTTTTAATGGTACCAAACATTTGGATTGTAATAATTTAAATAGGGATTGTGAAATGTCGCAACTAAAATAATACATCAATCTTGTGGCAACTGAAGAATATTGGTGATACACGTGAGAAAAAGAGAAAGGTAAAGTGAGAAGGTAAATGTGAGAGAAAGGTGCTGATGAGAGAGTAAAAGTCAGTGTGGTTGATGAGGTACGGCCATCTATCATCCAATTAGCCCGTAGATCAATCATCTACAAACCCTCTTTCCGCCAACAAACCTAAACCCTCCAATGCTGCTAAAACTTTCCAGTCAAGGGTTTCATTTTTAAATGACATAAAAAGAACACTTCACGATCGTACAATTACCATCCCCTCCTACCTATACCATTTCACTTCTTCCTAATAACCAATGTGGTACTGATACTGCATTAGCAAAATTCATCAGGCTTATATAGAAAATCAAAAATGACTGACTACAGAAAAAAATACATCAACCCTGTTAAAAACCCTACCACAAAATTCAGTTGAATTAACTTTAAAAAATATTATCCCTTAATAAACTGTAACCCTATTTATACGACATTTATAATGGTAGAATTTTTCTAATTTAAATAGATTCTACCATTTATGTTTAATTTTAAAACTATATTTTAGTTGACTCGAATATTATCTTATATTCAAAAGAAACTTTATGAGGTGTTAGAAACCAGTTTTGTGCATCACCAGTGGGTATTGATTAGTTAAATTGTAACCGAGAAATACAGTCAGACCTCTATTTATCGAACTTCTATCTATCGAAATTCTCTACAATATCGAAGTATTTCCTGAGTCCCGTGAAATTTTAATGGAAAAATGTTTCTGAATATTGAAAAAAAATTCTATATATCAAACTTAATTTTAGTAAAAATATAAATAGAACTCCATGTGACCCTCCTCTTATCTCTATATTCGATCTGATTTTAAATTCTCTACTACTTTACTCTGTGTCTGTGTGTTCAACACACAGACACTCACACACACACACATACATACACACGCAGACCAATCGCTAAAAACATGTTTTTTGGGTTCAGGGTGTCTGAAAAAGGGTAGATTCGGTGAATACTCGATTTCGAAAAATCGACATGAAACAATACTTTCCTTCCTACATATTCATAGAGGCAAGAAAAAGTAAAAATGATGTTAAGAAATTTGAAATATTTTTATCAAAAGGTCGTTGATTAAATAAATTATTGATTAACAAGAAGATTATATGAAATTAGGAAGGAACGTATCAGGATATTAAATTACAACTTATTATTGATAACACAATTATTATTTAATTAATTATATTAGTATTTTCAGAAAATTGAAAATTACTGCGTTCATCTCTTAGCCTTGTTTATTACATTACTATTGATTGAACTATGCAATCAATTGAAACTTTGTTGATTGTTGATAATTACAACAAACATCACTTTGAAGATGTCATTATAAATGAAGAGAACAGTTCCAACTGAGATTAATGAACAAGCTATAAGTAATCATTAATGTGGCTTCTAGATTATAGATAACATAGTTTTAAGTTAAGGAGAATTATTTGAACATTTAAGATAGTACAGTACAATACAGTGCTGTATTTGAAGAGTCTTGTGGAAGAGGTATGGATGGAAGAAGTCTGTTAAATCTGTGTGGGAGAATCTCAAAGCATCGTTCTAATGTCATCAAGAATGAGAAGAATGAAGACGACGAAAGGGGAGAAATCTTTAAATGAATTTCTAATCCACCACAAAATAGAAGACTTGCATACAAAATATAAAGTGTAATTGACAAAGATGGAGTGGATAGTGTACTCTCTCATTTTAATAGGGAGTTAAAATTGTATAAGAATAGAAGAATCGTGTACAGAAATTGGTATGTATTTTGTGAATAACAAATGTAATATAAAAGGTGTGGTAACTCATCTCTGGGATAGATTCATGTTGATTCCGTTATTACTCTCTTTACTAAGTCTAATGAGAAATCAGACGAAGTTACGTACTTCCTCAGTTCCTCTCTCAAAAGATTTAAACCCCTAAACTTTAACTCCACCGGTTATCTTTTACACCTCCTTTCAAACACACCTCCTATTATTCCATCATCCCTATCCAACCAAAAACACTTTCCTTCCCGTTTCTACCTTTACTCTATTCTTTGATGACATTTCAATTGTAAAACCACCCATTTCTCCTTCTTTGCCCACTTCATCTTCTTCGTGCTCGTCTAAACTCTTCTACCACAATAATTTCTTATTCCTATCACATTCAGACACCAAAAATAACATCTTGTTATTATATTAGTTTATTATTATTATTTCAGTTGTGTACTTAATATTTTCGAAAATACTTATTTGTAAATAAAAATAAGCTTTTTAAACTTAATTTAAATTAAATTTATTATCTATTCATTGAATAAGTAGATTACTTGGTATACTGTATTTTGTTCATTTACGATTTTCTATTCTAAAACAATTGGATAATATCTAGGGTGTCTGTGTAAAATGCATGTCACAAAATTTTCAAAATTATGTAATTCAGTAACCTATAAATATAATTTTTTCACTTGAATTATAATATATACATGTGGGGTCGTTTTCTTGTGTTGAATAAAAGGAGTAATCAGAACTGGCAAAAGCTTCTGGCGAAAATATTGGTAAAGTCCAGATTTCGAGATGTGCCAACCGGATAAGCGGAACTTCTGCTCTACGGTTTACAACCATAGTTCTAAAATCGGATGGAGTGATCTATCCCATTCTCTTTACTTTAAGGTAATTTTAGTTTGAATAATGGAATATCTCTTAAATAGAACTACCCCAGGTGGTAGCCACCCTTATCATCGTCGAATCACGAGGAGCACATAGGCCGTCGGATTCTCGGAGCTTTTACCAACATATACAAACGAATCTAAGCCTTGTGGAAGCACTACGAACAACGCCATAAAAATGGACACTAAGTGAACGGAAAAGCCGACAGTGAAAGAATTCTTAGAGATGGGCTAATACTTCAAAAAGTAGCAGTAAATTAAACGAAAATCAAAATATATTTTTTTTTTATTAAACCAGATGAAACCTGAATTTTTGTGATTTATTATTATAAGACAATTTAAATTAAATAAGATTAATAAGTTCTTCGTTTCTCTGAAAAATTACATTTTTATTTTCTCTTGCCTATATGAATATAGGAAGAAAAAATTTTGTTTTCATGTCGATTTTTCAAAATCGAGTTTTCAACGGATCTTTACGTTTTTAGACCCCCTGAACCCAAAAAAAATGTTTTTAGCGATTGGTCTGTGTGTGTGTGTGTGAACAGAATATTTCAAGAACGGAACATCGTACAAACGTGAAACTTGAAACTTTACTAGTTAGATACCACTATCGGACCCGACACGAACATTTTCATCAAAATCAGTCAACCGGAAGTAGTTTATTCATATCATTTTTCACTTTTTTGCGATTTTTTCAAAAACGGCTCCTACGATTTTTTAAAAAATCGCCTCATTTACTAAATTTTTTGTGCTCTACAAGATAGGGTAGGCGCCATGTCTGCTGAAATTCTTCGTGAGGCTATTTTCTCATAAAAAAATTGCTTTTTTAAGGTTGCGACTTTTAATATGCATTTTAGCGCAAAAATGTATATAGTAATAAAACTTGTAGAAAATTTAAATTCTACAACTTTTATTTCAAACATGTTTTTGTATAACACTTTAGCACCAATTAGTGATTTTCTGTTTTTTTTCATGAAAATCTGTAAAAAATCGATTTTTTTAGATTTTAGCATTAGTATCTATTGTACGACAAAAAAGTATAATCAAATTTATAGGAAATTAAAAGATCTACAACGTTTATTTAGAGCATTTTTCTCTACAGAGCCTAGTTTAGCGTGAAAGAGTGATTTCCCGTATTTTAATCACTTTACGTCCTTCATTCATGATTAAAATAAGATAGTTTTCTGAGGTTAGTTTATTTGTTTACTTCTAAAGTTTTATTACTAATGTTAGGTTATATTGTTAATTATTTACATTGGCAAGAGAAAGTTGTGTGAGTGTTTCACACCAGATTTTTTCTTTTTAAGTTTGCTGAGGCTTTGGGCCAGCCAAGTCAGTCATCTGGTAGAATGTCGCTTTGTTAAGTACCACCGATTGGGCAAGCGGCTTTGTATGGTAACCAGCTGACAGCCATCCGTGAACTCTGCTGGAGGTCTCTGTTCAAACTCACGCTTAATCCACGTCAAAATAATATAGCCAAAAGCAACGATCAAATTGGGTAGTTGTCAATAATGTACAGTTCCCGATAACAAGTAAAAGAAAAAAACAGTTTGCTGAGTAAAGAAAACCGATAATAATAAATGTTTCAGTTTAAGTGTATATCAGAAACTTAAGTTAAGATTCAAATTGTTTGATTGTATTTTTGGTAAGTTGATTTTTACGGTATAACAACATTCATATTCTCTCCTGACATCTTATTATAAGAACACATAACCAAAAAACTTATATTAAACGAAAAAATTATGTATTAGGATTTATCAAGATTTTATGAACACAAAAAAGACAGGAAAACATAATTGAATTGGTTTTATAAATTGCATCAAATAACATGTTTATAAACCTTTTAGTTTATTTATATAACAAATACATGTTTTCATGTTGACATAAATTCTAAAAACATGCAGAATGCAATTCTAGGATGTATTACCAATACAATGTACAATATTAGTCTCATGTATTACATGACAACCTCTAGTAGCGTGTTTTATGTTTTGTCAACCCTTGTGTAACTTTGTCACGCGATTTACGTCACGTTATTATGTTATATATATATATATATATATATATATAGTAATCTCTTTTCAAAGAACAAACAATTTGTAACAGAAATAGATAATAAAATTTAAAGACAATTTTTATTCTATTAGTATTTGTCTCACAAATGTTTTAATAATTTTTTAGTACATATCACTAGATCCCTAAGATTTTTCCGTTCCATTTCGCAGTGTAACCCCAATTAAAATACATGTTCTATAAAAAATTAATTTAAAAGCATTCTCCAGAAATGAGTATTTGAAAATAAAGGAAAAGGTTAAATATGAACATCCTCTACGTGTAACACGTTAAGAATATATAAGAGAAACTGGTTCAACCATTTACTTCGCATGCCAGCACGCAGACTTCCTCTACGAGCATGGCAATATAAATCCAGAGGGAAGTCAGACTTGGGAAAACCTAAAAAGAGATAGATGCCGGAACAGACCACTGAGCCTAATCCTTGACAGATGATGATGAAAAAGTTAAACAGGATATCTCTATGATCCAAGGAATTTAACTAGTCTAGAACAAAAACCTACCACTTTTTCAAAATATACGGATAACTAAAAACAAGAAAGAACTTTGTCTTTCTTCCTATTTACACTATTTTGATGATTGTATTTTATTCTTTAGGATTATCATTCTACTTTTCATTTCCATACTCTTATAATGTGTATTAATAATTTACCTAATTAATTTATATCTAAAATAAAAACTTAAATTTTATGAAAACCTTTAATTTTACTTGCCAAAATGAGAATTTAATACTAAAAAATAACGTATTTTTAGTACTTTCAGAAAAACTCTTTAAAATATTATACACAACTAACATAATTACTGACAGCGGGATGATCACGTTAGCACCAATCCATTTGATTTTATCTTTATCCCGGCCAGTTGGCGTAGTGGTTAGCGCAACTGGCTTCTACGCCGGGGTCCCGGGTTCGATTCCCGGTCAGATCTGGCATTTTTTTTATCGCTCATTTTCATATACCATCATTCTCTACCGTCTACATTATCAGAAACTGCAAAACAGTCTGAATTCTGGGAACCAGGCTCAAACTCTCTGGGATTAAAAGTATTAGGCGATTGAGAATTCGTAATAAAAAATAATGCAGTCAAAGAAAAATTATGAAACCCATCTACATAAATTATTTGTTTGTACGCTTAAGCTAAAGCGAAGTCCATAATAATTATTTTTACTGTTTAGGTCATCAGATGATTGACTGGTTTCAACCTCTAGATGGTTTAGTAAGTAAAAAGAAGAGATGGTTTATCTATGCCTTCCTCAATGAGTGGAAAAGTATGCTTATCAGCATGCCAGGCCCTCCGAAAAACGTCTACTTTTCATCTTGCAATTGACACCTTCACTTCATTCACCACAGAGCCAGGCTGTATAATTAAATTCATTACTAGTGTCTTTTACACCTCTACTTCTTCTGCTCGTAAATGCTTCAGTCATATATTTGGCTGACCATGTGATAAGAAAAACTATTTCTTGTAGCCTTGGAACTAGCAGATCGAGTAAAATAATTTAACACTCCATCTGCCTGTAATGGGTTTATAAAAATAATATAAAATGCTAAATGAAGCATAGATGCTCCCACAAAAAACTGATGAATTTTGTTATTTAGAAATATCTAATAGGTGTGTGATACGTTGGTATTATATTTGGGCGCAAGTCTTACCGTAAAGATTCTACAATTTTCTCGACATATAAGTTATTTTTGAAAAAAATCTGAAGCGAATATTCTATAAAATACGGTACAGCAGGTAACAATTTTCTGTGAATAAAAGTCAAGAGCATCATTTAACAGGTGGGGAGAAAAATATAAAGAAAAATACAGTTGGCAATATGGACAAGGTCACCCGTTTCGTAATCTCCAAAGGACAAGGAATTCCCCCAATAGACCTTAGATGAGATACTCTTGCTCCTTTACTCTAGGGTTTTATATGCACATTTAACTTGCAAATGTTTTGTATCACCTTATTCCTTGTACGCCCTTCAAGCTATTCTTATTTGTCAATTTTCTTTTATATTTTTCTATCTACCTTTCTTGACAAAAACATCTACGAGGAATGTTTTCCTTAAGAAAATGTAGTATATGTTTCTTTGAATTTTGCAACAAAATATCTTTTTAAACTATTCTAAGATCTGCTAAGATTTTGAAAAAATCCTTAATTTTTTATGAATGTCTGAAAAATACTTAAAACAATGAATTTTTTACAAATGTGTAAAAGTGACAATAGAAAAAACTAAAAAAAATAATTACAATAAAACAGATACAGTTTAACAATAAATTAATGTATTACAATAGTTAAAACTATTCTAGTTGTAATTACAACAACTAGAAATAGTTGAAAGAAAGAAAATTTAGTGAAAAGAATGAAAAACAAAACGGGAAAACGAAAAAGTAACGAGAACGAGGAAAACATTATTAGCGAGAAAAAATTTACATTAATGAACATTTTCATATAAGTAGACCGAAACAATAGAAGAATTAGAAAAAATTGTTCATGTATCTTTATAAATTATCGTGAAGTTAATTTAATTATCAAAATTTTTTTGTAAATAGTAATTTAAACATTTTTGAAACAACTTTACTTATTGAAGTTAATTCAACAAACTACTACAGTAAGGTATCGATTAAATAATCAATAAAAAAGAATAACAAGAAAACAAAATAACAGTTGAAATAACATGATATAAAGGGGTCAATGGAGGGACCAAATCCAGTTGGAAAGAATTACACTGACAAAAAAAACGGAATAAAGTATTTAGAGAAAAAAATCCAATAGTTCGAACGAAATAAGGGAACGGAATTGGTGGGATAAGAAATAAGAAAGTAACTAGGAGGAATCATGTAAAGGAAAAAAGAAGACCCAAAGAAGTCTCTTACTAAAATCACCGAACCCCTAACTACTTACAGAATAGTCCCTCGCCCTTTATAAGGGTTAGGGGTTTCTGGACTCTCCACTCCCTGGACGGTTGTAAACCAATAAAAGGATACCCTCCTTTCCAACTAACGATTCAACTTGTTCTGTGATAAGGCAGTACATCACCACTTCACATCATCGGTATGAGATATCAGGGTAGAGTAGAAAACACTAGAACGACATTTCCAAGGACCTGATGAAAATCTTTAAATTTATCAAAGTTGAGTAAGTTTACTTCTTTGTAACGAATTTTCTTAATTTTCTGTTATATCTCTAGGCCAACTACAAAATAATATTGTATTTAAAAAAAATCTGGTGTGAAACCCTCATACAACTTCCTCTTTCCAATGCAAATAATGAACAATATAACCTAACTAAGTAATAAAACATTAGAAATAAACAAAAAAAATAACTCAAAAACATAACCTTATTTAAATCATAAGCGAAAGACACAAAATGAAAATCAACCTCAGTTTTGAAACATTTTTGAAATAAAAGTTGTAGAATTTCAAACTCTCTATAACTTTTATCATAGAAATTTTTGCGCTAAAATGCGTATTAAATCTGCAATCTTAAAGAAAACATTTTTTTGCGAGAAAACAACCTCTCCAAGTATTTTAGCAGACATGGCGCCGACCCTATCTTGTAAAGCATACAAAATTTAGTAAACGAGACGATTTTAAAAAAATCGTAGAAGCCGTTTTTGTGAAAATCGCAAAAAAGTGAAAAATGACACTACTTCCGGTTGATCGATTTTCATGAAAATGTTTGTGTCGGGTCCTCTGTGGTATCTAACTCAAGTTCTCAAGTTTCACGTTTTAAGTTCGTACGATGTTCTGTTTTTGAGATATTCTGTTCTCACACATACCCACACACACAGACACACACACACACACACAGAGACGCACACTGACCGATCGGTAAAAACATGTTTTTTGGGTTCTGGGGGTCTGATAACGTGTAGATCCGTTGAAAACTCGATATCGAAAAATCGAAATAAAAACAAGACTTTCCTTCCTATGTATTCATATAGGCAAGAGAAAGAAAAAACTTCATTCAAAAATTATAGTAAAAGGAAATAGGTTTAAATAATATTCTTTGTCGGTTTATGTACACTTAAGTAATATTTTATTACAAAAGGATTTGGGGAAACAGAGTAAATTCATTAGGTTATGATTTCTAATAAGATTAACCTGTAAGAGAGAAATAATTTATTATACAGTATTGTAGCAAACACGGGGATTTTCGAAAATAAAGCTGAACTAATCTGTAACTAGAACTTACAATATTGGGTTTTCCTTTCTAGCTTAACTTAATTTTAATTTATGAATGAAAAATTATCAACGACTTATGGTAATCTACAAGGAGTTTCTACGAAACAAACTCGAAATTTTTTCAAATATTAGTTACAATGTATTCAAACCAAGTAACTCCAGTATCAAATAACTATTTAAACGGAAATATTTTAAAAAAAGTAACGGATACCGAGTGTCTGGGCATCTACATAGATTAGAATCTAACATATTGAAATCACACATATATTACTTATTGAACCGTCTTAGCTCAGTGTGTTTTATTTTACAAAATCTCCGGAAAATCTTGTCGGTAGAAGATATGATAATTACTTATTTTGCGTTTGTCCACTCTGTACTCAACTATGGGGTCACGCAGTGGGGCAACTGTACATCTTAAGATTTTTCGCGTTCAAAAATTTGCAATTAGAATTATTGCAAATATTCCTAGGTTTTATTGTTGCACAGGATTGTTTGTTAAATACAATATTCTCCCCTTATCGTCTCTTTTTATATATGAAATTTTAAAATTCGCTAAAAGGAACACTATATTATTTACAAAAAATAAGTACAATAAAATAATTATGAAACTCGACACAATGTTGACTTCAGAATTGAAAAATATAGAACTTCAAAGTTTTCAAAAGGAATTCACTACAATTCCGTTCGGTTTTCTAACGGATTACCATCTAAAATAAGACTCCTTAATTTAAAAAACTTTGATCGGGAAGTAAAAGGTTTTATAACAAAACATGCATTTTATTCTGGTCAGGAGTTCTTAAATTATCTTACAAGAAATGCTCTTCAAATGTAATTTGTGTAGAATTTAAAATTATGAAACATTGTTATTGCAAGTGAATAACTTAGAATTCCAATGTACAATTGAAGTGTAAGAATAGATAGTAGTTTATAGATATTTGATGTGACCATTCAGAAGTAGTATATAAACGAAATAAAATATCTGTTTATGTAATTGAAAATTTTGTGAACTGAATTTAAATATCTTTCTTTTTATAAAATAAATAATTTTCTGCTTGACATCCTTATTTTACAATGTTCAAATAAACATCAGAAAAGTATTCAAAGTAAATTGACTCGCTAAATTAACTAACTTTCAAATTGTTCTTATTTTAAACTTGTTTAACATTATTTTCCTCATTTATCTAGTTAATTTTTCAACTACACAGAAAGTCATCTTAACCCGGATGAATGTTTTTCATCCCCCACTTGAAATACACACCCTCTTCAATGAGCTCTATGCTCTCTTTTCCCTTCCTATTAAATATTAAAGAAAATGAGTGACTTTGAGGAGGTGAAAAAAAACTGAAGTTGGTTATGGAGTGGGGTTGAAAATGTTTTCAGTTGTATATATTTAAAGGGAACTATGAATGACAGCGACCCTTTTTCCCCTTCGTCCACAGTATCATTCTTAGACTTATAAACAGTCCATTTTTGAAATAAGCAAAATTTTAAAATATTTTGCGCCCTGCCTGGCCCTAGTTACATCATTTAATCATTTCTCTAACAAGATTTTCACTCTTTTTCGTCATAATAAGTTCATTTCGGAAAGTTCCTTCAATCTGTACAATTGATGGAATAAGTTGTTTTCAGACTTTGAAATAATAAGATCTTACTCTAACAAGGTTTTCTCTCAAATGCTTTAATAATAATAATAACAATAATAATAATGATTAGAGAAATTGTATTGTAGAAAAGAACGTTTTTCTTAATATTGTTATTCGTATTCACAATTGAATTTCTTTTTATTGTGAATCATTTATTTAAAATAATGAGCTAAAATTCATTCAAAGTTTGTCCGTTAAGTTATCTTTTGATATGATGAGGATAGTATGTGTTATATCAATTTATTACTTTCTCTTGCCTATATGAATATATAGGAAGGAAAGTATTGTTTTCATGTCGATTTCTCGAAATCGAGTTTTCACCGGATCTACACATTTTCAGACCCCCTGAACCCAAAAAACATGTTTTTAGCGATTAGTCTGTGTGTGTGAACAGAATATCTTAAGAACAGAACATTGTACGAACTTGAAACTTAAATTAGGTACCACTAGATGACCCAACACGAATATTTTAATCAAAATCGGTCAACCGGAAGTAGTAGTTTATTTCTGTCATTTTTCACTTTTTTACGCTTTTCTCAAAAAACGGCTCCTACGAATATTTTTTTAAAAATCGCCTCATTTACTAAATTTTGTATACTCTGCAAGATTGGGTAGGCGCCATGTCTGCTGAAATTCTGGGAACAGTTGTTTTCTGGTAAAAATATTGGTTTTTTTTAAGATTGCGACTTTAATATGCATTTTAGGGCAAAAATGTATAAAAACATTTTGTAGAGAATTTAAAATCCTACAACTGTTATTTTAACATTCTTTTTGTGTAACGCTTAGTTTAGTAGTAATTAGCAATTTTCTGTTTTTTTCTCACGAAAACGTGTGAAAAATCGATTTTTTTTTAAGATTTCAGCCTTATTATGCATTTTACGACAAAAATGTATATAATAAAATTTATAGAAAATTAAAAGATCTACGACTTTTATTTAGAGAATTTTTTCCTACCGAGCCTAATTTAGCGTGAATGTGTGATTTTCCGTATTTTTAAGCCAAACTGAAGTTTTTCATTTTGCGTCTTTCACTCATGATTAAAATTAGGTTATGTTCATTGAGATTAGTTTTTGTGTTAATTTATAATGTTTTATTACTAATGTTAGATTATATTGTTCATTATTTGCAATGGCAAGAGAAAGTTCTGAGAGTCGTTCACACCAGATTTTTTAAATGTAACCTTACATAACAAATAAACGCTTTATTATGTCATCAGAGTTCTAACCTTTAATTAATCTAGACTAATTTTATACTTGTGGTTTGTTTTATTTCAATATTTATACCTTACTTCCTTACATACGATTAAAATGTTTAAAGCAAAATTTCTTGTTAGTTTTTCTTTATTTTTAAAACAATTTGTGTTTTGATACCTAATTAAATTAAGAAAAAAATTACCGCAGCTGGTTTCTATAATATAATATTTTTACTGCTGCCAAAACGAGATTTATATTTCATATTTTATTTTAGATTTATATGATTTATTTGATAACCGAAAACTAATTTCACCGTTTAATGTTGTAAGATATCACGGTGTGCATTTGGAATCGAAACCGAGGTCTATAGCTTATCAGTTGAGTACGCTAACAAATAGTCACTCGAGGTGTTGAATAATTTTTTTTATGAAATGTAAAGTTTATTTTTGGGCTGGTTAGTATAGTTTTTAGATTACAACTAACGAAATTATTAAAGTTTGCAAGAGAGTAGAAATGACATTAGATAGAAATTTAGTAGAAGTTTCAATATTCTATCGTATTTCCGTCAACATTGATAAAACAGAATAGTAATTTAACCATGGTAAAAGATGGTTACAGCCATTGGATTGCATCAGTGGTTGGATGTTTTAACAATAAACAAGGGTGAAAGACGGGAAATGAGGGTAGGACAAGGGGGTTGTCCCATTATCAATAAGAAGTTTAGGTTGCATTCTAGCAGAGAATCCCGAGAGGCTCCAGGTGTCTACGCGGATGTCTAAAAGACTAATTACGTGATATTTTTCAAGCTCCAAGCATCGTATACTCCCTTGGGTAATCGAGGAACAAGGCCCTAATGTCCCCTATGCACCTTTTCTTACGCATTCTGAAGTGCTACATTCTACATTGCGAAACGTTGTACCACATTTTAAATAAATTTATGCTCTAAGTTCGAGAGAAAACAAGTTCTAAACAAAACACACTCACACAATATCTCATATACATGCTTGTATTTACACACACAAACACACGCATTGTGGTTAAACTTCTCTTATCGCGGTTTCATTTTCTGTTTTCTTCTTCTCTCTCCGTCTTTGTTATGTTATCTATCTCCTTCTCCTTCATCCTTTTCTTCCCTCTTTAATCTTTCCGGAAAAACAATGACTGCAATATCTCTCTTTCCATTCCTTGAACTTGTTTCCAAAATTTACACTTCCTTCACTTTTTTACGTTTGTAATATTGTTATCATAACCAACAAAAAGGGCGTAACAGTTTTTAATTCTATTCGTACATAATACATTTTGTATATCCTTTATATATTTTTAGAATTTATCGATATGATAATTTACAATAAGCAAAAATTAAATTCATAAAAAAATTCACAAAGAAATGAATAAAAACCATAACACTAAATTTTTACTTTTAGATCCGTACTGGAAATAAAATTTTATTTAAATTTGTGGATTTTAGTAACTGTATTATCGTCTAGATATTTTTTGAAGGTGGACTTCCCTTTTGACTAATCTCGCTAATAATTGTAAGTTAAAAATTTAATCAAGACATAAAAATGTAGATTGGTATACGATTTTTCAAAAATATTTGTCGTTAAAAATTCCGTACTATAGGCCTAGCTAAAAAACTGTTAGAAAGCCGGTAAAAATTTAATTCGTAAAAATCTTATTTAAATTATTTCAATAAGTAAAAATTTTCCAAATAATCCTCAAATTAATATATATACGTTCACAGACTAAATTCTGGTATTAAGCACTAACTTAAATAAAACCCCGCCTTGTCGCATAAAATATCAGTTAAAGAGTGTAAAAATCTTTTGAAATTAAAATTTGTGAAGTTAATTTGTATATTATGTAAAACGTGGAGTTAAATTTCGTATAAATTGAAAATTGAATATGCCAAAAATATTGCCAGCTAAAACTCCCTGAGTTTTCGCAGCGACTTTAAAGCTGAAATAGTGTGTTATTTTGGCTTTCAGCTTAAAAGACGACTATCAGGACGCACCATATGCGTACGAACTCAGAACTAAAACCGTCAAAAGCTACTTTTCTACACAAGTCAATTTCGATAAAAATCAAAGCTCAGTTTCAAAATTTTAATTTATACAACTGTTTTGTGACAATCCACCATGAACAGGACAGCGTAATAGACTTGCTTCAGGCGTTTCGTCTAGTGTAAGTAATAAAACCCTTTACTACGATTTTAAAATTTTGACCGTAAATTTCACGATCAATTAAATAACAATCAAAACTAATTCCCATGATCTAGGTAAAGAAAGTACCCAATTGTTGACATCTAAAGAGAAGATGAATCTGAGATCTCTTGATATGAATCACGAATAACATTTGTAGTTCCTACTGGAAACCGTATCACTGGGGAACCTTTCTCCGTGGTTTTTGTTTTATTTTTTTTAAACTGTTATAAAAATTAAGTCTAATATAGATAGTAAAGAATAACCAAAAATAAATGAGTGATGAAAAAATATCAGTCCTAACCGGGAATCGAACCTGGGACCGCTGGCTAAGAAGCCAGTTCACTGAATACTACAACAATGAGTTAGTCTGGTAATCAAAATTATTTTTACCTCTCATCGTATAAATATTTATAAAAATAAGTTATATTTAAATTTGAATTTTATCTGGAAACATTAAAAAACTCGTTCTTTCATCGTGCACAATATATATTGCAAATTAATTATACAAACATAAATTAATTTATTCGTAAAAGAATTTAAAATTATGTATATTTTACTTGAATAATACTGTATATAACGAGATAAAAATTGATCGTGATAAATAATTCAAGTAATAAAAAAGTTTCGTTAAAGTCTTAGACGCAACGATTTCCATACATCATGAGACATCAAATATCTGTGCAAGATGCAATTTGCATCTAAATAGCGTACCTTACTAAAGAGATTCAACAGAGATGTGAAAGCAGAGGAGGAGAGTGAATGCCATTACATAGAATTTCTCTTTTTTAACTCGAGAAAATTTTTCTCAATCTAAAGAAACTAGTCAGAAATTCATTCAAACATGGTGAGAACCATAGTGTATTTTTGCAGAATAAAAATAATAAAACATATTAAGTTAATCATAAAATTGTTAGACAATTTAAGATCACCTGTTCAGAATATTGTATTCATGTATTGTCAAAAAACCCTATCTTTATCAAAATTTTGTTTACATATTGAGTTTCATTGTAGATGGTGATTTGTTGAAAAACATAACAAAATTAAAAAAAAATTCCTTTCGAGAAAATTGAAGTTCTGTATTTTTCTCTGGAGTTTCAAAATTATAGTGTTGCATACAGGTTTTTGGAAACCATATGTTCCTTTTAGAGAATTTGATAATTTCGTGAAAGTAATGAGACGGTAAGGGGAGAATATTGTAAACTAAATATTGTAAAATATTGTAAAAACAGGGAAGAATATTAAACAATTTAAGAACTCCTGATCAGAATATTGTATTCATGTATTGTCAAAAAACCCTTTCTTTATCAAAATTTTGTTTATATATTGAGTTTCATTGTAGATGGTAATTTGTTGGAAAACTTAACAAAATTAAAAAAAATTCCTTTCGAGAAAATTGAAGTTCTATATTTTTCTCTGGAGTTTCATAATTATAGTAGCATACAGGTTTTTGGAAACCATATGTTCCTTTTAGAGAATTTTATAATTTTGTGAAAGTAATGAGACGGTAAGGGGAGAATATTGTAAACTAAATATTGTAAAAACAGGGAAGAATATTAAACAAACAATCTTTTTAAAAATAATGCCTTGGAATGTTTGCAATTCTTTATATATATATATATATATATATATATATATATATATATATATGTGTGTGTGTGTGTGTGTGTGTGTGTGTGTGTGTGTGTGTGTGTGTGTGTGTGTGTGTGTGTGTGTGTGTGTGTACGTTGCAATCTGTTCAATTCAGAACAATAAGTAACCCAATGACCCAATGAGACGAGGACGTGTATGACGTGTAAATGAGGTGTAGTCTTGTACAGACCCAGGTCGACCACTCCTGAGAGAGTATGGTTAATTGAACCCCAACCATCAAAATACACCGGCAATCACTGTCTAGTATTTAAATCCGTATAAAAGTAACTACCTTTACTAGGATTTGAACCAGGAACCTTCGTCTCCAAAAATCAGCTGTTAAACAGCTGATTTTGGCGACGACTTTACCTCTAGACCAACCCGGTGGGTTGCAATTCTAACTGCGTAATTTTGTATGCGAACAATTTTCAGACGTTTGGTTGTGTAGCTTACTTGGGTAACTCTGTAGCTCTGCAATGTATGAAGTTAATTAATTTGTTATGTGAAATGTAAAGTTAAATTTCATATAAATCGAAAATTGAATAAACAAAAAATATTACAAGCTAAAACTCCCTGAGTTTTTGCAGCGACTTTAAAGCTGAAGTAGTGTGTTATTTTGACTTTCAGCTTGAAAGATGACTATTAGCACGCAACATATGCGTACAATACATAAAAAGTGTCTAAAGTACAAGTTGTAGGATTTTAAATTATCTACAACTTTTATTATATACATTTTGCACTAAGTGCCATACTAAAGCCACAATCTCAAAAATACTTTTTTACAAGAAAATAGCCTTCCCAAGAATTTCAGCAGACTTGGCACCTACCCTATCTTGTAGAGCATAAAAAATGTAGTAAATGAGGCGATTTTTAAAAAAATCGTAGGACCATTTTTTTAGAAAATCACAAAAAACTGAAAAAGTACACGAATAAACTACTACTTTCGGTTGACCGATTTTGATGAAAATCTTCGTGTCGGGTCCTCTAGTGGTATCTAGCTTAAGTTTTAAGTTTCAAGTTCGTAGGTTGTTCTGTTCTTGAGATATTCTGTTCACACACACACACAAACACACACACACTCACAAAGACCATTCGCTAAAAAAACATGCTTTTTGGGTTCCGGGGGGGGGGGTCTGAATACGTGTAGATCTGGTGAAAACTCGATTTCGGAAAATCGACATAAAAACAATAATTACTTTCCTTCCTATATTAATATAGGCAAGAGCAAGTAAAAAGTCACTTCCAAAAATAAATTACATTTCAATTAAGTGTCAAATTGACGAAACACAAGTCAATTTAAAATTGAACATTGAATGAATTACAAAAATACATTATTACAGAATTGAATATTAAAACTTTTGATGTCATTAAGCCTTCAAAATGTCATTTAATTTGAAAAAATCTGTGAAAAGTTAATAAAAATATCAGTAGGCTAAAAGAGCTAAACATTTCTGTTTCTAAAAACAAAGTAATAATTCTGGGTAGGCTTTGTATAAAGAGAAAAGTTTTAGATGGTGAATTATTTTCAAAAAGTTGGAATTTGTTTTCAAGTTAAGAATTCGAACGGTGATTGATAGTAGAGAGGAAAAGTTTCAAAAACGATGTTGCAAAAGTGAAATTTCAAAATTAAGTTCAGGAGACTGTAGTGAACGCAAAATAATGGCGTTACCTGTGATAGTCATAAATAAGAAAAGTACACCTACTGTCTGGAAGCCGGCCGCGTTGGCGATGTTGGTAACGTGCTCGTCTCTCATCACGCGGCCTTGGGTTCGAATCCCACTCGGGCATGGCATTTTTCATACGTTAGAAAAAATTCATTTCATCCTTCACCGTCTGCATTAGCAGCAATTTGCAAAAGTCGGACGTTAAACCAAAAAAAAAAAAAAAAAAAAAAAAAAATACTGTCTGGAAACAAAAAAATATATAGTCAAACTACGATATAGCGAATTTCGATATAACGAAAACCTTGATTATACGAATGTTTTCTGCACCGTCACATTATAATTAAACTATAATATGTAAATTTACCTCGATTTTACGAATAAGTACCTTGATTATAACGAAATATTGTCACGCAATAAGTACGAAGTGACACGCTATATTATGATTTCTCTGTGAGTTTTAAGGTAGATTCTTTTGATTTCCGTCAACTGGAAACGTCAGTAACGAAGTTACATTGGAGAATTTCATCACGGTTGATGAACAGATTTTCCGAACGTAGTCAGTGATTTTCCGAACGATGACGACATACTTCATGGTGTTAGTAAGTCCGCTAAAAAGGATGATGATGAAGAAGAAGATGATGATGAAAACTGCGAAGACCCGCAGCAGGAGAGAAAACCTACCGACGACGAGATTTTACAGTCATTTAAAAAAATTAGGCTTGGGCTACAGCTCAATGATGCCTGACAGTATTTTTGAAAATTTAAATAAATGTGAAACTTTTTTTGAACGTATTGCTTTATTCAAACACAAGAAACAACGGAAAATTACTCACTTTTTCAAGCCGAAAATTAATATTTAAAATACTGCAATTAAATATTCTAACCAAACCTGTCAATATCAAAAACTAAAGAATGCATTTAGGATTAGTGTTTTTATAAACGATTTAGACAAAGTTAATGTATTTATCTATTATGTTAGTGTTTTGAAGAATGTAGGCCTACTAAAAATAAAAATAGAGTATTAGGCTACAAATGATTTCACATGCTTTTAATCATAGCCAAAATCCGTGTACGAGGTAAGTTAAAATCAATACACACTTTTTGTACTATTATTAACCGTAATTACTTAAAACATGTTTTTTAAAAAAATTAATTTGCGAGTTAAGACGTGTCTATTAAGAAAATTAACTGTATTTCATCATACTACGTGAAAAAACTCTTTAATAAAAATTAGCTTGGAAATTCTTGTTACTTCGATATAACGAATACCTCGATTTAACGAATTTTTTCCCAGGATTCTCGATTTCGTTATATCAAAGTTCGACTGTATTAAACAACAGCACACATAAATATTTCTCTAACTCATGTCTTATCAGCGGCTTGGTCATTAGCGATTTGTTGTTTAGGTCCTCATAAAATTTAAATTCAAAATATTAGTGAAAAATTTTAAATTTCTATTTCATATTCAAATTCATGCAAACTTATACACACTCATAATAAATAAAACGTAATTTTTCAAGTAAAAGGATTTACAAAGCATTAATGAATTTTATAGATGATCCCGAAAGTAATACTTCTATCGGTTCTAACCAAGGTGCTTTGATGTGATCCACAGGGAATGCTTAAGGCAAGAAGTAGCATCTACAGGAAACGAGGTGAAAAAGGTCTGTGTAAGGTAAGCAAAAAG
The DNA here is from genome assembly GCA_035578175.1 of Catonia carolina. Lineage (NCBI taxonomy): Eukaryota > Metazoa > Arthropoda > Insecta > Hemiptera > Achilidae > Catonia > Catonia carolina. The sequence goes on from JAQMRL010000004.1 coordinate 45,222,478, forward strand.
AAAAGAACCGGAATTGGCTTTTTAGACGAGGGAAATATTAGTCCAAGGGATGTAATCTGTAGAAGGGGTTCAATGGTTTATAGGAAGAGAAAATGCTAAAGGTTCGTAATATGGGAATAAAAAACTGATAATTTAATTAAGCGATCTCTTAGTGCAGAAAAGAAAAATAAATCACCCGTCTGAAAGGACGAAAGGTTTGCGTAAAGGGCTTCTAACAGTGGCGATGGCTTCAGATATACGCTCATTCGGAACAAAGACAAAGAGAGATATGTCCGGACATAATCTGCATCTTCCCCTTTTTCAAACCCGCCAGCAATGAAATATTCCCATCTTTTTCTTCATACCTTCAGTTACCTTATTCATCTTTTAATTTTCTATCAAAAGAATTTTCAACCTCACCTCCCACTACTCTTTGTTTTGTAGGGTATGTAATAACGTAATATTATGAGAAATTTTTGCAGTTGAGAACCTATTGGTGTGCTACGTTAGTGGAGTGGTTTTCCAATATAAAAGTACTTTGATCTTTTTTAAGTTTGTGTTAAGATGCATTAGATATTTCACCGCTCTGAAGAATTTTTATGATATTTCCAATTTTGTACAGCGGGTCCCTTCTTAAAACTTAAAAACAAACATCAAAGAATACCAAAGTAACTTAAAATATTTCAACTAATTAGTATAGATCTTAACGGAGTAAATTATTTTTAGATATTTAAGCCTTAAGTCGAACAACTGATTTTTATTACAAATCCAGGAAATGTAAAAACAATGGAAGAAGAAAGCAAGGAATTTCAATGATTTTATTGAAACAAATTTATGTACATCTAAAAAAAGGAAAAATTGAACTTCATAAGCGTTAAAGATTCTTGGGAAAACATATAAGATAGATAATTATTAAAACTGCGGAAACGTTTAGAATAATTTTACGTTTGGATTTATTACGTTACGGGTACAAAACATGAACATACTGGGGAAAAAAGATATTCTTTGAAATTTGATTATGGAAATAATTACAGAAATCAAAAATGGTACCACCATGAGGAATTTAAAAGTGTTGTTTAGGTCATCAGCCAAAAGGGTGATTTGAACCTGTGAGGTTTTACCAAGTAAAACGAGGTGTAAGGTGGTTTACAATTGCCTTCCTTACTGAGTGGAAAAGTACGCTTATCAGCATACCGGGCCCTCTGAAAAACACATATTTTCCACTCTGCAAATGACACCTTCACTTCATTCACCACAGGATCTTGGCTGTAAAATGAAAATCATTACTTTCAGAGGAGATAACTCTGATTAGTGTCTCGTACACCTCTGCCTCTTCTGTTCTTAAATGATTCAGCCATTTAATTGACCGACCATGTGATAAGAAACAACTATTTATTTTAGCCCTGCAACTAACAGATTGAGTGTTAATAATTAGATAATCCACCTGTCTGTCATGGGCAGTAATTTAAAAGTATTACAAAGAATGGAAGTGATGAGAAATTTTATGGAAACAATTTGACGGACGAAAGCTGATTGGCTAAAACGTACGATTGCAATGAGAGAAGGTTTAATTAAAACTATATTTTAGAAAAGAGGACATCAAAGATTGAAGATTAAAACTATTAATAAAATAATGAATTGTATAAGATATAAAGAAATTCAGACACTAGCAAAGTTTTGGAGACAAACATGACGCAATGTACCTGTGCAGGAAAAATTTTATATATTTTTTAAATTAAAAGTTTTTTTTAAATCAGTTTTGTGCAGAAAATAAAATATGTATTTGTAGGAGAAGAAATAGCATAAAAACTTAACTCCCAGTAGAGATAGTATACGTCAAAAAACTGTTTACAAAATTAGTACAGTTTGATATTTTTATGCTAATATAACCTAGAATTCAGAAGAAATATTGTTTTTAACATTTTTATAAAAAAATTAGAACCTGGTAATACATTTATATTTTTGTAGTTGTTAAGGTCAACAGCCGAAAGGCTGGTTTGAACCTCTAGAGGTTTTACTAAGTAAAACAAAGAGTTTTGTGGTTTACCTTGCCATCCTTACTGAGTACAAAAGTAGGCTATGCTTATCAGCATGCCAGGCCCTCCAAAAAGCATCTACTTTGCACCCTGCGAATGATATCTTCACTTCATTCACCACAAGGTCTGGCTGTATAATGAAATTCATTACTTTCAGAGAAGATAACTCTGATTAGTGTCTTTTACACCTGTCTCTTCTGTTCTTAAATGCTTCAGTCATATAGGGCTGACTATGAGATAAGAAACAACACTATTTTTTTAGCCCTATAACTAGCAGATCGAGTGAAAATAATTTAACACTCCACCTGCCTGCTATGGGCACATTTATATTTTAACAATCACTAAATTTGATTCTAATGGTTTTAAAAAACCTAACAGATAGCAGCACCAAGCGTATGTTAGGACTAACAAAACATTCACAATTTGTAACCAACAGGTCTAAACTGAATTAAAATACATAGTTCGTTTTTAAAAAGCGTGTAAACTAAAAATGGTTACAATTGTAACCACGTGGTCTGAAAGGTTAAAACTTGCGTTACTTGTTAGAGCTTACAATCATCACTACAGTCTTATTATTGGGCCTCCCAAAGAAAACTCCTTGGCCAGAGGCGTTTTAGTCTTCTATGCTGAGTACCCTAGTGTATAAATGTTTTGAACGCAAGGGTTTTCATGCAATTCAAATTTGTCATGCATCGTCTAGTATAATTATTTCGCAAAGTCAGTTACGTACGTTATTCTTATCTCATTGTTTTGCATTAGTTTTTAATATAAAAGGGGTATCGCATTATCACATTTAAAATCTTGATTTGCATCATTTCTATATGTTTTAAAGAATTTGGGTATGAATTAAGTTACAAAACAAATAACTTTGTTGGACGTCTTCATTCTAGCCTTCGCATTGTACCTCCGTTATCTAGTAATTTATAGTATCAAACCTTTCAAGTCATTTTTTTTGTGCACTAAACTGAAATCAGAATGTTTTTAAAAAATAAATAAATAGTTATAAATGTGGTTTTATTACATTTCTGGGTTTCAGTAACTCAGAATCAACTTTCCCTATTTAATTATAAAAAATATATTAAAATAAATAAATAATAAAATAATTTTTGGTCGCATATTAAAAAAAAATTAACTTTCTTAAACGTTGTATTTTAAGGAAGATAATTAATTGAAAAAATTAGGATGATATAAGCAACAACGACTTTTACGGAGAAAGGAGGTGTTTTTGTGACATTATGACCATAATAATTTTGTGACAAACAATAAATAATATTTATGACAGCTATTATGAGTGCTGGATGTAAATATCATCCCCACTAGGAATTAGCCAAATTTTAAATATTACGTATGTCCCAAGTTGTGATGATTTATACTATTTAACACAAAGTAATAGAAACACTGATTATTCTGATATATGAATGCTCTTTTATTGAGTTATTATCATTAATTTTTCTGTATTTTAATATATTATTATAATTTTTCTGTATTTTAATGTATTATTATCTAGTTGACAAATTTCATTCTTTTTAATTTATATCTTCTCAAATTGTAATACTATTTGAAATATTTTAATAGTGCACCATTTTATACTTATACGTTTTATAAATTTATTCTGTGTTAATGTACATTTTGTTTTAATATCAAAGAAATTTACTTGAGTTTAATGTAGGACTGTCTGCTTCGTTGGCCCCCAGCCCCACACTGAAGAAATAATTTTTATAAAATATCCTTCTTATTCTCAGTCGCTTAGCAACAAGACTTTTGTTTATTAAATATATTAATTTTTAAATATTTTTTTAATATCTAATTTCAACCAGCTGTTTTTATTTACATATCATACTTTAATATCAAAACATAAACACAGTTACTTGTCAATTCATTTTGGCTCGCTACATGAGATAATTGTTGAAATTTAATAGTTGACACAAAAAGATATTCTTGTTAGAATCTGGTAGAGTTCACTTAAAATATCGGTATTACCATGATGATAAAAACAGCTAATAAAATATTTTATTGTGTCAGATTATTACTGTAATAATAAAAATATTTTAAAGAATAATACACACACGCTATTAAACAAAAATATATTTAATGCTTTTCTATGATTATTTATTTTCTCTTGACAAACAAACTGCATTACAAGCGACCCTATGGGCGTTGTAAAAGAGTCCCATATCAACCAAACGCCACGAGTCCCGTCCTGTTCCGACGACACTCTTGTAACACCGCAACGACTTGACACTTAATTTCCTGGTTTTGTTTAGAGCAATACTGCAACCGAATTTTGTTATAAAATTACACTATGTTTTAGTATTATACACAATACAAAATATGGTTAACATTTTTATGTTTTCTTTTAAAAATTGAAAGTCTTTAACATTTTATAATTATGTAATTAAAAATCTATTATGAAAAACTCACACGACTTTCTCTTGCCAATCAAAATAACGACCAACATACCCCCTAATATTAGTAATAAAACATTAGAAATAAACAAAAACATAACCTCAAACAATATAACAATTTTAATCATGAGTGAAAGACTCAAAATGAAAATCAACCGCAGTTTGGCCTAAAAATACGGACAATCACTCTTTCACGCTAAACTAGGCTATGCTGAGGAAAATGCTTTAAATAAAAGTTGTAGATCTTTTAATTTTTAATAAATTTGATTTTTACTTTTTTGTCGTAAAATGCATAATAAGGCTGAAATCTTAAAAAAAATCGATTTTTTTACACATTTTCGTGAAAAAAAAACAGAAAATTGCTAATTACCGCTAAACTAAGCGTTAAACAAAAAATGTATAAAATAAAAATTATACGTTCTTAAATTCTCTACAATTTTATTAGACATTTTGCACTTAATTACATATTAAAGCTGCAATCTTAAAAAAAATTATTTTTTCACGAGAAAACAGCCTTTCCAAAAATTTTAGCAAACAGGCGCCTACTTTATCTTGTAGAACATAAAAAATGTAGTAAATGAGGCGATTTAAATAAAATCGTAGTAGCCGTTATGGTGTAAATCGCAAAAAGTTAAAAATGACACGAATAAACTACTACTTTTGGTTGACCGATTTTGAAGAAAATGTTCGTGTCGGGTTCGGTAGTAGTATCTAACTTAAGTTTCAAGTTTCAAGTTCGTGCGATGTTCCGTTCTTGAGTTATTCTATTCACACACACACACACACACGTGTGCGTGCGCAGATACTCACACAGACCAATCGCTAAAAACATGTTTTTTGGGTTCAGGGGATCTGAAACCTCCTGTACTGTTTTAATTTAGTATGTATTATATTAGTATTAATGTAGCTTAATTTTTGTAAGGGTCCTAAATTCGAACATGTTTTTTAGTAATGTTATAATGTCATAATATAATGTTTTTGTCATTATCTTAATTTTTATAGTGGACCATGTGAATATGATATAATTATATTTATTTTCTTAGGAAGTGAAAGGGAAATAAGAAGAAATTAAGTAAGAGCTACAAATACTTTGAAATAATTTCCGTTATATATAAGTAAACTATTGAATCGTTGAAAAAAGAAATCCGGGTCGAAATAAAAGAAGTATTTAGTAGATAACATAGCCAAAAGCTGTAAATAAGAAGTGATAAAAGAAAAGAAAATAAGGGTAGTACATGAAACGAGAGGGAGGAGTCCTACTACTATTGGAAGTTGGTAAACGTAGGAAGAAGTTGAGGGGGTCAGCAAACAAGAAGGGGAAAACAGCAAGGTAATTAGTTGATTTGTAGTGAATACCCTCTGGAAGCAGAATAACCGTTCAACATAGCAGAGGTAGTAAGTGGTGGTATACGGGGTCGCTAATGCAATCTAAATTTTTGATCCGTCTCTCTACAACTACGGGCCGAAGACTAAGAAGACGCCGTTGCTTTTCCAACACGGCGTCTGTTTACCACCACACCACTTCTACCACTACTAACGATGGATAGTACATCTAACTTTCTCTCTCATTTTATTTATAGTCTCACTCTTGTGTTGTTCTCAATCAATTGCCTCAATCGACTTTAAGTCAATTAGAAATGGTACTACCGTCCATCAAGCACTTTTGTTCATAGACAGGACTCCCTAACTTTCAAATCAAATTTAGGCATGACAAACAAGCTTGATAACTTCTTGTCTATTTATATTTTAACGGAAAACATGTTTGTACCCTACAACTGTTTCAAAATTTACCTGTACCTTTCGACTTATAAATAGTTTTGTCAATTCTCAAGAAAAAGTCTACTTGATTTATGTAATTTCTTAAAATAATTTAATAATTAATTCCTTAAAATAAGTTAATTTATGAATTCCTTAAAATAATGCCGGCCGCATTGGCGTAGTTGGTAACGTGCTCGTCTCTCATCATGCGGTCTTGGGTTCGAATCCCATTCAGGCACGGCATATTTTCATACGTTTTAAAAATTCATTTCATTCTTCACTGACTGCATAAGCAGCAATTGCAGAACAGTCGGACGTTAAAAATAAGTTAGTAATGAATCTATAAATCTATATCTCTTTAAAATTTTAAATTTCTTTTAAATTTTGCAATGAAATTTACGAAAATTAAAGAAACAAACCATTACAGTGATCAGATTAGGCATCTGGCCGTCCAACACACTCCCGAAGAGACTTTACGAAATCATGTTACCCGGCATAATTTTATAATGTTGAACTCATCGTTCACTACACATAACAATTTTCTGAAACAATTTCACTTTGTCCCAGTTAATTTCGGGCGTCCCTGCTTCGAATTCAAAACACTAGATGGTATAATACTAAAATATAACATAACTAACTTACCAAAAGACTTCAAACAGAACGAATAAAATAAAATATGACTTCATTTTAAAAATTTTTTTATTGACCCACCGGGTTGGTCTAGAGGTAAGTCGTCGCCGTGAGTCAGCTGTTTAACACCTGATTTTCGAAGACGAAATTTCCTGGTTCAAATTTTAATAAAGATATTTACTCTTTTACGGATTTGAATACCAGACAGTGGTTACTGGTGTACTTTGATGGTTGGGGTTCAATTAACCTTCTCAGGAACTATAACTTTCTCAGGAATGGTCGCCCTGAGGCTGTAGAAGACTACACCTCATTTACAAGTCATACATATCATCCTTATCTCATTGGGTCAAGGGGTTGCTTATTGTATTGAACAGATTGCAACGTACACACTTTGTTAAAACAAAAAAAAAGAAAATTTGTAGGTATACATGTTAACCCGCTAAAAATAGTAACAACAGAACAAAAAAAAAATGTAATAAAAAACAGTGAAATATAAATCTAGAAAAACAAGGAACAATAAATGAAAGAAGGGGCAAAAATTATGTAGAAAGGGACACATTAGAAGAAATAAAGGGTGATACAGAAAGAGATAGATTGAGGGAGTAACAGTGTGAGCCGCTTGGCAAGGTATTGGTAAGGGAATGATTTACGATAATGCGACTCTTAAAATGCAAGTGGCCTCGTGTTAATAACGTTAATTAATATTTTTGCCGAGAGATGGCAGTTTGCCAATTTCTGTACTTCCACTCAACTCCACTTCCTGTTCTATACTCGACGAGCCATTTCCCAAATGGTCGTTACCCTTCTGATTTTTTTTATTTTACTTTATTAATACATAAAACAAATTCATTTAATTTTGTAGGTCAAAGATAAATGCATTTTATTCTAGCCAATTTTGTTATATACGTATAAAAGATATAAAGTTGAAATTTTATATAATAATATCACATAATTTTCAAAAACTTGTTATAAATTTTTTATTTCTTAGGATAAAACAATTTAAAAATATCAATTGGTGCCTTTAAAGTAATTACAGTTCAGCTAATTTTTGGTATTTTTTAGAAATATCCTAATGAATCTGTTTCATATTTCATTGTATGGGATATATTTACAACGCCCATCGTCATTTGTTTGTCAAGAAAAATATAATCATGAGAATAAATCAAAAGTGAACATAGTTTTAAATTTTCATTTCTAAATTATATTTATTTTCAACTGAGAGTATGGATTATTCTTAAATATTTTTTTTTATTGAAGTAATAAACTAAATAATACTAAATGGTCATCCAAATTATTTCGCGATAAACTTACTTGACAACAAAGACTGTACTTTTACATGAATGACAGTGTTTGAATTAAGTAGAAAACTTAACAAGAACTTACATTCTAATTTCAGAAACAGATAATTTTATTGCTTTTCAGCGATTTTTAGTTGTTCTAATACAAAGAATGATTCTACGTAAAGTAATTCTCTTATTCTTCCCCTTTTTCTTCTTAACAAATCAAGGCTTAGGTCCCAGGACCTATTTAGGCATCCACCTAGCCACTGGTCATCCCGGATCGCGCCGTCCATTCGGCCTGTAACTTCTGACCAGTCTAGGGATTCTGCTTGGGGACATTCTTTCAAGATATTTCCATTTCCACCGGGACTCACATCTAACTCTCGCCGTATGTTACGTCCAGCTATACATTCAATGTTTATATTTTTATAAATATTTTCGTAACAGCTGATTTAAATTTAAAAAAAACTTGTAACTAGCCAAAAAACAAAAGATATTCCAACAATCTCCATTCAAACATCAGAATTCGAGGGATCAACATCCTAATTTATTTCATCAACTATATTATTTTGTATTTGTTAAATTTTTTCAATCGACTACTGTATTTCTATGTTTACAATAACTATTATTCAACTATTGTTCAAGAAATTATTATAACTCATCAATTCAAGGAATCACTGATCATTATTAATAAAGAGAATCAATCACACAATTTGGAATTTATTTATTTAAATGGATTGCCACACCGTATATCCTCATTTCTGTACCAAACCACTTTACTAAAGCTCTTAATGCATCTCAAAAAGTGCATTTCTGTCGCCTGAATTTTCATATTTCTTCTTCAGCACCCAGGTCTCACTGCCATATGTCAGTGTTGGGATAGCCACTGTCTTACAGAACTTCAATATTAGCCAGTTCGGGCCCTTCTCTTCAAATTTCGATGGGTTGTACCAGAAATCCTATAAAATTTGTTAACTTTTTTTGGTACATAGTTGTCCTTTTTTATAGTAATAGTTTGTTAATATTAAAAATATAATTTTAAAAGAATTAGTTTATTAAAATTTAAAAAAAACTGTACTTTATGTTTTAGAAAATATTAAATTTACAAAGGTTTTTGAATGTAAATATATAAACTGTTAATGGCTTTTAAAAATGTATTAACAAAGCGTATACTTTAGTATTTAACAACAGTTATATCCAGCTGAAATAGCTTGTATATTAGGGTAAATTTGTAACGCAGTGTGATAATAAATTATACGGTAATTTGGTACCCTATGAAGAGATGAAGAGAGCCCTCCATTTAGTGTTGGTGAAATAAATAGCTGCAGACGGCTTCAATGCTGGTAGCACTTAGCCTTTGTGAACGCGTTTCGAGACCGACGCGGCGTTGTACTCGAGCTATCATCTCCTTTTGCTTTCCACCACACTCCGGCTCCTTGTGTTTCTCATTTGGAAACGTTACCACGTGCTTTGCTTTCTGTAGGAAGCCGAGTCTCTATAACATCCACCACGTTACCCAGTATAACCACCGCTAATTCTTAGCGAAAACAAACAGCGTTAAATGACTTAGAGAATGAAGCAACCCTAAAGTGCTTCCGGGCAACAATTTAAATTGCATTTGTTGCTGCTATTACTGTAGCTTCCTTAAATACCAATTAAAATCTTTAGATGCTGATAATATAATAAAATAATAGACCTAACTATGTAAATGATTTTGTTATTTTCAATATTATTTATTAGCAACCGGTTAAAAATTGCCGGCTTAACATAAATCCAAAACAGGAATATTTTAAAATAAAATATTATATTTATATGAATATTATAATAAAATACTTTTTAAGAGAAATCGAATGACACTTTTTGTTTCCAAATTTCTGACTATACTTTTTTGACTTCCCGTATTGAGCCATTTCCGGTTAAACCGGAACTTTAAACCCAATGATTTCTTTATCAACTTTTTAAAAGGAATAGAATAACACTATTTTTGTTTCGAAATTCCGACTTTGATTTCTTGACTTCATATTTTGGGTCATTTAGGCAAAACCAGAACTTCAAACCCAATCCAGGCCCACTAACTTTTTGTGTAGATTACGAATCCGAAAACCGTTTGTTTCTATCTCTTAAATTTTCTGACTGATTTTTTGACTTCTGGTCGAAACCGGAACTTTAAACCCAATCTAGGCCCACTAATTTTTTGTGTAGATTACGAGTCCGAAATTCGTTCGTTGCTATCTCTGGTAGTTTCTGATAACTGTGGGTGTGACACACGGACGGACAATAGATGACAATTTTAAAAATTACCACCAAAACAAAAATTAATATTAGTAAAGATCTATTGTACCTAAATTACGTCAACATGAAACTTCCTAATGTTTGATCAACCAGTCAAGTCACTTGATAAAAATATCAGGAACAAATCATGTTAAAGGAAAGAAATATCTAAATCAAAACAATTTTGTCTTTATCTTTTACAATGTTCGAATTAAAATTAAATTGTGTATTGTTGTTTAGATCATCAGCCAAAGGCTGATTTGAAAGACTGGAGGCTTTACTAAGTAAAACTAGGAGTGAGGCGATTTACAAATGCCTTCCTCACTGAATGAAAAATGTATGCTTATCAGTATGCCAGGTCCTTTGAAAAACATCTACCTTATATTCTGCAAATGATACTTTCACTTCCTTCACGACAAGGTCTGGCTGTATCATGAAATGTATAACTCTCAGACGAGATAACTTTGACTATTTTATTTTACACCTCTACCTCTTCTGTTCTTAAATGCTTCAGTCATATAGTTGGCTGACTATGTGATAAGAACCAGAACTAATTTTTTATCCTTGGAACTAGCAGATCGAGTGGAAAAAATTAACACCACCTGCCGGTTATGGGTAAGTATGACATTGTTAATCAAATGTTAATTAATTCCTTACAAGTAAATTAAAAGATTGGGTTCAAAAAATATTTTCGTATTCGTTCTGAAGATATCTTCTTTCGTACCTATGCAAATTTATTCAAATTTAAATTTTTAAATTTAGTATTTTGTTTGTTTTAAACGCTGAGAAATCTCAGGTAAGTAAACATTACTTTACTTTCGTCTAAATTAAAAACCCCATTAGTATCGTATCCTCTTTAACATCCCCAACATTTCCACTCATCCCACAGTATTTTCTGTTTGATACATTTTTAATAACCCTTTTTTAATCACCTCCTTTTAAACTTCTTAAAATATTCTAAGGTGTGTAGGTAATTTTGTCTAAAAAAGGGTAAGAGGGTTAAAAAGAAATTAAGTAGGGTTGAAGAATAACGGTATGGGTGGTATCGTGGTTTAACTACTAATGGAACGGGTTTAGGGCTAAAATTCTCATTAAAGATCAGTATAGTAATTACACTTTATATTCATATTATATACCTTCAGATTTTACTTCCCTTAATCGAGATTTAATTTTTAAATTATAAAAAAAGGAACGCGAGATTTTCTGTAAAATTATGTTTTTTTATTATATGTAACGAACACATGATTTTCTTAAGTCCTCTTTATAAGCAAAATAAAATTTATTTTTAAGAAGAACTGAAAACAAACATTTTAACTATCGAATGATCATTTATTTTCGGATAAGAAAAATGTAATTATTCAGTTATATTAATTTTCTTGTAATAAGAACCGCGTAATATGTCGAATAAAATTATTATGTATTGAGATAAAACAATGTGAACAGGAAAACCATTGCAGGTTTTACCACATCTGGAAGAAACTTTCGGTTGCATTCTATTGAGGCGTTGTCTAAAACCAAAAGAATCTACAGCACTTTTTAAATAGACTGATGCCTAATATTTGGGCCCAAGGCAAGCAAAGACATTGATGTTGGTGGCAGTGGCAACATCAGTGGTATTGTGTGGTGTACCTGTGTGAAGCAGAGCCCTAAGATTAAAAAGTTATAGAGGTAGGCTTCTAAGGACGCAGCGGAAACTGGCTCTGAAAATATGTTGCGCTGATAGAACTGTATCTACGGAGGCAGCCCTTGTAATTTCGGGGATGCCTCCATGGGATCTAGTAGCATACGGGAGGGAAGAACAGGGAGATAGTGCTGATAAAGAGGAATGTTGGAGTCGATTACTCAGCAGGTGGCAGAGGAGATGGAGCAAAGCTAGGGTCAGGGAGTGGACAAGGAGGTTCATTTCGAATGTCGAGGTGTGGATAAGGAGAACATTTAGTGATACCACCCACGAACTGACGCAGTTGCTTACAGGACATGATTACTTTGAAGCATTTTTGACGAGGTTCAAACTTAATGAAGTTCCGAAATGCCGACTGTGCGACAGTGAAGAAGAGGAGTCCATTGCGCATTTTTTTGAAAGATGTCCCTATTTTGGCCTCATCACAATGGAGACATATGAGAAGATAGGCGTTGCACAGTAGATCCCAGAGAGAGTAGGGGCAGCGACGCTGCGGGATGAGGAGAGCTGGAAGTTGGTCGCTCAGTTTGCAGAGAGGGTGGTGGGGAGACTGCGGAGGGAGGAGACATCTAGAGATTAGCGGGATAGCCCTCTCCCACAGTAAATAAATCCTGTCCCGATCTGAGAAGGTAAGGTAGGCACACTAATTTCCTGAGCTGGTGTTGAAAGAGATGAATGAAAGTGAGAGAGTGAGTGTTAGTCAATGACAGCAAGAGAGGAATTAGGCTACGATTCCCTTTCACGCCCCGCTGACAGTATGTAAATGTTTAAACCTGTCATTTCCCTTGTAGTATTATATAAACAGTTCCGAAGGAGATAAAGGGTTCTTTGCTGATGTCAGTTCAAGTGGCCAGACGGCGGGTTTTTGGTTGGTAGGCGGTTGCGGCCTTCTGCGGGCGAGGACGCCTCAATTGAGCCCAACACTACTTCCCTCATCGTAAGGGAATGAACTTGAGTTTTTCTCGCCGCCTCGGATAAAAAAAAGGTTTACCACATCCAACCGCTACTAAATTTCACAAATTAACGAGCCAAAAGCTGAGTCTAACCATCAGTTAGTTTTGCCAGCTATATTAATGGAGAAAAAAATTGTAAAATAAAAATTCAAAACGTGTTCATGTCTAAAAATGCCAGAACTTCTAAAGTGTGTTTAAAGCTATAAGTAGAATATCGCCTCACGAATCGTTTGACTAACTTTTTGCAAGTGATGAATGCCAGACAACTGTTTATAAGTGAGATCTTTAGAAAACATATGAATAAATTGAACGTACAAATTAGATCCCGTAAGTACGGTACATGAAATAAACACTTACTTCGTCCAGACAAAGTGAAAAACGCGTTGTATGAGAAACCACTTCTCTTATTTGGCTACCAAATTTTATAACCAACATTAAAATGTAATATAAAAATGAAATTTCGTAAATTTAGGAATCACAGGTAGAAATGGGATTAATTACGGAAAAAGAAAACATGGAAGTAATGGTAAGCAAACATAAACTGTTTTTTACAAATATCCTGGAACATGGTTTGTCAACCGTAGTTTGATTTATGTTAATTTCCACTGCCTCGCTTATTGGAACAAATAAACAGAGATGAGTGTGTATAAAAATTAATATAAAAATGTAAGCCACAAATTTATTTTCCGAAATAAAGTATTATATTAATTGTTTTGCATATTATTAGTTTTGCCCATAACATGCAGGAGGAGTGTAAAATTATTTGCACTCGATTTGCTAGTTCCAGAGCTACAAAAGTAGTTCTTTTCCTTATCAACTGGTCAGCCAATTATATGGAGCATTCAAGAACAGAAGAAGTAGAAGTGTAAAAGACACTAGTCACAGTTATCTCCTCTGAGAGTAATATATTTCATTATACAGGCTTTTATTATACAGGCTTGTGGTGAATGAAGTGAAGGGGTTATTTGTGGCGTGGAAAGTAAATGGTTTTCAGAGGGCCTGGCATGCTGATAAGCATCCTTTTCCATTCCATGAGGAAGGAACTGGTAAACCACTTCACTCCTCGTTTTACTTAGTAAAGCCTCTAGAGGTTTAAACTAGCTTTACGGTTGATAATCTAAACAACGAAAATTGTACAATTACACCGTAATCGATTTGTTAATTTTACCTTATGATATCCAGCCATGAAGAAACATCGCTGAATGTCATCCTTAAAATTTAAGATTCCTAACGTCACAAAAGCAAACAAAATACAGTAATAAAAGTGGGGGAAGTTATTTAAATAAAACTGTTCTCGATAGAGAAAATCGAGGCAATAGATAAAATATAAATAAAAATACAATTAAAACCGTTAAACAACCTCCAAACAGTTAAACTTTCAATGAAAAAGAACTGGAGAATTAATTAACATAACGTTTCAACTGCATAATATTCGTAATAGAACAATTAAAATTCTAATATAGAAATAAAAAAATACACTACAGAGTATTATCGGAAGACATCTGATTCTTATTCAGTGAATTATTTCAGATTAACATTTAGATTTTTATGACGTGGTTGTTTCTAATTCTTTTTTCTAGACTGATTTAAAAATAGGTTTGAATTTCTATTTGAATAGGGGATGAGGTAATCATTAGTTTGAAGAAACAAGGTTGAATAGAGAAAGATCGAGATGGCAGTACTGTTAAATAAAATATGGAGAGACGGAGAAGAAAAGGGCAACCGGCTATTCAATCAGAGAATTCATTCAGCAAATGACATCTTAGTAAATGGGTAAAAGGAAACAATTAACAATCAAAGATTTTAATCACCGTCTAAAATCACTGTGTACTTTAATCTATCTACGATATTTCTTTTGTCATTTTTAATTAACTTTTATTTACTTATTTCTAGTTGGTTAGAAGTTTAATTAAAATTACACACAGATGTAAATTGTACCTTAAACAATTTTTACTTTAAATTTTAATACTATTTTATTATAAATTCCTGGATTATAAATTCATATACGACTTTATATCCACCATTTCTCAGATAAACTGTATCTCGTTTTATCAGCATCTGTTCAGAGGTCTATTTATACATCTTCGTCCGAATAATAGGTATATGCTGTTTAGGTCTTTAAATGAAAGGCTGGTTTGAACCTGTAGAGGTTTTACTAAATAAAACGAGGAGTGAGGTGGTTTACAATTGCCTTCCTTACTGAATGGAAAAGTACGCTTATCAGCATGCCGAGCCCTCTGAAAAGCACATATTTTCCACCCTGCTAATGCCGCCTTTACCTCATTCACCACAGGGTCTGGCTGTATAATGAAATTCATTACTCTCAAAGGAGATAACTCTGATTAGTGTCTTTTACACCTCTACCTCTTCTGTATTTAAATGATTCAGTCATTTATTTGGCTGACCATGTGATAAGAAACAAAACTATTTTCTTTAGCCCTGCAACAAACAGATTGACTGTAAATAATTTAACACTCCAACTGTCTGTTATGGGCAGAATAGGTAAATAACTACAAAGTAATAATTTATCTCTTTAAAAAAAGTTCTGTTTCTCATTAGATTATCAACCAATTATATGACTGAACCATTTAAGAATAGAAGAGGTAGAGGTGTAAAAGAGACTAGTCAGAGTTGTCTCCTCTGAGATTAATGAACTTCATTATACAGCCAGATCCTGTGGTGAATGAAGTGAAGGTGATATTTGCAGGGTGGAAAGTAGATGCTTTTCATATGGCCTGGCATGCTGATAGGCATAGACTACTTTTCCACTAAGTAATGAAGGCAATGGTAAACCACCTTACTTTTCGTTGCCTTTAGAGGTTCAATCCAGCCTTTTGGTTGATGACTTAAACGACAATAATTTATCATTGTATTTTTCCTATATTTAGTTTTTTAATGTTAAAAAATAAATTTAAGTAATTTTTTATGAATGTTAATGCTGTCACTGCAGCAGTACCCGCTCTAGTTCCTTTGGAAAAGGTTTTTTTGCAGTGCCATCCGGTAGATTCTCAGAACTTGATGCAATTCTTTGAAATGCCACCCCTTAAATATTTTTATTTCTTTCAAAATCCTTCGATTGTGAATTTTTAAAACTGCACAAAATGTAGGAATACAATTTTTATTTTGAAAATATAATACTTTACAATAATAATATCAAAGAACAATCCATTACAGTTTTTACCATTGTTGTTTAAACACAGCACAGACACTTGGTACTTCTGGAGGCATATTATTTACAATAATATCTCGAGATATTATTTGCAAAATCAAATATTGTAAATAATATAAGCTTGTAGAAGAACTATCATCATGTAACACGTGTAATAGGTTTTTGTGATAGTTGCTGCCTCAGTCTTTAGGAGCGGCCTCGGGGTATACGTATTACGTACACAAATAATAGCTTCAGATAGAAAGTCTTTTGGAAAGCACTCGATAACAATACACTAGCACCAGAAACTAATATCAAAACAGTACCTTAAGCACTTTGGCAGAGGCCTGGAAAAATCCTAAATCTTATACATTAATATCGGAATAACAAATACCAATACAAAAAGTGTTGTGTAAAGATTAAAATGTTTGGATGGTTAAAAATAAATATAAATTGTTCAGAAAGCTGTCCCCTTTAATATAAAATATACTTTTGTCTTTTTAAAGGCAAGCTATTTGTTAAAAAAATTGAAAATTCAGACTTAAGGTGTTTCTGAAATAAATTGGAGTAAAATGTTAACTTACGTTGTTTTCTGTAAAATACATTGTTAGATCAGAAGAAAATTGTGCTGTACGATGGTATTCATTTATTTATTTTAGTAGTTTACATTATGACTTAAAATAGCTTTCTGCAATAATAAAAATTGAAATTCTTAACTTAAGAATGGAAAATGTTGGTTTAGGGGTATTCATGTTCTTCATCCTTGTCATAAACAGTAGTTTTACACCTTAAAAGATTTTTGCAGAGAATCTTTGTATGGCTTTTCCACTAGAAAGTAGAACTTAAGCTTCAAAAGAACATCCACTTTCATTTTTTAATTACAAGGAAACACTTTATATTTTTAAGGATAAGCTTTTTCTTAGTGTCATTTATTACTTAAGAAACGCCAGACTTAAGCGATTTTTGTAGGAATAGTGAGTTTACATTCAGTTAGTTCTAAAATTTACTAAAGACAAAAAGTAAAATTTTGATTATGGGCTTTCTGAAATGACTGATTCATTTATTCTTTTAAAATAATTTCATAATATTTAACAAAAATTCTATGCCATTTCTATTTAATATTTAAATAAAATATTTTCCCTTAGTTTTTACAGTCTACTCAATTTACTCGTGGTAGTTGTTGGCTAATTACAAAGAAATAATAACAAAAATTGAGAGAAATATGAGTTAGTAAGTAGGTATCCGATACCCCTTTCAGATGACACACATGCCTGAAATAAATTTTATGTACTTATTCTATAAATTACGTACTGCAATCAATTATGAATATAGATTTAATTCAACTAAATTCAATAAACATTTGTTTATGTTTGTAAAAAAATGTTAGGGATTTAGTTTGTGTTGCGATTATTTTTGGAATAAAAATACCTTAACGTACCTCCCGATAGTAGTCTGGAATCGAACGATCGATGTTTAGTTTTAAGTACCGTATGTCCATAGGACCTTTAAAGCGTGCAAAAATCTGTAGTATAACAAAAATACAAACATCTGGAAAAATTACTTCATTAATTATGGGTTTCTTACATGAATGAACGAGGAAAATTAATTTAAAATTTATTAAAATTATGTATTAAATTAGAATTTATAGTAACGTACATAATTACATTGTAAAATAATTGGCTGTTTTGAATATGGTATACTTGCGTTCTTCCCCCATAAGCAATGTATAATCCAATGTTTAATAAAGACATAAGGGCTTCTGGGATATGAAGAAAATTGTGCTTTAGGGAGGTAAAGAAGGGTGCATAAGAACCTATAAGGGGTTGTTTGCTAGTTCCTATATGCTATATCGTTATCATTTAGCCGTGATATCATTCAACGTGTGTAAGGTTAGGTTTATACACATCCCTTCCTTCACGTTTATTCGTTTTTCCATCATTTTTACCCCTGAACATAAATCATGTGTGACTTATTTAATATTTTTACTACTACATAAAGTGATAGGTAAAATAAACAGAATTAAAATAAATTTAATATTATAAAGGGAGCTTTGAAAACATCAATTACTTTAACAAAAATCACTTTAAAAATAACTACCATATTTTTATTTTACGTTAAACTTACGTCTGTCGTCCAGAGTTTACCGTTAAACGAAAATATCTACTTTATACTCTGCAAATGACACTTTTACTTCATTCACCAGAAAAACTGGCTGTATAGTGACATTCGTTACTCTCGGAGGAGATATCTCTGACTAGTATCTTTTACACCTCTACCTCTCCTGTTCTTAAATAATTCAGTCATATATTGGTTGACTATGTGATAAGAAACAAACTTTTTTGTAGCCCTTGAACCAACAGATTGAGTGCAATTAATTTAACACTCCACCTGGCCGTTACGGACAAATTTTAAAATTAATTCTAATTTTAAATATTTTTAATTACTTCAATGTGATATTAAATTATATTTTGTATATGAGAATTAAAATGATTTATGGAGGACTTAAGGAAAGAAAATTTTTAAAAGAAAAACAGTTATAATATGAAAAGTATTAAATTAATGTAATTAGTCTTAGTTGTTTTTCTAAATTAATTCAACAAAACATTTAAGATGAAGAAGAATACTTGAATGTAATCCAGACTAATTTTCATTTCTGGCTCAAGATTCATGATTGTTAGAAGACACAATGGTAAATGTTCACTTGCCTAAAAGGCAACAAACACTTTATAAGGTCATTTAAATAATGATAGCGCGAAGATTTTTACACCGGATGTGAGGAAAAAGCATAAGAAAAAGGGAAATCCCTTGGTAATCCCAGCCAAGTGGCACCTTAGATTGTTACTTAGTTAGAGGGTGCCCTCATTTCTTCTCTTTCTTCTTATTGTGCCTTATATTACTCTTGCTCTACCCTATTCTTACTGCTGGAGGCATTAGCATAACGGGCGTAATTAAAATACAAATTAAGGGAGACCTTCTACGTTTGTTCATTTATTTTACGGTTTTTTCTTAGGAGACTTTAGTGCAAGCTGACTCTTGATGTACTTTTTGAAGTCCTTCTTCATTCGATCTAATTTCATACCAGAAGTAATTTCCTGGGTAATCGTTAATAATCTACTAGATTTTTGTACATCAGTAACAACCAAGAATCTACTTTTAGATTAGAAACACGATAACGCTACTATGTTTTACTTTCTCTTACCTATATGAATATAAAGGAAGGAAAGTATTGTTTACATGTCGATTTTTCGAAATCGAGTTTTCAGCAAATCTACACGTTTTCACCCCCTAAACCCCCCCAAAATGGTTTTAGCGATTGGTCTGTGGGCGCGTGCGTGCGTGTGTGCGCGCGCGCGTGTGTTAACAAAGTATCTCATTAAAACAACAAAAAAAGTTCAACTTCATCGTACGAACTTGAAACTTAAGTAAGATACTATTACCGGACCCCACACGAACATTTTCATCAAAATCGGTCAACCGGATTAAAGTAGTAGTTTCTTCGTGTCATTTTTCACGTTTTTGCGATTTTCTCAAAAATGGTATCTACAAATTTTTAAAAAATCGCCTCATTTACTATAGTTTTTATGCTCTAAAAGATAGGGTAGGCGCCATGTCTGCTGAAATTCTTGGGGAGGCTGTTCTCTCGTAGAAAAAATGGTTTTTTTAAGATTGCGCCCTTAAAATGCATTTTAGGGGAAAATGTATATAATAAAAGTTATAGAGAATTTAAAATTCGAAAACTTTTAATTCAAACATTTTTTTATATAACGCTTAGTTTAGCGGTAATTAATGAATTTCTGTTTATTTTTTCATTTGAATCTACGAAAAAATGATATTTTAAGATTTCAGCCTTAGTAGCTATGTATTTTACAACAAAAGTGTCTGTTATCAAATTTATAAGAAATTAAATTATCTACAACTTTTATTTAAAGCATTTTTCACTTTAGAGCCTAGTTTAATGTGAAAGAGTGATTTTCTGTTTTTTTAAGCCAAACTGAGGTTGATTTTCATTTTGCGTCTTTCACTCATGATTAAAATTAGGTTATGTTTTTGGAGCTTAGTTTTTGTTTTTTGATTGGCCAGAGAAAGTTGTGTGAGTGTTTCACACCAGATTTTTCCTTTAGACGTCGTGCAGTTGGGAAGTTCCTTGCAGCTGAATTACGGGCTAAGTAGGATGGGATGGTTATCTAGAGGTTCACAAAATTTACTATAGAAGGACGCGGTTTATTCTTTTAATGTAGGAATTTTGAAATCATTGTGGAATTTCTATTGACTACATAAAAAGGAAGCGCCAGAAGCAAAACTGAACCTGCAATTTACAACCAATTAACTTGTACCTACAATATACAACTTAAATATTGATTCGGTACTGAGACACATGCAGAACTCAAAAGAAATCACGACCAAATAAAGATTAGGAATTTTGAGTATTTGGGAAATAGTATAATGCACAATGAGAAAATATATGGGTTGCTGGAATCTATTTTACAAGGAAAAACAGCTGGACAACGTAGCATGGGGATAAGTCGTAATTTCTTGTTAAAAATTCTGAGCATGCGGTACTCGAAAAAGTAAATACATCTGTTTCGAGTAGCAGTGAATAAGGTTTAGGTTAATATGGTGGCCAACATCCGGAATGGATAGGAACCTACGGAACAAATATCGACTAAAGAATTGGCTGTAAAATGTCAACTCATTTAGATAGCTGTTTTCTCAAATTGGGAGTCAAATGATTATTATTAATAATCTAAGTCACTCAAGTTTTAAATATCAAAAATTCAATGAACCCATATGAATAAGAATAAATGACAAACATCAATTTAGTTTAACTTCTAAAGAAAAAATTTAAAATTTCGTTTTAGCCTTCGAGAAATGGATTCAGAAATAGAAAAACTACGTTAGACATTTCCATTTTTCAATTGAAATTAACTATCTCTTATGTGGCCTATTTCACTTTACAATGGTGGATGTTACAGTTTCACAAGTAGAGTATTGATTAACAACATGATTTTTGTTAATTGCAAATTTCTGTCTCATTTCCAAAAACAATAATTGATTATTTATTGTATTTCAATAATATTGTCGTTCGTGGGTATTGACAAAGAGACAGAAGGATCGCCTAAAAGCTGTGGAGATGGATTTCTGGAGGTGGAGCTGTGGTATGTCGCGGATCGATCGAATTACAATTCTGTAATTAGGAGAAGAATCGGCGTTCAAGGAAATATCATGGATATCATATCCCGGAAGCAGTTAAAATGGTTTGGCCATTTGCAGAGGAGGATGGTAGGTGGCCACGGAGAGTATGGGAGTGGACGCCAGCCGCTAGAAGAAGGAGGGGTAGGCCGGAAGTGACGTGGTTGGATGGGGTGCAGGAGGCAATCAATGTCTTTGCAGCGTCTCTCCGATGGGGACTGGTGAGACAGAAATAGGTGACGCTTAGGAAGCGAGATACGGCTGGAGCTGCAAATCCTTGCATGAATTATTAGATATATATCAATAATAGTTTTTATTTTCTTAGTGACTGCCGTGGAGATTCCTCAAAAACCTGATTTGGACTTCATTTTCCGCGGAAGAAATATATTACGTTTAGGTTTGAAAACAATAAACAAAAATGTGGCTAAAATTTAGAAAAAAAATAATTTAGGCTAAGTTTATTTTAAATATTGTATTTGATAATTTTTAAAGGACTTAAATAACTTATTCGTAAGCCTACGGCATTTATAAAAAATATAATTCAATTTTTAATGAAACTACATTTTTGATATGTTGGATATTGATAATTTCCTCCTATTATCAACATATTAGAAAGGCCGTCCACACAAAATATCAAAAGTTATAGAATAAAACTGAAGCACTAAAAACGGGGGATTTGAATTACCCCCTCCCAATAATATTTTTCCCAAGGGTTGAAGGGAAGTTGAGTGGTATGACAGAAAAGGGAGGCTAAAGGGAATAAAGGGAAAATTTAGGGTAGACGGATAAAAAGAGTACTAGAAGCCAAATCGTCGTTTTGCGACATAAGCTTAATTAGGGAAACGGTTTTGCCAGACGCCCTGTCCTTACTCGGTGTCGCCTGCAAAGAGTAACTTCAGCAACCCCCTTAACGCAGTGAATGAACACTAAAATGAATCAAAAGGACTAGCCCGTGCCTTGTGTTGCTTAACTTGACTCAAATGACTTTTGTACAAGGATTTTATCATTTAAAACAGTTTTATGTTATAATTATTTTATAATTTTTTTTAGAAAATGAACCTTTTTACTCAGGAACCGGTCTTTTTCTACATTATATTCACTTCATTTTAGTCGTGTGGCTGTATTTACTGTATTATAAAGAAATAACCCAAGGACAATTATTAGATAATTGGGTCCACTTTTATTCGTCATAATTAATCACTTTTTACGTTATAAATTCATTACGGTCACCCTTCTATTTACTGCATTTTATTTAATGCTTTCAAATCTCTCTTCAATGAATTACGAAAAGAGAAGTTCACTCATTCATGATTTAATGACTAATAAATTTTCAAAATTCCTTTTGAAATTATAACAACCTTTCAACGTTAAATATTTTTCTGTATTTAGCAAAATATCTATTCATTTTTCAACCACATAAATAACGAAATTCTCTAATTTAATAATTTGGTAAGTTAATATTTTTATTATTAGAGATAAGTAATTTATTTAGAAATTTGGATTAAATGTTAACTAAACAAAAATTTATAAAACGGTTATGACCAGCTCAATAACAGACTTATTAATAACAATTTTTTATCTTTCACTGCTTTTTCTGAAAAAGCTACCCTTTAGTTTTCTTGCTCGATATGCTCATATAATATGCCCATAACGGGAAAGTGAAGTTTAAATTAATTTCACTCGATCTGTTGGTTCCAGGGCTACAAAAAAATAGTTCTGTTTCGTATCACATAGTCAGCCAATTATATGACTGAACTATTTAAGAACAGAAAAAATAGAGGTGTAAAAGACACTAGTCAGAGTTATCTCCTCTGAGAGTAATGAATTTCACTATACAGGCAGACCTTGTGGTGAAAGAAGTGAAGGTGTCATTGCAGGGTGGAAAGGAAGTGCTTTTCGGAGGACCTGGCATGCTGATAAGCATACTCTTTCAACTCAGTGAGGAAGCCAATAGTACCTCACTCCTCATATTTACTTAGTAAAACCTCTGGTGGTTCAAACCAGCTTTTTGGCTGTTGACCTAAACAACATGCTTGTATAATACAAACTGTATAGATTTTAAAATCGAAACATGGCTTTTGGAAGTTTTTCTCTGATACAATTATTTATACTTCATTGTCGTCGAAGGGTGATAGATTACGGTACTAGCCAATACGGTTTTTATTTGGTTTTACAACTGACTGTTTTGCAATTGCTGTTAATGCAGACGGTGAGAAGGATGATACATGAAGATGAGTGATGAAAAATGCCAGACCTGAACGGGAATTTTACGCCGGGGTCCCGGGTTCCGTTCCCGGTCAAATCTGGCATTTTCCATCACTCATTTTCATCTATCACCCTTTCACCGTCTGCATTAGCAGTAATTGCAAAACAGTCGAACGTTAAACAAAAAAAGTAAATGAAAAAAAATTGATCGTCAGCAATATTTTGTCAATATTGAAGTCAAATATACAAATTATTCAGCGTTTGCATTGAAAAGTCCTCCGAGCTCTAAGAGCTCCACCCTGGTACATAACAAATAACTACTACATTCACCAGCACATTCATATCTCAACAATTAAAGAAGAAATTTTAAATTTTAAAAAGAAATTTTGTAAAGAAATAAATTTTTTAAAGATTTCAGCCTCAGCATAAAAGTTTTTTAAAGATTTCACGATAAAAGCGTATATAATAAAATTTATAGAAATTTAAAAGATCTACAACTTTTATTTACAGCATTTTTTTCTACAGAGCCTAGTTTAGTGTGAAAGAGTGATTTTCTTAATTTTTAAGACAAACTGAGGTTGATTCTGTGTGTGGGTCTTTCACCCATGATTAAAATTAGGTTATGTTTACTGAGAGTAGTTTTGCTCTTTATTTTTAATGTTTTATTACTAGTAATAGGTTATATTGTTAACTATTTGGATTGGCTAGAGAAAGTTGTGTGAGTGCTTCACACCAGTTTTTTGTACTTAGATCCCTGTTATAAAACAAATGCTTCATGTTTGGAAGGCCAACTTCCAAACATTTATCATTTCTCCATTTTTACTAAAAGTTTTTTTTAAGTTATAAACTGATTGCAGATTAATTACTCTTTGTTTATTAAACATTATCAGGCTTATTTCAAACAGGTTTAATTTTAACCAGTAATAGAAATTCTGTAGTTTATGTAATCAAAATAAGTTACACATTTGTATACAAAGAGAAAGAGTGTGCTAGAAAATAAAAAATAAAATGTCGACAAAAACGGTCTGTGACACAAATCTCAGACTCCCTTTTCTCAAGAGTCTACAATAATTTACAAAAAAAAAAAAAGAAATCGCCGATAACAAATTATTCATTATATTGGTGGAAATTAGCTCTTTCCTTTTTCCCTTTTATTTTTTTCATTTGAAATCTTCCCTCCTGTATTTTCACCCCTCTTATGGTCGGTCTGTTTTCTGATATTGAGACTAAGAGGGTCTTAGCTCGTTAGATAATTCTTATTTTGAAATTCAACCTTTATAACCTTTCTTCTGAAAAATTCATTGTGTTTCTTCTTTATCAACATTTACATTAATATCCCTCCGTCACCACCCCTCCTTTCCATTTTTAAAAGGGTTTAAACCAACAATTTCTAAAATTGCTCCTTTTTTAGATGTTCCTGATTTTTTAATCCTGACGTATTTGACAATTGCCAACAATAAAACAACCCCCGTTTTTTGTAAGAAAAAAAGAAATAATAATAATAATAATAATAATAATGATAATAATAAACGAAAAGTTGCTTTTTCGAACAGTTTGAATAATAAGTACAATTTTTTTACTTTGCTGTTAAGTTTTTCTAAAATCTTATTTCATGAAGGACAAGTAAGTAGCCTAAGTTTTAAATGGTGAGAATAAATAAACAAAACTTTTAAATGATTTACAATAAACTTCTAAGTTCCATCTAATAAAAATACAGTAATAAGAAGGAATTAAATCATCGAATTTACATAAGTAAATGCGGAAATAAAACCTAATTTCAAAAAATTAACCATTTTTCTGAACTTCTTCAAAGTTACTCCAGAAAGGAGTACCTACATAACATGTATAGACTAAACACTGATATAATCCTAATCATTATTCATTGTATTGGTGGAAATTAGTCTTTCCTTTTCCCTTTTATTTTTTTCATTTGAAATCTTCCCTCCTGTTACTTATATAAAAATGTGAATATAATTAAAGTGCTATTTAAACACCTTTTAGCATTTTAAACATGAACAGTTTTTAACAAATGGAATGACCCAAAAAACTATTTTAATTTACATTTTAAAAAAAACTATTTGAATTGAAATTTTAAAAAATTTCCAACAAAAATCATGAAGAAAGTGGTTTTATAAGTGGTTAATTGATAACAACTTTGAAAAGTCAGAAATATTATATAGATTTATGTCTAATAATATAACAATTGGATAGTAAAGGCAATATCTTTGTCGGTTGTCTTAAGACATTTCACCAAAAGCGTCCCAATGTTCTTGGTTATACCGCGTCAGTAAAGATTTTAGACAAGACGACGAAGGAATATAAGATGAAGAAGAACAACAAGAAAAGACTTAAGCCTTTTCCATCCACTTCCACTTCACTAACTTCCTCTTAACTCAAGCAATCTACTTTCCATCCACATCTATCCACGAATCCACACCCCTTTAGTTCATTGTCTTAACAACCAAACCCTCCTTGCTGTTTACTTACTTTCAATCCCTAACTTATACTTTAACAAAAAAGGGAGTTCATAAACCGCAACGGTACCATTGTGGTTTAAGTAAAAAAAAATTATAAATTTTTAAATACAATATCAGATTTTAGATTTAAAATTTGTATTAAGTAATTTAAAAATTAACTATAATTTTTTCAGTACAATATGAAATTTTTTTAAATCTTCGGAATATAATACAAATTAAAAAAATAAAATTACGTATTTTAAAAATCAGCAGTCGCGGGACTGGCAGTCAGAAGTAACTACTTAATTAATTAATTAAGTTAACAGATTTAAAAAAACATTTTTGTAAATTAATTAATGATAATTTGTAGATAGCCGAGCATCATGTGACGGCAACCCAAAGATTTTTCCTAAGCAAAAAACACAGCCCAGGCGCGCCAAAAGAAGTAGTCTCTTCACAAAAACGGTTCAATAACTATTTTTAATTAATGACAAATGAGCTTTTCGTAGTTACTACACAATGCAAATAAAAAAAAACATAGTTTTATCCTTATTAGAAAAAAGCTACAATTGTAAATTAATATAATCAGCAGCATTTATGATAATGAACACGTGTAATATCCTGTTTGCTTTGTGATCAAGCAAAATTACTCAGTGCCAGTGTTTTATATAAGTTCACTATTCCAGTATTGTTTTAATCTTATTTGTGGGTATTTGAATCTTGATATTTGATAATTGAATAAAGTGTAATAAAAAATATAGATATAACGTTTTTGTTTTAGTAGCAAGTGAGAATGCTGTTTAAAAACACGTAACAAAAAATTAGAAAAGTGTAAAATGATCAGGTTCTACATTCATCAGGTTTAATTTCTAAAATTTAATGTGAATTAATAGTGGAGTTTCTGAATTATTAATGAAGCATATAAAAAAAAACTTATTTTTGAAATAAATCAGGAGGTGATTGGATTTATCATATGGAATGTAGATAGTACAAATATTTAAAGTATGATTAACCGTAGAGCCGGTAATCTTTGATTTTGAGACGATGTTACCGCGTCTTGAACCGGTCGCGTCGCAAAATCGGATTTGCTTCATAGTATTGCAATGTTGTAGTTTTAGTTTTAAATTCATCTACAGACAGCGTTGTTGTTTGAACAATAGTAGTAATGTATAAAGTAAATTTTTACGTATAATACAATCGTTTTAGTTGTACATTCTGCCTGTGTTTCTCTGTTGAAATAACGCTATCCTAGAGCTGAATTTGGTTCTTTCTTGGTTTACATGATGTGTGTTTTTGTATAGATTTTCTTCAGTTTTAAAAAACAGAATTTTTTTGTTTTATTTTGAAATAAGCATTATAAGTAACGATTCGTATGTAATTAATTTTGAAAGTAGAGCTTAAGAAAGTTTTAGACAGCAGTGTCATCTGAAATTTTGGAAAAATATTTGTTCAAAAATTATTTTCAAAAAGTTTCAGCATACCTAATAATATTGTCAGATTAAAATTTCAATAATGTATTTATTCTATTTTCCTAAATTTCCTTGTTACTTTGATACGTAACGTGAAAAGATTTGTGATTAATAGCAAATTTTTAATGATTTCTTTACGGTTTGGTGACTTATATGCTAGAAATTCTTTGCCGAAAATGTTATTTCCGGCTATAGGGTAAAGCAAAAAATAATAAGCGTGGCTTACTTAGAAGCGTTTACCGTACAAGGAAGAACAATAAAATAAATAAAATTATAAATCAGTATGCCTACGTTAAAATGTATGTTTACACAATACGGCACACTTAAATGAATAGCCCATTTACATTGGCATAAATAACACGGTATTCCTCGTTTTTGTATCGTTAGTGACCAAAGTGTAAAGGAGGGAAGATTGTTGACGTGGGACGGGGTACTGAGCAAAGATCACCAAAGTGTAACATTAGTGGGAGTACTACCGACGTTATACGACAATCGTCAGAGAATCCTAGCTAATCCTTGTTTAAGACGAGTTCAGTGAAGAGGCTGTGTGAGGCTACCACTAACGATCTGCCATTTGCATTGCGTTCCTCATCCCTAAATATTCACCATCTCACTCGATCCTAATGCTTCTTAAATTCGCGCCTTAAGTCCTGACCATTACCGGCTTAATGTTCCAGTCATTAAGATTTGTACAGCGTGCTATTACTTGCAACTCAAGCTTTCTGAACAACGACCTTTTCTCAGCCCTAAACGAATATTTTTAGGACAAGGGGGTAAACACTCAACACAACTTGTTTCCTATTTTACAACTGATTTTAATTCCATTATGACATTGTTACAAGAGAAATTACATTGAAATTATACAGGAAGTAGTGAAAATTTCAAGGAAATGTTTTATAAACAGATTCTTCAATGCGTAGTAAATCATATACTTTTGAATATAAAATCTCTATGTAACAAGAAATTCTTAAGGTTATTTCTTGAATAATATTAACAAACCTGTTTAGATATTTATACTAAAAAAATTTAACCAATCACTTTTCGATGAAAATCCAATTTTTTTCAGAACTTTTTCTTTGTGTAGTGGTCAGTGCAACAGGATCTGAGCCAGTGGTCTCGGGTTCAAAATTAGAGGTCAGATCCGGAACTTCTTTGATGGCATATTTTGATCAATCAAACTTCACCGTCTGGATTAGCCGTAATGTGAGAAACAGTTGGACGTAAATGCAAAAATAAAATAAATAAAAATTTTAAAACAAAAAAGTAACAATTTTATTTTATTTTCTGTTTGAAATTTTCAAAGGTACACCATAAGTAACAAAAAAAAAATCTGGTGTGAAACACTCACACAACTTTCTCTTGCCAATGCAAATAATTAATAATAAACCTAACATTATTAATAAAATATTAGAAATAAACAAAAACTAACCTCAAAAACATAACCTTATTTTAATCAAGAGTGAATGACGCAAAATGACAATCGAACTCAGTTTGGCTTAAAAATACGGAAAATCACGCTTTCACGCTAAACTAGGCTCTGTAGAGAAAAATGCTCTAAACAAAAGTTGTAGATCTTTTAATTTTCTATAAATTTAATTATATACACTTTTGTCGTAAAATGCATACTAAGACCGAAATGTTAAAAAAATCGATTTTTCTCACGTTTTCGTGAGAAAAAAAACAGAAAATCGCAAATTACCGCTAAACTAAGCGTTATACAAAAAAATATTTGAATTAAAAGTTGTAGAATTTTACATTCTCTACAACTTTTATTATATAACGTTTTGCGCTAAAATGCATATTAAAGCCGCAATCTTAAAAAGAAAATGTTTTTACGTAAAAACAGCCTCAAGCAGAATTTCAGCAAACATGGCGCCTACCCTATATTGTAGAGCATAAAAAATGTAGTAAACCAGTTGATTTTAAAAAAAATCGTAGGACTAGTTTTTGAGAAAATCGCAAAAAAGTGAAAAATTATACGAATAAACTACTACTTCCGGTTGACCGATTTTGATGAAAATGTTCGTGTCGGGTTCGGTAGTGATATGTAACTTAAGTTTCAAGTTTCAAGTTCGTACGATGTTCCGTTCTTGAGATATTCTGTTCACACACACACACACGCACGCACGCACGCACGCGCGCGCGCGCGCACACACACACACACACACACACACACGCGCACACACACACACACAGACTAATCGCTAAAAACATGTTTTTTGGGTTCAGGGGGTCTGAAAACGTATAGATCCGGTGAAAACTCGATTTCGAAAAATCGACATGAAAACAATACTTTCCTTCCTATATATTCATATAGGCAAGAGAAAGTAAAAATATATAAATAATAATAATAATAATACTCGTATAATAAAAATTGTTCTAATTTACACTTAGTCATAAAATTGTTCGTACTTATATGCCTATATCATATCTCGGATCTGGTATATAATTAAATTTAAAAAAAATTAATAATGGTTAACAATTTCGACTGGAACGTCTATAGATGTTCAAGATTACTAAATTTGCATTATCAAATATCTGGACTCCAAAACTAAAACGTTTTAAATCACATAGAGAGACGCCTAAACTGGAGATCACACATTTAGCACAAACAAAAACAGCTAGACATCGAATTTAAACAATTCTTTTGGCTAGTCAAACCGAAATAAAAATTTTCGTTTCAAAATACTTTAATTTACAAATCCAGTCTGGACCTACGGTATCAAGTCAGGTGGCACATCTAGTGAATCAAATATCCGAATTATTCAGCGTTTTCAGTGAAAGGCCCTCCAAGCTCTAACAGCTGCATCTCGATTAATTAAATAACCACATTCATAAATATCCATTTATGTCAACAGTGTTTCTTTTAATCCCTGATGTGCGTACGTTGAAATCTGGTCAATTTAAGAACAATAAGCAACCCCATGACCCAATGAGATGAGGATGATGTGTATGACGTGTAAATAAGTTATAGTCTTGTACAGACTCAGGTCGACCATTCCTGAAAGAGTATGGTTGATTGAACCCCAATCATTGAATTAAATTGGTAACCACTGCCTAGTCTTCAGTTCCTTGTGAAAGGAAAGTAAAGTAAAGTTAAGTTAAGTTAAGTTAACTACCTTGACTGAGATTTAGACCAATGAACATTAGTCTCTGTACATTAGTTGTCAAAAAGCTGACTCGCGGCGACGACTTTACTAGTAGACCAACCCGGTGAATCATCAGTTAAGACGAAATTTTAGCAAGAAAAACTTCAACAGATAAAAGAAGAAATTTTTAATTTTAGTGTAGTATACAAAAAAGTTTGAACAGTACAAAAATTCAGCTATCAATTTATTGGTAGTACATCTAACAGTCTTGTTTGTTAAGTAAATTAAATAAGTAACTTCTTTTACAACATTGAAGTCCATTATATTATTAATAAATATCAGACTGTGCGGCAGTATATGTATCTTTTTATAAGTATTCTCCACTGGCAGAAACATTTTCATGAAAATTAACAAAAGTATTTCTATCAGTTATTTCAAATTTTTAAAAGAACATAACATAATATATCTGTAAATAAGAAACAACAAAATTTATTTACAAGTTTTAATAAATTTGGATTACAGTAAAATCAAAGTATTATCATTGTATAAATCTCGAAAATCCATAAAAACTAATAAATTTGGATTAAATAAATTAGATTATAAGTTTTGTAAAGAAAACAACAAAGTAAACAAACAAGAGTAAACAAACTGTCAAATTTCAATGAATTATTAATGTTTAATTCTAAATCACTTAATTACTTGAAACGTTCTACTAATTCTTCACATATTTCTTAAATAATATTTTCAATTGGTAGAAAACACATAAATTAGAAAATTTAATTTTCTCAGATATTATTAGATTAGTTAATACTCGAAGTAGGTTTAACTATATATGTATGGAAGAGACTATAGATAGTTAACTAACCCGGTCTGTAGAGAGAGTGAGAGAGAAATGGTGAATTAAGGACAGGAGTGAGAAGGGTTGAGAAGGATGTAGGAAAAGGAAGGTGAAGTAGAGAATGTTAGAGATTAAGCGTTGAATTATGGCTCAAACATATCTAATTGTACTTGGGAGATGGGATATGTGAGTATAATACATGCAGTAGACGAAGGGAAGTTGGAGGGGGTAACTAAATAAGATGTAAGTAAGAGAGAGAACGATTGGAGAGGGGAAACAGAAACAGAAGATGAATGTACTCTCTTGGATTCGTTTCAGTCTAAGGTGTTTTACCATCTCTTCTTCCTAAATTCTAAACTAAGACAATGGGATTACATCTAAACGTGTATCTACGTTTTGTTTACTACTTAAAAATGAAAATATGATGGTAATTTTTGCTGTAATACTGCATGAATATCACAAACATTGGTTTGTTTGAATTAAAATGAGGAAATGCTTCATATGCACTTATAAAAAATGAAAGGTCCGTTCATTAAAAGAATTTACTCAAAACAAAAATTTTAATATGAATACAATAATAATAAAAGTCATGGTTTGGAGGAAATTTTTCAAAAAAGTAGAATCAGAACAGCTTAAAAAGGAATAAATTATCGTCTTTTTGGATGATTTGTAATCATTAATCATTTTTGTTTATGTCCGAATCGATTTTATTACTTTAGAACTAAGAAAGCTTTAGACAGAATTAGTAAGAAAAGCTGGAGTACAAAACATCAATTAATTCTTATAAAATATCTGATTTTGAATGAAGTAAAATGTAGATTAAGATTTCAGCAATTAATAGAAAAATATAAAAGTAATTCATACGAAGAATGCACATTTTTTAACTTATACCTTCTACTTAGGACCTACAATCAAAAATTTAATGAAAACATTTTTCGATTAGGTAAGGATTTGTAACGTACCTTAGTTGCAGGAAACATAAGTAGAATATTATTGTAGAACACTACCATCAATAATTTAAAGCAGTTTTACCCCCGATTATAAAATACAATCTATTCTTTGATTGCGGACTGTGGTTGTACCAAAAGAACTGGTACTTTATTTAGACGTTTCTTCCTAAAGCCTAACTAATGGAGTTAAATAAAGTACATTAGCAGACATTAAATGAAATACTTGTGTACTGCTTCTAGTCGACTAACCCTTACATATTTTTTTTTTGTTTAACGTCCGACTGTTCTGCAATTACTGCTAATGCTGACGGTGAAGGATGAAATGATTTTTTGTAACGTATGAAAATATGCCGTGCCTGAATGGGATTCGAACCCAAGACCGCATGATGAGAGGCGAGCACGTTACCAACTGCGCCAATGCGGCCGGCTAACCCTTACATAAAAGTCCTTCATAAAATAATAATATTTTCTTTTTTAATCTACAGCTTACAAACGATACAGTTAGTCTGAATTTATGTACTTACTTGCGGAAGATGAGTAATTAATTTATTAGATTTGATTAATTGAAAAAATAAGGTAATTTATTATATATATTATTTCGATTTGCGCCAAAATAAACCCGGTAAAGTTCTAGGTTGGTATAAATATAGTTGTGTAACAATTTTTTATCTAATATTTATTGAGGAAGTAACTCAAGCGATTTTACCTTAAATTATAAATCAGGTAAAATACAGTAAGTTCCGCTTTTTAAAATCACGTATAGATACCTACGGTCATTTTGAGTCAATTAACTAATGGATTCCATATTCTGAAACTTTAATCCCTACGTCTTAACAGTAAGCTACATAAAAGCAAAATTACTACACTATCTGCACCTGGTTATAAACAAGGTTACAATACATTGTTATTTTTATTAAGAAATGAGAAAAATCTCGTTTCTAGTTGTTTTCATTCATGGAAATAAATCTTTGAGCTCACTTCGTTATTGATGTACATTGTAAATTTATTATACTTCAAGAATTGATTAATTCAGCAGCTCCTGCCAGTTGACTGCAAAACAGAATGTTTCTATTTTTCTAAAATTTGAAATTTTTACAAAAATGCAAAAATAATTGAACAAAATGCATAGACAAAGAGAACATAATCAAACGAAGAGCCAAATTTTTCGGACATGTGGTTACAATCGATAAACAGAAAATAAATAAGAAAATATTTAATAAAATGGTAAATTTTGAATGGTGAATCGGTTTCTGAGATCCTCAAAAAACAGAAAGTTGAGAATACAGAATTGAAAATAACAGAAAACGAACGCCTTGGCCGCAACAAGTTTCGGGAACGAATATTTATTGCGAGAGTTATGCACAGTGAAAGCTGAAAATCCATAGAAGTAAATGAGCTTAAGAAAAGAATTCTTCCCTCTTTAAGAAAGATCAAGAAGATCTAAGATGGTGATGGGCAAAGGCTACGAAATATGTCAATATCTAGACGAAGAAAAATATTATTATTCGACTCATAGTATAGCCGTTAGGGCTCATCCGCAAACAAATTAAAATATAAAAGCTTAATGCTGAAAAATCACAACACATTACATTTACTCTCAGACGACAAACTTGTCCCCCAGTTTATTTAAATAATTCACCGATCCCACAAAAAACCTCAGTGAAATACTTAGGACTGACACTAGACAGAAGACTGACATGGAATCCACATACCAGACTTAAAAAGCAATCTTTTAACGCGCGGTTAAAATTTCTCTACAGTCTTATTCACCATAAATATCCTCTTCCAATTACTCAAATCCTTAACTGTTACAAGATACTTCTTCGTCCTATTTGGACCTACGGTACAGTGATCTATGGATCAGTTAAAAGTATCTAGCATAAAACGTATTCAGATATTCCAGAACAAAACTTTACGCATCATTACAGGCTGTCCAACATATGTTAGTAAAAAACATTACATAGAGACCTTAACATCGAAACGGTAGACGAAACAATAAAGAAAATATACAGACGTTTTTATAGCAAACTACACTACCACAAATCCACAAATTTAGTCATTCTTCGCTGCTCCTCACCTACCGCACAACCCACCTAGAAGACTGAAAGACACTGGAAAAGAGACCTTTTGTGAAACGTCTTGAGGCGTTGCCGCTGGACGACTAGCTCACACAAGTGATATCAAGACAATTATATCAAACTATAAACATTATAAATGCTGGTTATGTTAAATTGTTACACAGTTATAGTTTATTTTTCTTAAATAAAGTCAAAAAAAAATACATAAGAGCGGCTGATTAATGATGGTACAGATAATTTTCTTTTTTTTTGTTTAACGTCCGCCTGTTATGCAATTACTGCTAATGCAGACGGTAAAGGATGAAATGATTTTTGTAACGTATGAAAATATGCCGTACCTGATTTGGGATTCGAATCCAAGACCGAATGATGAGAGGCAAGCACGTTACCAACTACACCAATGAGGCCGACATTGATAATAGGAATATTATTATTGATAATATTATAATATTATCCGGTACAGATAATAGGAACTTATACCTTCAGCGGTAATAATCATTTGATGATAAACCAATAACTACCTATAGGATTATAAACTAAAAAATTAATTTTTAAAGTGACCGTTAAAATTTTTTAAAATTAATTAACCAGTACGGGTTTTAACAAAGGTAGGTGGTTTAGCGTAAAGCTACAGGAAAGTAAGATAACTTAATACGCATGCGCACAAGATTATCCGATTATATAAGATCTCTCCTTCAAGAAGCCACACTAAGGAGGAAAACTAGAAGGAGTAAACGATAGAAGGGTGTTAGATAAAGATGCAGAGGAAGTGAACGAGTGAGATGGTATGCAAAGGACTCGAGAGTATGTGAGAGAATACTATGGCTATAAAATCTCAAATCTCTTTCTCTCTCTCTCTCCCTCTCTCTCTCTAATTCTCCCTCAACTCCCTCCTTCAAATCTCTCACGACCTCATATTGGCCTCTAGTTTCTAATAATATTGAGATATATATTAGGTTCATTTATGAGGAAGGATACCAACAAGCGACGATCTAACAAACTTAATTTAAATTCCCGAAATTTTCAGCATGTTCGATCGGAATCATCCCGCCACATTAAATGCTCCTTTAATTTCATGTCTCTGGTTTATAGAAATTTAATTACAATTTTTTTCAATATAATCAAAAACCACAAGTTTTAGTAATATGTCACCATGTTAAATTTATTTAGTTCAATTTAATAATATATTTCGGTTAATAATAAGTTAGTTTTCCAATAAAATACTTAATAGATTCATAATAAATGTCAAGCATATCTAATAAAACTTTGTTAGTACCAAAGTAAAAACAGAGTTATAAAGATTTTTTATCTTTACTATAACTAAATGAAAATTTATAATGACGTTGAACAATTAATTTTAAGGACAATGAGCAACTTTATGACCCAATAATAATATGAGGATAATATGTATGGCGTGTAAATGAAATGTTTAGTACAGAATCAGGCTGACTATTCCTAAAGAAGTATGGTTAATTGAACCTCAACCATCAAAGTAAACCGGTAAACACCGTCTTTTATTCAAATTTATGTAAAAGTACTGTGACAATATCTAAAAGGAAACTGTTGGTTCCAGAATTCTCTAGCAGGACCGAGTTTAAAAAAAAGTGATAATGTAAATACTTACTAGGTGAACCTCTGCGGAAAAGCCCGCAAAAGAAAAGTTTTTTTAGAACGCCTTCTGCCTCTTGGTCTTCCCCCCAATGGACGACTATCCATTAAAGAATTTAAAAGAAAAGCAGAGTAAGAGAACAAATAGGAGATTAATTTCCTAAATATATTATCTAAAAGAAAATTATATCTGTGCGGCTGCCTGAAGGAAATAGTGTTTTGATGATGTTTTTGCTTCTTACATTATTACTCTACTCAGTTCAAGTAATAACTGGAAAAGAACTCTGATCAACCGACACTAAACGAAAATAGATTAAAAGAATAAAAATGTAGGCAATTAATTTCCTGATGAATGGAAGCACATAATTTCTAAAAAGAATCGAACAAATATAATCGCTCTGAAAAGAGCTGTTAAAAACAAAAGCAAAATATACCAGAGCCACTGTACACTACTCAAAGTAACACAACCACGTTGGAAAGTCCAAAGCAATGTGTCACTGCCAATGCGTTGGTATACTTTCGCTCGTTGAACTTGCCCCATCCAACCTGAAATAGCTGTGCGAGATGTGGGAGGGATAGATAGAGAAAGAGAGAGATATATACATAGGGTAGTGCTGCATTCGGTACTCAGACGCATCGCTTACCGTAATATCGTCTTTATTTTATTTTAGACCTCTTCTTTTAAGGTCATAAATCAAAGATATGTTTTGGTTAGTTTTCTGCAAATTTACTCAGACGATTCATTTGAGCTCACTTTGGAAAAAATCGGTAAAGGTTTAGGTGGTTAAAATCGTGTTGGAAAAAAACCCTGCTCACTATTAATATATAGACAATTAATCGGGTTATTTCCAAGAAATGTTTAGAAATACAGTGTATAAATGGTTAGGTATAGGATAGACCTATTGTGTGACGGCGACCTGAGAGATCGGTGTATCTATTTAGATAATTGGATCTTTTGTAACCCGTTATTCAATCCTAATGCGTTTCCTTCCATAATCTGACAGAAAGACTTTGTAGTTTTTTTGCTATTATGTAAAAATCTTTTTTTTTTGATAATTTCTAGAGATTTAGTCTTGATTTGTTTCAGCGAGTGAATACACAAAGTAGTTAAGTAAATGTGCAGTTAATTTGTAGTCAACGTGTAAGGTTATGTGAAAAATTAAACACTTAATTTCCTATAAACTTCGGGGATTGCTAGTTATAGAAAAAAACCTATATATTTTTTTCTAATGTATTTTATTTAAATTTACCGAGGAATATTCAACCTAGTTTTCGTAATTTAATGGTGGATTTTAACGAGTTAAAATTTTCGAACCGGAGAATTTTCGCTTTGTTGGCTAGCGCGCTAGTCACTTCACCACGGAGCAGTCAATATGATAAAAATTAATTTAGTTATTTAATAAATTTGTAATAAAATTATATTTTATAACGATATACAGTGGCTGAAATATAAAAATTAATTTATAATTAATTTAGTATATACCATTAGGTAGTATGTTTGTGTGTTCAGATATGATGGAATAGTCTTAGAAAAAATATTTTGAAGGAAAAGTTTCAAACAGTCTAAAACGTAAGTATAAATTTCAATAAATATTCATTCAAATGCAATGGTTGAGTGTGTATTTTAAACAAGTAAATATAAATAAACAGGGAAGTGTGAAAAAGAAAAGTAGAAAAGCACATATGGTTTAACAAGAGAGACGGATGGAAGAAAATAGAAAACCTCATTGTATTTCCATTTAGAAATGTAAAATAAAAGGGAAAAAGGTTTATGAAAAAGATTTTACCATTTCTGTCATCACCTTTTCCTTATTCCATCAGTAAGATTTTTGCATATGCCACAAGTAGAAGAAGAATACTGTATGCCAAAAAAGGGGGAGAATGGGAATTACAGGGCATTATTTGCATACGTACCGTCGTCAGCTGCAAGGTGCTTGAAAGTTTCGTTTTCCAAACGGAGAAGAGTATCTAGTGCGTATATGGAGGTATATAAGGTAGCGGGTATATATATATATGTATGCGAAGTAAATTCCAGAGACGAATAGCCGGATATCTTCGGCTTTTCCACTAGGTTGCTTCCCCTGCTCTACATACGCACACATTTTAAGGAAGTACACCCATGGGAAGTGTAAGTAAGCTAGAGAAGGAGGTTGAAAGAGTGTTAATGCTTTCCAGTTTTCGTTTCCATCTGGAAAGAGAGAGATATAATATATGGAAGAGAACGAGATATAGAGAGAAATCGCATGTGAAAAGTACAAGTAGTATGAGTTTTAGATGGCTCAACTGTATGTATGAGTGTGAAAATAGAGACGAGAGGAAGAGGAGGAAAAGGAGGAAAAGAGAAACGGGAGCGTTGTGATCTAAGTGAAACATGCCACCGAGTATGATATGCATTTCAAATCAAGTCGGAAACTAAAATCCAATCCTATCTAGCATAATCAAGACCTTCCCCTTTACCCTTCTGCATGTTGTCCCATCCATCGTCTTTTCGTAATGCATCCAAAAACCTCTTCCTTGATTCCCCGACTATAACATTTACCCTTCTGTCTTTACTATACATTATCAAAATATTTCTACAACACAACTTTTCCCTTTAATAAACAATGAATCTTTGTTTGGCATGGGGAATAAATAATAAGATTAATTCAATCGAAATTTTTTCAAAAAAATACTTCTATAAACATTCTGCCTGAGTGGGTTTCAAACCCACGACCGCATGATGAGAGGCGAGCATTTTTGTACAACTCTTACTGTATTACTATCAATTTATTTTATTTCAATACTAATGAGCCAGTAATATGAAAAAAACGTTAAAATCTAAAGCCGATCAAACAAAATATAAGAAAATTCAATTAAAAATGGGACAATTCATTTTAATACAGTATTACAAGTATAACTAAAATTCTAAAAATAAAATAAAAACTGTAGAAGTTTAAGTTCAATAATTATTGTTTCATAATTTGTTTGGTAATGAATTTTATTATTTATGTAGTTATTTTAAAATATTTGACGTTTTTTTAATAACATTATTTGCAATCAGTTTTTTAAAAATAAACTATAAATAAATCTTTTGAATTTACAAATCATAAGTTCAGGCCTCATTAGCCTGAGTACCTCTCATTACATCAATTATTTATATGTTAAAAGATAAAATTACTATGTACAAAGATATTTACATTTTATAATATGGAATACTTTTCACTATAATTTTAAATACATTTAAACTCTTTCAGACAAGTCCAAAACATGGTAACGTTTCAGGCGTCTAACTTCTTCTGCATTGTTTAGAAGATTTATGGCTAATTCGTTTTCGTGACTTTCACATCTTGCCTGATATTTTCTATTAAAATGCCTGACCTTGTCTATTACATCAGGAAGGTTGCAATAATGTTGTATTTCTGCATTCCTTACAAACCATGGTGCCCTTGTTATAGCCCAAAGAACCTTATTCTGGAACCTTTGAATTACCTCTATGTTACTTCTGCTGGTAGTTCCCCAAAGTTGAACGCCGTACAACCAAACTGGTTTAAAAGTAACATTTTGTAAAGCAGCAACTTATTCTCAAGAGAGAGTGAAGAGTTCCCGCCAATCAGCCAGTACATCCTTTTGTATTTTAGATTTAATTCATTGTTTGTTTAACAAAATTAAAATTTAACAAAAACTAAAATTGATTGTTTAATTGAATTTAGTTTATCTCGAGAAATAAATTCGTTATTTATATCTCAAAAATTATACAATAAAAAATCCTTTAATTCACTCTATTAATTGTTCTGTTAAAAGTACAGATTGTAGATATTTCTGTTAATAATAATAATAATAAGTTAAAAAATTCAATCTAAATGTTTCCTGGGAAAAAGGAACAACGTACATGAATATTAAAATATTACTCTTGAGGTTTGAACTCTACTCTACCAAAAATGATAACACAACATTACTTAGTACGGTTCAAAAATTGAGTTTGTACTACAAGATGTGCATTTGGTTTGGTTAATATTATCAATTCGATAGGGACGAAACGTTAAGACAAAGATAGATGTAAAGAGAGTGAGCAAGTGAGAGAGAAAACCAGAGAACAAGGTATGAAGGCACAATACATATCGGAATGGGACTGCAAGTGGAAATACTACAGAGAAGTACTTCTCCACTTGTATAAAGGTAGAATGAGGTAAAGTATAACTAGAGGATAGCTATGGGGGATGTTTTAGTGGAAACGGGAACGGCGAAGAGGGAAGAGTAGAAATTCTGTTCCGGCCGTGAAGTGGTGCGCATAGGAGTTGATAACAAACCCATACTTCTCTCTATACCGGTCCCAGTTTCTGATTACAACAACCGAACGAATAGACAAGTCATAATAAGTAAGTATCTATAGAACAATATTACTATATAATGCATTAAACACAACTTCAGTAATACTTACTTTGTATTAGTATACAGGCTACACAAAATGTTATTATAACATTGTAACGAAATGATTCTGTTCCAGAATTACAAGATACTCAGTGTCTAATTAAGATAAATGAAGAAAAAAAAATCTGTTGTGAAACCCTCAAACGACTATCTCTTGCCAAAGCAAATAATAACCAATATAACCTAAAATTAGTAATATTATATTAGAAATAAACAAAAAGACTACCTTCGACCAATATGGAGCTATGCCAGTCAGCTTTACTGCTGTGCAAAACCATCGGTATTGGCAAAGATTCAGCGTTTCCAATCAAAATTTTTACGGAGGATAGTTAACGCCCCATATTATGTAACCAATAGAACGCTACACTCAGACCTAAACGTACCCTACATAAATGACGTTTTCTTAAAACTATATACAAAATTTAGGAAGAAACTCGTGAACCACCATAACCCATTGATCTCAAATCTGGCTACGCAGACTCTCCCAAACAATCCAATAAGATT
Organism: Catonia carolina; assembly: GCA_035578175.1. Lineage (NCBI taxonomy): Eukaryota > Metazoa > Arthropoda > Insecta > Hemiptera > Achilidae > Catonia > Catonia carolina. The sequence goes on from JAQMRL010000004.1 coordinate 45,263,413, forward strand.
TCTGAAACGTCGATGGAGCCGGGACCTCATCTATTAACGTAGTACTGTAATTGAATATCCATTAAAATGTTCTAAATGCTGCACTTAATGCTACACTTGTCTATTCACGTCGGAGTTCTGTCACTGGACTGTGTCTCCACTCACGTTTGTATACCATTTTAATTTTTCCCAAATTTTGTGATATCACATTCACTGATTGTTTCCAACAGATTGTGAATTTCCTTAATAGAAATAAAAAAAAAACATAACCTTATTTTAATCATGAGTGAATGATGCAAAATGAAAACTAACCTTAACTTGGCTTAATAATATGGAAAATCACTCTTTCACGCTAAACTATAAATTTCCTATAATTTTCATTAAACACTTTTGTCCTTAAATGCATACTAAGGCCGAAATCTTAAAAATCAATTTTTTACCACTTTTCGTGAAAACAAACAAAAAATCACAAATTACCGCTAAACTAAGTGTCATACAAAGACATGTTTGAAATAAAAGTATAAATTTTTAAATTTTCTAAAACGTTTATTATACTCTTTTGCCCTAAAATGCATATTAAGGCTACAATCAAAAAATAATTTTTTTTTTACGAGAGAACAACCTTCCCAAAGAATTTTAGCAGACACGGCGCCTACCTTATCTTGCAGAGAATAAAAATGTAGTAAATGAGACGACTTAAAAAAAATCGTAGGAGCCGTTTTTTAGAAAATCGCAAAAAAGTGAAAAAGACGCGAATAAACTACTATTTCCAGTAAACCCATTTTGATGAAAATGTTCGTGTCGGGTCTTCTAGTGGTACCTAATTTACGTTTCAAGTTTGTACAATGTTCCGTTCTTGAGATATTTTGTTCACACCCACACACAGATACATACACACACACACACACACACACACACACACACATACCTATACACATCGCTAAAAACATGTTTCTTGGGTTCAGGGGGTTTGAAAACGTCTACACACCTACACACATCGCTAAAAACATGTTTCTTGGGTTCAGGGGGTTTGAAAACGTTTAGGGTTTGAATCCGGTGAAAACTCGATTTCAAAAAATCAATATGGAAACAATACTTTCCTTCCTATATTCATATAGGCAAGAAAAAGGAAAAATGTAACTAACAATCAAAAATTTCGATAAGATGTCCTTTTTTACATTCTGTTTACACATTACAACTGGGAACTATAATTATTCAAACTTTGCTAACGGATGAAAAACTTTATATCAGTTTAATTGTCTTGGTGATTCAATTGATTAGTTTCTTGACCCTAGAGCCGGAAATAGTCGATTTTGACGATTTTACTGCTTCTTGAATCGGTCACGTCGCAAAATCGGATTTTCTTCATAGCATTGTAATGTTGTCGTTTTAATTTAAAATTCATCTACAGACAGCGATGCTACTTTGTACAATAGTTTAATAACGTATAAAGTAAACTTTTACGTAAAATACAATACTGTCGTTTTAGCTGCATATTCTGCCTCTGTTTCTCTGTTGAAATAACGCCATCCTAAAGCTGAATTTGGTTATTTTTTGTTTTTGTATATATTTTCTTCAGTTTTGAACATAAAATCTTTTTTTGTTTTATTTTGAAAGAAACATTATAAGTAACGATTCGTAAGTAATGAATTTAAGTGAATGAATGAATAAAAGTAAATCATAAGAAAGGTTTAAACAGTAGTGTCATCTGAAATTTAAAAAAAAATATTTTCAAATAGCTTCAGGATCCCTAACTGTCAGATTAAAATTTCAATAAACTATTTATTCTATTTCCTAAGTTTTCTTGTTGATACGTCACGTGAAAAGGTTTGTAATTTATAGCAATTTTTTAATGATTTCTTTACGGTTCAAATACTCATATGCTAGAAATTCTCTGCCAGTTTAGAAAAATATTATTACCGGCTATAGGGTTAACACAACAATATTGGTAAACAACTGCAATAAGTATCAGGTGTAACCTACAAAAGTAGTAACTGAGTTATCACCAGAAAATACTAATTAATTGGTGTACTGTTTAATCTAATCAAAAGCCAAACGAAACGGTTGGTTTAAACCAGTAATTCTTCAAAACGAGTGGAGTGACTCAAGTAAACATAAAAGCAACCCAAAAAAGGATATTTCTTTGATTAAATATAAGAGATGTACCCACACATGTTGTAAAGGAAGAATCGTGGCATGGGGGAAACAAACAAGAGAGGGGAACGAGTAAGAAAACCACAAGTCCTTGTCATACGGAATATGAGCGGGTGCTAAGAATATGCTTTGTGTGATTTGCATGGTGAATAATTAGTGATAAAGGCAGGAGTAACCACAGTCTTCACCACGCAACCCTAAGCTAACCTGAGTTACCATGGCAACGATGGTACACCATAGCTCGGTGACGTTTTATTAAAATACCTATCTCACTTTATATTTTATAGCCCTAACTCAACTTCAGTCTTAAAACCTACCACCCGTCAAACCACCCACCCACATTTCCACCCCTTTTAAAATACAATTCGTTCGTTGGTTTCAATTAAAAACGACATGAAAATTTCATTTAAACAAAAATCATTCCCATTTCGTCGACGTCTCTAACTGAGAATTTGTTTTTCATAAAACAAAAGGGAATCAAAAGGATAATTTTATTTAATTAAACGCAATAAATTTTGTTGGCAGGCTTAAAAATAATTTCTTAAAAACACTTAAATATTTTAAGTTTTTTAAAAATTCATTCATTATAACACAAAAAAATTCTGGATTAAATTTATAACTCATTTACATTACAATACGGTGAAATAAGAACTAAATTTAAAGCTTAATAAAACGTTTATTGAATCGTTTGACATCGTGGGTGTACTGCTAAAACGCGGTAAAAAAATACCTGTTTTGTACAGCTTCTTTGTTGCTTAGGTCATCAGCAGAAAGACTGGTTTGAACCTCTAGACTCTTTACTAAGTAAAACGAGAAGTAAGGTGGTTTACGCATGGCTATCAGTAATCTTGCGTCTTATCACACTCGCCGGTATTCATTATTAATTCAACCACGAGAGTACAACTGATTGACACAGATTCACTACATGTCACATAACCAAAGGACTTTGCTTATTATCTCACCACATTTAAAATCCATTTTTAAAAACCACTTGCCTACAAAAAATTCTACAAAGATCTTCAGTTCAAGAGTTACAGAAGAATTGTACCTTCTACTGTAAAACATTTACCTTGATGTCAGTCTTCGAGAAGTCGCCGGTCTAATACCTAATCACCAACATCTTACCAAATACCTATATTCATTGTCCTAATAAAACTATGTCTCTCCATCCACTTGACATTGGTATTACCCACGTCCATTTACCTTGTATTTGTTCCCTTCTACACAATAATAAAACCATATTCGTACAATCTTCCCTTGTGACAACAGATCTCCAGCAAATTTTCAATTAAAACAACTCATTCCGCACTCCTAGACACTCTTCCCCCTACATAAATTGGTGAAAACAGCCGGTTTTCAGGTGTTTCTTCCCCTACATAAATTGGTAACACTCCATATGCCTATTATGCGCATGTTTTTTAAAAGTATAATCCCATTATGTATTTTACATGCTATAATTGTAGAGTTGTAACTTAATTCAGTAATAAAATCCTTGCGCTCTAAAATTATGACTTGGTGTGTTTTCTACCAATATGTAGTATGAACATTTTTAGGATGGTTTTTCATTATAGGTAACTAAAAAAGGCTATTCTTTACATAATGTTTTAGCAGTACACCCACGATATGTTCAAAATGCGTCTGAAATTCTTTCACATTGGAATTCCGTTACTCTATTTTACAGCTAATTCTCCAGCAATTAAAATTATTAAACCAAGAACGGCAAAAAACGTAGGGGAATATATCTCCCACCAAATATACATTAACCTATCAAATAAACTAACAAAAAGTGATTTATTGTGTCATTTCCAAATCGCTGTTACCATAATTTATGATTCCATTTATACGGTTTCATCAGTTTTCACTAACCAAAAATTTACCTTTCTTTAATGAATGTGGCAAAGGAAGTATATAAATTTAGTGAGACCACTTGTAACGCAACATGGTGTGCACTGATGGAAAGTAATCTAAATTTATTGACAGCTGCATTGTTAATACAAAAATATAATTTACTGTATAAATTACTTTCTTAAGATTCCGGATCTACATAAACAAAATCATATTGTAAAAGAAAATTTAGGCTAAACGTAATCATGACAAGGTCGAAACGGTTTCCAAAAATTTTATTGGAGGTGTTTTTAACGTACTCGTCTGAATGTAATCTGACGATGGAAAAGGAAAAATTTTAATTTTTTCGTGTTCCTTTTCATTCAAATGTATCCTCCAAATTTAAATCATCTGAAGTAAAACACATCATTAAAAAGAATTTTATCTCAAATAAGGCACCAGGTTTTGACCTAATCAGGAGGAAAAATTTTTTAAAATTTCCTGAAAAACCTTTTAGACTAATTACAATAATATTTAATGCAATATTACGTTTGGAGCGCTTCCCTTTTTACTAGAACGTTTTTCAAATTGTAATTATTAAAAAATTTGGAAAGCCATCGAACAAAATATAATCTTACAGAACAATAAGTTTATTCCAAATTTTTCAACAGTTTTCTAAAAATTATTATTTCAGAGATTATGACCAATACTAGATAACATAAAATTATTATTTGTACAGAAGTCTCGTTTCAAGGAAGGACACGGCGAGATTGAGCAAATTCACAGAGTTGTCAACAGCTACAAAGAACTTAAAGATAAAAAATATCCTTGACATCATGACAAGGAAAAAGTGTGGCACTTTCTTACTAGACTGCTAAGCTAAAGGATTAATTCTGTGTAGTTCGAAAAAATCAGCAATATAATTAAAATCTCAAAAATAACTGACGAATTCCGAACTTACGAATTGTTAGTTTTTATATATAATTTAATACATAATTTTGTATATTTCACTGAACTTTTAAAGTTTTCGGAATAAATTCCTTCAAATATTATATTTACAGCAACATAAGTCTGCAAAGAAACTGTCAAATCCGATCTGTTAAATATTTTCTTGTATATACAGAGATATTTACTTAAGCTAACAGTAAAAATAAGAAATAATTGTAATTTTATGGTAAAAAATATTTTAAAACGAAATAAGCGAAAAATAATCGATGAAGAATCTTGAACGAGGGTGAAGAGGATTTGGGGGAGAAATTGAGAAAAGGGGATGAGAAGCTAAGCTGGATTATCTTAGGCACCTAGTTTGACATAATTGCCCCTCAGAGACCTAGGTCCACCCCATTCCAATATGCGTTGTTCCAGAGATATGATAAAATATTCAAAACTGATTTAGAAATTAGGCTTGTATTTTGTTTTACGTTGAGACAAGATGCGTTGACTGTACAGGGTATGAGAATCTAGTTTCGTTGTCTTGTCTTAATGTTAGTACGCAATGCTGGTGTTAAACAATACACTGTGTGTCCTTTCTTACAGAGTTTTCTCTCTATCCTTGGATAAAAAGCCTATATATTTTCTGATTAGCAAAATAATGAGAAACCACAAGACTCTACAGCAGTAAGCTGTGCATGCGAAATGAATCCCCTCCCACTGCTTTCTTGCTTCCCCGAGCTCTGTCTATCCACGTTTCCTTACCCCTTCTATTCTAACGTTATTTCACCACTACAGCTTTATTCTCTAAGAAACTTTCTAACCAACTTTCCGACTTTATACTCTTACATAACGAAGCTTCCTAACCGCACAAAGTATGCAACAAGAAACCGCAATTCATGTCTTGACAAGAACAGTAAATCGAATATACAGAATTATTTTGTTTATGCTAATCAATCAAACAAATTTTTCATTCAATATACAAAATATATATTTAAATTTTCTTTAAATCAAATTTAAATTTATGTAAAATTATTATTCTGTGCATTCGACAAAATGAACATTTCTTAAATATACAACTGGTTAAGTAAATAACAGAAAATTATGTTTTCTTCACAGAGAATGTCTAGCGACCTAGATAGCAAACCGGAGAGACCATTATCAATTATCATTATTGACGTTGATTACTGAACAATGACGTTAACCTGAATGCTTTACTTTTTGCGGATGATTTGTGGACTGTGCAAGAGAGTGAGAGATCGGTGTATGTTTTAAATGAATTATGCAAAAAATATAATTACAACTTTTCTGTGAAATAGTCAAAGGTGATGGCATTTACTAGTAATTATCCTACCGAATCTAAAATTATGCTAGATGATGTGGTGCTTGAAAAAGTATCACAATGCAATTATTTAAGTAGTAATATCGGGTTTGATGAAGATTTGGACATAAAGAAGAAAGTTGGCAAATTCTAAGCAGTGTGTGGCAATATAGAACCCTAGGCAGGAAAACAAGAAAAGAAACTCAAAGTTTTACAAGGTGATGGCTGCCCCAGTCGTCCTCTATGGAAGTGAGTCGTGAATAAGTACCAGACCACAGGAAAACTGAGAACATGCGACAGAGATGCGATTCCTGCAAAGAACAAATGGCTGTAGTCGTAGGGACCAACTAAGAAATGAGGACATAAGAACGGATCTGGATGTTTACAGCCTGAATAGGAAGATTGCAGAATATTGAAATTGATAAGGTAGCACGTAGAAAGAATGCCTGAGGGAAGGATCTCCCTCAAGGATAAATAAATAAATGCTTAAAAATAAAGAATTGCTTTCTTTTCATTTATACCAAAAAGTTTAATTTTAATGAAGGTAATTATACCCAATCCTATAGAATTTACCAAGAAAGTTTTCATACTATTATGTTTGTTCAGGCCAAATTCAAATCAAAATAGTGCTAAACTTACTTTAAACTTAATTTAGATAGAAACTAATACACTGAATTTTGTATTGTAGTGCAGAATGATAAATCTTTATCAAATCATTATGTCATATTCAATTTTTGAACTATTTTGATGTAAATATTTCATTTTTAATAAAGAGAAGAAATATTTTAGATTTGTGTTAGATACAACACATTATATCCAAACAATTGAAAGATAAAAGAGTGAAATCCAGTAGAATATTACTACAACTAAGGCGGTTTACAGTTGTCAGCAGTTCGCAGCTCATTCGCAGAAAAGCGGAACCGTATGTTCAACCTTCCGGCGTCCATGGCGCGACCCTCCAGAGACAATGTGGACCCTCCGGAAAAATCCACCGTTCCGGTCACTCCCCCTTTACTCTCTCTTCACCCTTCTTTCCTCTTCAACCCCAAATATAACAATTCCCTAAACTGACTGGACTTTCAATACTGTATTTTAGCCAAAAAGGAAACGTACAGAAGAATGAATAGAACAAGCACAAGCTTTCTACTTAATTCATTTCTACCCTATTGTTTAAATTGTGATAGTGAGTTCATTAATTAATTAAAGCCGTTCTTTTAAAATGAAATAATTAATTTATAATTCCATAACCAACAACAAATATAACATCAACGTCATATAAATACGCCAAGTGCAATGTATTGAAGTTGAATATTACAAAACTGAAATGTAAATTTAAAATAAGTTATAGGCCTACAGTTGCCTATAACAAGCCTAGTTTAGTGTGCAAGAGTGATTTTCCGTATTTTTACGCCAAACTAAGGTTGATTTTCATTTTGCATTATTCACTCATAATTAAAATAAGGTTATATTTTTTGAGGTTAGTTTGTTGTTTATTTGTAATGTATTATTACTCTAATATTATGTTATGTTGTTTATTATTTTCACTGGTAAGAGAAAGTTGTTTGAGTGTTTCACATAAGATTTTTATTAAATTAAGAATGGAGCATGCATCGTTAGATCTGAATATTGATTAATATTCCTGCAGGAAGAATTATTGGTGAGTACCCTTTTCATCTGGCAATAAAATTCCTGACCGCTCGTTAAATAATTATAATATTACATTCCATAATATGCTGTTCATTGTAAAAATTTCTGTTATCAAAATTAAAGACAAACATGAACTACATAAATAAATAATTTACTTAAAATCGCCGGCCGCATTGGCGCAGTTGGTAACGTGCTCGCCTCTCATCATGGGGTCCTGGGTTCGAATCCCACTCAGGCACGGCATATTTTCATACGTTACAAATAATCATTTCATCCTCAGTTACACACAGTTACACCCCAACGTCGTCGCTAATGACCCTTGATGTTGATGCGACGTTAAATAAATAAAAAAAATTTACTTAAAAATATGTTTCTTAAATAAAATTTTGTTTTCGAATTTCCAAAATCACGTAACGGGAAGAATGAATTTTTGTTGGTTTTCTTATTAGAGTTTTCCGATTGAAAAACCAATTTTAATTAAATCTATTGAACTAAGTTGATAAGGATTAAAGGAATTATAAACGGAAAAGGAAATAAGAGATAGGTGCCACAATATTATTAGGAAATAGAGAGAAAGCCTACATAGGCTGGTACATAGAAAGTGTAAGAGATACCATATAATAGGAAAATATCTCTATCTTACTTTAACACAATAGCTTAATTGGTATAATATATAGATATTCATATAACCGGTACGTATAGATAGACAGGAAGCAACGTAGTTTCTGGATCTTCGGCCAGAGATTTCGCACTAAATGGTGTGTCACTAAAGCTTTGCAGGGGGCGGCTCACATATACCGCCTCCGCCCAACGCCTTCAACCCCCCACACAAGTTTCAGCGTTACCGCCTCCCAACTCAAATCTTATTTCACTCTCCTTCCTCAGTTACTTTACCCAACTCTGGATGCAACCCAGTTCGGTTGCGCTATTCTCCTAAACTTTAGACAAACTTTATATTATTAAATGTACGAAGAAATCAATAAAGACGAGTGCAATGTTCCTACTTTTTCTCTTTTTTATTAATTCTGTTTTTCATTTCGTTATAGATTTATACAATTTAAATAAAAATAACAGAATCAATACTCTAATTTCAATTTTTTTGGTTGCGCAAAACAGAGTAACTTAAAAACTATTCAAGCATTCCAGTCTAATTTCACCGTATAATTATCGGTTCAGCCGATTAAGTCTCAAATTATACTTTACACACAGATTTAAAAACACTATTCACTTGCGACATCATCAGAAATAGTTAATATATTAAATTATTCTCAAAACTACAAATCCATTATAATCCGCTTATCAGTGATAATTATGGCAAATCCACCAGGCTTCATTAGAAGATTAAAAAATCTGGTGTGAAACACTCACACGACTTTCTCTTGCCAATGAAGATAATGAACTATATAACCTAACATTAGTAATAAAACATTAGAAATAAACAAAAACATAACCTAATTTTACTCATGAGTGAAAGACGCAAAATGAAAATCAACTTCAGTTTGGCTTAAAAATACGGAAAATCACTCCTTCACGCTAAACTAGGCTCTATCGAGAAAAATACTCTCAATAAAAGTTGTAGATCTTTTAACTTCCTATAAATTTGATTGTATCCACTTTTGTCGTAAAATGCATACTAAGGCTGAAATCTTAAATTTAAATTAAAATCTTAAAATTTAAATGATATTGCTTTTTAAATCTATAATGTATCTTTCCAGATGGATTTAGATTAGGTAATCTACCTAACAGAATGAAGAGGAAGTGGGTAAGATAAAAATATTGTAGTTCATCGTTATAAATAAAGTTAAAGTAAGATAAATATTATATACCAAGGTTTTTATTGTTTAGATTTTAGGTGTGTTTGTTTAACTCAAAAAAATCAAGTCATATAGGCCTACGTATACTGTCTTACGTTTTTTTTTGGTCTAAAAATGAGACAAACTGAATGTGTTCAATAATATTGGTATTCAGAACAAGGAATAATAAAAGTTTGAGAAGTTGAAATAAAATTAGAAAATAAAGAGATTTACCGAACTGCGAAAAGTAAATTGGAAAGGTGATTACCTCACCTGACGTGTCATAAATTAAGTTAAGAAAAAGAAAGCTATAGTGAATAAAGAAAAGAAGAATATTGGATCCCATGGGTTGTTAGATTTCTTTGTAGGTTGTGGTGTACGCGGTAAAGAAAACGGGGAGTTGAGTTTTAGGGTACAAAGTCTTCTTAATGTTTTAATAATCAGGAAGTGAACTCATCCACAATCACGTCTGTCTGTCTGTATGGCGGTCTGACTTTCGTCTTTTCCCCTACTTTCGCCATCTTCATTTACTTCTTATTTTAGTTCCCTCGTTTTATCATCACCAGTTCTATTACAGAAATCTCAAGTCTTTCACAGACATTTCTGACAGGTTTCAAATTAGCATTTGGTCTAAGCCATCGTAATTCTTCTGGTCTACACGCAGAGGTTGTTATTATTAGTAAGATCATTACAAATAATACAAAGGAAAAGATTCTGAAATATTATGCATATAGTATATATTAATTTGTTTTTAAATTTCGGAACTGCAACATTCCAATCTGTTCTTAAATTATGAACATAAAAAATAATGTAATTGGAAGTTTAAAAATCTCACACCTAAATTCAAGAAAGCTTAAATTACGAATATTCTGCAGTCTTTTCTTACACAAATTATGTGAATACGAGATCAACTACTAACCAAAACCGATGTTTTTATAAAATACAATTTTCTCATTTATATACAAAGGCATCTAAAATTTGTATAACTGCATTGCTATATTAATTCATTTCAAACATAATAAATCCATTAAATAATTCTGTTGAAAGTTTTACTACTTATGAAGAAAACAGTTTAAAAACAAAATTTAAAGTATATAAAACTGAATTTTGAATTAGTGTCGTTTTTGTAATGCATTATTGAACAGATGGTCTTAATTTATCTCTAGAAAACAATATGAATATACAAAACTGTCATAAGACCAATTTGGACTTGCAAAGTAGCTACAATAGGATCTGTTAAACTGAAACGACCAAAACGGGTTTAGGCAGTACACAACAAAATACGGTGTACAAAATAACACATTGTTCCTGGTACTTCACCCAGCAATACTTAACACGACTTACTTTTACAAAGTCACAGGTGTACAAAAATGCCAGATGACATGAATAGTTTGTTTCATGTTAAATTTTAAGCCCACAAATTCGTATATGGCAGATGAATTCACAATATACACCCGGTCGTGGGGAACACTCAAGCGCTAATGACCAAGATTTATAAATAAAACAAGCAAGATACGGTATAAAAAACTAACATATATTTTATGTATTACATTTATTTTATAATTATCTATTATGTAATTTAACATTATAACAGTGATATTTTAGAAATAGTTAAGGGAATAAATTGTTTCATTGTGAGATATTTTATGAAGTGGTGTTATTGAACAAAGATAATGGATTGCGATGAATGAAATTTGTTTGAATACGAATTCTAAGAAATCGAAATTAGTAAAAACATTTGTTTTTATTTTAATTCTTTCTACCTAATTATCAGACCGCATGTGTAAAAACAGTAAGCTTTATCGTTGTGAGTTTAGTTAGTATTAGGACTGTAAATGAATTAGTGTTGTTGAGCCGTTTCGAAATAGTGTCGTTACGGAATCTGTTCTGAATTACGTTATAGTGTGTGAGCGTACAGTGTTAGCAATTGTACGTGGACAGGCAAATTGTTTTATTGTTATGTGACAAAATCTTATTTATATTCCAGCTTAGTTTACGATTTAAGTTTTGTAATTAATTTAAGTGAAGTAATTGAATTGTAAGTTGTCTGTAGTCTAAGCTTAATAAATAATTGTAATTAATCATGTTAATAAATAATTGTTATAAGTTTCCAGGAAGTTTGTCTATTATTCGTTATACCCAGATTCCGAAAGAACCATGGCGTTAAAATATTTTAGAAGAACATACATTTAGTAAATTAATGAAATGTTTAAAAATTAAAAGAACTAAATATGTTTTGTTGATATGTGTTGTTAATGCAGTATTTCTATATATACTCTATTCCTTATAACAATTGATAGAACGCGTGGTTTAAGTTTTAAACTTTACTTTGAAGATAAGAAAAAGTTGCTTATGAAAACTATGGAAAACTTTTACAGTTTGCCAAGTAATAAAGTTATCACAAGGTATAATGTAACAAGACGTACCATATTTTCCAACAAGAAATAAGTAAGGAAGAGGCTGCGTGATTTACCGGCACGGTTCACAAAAGTTTACATCGAAAAATAGGTCACGTGATAGATTTTCCGCCTCTTTTGAATCACATATCTTTATGTGATATCTTAAGGGTACCCGAAACGGAGAAAATTGAAAATGTTCACATTTTGGTTTTTTGCACATTATTAAAATTCAGAGTTTCCCGCAACCAATGATGTATAATTTGTTGGGGTTTTTGCGGTTTTTATCCCCTTAAAAAATAATTAAAAATATGTTGAACCCTTTCGTTATTTTCTAAACGTTACCAGTTTGCATAAATACATCTATTTTTTTAATGACAAACTATTAATTCACACAAACCATAAAAATTGGAAAAACTTTTCTGATCCTTAGATCATCAGATTATTTGTAAAGAGTCTCATACGTATTGTTTAATAAATAAAACAATATAAAAATTTCCTATAATCAAATAAATGATGTAATTAATTTTAAAAGCAAATAAAAGAGAGTAAAACTTGTGTATTTACGTGATCATTTATTATTATTTAATTTTAGTTGTAAAAAAAGTGCTTAGTAATCAGACTGATGGTTTTTGATGTAGCGGGTAGATTAAATAACCGAATCAGATTAAATAAAATTATCCTAAATTAGGTACTGAATGAGTGTACACGTTTCTGACTGACAGATAAAAGCGAAAAGTGCGACGAAGCGGTAAAAATAGGCTTCAACAGGTGGTCAGCATGTTGTGTATATAGACAGCTTTGTGGGCATATAGAGGCTTAACAATCTCACTCTTTTCCTCTCCCCTTTTCCACGGCCTAAACCATGAGTATCCACATCCACAACGGTTGATGATACCACCTATATCCCCTTTTCCTCTTTTCCCCTTTCTTTTATAACCGTTTATACTCTTCGCCAATTAAAACACTGATCCACCTACAAAATTAACCAAGAGCCCTCTTTTTTCACATTTAATTCCCTTATAGGCTAATTGAAAGCGTTTCCCACAGATTTGTCCTTTTTTGTAAATGTATCTTAATGATATTTACTTACTGACCGTAACATTGGAATAAATAAATCTTTTTGCTTTTATTCAATAACGTTGTAACGGGATCTTTATACGTAATTTAATTTTCTTAACAACATTATCTACTCCATTACAAGCAATCATCGTTTTTAGTGAAATATCATCATGTAGAACCTAAAGAATTCTTAAACATCAACAACTATCAAATTCTAGTTATGCTTTTCGTTAATCACTGTTGAAAATTACTAGTTATTTTCCCAACGATCATTTTTAATTTAACCGAATTTCCAAATATGATGAAATAATATTGTTGTCTGAAACAGAATATTTATAAAGTTTTACAAGTTAATTTTTTTAACTTTTATATGACACTAAGTAAGATGAGGAATAGACAATAATTTGTTTTATCCCTAATATGTGTACGTTGTAATCTGTTTAATTCAGAAAAGTAAGCAACCCAATGACCCAATGAGATGAAGATGACGTTTAAATGAGGGGCAGTCTTCTACATACCCAGGCCGACCATTCCTGAGAGAGTATAGTTAATTGAATCTCAAACATCAAAGTACACTGGTAACCACTGTCTAGTATTCAAATCCGTATAAAAGTAACTACCTTTACTAGGATTTGAACCAGGAACCTTCGTCTTTGAAAGTCAGTTGCTTGACTCGCGGCAACGACTTTACCTCTATAGACCAACCCAGTGGGTAGACATTAATATGATGAAATTTAAATAAAATATAAAATATTCATTGAAATTAATATTTCAGCTTAAGCGGTTTTATGTATCTAATCCATGGTTCCATCATTTTTAGTCCTCTTGTTTGTGGTATATTCTTCTTTTTAGCTGTTGTAGTAAGTAATTCGGATGGAAGTCTATTAGGCTATTAAATGTTGAATACGTCAGTTGAGCAAATTATTCAAAAAGAGTAAGATAGTTGCGAAGGGTTAAATTTGAAATTTAGTGAGGGGAGGAATTTGTGATGGTCTTACGAATATCGATTAAGATTGAATTTTTTGAATAGAGTCATGTAGGTAAAATGAAAATAAAAACAGAGTTTTTCACAAATTGGTAAAATACTATGAAATATTTAAATTTCATTGATGTGTTAAAAACTCTGTAACATAATTTAACAGTACAGACAAAACGTTTGCTACATTAGTAGACTCAATGAGAATGGTTAACAGCTAACAAAGTGAATAAATTAAATAACAAGTTTTAGTTAAAATATCCAACCGAATTAAAATATTAACAGCAAAACGGAAAAACACATTTTGTGAATACACAGTAATGAGGGAGCAGACATTAAAGCAAAAGACATGCTTATCATTCCGTGAAGATTAGATCATTTAATGTTACAAAAAAATTATTCGAAGACCATGATTTTCATCACAAAACCAAAGAACGTCGGAAAAAAACTTTATCACAGAATCTCTAACGAAAACTTTACAACAGAAGAAGAAACATGTTTGAAAATCTTCAACCAAACGTGGATCTCCGATGTCACTGTCTTATTTATAGAGTTACGCATTGGTCATTATTCACTAAAACAAAACAAATTTAAACAAAGGATCAATCACAACCTTGTACACATTGCAACAAACTGTTTATAGTTACAAACATCATTACGGAATGTCAAAATACATATCACACCCGAATAATTGACAAAGATTTAGGGAGAAATACGGTAGAGAAAAAGTAGCAAAAACAAAACAAAGTTTGACCTTCAAAACATTAACATTATCATGAACATTCTAATAACGGGTGTTTTATTAAGGATGCAACCCTGATTATAAGAAGACAGAAGTAATAAATCGGTTAATTTTCTGTCCCCCAATCGGTATGTTGGCAACAGTGTACTCAAGGCCAACTATCTAAGACAGTTAAAATGTTCCAGTCAAGCATTAGTGTGATGACAGCAGTCATTTCGTTATATTGTATCAGCAATGGTTTTTTTCCAAGAAAGACCGCGTGTTTATTGCAGAGACTTACATAGCGAGTAAATCTTACAAATGTGTGCAAGATAAGTTTCACTCCATATTCTACAGTTCTTACTATTCACATAGCCATCTAAATGAAACCAAGCCTCATCACTAAAATAAAAATGATCCAACAATAATTGAATACCATTTTCTTCAATCAAAGATCGAAACCACCCACAATATTGTAATCATTTCTGATGGTCTGTAGCTTTCAGTTCGCCAACGGTACGCCAACGCGATAAGAATGCAAATGTAACTTTTTCGTAGCTCTGAAAACAGTACTTAATGTTAGCCCAGCTTGCGATGATAATCTTCTAAGCGATTGTTTAGGTGATTGAGTCAAACGATTTTTTCAAATCTTCGAGAACTTCCGCGGTTAACTTTGTTGGCTGCTGAGGTGGTTTCTCATCGAGCACACTCCCAGTTCTACGGAATTTATTTATCAAACGCAATATTAACGATTTATTCGGAACGGCAGAACGGGGAAATTTCAACTGAAACTTATCTTGCACACATTTGTAAGATTTACTCGCTATGTAAGTCTCTACAATAAACACGCGTTCTTCCTTGGAAAAAACCATTGCTGACACAATATCAAAACGACTGCTGTTACTACACTAATGCTTGACTGGAACATTTTAACTGTCTTAGGTAGTTGGCCTTGAGTACAATGTTGTCAACATACCGATTGGGGGACAGAAAATTTACCGATGTATTACTTCTATCTTCTAATAATCAGGGTTGCGTTCTTAATAAAACACCCGTTATAATTTTTAATTTACGTTGTCTTTTATCAACAAGCATATAAAGTGGTTGTAAATGATTAAGTTATACAATCGTTTTTCAATAAATAAATAAAATATTGGGGTCTTTCGGACATTTGATAAAATATTATGAGTTTTAAAAATTTGACTGAATAGTTAGGAAGTTTGTATAACACTCATATTAAAGGTATCTTTATGTAACAAGTTTAAATGGCATAATTTTATATCATTTAGACGTAACCTAACAAACGTAACACCTGGTTTGTTGGGCGATCGTTTGTGAGGGTGGTAAAGGAGTGTAAAGGCCCTCGATTAAATCCCAGAGGAAAAGGGTAGTCATATAACAATTGTAGTGGGTAGCTATTTGTAACTAGATGGTTGTTACACGGCCGGACAAAGGTCTACCAATTGAGCCTTGTTATTAGTACCTAACATATTTATGAGTGAAGTAATACAAGGGGTGTTATTGGGTAGGATTTGCGCCCTTGTTACGTGCTCAACCTGCCCTTTCTTCATTCAATTCAGTTTCTATAGAACCGACCACTTGCTTGCTCGGTTACTAGGTCCACTTGCCCTGAAATTATGTTTAAGTACTTCATTCCGCAATGCAGGTATGTAGGTTATTATATTTTAAACAAAAGTTTGATCCTTTTCCAACGTTACACTCAGTAAATCTCACCTTTTCTACAAAATCTTATAAACACCTTTAATTAACAACACGAATTCTTAATAATTACGAAACTACAAAACGTTTGTCTTATTTTTTTTTCTTTTGAGATCGCAGTGGATCACTAAGTCAATTTCTGGGCTTTCTTTTCCTCCAGTATTCTTCCATTCTGGAAGATTTTCTACGCCTTTCTGCTTCTGAAAAGATCACTTTCCTGTTTCCTCTTTTATCTAATTCTCCTTGGAATCTAATATTGTCATCTTTTAATAGTTTCAGCTATTTGGTTTTATTTTCTAGATCTTCGAAGGTAATGCCTAATTCTTCCATATCTATAAATTCTATATCTATATCTTCCATATCTATAAATATCTATAAATTATCATATCATACATCATCGAAACACAACACGATTTATATGATTGACTAAATACTTTCTCAAATAATTCTATACGAAGAATTTTAAAATACAATAAAACCACTAAATGGATTAATCAAATAAATTTTCTTAACGATATTGTAGAAAAATAAAGGGCCAGAAAGGTCAGAGTATTACATATTCCTTATCAGTTCAAATGAAACATAGTTTTAACCATATTTTTAAAATTGAAAAGACAAAATTGTATTAAACATAAATTCTCTTCATCTTCGTATCAAAATGTCTTATTTTTTTAATCAAAATGCTGTATAAATAAAACAGCGATTCGATTTTTGTCCTCACTCGTGAACACCTTGACTCTTCATAGAAAAAAATGCATATTTGCAATTTCCAATTTCTGCTTTTTTCTCCTGTTTGAGCGGTTCAAGTCTCTTATTTTTGACCAGTACGTCAAAAATTTGAGAATAATGTTAGACTAATTACATAGGAAATACCATTATCCGCAGTTCAAAACTGTACGAAGAACAATAATCGTTTGATAAATCAATATTACATATATATGTAATCTGATTTTCCTAATTATAAGGATAAATTTTGTGAGGAAACTTTAATTTGAATTGCCGTCAAACATTATTTATTAATTAAATATCATTTTAATCTTAATACATAATCCATCAGTTAACTGAATTAATTAATTAATAATACTTAAACATAATCTCAATTATGAATTTTAAAACTTATTGGATATGCATTATAGTAGTTAATTACTTTAACGTAAACTAACTAAAATTAAAGTTAAACTTTATATGAATATGATTTAATAGTTAAATATAACTTTGCTACTAAATCTCCTTTTAGTGTAATTAGTGTAAAGTAATTAATAAAATTATAAAAACTTCTATTTAGTTATGAAAAAGATTGAATATATTAAATACACAGTAATAATTGTATCGGTCATAACGTACGCGAGAAAGACAATTTATAAAACCCCTAGCAATGGTGTAGTTGAGAAACTTCTAAAACAGAAAGATAATTAATTAATAAGAAAGTAGTATTAGGATTACCTGCAAAGGATACGTATACAAGAACATGGAAACTGTCTAATTTGTTTTTTAAATCCCTAATGTGTGTACGTTGTAATCCGTTCAATTTATGAACATTAAGCAACCCTTTCGCCCACAACAGACAGGTGGATTGTTAAATTAATTGCACTCTATCTGCTAGTTCCAGGGCTACAAATAAATAGTTCAGTTTTATCACGTGGTCAGCCAATTAAATGACTGAACTATTTAAGAACAGAAAAGGTAGAGGTGTAAAAGACACTAGTCAGAGTTATCTCCTCTGAAAGTAACGAATTTTATCAGTATACAGCCAGACCCTGTGGTGAATAAAGTAAAGGTGTCATTTGCAGGGTGAAAAGTGGGGTGCTTTTCGGAGTACCTGGCATGCTGATAAGCATACTTTTTCAACTCAGTGAGGAAAGCAATAGTAAACCACCTCACTCCTCATTTTACTTAGTGAAACCTCTAGAGAATCAACCCAGCCTTTCGGCTGTTGACCTAAACAACAAGCAACCCTATGACACAATGAGATGAGGATGGTATGTATGATGTACAAATAAGGTGTAATCTTGTACAGGCTCAGGCCGACTATTCCTGAGATATGGTTAATTGCACTAAAAACATCAAAGTACACCGGTAACCACTGTCTAGTATTCAAATCCGTAAAAAAGTAGTTACATTTACTAGGATTTGAACCAGGAACCTTGTTTTCGAAAATCACCTGTTAAACAGCTGACTCGCGTCGGCGACTTTACCTCTACCTGGTAGGTTCTCTTGAATTAAACCTTTCAATTATTCTCTGCAATATATCCTGTATAGGAATTTTGCTATTTACTTAAATGTTTTTTTTTTTAATTTTTTTAAATATTTTTATGGTAATTTTTAAGTTTTGAAACAAAAAATCAAAGTTAGAAAAGGTATATTAAAAGAGTTGTATTAAATAATTGGTTTTAATTTCGTATATTGACAGGATTTAGTGAGACAAAGATATGTTAATGTACTAAAATACATACAATTCCAATGAAATAAACATTAACTAATTAAGATAAAGTAAAAAAACCATTAATTGGATTCAAAGAAAGGAATGTAATACAATAAAAAATCAAATTTAAACTGATTATATCTTTTAAAGTGGCATCATAATAAATATCTGTAGATTAAAGAAAGATTGCCTTTTAAATGAAGAAACAAAAGTGTTTGTTTGACAAGATGTAAACTGACACAAACATTTTTAAAGAAGGCTGAATGTACTTGAATTCATATTTTTAGGGTGTTTGTAGGAATGTGTGCATTAGGATATACATTAACTAGAAGGGTTGATAGAAGCCATTGAAGACAAAAGCAAGATTTCTCTTGGTTTCCCTCAATAAAACGGTTCCATTTTCATGAAGTATTTCCTTTTAATCCAACAAGAATGTATAGAGCTACTACGGCAACCAAGCAGGCTTTCACTTATTTTTTATTTCCTAAAGATCACAGAAAAACAGAAAATAAAATGTAGAAAGGGTTGGATTGTATTGACAAGAACATATCGAATCAAATAGGGCAGGAATGTCTACACAAGGGGTCGTTCCTCTTTTATGAAACTTAACCATCCCCGAACTAGACCTTCGACAGCGTTTCAGTCGACATTTCCCCTCATCTTAAATGAGGTGAGAGAAATTGGACCCCCACTGGTCTGCAATTATTTTACCCATTCTTGACACTTCTAAGTTGTACCTTTTATCCTATAAAAAAAACGTATTCGTCACGATCGTTGAAAGGTTTCAATCGACAATTTATAAACCTCACTACTCTGTGCCATCTTCGTTTTACCCGTTCCTCATTACTATCACGGTGTCCCTTCAAAAACCTCTTCATGACCGTTTAACATTTTCTATTCATCACGTTAACGATGTACTTAAACATTTCATATATCATAAAATTAATTTAAGAAATGATTCGACTACAATAACTTTAATATTTTGGAAATACAAATTTTATGAAAATTTAAACAGATGAAATAAATAATTCCAAACTAAAATTATCTTTGAATTCATTCTCAATTCAAAACTAATAAAAATAATTCTATAACTAAAATTTGATAGCCGTTAAAAAAATGTATAAATTCTATAAAATCAAATTTACGAATATAACTATTCTGTATTTTAAAAGTTGAAAAATGATATAGCCTTAGATAAATATCTTAGTCAGGAAATAAATTTGTATTCTTGGAATGCTTCAATAGGCTACAAAATAATTTATTTATTTGCAAAGTGTGTATTATAAGCCAAATAAGAAATAAAAAGATGATATATTACATTTAATTTTCGTCATTAAAATTTCCCATACATATATTTTTATCAACACACAAATTTCACATGTAGACGCACCAAAAAATCATAAACACCTCAATATGAATTGTCGGTTTACCCCTAAATTGGAGACAAAATAATCAACAAAAACGGAAAAAGAATATTTTAAATTTGAACAATTTGATTATGCACTCGATCAGAATCTGTTAATTTCAAAAATTTAATTTTGTAAAATGCACTAAAATTGTTCATGTATAGCGTTTTCCTCGTTTATTATCATTGTTAACACGATTTTCCGCTCATTGCAACTTTTAACGGTGATAACTCGATAACTAAAGCATTAACCTAAAAACTGGTTTCACAAATGTTTTTATTATATTATTTATTGTAAGATTTTACATCTAAATCATGCGTCATATTAAAAAACCTTCCTATTAAAAAAAAGAGTTTGATTCAATTTGGTTAAATTCTTCGCCACAAGTCAGCTGTTTAACACGTGATTTTCGGAGACAAAGGTTCCTGGTTTGAATCCTAATAGAAGTAGTTAATTTTATACAGATTTGAATACTAGACGGTGGTTACCGGTGTACTTTGATGATTGGGTTTTAATTAATCATAATCTCTCAGGAATGGTCAGCTTAAGTTTGTACAAGACTGCACCTATTTTACATGTAATACACACCATACTCAAGTCATTGGGTCATGGGGTTGCCTATCATTCGTAAATTGAACAGATTCAAACGCACAAACATTAGGGATTAAACAAATTGTTGTTATTTAGGTCAACAGATTAAAGGTTGGTTTGAACCTCTAGAGGTTTTACTAAGTAAAAACGAGGAGTAAGGTGGTTTACCATTGCCGCCCTAACTGAGTACAAAGTAGCGCATGCCAGGCCCTCCGAAAAGCATCTACTTTGCACCCTACAAATGACACCTTCACTTCATTCACCACAGGGTCTGGCTTTATAATGAAATTCATATTTTCCGAGGAGATAACTCTGACTAATGTCTTTTACACCTCTATCTCTTCTGTTCTTAAATAGCTCAGTCATATAATTGGCTGGCCAAGTGATAAGAAATAGAACTATTTTTTGTAGCTCTGGAACTAGCAGATCGAGTGGAAATATTTAACACTTTACGTGCCTGTTATGGGTGAAAAAAATAATTAGAAAAATATATGAACAACAATAAAAATTCACCTGAATGTTTATTGTTTTAAACTATGTAGAAACACGTTTCCTTCTCCCTCAAAATACTTCAAATTTATGTAGTATAAAGCCGTTTTTATACTTAAATATCACCCAGTATAGTACAAACAAATTGTAGTAATTAAGTATAATTATTGATGAATCATCAAGAATAATTCACGTCACATTCAAATGAAATAATAAGAAAAATTGGAAGAAGTACAGAAATATGGAATTGAAGGGGATTTTGAAAAAGAGACAAGGTACACAAACAAGGATGAGTTATATGATGAGGTTACCGGAATAAGATGGTCAAATATTTGCGGAAAGCGAGACTGAAAGCTGGGTGTATATAGGGTGGAGTGAAAGATCCAAGCAACAGCGGCTGAAACAGCAGAAGTAGAATGCCTATATAGCTTGAGGAGAGCAACAAACCACCAGAGAGAGATGGTTTTACAAGGGTAAACAGGCGAGTAAGGCATACAGGGAACATGGAACCAGCAATAGTAGTGGTAGTAGAAGGTTCTGTCGAAACCACACACACGCTATAGCTAGAGGCAACTAACCAACAAACCCCCTTTTTGCCAAATTCCCCTTCGTCTTCTTCTTCTTCATCTTCATAGTTGAACTTCCCCCCTGATCCACCATTTCTAACAGATCCTGTTAAATAACCCGGCCATGATTCGATATTATGACCCCGGCTGAATTCTCTGGGCTGCAAGATTTGATTTTGTCTTTAATTATTCTCCCTCAGTCAACGTCTTCCAGATATTCCTTTCACTCAACAATTTATCCCTAATTTGGATTCAATGCTTATCTTATTGGATCAGCTCGACTCATGATAACAATATTTCAAATGCAATTCTCATCTTATTCCTCGTTTAAATCTTAATATTCTATACACACATCAACCTTACTTGAGTCGCTCCATGTATTAATGAGTTATTTAATCGTACTGTAAACTATGTAATCTAAACATCATTAGAATTGTTTATTTACGACAAAATTTGTTGTTAATTCAGGAAATAACGAGAAAATCTAGAAGAGCTAAGTGCTAAAATCAGTTTTTACGGTTATTGCAAAAAAACATTCTTATTTTCTTACATGGGTAAGTTACAACCAAGCAATCTGTTAAGGGGAGTCTGTACTTTGTATCACGCCAATGTTAAATTTGCTATTTTTAGGTACATTTTTTATAGGATTGGTAAAAGATAGGCAAATGAAACTTTACACACTTTTAGCTGTTGGGTTTTTCTAAATACTGACAATTTATCAATTTAATCTGTGAGCCCGTAAAATAAAAAAAACAAATTAACGAATAACAAAAAAATATTTACAAATCTCTTTATACGTTTTTTTTGTATATTACTAATTTTTGAAGCATCTGAGGAAGTTATAGAAATGTCGGTTTATGTGCATGTACAAAATAAATAACTGGCAAAATTTCAGCCAGCTAGGTTGAATGGGTTCCGAGAAAAATGCATTTAAACTTAAAAATCTAAATTTTAAGGAACAGCCAAAAAAATAAAAAGGAATAAATAAAAAAGAAAATGTGCACAAGTGAATTTCCCATCAACAGTTGGTAAGAAAGCTAAACAAACAGGTGAGAATATTAAAAACAGTAACGCAGATATTTAAAAAATACTAAATACCCTTTGCTCTAAAACGATTGGTACAAATTTATGGTTCTTGGTGATATGATATTTTTCTGGATATTCCTGCTAAAAAACTTAATTTTTTCATTAACATAATTTTTTGACGTAATTTAATGTTTTTCTGGTAGATATAGGTCTGAACTATTGAAAAACATAAAAATCCGAAAATTGAAATTTTCAGTCAAAACCATCATACAGTCTCTCCTAATACATGTAAAATTTATTTGAAAACAGTTTGGCCCATAGCTCTTTTTACTGTACATTTACTGGGTACATACGAAATTTTCAATAAATAAACAATTTTCTCAAAAAACTGCTTTTAGTTCCTTTAAATTTTCTTGGTTGCAATATATTTAAATTATACAATTAAACTTCCATCAATTTTTAATACAGAAATTAATTTCGTGATGCAGAGTAAATATTATCTAAAACATAAATTAATATTTTACTATTATGTAAATATTAAATTATATGAATCAGTCATTTTAGAAAGCCCATAAGTCAAAAAACTAACTTTTGGAAAAGTTAAAAATCTAGTAATTTATTATGTTCCGATTAAAAAAATGTTAAAAATATAAATTGTACCGAGAGCCACCCACGGTAATATAAAATATACATTTGTCTTTTTAAGACAAGCCACTTGTTTAAAAAAAAAGAAACTGTAGACTTAAGTCGTTTCTAAAATAAATTGGAGTAAAATGTTAACTTACGTTGTTTT
This sequence comes from Catonia carolina, assembly GCA_035578175.1. Taxonomy (NCBI): domain Eukaryota; kingdom Metazoa; phylum Arthropoda; class Insecta; order Hemiptera; family Achilidae; genus Catonia; species Catonia carolina. The sequence continues at coordinate 45,287,228 of JAQMRL010000004.1, forward strand.
CCGTAAAAACGTTGTTAGACCAAAAAAATATCCTGTATAATAGTATTCATTTATTTATTTCACTAATTTACATTATGACTTAAAAAATAGGTTTCTGCAATAATAAAAATTTAAATTCTTAACTTTAAGAAAGAAAAATGTTGATATTTAGAGCTATTCACGTTTTTCATCGTTTTCATAACAATAGTTATACACCTTAAAAAGACTTTTGCATAGAATCTTTGTAGGGCCTCTTCCACTAGAAAGTAAGCTTCAAAAGAACATCCACTTTCATTTTTTAATTAGAAGGAAACACTTTATATCCTTAAGGACAAGCCTTTTCTTAATGCTATATATTACTTAAGAAAAGCAAAACTTATGTGATTTTTGGGATGGTGTGTTTACATTCAGTTAGATCTAAAATGCACTAAAGAAAAAAATGTAAATTTCTACATCGGCTTTCTGAATTGACTGATTCAAATATATAAATACGTCCATATTTTATTTAAATATGTAGGTACAATATGAAGGCTCAACAATAGTATAATAAGGACAGTTATCGTTTCACATTAGAATTTTATGAAGTTTTAACAAAAGTAATTTGTTACTTGTCGGGGGCATCAGCCTGCATCCAATTGTTGTTTTTCTAGTACAGAGAAGAAGGCTTCATCTCGAAGGTCTATTGTATTCATTTATGTTTTATCTATTATTATTCGCTCTCTAGATGTTTCTAGTCTTATTTTGTGTATTTATTTATGCAGTACATTCTTTGTCCTTCTGGAATTCGAAGGTATGATATATAAAAGTTTACGCCTTTCTTTTGCGAGTTAGTTGTAAAGGCAGTCAGTGTTATTAAATAATGAATCTTGAAACGTTTGTGAAACTCGTGCTAACTGAAGCGGGTCATTAACAACTAGTTTTGTATATAAAATGCGCGTATTGAAACAGGTTATGGGTTTCGGGCAATTAGTGTAAAATTGCTGGTATGTAAAACGAATCATTACCGTATGCTATTGTTTGATTGAAAATATCAATATTCCTTTACAGTTGTCTTAAATTTTTAAAATAATTTTTAATGAATTTAGTTTGTCATTAGGTTAAAAAGTTTACTGTAATTTACTAAAATGTGTATCATATCATTGTGAGCTTCAACATTAATTTTACTAGTAGTTCCACTTCCTAATTCCCCTCGTCATCTAGCGTTGCCACGTAGGCTACACAGAGAAAAGTACTATACGGTTACGACACAAAACAAATAGAGACAATGAACTAGTGCGATTCAGAAAGGCAGTGGCTAACTTCATTGCCCGTTAAGTTAAGCTTAGAATTATATAACGCATACCATGGCATAATAGTGTAACTGTATTAATGCTGGCTACGTAGTTGATCTGAAATAAATATTTGTTATACATTTATTATAAAAGAAAATTTTATTATTTGTAAAATAGTAAGATTCTTATTAGAACCCGACAAACGTCAAAGAAAAATTAATTCATCACAAAATTGGATTTACAGCATAGTTAATTATAAACCCTAAAATAAAAATTTTGTATTCTTAATATACTGAGTTTTGAAAACTGTTCTTTAGTTAATTAATAATTTACTTTAATAACTAAATTAATTTATAAACATAAAAAATAGAGAAAGAATTTGTAAAGATAAAGTAGGGTTACGTTAAAAAAGCAAACAATCTGAATAACAAATCGTGTTCAGAAATTTTAGGTATGTTTGAAAAAAGTAAAGTAAAAAAACATAAAATATATAAGAAAAGTTTCACAAGTTTGAATGAATCAAAGATAATTTATTACATATATCTTATATATATTTTAGAAAAAGAAAGAAAAGTATTCCTCAAATGAATGTCTGATGTGCTAAGGTTTTTGAATAAGAGAGAAACAGAAATGTTTAGTAAAGGAGAAAGAATGGTGGGGAAAATCTTTTTAGAAAGCACCAACACAGGGAAATGAAGGAAATTACGAGTTGAAAGTAAAGTAAAAAAATAAAATAAGAAAACTCGAAAGAAAAGTTTTAAAAGTTCCTTGACGAGTGCAGAAATTCTTCTCTGTAATAATATAATTATGAAATTCTTTGTAATGATAAACAAAAAAGTAAAAAATAGAAATATTTTGCATACAAGTAAAAATATTTTTGCATAATGCAAATATTTGTTTCAGAATGGTGATTCTGTAATTTCAATATACGAGTAAATTTAAAGTCCAGTACAATAAGCAATCGAAACAAAATATTTTCAGGTAAATTTTATTTTGTCTTAAACTTTCATTACGGTACTGTACTTTTTTTTGGTTTTACGTCTGACTGTTTTGCGATTGCTGCTGATGCAGAGGGTGAGAAGGGTGATACATGAAGATAAGTGATGAAAAAAATGACAGACCTGACCGGGAATCGAATTCGGGACCCCGGCGTAGAAACCAGTGTACGGTACAGTGCATTGAGCTGCACAATTTCCGCATATGATTTTTAAAGTTTGGTAGGGAATTTTGCTTTAAGGAAACGAGGTACCTACTATCGGTTTTATAATCACAGACACCCGAGTTTGAACCCTTGCATCTTCAAAACTATGAGTCGGATTTTAATAATATTAAAATCCGATGAAATAAATTATTGCCTAAAATAAATATTAATGCAATAAATTATTGCATAAATTTTATTCTTCGTTGATCTTTGATAGACCTATATTTTTAATGTTGTTTAAAAATTGCCATATCGAGGTTGGAAGACAAAAAGACCCGGTGTTTCTGCTACCGCAACAAATTTCATGTGTTAAGAGGCGTGTAACTCGATAATTATTTGACAGAAAAATTTGAAATTTTAACACAATATAGACAATCATATTTTTACAGCGTGTACGAAATTTAACATTCGTACGCTATTTAAAATTTGATTTATTAACAATATTCTAAACCCTTGATATCTCGGAAACCGCTCGATCGTTCGGCACGGGCAAACTATCGTTTTATTCAGCGTAAAAAACTTAGACACATATGTTAATGACATAAAATATTAATTCACTAATGTTGTGGTAAAATTTTTAAAATTTTGATAAATAGACTGGGTAATGCGGGGGGTGGGCGCTACTATCCATGTTGCCTGAATCTGAATGTCTACCTGAATTGACAATGCAGTCTGTCAATTCAGGCAGACAGTCCGACAGGATGTCACGTACACAAACTGGCAACATGGATAGTAGCGTCCACCCCCCCCGCATTTATTAATGTAACATACGCTCAGACACGTAGCACTGGAGGGGAGTTGAGGGGCTTCAGCCGTCCCACCTGAACGGTCATTTTGAACTTCGTACCAAACTTATATGACATGAATCCCAGGTTAAATTTTCAGTTTGGGCTGGGAGTTTTTCATCGATTGTTACCGTCTATCATCTCTCACTAGCCTTAATGTGCGTACCGTCGTACGAAAAGCAAAATAAATCTCTTGATTTAGCCTTTCTTCGAAACAACATCCTGGCTAAGTGCCCTGCATACGTCTGATAGGTTATGGTCTTTTTACTATGCAACTTTTGAGTACAAGTTTTGACAGTGTAATTTATTGGTTTTCAGTCATCGCTTGCTGGTCAAATGATTTCGTAGTTTAGGGTAGAATGTTCTATTGTATGCTATTATTATGTTCTTTATCTTTTAGGAGTTTTCCATAACTGTTTACAAGTTCCTTTCGTGAGTAAGTTCGTGTGTTTTGAACAGTAGTGACGTTGTTATAACCGGTTTGTGCGACGCGTATTGAAACAGTTTCTTTGTGACCCAGAGATTACGCAGATGTTTATAGAGGAAGAAGTAGACTGTTAGATTTTAATTATATAAACTTCTTGGGGACTTACCAATATTGAAATAATTAAGATTTTACCCGATTATCCTCGGTTTCAAGGCAAAATACACTTATAAGTTACTTTACGTAAAAATGCTGATAAAATCCTATTAATTTTTTTTATTTGTTGCTTAAAAGACATTATAGATTTTTACTGATATTTGATTTTGTAATTGATATTAGAATTTTAATAAGGCTGAGATGAATTATTGAATTTTATTTTGTTTCTCGATAAATATTTAAAGTAAACATTTCAAATTAAGAATAGTATTTTCCTAACAATAACCAGACAAAACAAAAACTTTGTTTTTTTCAAGTTCATACTTCGGAGCACTTTTATAAATTAATAATTAATTCGTTTCGCAAGTCCAATGTTAGTTCGATACAATTTAAAGTTCATACAGCGTAGGAGAGTGAGAAAGATTGAGTACATGAACGGGCGGAGATGTTGTGTACCTTAATGTTAAGGCGATCCCATTAGCGTGAAAAGCAGCTGCACTAAGAATATTCTCCACCTCACTTTAATATTCATTTTCTCCTTCTCTCTCACTGACTTACTTTATCTTTTTCTTCAGTATTTTCTTAATAACGTGCAGCGTTGAAAAATAATAACAATAATGATGAAACAAAAAGTAAATACTTGCTTGATTGTTTTAAAAACTTTTTCTAAAGGGGAAAACTTGTGAAAGGAGTTTTATAAGGCAACACAAGACAAGATAGAAAAAAGTTGTTTCAGCTTAACTTAACTTAAAAAGACCAGCAACCCAGTCAAACATCTTCAAGAAGGAATGTACTAGTTTATTCTTTTGTTTCTCATGTAAAAATATAAATTCTAAATTCTTCTTGTTCCATTTATCAAAAGTATTACACATAAATATTTCTGTTAAATAACAATTCAAAAATAACATTCTATAACCTAATAGCACTTTTTACTAAACAAACCATTGTTATTTAACGAACCAAATATTATTTTGACTTAAATATCTTCATTTACAACTGTAATATTAACAGTTCCAGAGTTACAAAATATAGTTCTTTTTCTTATCACGTGGTCAGCCAATTAAATGGCTGAATCATTTAAGAACAGAGGAGGTAGAGATGTAAAATTAACTAATCAAAATTATCTCCTCTGAGAGAAATGAATTTAATTATACAGCCAGACCCTGTGGTGAATGAAGTATGCTGATAAGCATACGAGGTGTGACTACTAAAAAGACAGAAGATGACTTCCAACACTGTTTCCAACAATGGAAAATTCGCATGGAGCGTTGTAGGGATAGAGAAGGACTGTATACTGAAGAAGACAATAAGCGATTATGTATAAAGTAAACATAATATTTTTTACAACGTCAGTCTCGTTATTTAATGGCCACACCTCGTAAATCAGAAAACCAAGAACATCAATACTTGTAGAAATTTATATTAGTTTATATAATAAATTTAAATGTTGTTTAAGTCATTAGCCAAAAGGCTGATTTGAACCTTTAGAGACTTTACTAAGTAAAACGAGGAGTGGGGTGGTTTAAAATTGCCTTCCTCACCGAGTGGACAAGTAACCTATGCTTATCAGCATGCCAGGCCCTCTGAAAAGCACCTAATTTTCACCCTGAAAATAACACCTTTACTTCATTCACCACAGTGTCTGGCTGTATAATGAAATTCATTACCCTCAGAGAAGATAATTCTGACTAGTGTCATGTAATTGGCTGACCAAATGATAAGAAACATAACTATTTTTTGTAACCCTGGAACTAGCAGATCGAGTGCAAATAACACTCCACCTACCTGCTATGAGCATGAAATTTAAATATTTAAAACATAAAATTTTAAATATCATAAGATGATCCTACCTTCAGGCTGAAGGGCTGGTTGTGAATAAACTTCGTTGTGATGGCCAACTTCAGGACCGGAGCACTTGTGATAATACTGTAATCATAAAAAAATAAACCAATTAAATTTAAAGCGACAGATTTTTTCGGAATATAAATTGACTAAAAATAACAAGAAAAGGTTCATATTTTCATATTTATTTAGTAAATGATTAGGTTTTTGCGAATAAGTAATTTTACGTTAAATACTATCACGAATATTCTGGCTGGCTCATAAAGTTTTAAGTAATGGTTTATCTGAAGATTTGAAAGCACCTGAATTTGCTAGAAGTAAGATGGAATAAGAAGTAACTTTATTGAATGAATTGAAGCAGCTAAAGAAACAGTTTAAGAAGACGTAGATATAGAAATAAAAGTAAAATTGTTGTACCACATTCAAATACTAAAACGTTGAAATTTACAGATGAATAGCGGATGCTGTTTGAGGACAAAGATGAGGAAAGTGGGGTCGATTTTCCGTTCATCTCACATTGGGCGCTACCCTGCATCCTTCTGCGCTGGAAATTTCCCTTCGTTTTCTTCCCTATATATATATATAAATTGCTATCCTTCAAGTCGTCTTTTTAGACTTTGAATTGTAATTAACATTTGGTTCTCCCATTACGGTAATTAAAGTGCCATTCCATAACGTCACTGACTGCCGGGACTAGCTGTAGCAAGTCTGGTGTGGAGCTAGAGTTTAAAGCAACGAAGAGACCCCCAGCTGCCACCTTATCTTATCGCTTCGTACCCTACCCACTCATACTCCCTTTACCAGAATCCTAACCCTCTTTTAACATCACCTCCTACCAAATTTATATCACCCTCTCTCTAATGTCAGCGCCCGCGGCTGAATGTCGATTTTGTAAAAGAGGAAAACAAAGGTTGATTATATACATGGCTTCTCATGTTCAAATAGGTCAACAGAAAATTTTAATTAATGACATAACTACATAATTCTTCTTCAATAATGCTTCACTAGCAATCGATTGATTACGGAATAAGTCAACCAAAAATTTTAGAATGGAAAGATTCACTTCTTTGGACTTTACACATATAATTATTGCAATTAACAATTCATCGTAACCTTTTTTACTTTCTATAGCCTATATGGATATATAGGATAAAAGTCTGCCCATAACAGACAGGTGGAGTGTCAAATTATTTACACTCAATCTGTTCGTTGCAGGGCTAAAATAAATAGTTCTGTTTCTTATCAAATAGTCAGCCAATTAAATGACTGAATCATTTAAGAACAGAAGAGGTAGAGGTGTAAAAGACACGAATCAGAGTTATCTCCTCTGAAAGTAATGGATTTCATTATACAGCCAGACCCTGTGGTGAATGAAGTGAAAGTGTCATTTGCAGAGTGGAAAATATGTGCTTTTCAGAGGGCCCGGCATGCTGATAAGCGTACTTTTACACTCAGTGAGGAAGGCAATGGTAAACCACCTCACTCCTCGTTTTACTTAGTAAAACCTCTAGAGGTTCAAACCAGCCTTTCGGCTGTTGACCTAAACAACAACAGGATAAAAGTATTGTTTTCATATCGATTTTTCTAAATCGAGTTTTCACCGGATCTACACGTTTCAGACTCCCTGAACCCAAAAAACATGTTTTTAGCTATTGGTCTGTGTGTGTGTGAACAAAATATCTCAAGAACGGAACATCGCACGAACTTGAAACTTGAAACTTAAGTTAAATATTACTACCGGACCCGACATGAACATTTTCATCAGATCGGTCAACCGGAAATAGTAGTTTATTCGTGTAGTTTTTCACGTTTTTGCGATTTCCTCAAAAACGTTTCCTAGGATGTTTTTTTAAATTTCCTCATTTACTCAATTTTATTATGTTCTACAAGATAGGGTACGCGCCATGTCTAGTGAAATTCTTGGAAAGGCTGTTCTCTCGTAAAAAAATGCTTTTTTAAGATCGCGGCTTTAACATGCATTTTAGCGCAAAAATGTTTGTAATGAAAGCTGCAGAGAATCAAAAAAACCTACAACTTTTATTGCAAACATTTTTTTGTGTATCACTTAGTTAAGCAGTAATTAGTGATGTAGTTACGACAAAAGTGTACATAATAAAATTTGTAGGACATTAAAGGATCTACAACTTTTAATTAGAGAATTTTCTCTAAAGAGCCTAGTTTAGCGTGAAAGAGTGATTTTCCGTATTTTTAAGCCAAACTGAGGTTGATTTTCATTTTGCGTCTTTCACTCATAATTAAAATAAGGTTATGTTATTCGGAGTTAGTGTTTTTGTTTATTTATAATGTTTTTTTACTAATGTTAGGTTATATTGTTCATTATTTGAATTGGCAAGAGAGAGTTGTGTGAGTGTTTAACACCAGATTTTTGAATTTAATATGACTAAAATTTTCACAGAAGTTTTTTCAACAATCGATGGTTATTGGACTTCGTGCTGATCAGCATATCGAGATGTCGTTTCCAACTGACTTGAAAAAATAAATTTGTGAACCGGAAGAAAAAAATATATTATTATTATTATTAAAAGTGGATTCCAAACCAGAATCAGATGCTCAAGATGTTTTGTTTAATTCTTCTTATTCTTCTCTTCACCACATAGGACAACTTGTTCCGGCTTAAAAATGTCTTATTTAGTTTATTAGAAAGCTGCAAATGAAATAAATTATTCGCAGCGTTGTAGAAGTCTTTCCAAGCTTCTTTTTCCTTATGACTGTATTTCAGACAACATTTTGGAGTTATATCTTCCTGTTTTTACGAAGATCTTCCACCCATTATATTGTGATAATAGCAGATACTTTCAATTACAATTGAAGAGGTTTTATCAAAAACAACTAAAGTCCAAAAATGAAAATTTTTCTGGAGGATTAAAAAAAGTCCTCCAGTCTGTTTTTATTGTTTTACACACATTACACTGTAGTAACATTATTCTGCATATATTTTGAGAAAAGAAACGTCATTATTAACATCTATTAAAAGCCAATAGTATGTTATGTAATAAAATTTAATTAAAACCGGATTAAGTTTGTTTTTGACAAAAAGTTTACCAGCTGTATTTTTGTACTTTTTAAAGTAAAGTCAATTTATAACAAAAAAATGGTAAAAAACAAAAAAATCATTTCGATTTCTATCACTTTCAGGTGATTCCATTTTATACGGTAGTTAAAAAACCAAGTAAAGAATACACTTTTTTGAAATGTATATTAATTTTGATTAAAAACAACCTTAGTCCAAGGACTATGGCAATTTATGTATAAAACAAGATGGACTATAGTTGTTTTTGCAAACTTAGCTAATTTTTAACACATTGTATTAATGTAACTATGGATGTTTTTGCTATAATGATTAATACACATAATGAAGACCTTCTGTGTTATTGTTAATGTACAAAATAATCAAACGTAAAAGTAATGCATTAATCATTTTGTGAAAAATACCAAGGTAAGTTATATAATATTCCTTCCCTGCTCAGAGTCATAATTTTCTTTGTAGGTAAGGTAGGACATTTTACCTGATAAATTGATTAATATATTAATTTTTATTTAATTTAATTCCTGTTTAAACGATATTTTTAAGCTACAATAACAAATATGTATTAGTTATACAGCTGACTTTCGGAGATGAAGGTTCCTGGTTCAAATCCTAGTAAAGGTAGTTACTTTTATACAGATTTGAATACTAGATAGCGGTTGCCGGTGTACTTTGATGGTTGGGGTTCAATTGATCATACTCTCTCAGGAGTGGTCGACCTGAGTCTGTGCAAGACTACACCTCATTTACACGTCATACACATCATCCTCATCTCATTGGGTCATGGGGTTGCTTATTGTTCTGAATTGAACAGATTGCAACGTACACATATTAGGAATTTAAAAAAAAAACCTTATACATATGTGAGGATATTAGAAAAATGTTTTATTAATACGTTGTAATATTATTGTTGAATAAAAATAAACAAATCATAACAATTATTATAATTATTCGGAATCGCGAAATGTTTAATATTTTTAACAACATTGGAGCTTACACAAATAATTTTTTAATTATTATTGATTATTTTCAGTTAAGTAAAAATTTAAAACATTATACATCACATTTTATTTCTTTATAGAATAAACATATATAAAAAAACTGTCATCATACAATGTAACATTACATGAATAAATAATGCACTGGAAAATCCATTAAAACTTTGTATATTGGCATTTGTATTTATGTCATAAAATGATTATTATTAATGTATAGCAGAAGGTATTCTATATGATACAAAGTAGATATCAACACGTATATGGAACTTGGCACGTACCGTACCTAACTTTATGATATTTGTATTAATATCAAACGACCACTGACAGGGATATATGATGAACTAACACCAAAATTTATAGTTATTATGTATGTATGTGGAAAACAAAATTTGAGTTTTTTAATGTAAAAAAAACAAAAATCTGGTGTAAAACACTCACACGACTTTCTCTTGCCTATGCAAATAATTACCAATATAACCTAACATTAGTAATAAAACATTAGAAACAAACAAAAAAATAACCGCAAAAAACATAATCTTATTTTAATCATAAGTGAAAGACGCAAAATGAAAATCAATCTCAGTTTGGCTTAAAAATACGGAAAATCACTCTTTCACACTAAACTAGGCTCTGTAGAAAAAAATGCTTAAAGTAAAAGTTGTAGATCTTTTAATTTCCTATAAATTTTATTACACATATTTTTTGTCGTGAAATGCATACTAAGGCTGAAATCTTAAATAATCAATTTGTTTACAGATTTTTATGACAAAAAACAGAAAATCACTTATTACCGCTAAACTAATCGTTACACAAAACAAATATTTAATTAAAAGTTGTAGGATTTTAAATTGTCTACAACTTTTATTATATACATTTTTGCGCTAAAATGCATGTTAAAGCCGCAATCTTAAAAAAACAATGTTTTTGCGCGAAAACAGACTCCCCAAGAATTTCAGCAAAATGGCGCCTATCATATCTTGTATAGCATAAAAAAAATTAAGTAAATGAGGCGATTTAAAAAAAAATCGTAGGAGCCGTTTTTGAGAAAATCGCAAAAAGGGAAAAATGACACGAATAAACTACTACTTCCAACTGACCGATTTTGATGAAAATGTTCGTGTTGGGTCCTTTATTAGTACCTAACTTAAGTTTCAAGGTTCAAGTTCGTACGATGTTCCGTTCTTGAGATATTCTGTTCACACACAGATCAATCGCTCAAAACATGTTTTTTGGGTTCAGGAGGTCTGAAAACGAGTAGATCTGGTGAAAACTCGATTTCGAAAAATCGACATGGAAACAATACTTTCCTTCCTCCTATACGTTCAAATAGGCAAGAAAGTAAAAGTATAATTTTGTAACATATTTCGGGTCGGTTAGGCCGCTCATCATTTCTTTCATTTTAGTTAATCATGCCTCCAGCTGATAAAATATTAAATTCATTAAAAAATATAAAAAGTTAGACCATCACACTCATAAACAACATGGATGCATCTTTTGTATAATATATTGATTAAACACTCTTTTTTATTACTATTTTATTATAGCATTTATTATTAAATTATTTTTATATCATTATTTTATTATTATTCACAATTTTATTATTTATGAGGAAATAATAAACAATCTTACATGGCTCTAAAATCACATTTAAAAAAGTTATTAATACGAGTACTATTACACAATCAAAGAACAGATCTTTATCACTTTACTTTATTAAATCTACAGAACTGTGCAGCTTTGCATAACCAGTAAATATATTTGCAGCTTGTTTTACATTGCTTTTCTATTTTTGGGAGGAGACCAATCATTAGCAAGACCCTCGTATTTAAATGACAAGAAATTGATAAAATTGGTGTTTAACCCTTCATAGGTTTCTTTAGTAAGTATACTTACCACTGGATATAAGGTAGATTGTTTTTAAAGAATAAGCTATGCAGTTGAAACCTATTGGCATTTTATGGTTTTATAGATGTTCTCTGGCAAGTAGGTTATCCACATTTTGAAATAAGTGCGCAGCGACAATTTGCTTCAAGAGTTACACGAATGTAGTAAGGATTCATACCATCGTACGCAACCGTGTTGTTTTGTTGTTACTTTTGTACGGTGTTTAGAAAATTCGAGTTTTTTACGGGAAAGCAAGCATTCATGATAATATAAAGTTAAGATAGGTTATTCTACACATTTTTCTGTTATATAGGACTACATGTTGTTTTAATAAGCATTCTTACCACTAAACATTATGTGATTCCTATTTCAATAAACGTTACTTGGTAAGTATATTTACCAGTGCTTAACATAAAGAAAAGAAATATCTTACGATTCTTGCACTAGAAATACATTATTCAAGTCCCTATAAAACAAAATTTAACATTTTACAACATGTATATTTTTCCCCGTAGTACTGCCCTATAAAGATTTTATTAGGAGCAGAAGTCTCTTGACCTGAATAACAACACCTCTAGTACTAAATGGAGACTGCACAACTGGGTACTTTTCTCCTGAAATTAAAATTCCTCACTGCCCAATAAATTAAATATAATATACGGATTGTTCAGCTTATTACACAGTACCGTAATAAAAATTAAAAAACAAAATTAATAATTAAAATTTTAATATGTTTACTATAAAGAAAAAGTTACTTGACTTAAAATTAAGCCCAAATCTCTGCTCCACTTTTTAGTACAGTCTGTAAAAAGAAACTTACGAGTGTAGGAATAAATCATAATGTATCCTACTAGGTTTCAGACTGTCATCAAGTAAAATTTAATCAATATACCAACAAATAGCAAATTAACTACTACAAACATTTTTACTTGAAAATTACACTTTCAGTTGTATATTTTTGTTGTACCGTGGTAAATAAATTCCATATTAAATAAATAAATTACTGAATTTGGTAATTTTGTTAAGTAACAAATTAATGAGTTAACATGAAATAATAATAATATAATTTGTTTTTTATAAAAAGAATGTCTTTTGACAACAATCACTTTTAAGATAAGAGTTTTCCGCTTTGTAAGTGTTTATTTGAAAATTATAGTAAAGATAAGGAAGGCGGCGCAGAAAAAGGGTACAATAAAAATTAGGGGGACGGAAATTGGCCGCAATTGTGAAAGCAACAGCTTGGGTACTTTACCTCTGTAGAGCTTTCATCCATTTTCGTATCACCAGATTTCCTTCTTCTTAGAAAATAAGAGAATTCTTCTTTAGCCACCCGTATTTTCACTCGTTTCTTGATGTGGCAAACAGTAGAAATAGTAATGCCTGACTTCTTTTTCACCCTACTTCAAAACCGCTCAACGAAGGAAATTCTTTTATCTTTGATAAAATATATATATACACCCTAACCTTCTAAAAAAAAGATCCCTTTTACAACCCCAGGTTTCGTTTTCTCTAAATGTTTGCTTTTTCTTTTTTTCTTATTTATATTTCCTTTATAAATTACAACAACTTTATAATTCATTTAAAGCTTAAGGTAATTCCTTCATTTTTATTATGTTGTAAAAAAACCACCGTAAGCTATTTAGGCTAAAGAAGATAGTCCTTTTTAAATATAATGAATTTTTATTAATGTTTATTATATTTATCCATCTTTAAAAGTTGCTCATTTTAATTAACTTGAATAGTAAGACATCTGTGTAATAATGTTTTCTAGTATTCCTGTAAGATTAAAATAATAATAATACTTATTACTGTTTGCCTAAGGTGACCTTATTTTCAAAACCTTCGTTCGGGATTAGCGAATAGAAAACACTGAGATAGTACTTAAGAAGTGATAACATTATAGAATCACTTTACAAATAAATTTTGGGATGATTTTTTCTACTTCTTCTTGTTGTTGTTCTTCTTCTTCTTTCTTCCAACCAAGGATTAGGTCGCAGCCTGTTCCAAACTCGCAAACTATATCATCTATCTTCATCTTATCCTATCTCTAGTAATAAATTTTTAGTTTAATGTTTTTAGACGAGTTTTATATAAAATTTAAATAACTAGGTATTGTAATCCAAGAGAATTGCAAAAAGATAAAGATAGTTAAGTAAAACAGAGGAAATGGAAAGCGAATATCAACCGACAAAAATTTCACAGTTAAAAATTGATATTGGGAAACTGTAAATATTAAGACTCCACAATAAAGTTATTTAAAAAAAGAATTTCATGGTTTTTATTATTTTTACTTTCTCTTGCCTACATGAATATATAGGAAGAAAAGTATTGTTTTCATATCAATTTTTTGAAATCGAGTTTTCACCGGATCTACACGTTTTCAGACCCCCTGGCCCCAAAAAACATGTTGTTAGCGATTAGTCTATGTGCGTGTGTGTGTTTGCGTGTGAACAGAATATCTCAACAACGGAACATCGAACGAAGTTGAAACTTTAAACTTGTTAGATACCACTAGAGGGCCCAACACGAACATTTTCATCAAATTCGGTCAACCGGAAGTAATAGTTTATTCGTGTCATTTTTCAATTTTTTGCGATTTTCTCAAAAAAAAACTCCTTCGATTTTTTTAAAAATCGCCTTAGTTACTAAATTTATTATGCTCTACAAGATAGGGTAGGCGTTATGTCTGCTGATATTCTTGGAGAGGTTGTTTTCTCGTAAAAAAATTGTTTATTTGAGATTCGTCTTTAATATGCATTTTAGTGTAAAAATGTTTAATTTAAAAGTTGTAGAGAATTAAAAATTTTAAAGCATTTTCCTCTACAGAGCCTAGTTTAGCGTGAAAGAGTGATTTTATGAATTTTTAAGCCAAATTGAGGTTAATTTTCATTTTGCGTCTGTCACTCATGATTAAAATTAGGTATATTTTATGAGGTTAGTTTTTTTTGTTGATATTGTTCATTAATTGCATTCTCAAGGGAAAGTCGTGTGAGTGTTTCACACCCGAATTTTATTATTAATAAAAAATTAAAAATTTTGTATAAATAAACTTTCAAAAATTTAACGTTTGCGGTTAGTCCAGTGTTGAAAAGTTATATTTTAAATTCCAAAAAAAAATTAATTACTACTTTTTTGTCCTTTTTAAATAAAATTTGTAAACTTTTAAAAAATCTTTGTCAATTTATTTCTATGGAAAGGGAAGGAATACTGAACATTGTAAGTTACTGAATCAGTATACGGAGCACGAATCATTCTAAGCTTGTTGAAAGGTAGGGTTGTAGAAAATAACGTGGAGGGATACTTTGAGGCTAAAGGTGAGCTTATGACTTTTATTTCATTCTCCCATTGGGAATCAAACTAATAACGCTCATTATTTCCTACAGAAGACGCATCCTAATTTTAGTTTCCTGAATTTTCTTTCTACTTCTCTACAGCTTGAACGTGTCTCAAGTTTTAGAATCTTTCCTACATTTTTTCTTTCTTGTGTAATATGTAACATCGACCCATTTAATAATAAATACAGGTTGTTACTTCGCAATAATTTTTTGCTTGTAATAAAGAAACCTAGCGGTTGCGTGCTACCTTTAAAAGAGTTTTCCATTCAAAGTTTTGTATGTACGTCACGTTCTGTTTTCGAAAAATTTTGAAACATTTGTTAATTCACATTATGTGAATCGGTCATTTATGGAAGCCCATAAGTCAAAACACTAACTTTTGGATAAATTAAAATCCTTGTAATTTATTATGTTTCAATTAAAAACATTTAAAAAAATATGAATTGTTCAGAGGGCTGTCCCCTTTAATATAAAATATATTTTTGGCTTTTTAAAGGCAAGCCACTTGTTAAAAAAAATTGAAAATTTAGACTTAAGACGTTGCTGAAATAAATTGGAGTAAAATGTTACGTTGTTTTGACCAGAAAAAATATCCTGTATAATAGTATTCATTTATCTATTTATTTCACTGTTTTACATTATGCTTAAAATAGCTGTCTGCAATAATAAAAATTGAAATTCTTAACCTTAAGATAGAAAAATGTTGATTTTCAGGGCTATTCACGATCTCCAATTGTTGGCATAAACAGTAGTTATACACCTTAAAAAGATTTTTGCATTTTTGGTCTGAAAACGTGTAGATCCAGTGAAAACTCGATTTCAAAAAATCGACATGAAAACAATACTTTCCTTCCTATATATTTACATAGGCAAAAGAAAGTAAAAATACATTGGATTCGGAAATAATATCTCAAATGACATTTGTATGTGTAAGGTCAAACTAAAAGTTTTAAAGAAGCAGACATTACGGCGAAAATGTTAAACAGAGGAATTATAAATATTACTTATGATTATAGAGAGATAGAAGAAATTACTGTAGAGGAAAAATTTAAATAAGGAGAACAGAAAATACTTATTTCATACCTTTAATTTTGTGAATTACTGTACTAAATTATAGTATTCTCAGAGATAACTAAAAGGTACAAACGTAGTGGCTGTTTAAACGCATTACTGATTAGTTCCCTTCAATACAGAAAGCATGGCATAGTATCTTTTATCTGTCTCTTTTGATTATTACTACTGCCTCTTCAACAGTATGTACGTCAAAGGAGAATTTGAATTTTACCTTTTATATATTTCTATCTTTGTCATAGCCTGTATTATTTCATATCTCTATTGCTTTCTACACGGAAGGATGACTGTCTGCTTCGTTGGTTGCTTCCCAGATGACGTCATGTTGCTCATAGATGTGAAATTCATGGCTTCACCACATACACTAATATCTTTTGGTATGCTTTTTGTTATTTCCCTTCCGATTCTCTCGTTCTACTGTAAGGGAGGAAGATGAAAATTGGCTTCAAAAGGGATGAAAGGTATTGTTTTATCTTATGCCTTTAAAGTACGATGCACAGAGAATTTTAAACTGCCTGTTAGCGCGATTCTATCGTTTAGAATTTATCGTTATTTTCCATTTTAAATATTAATAAACATTAAATTTGTATTTAAAAACCAATTATGAAAGAAACGCCGATTTAAAAGCTTACTTAATAACCAATTATGACTCATTTGAAATTGACCGAAGATTATAAACATTCGGAATGTATCATACCTAAAGTTAAATATACGAACTTTGACAATAATAATAATAATAATAATAATAATAATAATAATAATAATAATAATAATAACAATAATAATAATAATAAAAACGAAAGTGTTGTGCAGCAGCCAGAGTGGTTTAGAAGAGATCGGAAATTTAAAAATAGGCAACGAAAACATACAAGAAGTTGGGGAATTCTGCCTGCTGTCTAGGGAGTAAAATAACAAAGGATGGTAGAAGTATAAGTGATATCAAAAGTAGAATTACTTAAACTAGAAAAGCCTTTGAAATGAAAAACAGCTTACTGACTACAACAATTAATTTACAGATTAAAAAAAATCTTAAAACACTATGTTTGGAGTGTAGCATTATATGAGAGTGAAACATGGGTGATAGGGGCTGTAGAAAGGAAGAAAATAGAAAATTTTGAAATTTGGCGTTATAAGGAAAATGTTAAAGAATAGGCGGGTGGATAAGATAAGTAATTTACAGGTTCTTAAGCGAGTGGATGAAAAAAGAAGTATATGGAAGCATCTTACCAGAAGAAGGGATGGGCTAGTGGGTCATATCTTAAGACATCTAGGTATTGGTCTATCAATAATGGAGGGTAATATTGAGGGAGTGAATTGTAGGTCGAGGCAAAGGTTAGAATATATAAAGCAAATTACAAAAGAAGTAGGGTGTTACAGGTATGTAAATATGAAACGACTTGCGCAAGATAGCTTGGAGAACTGCATCAATCCAGTCGAGAGACTGATGAAAAAAAAAATAATAATAATTTTAGTTGTAGGTAGATTTGCTAGAGCATTAGTTCTATTGCAATATTACGTAAAAGAAAATACCATGCCTTGTGCACTACATGATGTCCTGCTCATAGAATATATATAATTTTATGTGACAAAGATTTATTACTACAAATTTTTTACAAGAATGAATAGTGTACATAAAATAAATTTAATACAATTTTTATTTATGGAGAGAAATTCTACCAAAACATAATACACAATAATAGATAAGAGTCCTACAACTGGAAAATGTACTCTTGAGAGAAAATGAGATCGAAGAGAAAAGGAGGAGATATGATGAAGGGACAAGGGAAAACCAACGTAACAGTGACAAGTGGTGAGTCTCATGGGAGACTAACATCAACCGGGACGCACACACAGAAAGTTCTCTCCTATTACTCGCTCTCTCTTTCCCCAATGGTGTCCATTGTGTCTCTGTAATAAGAAATATTCACCTGACGGCTTGATACCCAAACTGCCGGTTGTACAATTGGTACATTTCTAGCGATAAGGTATGAACATTAGTATTCCCTTTTGCTATAATGCCTTCCACATTAATAAGTTTACCATATTTTTATAAATCCATAAAAATTAAATACTTTACAGAAAAAATCCTGGAGTCCTGAAAATAAAATTAGTTATTTTACAATTAAAAAAAATCTTTTAAATTTTGTTGTTGTTTAGGTCATCAGCCAAAAGGCTAGTTTCAACCTGTAGAGGTTTTACTCAGTAAATCGAGGAGTGAGATGGTTTACCATTGCCTTCCTCACTGAGTGGAAAAGTAACGCTTATCAGCATGCTGGGCCCTTTGAAAATCACATATTTCCCACTCTGCGAATGACACCTTCACTTCGTTTACCACAGGATCTGGCTGTATAATGAAATTTATTACTTTCAGAAGAGACAAGTCTGATTAGTGTCTTTTGCAACTCTACCTCTTCTGTTCGTAAATGATTCAGTCATTTAATTGGCTGACCATGTGATAAGAAACAGAAATTTTTATCTTAGCCCTGCAACGAACTGATTGCGTTAAATAATTTGCCACTCCACCTGTCTGTTATGGGCATATTATAAATTTTATAAATTCAAATAAACATTTAGCATAAATTTCTCCCCATGACCTGACATAACATCTATTCTGCTATACACCACTTGAAGAATAAATATGGAAATTGGAAAAGTTTACACGTAGTTTTAAGTACCGTGAGGAGATAATACAGAAGAAGACTAGAGAACAGTAAAGGAACAACAGCAGGACAAGAAAATGATGAATGAGAAACTTTTATATCAAATGAATAAAGAGATAGAATTACTTAAAACAATAGAGGCAAAAACTGGAATATTTCAGATATGTTATGCGTGAAAAATTACAATTTACTATATTTAGTAAGAAAAGTACCAGGAGAGAGGAGCGTAGTAAGAGTAAAAATATCTTTGTAAAAAACGTGCGAAATTATTTAGTGTCTCCTCCGTGGAGTTAATCAGAGCAGCAGTGTCCAAAGTAAAAATTGCTGTAATCCCCAACCTCCAATACGAGAAGGCACTAAAGAAGAAGGAAGTTCTGGCATACTAAGATGAAATTCTTATTTAGGGAGTAAGGTAAAATTTAAAAAATCCCTTTTATCGTCTCATGGCTGGTGGTAATTTTTAAAAAAGTTTATTATTGACTTATGGTAAAAACGAGTAGTGATTTTTGATCTACTTTTTAAGAATAATCAAATGACACTACTTGTGTTTCCAAATTCCGAGTTTGATTTCTTGACTCCCGGTTTTGGGCCACTTGCTGTCAAAATCGGAAACTTTAAACCCAATACAGGCCCACGAACGTTTTGTGTAAATTAAGAATCCGAAAACCGTTTGTTGCTATCTCCTGCAGTTTCAGACTTTGATTTCTTGACTTCCGGTTTTGGGTCACTTCTAGTCAAAGCCGAAACTTTAAACCCAATTTAGGCCCACTAACTTTTTGTGAAAATTATGAATCCGGAAACCGTTTGTTGCTATCTCTTGTAGTTTCTGACATTAGGGTTACTTTACTAAGGTAGGGATCATCAACAATTTGTGCAGTGACAAGCTCAGCCTTCTGACGTCACTGGTCACCAGCGATAGCCGACGCACGACACGTACCGTGTCGGTCTATGATGTTTACTAGTCTTAATACGATCTGTAATACTTTACTAGTCTTTAATAATGGTGTGTCGTGCGATTACCGGGTGTTCTAATCGTATAGACAAGAGGTGTTGGGTGTTATAAGTTTTACCGTTTTTCAAAGGCCATTGACACTAGTTTGAAGTGGATAAATGCTTGCAAGCGGGCTGATTCTTTTTCTGTTGATAGTGGTCGCGTGTGTTTAGTATATTTTGAAGAATTGGATTATGTACGCGGTTTAAAGTCCGAGTAGTTACATCTTTCAAAACGTGCCTTAAAGATTAATACAGTTCCCCATTTAAATTTGCCGATTTGTAGTCCCGTTCTAAGCCCGAATGGTAGTGAACGTAAAAATCGAGCAAAAATGATGCGCTTGTAAGGAAGTTCATGACATTTTAATGATCATTCAATTACAACAACGGCAGTTCACAAATCAAAAGGACAGCCGTAGAGAAAAGTAGGCCTCATTTTAATGAATAACCGCCAAATTTGAATGTTACACATTCTAAGGAAACTGATCTCATAAAAAGTGAAAACGCGGAATTAAAGAAAACAAAACAAGTTACCTAGAGAAAAAATTCAGGCCAGAAACAAATAATTATTAAAATTAAAATAGATTTCGTGAGTAAAACATGCCTAAAACTACGCAATGGCCGAGTTTTTGGGGACCAGACTACGTCATAATTCATATTATATCTCACAGCAGCTGCGCGTGACTGCTACCGTCTACTATAGTAACCGTGGGTATGAACGCACAAACGGACAAAGGAAAATTATAGATGACAATTTAAAAAATTTTCCACCAATCATTTTACTCCAATCTGTACTTAGTAAAATTAGAAGTTCAAATTTTTTCGCTGTTGACTTTAACAAGAAAACAAGAACAAAACGACTATTCAATCTCTAAAAACTACGGTTTTCGCTTTTTTTAAAGTATTCCATGCGTTTTCAAAAATAACGAACATAAAAATACGAAGTGAATGCAATAAAAAGAAGGAGAAGAAAAAAGAACAACGAGAGAAATATTAGAAGAATGACAATTTACGTGATGACCATAATAGAAGTAACTTATAGGAAAAGCTAAAATGTTCACGTTTTACTTAATATTTGTCACCGTCACTGATATAGGACAGCTGACATGCGGTGGTGGCCGTCTAGGGCAGTTCACTTTTCAGTATGGTCATTCCTTAGGGAGAAATGAACAAAGTGGATAAAACCCACATCCCTTCTATCTAACGTTAAGTTAAACTGTTTGACTAAATCAACAAACGGACATATGTACATTACATTTATGTAACTTGTCTGTTGATCCCTTTTTGGGATGTTTGCGCTCCTCCTTTAGTCCCTTGTTTTCTCTATTTTAGGTAAAATATTATTCTCAAGATGTATTTTCTGACATTTGCATGAGTGGTGTTTTAAAGATGTAGTAAATTTAGATTGCTTTGACAGTATTAATTGATAAAAGTAAATAACGATTTTTTGGCTTCTGCTAGTTTTATTCTTAAATAAAACTATTCTATCTTTTAATAACAACATTTTTAATCGAATTTTTACAGAAACAAAATGGTTAATACAATTTATTGCAAATTAAATTGTTTGGGGCCAGCCCGTTGGCGTAATGGTTAATGCAACTGGCTTCTACACCGGGGTCCCGGGTCTAATTCCCGGTCAGGTTTGGCATATTTTTATCACTCATTTTCATATAACATCACTCCACCGACTGTATTAGCAGAAATTGTAAACCAGTCAGACGTAACACAACAAAAAAAAATTGTTTGGAATTATTTTATCATTATTATATTTAATATTTTTCCGTAGTTACGTGGTGTACCCAGGAGACTCCGGGCATTCGTCGGTAACACTACATTTCTATAGCATCCAAGTGTATAGTAATACCATCTGTTATGAACAACCATCTAATTACATTATTATTTTCAAAATTTTTAACTTTTAATGACTGTTAGCACCATGACCTCAAAATTCAGTGCGTAAACGACATTTCGTGAAATTTACACAAGATTCCGTAAGAAATGATCTAATCATAGCAACGAATTTGTACGCAACCTGTACCTACCATACCTTCTCAAAAACCCCGCAGACGTCTACGTCGACGATGGAGTAAGGACACATTTTGTAATAAGTAATTTACTATAGCACACACAATATTATGTAATACCTTTACAGAAAATTTTCAGCTGGGGTTCACTGTTGAGTGGCAATCTCCTCTAAGTCTTAAAACGCATTTCATCTTATTTCATTCACTCGTTTTAATGTACAGTTGTGAATTTTCCTAATAAAGTCAAAAAAATGTTATCTTATTTTTCTACCGATCAAGAATTAGGTCCCAGTTTTGGCATCCATCTAGCTATTGGCCTCTCCGAATCACACCTTCCTGTCCGTAACTTTTGGCAAATCTAGAAATCCTACATGGAGACATCTGAAAAATCGGTTCATTATACCATACAATTTAACAGACGGGTGGTGTATCAAATTATTTACACTCAATCTGTTCGTTACTGGGCTAAAATAAATAGTTCTGTTCCTTATCACATGGTCAGCCAATTAAATGACTGAATCATTTAAGAACAGACGAGGTAGTAGTGTAAAAGACACTAATCAAAGTTGTCTCCACTGAAAGTAATGAATTTCATTATACAGCCAGACTCTGTGGTGAATCAAGTGAAGGTGTCATTTGCAGAGTGGAAAATATGTGCTTTTCAGAGGGCCCGGCATGATGATAAGCGTACTTTTCCACTCAGTGAGGAAGGCTACGGTAAACCACCTCACTCTCGTTTTACTTAGTAAAACTTCTACAGGTTCAAACCAGCCTTTCGGCCGACGACCTAAACAACAACATACCATAACTGTCACCAAAAATTTTATTAAAAGTTATTTTTCACAAAATTTGATATTTATTAGAAAATGGACACCCATTGACATTTTTACTCATACGACGGTCAGGTGGTCATAATACAACGCCCAGATGCTATATTATCTAATGCTAGATAATATAGCATCTAGATATCTATCATCCAAATATCTATCATATAGATATTTGGTATCTAACTCTAGATCAAGAATTTTGAGTTTAATTGTACATTATTGTGTAACGTTTTAAATAAGAAATGAACGAAAAATAAATTATCTACACAGAGTGATATTTACTACAGTCATTTGTTCTATTACTTACAATTCAACATGGATTACACAGAATTATAGTAATTTTACTTAGTAGGAAAGATTTAATCTTTGTGTTTTAAGTTAAAACTTTTGAATTGGTGAAAAAAGACGGTTGCAGTTGAGGAAAGCTAGAAGAAAATTGAACTAAATTACAATGTGTAGGTTTGGAGAGTGGACTAAGAAAAAGTAGAAAAAGGAGAAAGGTCGTCGGAAGAAAACGAAGATCACTTAAAGGTGAGTAAATAATTCAGGTCCAGTCTCAAACCTGATTGTCTCAATTTTGAACGCGTCCCTTATCTCATCTCCCCTTTATTGAATAGAACATGTCCATGATGACATAAGCACTCACACCCCTATACACGCGCGCGTGCGTACACACATACCCACATAAACGTATATACTAGAAAACATACTTATATTACTGTTTAAAAATGAACAATTGAGCTTTATACAATGAAATCATTCTTCTTCTACTACATCTCAGTCCATATTTTTACTTTCTCTTGCCTATATGAATATATAGGAAGGAAGGTATTGTTTTCATGTCAATTTTTCGATATCGAGTTTTCACCGGATCTACACGCTTGCAGACCCTCTGAACCCAAAAACATGTTTTTAGCGATTGGTCTGTGTGTGTGTGTGTGTGTGTGTGTGTGTGTGTGTGTGTGTGTGTGTGTGTGTGTGTGTGTGTGTGTATGTCTGTGTGTGACCAAAATATCTCAAGAACAAAAAATCATACGAAGTTGAAACTTAAAACTTAAGTTAGGTACCACTAGAGGACCCAACACGAACATTTTCATCAAAATTGGTCCACCGGAAGTAGTTGTTTAATCTAATTCGTGTAATTTTTAACTGTTTTGCGATTTCTCAAAAACAGCTTTTACGTTTTTTTTAAAAATCAAGTCATGAACAACATTTTTTGTTCTCTACGTGATAAGGTAGGCGCCATGTCTGGTGAAATTCTTGGGAACGCTGTGGTCTCGTAGAAAAAAATTGTTTTTTTAATTGTTTTGTTACGGCCTTAATGCATTTTAGGGAAAAAAATGTATAAGATTAAAGTTTTCGAAAATTTAAAAACCGACAACTTCTGCTCCAAACATTTTTTTATAACACTTAGTTTAGCCGTAATTAGTGAATTTCTGTTTTTTCATGAAAATCTGTAAAATATTAAACTTTTTAATACTCCGGCTATAGTATGTATTTTATGTCAAAAGTATATATAATCAAAAAATGATAGGGAAATTAAAAGATCTACAACTTTTATTTTAAGAATTTTTCTCTTCAGACCCTAGTTTAGCGTCAAAGATTATTGAGATGAACTAAGGTTGGTTTTCATTTTGCATTATTCACTCATAATTAAAATAAGGTTATGTTTCTTGAGGTTAGTTTTTTGTCTATTTCTAATATTTTATTACTAATGTTAGGTTATATTGTTCATTATTTGCATTGGCAATAGAAAGTTGTGTGAATGTTTCACACCAGATTTTTCTTATATCTTAAACATTTCATAACAAAAAAAAGTTATCTCGCTATCAAATTATAAATTTATAGATTGGCTTGCAAAGTTTCAGTACAGTACATGCAATGGGTTTTGAAAAAAGTCAGTTTTGAAAATAAGTAGGTTCCATTTTAATACGTGTCTAAGTACTAATAACGGTTGCTAAATCTACTCCCTCATAGACCTAAAAGAAACTGAACATTAAAACTGGTAAAATCAGATTTTTGACCTAAGGTAATTACGGGATTAATATCAATGTTATAAGTTACATTAAGTTGATTCGATAGTTACTTCTGAGTTATTTATTGATAAGATAAATAAAATCATTTTAAGTTTTAATTAAGAATCTAATTTTATAAGATATTGTGCATGTAATTAATCATTCTTTTGTGAATATTTTTTTAATGTAATATAATATATAAATATTTGTTTTATCTTTTGTTTATATTACAGTTTGTGCTATATAAAATGAAATTCTGTGCATAAAACCATTTGAAAACTCAATTTTTTCATTACTTAAATTTAAATTTAATTATAGGTAATTATATATATATTTTTATGACAATCTTACAATATATTTTACATAACGTTTTTATCAACAATAAGTTTTTATTATATTAACGATAATAATTTTTATTACACCGTTTTTATTAATAAATTAATTTCTCGGCTTTGTCAAGAAAACTAAACAAAAAAATTTATTTTCAAAGTACATGAAGACGTAATTAATCGGATATAGTAAATTGAAATTATAACTGTTTAATGACCGTCAGAAATTAAATTAAAATACTAAAAAGTATGTAATTTTACATTTACACAACAGTATATTTACTAAAATCTTATTTTGTAATCGTATTTAATTACCGTTAATATGCAAGATTTATGATAACAGTAAAACCAAAGTAAATCTATAAATCTATAAAATTTTATACACAATAAATGCGAAGCAATAAAAACAATTTATTTTCATCTAATAAAATTTTATTGGTAGCGTTATTTTATTAATTATATATTATCAAAAGTTCATAAAATATAGTTGTTACAAATAACCATTACTACTTTAGATAAAAAAAACTTATGAGTACTTAAAACATATAAATACAAGGTAAGAATCTTAGTTTCAGTTCTTTCAATACAGTAGCAGGAAATTAAGGAATAATTTCTGAAATACTAGTTTCAAAATCGCGAAAATGATGTGTTTAACTAAAAAAGTTCTTATTTTCTTTGTGCTTAATTCGTTTTTAAGTTATTGTTTAGCGGAAATAGTAGATATAGCTACTACTCCAAAAATTGATACAACTACAACTTCAGTATCGAAACATATTGTTAGCGGTTCAGAGGGTGAGGATACAGTGGGGAGATCAATCCCATTTCGTTCGATTGTTGGTACAGCGTTAAATGTCAAATCAGATTTTAGACCAAAGGTAATTACAGTATAAATACCATTGTTATAATTTAAAGTGACCAAATAGTTCATGTGTTAGCATTGTTAAAAATTATAATTATAATTGCATTTTTACTTTCTCTTGCCTATGTGATTAAGTTGTTTTTTAGGTCAACAGCGGAAAGAACCAATGAGTGAGTTAGTTTACTATTGCCTTCCTCACTGAGTTGAAAATGTATGCTTATCAGCATGGGAGGCCCTTCGAAAAGCATCCACTTTCCACCCCGAAAATGACACCTTCGCTTCATTTACCACAGGATCTGGCTGCATAGTGAAATTCATTACTCTCAGTAAAGATAACGCTGAATACTGTCTTTTACACCTCTACCTCTTCTCTTCTTAAATAATTCAGTCATATAATTGGCTGAATAACTGATCAAAACAGAACTATTTTTTGTAGCTCTGGAAACAATAGGTCGAGTGTAATTAATTTAACACACCACATGCCGGTTATGGGCATCTATATGAATATATAGGAAGGAAAGTATTGTTTTCAAGTCGATTTATCGATATCAAGTTTTCACCGGATATACACGTTTTCAGACCCCCTGAACCTCAAAATCATATTTTTAACGATTGGTCTGTGTGTGAACAGAATATCTCGAGAACGGAACATCTTACAAAGTTGAAACTTGAAACTTAATAGATAGTAGCTACCACTAGAGGATCCAACAGGAACGTTTTCATCAAAATCGGTCAACCGGAAGTAGTAGTTTATTCGTGTCATTTTTCAGTGTTTTGCGATTTTCTCAATAACGGCTTTTATGATTTTTTTTAAAAATCGCCTCGTTTCCTACATTTTTTATGCTCTACAAGATAGAGTGGGTACTATGTCTGTTGAAATTCTTGGGGAGGCTGTGCGCTCGAAGAAAAAAAATGGTTTTTTAAGATTGCGGCTTTAATATTAATTTTAGCGCAAAAATGTACGTAATAAAATTTGTAGAGAATTTAAAAACCTACAAATTTTAATTCGAATATTTCTTTGTATAACACTTAGTTTAGCGGTATTAGTGGTTTTCTGTTTTCTTTTTCATGAAAACCTGAATAAATCGAGTTTTTATAGATTTCAGGCTTAGTATGCATTTAACTTAAAAAAGATCTTTAACTTTTATTAAGAGCATTTTTCTCTACAGAGCCTAGTTTAGCGTGAAAGAGTGTTTTTACGTCTATTATTAAGCCAAACTGAGTTTGGTTTTTATTTTTCATCATTCACTCATAATTAAAATAAGGTTTTGTTTTTTGAGGTTAGTTTTGTGTTTATTTCCAATATATTATTACTAATGTTAAGTTATATCGGTTATTATTTTCTTTGACTAGAGATGGCCGTGTGAGTGTTTCACACCAGAGTTTTTTTAAATGATATGAACTAACTTGGACATTTAACGAGTACGGTTGGCATTGAACAACAACAATGGATTCTGAATACAATAAACCTCCGCAAGCTCGGCATGTTCGGGGATGTGCGGTGACGGATTACCGAGCACGTACGAAAATAGCGAAAAACCGGTTTTTTACACCAATAAAGATAACGTGTGGTTTCTCGTAATTTGGCTTAAGTGTTTAAGTGTGTGCCCAGCTAAGAAATATGTGTAGCCTACTGAAGGTGTAAAAAAAATAAAAAATTGTAAAGAAGATGAAAGATACATAAAATTTTAATTTGAACACACAATAAAAACATTTTGTTGCTTAGAAAAACATTTATAAAAGTAGGCCTCTTTAACTACTGATTATATTGTTAAATGCTGAATTATTTGAAAGTGCTGAACCATCGGTTGCCGGATTAGCGGGGGTTTACAGTATTATAAAAATGTTCCATGTTTTAACTGGGAATCAAACTGGAAAACGAAACTATCATAGGCCCACGGAGGAGTCTTCAAAAATTTTAAATGGTGGAAAAATTTGTTTTCAGTTCTTCCTATAAAGTAAATAAACAAAGTGACGGCTAACCAGTGGGAAAAAAGTAGCCATATTTGTGTAAAATATTTAAAATTATAGTTCTAATATTAACACGACTACAATTTAATTAAATTTATAAAAATATATATTTTTCTAGCTACCTTCATCGTCCAGTGATTATCACGCTAGCCAACAAAGTGTAATGTCACGGGTTCGATTCTCGACTGGAGTCTAAAAATGTTAACAAGCTAAAATTCACACTAACAGTACCTAAACCCACTCTAGTCACTTATGACCATGTGACTTTAAAGTAAACTAAAAATAAAACAACACAATTTATCTGTTACAGTGTGCATTTATTGATGTTGATTGTAACACAAGGACTATGGACTGTTTTATGTTGATGTGCTACGAAAAGAAAAAGCGTGAGTAGTTATTTTACAGTTAACACTTAAATTGTTTTTTTGGCATTGTATTTATATTTTTCTTTATAAAGTAGGTAAACAGAATATTCTTTACAGTTCACTTTCTACTTGAATTTAACCTAAAAGGTTCTTATTAGCTTTTACTCAGAAAACCAAAATCTGATCATAAAATACATTAACTTCGTTCTTTATTATTTTTTTTAAATAACATTATTTGCAATCAGTTTTTTAAAAATAAACTATAAACAAATCTTTTGAGTTTAAAAATCAGAAGTTGAGGCCTCATTACCCTGAGTACCTCTCATTATATCAATTATTCATATGTTAAAAGAGAAAATTACTACGTACAATGATATTTACATTTTACAATATGGAACACTTTTCCCTATAATTTTATGTACATTTAAACTCTTTCAGACAAGTCCAAAACATGGTAATGTTTCAGATGCCTAATTTTTTCTGTATTGTTTAGAAGATTTATGGCTAATTCGTTTTCGTGACTTTCAAGTCTTGCCTGATATTTTCTATTAAAACGCCTGACCTCGTCCATTACATCAGGAAGGTTACAATAATTTTGTATTTCTGCATTCCTTACAAACCATAGTGCACTTGTTTATAGCCCGAAATTTGTTCATTATAGATGAAATTTCTTTCAAATTTAATTTTTTGCAATCAGTTTATTTTAAATGTATATATAATTTTTAAACAACGATAAAAGTCTGAATAACAACGTTCTTAAAATGAAAATCTAAAACACAATCAGTATTGTGTTTCAGAAAAAGACTAAAAAGACAAAACTAAAATTCACTCTCAACTGTGGATTAATATCTTTAAACATAAAGTTGTTGAAGCTGAATATAACGATGACCATGATGGTGATTATGAGATGACGATGATTGGCAGTAGAAATAGAAAAAATTAAATGATTTAAATAATTAACAAAAATCATTAAGGTAAGTCCAATGTTTGAAACGTATCAGTCTGTGGACATCTTCGCTGTTGTTGAGGTTGAAAGCATTTTGTTGCTATTTTAAATTTTTAAAGGTGAGATTTTATATTTATTTATTCTGTGTGAGAAGTTAACTTGAATAGAATTAAATTACGCAAGGAAAGAAAGTATTTTGATTTCATTTACCTTATTATTAATTTTTTCTAATTGATAAATATTAATTTTTTGTTTATCATAAGGCGTTTCGTTGGAATTCAAAAATACTACACATACGAGTAATTGTTATTGGTATTACCTATTAGTTATTAATTTGTTTACGTTTTTGTACTTAATCTTTGATTTATCGTTTAAAGACATATAGTTTAAAGAAGTTTTGCTATTTATTTTCTTGTAATTTTTTTCCAAGAAATTTAACAATAACATTTGAATGGTTTTACTGTATTACGTAGTTTTAAAATAAATAAAATCAAAATAATAATAATTTGTTTTTATTTTATTTAGTTTTGAAAAGTAAACAATCTACCGAAAGAAAAGGATCTGGAAGCAGCAAGTACAACCCAAATGTACTAAAATAAGAAGAACCACATGTGACGTATCATCATGGATAAGTTAGTAAAAAATAGAAAATATTAGAAATTGTAATTATTAATGTATTTGATAGAAAATATTAAAAATTTTACTTAATAAAGTTTATTTAGTAACAAATAACAATAATTTTTCTTTATTTTTTTTTTTTATAAATAAAACGGAATATATAAATTTATTTCAATAATTTTACTGTTCTTTTTCCAATAGCCGTGTGTAACAACAAACAGACAAAAATAACACACAGTTAGGTTATTTTGTTGTCTACATTAACAATCTTCTTGTTTTAAGTATCAAGTATTGTGTTATTTATATTTTAAATGAGAGATGCGCTTTCGCAATTCAATATTTCAAATGTACAGTAGGCCTATTTCATAACTTTTCAATTTTCTGAT
Source organism: Catonia carolina (assembly GCA_035578175.1). NCBI lineage: Eukaryota > Metazoa > Arthropoda > Insecta > Hemiptera > Achilidae > Catonia > Catonia carolina. Next base: position 45,317,210 of record JAQMRL010000004.1, read on the forward strand.
CTACACAAATATTACGAAGAAATATCGTCTGTCTGTCTGTTTGTTTGTTTATACACCCCAGAACCTACATTTTTAATGTACACGCTGTTGTATAACAATAAAATAACATCTCACTAAGAACTAATACTTAAAAAAATTACAACCTAATTGTGTAATAAACATATTTTATGACATAAAAAGGGCTACATAAAATAGTTTTGTTTCTTATTACATGGCCAGCCAATTATATAATTGAAGCATTTATGAAAATTAAAGGTAGAGGTGTACAAGACACCAGTCAGAGTTATCTTCTCTGAAAAAAATGAATTTCACTAGTCAGTCAGACCCTGTGGTGAATGAAGTAAAAGTGCCATTTGCAGGGTGAAAAATAGATGCTTTTCAGAAGGCCGGGTATGCTGATAAGTATATTTTTTCACTCAGTGAGGAAGGCGTAGGTAAACAAATTCACTCTTAGTTTTACTTAAAAAAGCCTCTAAAGATTTAAATCAGCCTTTTGGCTTATGACCAGAGCAACAACGTAAAAAATGGCTCATGGTTGGTGGCAATTTAAAAAAGGCTTACCTTTGACTAATGGCAAAAACCATTAGTGATTTCTGTATCTACTCTTTAAAACGAATCGAATGGCACTATTTTTGTTTCCAAATTCCGACTTTGATTTCTTGACTTCCAGTTTTGGGCCACTTCCGGTCGAAACTGGAAAGTGAAACCCAATTTAGGCTCATTAACTTTTTGGGTAGATTACGAATCCGAAAACCGTTTGTTGCTATTTACTTGTAGTTTTTTGACATCTGGGTAAGACGGACGGATAAAACAAAATGATAGATGACAATTTTAAAAATTGCTACAATAATACATGATCTCGAAATACATATGTATACTAGACATTCCTGAAGATAATAAAAAAACGTTAATTTTATTGTTTTCAACATTCACACTCGAACACGACTCATTTATAAAATAATTTTATTAACACTCTATATTATTTACAAATTAAAATCACTATCAGAATTGTCCTGACAGTTTCAGTACAGTATCACGTTTTAGTCTATGTACATAGGTAAATGTTTCTTACAGATAAATATTTTCTACATGTAATAACTGTACCTACATAACCAATATTACTTCACATTAAAAATTATTTTAATATATAATTATTAGGCGTGATTTTAATGTCTTTTAATATCTTATCTCTTTGTCTTCATACATCATTTTATTATGTATTAATTTTATTACATGAAGTATTTGTCATGGTTTTTCATTACATTCGACTATAATGTAATTACTACATTTTAATTTTTGTTGATCTTAGGCTTCAGCAAAGTATTAAATAATTATTTTGCAGATAATGTAGTAATTACCTTATATACACAACAACCACTCTAATCCGAACCCCACTAATCCGAAATTTCGGATAATCCGAACTTAGTTCTACGGATTTACTTATAAATAGTGTTTTGAATTAAAATACGAATTAAGTAATTTTATAATGTAAAAAATATTTCTAACAGGTTACTTAACATAAAAATTAAGTTTAAAAAATGATAAAAATTATAGTTATGATTAGAAAACAAACATAATCAAGTTCTTATTACTAAATATATTTAAGTTCATTAGTAAATACAAGAAATAAAACGTTTTCACTACAAACAGGTTGAATAAAATCACTAATTGTTTCTATCGTAATGCCGAAAACTTAAATGATTATAAACTATTTTGCTAGCACCTCAAAAACATGATATATGCGTGCGTATAGTTTGTAATGCAATAAATATTGCTTTTGAATGTATAATAAGCCAAACAATTTACATAATTTTACCTGTTTTTAAGATTTATTTTTGTTATGCACATTTATCGGATATCGGAACAATTAGTTCGAATTAGAAGGGTAGTTTTGTGCAATAGTATAGGCTATTATGTTTTTAATTTTTAAAATTTTGATATTTTTTAATACCGATGTATTAGTGATGAACAAAGTTAGGCATAAAATATTGGCATATTCTACTTATCCGAATTTTTGGTTATCCGAATCAAAGTTTGTTTATGACATTTCGGATAGTGGGTACTGTATAATCATATTATCTAAAATGTAAATACAGTAATCTTTTCATTTCTATTACGGTAAGTAGGCTGTATTTAATTAGGATAATTATGTCGATTTCTATAATTAAAATCTTAATTAAATTACGATCTTTTTAAAAAAACAACAATATATTTTAGTATAGAAAGATATTGAAGTGTGTCTGTTCTTTGCCAGGAAAAGACTCACTAGTGATTTTGCTTAAAATCCTCAGAAAAGGAGCTTTTACCATTAGTCTAATAACTTTTGTAAAAGTTTCTGTTGGACTTAAGGATTTGTCTTGTGGATTGGCTTTTGCAAGATTTTGTCCTCACCCTTTCTTACTTCTCTTTCCGCCTCACACAAGTACTCAACCCGTCTCCTCAATATTATTTCATTTCGTTCAATACCCATCTAAAATGAAACGGTACAGATGCGATTTTATTTTTATTAAGATAGAAACACTATAAATCTTCTTTTATTTTTACAACATTTTATAAGAAGATTGTCAACATACTTCAATTTAGTTACTACCTATAATATTCAGTTGGACTAATTACTATAAAATTTCGGTAAATTTTGTTTATTTTCAAGATAATTTAAGTAAAATAATATGTAATTTTAATAGTATTACATTTATTAAGAAATTTTATCATTATAAACAATATGGATTAAAAATTCCTGGTCTTTTCCAACGTCAAACATAATAGTCTATTATTTCATAAAGAAGGTTGGATGCTCTTTGCCGAGGTCGCCCAAACCCAAGTGGTTGGTTGACTTGTAGGTAAATGTTTAGATGTCCAATATTCGGTAATAAATTATTACACCACACTTATTAGTATACGAGGGGGTACCCAAAAGTAACCGGAATAGCATTGCCGTGGGCGCTTCTTGTGTAGTACGAATTTCTGCCGCACAGACGTGTATAACGCAACTCATTGCGAGTTCAGTGCAGTGATTTCAACTCATTGCGAAATCAATATTCATCAGTAGTGATTGTTTTTGCTAGCGCTGTTTTGTTCTGGTTTCGTTTGTTATGATGGCAAGTTTAAATGAATAATGTGTAGCTGTGAAATTTTGTTTTCTACTCGGTAAAAGTGCTGCTGAAACTGTTTTAATATTGAAAACAGCTTACAAAGATGACGCTATGGAAAAATCTCAAGAATACGAGTGGTTTTCTTGGTTTAAAAATGGCAACATGTCGATTGATGACAAACCCCGTTATGGACGTCCATTAACTACCCGAATCGACGAAAATGTTTAAAAAATTCGAGAGCATGTGCTCTCAGACCGTCGACTGACAATTTGGAAGTTTTAAGAAGATTGCGCAACAGTGTTTGTCAAAACAGATCCGATTTGTGGCAGACAGGAGACTGGTTCTTCCACCACGACTATGCAACTGCACTCATAGCTATCTCGGTAAAATATTTTTTGACTAAAAAAAACATTAAAACGGCTTACTTATTCCAATTGGCCAGTCCGTGGTGTAGTGGTCAACGAAACTGGTTTTTATGCCGGACTCCCGCGTCGATTGCCGATCAGATCTAACATTTTTTTAATTTATACCTACGCATATTACGTATATTCAGTGCTTCTGTATGGTGTAGAATCATGGACCCTAAAGGAGGACACAATATCGAGGCTCCATGCATTTGAGTTATGGCTGTACAGAAGGATCCTGAGGATACCATGGACCGATAGGGTTACCAACCAAGAGGTACTAAGGAGGATGAATACAGCCCCAGAACTGGTCAACCTCATCAAATGTCGAAAGCTGGAATATTTAGGTCACATAATGCGCAATCAAGGCAGGTATGAACTATTGCAGAGCATATTACAAGGGAAAATAGAAGGCAGGAGAGCCCCAGGACGAAGAAGAATTTCCTGGTTGGCTAACCTTAGAGCGTGGTTCGGAAAGACCTCCACCCAATTGTTCAGGAGCGCAACCAACAAAGTAATAATAGCCAGAATGATCGCCAACGTTCGGAACGGACAGGCACCCTAAGAAGAAGATACCTACGCACAAGCCAAGGCTTACGCCATCATCATCCAATAAAGAACCGTTAATTTAACTGTGTAGTAACTGAACTTAAGAAACATCAAATCCTAAGTAAATAAACAAACAAACCTATTCTAAGGTTTTGTCATTTAAAACTTCTTTACTTCTAATACGATCAGTTCCCTTGAAACCAATCACCTTGAAATTTTTTAAAAAAATTTGGAAGTTATATCGCTCAACAGTTAAACTAAATATACAGTAATCTTTGTAAATAATTCGGAGACTCCGCAAACAACACCAAATCATTAGAAAATGTTTGATCTATAATTTTAATTATGCAAAATTTAACGTTTTAGCATAGCTTAATTAACAGGAATTCATCTAAAAACCAAGTATTAATAAACGTTTTTTTAGCGACTATGTCAAGTGATTTAAGATATTATTCTCCAAGATAGAACGAAGGTAGAAGGTATATGAGTTCAAGTTAAGTGGTATTGTGTATTTGAACCTAAGTTTGTTACCACTGTGTTCAATCTTTCAACAACGCAGCTGAGAACTAAAACCGGAACCTTTGGGATCTCAGGTGACTGCATCGTCACAGCCGGGTATATTTTTTAAATGTTTTGCTCTTTCCACATTAAAACACAAGGTTAAAAAGAACGTTACTCAATAAAACTAAGTATAGTTCAGTTTTCTTTTCAGAATGTACATTTAATAAAAAGACAAAATTTAGTTTATTTTTTGCATTAATATTCAGAAGGAAAGCTACAAATAATTCAGGACAAATATGGAGTAAAACGACAAATACTATAAGAATTTCATTGAATTTATAGATATCCTTTGGATGACCGTTATATTAAAACATAATATTGGATTTTGGAGATTTTATGACTCGAACGTGAGATAAATATTTATGTGGATGTAACATTATAATATCGACTTACTCATTGTTTATGATCTATGTCAAATCATCGTATTTATTAAATTATTTTGTTCTCATCTTTATTTTATCAATTCTTTCTTTATTTTAATTTTTTAAACGAGTAACTACATAAATTACAAAAGGTACTGGTTTACAGATAAAGAAGATAGTTTATATAAAAAAGCGAACGAAGGTAAACAAAATTTTAAATAAATTAGTATTTTCCATTACAATTAAAATAATCCCGGTTTCACATCTTCATGGCAAACTAAACTTGTACGTTTAACTTTTCACAAAACTTTACACAACGAAAAAAAATTACGACTGTACAATTAAACCCAATTAGTACTGAAAACAGAAATTTTTTGAGACCAATATGATTCATCATTGGAAAGGGAGAAAAATTAGAATAACTAAATATACTCGTCTTGTATAAGAACAAGTACTTGGGTAAAACCAATTTCTCAAAAAAATGATGCGATCGCTTTGATTTTTGGAAGGATGCATAACCTTCTCCAGAGAAATCGGTTATTTTTTGTCATCATATAGTAAAAAATACAACTGTACATTTATTAATCAGCAGTATTTATAATGGACATGTTTGTACCAAAGGTACAAACATTTTCACACTCACACTATCAAAAAATCCACAAAGGAGATTAAAGAGATGCTGGTATAGCGATCTTATATAAATTTGAATATTAAATTATTTTTTGAATGTTGTTGTTGTTTAGGTCATCAGCCGAAAGGCTGGTTTGAACCTGTAGAGGTTTTACTAAGTAAAACGAGGAGTCAGGTGGTTTACCATTGCCTTCCTCACTGAGTGGAAAAGTGCGCTTATCAGCATGCCGGGCCCTCTGAAAAGCACATATTTTCCACTCTGCAAATGACACCTTCACTTCATTCACCACAGGGTCTGGCTGTATAATGAAATTCATTTCTTTCAGAGGAGATAACTCTGATTAGTGTCTTTTACACCTCTACCTCTTCATAATTTTTTATGGTTATTGTATAAAATATAATTTAAGATACCCGTTTAATCATTTAAATGATTCAGTCATTTAATTGGCTGACCATATGACAAGAAACAGAACTATTTATTTTAGCCCTGCAACAAACAGATTGAGTGTATATAATTTGACATTCCACCTGTCTGTTATGGGCAGATTTTTTGAATATCGTTCCGTAAATAAGTTTCAAATATTTTGAAAAAGGAAAGAGAAAAGAATGATATCATATTGTAGGATGGAACCGTACTGTACCTGATACCCACTTACTACAATGTACAGGTGTACCATAGTTTGTGAAAAATAATAGAATTACAGTAAATTATAAATAGAAGAACTTACCTTACAAAAAATAAAAAATAAAGTAAAGCATAACTTAATTTTATCAATCAAATAATTAAAAAATTACGTAAGTTATTTAGTCTATGTATTGATAGAGTCTGTGTTATTTAGGAAGCCCTAATCTTTCCAGCAGTGAAAAAAGTTTTGAAATGGTTTGAGTAGTGTCTGAAATTACCTCTTACAAACAGTCAAACACATTTTTTCTTTATAATATTAGTATCGATTTATTTTTACTTTATACATATCTGAATTTTATTGAAATCGAAAATTTTATTCAAATAACTTTGACTGATGATGGTATTGGTTTAAAAACAAAGAAGCTAATTTGTGTAAAAAACCGAACAAAGGTGTCATTTGGACAAATAAAATACCAAACGTATTTCCAATTACCATTTAATTTAATAATGTTTTATGGTTATTGTATAAAATATAATTTAAGATACCCGTTTAATCATTTGCGTTAATGAGTAAGAAACCATCGTCATTGATAATGATAACCGAATTCAACAGAACTAATGTGAATAACGCAGATCCTGAAACGTTTTCTTCGTATGAAACCACGAAAACAAGGCAAGGAGTTATAAGAAGAAGAAGAAAACTAAAGTGAGACAGAAAGTGAATGAGATACGAATGAGCAACATTCTCGAGATGAGAGAAACAAACATCTAGAAACGGTAAGGATGATCCCACCATCTGCACTAATGCTTTTCCTGTGTCACTGATCCCAGTTAATTCGCCCGCAGGACAACGTCTTGCTCCCACAGGACATATTCCCAGTATTACTTCTTCCTTCTATCACTGATTGAAATCCTTTGCCCGCCCGAAGCATCTAATGGTTACTCTTCAACTGTTATTACTACATCTCTAAAACTTTTCAAATAGTACTAAATTATGCATAATGTTTACTTCTCCCCTTTAATTTCATAGTGAAACCAAACCTAATAATGGCGTATCACACATTAATGTAATTGTTTAAATCTTCCAATCAAAACTTAACCTACCTCATATTACAACTATTAGTAAAAAAATATTATTTAAATTCTGAAACTGTTAATACAAAAAAAAATTATAGTAGATTTATTGCATCCATAATAATATTTTCTTCAGAAAAGATTATGAAGTATCACTCCTAAACTTCTTACCCAAAAACTCCCTGCAATTTTTCCAATTCCGGACGTATTTTTCATAAAATTATTTCGCCTGGTCATAACTCTAATAATATTGGTGGTAGGTTTTAAAATTGCCATCTATCATTTTGTTTTATCTGTCCGCCACACCCAGATGTTAGAAAACTACAACATTGATATCGGATTCGTAATCCACAAAAAAGTTAGTGAGCCTAAAAATTGGGTTTGAAATTCCGGAAGTGGCCCAAAACCGGAAATACAAAATCAAAGTCAAAAACTACAAGAGATAACAACAAACGGTTTTCTGATTCGTAATCTACACAAAACGTTAACGGGCCTGGATTGGGTTTGAAGTACCGATTTTGACTAGAAATGGTTCAAAACCGGAAGTCAAGAAATCAAAGTCGGAGTTTGGAAACAAAAATATTGTCATTTGATTCCTCATAAAGAGTAGATACAGAAATTATTAATGCTTTTGCCATAAGTCTAAGGTAAGCCTTTTAAAAAATTTTGACCAGCCATGAGACGCATCGTTTCATGAAAGGAATTTTTCTTTTATAAAAATTTAGTTTTAAAATTACGGATAAATTTATGTAAATACAGAAAGCTAATTTAGACAATGTGGGGCATAAAGAATGATTCTTGTGATATTTAACGTTAATACATGTGGTTTCTGTTGTTTACGTCAACAGCCGAAAGGCTGGTTTGAACCTCTAGAGGTTTTACTAAGTAAAAACAAAGAGTAATGGGGTTTACCTTGCCTTCTTTACCAAGTTGAAAGAGTATGCTTATCAGCATGCCAGACCCTCCAAAAAGCAACCACTTTTCACCCTGCAATGACACCTTCACTTCATTAACCACAGGGTACAGCTGTATAGTGAAATTCATTACTCTCAGATGAGAAACTCTGACTAGTATCTTTTACACCTCTACCTCTTCTCTTCTTAAATAGTTCAGTCATAAATAATTGGCTGATTATGTGATAAGAAACCGAAATATTTTTTTGTAGCCCTGGACACAAAAGATCGAGTGCAATTAATTTAACACTCCACGTGCCTGTTATGGGAAAATGTGGTTTCTAACAACTCTAAACACCTACAAGGAAAGAATGGATTAAATAAACTTTTATTTCGACAGTGTATTTTCGTACGCGCGCGTGTGTGAGCGCAATTTAAATAAACAAGTCGTGATCACTTGGCATTAACATTATAGATGCGGTGGTATTTTTTCTTAAGTAAACACTATTCAATTCATTCCCTTAATGTTCACTTTTTCATCATTTTACGTTTTTATATTACTGTTTCATTTAATTATATATTGCTCATTTTGGATTCAAAAAGATATTTTCATTTCTTCCCTCTTTTCTATCTTTTCTTTTTAAAAAAGTCGTAGAACTGGTAGTAAGAAACCGAAGTAAAATGTCATCCATCCAGTCGTTAGTTCATTTACGTATATTTTTTTATTGTGAAATAGACTTATTTGCATTTATTGCAAAGATGAATTTTTATGGGGTGTAAAACCGCATCTAAAAGAATAAGAAAAATTATTATGGGGAAAATGAAGAATAAGAAGATGAAAAATAAATACACTTTCATCACAATGTACACTTCAATGATTTTCACAATGAATATTACACAAAATAAATAAAAAACAGTGTTATTATTATCATTTGTATATTCCTCTGATTTTTTTTATTGTATTCTCCTCCTCTTCTATTACTTGTTTAAGTGATTCATATAAATTTCAAAGTAGGCGTTAAGGATGTAGTAAAATAGCTTGCGCACGCAACCACAAAGAAAAAACTTTTTAGTCTAATTCATTGCCTTTAGTAGTATTTATAGATAGTAACGGTCAATTCTATAAACTCCACCGAATTTCAGTTTCTTTTTCCAAACTAGAGTAACGGACATTTTAAAAGATTTACTTCTTCCTACTTGACTGAAACTTTGAGTGGACTTTCAGTCCGTCTTTAAAGGGGAACATCTAGTGAATTTATAAAGAGGGTTGAAGAGATCGAAGAGTTATTTATGCACAGTGCATTCCCTCTCAATTTAAATAACTAGTAGGCCTATATATTTTTTTTGTTTCTTTCTCTTTGACTAGAAATTTTTAAAGTTTACCAATATTGCTTTTACCAAATTAACCAGCGTTAACTTTGTTAATTATAAGAAATAATAATATTTATTACAAAAAAGTCTGGTGAGAAACACTCACACAACTTTCTCTAGCCAATGCAAATAATAAACAATATAATCGAACATTAGAAATAAACAAAAAAAAACCTCAAAACACATAACCTTATTTTAATCATGATTGAATGAGGCAAAATGAAAACCACCCTTAGTTTGGCTTAATAATACGAAAAATCACTCTTTCACGCTAAACTAGGCTCTGTAGAGAAAAATGCTATAAATAAAAGTTGTAGATCTTTTAATTTCCTATAAATTTTATTATACTTTTTTGTCGTAAAATGAAAAATAAGGGTGAAATCTTTAAAATAAAATCGATTTTTAACACGATTTTGTGAGAAAAAAAAACAGAAAATCGTCAATTACCGCTAAACTAAGCGTTATAGAAGAAAATGTTTAAATAAAAGTCTACAACATTTACAAGAAAAATTTTGCGCTAAAATGGATATTAAAGTCGCAAGCTTAAAAAAACAATTTTTTACGAGAAAACAGCCTTACTAAGAATTTCAGCAGACATGGCGCCTACCGTATCCTGTAGAGCATAAATAATGTAGTAAAGTAAATGAGGCGATTTTTAAATTAATCGTAGGAGCCGTTTTTAAGAAACTCGTAAAAAAGTGAAAAATGACGCGAATAAACTACTACTTCCGGTTGACCGATTTTGTTGAAAATGTTCGTTTCGGTCCTCTAGTGGTATCTAGCTTAAGTTTCAAGTTTGAAGTTCGAACGATGTTCCGTTCTTGAGATATTCTGTTTACACATACACAGACACACACACACGCACGTACGCACAGGCCAATCGCTAAAAATATGTTTTTGGGTTCAGGGGGTCTGAAAACGTGTAGAGGTGAAAACTCGATTTCGAAAAATCGACATGAAAACAATACATATAGGCAAGAGAAAGTAAAAAAACTTGATCCAGAGAACACTATTCTTTAATACAAGCTAATTGAATTTGCACGCTCCATCTCTTATTTTAGCAAAACTGTAATGTAATTTAAATTTACTATAATTAAATATTAGTTTATGGTTTGAAATGCGTGTCGTATAAAATTTATAAAGAATAGCACTAAGATTTGACAAAAAAACATTTTATTAAGGTAGTAATAAAATAATTGCAAGTGATCAGTTATTTAAGATCTGTATATTTGTTTCCTTTTACATCATCTGAGTAATAAAAAATATGAAAAGAAATAAGAAAAGATAGAGTTATAAACACCATTTTCGTAAAGAAGAAAATAATGAATTCTCTGCTTGTGTACAATTATAACATACAGAGATTGGTACAATGAGACGTAATTAATTTTTTAACGTGACAACTTAACCCGAATTTTAGGTAACACATAGTACCAATAATTATTAAGATTGTAAATTTTAAACCAATATTAAAATCTATTTAACTTACATAGAAAATCAATGAATGGTTCATCTATTAAACAAATTTCACAATGAAAATAACTTAATATCATTAAAAGTCATGAATAAAAAGTTTTATGCTGAATCAACCACTCAATGTAACAGCGCACAAAAGAAGTCTACAAAAATAGGGAGTAAAGACACGACGGACGGAAGAAAGAATAAAAAAAAGAACGGCCAATATGTAGATGTAAGTCCAATTGAATCTAGAAGAAATTTGTTTATGCAAATGGCAAAAAGAATACGAAGAGGGGAACGATATAAAAAAGTGAAGTGACAATATAAAGAGATACAAAGAGGAAATCGACAGTCGTACTTCCGGTTTGACCATTTCCGGTTTAGTATGACCATTCGAATATATATTTCTTGATCTTTCCCTAAGTTCGTGTAGAAAATTATAGAGTGGGTAATATATCTTACCGCGTATAATTATCAATATTGATTTATTTAAAAAAAGGATGGTGTGTACGCATGTATAGTAATAATTAACTAAGGCTACAATTAATTGTTTTATTCGATAAATTTTATTAATGCAGATCAATGTTGTGTCAACCTTACGTTTTAAATACCTAATAGGGGAAAGGCACGATATATGGAATAGTTTTGTAATAAGGAATACCATGATATTTCAAAAACAAATGATCGTAATGATATCGGGATAATTGAGTTTGAAGTTTGGTTTACCAGCTGTCTTTGTAAGCGTTGTCATTGTACTATGAGTGATTATCGTATGGCGCCAGCCATTTTAAGAAAATATCAACAAATTACATTTTTACAAGTACAGTAAGACCTCGATTTACGCGAGGGATGTGGTCCACAAAATCATCGCGTAACCGGAAATTTGCGTAACTTGGATTGTTCAGTTGTTTAACCTTAAAACATTCGTTAATCGTCCGTACCCGTTCAAATCCGCTAATTGTCGTTAGTGTACAAATTCACTAAACGCAATTTTTCTTTTTATGTTCTTTAATTTTTTAACCCTTTCGTATCTTTTAACAACACCTAACTTTTTCTTTAAAATAATCGCTTTTTATAACCTTTCTTTGAACTCATATTGAACATAAAATAACAAGAAAAACAAGAAAATAAAAGACCTACAAATTATAGCACCGTTAAAATCACGATTAAATGTACGCAACCATATACGATCGATATTATTAACGCACTAAACAGTACTAATGTTTTAAAACAACAGCAAATCAAAATAAAATTCCAGAGTAAAAATGAGGACAACTACGATAAGGGTTTTGACAGCAATTAGCAAAACAATGGTCGTAAATGTAAACATCCGTAAAATATTAATAACTACTGAACACAATAATATAATACTATGTGAACCTCTGCGGGAAAACCCGCCAAGGTGTAAATTTGTTTTTATAGAAAGTCTCCTGCCTTTTGGTCTTCCTCCTAATGGACGACTTTCCATTAATTTCCTGATGAATGGCAATAGTTTCTAAAAAGAATCGAAAAGATATAATAGTTCTGAAAAGAGCTGTTAAAAACAAAAGCAAAATGTAACACTACTCAAAGTAACAACAACCACGTTGGAAAGTCGAAAGTGATGTGTCACTGTCAATTTTCATTGAAGTTGAACTTCGTTGAACTTGTCCCCTCCAACCTGATATAGCTGTGCGAGATGTGAGAGGGATAGATAGAGAAAGAGAAGATATATGCGTAGGTAGTACATACTGGATTCGGTGCACAGACGCATCGCTTACCCTATTCTCGTTCTTATTAACTTCACATATTATTATCTTTATTTTAGACCTCCTATTTTACTGTTATAATTATATCAAAATATATAATTTGGTTAGTTTTCTGCAAATCTACTCAAACAGATGATTTATTAAGGCCACTTCGGGGAAAATCGGTGAAAGTTTAGGTGGTTAAAATCATGTTGAGAAAAACCTGCTCGCTATTAATACATCGATTTAACAAATTCGCGCTAACGTGAATTCTCGTAAGTTGAACTCACATTAGTCGAGGTCTTACTGTAAGTTTTTAATAGTTTATCATGATTTTGAAAATTAACCCAGGATATTAAGAATTTCTTCATTAATAATTATAAATTCGATAAATTACGTCTTTACAACATAAGTACTTCTACATGTATACCAAATTTGAGTAAATAATCTTTAATCGTTCCTAAGAAAACAATTCTTCTTTTAAAAAACACAAATGGCAGACACCCTGTACATGAAGCGAGATAAGAGGATATTTCATATAAAATGTTTTGTTTATTTTAAGATACTGAATCATCTCCCAAGGTATGGCACCCTACTTAGTGGACACCTTGTATAATTACGCAATCTGTAAAAATTTCAGCTTGGTTTAGCAAAAATATATTTTTGTAAGAATGAATAAAATAAATAAATAAAATTTCTTTTAAAAATATACGTCCTGATTTCGGCTCAAATTGAAAATATAATTACAAAAGAGGATAGAAAATAAGAAGTTGATTAGGAAGGCGGGATAAAAGATATCACAAAGTGTTTGAACTCTAAAAAGTATTGAACCGTAACGGTGTTGGGGGAAGGAAAAGAGAGAACAGTGGTAAATACTGAACGATGTAGACAAGTGATAAAATAGATTTTGATGATGAGGAAAAGTCCAGTTCTGAAACAATCGCTAACCATGGCAATAAAATAGTAGAAAATGTTAAGGCAGGAGATGAGAATGAGAAAAGCGAGTGAGCAAAAGTAGAATAGGCCTTGTAGCAAGAGTAGATATGGAAGCGTAACCAGACCACAACTACAGACCACATTTCAAAATCCCGGACACTTTGTTTTTATTATTATGATTATGGATGAACAATATGACGCCAGCAAAACTTTCAAAACTGGACTCTGTCCTCGTTTCTCCTCCCTCTATATTATCCACAAGCAATCCCTTAACCATTTCCCTGTCTCTCACACTCTCGCTCGCTCTCTCTCTCGCTCTCTCTCTCTCTCTCTCACTTCCCTTTTCCCCTAAATACACGTCACCACCCACAACCCTCCAAACCCTTGACAATCATAATATCTGTTGTCCATTTGAAATTGAACCTTTGAAAACCGCTCAAACGATCTTACTTTTCTCTTGTTAGTCAAAATCTCAGAATGTCGGTTCTCATGATATTTGTCTCATCTGATAATATTTCGGCTACATCAGCAATTCTTCATCAGATAATATCTGCAATAAGTATAACTAGTATAACTAAGGGAACTATTGCTATACTGAGAAATATCACTACTTATTGCGGTTCATAACGCTTGACAGTGATCGACAGAAACATAGGATTCCTTTAAAATGAATTTTCATTCTATTTTTGTATTTTGTTAAACTAAACTCAAGAACTTACTTAACGAAATAACACGTACGGATTGCAGCAAAATACATTAATATTGTCATTAACAAAAGAAAAAAATTTAACAGACTGATATTTATCTAAACCCACAAAGTTAACCTTATCAAACTTTAGTTAATGTTTAGCAAATTTATCAAAACCTTGACAAATATCTTATTAAAATTGGAAATATACTTCAGAAATCTCAGAGAAACTTAAGTAATTTATAAACATAAAAACGTAAGTAACTGAATAATCAATTATTATCTGACAGAAATAAAAAAAAAATTGGTGTGAAACACTCACAGGACTTTCTCTTGCCGATACAAATAATGAAAAATATAACCTAACATTAATAATAAAGCACTAGAAATAAACAGCAAACTAACCTCAAAAAACATAGCCTTATTTTAACCATGAGTGAAAGTCGCAAAATGAAAATCAACCTCAGTTTGGCTGAAAAATATGGAAAATCACTCTTTCACGCTAAACTAGGCTCAGTAGAGAAAACTGCTTAAAATAAAAGTTGTCGATCTTTTAATTTACTATAAATTTGATTATATACACTTTTGTTGTAAAAGGAAACTTTACTAAGGCTGAAATCTTTAAAAAATCGATTTTTTTACAGGTTTTCGTGAGAAAAAACATAAAATCGCTAATTAACGCTAAACTAAGCGTTATACCAAAAAATTTGTCTTACTGCAATGACGATAAGTTACATGAATTAGTAACTTAACTAATTAACTTCATACTACAAACAAAAATGATACACAGAAAATAAACGTTAACAAAAGAAAGTAATTCACAGTTATTCTCAGTAACGCTGGTCTTCTATCGTACTGGTATGCGCTATGGAATACGCTCACTCAATCACAGACAAAACGTAACTAACACTGGACCATACACAACCCGGCACTTTTATAGGAGGGCTAATGGAGAGTTCGAGAAAAGACAGAGATTTTCGATAGAATAATACAATACAAAATCCTTCTAATAGCTTCTAAATAAATCTTTATAACTGTAAACAAACTATGATTGAATAGAAGGTGTTATAAAAAGGTCAATATCTAAATAGGTACCCACTTGGCTCTCACAGTACCAAAAAAGCCAGGTCTACCTTTACTGTAAAAGACCATACAATATTTAACTACTTCTTGGAAATCGCTATTTATTACTCTTATTATTTACTTTAACCTTTTTAATCTCTCAGTCTTCCTCGAACATTCTCAAATTCATATTCCCTTTAGAATATATTGTCACAATATGTTTAAATAATTTGTCTTTACTACAATGACGATAAGACTCTTATTTTCAAAAATCAATACTACAATACTTTGAATTATTACAGCAAATATTTTAGTGCTATCAGCATTAATAGTGTACAAGTTTAAATAAACGATAATAGCTCGGTCACGCCTACAGTTAAAAGCGAACGCAAAAAGTAAATGGGAGAGAGAACATGAACTGTTTACAGGGAGGGTTTGTGTGGTGTTGATGTTGACGGTATTTACTCTAACCACTAATGACTGTGTACGCAATGTTTGTATGTAAATGTTCACATATGTACATATATACATATGTCTTTTACTTGTACATTACATGCTATAATATTTAAGCATTTGACTAGAATATGTAGTACGAAAACATAAGAGAGAAATGGTCCATGGTTAGAGATGGTCGGTCTCTCAAAAACAACACTGACTCAACTCCGCAGTGAAGGCATTTTTACAGCTGTTTAACACCCCTCATAAGCCTCTTGAGCGGCTTTTATTGGTTGTTTCAAAGCTACATTAAAAGCCGTGGCTTTCCAGAATATTCTCTTTTCTACTCTTCTCTATACTCTCTCTCTGTTACACATTCTCATCACTTTTCACCCCTTAGTAATTACCTCCTACCACTACTTAGTGGAGAGAAGTATTTTATAACTATCGCTCTGTCTCATTCTCTGATCTCCTGTTAACACACACACGTACTGCACATACTTACATATAATCTTAACGTTTCCTGAATTAGGAACTGTTAAATTGTATTGTTCTAATTACTAATCTAACACTAAGAGTACGCCTCTGTCCACCAACGGCGATTTAAACCCTGATTTAGTCACCTTGTTATTCTCGATTTAAAAAAAATCTGTAAGAATTTTTATTTAATTTTAACAATATTAAACATATCCTTGTAGCCTACGGTAAACATAAAACTGATGATCTGTAAAAGGAAATGCTTGAAATAAACGTTGTAGATCTTTTAATTTCCTATAAATTTAATTATATGAATTTTGTCGTAAAATGGATACTAAGGTCGAAATCTTAAAAAAATGCATTTTTTACAGATTTTCATGAATTAAAAATAAAAATCACTAACTACCGCTAAACTAAGCGTTATACAAAAAAATGTTTGAAAAAAGTTGTAGATTTTTACGTTGTCCAACACTTTTATTATATAAACTTTTGCGCTAAAATGCATATTCAGGCTGCAATCTTTAAAAGACAATTTTTCTCTACGAGAGCACAACCTCCCCAAGAATTTAAGCAGACATAGCGCTTACTTTATCTCGTAGAGCATAAAAAATGTAGTAAATGAGGCGGTTTAAAAAAATTGTAGGAGTCATTTTTAAGAAAATCGCAAAAAGTGAAAAATGATAGGAATAAACTACTACTTTCGGTTGACTGATTCTGATGAAAATGTCGGGTTCAATAGTAGTATCTAACTTAAGTTTCAAGTTTCAACTTCATACGATTTTCCATTCTTGAGATATTTTGTTCCCACACTCAGACCAATCGCTAAAAACATGTTTTTTTATGGGTTCAGGGGGTCTGAAAACGTGCATATCCGGTGAACGCTCAATTTCAAAAAATCGACATGAAAAAACAATACTTTCCTTCCTATAGTAGATTCACAAAGGCAAGAGAAAGTAAAAAGGAGATATACTTGTATAATGGGATGATGGAAAGAAGGAAATATGGGTGTGAGATTGGAGAGTTTGGTGGTCAAATGGAAATGGTAGAAAAGAGAAGAAGAGTCAATCAAGGTATGGAATAATATAATATAACCGGAGCACAAGTGTACGGGTGAACTAAAGGATGAACGAGGGAGTAGTGAGTGAGTGACCCATCGTTAGTAGAGAAGACACAAAGGCGCTCGTTAGGCCGTGCTACATGTTTTGAAGTGAGATGTACAAAATCCAGTGGCCATCATACGTAGGTGTACCACTTTAGACGTGATGTCTCTTGACAGAAAATCTGGACGTTCATTTCTCTTCTTACACTGAGTATTTTACACACAAATACAAACACACGTATACAGTTATTGAGGATTAAAACTTGTTCAATTCAACTCAGAAAGAGCCACACACCAATGGTAAATTCAAAACCCTCCTGAACCGATGAACGAAAATTTCTACTCACTTAACAGCTTCAGTTTGCTCTTTACATTCACGGTAACACCATTCTCAATGTTTCACTAATTGCATAAATCATTTCGTCTTCAGGGGTCTATGTTTCTCGTGATTATTCCTTACATATTCATAATATACATCATTTCCCATTGAAACTATTAATATTTAAATCAACATTAAGTCCAGAGGGCCTGTAGCAAGCGATTTCTACTTGTTAAGGCGTAACAGTCTCTGATTCACGTTAGAAGGTATGATAATATTCAAATTTCAAATGAACAAACCAGATACTTAATGGGAACAAATCATAATTTGAAATTCTGCAGTATTTCAAATATCTATACAAATAACAATATTCCAATAACTTTATCCAAACTTTCTATGAATGTTTATTACTTTGTCTAAAATACAAAATTATATTCACTTAAACTACCAAATTATAGTTTTGAACTATTACATTTGACATTATGAAAGCAACTACGAAATTCTGAAGATAAACAAGGTGAACAGTCTCTACTAATAATACCATTGCCAAGATATTTATATAAATCAAATTGTGATTTTGTCTGTACAATTTTTCAAAATGCCCCAAATTTTGTTTTAACGCCAAATCTAACAAGTAATCACCGAAAATAAGTTCAGCTGAATTTTTGTCTGTTTGTATGTTACGGCATCACGCAAGAACCCTTGAACTAAATTCAATAAATTTTAGTTTTTAGGTTCTGGACATTATCGAAATGAAAATAGTCAATAAATTTTTTTAATATTACAAAGGGATGGGGGAGTTCAGAGGGAGGGGTAAACAAAAAACTGCGAATATCTCAGTTAAAAGTCAATCTATCGAAAAATGTTATATAATGGAAATTACGAAACGTTTAAAGACAAATAAGTTTGATTATGTAAAGTTTTTTTATGCATAATAACGGATATATAACCAATTTTATAAAAATTACAGCAATATTTTAGAAAACATAAACAGAAGAATAAACAGGTCTACGCGCCACCTGTATTCATTCCGAAGCTCTGTACCCTACCCCTACCACCACTACCCAACCTTACACAACACACCCGTTCTCGGTCACATTGTCAAAAACGAAACACAGTCACCTTAAAAGTTAGTCATCGTGGAGTTTTCCAATTGTGATTTACCTTTCATTTAACGGTATCATAACATCAATTTTTATTGCTCTGTAGCGAATAATTAAATTACCTACAGTTACATTACCCACAGATTTGTGTGAGTTAAACTTCAAAACATCAATTTTCATTGCTCTATATAAATAGTAAATTTATTTATTGATGTAAAATAATTAACTACGCCTGAAATAATAAAGCGCTGCGTATCTTTATATAAAAAAACTTAGATCTCGCTTTTATTTTACGTCCAACTATTTGGTTTTTTCATTAATAATAATGGTGACGTTGAAAGGAAGTAGGAATACATAATAATGAATGATTGAGTTGTTTATTGTTCTAAAATTGAAAAGGCGCACACTTTAGGGATTAAAAAAAGTAAATTTAAATTGTTGACAAAGAATTCATTAGTAAACTACAAAATTTATATTACATATATAACTGAGTCCACAAAAAGAAAATCGTTACTAATGAGCTCTGATATATAAAAACAACAAGTTGTAATAATAAACCGTCTAAAACGAATTTACGTTATATGCCACATAAATCTAAGGGTAGTTCTAAAAAAAAAAACGAGAAAACGAAAGAAAACAACAAGGAAAGCCAAGTATATAAACGTAGGAGTTAGAAAGATATTAAGGTGTAATGGGCTTGAAGTTATTGTGCCAATTTTGATCAAAATAAAAGTCAAAGGAAAAGAGAAGAAAAAAATTTAGGCGGATATAAAGAAGACGAGAACCGATCTAAAGATAAATACCTTTGTTAGAATTGAAACTGATGCTTCTCGTACAATAAAGTACTGACTTTTGGTATCCTTTGGTACGTAAGTAAAAAAAGGAGGAAAACTAAAGAAACTCAACTTACAGTATTTCTTCTGGTAGTTCACCCAAGTTTGATTCGTGCTCTTTGTTTATGGGTTCCTTTAAAATGGTATCAGCAACACGAAGAATACGATCCAATAGTGGATAGGATCATGTTGCTTTATGTGTTTGTGGATATTTCCCCCACCAATCTCATATATTTTACTTTCTCTTTCTTTTTGTAATATCTCTCACTCTATTCCATTACTAAATTCCTTAACATTTTCTATAAAATATTAAATTCCTTGTAATCTTCATTTTAAAAAGACTATTTTGATATAATTTGAAAAAGTTTCTAGTATTTACGGAAAACACATTCAAAAACGTTTCATTATATTCAAAATAATAAAAATAAAAACTGAATTTTGTAAAACACGTCTATGGTAATAATGAATAATAGCACACTGTTTTTAATATTTTGGATAGAAAGATGTTTTGAGTTTTAAATGCACAAAAGATTACCAGTTACCTATTTCAGAAAAATAATCCTCTTCCAATTTAGAAAATAAAACTTAAAATATCGTTTATACTTACTAAATTATAGTTTAAATCTAACAATTTATTTTAAATATTAGACTGGAAACCCACCGGGTAAGTCTAGCGGTCAAGTCTTCGATGCAAGTCAATAATTGTTTAACAGCCAATTTTTAAGAAGAAGGTTCCATGGTTCAAATCCTAATAAAAGTTGTTACTTTTATACAGATTTACGTACTAGACAGTGGTCACTAATGCACTGTGATAATGAGGTCTAATTAACTATACTCTCAGGAATGATCGACTTGAGTCAGTACAAGACTATTCCTTATTTACTTTAATATATATCATTATCATCTCGTGTGATCATGAGGTTGCTTATTGTCACTAATTTGAAACAGATTTACACAT
Source organism: Catonia carolina (assembly GCA_035578175.1). Lineage (NCBI taxonomy): Eukaryota > Metazoa > Arthropoda > Insecta > Hemiptera > Achilidae > Catonia > Catonia carolina. The sequence goes on from JAQMRL010000004.1 coordinate 45,337,863, forward strand.
AAACACATTAGGTTAAAACATACTGAAGAATTTACATTAGAAAGTAGACAAAGTTATTACATTGTTTAAAGAAAGACAACAGTAATTTCAAAAAATGCTACATTTAATACAAAACTGGAAAAAATAAGAAATCAATTATTTAATGGAAGCTATAGCCTCTTAAAATATTGATGTTTCGGAATTATCAACTATTCTAGAGATACAAAAGGAAATATTTTTTAAGTTTAAAACTGCAATGAAGACATCTTACAGACTCATATTAAAATAAAATAAATACAACACATGAATTCAATACATCCTCAAAATAAATTTAATTGGATAGTTTTTTCGGTCATAATAAGTTAAAAACGCCAGCTACTTATTATTTTACATAACAATAGATTGTAAATACTGACGAATTATTTATAAAAAGTATCATCAACAAAATTTACGTTTCCTGAATAAACATTTCTGAAGATTGCAAATTTAACTCCATTCTACGTATCAAAAATAATAATACATAAAGATCTGCAGATGTCAGAATATGCTACTTATTTATAATCGTTTAATTGCCACTTCTTTCGTTCAGTTTCTTTTTGAAAAAAATTATTGTTCCTATATTTTTGCAAGGTTTAAATCAACAGTTACCATATTTTGATCGGAATAATTTAAATAGACTTTTAATCTAACATTATTACATTTACCGGTAAATAATGAAGAATTTAGAATGAACACGGTCGAGTCATAAAAAAAAATGAAGAAAAAAATAATAGAAGACGAAGCACCTGCTATTGTTTACGGAATAATAATAATAAGAAAACACGTTAAAAAATGAAGCGTAATTTAGCCAAGACAATCTCATAAGTTTGGAGGAAGACAACACTAAACGTATCGTTAAAAACATCCCCCCACACAAATCTTGCTGCACTGGGAGAGAAAAAACGGAGTGGTGGTACTCCTTCACACACTTCCTCTGATAGAGGAAGGTTATAAGGAAAAGGCGGGAGGGGTGAAGAAGAATAGAAGTAAAGAATAAGGTCGAGAGGGTTGTTTAAGATTACACTAAAGGAAGAAAAAAGAAAAGAAACCGGCATAAGAAGTCCTTAAATCCAATTTATATCCTGGGAGCTTTGTAGGAAGGGGGTTGTAATACTGGAAAGGGGATGAAGCCCCCTTTCCTTTAACCCCCTGGTTGTAAGTAAGGCGGTGATGTGCCGCTTGGCCCCCATTACAATGCTATAAATCTGTGCACCCTCAAGCAAACCAGGAGTCTGAAGCGACCGCTTGCGACAAATTAGTCGTTCGTATGATACCGCAATATAATATCGCACAACTGCTCAGTTAGTCAATATAATAGAGACGTTCGAATAACAGAATTCAGAATATTATTCAAAAAGTGAATTATTAATTTTATAAAATTGATCTCAATTTCGAAAATACTACAAAAATTCGATTAAATTAGAAAAAGTTACTTTTTTGGATGATTACTACATAAGCCTTGACTTGTGCGCAGGTAATGATTATACGGTGATTATAAAGATAAAAATGCCAGACCTAACCGGGAATTGAATCTGAGGTCCTAAAGATAGAAACTAGATGCACCTTTTACTAAAATAACGGACAGGCGAAAATTACTTTCAATTATTGAAAGAAATAATTGAGATATTTTAAATAACAAGAACCTGAACTAATTTTTAATGTTGTCACTGGAGGCCTTACCGATTCCATTTACTTTCCTCAAGACAAGCCAAGATTAAACATTATAATACAGTGATAAAGCCTATGTGTCTGTACACTAGCGAGTGCCTTAGAATGACTATGAAGACTGGTCTAAGAGAAGCACAAAAATTTGAGAGAAAAATCCTCCGCAAGATACAGGTCCAAAGATAGTAGTCGGGTAATATAAGTTACGAGGTCGAGAAGAACTGAACTAGGAAAATGAAAAATTAATGAAACGATTAGAAAAAAAGACTAAAGTTTTACGGACACCTGTATAGAATGGATGACAACCGGTTGACAAAACACATTTTCAAGACACTAAACAATAGACCTAAGATGCCAGATAAATGGTTTAAAGACGTCAGAAAAAATATTGAGAAAACCGAAAAAATCTAATGAACAGTAAAAAATTTAGATAACTAATTACAAACTTTAAGGACTTCTATGAAAAGCAAAAACAGAACACCGGGTAGACAGAAGAAAAAGTCTACAGTGAGCGAATGCTAAGAATGTGGGCTGCAAAATGAGCTTCCAAAAACGTCTAAAGTTACCTCAAGTGGTTTAAAATTGGTCCAATACGAGGAAAAAATCCCGGGCATTCCTGCAACTTTGCTTTCCAATATTAATTAAATTTGGTGAAATTCATGGAAGCGCACAATGTGACTGAGATATGCCGTCTTCCTAATTTTTACCACAGCAGTTAGATGTAGACATGAGTTAATTCTTGATAGTAACTCGTTGTTGCTTGTTTTACTTGTCAAGCTTATCAGCATCCTGCTTATTAGAATCCTGAGATAAAGCCACATTTTACATGAATTTAGATTTTTGGTATGTTCTTGTTTAAAGATTAATGTTTTGCATCCATACTTAATGACAAAACAGAAGGATGACATCAAAATCTGCGCACGTTCAAAAAGCTCTTGGCAATTCCATTATTCTTTTGATTTCTGTAGAATGGTCTGACTGTTTTCATATTTTTCTACATAAATGTAAATTTACTAGTTTTAGAGTGTAACACCGTTGATCTTGATATTAGCTTTAATACGATTTTAAATATTTGTATTAAAGAACACATTTTTTATTTTTGGGGAGATAACTTCTAAACGCAGTTTGAGTCTCATTTTTCTCATTCTGCCAGAATCACGGCGTCAACAATACACAATCTTATATTTCTCCACTTTAATATTCTTATTTCATTAAATGAACTTTTGCTTGATTTCTTTTGAAAAATTATAGTGCCACAAATAGATCTTGATTGCAAACAAGTTCACACCAAAACCACGTTTCAATTTAAAATAAAATGAGAACTCAAATACAACTAAAATTTTTTTGTGAACAACCCAAATTCTAAAAATACACGGAGATGAATAATTTTTTGTTATTAATATCAGACGGAAATTTATAATTAAAAGTAATGTATGTTTATTTAGTCTCCATAAAATATGAAATTGCAATTACATTTCTGTAACTGATAGAGTCCAGTAATAGTTAAATGAAATAAAGTTGTACTTTAGAGGCATCTATTTGTACAGTAATATTTAGTAAGTCTAAAGAGGTTCGAAGGTAGGATACTGTACATACAGCGTATGTTTCTCCTACCCTTCTATTACCATACAACCTCAGACGAAAATATTAATTTACATAAATTGGTATAGAACTCTACTTTCAACAGTAGTTTGAGAAGCTGAAATTTGAATATCTGATACTTTAGTAGGTATACTCAGACATTTAACATTTTACACACTCTTCGATCTGTAAACATGGTCTCATAATAATTACAGTACATGATTATAAAATACTTTATTAATTTTACAGACAATATTTCTATAAAATTTTCAATATGTTTTAAAAAATGATGAATTAAAATCAAAACAACACAAATTTATAAAAACTTTTGTGTGTGGATTAAAAGTGATAATCTCAAAGTTTGAAAGCAGATAGTCTATTGAAAGTTCATTAGAACATTTTGCATGTTTGAACTTGATAAAAATTAGAAATCAGTTTCTTTGCTTTTAATACTAAATAAAGAAAAGATTGTTAGTATATAAAAACTGTCGGTTTAAAATAATAACCTACTAAAAATATAGAAACACCTAACCTTTTTGAATTTACTTCAACAGGAATCTGTAAAACAATGTTAACCGATTAAAAAATAAATAATATTTTTAAAAAAATTTCCTTTCTGTAGGAATGGAAATTTAATATTGTTTTTCATTAAATGTTCTAAGCTCTGTGTTTACAAATTGTATCCCAATAATTGAGCACCCAATTCCAACGTTAAAAAATACAAACCTTACTCGATAAAATACACTTGTAAATGTTTACGAGAAAATTCTATAGAGTTAGGATTTTATTTTTAAGTATTAAAACAGAAAATGGTATACCATGCAGTCGAATAATCACCAATATTTAATGAATGATTAATAATTATGACCCACTAAAGTTTTTTTTGGGTTTTTAATTTTAATTACGGTATTGTACATTGAGCTGCACAACTTCAGTATATGATACTTAAATGGTGGTGCAGAATTTCACTTTAGGGAAAAGAGGTACCCAGTGGTACATTCTCAGGTTAAAACTGCTGGTATTGTCTATTATTCACACCAAGACGTCTCAACTCCATTTCCGCTTTAGACGTCGCAAAGTTTGGAAGTTCTTTGTAGCTAGATCACGGGCTAGTTGGTTTGGATGGTCATTTAGTCTTTCGTGAAATGTACTATACCAGGACGTGGTTAACTCCTTCATTATCGGAATTTGGAAATTGTCGTGAAGGGTTTTATTGCTAACATAAAAAGGAGCGCCAGAAGAAAGTCTTCAGAATTTTGATTGAAAGGCCTGGATCGACTTTAAATTACTCTCTGCCGCTACTCCAAAGAGTTGAACACCATAAGTCCATGACCAACTAAAGTGGTAAAAATATATAAATTGGCTAAGTACCAGATGAATTATAAAATCGAATAAATTCTGATATTTGACAATAAAAATTTTGAATTTATTAACTATCTTTTCTCTATAATCTAAAATGTTTTCTTTGGACTTTTGTATTTTTATTTCTTGTTTTTCTTTAAGGTACGAGGTGTGGCTATTAAATAACGACACTGACACTGTAAAAACTTTAATTTTAATTTTATACATAATTACTTATTGTCACCTTCAATATACACTTCTTCTCTATCCCTACAACGCTCCATGCGAATTTTCCATTGTTGGAAACAGTGCTGGAAGTCATCTTTTGTCAGCTCCTTCAGGACACGTGCCGCTCAAAAATATTTAAAATGAAGCTCGCAAAAATGTTTGTACTGACACTTTGTACGCGATTGAAAATAAACCAAATTTTTTGGAAACGATAATAACATGTGATGAAACGTGGTTTTTTACAAATGATCTGAAAACGAAACGCCAATCCATGCACAGGAAGAGCCGAACTTCACCGAGAGCCAAAAAAAGCTCGAATGAGCAAGTCAAATTTTATAGCAATGGTGATTGTTTTTTTTATATCCATGGGATTGTGTACCTTCAATGGGTTCCTGAAGATCAAACAATTAATCAATATTACTACCTTGAGGTACTTTCTAAACTACGTCAAAGAGTAAGGAAAAAAGCCCCGAAATATGGAAGGACAAATCATGGGTTCTCCACCAATACAATGCGCCAGCTCATTCCACGTTATCTGTCAAGAGGTTCCTAGCCAAGTACAGCATCTCAGTGTTAAATTATCCACCCTATTCACCAGATCTTGCACCATGTGACTTCTACCTGTTCCCTAAGGTGAAATCTATATTAAAAGGGACAAGATTTGAGTCTGTGGAATCTGTAAAAGAGAAAGTGGCACGTGTCCTGAAGGAGTAGACAGAAGATAACTTCCAGCACTATTTCCAACAAAGGAAAATTCACATGGAGCGTTGTAGGGATAGAGAAGGAGTGTATATTGAAGGTGACAATAAGTGATAATGTTTAAAGTAAAAATAATATTTTTACAACGTCAGTCTCGTTATTTAATAGCCACACCTCGTATGTAGAACATCACTAATGAACAAACAAAAATAATTTCTTAATAAATTATTTTACCCTGACAAACACTTTCAAAAATTCTGCAAACTGCAATTTTTTGTTATTTTTTAAAAGTTAAATTACAATTTAACTCATGTGAAAGTTCTGTTTATAAATTTGCATAATAAATTAAACAGATTGGATATAAACCGTCATAAACAACTTCATAGGTTCATTTATAGGAAGTTAAAGACGGTGCATTAAACACAGAACATGATGACTTAACTACAACATTTATATGCGATCATGTACCGAGGCATCAAATATTACATTCTACAGCCCGGTAAGGTTTGATTGCCTGAAGGTATAAACATTAATTCCTGAGCAGTGCTCTTGTGGCTATTACTGTTGTTATTAGGTTGCTATAATAATTTACAAGCAGACGCCGTGGCCGCATCACCTCTTTCCTTTATAAACAGTTACCTTACTTATAACGCACTGTTTATTTATGCTTGAACTGACCGGAACCCTTTCAGCTTCACTGACTACCTATGGAAAATTCATTTTGTTTGTATAAATAGATCGGTTACTTCTACTATAAAATATGTTAATTAAATTTCAATCGTACACTTCAAACGGTATACATTACCTTAACGTTATCATCATTTTATAGTGATCAACTAACACGACTTAGTTGATCCTTCAGATTATAATCTTACTTTCTCAATATTTAAAGACAAATTCATAATTTTTATTTTCTCTTGCCTATATGAATATATAAGAAGGAAAGTATTGGTTTCATGTCGATTTTTCGAATTCGAGTTTTTACCGAATATACACGTTTTCAGACCCTTGAACCCCCCCCAAAAACAAGATGTTTTTAGCGATTGGTCTGTGTGTTTGTGTATATATGAACAGAATATCTCAAGAACGGAACATCTTACTAAGTTGAAACATGAAACTTAAGTTACATACTACTAACGGATCCAACACGAACATTTTCATCAAAATCGGTCAACCGGAAAAAGTCGTTTATTGGTGTCATTTTTTACTTTTTTCGATTTTCTGAAAAACGACTTCATCGATTTTGTTTAAAATCGCCTCATTACTACATTTTTATGCTCTACACGATAGGGTAGGCGCCATGTCTGCTGAAATTTATGGAAAGGCTGTTTTCTCGTAGAAAAAAAACGGGTTTTTTAAGATTTCAGCCTTGCATTTTAGCTCAAAAGTGTATAAAATAAAAGTTGTAGACAATTTTTAAATTTACACCTTTTTTGTATTATTTTTTTGTATAACGCTTAGTTAAGCGTTAGTTAGTGATTTTCTGTTTTTTTCACGAAAATGTAAAAAAATCGATTTTTTAAAGATTTCAGTCTTAGTATCCATTTTACGACAAAAGTATATATTATAATCAAATTTATAGGATATCAAAAGATCTACAACTTCTATTTAGCGCATTTTTCTCTACAGAGCCTAGTTTAGCGTGAAAGAGTGATTTCGGTGTTTTAAGCCAAACTTAGGTTGATTGCGTCTTTCACTCATGATTAAAATTAGGTTATGTTTATTGAGGTCAGTATTTTTGCTTATTTCCAATGTTTTATTACTAATGATAAGTTATATTGTTCATTATTTCTCTTATTTTATATAAGAATACTGAAGATCTTTAAAATGAACCAAAAATATAAAAATGGTGTGGATGTATTTTTTATTATATATCTCAGATTATAAGAGTTTGAATGTCCTTTTCAAGGAACATACGTACCTACTATATTTTTGTACAAGTTAAATATAATTCTGTTGTCATTTTTGATTTTCCTTTACTTTTCTTTAGTCGTATATGTGCATTTTCCATTCTTCTGTCCCTTCTAAAACGATTTAACAGTTGAGTACTAAAGTGATACTCTTACCCTAACGTGACAGCTGCCAGGTGAGTTGAATCACACACGACCCTTTCACACTTTACCCTGTACGTCTCTTTCTCTCCTATATTGTTAGTGTGAATGTACACCGTTTCTCCTCCTCGGCTTCTTATGTATCTCTCTATTTCTTCTTCTCTCAGACTTTCGTTTTTCTCTCTAAATCCTTAACATTTTCCGCTTACACTTTAATACATTATTTCTTCCTTTTATTTAATCTGCTTCTTCGAAATCTAGTCTTCCCTGCAACTGTTCATTCATTATTAGTGCTGAATTCCCAAACATATATATTTAACAACTTGCTACAAATTTAAACAACTTGATTTAGTTCTCTGAGTTTACCCCTGACGTCGTTTTATCAACAAATTAATTCACAGTATTTTCCTTTTAGTAAAATTTCAATACTGAACAGATGAATTCAGATAATATAATGGTTATGTAACAACCTACTAACAGAAATATTTAACTTTTTTTCTTCTTCTTCTTTTTCCTGTCATGGATTAGGCCTTACGACCTGTTCCGACTTCTCTGGTTATCTTTTTTGCATCCTATCTATCTTTGTTCTTACATCAGGTATGTAGCTTAATGCCCTTTTTGCCTATATATCTTCACTCATTCCTACTAAATATTCCTACCATTTCTCTATGTATTTGCTGAAGGTTTCTAAAATAGAGAAAAGACACTTAAACGAACTCGGATTTCCTCATTCTTAATGCGATCCATCAAACTACATCCCTGAACTCTTCACCAGAACCGTATTTCCGCTGCCTGGATCTGAAATTCATATTTCCTCCCAAGAACCCAAGACTTACTACTACAGAAAATAAACTGATTATAATAAAAATCTTACTATGATTACTTTAAAAACAATTTATTGCATGTATCAATCCAACCGAATGTATTATGTATTATTCTTATAGTTTTAAGTAAACTCATTGTTACAAGTGCCACCATCGTCTCCTTTGTTTAGGTACTGTGCTGCCGGCTATCAAAGCTTTTGACTTAGAGCATTAGGAGGAGGAGGAGGAGGAGGAGGAGGAGGAGAAGGAGGAGGAGGAGAAGGAGGAGGAGGAGAAGGAGGAGGAGTAGGAGAAGAAGAAGAAGAATTATATCTCAGAATTAAAAATACCAAAGCTGGAACTGTAAAAAATCAATTATTTTTCTAATAGTGTTACATGAAATTTATAACAGAGTTTTGGATCGATTTTAATTCACTCATTAAAATTAGGTTATTTTTTAATTTTACATTATTTACTCAACACTAAGCATAGTTATATTTTTCATTATTTACATTCGGAAGAGAAAGTCATGAGAGTATTTCACAGTAGACTTTTTGTACTAAAAAACACAATCATCTATCTGATACGGAAACATTTTATTTTATATTGAATAAAAAGAATGCAAAAACTAAACATTTCTCAACGTTATTTATTACACATTCTATTGTTGGTGCGATTCCATTTGTACTTTGCATGTCTAAAACACCGGGAAGCAGTTGATGTCATTGTCTGGTCAGATAATAAATGCAAAAATATGCTACAAAAACGACATGAAGAGAAAAACGGGGACAAAGACCGTCTGGTGTTGTCATAATCTTACGCTCCCGTTTGTGAAATAAATATTAATTTTGATTGCTCTGGGGCGTTCCTTTTTGATTAACTATGTAATTAATCATGTAACTTATAAGTGATTAATACAATGAATGTTAATTAATTAATTACTATAAATTTATCGTTATAAAATTTGTTCGACTGTATCAAATAATTATTTTTAACTATATATACATATAAACATGGAAAAGTAGTAATAATTTAATTGTAATAAAATCACTTGAAGTGCGACGAAATACAATACATAATATTTTTTTAAAATTATAATCAACAATGTTTTCTTCAGGACACAACAATGAACCTATTTTATATTTTCCAGTTTAAAAAATGGGCTGTAGTTAAATATTTGCAGCCTTTGAATATTGACATTTCATGATGTTAAATTATTTTTAAAAAGAATTCTCATAGCTAGAAGGGAATTTGAAATGAAAATCAGCTTTCTGCCTACAATCATTGATTTACAGATAAGGAAAAATTTCTTAACATTTTGTTTGGAGTGTAGCATTATACAAATAGAAGCGTTTGAAATTTAATGTTATAGGAAAGTGTTAAAGATAAGGTTGATGGACAAAATAATTAATTTAGAGGTTCTTACACGAGTGAATGAAAGAAGTATACGGAAACATCTTACCAGAAAAAGGGAAAGGTTAATGGGTCATGTCTTAAGACATCCAGGCATTGCACTATCAATAATCGTTAATAATATTGAGGGAGTGAATTGTAGGGGTAGGTAAAGGTTAAAATATTTACCCTATTACCGGCAATAACATTTTTCTAGACCGGCAGAAAATATCTAGCATATGGGTCACTGAACCGTAAAGAAATCATTAAAAATTTTCTATAAATCACAAACCTTACCACGTAACGTATCAAAATAACAAGAAAACTTAGGAAAATAGAATAAATAAATTATTGAATTTTAATCTGACAGTTAGGGATGGTGAAGCTATTTGAAAATAATTTTTAGATAAATATTTTTTCTAGAATGTCAGATGAAACTATTGTTTAAAACTTTCTTATGCTCTACTTTCAAAATTCATTACTTACGAATCGTTACTTATAATGTTTATACTACAATAAAAAAAGGAATACGATTCTATTTTCAAATCTGAATAAAATATATACAAAAAGACATCATGTAAACCAAGAAATGGCCAAATTCAGGTTTAGGATAGCGTGGTTTCAACAGAGAAACATAGGCAGAATATGCAACTAAAACAATTGTATTATACGTAAAAATTTACTTTATGTATTACTAAACTACTTTACAAAACAGCAACGCTGTCTGTATATGAATTTAAAATTAAAACGAAAACATTGCAATGCTACGAAGCAAATGCGATTTCGTGACGCGACCGGTTCAAGAAGCAGTAACATCGTCTCAAAACCGTCGATTGCCGGCTCTAGGGTTAAAGGAAATTCCAAAAGATGTAGGGTGTTACATGTATGTAGATACGAAACGACTTGCACGAGATAAAACAGCTAGAAGAACTGCATCAAACTAGTCGAGAAACTGATGACAAGAAAAGTTTAAGTATATAAGTGTATTTTACTGTTAAGATCTGTGAGTAATATCAATATAATTTTTTATAACTTGACTAAAAAGTTATTACTATATCATAAAATTTATGTTCTCAAGCGAGTGTGTTAAAACGATTTATACTTTAAAGAAAGTAATAAAACACAGGAAAAAATAAATTTTGAAATAATTCCACTTGAGAAGAAAAACGCGATGATAGTATGTATTGGATAAGAACATGGTAGATCTATAGGATAAAGTCAAGCCAACAAATCAGTTGAGAGATACTACATCGAAATAAAAGTGATATACAGCTATTTTCTGTTCGAAAGAGCAAATAACGTAGCCATTTCATCGGGTCGGTAGATCTCTTAAATTTCATTAGCAGCTCGAACCGGCGTTTGTCGCGTTTCCCCTGTCTATAAATTTGGTTGGAGGCCAAGAAGTAGCCCCTTGTTGGGTTCGACCACCCAGAGGGTGGTCAGATAAAGGTGGTGGGTTCTTCCTCTAGTTCCTCTTTCCTCCCTGAACATTTCAGTAAGAGGAAAAGGGTGGCAGGGTGGCTAGAATGAATCGAAGGGTCAGCTTTTCCTTGTTAACACACCCCCTTTGGTCAATTAGCCCTTCTACAACTTGGAGGCTGGCTCCCGTACATAGCGTTGCTTTACTGATTTACAATACTAATATTACTATTGTTCATTCACGCCTTTCTACACAGTAAAACGTGTTACTCAATGCTATATCAACATCTTCTTCAACATTTTTACTTTCTCTTGCCTATATGAGTGTATAGGACGGAAAGTACTGTTTTCATGTCAATTTTTCAAAATCGAGTTTTCACTGGATATACACGTTTTCAGACCCCCTGAACCCAAAAACACGTTTTTAGCGATTGGTGTGTGTGTGTGTGTGTGTGTGTGTGTGTGTGTGTGAACAGAATATCTCAAGAAAGGAACATCGTCCAAACTTGAAACTTGAAACTTAAGTTAATTACTACTACCGGACCCAACACCAACATTTTCATTAAAATCGATCAACCGGAAGTCCTAGTAGTTTATTCGTGTCATTTTTCACTTTTTTGCAATTTTCTCAAAAACGGCTACTACGAATTTTTAACAATCGCCTTATTTACTAAATTTTTTATGTTCTACAAGATAGGGTCGGCGCCATATCTGCTAAAATTCTTGGCGAGGTTGTTTTCTCGTAAAAAATGTTTTTTTTTTTATTTTTATTTTGCGGCTTTAATATGCGTTTTAGCGCAACAATATATAATAAAAGTTGTAGAGAATTTAAAATCCTAAAACTTTTAACTTTTTTTGTATAACTCTTAGTTAACAGTAATCAGTGATTTTCTTTTTTTACACGAAAATGTGTAGAAAATCGTTTTTAAGATTTCAGTCTTAGTATTCTTTTTACAACAAAAATGCATAATAAAATTTATTGGAAGTTATAAGATTTACAACTTTCAATTAGAGCATTTTTCTCTACACAGTCTAGTTTAGCGTGAAGGAGTGATTTTCCGTACTTTTTAACCAAACTGAGGTAGATATTCATTTTGCGTCATTCAATCGTGATTAAAATTAGGTTATGTTTATTGAGGTTAGTTTTTTGTTTATTTCTAATGTTTTATTAGTAATGCTAGGTTATATTGTTAATTATTTGCACTAGTAAGAGAAAGTTGTGTGAGTGTTTCACACCAGGTTTTTTATATAATTCGTTAAGAATGCGTACTAAAGTATATAAAACATTATTATAACACTAAAGAACAAATTTTTAAAAATAAAATCAATACTATAAAATTATCGGAAATGAACAAGCAAGTCCAACTGCATAAGGAGCCTTACACTTTACAACTGATAACAGGATGATCCCCCCTCATATCCCCATAAAGAGTTACGCAGAGATCTACACAAAAGGTGTACATAATCCTTTAACAAAATATAAAATGACAAACACCCTATTTAAATTATTTACTATTAAGAAGAGTTTGTTTGACAACCCACCCCTTTAAATACTGAACTCAAGTAACATTTACAAGGTTTATTTATTAATAAGGATAGGACACTCAAATGTGATACATCGACACATATCATCCCGTATGTGGAAATGGTGGAAACTTTAAATGCTCTATCCCTAATGATTTCCACACCGATTTTTACAAACAAAGAAATTTATAGAAATAATATGCAATGCTTTAAGGCGTTCACCCCGTTTTACCAATTAGTTGAAAATGGTTGAAAAGAAATTTTTTAGTTTTTCTGTTCAACACCTAAGGAAAAATATATAGAATTTCAGCACTCTATGTGATCGACAAGTTAAGATAAGTTTAGTTAAGATAATTACAGATAAACGATTGAACAAATCAATAAAACTGGAGTTTTTAATGTTTATTCTTTATTTAGAATTATAAATTATTGTACAACCCTCCAAAATATTAACTAATTTTTATAACAAACAGATAAAGTGAAAAAAACTGAACAATTTCTTTAAAGAATAAATCCCAGTGGATAATTCTAGAGTTGCACAAAAAATTAATTAATTAAAGTTAAAATTAATTAAAGTTAAAAAAAATTACTATAATTAGAGAATAGACATAAAACAAATTGAATAATAAATTATACATAAGTACAACACAGAATACACAGGACAAGAAGTTTAAAATTTTAACAAAAATAATACTCTATTTCTGATAAACAAAATAGAATCTTTAAAAAAATAGTATTTACATGAGTAATAACAATGCGAAGAAAGAAAAAAAAAACACATTCCGAAAGTGGTATTTTAAATTATGATAATACCTGTACAATAAAAACTAAAATATCGAAATTTGTTCAATTAAATCAGTGGAAATACTTTTCATGATAACGAACGTCCCACATTACGTAACAAATTTAACATTCGGACTTAAAAATTTATTTTGTAATAAAACCTGCTAAAATCAAATACAAAATTTAACAGACCACATATATCTCCTATTTATCAAATACTAGGGATTAAATATATTTCATATATACATATACGGTATTACCCATATTTTAACAACTAAAAATTAATTTACCCTCCTCCGTAAATCAAAAAATATGAACAAGAAATAACAAAGTAAATAATTATACAATTGTCAGTAAATTTTTAAGTGTATAACGTAAATAAATTAATATTTTCTATAAATTTGAACTAAATCAGTTATAGTATTGAGATCATGGAAATGAACGTAAATAAATTAATATTTTCTACAAATTTGAACTAAATCAGTTATAGTATTGAGACCATGGAAACGAACGTAAATAAATTAATATTTTCTACAAATTTGAACTAATCAGTTATAGTATTGAGATCATGGAAATGAACGTAAATAAATTAATATTTTCTATAAATTTGAACTAAATCAGTTATAGTATTGAGATCATGGAAATGAACGTAAATAAATTAATATTTTCTATAAATTTGAACTAAATCACTTATAGTATTGAGATCATGGAAATGAAGCTATTTGTTCACGTCAATAGGAAACTAAATGGACAGTGTTCAATATTTGTGAACTAATACGGGTTCATTAGTCTCAACAGGAGTGCGGGTAGACCATTAGATTTATAAGTTTCTGAACTGTATAAAATGAAAAAAAGACTACACTAGTAGAAGACCACTGGAATCAATTACACTATCAGTACAAGTAAATTGTATTGAAGAAATGTTTTACATATTTCACTCACTTTGAACAAGTACGTTTGAGTTAGTTTTACAAAATTAAAATTTCAGATTATCTTTTTTCAATTAAAAGGGTTTTATACTACCTAACATAGTGAAAATACTAGGCTATTAGAGAGATGAACAAAAAATTACTGACAGGAACTTTCTCAACTTAATTCATTATGAATTATTACAAAAAAGTAAAATAAAGATTTAGATATCATTTATTGACTAGCCTGAAATGAAATCGAAAAACTTCAGTTTAGAGAACGTTGGTGTTGACTGAAAAATCAAGAAGATGAAAACATAATTATATAATGTGGTTTCAGAACTTGACAGAAAATGTTTCATGTCATATGGCATCATGAAGAATAGATTGGGAGTCGTTACAGGGTGCTGATACAATAATAGATCTTGTTAATATAGTTTTTTTTTGTAACAGTGCATTTCTTTTGCAATCAGTTAATAAATACAATAACTTTAAGCAGATAAAAGAAAATCTGAGTAATGTTCTTAAAATAAAAATATAAACTACACTCAGTAGTGTGTTTCAATAAGAAAGTTTAGTAATTATTTCTTTGATATCTAATAAAGCACCAAGCTCAACAAAAGATCGTAGAAGATTGTTAAGTAACTATTGTAGAAACCTTTTAAGAAAATTAAAGATATATTACGTAATATAGATGACTCAACGAAATAAGGTAAGCAGAAAAAAAAGTGTTTGTTTCAGAAATTTCCGGGTGTCGGTGTCATTCAATCGATGTAAAAAGAATCGAGAAGAATAAAAGGCTAAGAAAAAAAGAAGATAAAAGAATAAGAGGATAGGCTTACTTTCCGGAGTTAAGACCCAAAAGTAAATCCTTTTATGTGTGAAAGAGGGAGCTCAGAATTTCCCTTGAATCCGGATCCCTATCGTTTTGTAACTACGATGAAAAGGGATGCCGCATCACTTGTCCATCAGAGTTAAATTGACTGGACAGAGACTAAAAATATTTTTCAACAAAACAAAGAAATAAACAATAAAATTCAACCAGTCCATCGAATGCTTTCAATCTTATCAATAAAATACTTTAACATTTAAAGGAATAAAAATTTAAAATCTGTCAATACCAACTCTTTTTTTTGGAAAATAGAAAAACAGTATCCAGAATTCTCTATTTAACATTAACTGAACTATGACCGAATTATAACTGACTATAACCGAACTATGTAGACAATTGTACGTTGAGAGTACTGCTTTATAAACAGAAGATAAGACTACATACCTTTAATAATTTATTGAAAAAAATCTAATTTCTTTTGTGATTTCTTCTGGTAAACTTGAAAATCAACAGCATTAGAAATCGAGTACACTACATATTTCTTATCTAATAATTCATCACAATATTTGTTTTTATAGAGCGAAACTCTAACTATAAAAATATAATAGAATAGAAACAGCGAAACTCTGGAATTTTTTTGAATAAAGAAGGTAATTTAATTCAAATTAAGAAGGATTTTTAAAGTCAATATCGACGACCGATAAAATTCAAGCGGTGATGTCTATAGTTGATATGGCTGCTCAAGAGATAAAAAATACCCGCTTGATTCTGACAATCATAACGCTGCATGTTAGAAACGCACTTTTAGTAAAGCCTCATGGATCTGTATAATGAAGAGTTTGAAAAAGGCGGGAATAAGCCCATACCTCAGAAGGATGACCCAGATGTACGTAAGTGAAAGAAATGTTGTAGCAGAAATGATGGTCAGCCAAGGAGTTTTAAATCACAAATGGAGTTCCACAAGGGTCACAAATGGCCAGGCGGTGGGTATTTGGTTGGTAGGCGGTTCTGAACTCCATGGGACTGAACGAAGACACCTGAATTGATTCCAACACTACTTCCCCCCCATCATGAGAGAGTGAACATGCAATTTTCTCGTCGCCTCGGATACAAACACTCACAAGACTTTCTCTTGCAAATGCAAATAATGAAAATATAATCTAATATTAGAAATAAACAAAAAACTAACTTCAAAAAACATAACCTTATTTTAATCATGAGTGAATGATGCATAATGAAAAGCAACCTCTGTTTGGCTTAAAAATATGGAAAATCACTCTTTCACGCTAAACTAGGCTCCTTAGAGAAAAATGCTGCAAATAAAATTTATAGATCTTTGAATTTCCTATAAATTTAATTATATGCATTTTTGTTGTAAAATGGATACTACGGCCGAAATATTTAAAAAATCGACTTTTTACAAATTTTCATGAAAAAATAAACAGAAAATCACTTAATTACCGCTAAGCGTATAAAAACCAATGTTAGAAATAAAAGTTGAAATTTTTTAAATTGTCTACACTTTTTATTATATACACTTTTGCGGTGAAATGTATATTAAGGCTGCAATCTTTAAAAAAAAATTCTACGAGAGAACAATCTTTCCAAGAATTTTAGCAGACATGGCGCCTTTTATATTTTATAGAGCATAAAAATTGTAGTAAATGAGGCATTTTTAAAAGAGTCGTGGGAGTCGTTTTTGAGAAAATCGCAAGAAAGTGAAAAATGACACGAGTAAACTACAACTTCTGGTTAACCGATTTTGATGAAAATGTTCGTGCCTGGTCCGGTAGTAATATCTAACTTAAGTTTCACTAACTTAAGTTTCAAGTTTCAACTTCATATGATGTCCGTTCTTGAGACGTTTTGTTCACATGTTTTTTTGGGGTACAAGGGATCTGAATACGTGTATATCTGGTGAAAACTCGATTTCGAAAAATCGAAATGAAAACAATACTTTCCTTCCTATATATTCGTATAGGCAAGAGAAAGTAAAAAGACAATAATCAAGGGAGTGCTGTCATACTTTAGGGAATTATCGAATTTTGGAGGTTCAAACTAGAGAGGTCCAACAGCAGTATTTTCAAGTATTTAAATACTACTTGACTAACATACAGTTTAAATTACTAACACACTAATATAGTACCGTAATAGTTACAGTAATAAAAACTAAACACAGGAACACTAAATTTATCTATCCTCGAACGTGGCAAACTATAGTTGGGTAGATTTCTTTTCCACCACGAAACTAATATAAATATTAATTTTTTAAATCGTAATTATCAAAATTAACTTTGTATTGTAATGGTTTTTGTAGAGTAGTGGGAAAATAAAATAAATTTTAATATACAAGTTTGTAAATTATTAGTGGTAGGTGATAAACGTAAAAAGAAAAAATTGAGAAAAGCATGAATACTAAAAATAAATAACAGAGTTAAGTAGCGTAAGGTTTTTTTATTAAAGTATAATGTCACACTAAATGGTGTAACGAAATATAAAACAGCAAATTTTCTGCATTTCTGAACTGTTACTTCGCTGAATAGATATCGTTGGAAAATTGAGGTGGAAGAAAAAATCCACCCCTTACATAGAATCTCTATCACCCATCATACCATCCCCTAAAGTGTCTAGACAGGCATCTCTTACCCTTCTTATACTATCAGGATATTTTTATTTTCGTCATGAGATGAGGGAGGTCATACAAAAAGAAAAAATAGGGTGCATATGTAGGACAAACGATTTCTAAATTCTTTCCCCTTCTTTCATCCAGTAAAGAAGTCCAGCAAAACAGGAAACAGTACTTTTTGCAAAGAAACATACCGTATATAAAACGAAGAGTCGAATAAGGGTTCGTCATTTCGTCTCTTTTATTGATTTGGTCAACACTAAATAATTTACGGATCACGAAGACCACTTCATTTTAGATAACTTACAAAACTTGTTCAATTATTTATGTTGAAGAAAAGTTTTCTATTTAGTTATGGCAACTAGCAAAAAACTTCGTTTTGTATCGGTAACATGATTTTAACAATTAACTTATTACTTTGAGCCCGTTTGTTTACACCCTTTACACAGCCGACCTTCCAGAACATGAATCTGTAATTACGGCAACGTTCGCAGCTGACACAGCGATTTTAGCGGCGGACGCTTCTCCGATATGTGCCTCAGCGAAGTTATAAACCCATCTTGAAAACATTCACGAATGGTGTAAGAAATGGAGAGTGAAGATTAATGAGAATAAGTCAACGCATGTAACGTTTACAAAACAAAAACTAACATGTCCAGAGGTCAGCTTGAACGGTACAGTAATCCCACAGAAGGAGGAAGTTAAATATCTGGGTTGCATCTAGATCCAAGACTCATGTGAAGAAGTCATATATGGACGAAACGAAAGCAACTTGGGCTGAAGTTACGTCAACTGTTCTGGCTCTTAGACAATAAATCTCAACTCTTCCTTGAAAATAAAGTACTCGTATATAAGGTAATACTAAAACCAGTTTGGACTTATGGGTTAGAGCTATGGGTTACAGCTAGTTCATCAAATACAGAAATACTGCAGCGCTTCCAATGAAAATGCCTGAGACTATTGTAATCACTGCAGCCCCATGGTACGTAACCAATAAAATAATACACAATGACCTAAACCTGCCCTTCATAAAATAACTAATTAAACAACATAGCGAAAAACATTTACAAAAACTAGAAGACCATCAGAATCCATTAGCGATTAACCTCCTCGACAACAGCGAAGATACTCACAGACTGAAACGTTTTAAAACACTCGACTTACCTCTACGATTTTGTTAATCATTTAATCATTTTTTTCTTTTTATTTTATACTTCAACTACTAATCATCGTCATTTCATAATAGGCATCGTTATCATCTCTATCAACGTCATCATCTCCTGCTTCAACAACTTTGTGTTTCAAGATGTTGATTCACAGCTCATCAAGTTTAGTTTTATATATATATAATTTTTTTAACATTTAGTTTTGTTGAAACACACTACTGAACGTGGTTTTTATTTTAATTCTAAGACATTACTCAGATTTTCTCGTCTTGGCTTAAAGTTTTTGTATTTGTAAACTGATTGCAAAAGAAATACACTGTTACAAAAAAAAAAACAATACCTAATAAACATAAAATACAGAAATCTAATGTAAAACATGCACGACCTCGGCTTGCTAATGTGAATGATGTCAAAAATAACCTATGTTTAATCATGAGTAAACAATGTAAAATGAAAAACCTAACCTAATTTTAATCATGAGTGATTAACGTTAAATGAAAACCACGGTTGGATTTTGATATGCAAATCATCCAAAAATACTAATTGACTAAACTAAGTTCTATAGAAAAAAATACTTGAACTAAGTTGTTGCTTTCTTAATTTTTTATAACTTTAACTCTATACCCTTTTGCCCTAAATTGCATACTAAGGCCGCATTCTTCAACAAACCAATTTTTTGCCGGCCGCATTGGCGCAGTTGGTAACGTGCTCGCTTCTCATCATGCGGTCTTGGGTTCGAATCCCATTCAGGCACGGCATCTTTTCATACGTTACAAAAAAAATCATTTCATCCTTCACCGTCTGCATTAGCAGTAATTGCAGAACAGTCGGACGTTAAACCAAAAAAAAACAATTTTTTACCGATTTTCATGAGCAAAAATGGAAAATCACTACTTGACGTTAAGCTACGCTCTAAAAAGAAAAACTGTTGAATAAAAAATTGTAGGTTTTTTAATTATTTTTAACTCTTATTAACCTACACACATTTTTATCGTGAATTCATTAAATCTAAAATCGTAAAATTCAAAATACGATGAAAACAAACCCTTTCCATGAATTTAAGTAGACATGCCTCATAACCCCATTTTGTAAAGGTTAAACATGTAATAAATTTTTTCGTTACATATATTTCATGCAAGGCAAGAGAAAGTAAAGAAGATTGGTCTATCAAATTAAATTTTGGGTAAAACTTGTTACTTAACTATAAATACATTATTAATTTAAGAAAAACGTATTCTTATATTACATTCACATCTCCCAGGCGACAATGGTGCGATATCTTGTCTTGAAGCTTGACAGGCGACTAACTTGGAAGCATCATCTGCGTATAAAACGTTCAGAACTTAACCGCCGCCAGAAGCTACTTTCCTACTTGATTAACTCTCAAAAATTGAACCTCTTTTCAAAAATGTTATTTAGAAACTCTTTTGAGATTAATCTGGACTTATGGTGTTTAGCTCTTTGGAGCAGCAGCAGAGAGTAACGTAAAATCGATCCCGGGCTCTCAGTAAAAATTCTTGACTTACTTCTGACTCTCTATTTTATGTAAGCAATAAAACTTTTGACGATGGTTTCAAAATTCCAACAGAACCTTGTTCTTCTATAGTAAATTTCGCAAACAACTAATTGACCATCCCAACTAACTATCCCGTGAATACAAGTAACTTCCCAACTATGCAATTTCTAAAGCAAAAATGGAGTAGAGTAGAGGTGTGAAAGTTACCAGTCAGAGTTATCTCCACTGAGAGTAATGAATTTCATTATATAGCCAGACACTTTGGTGAATGAAGTGAAGGTGTCACTTGCAGGGTGGAAAATAGATGCTTTTTGGCAGGCCCGGCATGCTGACAAGCATACTTTTACACTTATTCAGAAAAACACTGTTAAATCACCTTTACTTCGTAAAGCCTCTAGAGGTTCAAACCAGCTTTTGGCTGATGACATAAACAACATCATGTATTATGACTTAATTATTTCAACTTAAGTATAATATGTATTTTACCACAGGGAATACATTGTTTTAGTAAACTTATATTACAAAAATAAATAAATTTTATACAATAATAGTGTCTTTCATTGTTGTATAAAGTGAATAAGTTGTATAAAATTCTTTACTAATAAAATAATTTTGTAAGTTCAAAAACGAATAAGTTTTAAACAGTGAATATTATTATATATATCTAGTCATAAAAGTAATATACGCAATTCAAAATAATAAAAATAAAAGCTAAATGATAACAAAAGACACTTCTAACTTTAGTAGCAATAAAATTATATTATTAGAAGTATTGAAGCGTTTTTTTTAAGATAATAAATAAGAAAAACTAAACCAAAATTGTTAGAAAGATGTGGTTTTTTTAGAAAATAAAAATAATAATTGTAAGATTACTTTAGGGAACAAAAATTGGCGGTAAAATAAAGAAAGAAAAAGAAAAAAGAATGAGAGAGGGAGATCATTGTTTTAGAATTGTTTTAAAAGAAGTTTTTTGTTTTTCTTTAACTAAAAAAGAATAGGCTATAAGGATGGAAAAACATATAACACGAGTAATTACTCTGTACCATCCGCTCTGATTTATTGTTTTATATTCTGAGTGAAATAAAAAAATAAAATATAAGACAGTCCTTGGTTTAGGTCTTTCCCTTGTTTTTAGAAGGGAGAAAGTTAAGTAAAATTCTCTGAGAAGTATACGGTTCGGAACAACGTTATAAGAGGTGCTGTCGCTGGTAAGGCGCTCGACGCTTTTTCCAACGCTTTAATGAAGGCGTCTTATAAATCATACTACTACATACATCAGATGAAGTAAGAAGGGAACGTCTTTATTTTAGTCAAATAAAGGAGGGAAAATTGTTGTGGTATACATGCCTTCCTGACCGAACGCATAACATATTTCATTCTAATTTACAGTCAGGTGTAATAATTTTAGTCTTGTATTCAGCATTAAGGATTCTGATGTATTTTTAAAAGTATACGTTTTGAATACACAAGCTAAAATTGGTCAGTAAAGAAACAATATATATTTATTTACTTTTAAACCTTAAAAATATTTATGATTTTTAAATTGAATATTAGAAAAGATCTTACACAAATGGCTTTAAATTATTCTTCCACAACATATCATACCTGATCACCAATTTTACTTTCGGTCAAACTATTCTACTATTCACCAATTACACCGTATAGTAGATATTTTAGCGTCATCATTAGAACTGAAATTGTATTCAGCTGGAATTTTTCTTGATGTCAGTCAGGCTTTCGACAAGGTCTGGCATAACTGTCTTTTATTTTTTTTTTTTTATTTTTTTTTTTTTTAACTTTAATAACTTTATTTGCAACTATATACTACGATACAACGAGCAAATTAGATGACAGTAAACACAGGATGACAAGGAAAAAAAAATAAAAAAAAAATAAATAAAAATAAATAAATGAAAAAAAACAGTGATACCCATTGGTATATGTTCTATGAAATAAAGTTCATGATACATGAATGATAAATAACAACATAAGAAAAAAAGAAGAAAGAAAAATAAAATAAATCACTTTATAGAAGATCTCTGGCCCATTGACGTTTCAACCTGCGCTGCGGATTTCCTGGTAGTGATGCATCCGATAGTTTGGTGATTAATTCGTTGGGGTGATCATGCAATTTTCTGTGAAAAACACTGTAGCTGGACTTAACTACTTCACTTATGAACGGAATATTAAGGTCGTCATGGAGAATTTTGTTGTTGACATAAAAAGGTGCGCAGGTGATTAAACGTAGGCATTTTGACTGAAAGGCTTGTAATTTTTGTAGATTGCTCGGTTTAGCTGTGCCATAAATTTGTAGTCCATAGGTCCATATTGGTTTGAGATAAACTTTGTATAGTAATAGTTTAGATTTTAGAGTCAGTGAAGAGCGGCGTCCAAGAAGTCGAAATAGTTCTTTTATTTAAATTTAAATTTGTTTTACCGTCTTCGTACTATCTTGTAATCAAGTCGTTTCTTTCGCATAGCTTCTTTTCTGTAAAACAAGGTTCAGTTGTATCTTCGTGTTGTCCCATAAATAAAGAATTCCCTAAGGAGCAGTTTTGTCACCCTTTTTGTACTCCAACTACGTATCCAATTTTTCTACCACACAAGAAACTATAACTGCAAAATTTGCCGATGACACAGCAATATTAGCCAGCGAAGCCAGGTGTGAAGAAGTAACACTTAATCTTCAACATAAAATGAACACTTATACATGCACTGCTTGGAAAATTAAACTTAATGCTGAAAAATCACAATACATTACATTTTACTCTCAGACGACAAACTTGTTCCCTAGTTTATTTACACAATACACCGATCCCACAAAAAACCTCAGTGAAATACTTAGGACTGACACTAGACAGAAGACTGACATAAAATCTACATACCAGACTTAAAAAAGGCAATCTCTTACCGTGCGGTTTAAACTTCTCTACAGTCTTATTCACTATAAATCTCCTCTTCCAATAACTCAGAAACTTAAGTGTTACAAGACACTTTTCGTCCTATTTGGACCTACGGTTCATTGATCTACGGATCAGCTAAAGTATCTAATATAAAACGTATTCAGATATTCCAGAACAAAACTTTACGCATCATCACAGGCTGTCCAACGTACGTTACTAACAAAACATTACATAGAGACCTTAACATCGAACACGAAACGGTAGACGAACAACATAGAAACTATACAGACGTTTTCATAGCAAACTACACTATCACACAAATTGAGTCATTGTCCGCTCCTCACCTACCGCACAATCCACCTAGGAGACTGAAAAGACAATGGAATAGAGACCTTTTGTAAATCGTCTTGAGGGGGTTGCTGCAGGGCGACTACCTCACACAAGTGACATTAAAACATTTATATAAAACTATTGATATTATAACTGCTGGTTGCGTTAAATTGTTACACAGTTGTAGTTTATTTTTCTTAAATAAAATTTAAAAAAATTGAACATTCGATAATTGGACAAAACTAGACACGGTTAGAAATGAAGATATAAGGCAAGAATTGGGAATTTTCCCACTCAATGAAAAAATAAAACATTATATCGTGTATTGTATCCAATGGATCGATAATTTTAATAGAATTTCAGAAATGGCTATAAGGTAGATCAAAAAAGCTTAATTAAAAATTATAAAAACGTTAACCTCCTGTAGTATAATTATTTAATGAATTGCCCTAAAAATTAAATTTAGTAGAACTAAATTTAATAAAATTTTTTATAAAAATAAACGTGAAAATATTTAGTATATTAATAGAGCATCATTACATTAAATTTATTTGAAGAATAATGGTGAGGTAACACCAAAATAGATATTTTTTTAAGTTAAATGAATTACAATCGTATGATGTTCAAGTTGAAAAAGAGAATATGTTGATAGATGATTAAGGAGTGGATAAAAATATAATAAATAATAAAATTGAAAAATAGATTAAAGAGAAAGCTTATGAGTTGTTAAATGTGTGTGTGGGTGTTTTTTTTTTTTTTTGAAAGAGTGACTGGTTATAATATAGAGCAATCCGTCAACACAGTGATCCATCCTTAACAGACATCCGTCTAACCTTCCCTGTCTAACCAAACGCCTTTATTTCTAAAATATCATCCCTCCTCCTTCAACCCCTTGACTAACTTTACTTGTTGGCTTGACATCACACGGATATCATCATCTTCTACCTAATTCGCCTTCTTATATTTATTCTTTTTTCTCTTTACTTTTTTTAACAAGGGTAAAAATAAAATTAGAATCTGATTTGCATGGGGTAATGGAAACTAGCGAGAAAGGCTGTACTATAACTCCTTCTCACTCTATTTGTACATCTCTCACACTTTTGCTTATGATTTTCCTTTGTACTCCCTTTTCATACAAGTTTTATTCTGGAATAAAAAAAACCCTGCTGAAATATTTTTTGAAAAATAACTTCAAGGATTTTTTCTAATTTTTTTTTTATATAGGTGTATTTTTTATAAGGTGTAATTGTTTTGAAAATCTCAATGTCGGTAAAGATGGTATGTTACGAAGGAAGTAATTTAAATAAATAACTAATCTTATAAACTTGTTCAAAAAAATCTGTTGTGAAACACTAACTCAACTTTCTCTTGCCAATGCAAATAATTAACAATATAACCTAAAATTAGTAATAAAACATTAGAAATAAACAAAAAAACCTAATTTCAATAAACATAACCTTATTTTAATCATGAGTGAAAGACGCAAAATGAAAATCAACCTCAGTTTGGCTTAAATATACGGAAAATCACTATTTCACGCTGAAATAAACTCTGTAGAGGAAAATTCGCCAAATAAAAGTTGTAGATCTTTTAATTTCCTATAAATTTGATTATCACCGTTTGTCGTAAAATGCATACTAAGGCTGAAATCTAAAAAAAATGAATTTTTACACAATTTAGTGAAGAAACAAACAGAAAATCGCTAATTACCGCTAAACTAAGCATTTTACGAAAGAATGTTCGAAATAAAAGTTGTAGGATATTAAATTCTTTACAACTTTTATTATGTACATTGTTACGCTAAAATTCATATTAAAGCCGGAATCTTAAAAAAACAATTTTTTTGCGAGAAAACAACCTCTCCAAGAATTTCAGCAGACATGGCGCTTACCCTATCTTGTAGAGTATAAAAAATTTAGTAAATAAGGCGATTTTTAAAAAAAAACGTAGGAGCCGTTTCCAAGAAAATCGTAAAAAGTGAAATATGACACGAATAAACTACTACCGGTTGACCGATTTTGATGAAAATTATCGTGTTGGATCCGGTTGTAGTATCTAATTTAAGTTTCAAGTTTCAAATTCGTACGATATTTCGTTTTTGAGATATTCTGTTCACACACATACACAACACACACACACATACAGACCAACTTATCGCTAAAAACATGTTGTTTTTTGGTTCAGGGGATCTGAAAACGTATAGATCCTGTGAAAAATCGATTTCGAAAAATCGACATGAAAACAATACTTTCCTTCCTATATATTCATATAGGCAAGCGAAAGTAAAAATCGAAAACATCAAAACCATTTATATAATGTCAATTTATTGCTGTATATATATTGGTGGTCGATTTATTACATTGTCATGTTAAGACCTTAATAAATCTTGAAAAGGAAACCTTGCGGAAAATTTATGGTGCGAACAGGGGCACTCATTTTAATTACTTTTTTACCACCTATTCGTCACAATGTATATTTTAAAAATTCTTTTTCTTTATCGATAAAATATGTGATTACCTTAGTTTCAACTTAGGTTATGAATCTATTTTTGTTAGTTTAGGCGCTAGTAATATAATAGGTTCAGGCGCGATCAAGAGATTTATAATTTATATTTTCCTTCAGAAATCCATAATCCAGAAACTTCTAAACCTGGGAATTAATGTAATAACCACTCTGCGTTTTCAAATTTATTCTGTAATCATAAAGAAATTGCCTACATCAGGAAATTTTCTGAAAACTACTGAACGAATCTATTTAAAATTATTACACCAGTTTTTAATAATGTTTTAAGTAAGTTGTTTTTTCCCAGCTTGATAGGTTTTAAATTACATTTAAAACAATGTGTCTTTATTCAAAGGTTTGAAGATACAAAATATGTTATTAATTAAAATAGTTAATTCTACAATTTAATAAGTAGTTTGTATTATAGTAGAAACTCAGAATGTGTTCATATACGTTTTTTGAGAAACTGTTCTTAAAAAACAACATTTTAGAGAAACAGTAATATACTGTACTAGGCCTATTTTTTTCATCAGTCTACCGACTGGTTTGATGCAGTTCTCCAAGCTGTTTTATCTTACGCAAGTCGTTTCATATCTACATACCTGTAACACCCTACACCTTTTGTAATATTTATTATATATTCTAACCTTTGCCTCTCCCTACAATTCACTCTCTCGATATTACCTTCCATTATTGATATACTAATGCCTGGATGTCTTAAGATATGCCCCACTAGCCTATCCCTTCCTCTGGTAAGAAGCTTCCACATATTTCTTTTTTCATCCACTCGCCTATGAACCTCTAAATTACTTATCTTGTCCACCCAACTAATCTTTAACATTTTCCTACAACAGCACATTTCAAAAGCTTCTATCCTCTTCTTTTCTACAGCCCCTATTACCCACGTTTCACTTTCGTATAATGCTACACTCCAAACGTAGTGTTTAAGAAATTTTTCCTTATTTGTAAATCATTGTTTGTAATCAGTAAGCTGTTTTTCATTTCAAAGGCTTTTCTTGCTCGAGCAATTCTTTTTTTGATATCACTTGTGCTTCTACCATTCTTTGTTATTTTACTCCCTAGACTGTAGAATTTCCCAACTTCCTGTATGTTTACTAGGCCTATTATAAAACTAAATGAAAATTCTTGGTAAATATCCACTAATCGTTAACGGGTAATTAAAAAAAACTGTTAATAACCTTTTTTAGAAATTTATAAGTAACATCATTCGATAGAAGAAAAAAATAAAACGTTTCCGACAGCGCCAAAAAAAAAAAATAATTTTTGATTTTCAATTTAGTGTTATCTTAACTTAAGAAAAATCAGAAAAATGGATCATGTAAACTATGGCTGCAATGTGTCCAGCAATAATTTAAAACAAAAATCGTATTAGTTGTTCTTTAGTTTATTACAAAAATATTATTTCGATAAAAAATAATCACGTGAAAAGAGAAGAAATCACTAAGCTTTTTATATTATGAGAAAACGGTTCATTTAACTTTTTCAATAGTAAATGATCAAAAAAATAAACTACATAAACGATGAAGAAAAGAAAAAGCAAGAAGAACTTAAAATTGTAAGAGGTGGAGTTTTAGTTTAAAGAACATCGTTGAAGTTGTGGAAAAGGGGTGTAAGGAAACTAAAAGGAAATGCTTCGACCTTTCTCTCACCCTTTAACCGTGTACATTCGATTGAAGGATTGGAGGAAAGGAAGAAGAAGCACCCGCATCGCAGTGCTTTAGCTCTTCAGTATTAACCAAGGAACCAAAGCTACCCTTATAGATGAAGTATGCCGGTTGAATCGCCATCTACTAACTTGGTACACAAATCACGTTTCTATTCTTTCAGTGTACGTCTTGGTGGTAGTTTAAAAGGAAAGGGTTAAAGGAGATAGATAGTGTGAGGGAGAATGATAGAAGAAACCTTGAAAATCTTTCATCATCCCTTATGATTTCCATTTAAAGCAGGGCAATACTGAAAGGGATGATGATAGAAGCAATGAATAAAATGAAGGAACCGAACAAGACAATTTAAACCAAAAAGCAAGAAGATGAGGCGGTACCTTGTGGAAGAACTTCTCAACTGAATTGAACAGAATAGATCCCGCCTTTGCCGTTTAACCCTTTTCCTTCATCTACTTCTAACATACTACAATACTAGCACACACGCCTTTAAAGGGTATAAAGGCAAAACACATTTCTACCTACTATTCATAAGAGGGGTTGGTCCAGGAGCTCTATTTCTGTCATCTAAAGCACTTTAAATTGAAGTTTAAATCCCCTTTCTATACTGTTAGTCCTTTGGATAACACACCGCTATTGTTATATAACGCCATATTTTCTTTATTCGTGTAAAGTATATTAAAATTCATCGCGTATATGGAAATCTTAATGTCACAACATTAACTGGTTTCACATCTTTGAGATAACGATGATAATACATTTTTTATCAAAAATAAAATTTTAATTCTTTTTCAAATCGAAACTCTTGTAATCCATTCTTTCAATCATGTAAAATTACTTTTTTTGTAACTTGCTTGGCATGAAATCGAACAGAGAAGATCATGTATGTACAGCATACTTTTAAATTTATTCAATGATCTTAAAATACAGATAACATGGAGAGTTTTTAAAATGTTTCAAACATTTCAACTTTTAGAAATTCGATTAGAGTAATAGTGAAATTATAAGATAAGTTACAAGATTAATTTTATGTAAGTCAAATAAGACTAGACTTCCTACTTTTCACTAATTTATAAAAATCTGGTGTGAAACACTCACACATCTTTCTCTTGCCAATGCAAATAGTTTTAACAATATAACCTAACATTAGTAATAAAACATTAGAAATTAACAAAAAAGTTAACCTCAATAAACATAACCTAACTTTAATCATGAGTGAAAGACGCAAAACGCAAAATCAACTTGTTAGGCTTAAGAATACGGAAAATCTCTCTTTCACGCTAAACTAGGCTCTGTAAAGAAAAATATTTGAAGTAAAAGTTGTAGATCTTTTAATTTCCAATAATTTAAATTTGATAATATGCATTTTTGTCGTAAAATGGATAATACGGCCGAAATCTTAAAGAATCGATTTTTATGAACATACTAACAGATAAACATACACTTTTGCGCTAAATGCATATTGAGGCTGCAATCTTTAAAAAAACATTTTTTGTTTACGAGAGAACATCCCCCTCAAGAATTTCAGCAGACATGGCGCCTACCCGATCTTATAAAGCATAAAATGTAGTAAATGAGGTTATTTTTAAAAAATTCGTAGGAGTCGTTTTTGAGAAAATCGCAGAAAGGTGAAAAATGACACGAATAAACTACTACTACTTCCAGTTGATCACTTTTGATGAAAATGTTCGTGTCGGGTCTTTTAGTGGTATCGAACTTGAGTTTTAAGTTTCAAGTTCGTACGATGTTCCGTTCTTGAGATATTCTGTTCACACACACACAGACCAATCGCTTAACACATGTTTTTTTTGGTTCAGGGGGTCTGAAAACGTGTAGATCCGGTGAAAGTTCGATTTCGAAAACTCGACATGAAAACAATACTTTCCTTCTTATATATTCATATAGGCAAGAGAAAGTAAAAAGCAGATAGAAAAAATAATTACAAAAGTTAAGCAATTTAATTTAGTTAAAAAGAGTTTATATTACAATAAAATAATGTGTTTGAATATTTATTTTCTACTTAAATAGGCAAAAAATTATGATTTTCAAAAGTGGTAATTTCAAAATCATTTTCTTACCTTCCTAACAATATATAAAGATGCTACTGATTCTGTGTGTGTAGAATACCCTAAAAAGTGACCACAAAATATGAACAGGATAACTGAAGTAGTTTTTGAGAAAATGTTCTCTAGATTAAAATTACGGAGATAGGCATTCCAGGTACCCTTAAAAATAAATTTTGCCAAACACTAAGAGTGAATCGAACTAGAAACACTAAAAATCTACAACTTTTCCGTCAAATATTGTACCACTGCGCCACGAAGGCGGCCGTGTTAATTTTTATTAAACATACGAGTATTCACATGATTTATCGATATAATGGAAAGCAAAGACAAGATACGCTTAAAACATGAGCACCCTGAAAAACATCACGACTGGGGGTTGATTTATAATAACCTAAAAAGGAAAGGGAGATTAAACTGATCAGTTAAAAGGGTTGGTTAGGCATGGACGAAGAAGGGCAAGTTTTTGTTGTTAAAACATTACAGAGTAAAACGATGTCAAAACAGAGGGCAAGAACGAAACAGGACAAGAAATGTTTATACTCTGTATCTTTAACACTAGCCCTTACGAGGGAAAAACTACGATCTGCATTATTTACCACTTTAAAAACTTCTTATATTTTATTTTTGCTTATTATTATTATTATTATTATTTTTAAACATATTTTAAGTGAATATTTAGGAAAAGTAAAAGCGAGGTTATTTTGAAGGCAACATTGGAAACTAAAGGAGGGTTCGTCCTATACTTAAGTTTGTAGATCAAAGGTGATATAAATCGACAACTGCAATTTCCACCAACCATCTCATATTCCTTTTCTTCATCACTCTTTCTGCTCTGTTTACTCTCCTTTTCTTACCCCCTCCAATTACACTCACTTCAAAGGTGTATTGTTTTGAAATATGACGTTTTAAAGACAACCCGTATTGATATAATCGTTTGAAATTTTATTAAATGTGAACCAAACATCACTCATTGTTTTTAAATATACACGTACATCATGAGTTTGCTTATCCGAGGTTCCTCAAGTACAAAAAATTCGGATAACTTGGAATCTTTAGAAAATTATACAATGTTACTAGCCGGATAATAAAAGGTTACGCTCATTGTCATCATAATAGTACCAATAGGTTTTTTTTATAGATGCACAACTAATTTATTTATTTATTTTCCCTTAACCCTATACTTGGCAACATATGGTACAGTATACTACATAGTTTTTAAAATTATTTATTAATCGGCTGTTCATATTCATGATGTTTGATTAGGCACTGTACAAGATATTTATTATACATAAAAGAAAGCTTTAAAAGCGCTACCATCTGTGTTGAAATCATTATACTATTTCTAGAAGCCATACTAGTTTGTAAAGTGCCCGTCTCTCATCATACGGTCTTGGATTCGAATCTCATTCAGGGACGGCATATTTTCATACGTTACAAAATATCATTTTATCCTTCACCGTCTGCATTAGCAGTAATTGCAGAACTGTCAGACGTTAAACCAAAGAAAAGCAGCCATACTATCGGCCCATCTTGCTTTTTTTAAAAAAAATTAGGTTATACCGTGCGCACTATTCTAATTTCTATTATAAATTTGTTTTACTCAAGCAAAATTGAAGACAAAGTGATAGTAATTGGAGAATTTAAAACAAGGTAAGTGTTACACGCATTTAGTTTTTACGATATTTTAGGTATGTAAACATAATTTATTAATAAACAAAATTATAAAATATTATATATTTTGTTTTATCTTTCAGATGTCAAAGAAAAATCTTTTTACTATCAGAGGTGAACAAATGTTAGAATTAATAATACCTCCAGTTAATGCTGGGTTAGAATCATCAGACTTTGATGATAAAGAAAAAGTGATAAAAAAATTGGAAAATATGCTTGATAACAGTGATGTAAAAAATGATGATCAACTCCACATAACTAATGAATGAACGGACAATAGAAATCAAATTTCAGTCACGTAATGGGAAAATACTAAGTGTGTTACCACTTAGTTTAATTAAAAGATATTCAAAGGATAAGACGATTTAAGAAAATATTCAGCGCCCTGAAATTGTCCATGAATACAATAGTCCCAAGAGAGGTTTTTTTTGGTTTTAACGTCCGACTGTTTTGCAAATTGCTGCTAATGCAGACAGTGAAGGATGAAATGAATTTTTGTAACGTATGAAAAAATGCCATGCCCGAGTGGGATTCGAACCCAAGACCGCGTGATGAGAGGCGAGCACGTTACCAACATCGCCAACGTGGCTGGCAAACCCCAAGAGAGGTGTAGATCTCTGTAACATGTTGATTGTATTGTACAGGACAAATTTTAAACCTTATTTTCCAGCAAGATAGTTGCCCTGCTTATTTTCATAATGAGGTTCGACAGTACCTTAACACAACATCGCCTCTGCGCTGGATTGGACGCGGGTGTAAAGAAGACCAACATTATGCTGTGGCCACCAAGATCACCAAACCTCATGCCATGTGACTTCTTTCTCTGGGGTTATGTGAGAGACAAGGTGTTTATCCCACCAACGCCGAAAAATATTGCTGAACTGAAGGATCGCATAATCAATGCAATCAACTCTATCGAAAGGGACATGTTAGAAAGTGTTTGGCAAGAGCTAGACTTTTGTGTTGATGTGTGCCGTGTCACCAAACGAGCACACATTAAACATTTATAGATGTCTAAAAATAACTGTTTGAGTCCCTGTATTGGGCCGTACAACTTTCCTTTAGGTAAGTGAAATAGTTTTTTTGTACTGAATTTTCGTAACCCTGAAGATATTATGAAACGTACTGTATAATACAGTGCAAGTTAGAAACTTTAAAATATGATAGTCTACAGTCTACACGGTCAGAAATTATGAGAACATTAAGTGAACTATGTAATAAATATCAATAATATTTCATTTAGTTCTTGGTTGAGTGACTACACATATTACGGTGGAGAATAAAAAAGCGACGGGAAAGCTCGTAGAAGTTTACAAGAATTGAGCTTACATTATTGCCTACATGTGAAGAATGGGTTTTTTTAGGCCGGGGGAGATAGTATGATGTAGAGAAGGAATAAAAATGGAAAAGAATAATAAACGTATAGACTGCTACCATATATAGGATTGGACGATACCTAATACAAGACATTGCCTCTGGAAAATGGGGCTGTAAAAATGCTAACAAGACATATTGCTTGATAATGTACAACAAAAATCCAGAAATAGGGAGCTGTTTTCACCACTGTAATACACAGCCCTTTAAGAATCCCCCTCTATCTACAGATTCACAAAATTCCAATGTACTTTTTTGAACGGCATAATGCAGCACTATGTTGTTTATGTTCTAGATTTTAAGAATATTTGTCAACAACTTTTGGAAATGTGTTATTCTTATATTGTCCAACAAAACAAGAAAAATTAAAACGTGTTTACACATATCACTATTCTAGTGAAATTACTATATTAGTTTACAGGTACGAAATAATGTGCACAAAATATAATTTTATATTACATTAACTCATATAGATTATTTCACGATGTTTTGTACTAGTGTTTATGAAAATAAGATTTTCACATAAATATACAATTCCCATCATCGTAATGACTTTTCTAAAAATTAAACTTCTGAACTTTACCACCAGAATAGTAGCACCATCGAAACTTTAATTCAGTTATCTTATAATTATAGATACTGAAGTCACAAGATTGTCTTTAGCGTATGGTTAGGCTGTAAGGAAGGGAAGTGAAAATTTGCAGTGCTGCCAACCTCAACAGTTAGACACTACTCGTAAATATCACTACCGTGCAGTTTCTACATACATTTTGTAAGCTGTGGTTTAATCCAAGAAAATATTTTCTTTATAAACCTTATAAGAAATAAATATGACCTGTAATATTGCCTATAGCTTAATTAAATGATTAGAAAATGTTTGATTAACTGTAATTACCAGCTACCTTATTCCATTGGAACAAAATTTTCTGCATATGAATCGCCTTCTTTACTATCGCTGTCACCGGCGTCTTTACATCAGTCTCACTAGTAGGCCTATCTACCTAACAGTTTCCTTTTTTTACCAGGTGTCAACAAAACTGTTGAAGAATAGCTTCTTCACGTCATTAATTTCCTCTTTATATTTCGAATTGTAGAAAGAGAAAAATCGGAATATCTATCCACTCGCTCATGGCTTTTGTTAAGAGGCATGGTAAGGTATTTTTATTTAGCTTCAACTTCACTGCATTTTATTACACTGCATGTTAGATTTCGTTCAGCACTGTGAATAGTCTGCGCACGTTTTCGAGAAACTAACATTTCTGTTTACAGTAAAAAAATACTATTCGTACAGTTAACCTACAAAAGATTCCGCAATGTACTGTGTATGCTCTGGGTATAGTATAAGTTTTTGTGTTTGTTAACTAAAATTAGAGCAGTCGCGCATGCGCACTGATGCTTTTCTCCCTTTACCCCTCGTTGCAAACAAGGGCAAACTCGTGACTCAAGTAACTATACTACTTCTCCAAATCTTCATATCTATATAATCACTATAAACTAGAACGATTATACTAAAGAAAACCGAACCAAAAATAATCTTGACAAAATGAAAGTGTCGGCAAATTAAATCATTTTATTCCATAACCACGAAGTAGTAAGGATAAACCGGAAGATATTGTAAGATATTAATCCGGTTTTCGAAAAAGTTTCAAATTAATTTTGAAAAATTATCAAAAGAATTTGCCATAATTAACAACATAAATGAACATGATGAACAGATTAGTTTAAAACACGATATAATGAAAAATATCAAAAAGTGAAAAATATGTAATAACATTTGTAATTAATTGTTTTGTATACTGCCAAACCGTGTGAAATAAATGAAAATTTGAGAATGAGATAAAAAAACGATGAAACCGCTTTTTTAATGAAGAATCCGACTTACCAACATTGATACTACAAGAAGAATTTCAACGGAAGATAGGATAATGAGGTAGCAAATAAGTTATATATTAAAGCCTCCACTGTAAACTATAAAGAGGTGAAAATAAGTCACGTCTCGGCTGTTGTGAAAGAGTAAATGAGTGGAAAGACGAAGACGATATTTTCTCTTCAGTAACCCTTTCTTTACCATTCCGCAAAATCTTCCACTCCCACTCTCCACTCAAGTAACCCTTAAATTCACCTGATGCTACTGAAAATTTCTTACTGAAATGCAGCCGAAACGAGAGAAGTGCTTGTTGTAATTAAGGTTTGTTTTAATAAGTGGGTATCTTCTTAACACGGGGGTTGAACAAGCACTTATTTCTCTACTCCTGAGATCAGCTCTCAATATTTGCTTTCGAAAATTGACTGTAAGAAGAAGAAGAAGTGACTGTGTAAGGAGAAAAGTAAGGGGTTCAAGGGGGTTTATCCGGAAGAAACAAAAAGGGTGAGTAAGTTACAAGATAAGAGGAATAACAGACATCTCATCTGTCTGTTAAAAAAAATTAATCTCTCTTCAAATTTTATCAACCCTTCCCTTGATTTACTCAAGTCTCGTCTCTTCAACTGAATCTGTAGTCATTGAAAGTAAACAGAATAAGCCTTTGCAAATCCCCAAATGTTTTTATAGAAAATTACTTTATAATTTAGTCCATGTCAGTAAAAACACATCAGTATTCTGATTTAACACCACCCGTTTCAATTAAATAAATTTTTGTTACGTGTGTCAAATTTCTCTACAAAATTAACAGTAAAACCTACTTAAAATAGTTATCTACATTTTTAATCACTCATTTAGCGTATACTATATAGAACTTTTTTTTAAACTTAATAAAGAATAGGAATCGGTAATTTCAGAAAGCCCATATTCAGATAAGCCTTTTCTTAACGTAATATTATATCACTTAAGAAAAGCCAGACTTATGTGATTTTTGTAGAGATGGTGTGTTTACATTCAGTTAGCTCTACAGTGCATTAAAGGTACCCGGAATGCCTATCTCCGTAATATTAATGTAAGGAACATTCTTTCAAAAACTACTACAGTTATCCTGTTCAATTTTTTTGTGATTACTTTTCAGGCTATTCTACACCCACAGAATTAGTAGCATCTGTATATAAATTGTTAGGAAAATACGAAAATGACTTTTGAAATTACCACTTTTGAAAAGCATAATTTTTTTCCAATTTAAGTGGAAAATAAATATTTGAACACATTTTTTTACTATAATAATAACTCAGTACATTTAAATTATGGTATAAAAGACTGTGCAAAAATTTCATTAAAATCCGTTCACATTTGGCCGAAAAAATATTCCCTATGTGTCAAAAATTGTTGTTAACGGGAAACAAGAAAAAACTAAAAAAGAACACATTATAAGTTACTACAAAATAGTTACCTCTAATAGATTCCAGGATCATAATTCGGAAATTCCTCAACTGTTACATCCACAGCTGGTCTAATGCCGACAAAGTTTTTAAACAAAAAAAAACTATGAGTTTATCGTTTGTCATTCAAAAAATAGATGTGTTTATGCAAACTGATAACGTTTAGAAAATAATGTAAGGGTTCAACATATTATTTTTCATTTTTTTTGGGTTAATAATTGCAAAAACCCCAACAAATTAACACCATTGGATACAGAAAATTCTGAATTTTAATAATGTGCAAACAACCGGATATGTGAAAATTTTTAATTTTCTGTTCCGGATACCCTTAAAGAAAAAAATGGAAAATTTTGACTAATGGGCTTTCTGAAATGACTAATTCAGTTTTTATTCTACCAGAACCGTAAATATATAAAACAAATGCATTTGGATTATTTTATCTGGGTTTATTTTCCATTTCAAGTTCTGTGAGTATCAGAACTTTAGATCTGTATAATATTTATAATATGTTTTGTAAATTACAACCACTGGGTTGTAATTTTTCGCGTGCTATTGCAAGTGATAATTTTTTAAATTGTTTTTCAACAAATTATGGATTTAAATAAAACGTTTTTATAAAAAATATTTAGTTTTTCACTGACCTATTAAATCTGTTGTACCTATTGCTTGTTATTTTTTTAAATTACGCTACTTTCTACTGACATGTTTCGCTGGATCCACTATAATCAGAGTACAAAAAATTGAAACTAAACTTTTTTAAACTAGTTTTATACGAACGACTTAAGATACAATATCTTCTAAAATTTGTAATAAATGCTTAAAAAGTTTAGTTTCAATTTTTTATACTCAAATTATTGTAGATCCAATGAAACATGCCAATAGAAAGTGCGATTGTACAAAAAAAGGGTAAAAGAACAAGCATACGGGAACTGCAAGAGGTCAGTGAAAAATTAGGTATTTTTACAATCGGATAAAAAACGTTCTGTGAAAATTTTAAATTTAAACCATTCTTCTAAATTCAGTTTTATGTAAAAATGTTTTTCTTCAAATTCATGTTTATATTGTTTTTGTCTTTAATTTTTATTACGGTACTGTACATTGAGCTGTACAACTTCCGTATTTGTTACTTAAATGGTGGTGGGGAATTCCACTTTAAGGAGAAGAGGTACCTAGTGATACATTCACCGTTCAAAACTTCGAGTATTGTCCGTTATTCAGACCAAGAGGTCTCTAACTCCATTTTCGCTTTAAACAACGCACAGTTGGAAAGTTCCTTGTAGCTAGATCACGGGCTAGTTGGTTTGGATGGTCATCTAGTCTTTCGTGAAATGTACTATGCAAGGACACGGTTAGCTTCTTTACTGTAGGAATTTTGAATCGTCGTGGAGGGCTTTATTGCTTACATAAAAAGGAGCGCCAGAAGCAAGTCTTAAGAATTATGTTTATTTATTTCTTGTTTTTGTGTTTGGTTAAAATTGATCTGTTTAATGTAAAACCTTAATCAGTGTATATCAATGACAGTCACTGTAACGATGGTTACAAACGATACTATCTACTTAGTGTTAACAGAATCAAATTATTTTCGGTGAATTCATGAAAAAGTTTCATGAATTTGGTGAAACCAAATGAAGTTTGGTTGATTTCTTATTCCAAGTATAAATTATTTCCAGAGTTAATATCGTTGAAGTATAAAACAATTAAGGATCAAGTATTAAGGTATACATGTTGGGTTACTTTGACGTAGATAAAAGGATTACAATATTACATGAAAAGATGGTCTACAAAATAAGTTTAAGCAACTTACATCTTTGTTATTTCCGGAATTTTAGAACATCATCTTCAAGATGATTATGAATGAGAAAGGGGTGTTTACTTGAAAATAGTTTAAGAAAGCAATTACATAATTTCGTTTGATGTGAAGCAGGCAATAATCATGTTAATTAAGATAAGATGGCCTTGAGCTTGGCTGAGGCCTAAGTCTAGGGATTTTATAAAGAAAACGGGTGTAAAACGGGTGCTGGTCGTGGATATAATAGGTGGGGGAAGGGTTACATCTATTAGAACCCTTTCGTGTAGGAAGATGAAGAAGATCTGTGTCCTGCCCAGTTCATGTGGGTTTTCACAAACTAATTTCAAGAGAGCAAGAGGAGTACCATGCTGAAGTAAGAGACGAACGACAGAGTCTTTCAAAGTAGCAAGTCTTGCGTTAATTCATTGGACAAAGTTGTCCTTTGGAAAGGAACATAACTTGGACTGTATACCCCTACTACATCACTTCCTCTGTATAAAACATCCCTTATCCTTGGTCTCCTACACCCCTCCTCTTATACATACGTATATCAAACCTCCTTCCTTTATTCTATGTACTACAGTACAAACCGTCTTCTAGGATTTGATTAAATAAGAGACACATGAAGCGTGTCACATTTTAGTTCCATACATATATACATATACACATCTTATTTATATGGGGAACCCCTTTCTCTATCCTTGAACCAGTGTATATGTCTGCAACCGTTACCCGTATATATGCAATCCCTTATACTCTAATCTTTATCCATCTCTGAGATGAGTTGACTTCAATTTAATTTAATACAACGCCAAAGCAACTTTGACTAAGAAAGTGATCAAATGAATTGAGAACATATACGCTGTACATATAATAACAAAAAGAATGAGAGAGATGTCCAATTTAGTTACTTTTGAAATTAAGATTCCTGTACGAATAATAAACAACTAACATTTCTTTCACTTCATTTGTCTATATTTACAACTGTGCAGTTTGGAAAAATCAGTAAATATCCAAATAATAATCTTATAGGTGCGTCAGAATTCTTGAACCGGTTAATTTTAAGTCAAATAGCTTTTTGTCGTGAAGAATCAGTATTTACAATCAGTAGAGATACAAAAAATGTACTTTTTAAATACCCGAAATTTACTCTTCAATCTTGAATTCCGCCTTATTGAATCTACGTTTTGTTATTTTTAAACAGTAAGGTAGAATAATTATCACATGATTTTGATGTTGGGAAGGCTTTTCTTCGTAGAAAAAATGGATGTTTTTAAGATTGCGGCCTTAAAATGCATTTTAGGGCAAAAGTGTATATAAACAAAGTTGTAGACAATATAAAAATCTACAACTTCTATTTCAAACATTTTTTTTATAACGCTTATTTTAGCGGTAATTCGTGATATAATGATTTTTTTCATTCAAATCTGTAAAAAATGTTTTGTTAAGATTTTGGCTTTTTACAACAAAAGTGTATATAATCAAATTTATAGGAAATTAAAAGATCTATAAATTTTATTTGAAGCATTTTTCTCTAAGGAGCCTAGTTTAGCGTGAAAGAGTGATTTTCCATATTTTTAAGCCAAACAGAGGTTGCTTTTCATTATGCATCATTCACTCATGATTAAAATAAGGGTAAGTTTTTTGAGGTCAGTTTTTTGTTTATTTCTAATGTTGTATTTTTAATGTTAGGTTATATTTTTCATTATTTGTATTGGCAAGAGAAAGTTGTGTTGAGTGGTTCACACCAGATTTTTAATTTTTATACATATTTTTATTACAATAAGTTTTAATAATACTACTGTTAATTACTGAGTAACCACCTTTTGATTGTTTTTCAATTAGGTATTTTATTATAATTCAAGGTTTTTTTATATTTGAAAATTCATATGTTATTTTTAAGGTAAAATTTGATACCAATTTTCAAAAGAAAGTCATTTTGTTATTCTTATAAAGGCAATATTTCTAGTTTTGATACTCAAGGGAAAGACGAATAAAAGAAGTTGATAGTGGACAGAAAATAAAAGGATGTTTAGAGAGAGAGAGAAAAAGAAATAGTCAAGGTGAATAAACGCGTAGCATCAATATCGCGGGAGATGTGAGAAAAGGAAGAAAAAAAAATACGAAGATTCCCTTGTGGAAGAATCTTGATTACTGTTCATCAGAAGTTTTAAAATACACTTGAGAGTCAGAAGAAGAAAGGAGGAAAGAAGAGGGAGACATAAAGACAGACAGATACAAACACACATACATACACACAACGATCAGTAAAAATGAAGAGCGGGGGTAAATTTTGTGAAAATGAACAGAATCAAGGGGCGGTCGGTTGTTCAACCAATTTTGTAAGGAATTACCGTCTTAGTTGGGTAAGTAAGAAAACCAACTATCGCTACCTAAAGACAAACGAAGGAACTAAGGTACTACCGTAGAGTTACCACAGAGTTTTAGAGGGATGTACAAGAAAGTAAGTACTCGGGAAGTAAGAAGTAGTAAACGTTAATAACACAGACCGCATTCCAGAGACCGTTCATTGTAAATACAATTTTCTACATCTTGTTAAAGTGTAGGAGTTTCCAGAAGAAGTTAGGTAGGTATGGTTAACGTTATGAGCGTTCACTAAGAAGAGGAACTGAGAGAATCTTGGTGTCAAGATATTGTGGCTTAATAATACTCCTTCTACTCATTGTACTACGTAGATTCAGTCTCATTCTCTACCTCCCTATTCCAGATACTCTCCCTTGGTTCTTTACCCTCCGTGTTCTCTAACCAACCAAAAACTGTTACAGGTAACCTCCTCATCACTTCCACCTTTACACATAAATAATTCTTTAAATTTCTTCTTAATTTTAATCATAATAAATTTTAACAATGTTGGAAATGATTTAACCAAAAAGTACGCAAACAAAATTAAAAAGTATTAAAAAAATTATATTTTTATATATTTTTTGCCCATAACATTTGTGTTAAATTATTTGTACTTGATCTGCTAGTCCCAGGGCTACAAAAAATAGTTCTGTTTCTTATCACATGGTCAGCCAATTATATTAACTATCATATTGATTCTAATTATAATTATATATATTATAATTTATTTTTCAGATTAAGAATGAAGCTGAAACTAACCAACTTCTTAAAACAGAATTATCAGAACCTGCCTTAACAAGAATTATAAAAAATGGGGTATGGCGAATTCCTTCTAATGAAACTATTTATAAGGAAATTTATCCGATTATTAGCGCGATGAAGAAAAGGAGGATTTCCTACTTTTCCACATTTTAAGAATGCCGAACGATAGGTTATTGAAACAACTGATCAGCAAGAACTTGAACAGGAAGATTACGGAAGATACATCGAAGTGATTAAGAGGGATGTCAATGAAATTGGACTAGCAATTGAAGACGCGTTTGACAAGAAAAAATAAACAGTACTCTCAAAACACAAAGATTATATTGGAAAAAGCAGAAAGACACACGGTGGAGGTTACAGATGAGATACGAAAACAAAGATCGGACCGTTTCAAAAAGTACTGACAAAACCGAATGGCTAGACCAATACGTTATCCGAAGAATACTGGACATTGAATGGCTTAGTGGTCCAATGTGGCCTCAAAATACAAAAAATGTATTATAATTATATTATCATTTAAGAACAGAAAAAATAGAAGTGTAAAATACACTAGTCAGAGGTATCTCCTCTGGCATAATGAATTTCATTATACAGCCAATATTATACAGTCAATATGTGGTGAATGAAGTGAAGGTGTCATTGCAGGGTGCAAAGTAGATGCTTTTTGTAGGGCCGGGAATGCTGATGAGCATACTT
Source organism: Catonia carolina (assembly GCA_035578175.1). NCBI lineage: Eukaryota > Metazoa > Arthropoda > Insecta > Hemiptera > Achilidae > Catonia > Catonia carolina. The sequence continues at coordinate 45,379,860 of JAQMRL010000004.1, forward strand.
CTCCACTCAGTGAAGAAAGGAATGGTAAACCACCTCGCTCCTCGTTTTACTTAGTAAAGCCTCTAGAAGTTCAAACCAGTCTTACGGCTGATGACCTAATCAACAGCAATATCATATATTATGATTTCATTATTTCCATTTAAGTAAAGTATTTATTTTACTACAAAGAAGTTATTTTAGTAAAATTAAATTTTAAAAATCTGGTGTGAAACATTCACACGCCGTTCTCTTGCCAATGAAAATAATGAACAGTATAACCTAATATTAGTAATAAAACATTAGAAATAAACAAAAAAACTAACCTCAAAATCATGAACTAATTTTAAACATGAGTAAAAGACGCGAAATCAAAATCAACCTGTTTGGCTTAAAAATACGGAAAATCGTTCTTTCACGCTAAACTAGATTCTGAAAAGAAAAACGCTCTTAATAAAAGTTGTAGATCTTTTAATTTCCTGTAAATTTTATCATATACACTTTTGTCGTAAAATACATACTAAGGCTGAAATATTTTAAAAAAATCGATTTTTTTACACATTTTTGTGAGAAACAAAACATAAAATCTTTAATTATCGCTAAACTAAGCGTTACACAAAAAAATAATAAAAGTAAAAGTTGTAGAATTTTGAATTTTCTGCAACTTTTATTGTGTACATTTTTGCGCTAAAATGCGTATTAAAGCCGCTATCTTCAAAAAAACCGTTTTTAACGAGAAAACAGCCTCTCTAAGAATTTCAACAGACATGGCACCTACCTCATCTTGTAGAGCATAAAAAATTTAGTAAATGAGGCAATTTTACAAAAAACATCGTAAAAGCCGTTTACGAGAAAATCGCAAAAAAGTGAAAAATGACACGAATAAACTATTACTTCCGGTTTACCGATTTTGATGAAAATTTTTGTGTCGCGTCCGGTAGTAGTATCTAACTTAAGTTGCGAGTTTCAAGTACATACGATATTCCGTTCTTGAGATATATTGTTCAAACAAACACACAGACCAATAAAAACATGTTTTTGGGTTCAAGGGAGTCTGAAAACGTAGATCCGGTGAAACTCGATTTAAAAAATCGACCCGAAAACAATACTTTCCTTCTTATATATTTATATAGGCAAGAGAAAGTAAAAAGGAATAAATTTTATACAATAATAATGTCTTTCATTGTTGTTAGATAACACAAATTCTTTATTTCCATGTTGACTATTTAGCACAAGTTGCAAATGTAAACAGTGAAGGCACATTTTTTGACTTAAGTATGGTAAATATAAATTTACTGGGTCAATAAATCAACAGAAAATAAATTGATTTGTGGATTATATAAAAATATAATAAAAAGTAACATTTCTGTACAATTCGTGGGTTATATTGAGCTTAGATAATGAAAACAATGGGGATATATGCCATTAAGATTTTTCCCTCTTCAAGGGAGAATTGTTATGAAGGGAATTATATAGACCAATTACATTGGGGGAAAATATAAAATAATGATTACATATTATTTTTGTGGTGTCTTCATATGAGTAGGGTGACTGAGTGCGTTTTTATTATTTTTCAAACGATCGGTTAAATTTAAGCGGAGCGGGGAAGTAAAGAATGATCTTTTCACGAAAAAATTTATACAGAAAAAGAAAATAATAAAGAAACCAAATGACGATGAAAATTTCTTGGCTGGCAAAGATTTTTCTTTTCTTGAACAGTACTGCTTTCATTTAAATATTTATGCTTATACGAATCCCTGCCACTGCCTTCTGTATTTTTAAGAAGTAGTTAATTTGATGAAGTGGTAAAGTTTGGCAAGAAAAGAAAACCGGTGGGTTGGAAGTGATTTGGTTAGAAATTATTTACCTCATTTCCTTTCCCGTTATATTTTCTCTCTATTCTGTGGTTTTTACTTTTTTGTAACTTGTATTTCATAGCGAATATGTATTGTAGTCATGAAAAACAATTCGGTTACTAGTTTTAAAGAATCTTCACATTTTGGTGATCTTCCTGTGGGATAAACATGTAGTTCAGAAATTTAAAATCTAAGGTTTTAACATCAAACACCGGTTAAAAATTTATCCCCCCCAAGCAAAAAGTACCATGTACAGTTACAATAGTACGGAGAAATGGATGATCGCAATACATTAAAATGCATATTAAAAAAAACTATGTACATACCCACATTAACGTATTAACACGTTTCCAGTAGACAATAATATTGATAGTAAGCTGCCCGCTGCCGAAATGAGATTCCTGAGGATAGTAATGTGTAATACCAAGCGTGATCATGAAAAAAATGTTAGCATCAAAAGTAAACAAAAACACGTTTGTTTACGTTACAGATATGTAGATTATATTTATTTAGCCATGGCCACGCTACCAGTGGCAACGTCGCCACGATTTCTAGTTATTAAAATGAGTACGTTCAGTCGGAAGTGCAACATCGCAGCCACGTGGCTACAAAAGACGGATTTTCGGTCCGTGGCTGCTGCGTCACCATTCTGGCGACAAGTGGCCACGTTTTACATTACAGTGAATAGGTCTGTTCATTCAGGTTGTAACACTTGCCGTGTTTGGTGAAGTTATAACCTATAATATTTGACCCATATTGTGATATTGAAAAACAATGAAAATTGACACAGAAATGTTTACAGTGGAAATAGTAAGCTCATTGGGACACATTTGAAAAATTCTCAATCATCTTTTCTTATATCAGCGTAAATATTGTAAAATACACCTTTCCTTGTTCTTTCGGATAAAAGATGTCTTACCCAAATTATTCTTTGCCTCCGCCATTTCTTACGATACCACCACAAAAAAGTAGCTTTTCCAGCGTTGATTCCGTTCAGTATCGAAAAAGAAACTGACCTGGCCAGGTGGCTGCCACGCAACTAGTCACTTCCTTTTTAGGCAATGTGGCTACTAGAAGCGAGGCCATGACCACTCCATGTGAAAAAGCCTAAATCTGTTAATCTATTAAAACATGCGTAGAAGTTTCCATGTTACAATTCTTTTTTCTTTTTAGGAATACCCTAGATGCGAAGCTGAGGTGGAAGGAACATGTTAAGAAGAAAAAAGATGAACTGCAAATCAGATATAGAAAGATGTATTGGCTGCTCATTAGGACCTCAGAACTGTCAATCTTCAAAAAATTGCTTCTTTACAAGCAACTGCTTATGAACAAAACCGGTATGGACATATGGTTTGCAGATTTATGGCTGTACCAAAACAAGCAACTTAAACGTTATCCAAAGGTTCCAAAACAGAGTGCTAAAGAACATTGTAAACGCTCAGTGGTATGCCCGCAACAGCGACACCCATGGTGACTTACAAGTGAACACAGTAGCAGAAGAAGTATGTAAGTGTGCCAAAAAACATGAATATCGTCTTCATGATCACATCAACATTGAAACAATTCAACTGTTGGATAATAATTTAAAAGTATGGCGACTAAAAAGGACTAAGCCTGTAGATTTAGTGTGTTAAAAAACTATTAAAAATACTGTTAAACTGTAAATTACATTTAAGTCTTGTAAATAATAATATTAATAATAAGTTTCTAGAACTAATGGTTAGCTAGAAATATTAATTTATTTTTTAAGGCATACAAATTTATATTCACATAAGTTATTAAATTAATAGAGGAGGGGATATCGCTAAAGAAAAACTATTCGTTAGTTTTAAGTAACTAGTTGCAGTAGATTTAAAAAATAAAAAAAATTTGGAAGTAAGAATTTACGTAGTTTAATCTCTTCTATAATGCCAAATACAAATTTCTATTACCTGTTTCTGCAGACAACTGATTAAATATTTCAAATCTGGATTGAAGAGTGAAAGAATAATATTAAGTACTAAATTCGTAGTTATCAAATATTCTGATTCAAAATTTGGTATAAAATAAAGGAGATGCTTATTGCATATTAGTGGGCAAAGCAAACGTGTTAAGAGCGAGTGTAGTAATATGGCACATTTCCGTTCTAATCTAGATTACAATGAACATGTTCCTTATCCTTATTCCCAAGGGAGACAATATCTTGGGAGAAAGAGATAGAATGAGTGAGAGAGAGTTAAGAAACAGGTAGGAAGGAAGGTAAAGGTTTGAGAGGAATTCGGGAAGGAGGGAGTAGTGCCAGAGAAAAGCTTATTAGCAGGGATTGCATGAGAGAATTGCACAGACCAGAAGGCTAAAAGGTATAGAACGGAAGAGTGGGAAGGCGGGAATGTGGTATAAGATTGGGAGTGTGCAAAGGCTTCTTGGAAGAAGAAGGACCGAACACCGATCCTTGAGGTAACCCGACTATTGCATAATTCAAACAAGGGTCAAATGCCCCATTCTCTTTAGTACGTAGTACCCAATATAGGAACAGCATCTATTAGTCATCCATAGGCGGGGACCTCCTTCTCTTTTCCTTAAGTCTAGCAATGACTACTGTATTCTCTCTAACCCCTCTTGTACTTCTACCCTACGATAATTATTGTTGTTCAACCCTTGCCTGATCACGAACGACAAACGAGGAATAATATTAAACTAGCTGTTCGACCGATATTGTTTATAAATTATTAAAAACAATACTAAAGACCTATTGGAGTGTAGAAACAATTAGATACTACCGTGTAATATACTAACTGTGCAGAATATTTATCGTATTAATGACTGAAGACATGCTATACCTCGACCGTCTCACTTAACAAACAACCTTCTCATATTTTAAATATCGTCTTTAGGCATACTTAAATAAGTACGGTCAATATTCCTGATAGTAGTGGTATTCGTACAATCTATTTAAAACAATCTAAAAACCTTCAGGCTCTCATTATAAAAATTCTAAATTTTTCCGTATAATTTTCACAACTAATTGCTTCAACTAGAATAAATAATAAAAACTATAAAAATATATAAGATAGGTTACATAGAATATTTTATTAATGTATTATGTCTACCAATTAGAGATTACATAGAAAATATGACACTATAAATAAAAATACTAAAAAATAAATAAAAATAACTTTTATTCTTTATTTTGAAGCTATAAAATACAGCATAACCATTAAAAAGCTCAAAAAGTATACGAAAAATAACGAACATTTTTTTAAAACACTATGAAAAATTTCTTAAACACTATGTTTGGAGTGTTACATGGAGTGTTATAAGGGAGTGAAACGTGGGTGATACGGGCAGTAGAAAGGAAGAGAATAGAAGCTTTTGAAATTTTGTGTTGTAGGAAAATGTTAAAGATTAGTTGGGTAAACAAGATAAGTAATTAAAGGTTCTTAGGCGAGTGGATGAAAAAAGAAGTATATGGAAGCATCTTTCCAGAAGTAGGGATAGGCTAGTGGGGCATATCTTAAGATATCCAGGTATTGGTGTATAAATAATGGAGGGTAATATTGAGGAAGTGAACTATAGGTGGACGCAAAGGTTAGAATGTATAAAGCAAATTATAAAAGATGTAGGGCGTTACAGGTATGTAGATATAAAACGATTTGCGCATTATAGAATAGCTTGGATAACTGCATCAAACCAGTCGAGAGAATGATGACAAAACACAAAAATTTCTTTGAAGATTATATCCCTGTGTATAATTCAAAAATTGAAAAACAAAGAAATAAAATAAATAAAATACAAGAATAATCGTAAAAAAATTGAACAATTAATAATTTCTAACAAGAAATAAGAGACCTACATTATTTTTAAATTTAAGAAACCGGTAAGTATGATAGAAAAACATATACTATAATTATAAAAAAACCATTAATAATAAAAATCGACTGAGGAAATTTGAACGAGGTAAAAATTAAAGAACTCAGTTTCTGATAAATACATGCGTTACTTAAAAACAAATAGCTCACCAAACAAGCTTAATATTAGCTAATCAAACTTTCTTTTAAGGTAGTCTGATTACTTTATTTATGGCCGCAAAATTTTGGATTTAACAATCGTAGATATTAGCTGAGTGTAAACAGTAGAGATGGGCTTCTTATCAAGACCCTCGATGTCTAAAAACGAGACCATCCGAAAAATTCTGACAGGAATAGAAGAATTCGACTATCAAGAAGAATACTAATATGATATACGAGTACTTCTGGTCATGTTTGAGAGGTCAAGAGGTTGAACGACCTCAAAAGAGATAGGGGTGTTTAATTAAAAGTCATAAAAGACCTAAGATTTATTGCCTGAAGCAGAAGAAAAGGTAAATAGTAGGTAATTAAGCAAATTAAAATCATCAGTTAATATTTTAACTAAGTACTTGAACTTCGGGCCAGCTCAGTCAGTCAGATGATAGAAAAACGCTATTATTTGTTAAGTAACACTAGTTGGGCAAACGACTTTGTATGGTGACCAGCTGATAGCCATTCCTGAACAAACCCATTGGGAGTCTATGTTCAAAAATTCATGTCGAATCACGTCAAATAAAACAGCGAAAAGCAGCGATAAAATTGGGTGGTTGTCAATAAAGTACAGTTTCCGTTAACAAATAAAAAAGCTAAAAAAAAACTTTGTACTTGAAATAAAAATCGGCGTAAAACCTCTTATATGATAAAAAATATCAATACGAATAAATTTTCCGACAGACTAGTACAATTTTGTGATACCTATATAAATTAAATTTGAAGTTTAATTTTATAGGCTAAAATTTACTAAATTAAACACTAATTAAAATTAATACAAATATGTTCAGTTATAAACTTTTAGATTCTTACAGAACGCATAGCGAAACCAAGATGTAATTTTGTACAATACAGTGTTTAAATATAAAAATATAATATTAAAAGTATATTTTTTTATAAACAAGAAAAACGATAAGAAAAAAAGAAAGCCAATTAAAATAAAAAATATTAATGTAAGTTACAAGCAATTTATATTACAACGTTTAATTGGATGTAACACTATACAAACAAGACTGAAAAATTACTTTAAAAAAAATAAATACATCAAAATCTAGTGATAAAAATTAGTTATGGATAAGATCTTATGCAAAAACAAAATTAATCGGGGGAAACTACTTTAGTAATAAAAAAGCACATTAAAATCTAGGTGCTTTATTTAAAATGTTTTTTTTAATATTTTTATATTTAAATTATATTGTTATAAATGGCTGTACATATATTCGACAGAATAAAAAATAAAGTGATTGCAACAAAGATAAAAATAAAGCGTTAAATAAAACATAAAATTTAAATAACATACATTGTTAGTGATTCGATAAATGTTACTTAACATCTTAATAGATGTTAACAAATGGTTACCAATGTACGATCTCACACATGAAATAGTTATTAATATCATAATCGTGATCATGCGAAACTAACCAACGTAGACTTAATTTCATTTTTACGTGACGACTAAATGGTGAGTAATTAAGTTGTACTTATTTGTCTTTCTATAGTGAAGTAAGTTAATAATTATAACTTCATTGTAAGGTAAGGTCGTATTAACATATAAGTAGATGTAGTAGATATAATATTTTGTATTAATGTGTAAATTGTAAGGGGCGTATACGCGTGGTATGAAGTTTAAATGGAAATTAAATGCAGTATTAGTCAAGAATAGCGTGCTATAAATTAATAATAGTCAAGTACAAGTTTTTAAAATTATTATAACTTATAAAACCAACGAGTGTCCATCGGCAATTCTCCGTTACATTCATATTGTTGTTTACGTCATCAGCCAAAAAGGATGGAACCTCTAGAGGCTTTACTAAATAAAACGAGAAGTTAGGTAGTTTACAATATTGGCTTCCTCACTGAATGGAAAAGTATGCTTATCAGCATGCCCGGCTCAACATCTCCTTTTCACCCTGCAAATGACATCTTCACTTCATTCACCACAGGGTCTGGCTGTATCCGAGGGAGGTGGAAGGTTGTTTGCTGATGTCGGATCAAGTAGCCAGGCAGCAGGTTTTTGGTTGGTAAGGCGGTTGCGGCCTCCTTTGGGCTGGACGAGAACGCCTCAATTGAGTCCAACACAACTTCCCTAATCGTGAAGGAGTAAACATGAGCTTTTCTCGCCACCTCGGATAAAAAGAGTCTGGCTGTATAATAAAATTCATTACTCTCAGAGAAGATTGAAACTCGGGCTGGTGTATTTTATACCTCTACCTCTTTTATTTTTAAAAGCTACACATAAGTTGGCTGACAACTTATGTACTTTATACAACAATGAAAAACATTATTATTGCATAAAATTAATTTATTTTTTTAATTTAATTTTACTAAAAAAATAACTTCCCTGTAGTAAAATAAATACTTTACTTAAATTGAAACAATAAAGTCATAATACGTATATGACACTGTTTTTGTTTAGGTCATCAGCCGAAAAGATGGTTTGAACCTCTAGAGGCTTTACTAAGTTAAACGAGAAGTAAGGTAGTTTATAATTGCCTTTCTCACTGAGTGGAAAAGTAGGCTTATCAGCATGCCCGGCCCAACATCTACTTTCCACCCTGCAAATAACACCTTCACTTCATTCACCATAGGGTTTAGCTGAATAATGAAATTCATAACTCTCACAGAAGATAACTTTGAGAAATGTCTTTTACACCTGTACCTCTTCTGTTCTTAAGTACTTCTGTTACGTAATTGGCTGACCATGGGATAAGAAACAGAACTAGATGATTTTGTAGCCCTAAAACTAATAGATTGAGTGAAAATAATTTAACACTCCACCTGCCTGTTATGGTAAATATATTCATATTGTTAAACTTTTTAGTTCTTTTGAAATCTACATTCTATATTTTGGAAATTGAAGTGAGACTCAAATCAGCTATTTGTTATCTTTGATTTTAATTACGGTATTGTACACAGACCGTCACAATTTCAGTATGATATTGAGTCATTTAACAGACGGTAGGGAATTTTACTGTCAGGGGAAGTGGTACCCTACAGTACATTTTCGGGTTAGAACTATGGGTTTGGTACGTTATTCAGACCAAGAGTTATCTGCTCCATTTTTAAATCAGCCATCGTATAATTGGAAATTTCCTTATTGCTACGTCATGGGCTAGTTTGTTGAAATGGTTATTTAGTCGATCACGAAATTTACTGTAAAAGGACATGGTTAGTTCCTTTACTGTCGGACGTTTGAGGGTTTTATTGTTTACAAAAAATAGAGCGTCAGAAGCAATTCTTATGAATTTTGATTCATAATCCTTATGAACACTCTGGCGATGCTCCAAATAGCTGAACACCGTTCAAATTGCTCTAAAAAGATCTTTCTAAATTCAAATTTTGGAACGGAGGTTTTATTTTGAACGAGGATCAATTAAGGAGAAGGTTTCTACGCATATAATACTTCGAAATGCCCATACCGGGCAAGTGGAGAGTTAAATTAATTGCACTCGATCTGTTGGTTCCAGAGCTACAAAAAATAATTCTATTTCATATCACATAGTCAGCCAATTATATGACTGACCTATTTAAGAACCGAAGAGGTAGAGGTGTAAAAGACACTAGTCAGAGTTATCTCCTCTGAGAGTAATGAATTTCACTTTACAGCCAGAACCTGTGGTGAATAAAGTGAAGGTGTCATTTGCAGGTTAGAAAGTGGGTGATTTTCGGAGGCCGTGGCAAGCTGTTAAGCATACTCTTTCAACTAAGTGAGGAAGACAATACTAAACCACCTCACTCCTCGTTTGTACTTAGTAAAATCTCTAGAGGTTCAAACCAATCTTTCGGCTGTTGACCTAAACAACACAATACTTCCAAGTTAGTCGCCTGTCAAGCTACAAGGCAAAAGAGGTTTATGATACATGGAAATTTGTTAAATCTTGTTGACTAGATAACTAATTCCAGTTATCTAGTCAAACATGGCGTTTACTGTAGAAGAACGAGGTTATTTTCTTTACTGTCTTAAGTCTAAAATGGTCATGGAAGCTTTTATTATTTAGCTACATAAAAAGGAGTGCTAGAAGTAAGTATTATGAATTTTGACTGAAATATCTTGATCGAGTTTAAAGTACTTTAAAAAATAAATAACAATGAGTTATTATGAAATTTTGCATCTGTCGCATAAGTAACAGATTACTCGATTGCTGAAAATAAATACAGACAGTTTGATTCTCTTAACCATACTCTCCCAGGAATGGTCGGCCTGGATCTGTACAAGAGTACACCTCATTTACACGTCATACATATAATCCTCATCTCATTGGGTCATGGGGTTGCTTATTTTCTGAATTGAACAGATTGCAACGTCCACACAATTAGGATTATAAAATGTAACTTTGATTCTCGGTTAAAATTTATTTGAAAATTCACAAGAAAACAAGTAAAAATAGACGGTTAACACCCTTTTCTGATTTAATAATTAATGTTAGACCTAATATCAATTATTTTAATATTTTTTACAAATAAAAAAATAACTTATACAGCAGAGTAGTTTTCTTTGATTTCTTCAAATATTTACGAAAGATCGAAACACTTTCCCGTATCATGGAATAACGGCTAATAAAATATTCTACTAAAATATGTACGCCCTTGCCTCAGACAAAGGGTTTCTTGTATTGCTGGAATATTTAACGCATTACTTGATCAGGTAATACAAGTTACGCCCACTAAAAACGTGTCGTATTAATTTTAAATGACCTGTTCATATTTTGCGTGTGAGTATTGGAAAAAACCCATTTTAAAACCACGAATTTTAAATTACCCGTATTACTACGATGTATTTCTTTAATATTTTAATAACAGAAATTATTATTAATGCGGTACCAATACAATGGTTTAAAATCGGATTGCAGATTCTTATCTACTACGTAATATTACTATATTGAATGTTTTAATACATGGTGGCCTATATTTCGGTTCCCCAATATTTAAAAGAAAATCGGAAGAACGGTTAATGGAATAAGAACACTGAAGAAAATTTTTTTTTATGTGAACTGTACATTACATTACCTTGAAAATGTTATAACAGTTGTTTAAAATGTCCATCATGATTCTCTACACACTTTATACAGCGAATCAAAACTGATTCACAAATTTTCAATAGTAACATTTTATCGTCATTTACATTGTCAAATGCAATTTCAATTGAACTTTCTAGTTCGTGCAGGTTTTGTGACTTGGAAGAATATACTAATTCCTTTACAGTGCCCCACAGTAAAAAATCTTTTTTAAAAATGTTTATGATGCTTCCACCACAACTGAAGCATATAAACTCGTTGTTCAGTTGTAAACATTTTAAAAGTACCATTACGAAGGGAAAAAATAGTAGCTACACGGCGACTTACCTCACACTAACCGCTGTTACAGACAACTAATGAATGTTGTAAGTGATGCTGCCAACATTACACTATTACAAAGTTATCAAAATAAAATGTCCCATCTTATGGAAAACCGATATATGGACCACCCGGTATTTTCCCTGGTATACTCCTACGTTATACCCATATAAAGCAGGTGGAGTGTTAAATTAATTGCACTCGATTTGTTGGTTCCAGGGCTACAAAAAATAGTTCTGTTCCTTATCACATATTCAGCCAATTATATGACTGAACTATTAATGAACAGAAGAGGTAGAGGTGTAAAAGATACTAGTCAGAGTTATTTCCTCTGTGAGAAACGAATTTCACTATACAGCCAGACCCTGTGGTGAATGAAGTGAAGGTGTCATTTACAGGCTGGAAAGTGGATGCTTTTCGGAAGGCCTGGCATACTGATAAGCATACTCTTTCAACTCACTAATGAAGGCAATAGTAAACAACCTCACTCTTCGTTTTTTACTTAGTAAAACCTCTAGAGGTTCAAACAAGCCTTTCGGGTGTTTACCTAAACAACAAAACGTTATACCTGTACCGAATTGATGAAAAACCTGTTGAAAAAATAAATTTTTAAGACACTGTCCAGTAAACCTAAGGGGTCAGATAAATGGTTCAACAATGTCAGAAGACATATTGAGAAAACCGTCAAATTCAGAAAATTGATTTACTAACTTTATATGCTTCCTTACAACTGATTTACAAATTATTACTAACTTTTAAGGCACTGAACAGTAAACCTACGAGATCGGATAAATGGTCCAAATGGACAACTCGGTATTTTCCCTCTTATATAGCCTACTGCTACGTTTTGTTAGCTAACATATTCGTGAAAAAAACACAAATTACTGCTAAACTAAGCGTAATACAAAAATAAATTCAAAAAAATACAACTTGTCGATTTTTAAATTGTCTACAACTTTCATTATACATTTTTGCGCTAAAATGTATATTAAAGCCGCAATCTTAAAAAAAACAATTTTTTCCACGAGAAAACAGCCTTCCCAAGAATTTCAGCAGACATGGCGTCTACCCTATCTCGTAGAGCATAAAAAATTTAGTAAACGAGGGGATTTTATAAAATCGCCACCGGTTGACAGATTTTGATGAAAATGTTCGTGTCGGGTCCGATAGTTGTACCTAACTTAAGAGTTTAAAGTTTTAAGTAGGCCTACGTTCGATGTTCCATTTTTGAAATATTTTTTTCACACACACACGCGCGCGCGCACACCAATCACTAAAAAACATGTTTTGTTGGGCTGAGGGGGTCTGAAAACGTGTACATCCGGTGAAAATCAACATAAAAACAATACTCTCCTGCCTATACATTCATATAGGCAAGAAAAAGTAAAAATAAATTAGTTACAAAATAATTGTATGTAATATTATTACCTACATTACATATGCATTACATTTATATATATTTTTTTTATTGTAACAATATTTGTATTGTGTGTTGTATTGTATGGTATTGTTGTACAAAAAAGTCTAAGAAACTTGTAAACATTTGTAATTAAATAGAAAAAAAATTTCTAAAAATTTTGTTTAAAATTTTCTTTTGAATTCCTATCAGACGTGAGCCACAATTGATCTCTATTAGACACTCCACTCATGCCGGTAACTAATAAAAGGGAAGCATCAGTGATTGTCTGTCTTATTAGTTTATAAGAACGAATACTAGTGCTTTACGGCTTTGCACGCATATCTTTTGTTTATAAAAATATACGCATGTATTAGTACTTTTTGCGTGAGTGTAGATACAGTACGTGTATAAATGTAGCATGTATTTTAATTGCAGATTGTCACTAAGAGGATCAGAGTATATGCTACGCGTTCCGACCCTTATGTTGCAACTACCCTCTTCTTCTGTTTCATAAACCTCCTTATCACGGCACCAGTTGGTACCTGCACTGAGGTGAACAGTTCATTTCTGATATATTACTTGTAAACGTCAACCTATCAGAATATAACACACCTTTTATCTATTATGTCAACTTAGAACAACAATAAAAATAATTACTAGGTAGTAATTTAAATTGTTATTCCCTTCATAATATTTTACTGAAATTTATTCAAAATTATCACTTAGAATAATAATATACATAACAATAAATAAAATTACTCAAAACTATTATTAACTGTATTTATTCATTGAAATATTAAATATTAATTTAAATTGAATATTAAAACTTAAAATAAATTGAATATTAAATATGCATTGAAATAAATTCATAGAAATATTAATCGTTATTATTTTATCCTAAAAACCTGATTTGTATACTTTTAAATAAAAACATTTCCCACATGATTCCTGATACTCCATTTCAAATATTTCAATAATCATAACCAATAATGTCTATAACAGGCAGGTAGAGTGTTAAATTATTTGCACTCAATCTACTAGTTCTAGAGCTACAAAAATAGTTCTGTTTCTTATCACATGGTTAGCCAATTATATGATAACCTGAGAATGGACTACTGAGTACCTCTTCTCGTGACAGTAAAATTCCACACCACCCATTAAAATACTTGCAATATCATTGCACTGCCAGAGCAGTAGGATATTAACTCAAAATATTTTTTTTTAATTTCCTAAATTACAGCCTTGCGTGTGTAGTAAAAATTCTTAATAATGTATTAGTAGACATCACTAACAACATTGTAACAATATAAAAAATATTACTATATTGAAAGGCTTTTGCAAGCCCCTGATATTTTTACCCTTAGAAACTTCTTTGTTTTTCTGAAAACTTGATTTTTGAGTTAATACAGTACTATTTTGGCAGTGCGAATACGAAAATTGTGATGATCTAAGACTACTTCTTAAATTATTAAATTTTATCAAGAACATCGCCTTTTTTAAATTTTACAAAATCATGTAATAATTTCATCTGTTTGTATTAACCAATTAATATATGCACAGTCAAAAAGTAACTTCATTTATGTACATTAACTATAAATTTGTTTGACTCGTATATTAAATATTTACTCTTTCCGTCACAAATCCTTAGAGAAAGGCCCAGAAGGCAGGTACCTCCTATGACAACTCTACATTCCCCCAAGCGATTTACATTTTACCTCCTTCTTGTTTCTCTAATTTTATAAATAAGAAGGATACAGAAACAAGTTTTTAAAGCTATCACTAAGTAATAGTAAGCTACCTTAAGACGGGTAGCAACGCCCTTGGGTAAAACACGTCACTCCAGAATCTACCCTATGTGTCTGTCGTATTACCTCTCTCTCTTTAATTGTTATCCTCTCTCTTTTAAACTCTCTTTCTAAATATATCTTTAACATATTCCACGATGGGAGGTTCCCAAGAGTTTAAGACAAATTATACAAGCTAAAGTACTTGAAAAATAGTCCTGTATAATGATTTATAAAATCTATTAAATTATTTGAATTTAAATTATATTTACATTATTCGAAATTAAAATTTATAGCAATAATTTTTAAACAATTTCAATTTTATAGGTTCAACTCTGACATCGTACGATCGGATGTTTTGTATCCCAAAAATCAGATGCAAACGACATCAGTGATAGTTTTGTGAAAATGAGCAGTGATAGTCTGGGATTAAGTAAAAGCTAAACTGACTGTACATAAAGTTAAGAAATGTATATCACTATGGAAAACCTGAAATATCTACGATAGGTATTACATTACGGCATAACAGAATCAAATGAACATAAAAGAAACATACCAAAAAGCAAGATATCGTAGGAAAAGGGTTAAAAAATGGAAATGAGCGTAGCCTACTAACAAATGGACGAAAGATAAAATAGTGATATTAAAAAATGGAGATCATGGTCCGCGCCAAGAGGACGAGGATGACCACAAATGTGATGGGCAGGCGACATTAAGACAGTTTTAGAATTTACCTGGATACAGCATGCAAGAAACAGGAAACACGAAGAATTTTGAACGAGGCTTACGTTCAATTTTGGGAAAATAGGCTATAAAAAGTACTAAGATTATTTTATTTCAGAATAATTAAATGGTTTTTTTATTTTACGGTACTCAGCTTACAAATTAAATAGAACTCAGAATACATATTTTTCGCTTTTTATTTTGTAAAACTACAAATAAATCCCGATAAACAAGGTTTAAAAATTCATTCAAGAATAGTGAGCAAAGGAACTATTGAGGTTAGAACTATAAGGGTAATAGAAAACTTTAGTTCGAGTCTAAGAAATTGAAAGTTTAGTTGATTGATTTCTCTTGTTTAATTACATTAAGGAAATTACTTCCAGGTCAGAGTGTTACAGATGAACTTTTATTACTCGAATCATCAAGGGTTGGTGGAGAGGAAATCGAGTTAAAGAAATTTCGAGTTATGGATAAATAACAACAATTACGCGTAATTACAATTGAAGCAGTTATTCAAAAATAACAAAAAAACAGAACATTCCACATAGGCTAATACAGCAGCCTACAATATGTTTAATATGTAGGCCTACGGCACATGCGTAATTTCGTAATAAAGTACTGTATTAATTTTTTTATGGTTTTATGTCTGACTGTTTTGCAACTTCTGCTAATGCAGACGGTGGAGAATGATGATATATGAAAATGAGTGATGAAAAAATGCCACACCTGACCGGGAATCAAACCCGGGACCCCGGCGTAGAAGCCAGTTGCGCAAACCACAACACCAAAGGGCGGCTACAGTACTGTACGTTGCATTTAGCTTCGCTATTTGCTACAGTGTTAAGTACTGTACACATGTTATATACAGTATTCCAAAATTACGTAACTTTAAGTACGCAGTACGCAAACTATAGTTCTATTGTTCTGAGGTCGACTAAAGATTTGTCGATTTAAAGAAATTCATTTTGTTTTGCACCTGTTTGGTCTGAACAGATGCAACGATGACTTTGACGGTCTGTACCCATTTATGGTTGACCATTTCCTCTTAAAATGAAAGAAGCTGCAATGTACCTACATTTTCAAAAGACCAAAAACGCTATTTTTAGAACTATGTATATATTTTTGTCAAAAGAAACAAAATAAATAGTTCGACATAGAGTAATAGCGGAATTCGAGTTGTAGATGGTCTTTTACAAGGTACATGCATGGAAGGTTGAATGGAACTGAATATCAGTTCGAGATAGAAAATTCGAGTTGTAGAAGTTCGACTGTACGAGAGGGTACCCAAAAGTATCCGGAATAGCTCTGCTGTGGGCGGAGCTTGTGCAGTACAAATTCCCGCCACTAGGCTGCTTGTAGCGCTACTCATTGCCAGTTCAATGCCATTTTGTTCGTTGATCTAGCTTGTTCTGTTCTCGTGCAGTGATTGTTCTCGCTAGTACTGTATTGTGCTCGTGTCGTTTTTCATGATGGCAAGTTTTAATGAACAACGTGCGGCTGTGAAATTTTGCTTCTTGCTCGGTAAAAACGCCGCGGAAACAGTTGTAATGTTGAACACAGCTTACAAAGACGACGCTTTTGGAAAAACCCAAGTGTACGAGTGGTTTTTGCGCTTTAAAAATGGCGACATGTCGATTGAGAACAAACCTCGTTCTGGACGACCGTCGACTTCCCGAACAGACGAAAATGTTGTGAAAGTGAAAGAAATTGTACGAACAGACCATTGACCAAATATCACAGGTTAGTGGGTTATCTTGGAGCTCAGTCCAACGCATTTTAACAGAAGACTTGACAATGAAAAGAGTCGCTGCCAAGTTTGTGCCTCGGGTTCTGACAGACACTCAAAAGGAACGTCGAATTGAAACGTGTAGTGATTTGAAACAACAGCTTGAAACTGATCCAAATTTCTTGTCAAAGATCATTACGGGTGACGAGACTTGGTGCTATGGGTACGACCCAGAAACCAAACAACAATCCAGTCAATGGAAGACTTCATTATCACCCCGACCAAAAAAAAATCGTCAAGTCAGATCGAACATCAAAACAATGCTGATTTGTTTTTTTGATGTGAGGGGAATTGTCCATTCAGAGTTCGTTCCACCAGGCCAGACGGTAAATCAAGCTTTTTATCTTGAAGTGTTAAGAAGACTACGAAACAGGATTCGTCGTAAAAGACCTAATTTGTGGCAGACAGGGGACTGGTTTTTCCACCACGACAACGCGCCTGCACACACGGCAATCTCGGTTACCCAGTTTTTGGCGAAAAACGGCATGGTTTTGCTACCACACGCACCGTACTCACCCGATCTGGCTCCGTGTGATTTTTTTCTTGTTCCCACGCATGAAAAGGGGCATGAAAGGTCTCCGATTTAACAACGTTGATGATGTCAAGAAAAAAACGACGGATGAGCTGGCAGCCATCACTGAAGAGGAGTACAAAAAATGTTTTGAACAGTGGAAGCACCGGTGGGACAAATGTATTAGTTGTAATGGAGAGTATTTTGAAGGGAATAAGGTTCTTTTGTAAAAAAATTAAAAATAAAAAGTTTAAAAAAATAATTCCGGTTTCTTTTGGGTACCCCCTCGTATTAACTATCCCTACTCTAGGGGCAACATACTTCTTGGTAAACAACTGAGTGCTCCTTTTTGCCTAACTGTCGCCGTGTTGACAATGTACTTTGGAAGTTGTGTACCATACAAACGGTTGTCTGTAATACCTATGTGCTTTGTCTACCAGTATTCTATCAATGTAAAAAAAAGAGTTCAAGGCTAACCAGATCAGACACTCTAAACACGACAGCTATTTAATAACTCAGGAGCAACATACGACCCGGAACACAATTCTGTACTACTTTCCGAATATTCAGTCCCGTCATGTCCAACAGGGCCCGTAAGAGGCATGTGGAGTGTTAAATTAATTGCACTCTATCTGCTAGTTCCAGGCTAAAAAAAATAGTTCTGTTTCTCATCACATGTTCAGCCAATTATATGACTGAACTAGTTAATAACAGAAAAGGTAGAGGCGTAAAAGACACTAGTCAGAGTTAGGTATCTCCTTTGAAAGAAATGAATATCACTATACAGCCAGACCCTGTGGTGAATGAAGTGAAGGTGTCATTTGCAGAGTGGAAAGCTTTTTGGAGGGTCTGGCATGCTGATAAGCATACTCATTCAACTCGGTGAGGAAGGCGATTGTAAACGACCTCACTCATCGTTTTACTTAGTAAAAACTCTAGAGGTTCAAACCAGCCCTTCGGCTGTTGACCTAAACAACAATGGCTAACCTGGGGTTTTACTTACTCAACAAAGTAACCGTAAACCGGAGTTACTTACGCTCACTTTCTAGTGTTTTTCTATTTTTTTCTTTAAATAAATATTAAAATAAAAACTGTGGTATAAGTTTTAATAAATGTTTATTTACTATTATGGAAGTTATGGGTTTTATAATACACCTAATTCATTTTTATAAGCATGTTTAAATGCTTATTTAAATTACTGAAATTCGGATCAATACTTTTACCCACTCATAAAATACCATTCAAATCATAAAAATTTGTACCCCATTGCAAATGTAATTTTATAATATAACTTTTTTAAATTGAGTAGCTACATGTCTTTAACAAATGAATTTATTTCACAAATTAAGAAGAAAAACTTACAAAAACTTAAAGTCAACCAAAACCAAATTGGTTTTTTTATTATTATCAACAAATTCTAAATAAGCTAACTCGAAGTTTGTAAGAAACTAGTTTTGGTGTACTAGTGTCCTCTGTTTAGAAGTTTAAGAGGATATATTTTCGTTTTTTATTTTCCCCAATTATTATTTGAACAGTTTCAAAAATAAATGGAATAAACTATAAAAATTATTAATTTATGCCACTTGTAATTTATTTAAATCACACACTTCACTCGGAACTTAACATCCCATACATTACAACACCCTACACGAGATGTATCAACATTAAAAAAAAATCTGGTGTGAAACACTCACACAATTTTCTCTTGCCAATATAAATAATTAACAATAAACCTAACATTAGTAATAAAACATAAGAAATAAACAAAAAACTAACCTCAAAAATATAACCATATTTCAATCATGAGTGAAACACGCAAAATGAAAATCGACCTCAGTTTGGCTTAGAAATACGGAAAATCACTCTTTCTCTCTAAACTAGGCTCTGTAGAGAAAAATGCTCTTGATAAAAGTTGTAGTTCGTTTAATTTTTTATATATTTAATTATATACACTTTTGTCGTAAAATGCATACTAAGGCCGAAATCTTAAAAAAATCAATTTTTCACACGTTTTCGTGAGAAAAAAAACAGAAAATCGCTAATTACCGCTAAATTAAGCGTTTTACAAAAAAAGCTTAAAATAAAAGTTGTAGGTTTTCAAATTCTCTACAACTTTTATTATATAACATTTTGCGCTAAAATGCATATTAAAGCCGCAATCTTAAAAAGAAAATGTTTTTACGTGAAAACAGCCTTACCCAGAATTTCAGCAAACATGGCGCCTACCCTATCTTGTAGAGAATAAAAAGTTTAGTAAATGAGGCGATTTTTAAAAAAATCGTAGGACCAGTTTTTGAGAAAATCGCAAAAAAGTGAAAAATTACACGAATAAACTACTACTTCCGGTTGACCGATTTTGATGAAAATGTTCGTGTCGGGTCCGGTAGTGGTATGTAACTTAAGTTTCAAGTCCGTACGATGTTCCGTTCTTGAGATATTCTGTTCACACACACACACACACACACACACACACACACACACACACACACACACACACACACACAGACACACACACAGACCAATCGCTAAAAACATGTTTTTTGGGTTCAGGGGGTCTGAAAACGTATAGATCCGGTGAAAACTCGATTTCGAAAAATCGACATGAAAAAAATACTTTCCTTCCTATATATTCATATAGGCAAGAGAAAGTAAAAATTACACAACAATTCTATTGATTCATTGATTAATTTATTGATTCGAAAAATATGTTATCCACCTTTACCAGGCAATTTATATCATCAGCTGAGCAGAAGGGGAACAGAGACTTGGGTTAACTTAATTTAATATAGTCTAAATCTAATTAAACTTAAATAAAAATGTAATGAAAATTACTATTATTAATCAATTAGTACTAATGATTAAATTATGAAAAGGCCATCTTTAGTAATTAACTGCAGGAGTCCTACTAATGTGTGGCCCTCCTTTAATCTAATGTCATGTTTAAAATATACGGGTGTCCCACGAAGAGGCTGCTATTTTTGAATTAATACGATGGACGTGTTGCGCACTCTACAGACTGGAAACTTTACAGTTATAATAAATAGATATGTAAAAAATGAACCCTCGTGTTTCATTTCCGTATGAATTATCAAAACAAAATAGCGGAAAATAATTTTATTTGCATAACCATTTAAAATTGGTGATTTGTTACAATATTACTTAGTAATAAAATGAAAAAAATACAAAAGTGATAAATTATTAATTAACACAATTTGTATCATTAATATTCATTCGAGCTGATGTCCACCAATAGCTATGCACTGATAACAACGAAACAAAAACGAGTCATAAGCGTTTTTGAAAAATTGGCGAGTAATCAACAGCACTTCCTCTTCAAACAGCCTCATTAATTCATCGCCTGTTGCAATGGTGTGAGAATAACATTTATCCTTCAAAAAGCCCCATAGGAAAAAAATCGCAAACAGACAAGTCTGGCGATCTTGGAGGCCAGTCCATGAGGCCGCTGCCACGACTTATCCAACGGTTAAAAAGATTTTGATTTAAAACCGCTTTGATCACATTAGCATAATGTGGAGGAGTTCCATAAAGCTGAAAAAAAACGTCCTGCATCTCTGCCTGACAAAGATGAGGAACTATGTGATTAGTTAAAATTGATGCGTATCTGTTTCCATATGCGTATATGTTTCCATGCGTATCTGTTGGCCACTACATTCGACGACACAACAACTGCACCGAGTTGTGGACTTCATTTCGGAGGGTCTAGAAAGGAAAGAGTATGTCACTGGCATTTTCATGGATATCAGCTCCGCGTTCGACAAAGTATGGCATGATGGACTACTATTTAAATTTAAAAGTGTTTTAAGTGATTCGTACTATTTGGTTGTAAAATCATTTTTAGAGCATAAATTCTTTGAAGTCCAGCACCGTATTGCTTACTCTGAGCTGCACAAAATTAACGCCGGAGTACCCCAAGGGGCAATACTATCCCCATTTCTATATAGCGTATTTGCATCGGATATGCCTATTTTGGACACATCGGTAACCGCGACGTATGCTGACGACACAGCAATTCTTGTACGGGAAAAGGGCGCGGATGAGGCTTCCAGGTTAGTACAGCGACATCTTTTATTAATACAGGACTGGCTTACCCGTTGGCGTATTAAGGTGAACCCAGTTAAGTCAACACAGGTTACGTTTACCTTACGACGTCAAACTTGTCCACCTGTGATGCTGAAAAACGTTCATATCCCCCAAGCCAGAGTGGTGCGGTATCTTGGTTTGTGGCTTGACAGACGACTAACTTGGAAGCATCATCTGCGTACTAAACGTTTAGAACTTAACCGCCGCCAGAAGCTACTCTACTGCTTAATTAACCCTCGATCGAAATTGAACCTCCGCTCCAAAATTTTATTATACAAAACCCTTTTGAGACCAATCTGGACTTACGGTGTCCAGCTATTTGGAGTAGCGGCAGAAAGTAATTTAAAGTCGATCCAGGCCTTTCAATCAAAATTCTTAAGACTTGCTTCTGGCGCTCCTTTTTATGTAAGCAATAAAACCCTCCACGACGATTTCAAAATTCCGACAGTGAAGGAGCTAACCGCGTCCTTGTATAGTAAATTTCACGAACGACTAGATGTCCATCCAAACCAACTAGCCCGTGATCTAGCTACAAGGAACTTTCCACCTGTGCGACGTCTAAGGCGAAAATGGAGTAGAGACCTCTTGGTCTAAATAACGGATAATACCCATAGTTACAAATGGAGAATGTGCCACTGGGTACCTCTTCTCCTTAATGCGAAACTTCCCACCACCATTTAAATATCATTTACGGAAATTGTGCAGCTCAATGTACAGTACCGTAATAAAAATTCAAGACAAAAAAAAATCTGTTTCCAGTCATTGTCTGATGGGATATATCATGCGATAAAACACCATCCTTGGTGACAGCAACCCACACTGTTATACCCTTTGATTTCAAGTGGTTTAATCCACAAGATTATGGTTTATTTTTGATATTATTTTCTTATTCCACCATTTTGTTTTGATTAATCATAAGCAAATGAAACTCGAAGGTACTTTGTTACATATCTATTTATTATCACTGTAAAGTTTCCAGTATGTAGAGTGTCCGATACGTCCGGCAAATTAATTGAAAAATAGCAACCTCTTCGCGGGACACCCGGTATATTGTATGCATATTATTTTATTGGTATTGCAAAACAGCACAATTGTAAATAAAAAAATACAGTAAACAAAATTATTCCACTATGTTTATAACATAGTGGCATAAAAAAATTGATTAAACATACCTCAAAGGAAAAAATATTGTTTTTAATAGTCAGGAAAAGGTATAAAATTTTTATTAGTCCGACTATTCAATGAGGTCGAGTGAGTTTAGATTTTAATAAAGGAAGTGACTTTTCACAACAACAGCGGTTGCTGATTTTCATTTTTAAAGCCGGAATTCCAGTAAAAAAAACAAATAACGGTAGAGATAGGTGACTAGAGAGAGATGAATGGTTATTTATATTTGTAAGAGAGAGATAAAAGTTACGATGAGAATGGGGAAGAACAGGTAAACTAATTCTATATATTTTAAAGAGAAGTAGGGACTATAATGGTTTAAGTGGAAAATGATGAGGGGTGTAGGTAAAAACAACAAAAAAAATATTTGGAAGGGGTTGAAGAGGTAACTTTTTGATTAAACTGTTTTTTTTTTTTGTAGCGGCATGAGCGTTTTTACGAGGTTACGCTGTGTATGTTCGTTGTATCCGACAAAGATAGGATGCGGGATTTACAAACGCAAGACAAGTGCATGCAGGATACGATGTATATCAGTCAAACAGTAGCGCAATCTGGTGTATGCATATAATATTAAATGAATGAAAACTCCCTTTACTGATAAATTTTTCAACGAAGTTAAACAATATAGGTTACATTGTAGATTATCCAATATGAATCCTCCTTTTAAACCAAAGCAAAAAAAATCTACACCTTTTATTTCACAATACGTAATTTAAAAATAATATTATTTCACATTCTAAATAAATATTACATTATACATTTTATACCAAAGATTATTTTGTTAGAAAAATTTGAACAGTCTCTTTTCATGATTAGTGTCTAAAAATCTTCCGTGAACACTAAAATAGAAGTCTGTGAAAGTAACATTTTCTTTTAGGTTATACCTAAATTAATATAGTTTAAAATTTATATTCTGTAAAAAACTATGGTATCCAGAACAGATCAATATATGACATGTAATAAAAGTACTCTAAAATGCGGTTTACAGTTATTTCAGATTAGATGGGTTTCAGATTAGATTAATTATATTCAGAAGATAAAACCAGTTGTTCAGAAGACAGATGAATCAGAAATTTAATGAAATTTTGAATTAAACTTCTGAATTATCTGTGAAGAAACTAATAATGACAAAAAATTGTATATATTATTTAATAATTTATTCTTACTTTCTAGAAAAGTAAAAAAAATTTGGTGTGAGACTCTCACATGAATCTTGCCAATGCAAATAATGACCAATATAACCTAAAATTAGTAATAAAACATTACAAAACTAACCTCAAAAAACATAACCTCATTTTAATCATAAGTGAAAGATGTAAAATGAAAATCAATATCAGTTTGGCTTAAAAATATCGAAAATCACTCTGTCACGCTAAACTAAGCTCTGTAGAGAAAAAAACTTTAATAAAAGTTGTAGATCTTTTAATTTCCTACGAATTTTAATTTATACACTTTGGTCGTAAAATGCATACTAAGGCAGAAATCTTATGAAATTTTTTTATGAAAATCTCAATGAAAATTTTAATGGAAATGTTCAAGGTGCGTCTCCTAGTGGTAACTAACTTCCAAGTTTCAACAACTTTGTGCGAAATTCTGTTCTTGAGATATTTTGTTCACAGATACACAGACCAATCGCTAACGACATGTGATTTTGGGTTCAGGGGACCTAAGAACGTGTATTTCCGGTGAAAACTCGATTTCGAAAAATTTACATGAAAAAAATAGGTACTTCCCGTCCCTATATTCATATAAGGTAAGAGAAAATAAAAATAACCCAAAACAGAATTACCAAAAATGTTGAAATTATTATACGATATATTCTCTAATAACTCCACAGTTTTTTTAAAGACTTAAAATCAAAGTTTTCAAACAAGTATCATCAAAATTCAGTATATGAACAAAGACTCAATTTTCAAAATTTCCCGAATTTAAATCAGTACAACAATAGTCACCGTTAACGGCTTTACAAGATGGAAAAGATTTAACGCATTAGATTTAAGTTATAAATTTTAATGAACAAAGTTATTATTTTAAAATTTGGGGTTCAATACAATCGGGTGTCAATTGAGCAGGGCCCAAACTTATCAAGGTTCTGATTGATTGCCAAGTTATTTCAAAATGTGTCTTCTTCCTACAGGACAACAGTAATAATTTTATCGACGGATAAAATTGTAAATAAGCAAAATATAATAATTATTAATTTTTCAATTTAATGTGAACAGATTTTAATGTTGCTGACTAAGAAACCTTGACTTATTAGGGGTTGGTTAATACAATGACATACTAATCATTAATTATATGATAATAATAATAATAATAATAATGTTTTGCAGATCTGTACATACAACATATAATATTTTAATTTTAATTTATATAAGATGCTGTCATTTACATACTGTTATTTAGGTCAACAGCCGAAAGGCTGGTTTGAACCTCTAGATGTTTTACTAAGTAAAAAACGAGGAGTGATGTGGTTTCCCATGTCTTCCTCACTGAGTTGAAAGAGTATGCTTATCAGCATGATAGGTCCTCCGATAAGCACCCACTTTCCACCCTGCAAATGACACCTTCCCTTCATTCACCACAGGGTCTGGCTGTATAGTGAAATTCATTACTCTCACAGGAGATAACTCTGACTAGTATCTTTTACACCTCTACCAGTTCTGTTCTTAATAGTTTAGTCATAATTGGCTGACTATGTAATAAGAAACAGAACTATTTTTTGTAGCTCTGGAACCAACAGATTGAGTGCAATTAATTTGACACTTTACCTGCCCGTTATGAGCAACTTATGGGCATCTGCATACTAAGAAAGTTGAAAAAATAAATAAATTCGGATTGGCTGAGAATAGTTATAACTACAGTTACAAATAACTGCCTCACAAATAGAGGAAAATAGAGGAAAATAGAGGAACATTAGAAATAACATAACATAGAATTCAGTCGGAACTACGGCTATTCTGTAAAGTACACTGAAAAGCTAGGAAGTAAAATGAAGGTTGATAACAAAGTGACATATATATCTAAGTGGAAAATGGAACGTGAACGCCATTTCTCCATTCTACTCAAAGTAGAAAGGGCTTAAGTTGTAATGGGTGTAACTGTTACAGCTCGTTTTAAGGAAGTAGGATAATGACAAACCTAAAGTGACACACATCATTGTAACCAACAGGTATAGTATATCTCAGCCATCCAGTTAAAATCTGTTGCAATCAATGTCTAACCTTATAACACCCTCCTTTCTCTAACATACAATACATCTCTTAATGTCTTTCTCCTTGTAACATTAATTTATGTTCCCCTCTTCATTCTCGCTATCGCTTTTGATTAATACCAATATTTCAACTTCCTTTATTGACCAGATGAACAAGAGTGAAATATATTTTTTATTACCTTATCAGTGAAACACTGGACACCACGGTGGCTTTATCAATAAATTACTAAAATACTAAACCAAAAATACTGTTTGATTCCCGGCAACGCTTAACTTCAACTCGGCATAATTAAGTTATCCTAGAATGTTATCTTAAATGAAATGGATGAGATCATGAGAAAGGAATACTTCATGAAAATTAATAAGAACAAAATGAAAGAGTTGTGCACAGCATGAGTGGTTTAGACGAGATGGCAAATTTAAAAAAGGTAACAAAAACATACAGGAAGTTGGAGAATCTGGTATCTAGGGAGCAAAATAACAAAGAACGGTAGAAGCACAAGTGATATCAAAAGTTGGATTACTCAAGCTAGAAAAGCCTTTGAAATGAAAAACAGGTTACTGACTACAAAAATTGATTTACAGATTAGGAAAAGTTTCTTAAAACACTATATTTTGAGTGTAGCATTACACGGGAGTGAAACGTGGGTGATAAGGGCTAAAGAAAGGAAGAGAATAGAAGCTATAGAAATGTAGTGTTGTAGGAAAATGTTAAAGATTAAGTAGGTGAACGAGAATGAAATACTTATCAGTGAAACACTGGACACCACGGTGATTTTATCAATAAATTACTAAAATACTAAACCAAAAGTACTGTTTGATTCCCGGCAACGACTTAACTTTAACTCGGCTTAACTATGTTATTCTAGAATGTCCTAAATCATGAGAAAGAATTACTTCATAAAAATAATTAACAAGAACAAAATGAAAGTGTTCTACAGTAGCAAGAGTGGTTTAGAAGATATGGGAAATTTAAAAAAAGGCAACAAAAACATACAGGAAGTTGAAGAATCTCGTATCTAGGGAGTAAAATAACAAAGATTGGTAGAAGCACAAGTGATATCTAAAGTAGGATTGCTCAAACTAGAAAAGCCTTTGATACGAAAAACAGGTTACTGACTACAAACATTGATTTACAGTTTAGGAAAAAATTCTTAAAACACTATATTTGGAGTGTAGCATTATACGGGAGTGAAACGTGGGTGATAGGGGTTGTAGAAAGGAATAGGATAATAGCTTTTGAAATGTGGTGTTGTAGGAAAATGTTAAAGATTAGGTGGATGGACAAAATAAGTAATTTAGAAGTTCTTAGACGAGTGGATGAAAGTAGAAGTATATGGAAACATCTTACCAGAAGAAGGGATAGGCTAGAAGGACATATCTTAAGACATACAGGTATTGGTGTATCAATAATGGAGGGTAATATTGGGGAAGTGATTTGGAGGAGAAGGAAAAGGTTAGGATATTTTAAACAAATCACAAAAGATGTAGGGTGTTACAGGTAGATATGAAATGGCTTGCGCAAAATAGATAGCTTGAAGAACTGCATCAAACCAGTCCAGAGACTGATGACAAAAAAAATGTTCCTAACACAGTATATTCACTATTACCGTCACCACCTTATAGGAACGATAGAAAACTCGAAGATAAAACCACAAATTTTCAGAAAAATTTTTATATCCTGAATATTACGTAAATTAAATGTTAGTTTACTCAAAAGGTCTTAAGTACCAACTTTTCTATAACAAAAATCGTTATATTGGACTGCATACGGAGATATGGGTTACTTAGAATGAACACGTATTCGTGAAAATACGTATTACTAAACAATTCTTTTCAAGTCATTTTGTTTGTTAAATTCTCTATTCATTATTCCATATCAACAGATGTAGATTTTTACAGTAATTAAACAAAAAGTATACTTTTATATTTTGCAAAACAATTAATATGTTAAAACATTTTCATGTAAAATATCTAACAATTAGAATTGCTACTATTTTATAAAATTTCTTTTATACTTATAATATTGTGAATTCTCCATTAACGATAACTGACATTTATTCTAATTTATTAATCTATTTATAATTTACGAAAATAATATTTTATTAATACCAAAATATTTATGACGTAATCAAATAATTTTTTTTGGGAGGGTAACAATAATAATAATAATACTAGTAAGAGATTTGGAAATATTTATGTTCGTGCTATGCAGTCAGTAATGTCTCAGTCAATTTGGTGTATCAGTAAAATTGTGGATGAGGTAAGGTAAAACGGAGGGGTATATCAAGTAGAAGGAGGAGGAGGATGAGGAAGAAAAAGAGAAGAGATTATATACAGGAAGGAGGAGAGGTATACATCGAGGGAGGGGTGTTGGTTGAAATAGATGAAGGGCAGTACACTAGTGATAGGCACAGAGTATCACGGAGCCAAATCTGGTTTTAACTTATAACCACCCTTCACCCTTACCTATTTTTCAAACCCTGAAACGCCGCGTGGCGTAATTAGAAAAACGATTAAGCAACCACTTGATAATAGTTACACGAAACCAGTCATTTGCCGAAATGGAAAAGTAACGTATCCAATTTCCCCAATCCAATGCTTTTCTCCCTCATACAATGTTACTTTCATCTACTAACTGGTAGAATATAGACATGCTTCAACATGCTACCTATTCAGTCACATGCTAACTTACTTTTGTGCGTGACTGTACGTATTAATGTTTCGTACACTCAATCAAGTTAATGTGTGTGTAAATGTACGTTAAAGATATGATAATGAAATGTTACATATAAAGTAACGCAAATATGTGAAAGCGTATATAAGCGTAGATTATTAAAATAATAACATTTAAACTATTACCCTTGTAAGATAATCATTTCGCAACTTGTTGAAATCGGATCTGTAGCACTTAAAAACTGTTTTTATACACGCAAATTCAAAGGAAACGTATGTATTTACAAACTTAATGTAATCATCATAGTGTATGTAGCTCTACAGCCTTTGGTGGGCTTTGGCTTCTTTCATAATCCTCCAACAATTCTTTCTAATAGTCGTCCCCTATTCTTTCACACTAATCGAAATAAAACCATAACATCATTCATCTATCTCCTAGGATGTTGACTCCACTCTTTTATTGTGCCTCAACCATCTCGATCTTTCCGCCTTTATGAAACGGATAATGCCCTGCCGTATGAGAGTATTCAGTTCTTCACTTTTTAGTACTCTGCAATCATCAATTTACTTTACCAGTTCATAACTATTCTTAAAATCATTCTTTCAAACCTTCTAAGCATGTTGCAGTCTGTTTTTTTTTGACATAGTTCACGATTTAAAGATGTAGGTGACAACAGGGTACACCGTACATATTTTTACTTTCTCTTGCCTATATAACATTTAGAAAGGAAAGTATTGTTTTCATGTCGTCCTTTCGAAATCGAGTTTTCAACAAATTGCACGTTTTCAGACACCCTGAACCAAAACACATGTTTCTAGCGGTTGGTGTGTGTGTGTGTGTGTGTGTGTGTGTGTGTGTGTGTGTGTGTGTGTGTGTGTGTGTGTGTGTGTGTGTGTGTGTGTGTGTGTGTGAGTGTGTGTGTGTGTGTGTGTGTGTCAGTGTGCGTGTGTGTGAACAAAATATCTCAAGAACGGAACATCGAACAAAGTTAAAACTTCAAACTTAAGTTAGGTACTACTCGAGGACCCAACACGAACAATTTCATCATAATCATTCAACCGAAAGAAGTAGTTTATTCGTGTAATTTTTCACTTTTTTGCGATTTTCTCAAAAACGGCTGCTACGATTTTTTTTGAATCGCCTCATTTACTACATTTTTTATACTCTACAAGATAAGATAGGTGCCATGTCTGCTGATCTTCTTGGAAAGGCTGTTTTCTCGTAAAAAAATTGTTTTTTTTAAGATTGCAACTTTAATAAGCATTTTAACACAAAAATGTACGTAATTAAAGGTGTAGAGAATTTAAAAACCTACAACTTTTAGTTCGAATATTTCTTTGTATAACGCTTAGTTTAGCGGTAATCCTGTGGTGAATTCACCAGATCCTCTAGTGAATGAAGTGAAGGTGTCATTTGCAAGGTGGAAAGTAGATGCTTTTCAGAGGGTTCGGCATGCTGATAAGCGCATACTTTTTCACTCAGTGAGGAAAGCAATTGTAAACCACCTTACTCCTCGTTTTACTTAGTAAAGCCTCTACAGATTCAAACCAGCCTTTCAGCTGTTCACCTAATCAACAATACAAGTTCCAACAGTTAAATACAAGCGAAAAATGTATGAGATTTTTATGACAAATCTCAGATTGTCTAGACTCCCTTGAATATACCCCAATGGCTTTTGTAATTTTGGTTTTTGTACCAAAAGTTATTTTCAATTATTTTTTGAGTAAGACAAAAATAAATAATTCAATTGACTTTTTTCTAATTATTTAAAATCAGATGTATCTGATTGTGTACAAATCCATACATTTTAATACCTTACAAATTTAAATTACTTAGATTGTTTGAAAAGACGTACAAGAAGGACAAAATTCAGTAAGAGATTAAATATAGAAATGAAAAATGTAGATCAAACTGAAACAACTAATTCGTAATAAATTCAGAACACTGTTGTAATAATGTAAAACCCCAACCACGTTACCGTCACACTTGGCGATTTTCCCACATTACGTACTCTTCACACGAATTACCTGACGATTACAATTGATCGAACGATCATAAGACTTGATTATCTATTATTATTTTTCTTTATTAATATACCTTTTTTATTACCCGTTCGTAATAAATGAGTAGTCTGCCTAAGCATGAATCTAAACCTAAATTAATAATTAACATAATTCGTTGCATTGATAATAGAATTCCTGAATTATTTAACGATAATTCGTTAGAGTCATTGTCAAAATATCTGACGTTTAAAAAATTGTCTTACCGGAAATTATAAAATTTGGATAAACTGAAAACAATAGGAAATTGATAAAAACCAAAAATGTAATAGGAAAATTTATATAATTTGTAATAAAACTATTTATTCCCCACAAGGGTATGACAAATTTGTAGGGGTAAAAATATCGTCCCATGAGGAATTGTTCGATTTGCTATGTAATTTATTAATATTGTATTCTTTATTTATGTTGTATCAGCTTTCAAGCTTAATCTTATTATTTTTCGTTTACCTTGCCCCTTATTTCACTCAAAACATTATTTCACATTAATACATTATGATTTTTATTCAGTTACTATGTTTTCATGATAATAATAATAATAATAAGTTTCATTATTTAAGTACAATTTTAAATTAATCTTCCAGTTCTTAATACTGTAAAATCACTTTGTTAGTTTCATTTTGGTTTGAATTATGAAATTTAGCGACAACATTATTCATTAGAACATACATACATTTTATAATTGTTAACAATCTAATATTTTTATATTTTTTAATTTGATACGTATCTTAGTACATCTATTTTCACAAACTTTGCATGATTTAAGTATTTCTTTTAATTATTCTATTATATGAATGTCTCCATCAATGTTTTATAAATCTGTCGTTGGAAATTCACCAGATAATTATTATGATTATAACACGGAATAATTTATGTCTTTGATAAACATGAACTTAGTGGATAAATGGTTTTATCTCTTCATGAACATTTTACTGTTATTATTTAATAACGAATGTATGATCAACATAATAAAAAACTAAATGGGACGCATAATTACAGAAACGCGTTGATCTCTTCAGGATCCACGTCCCATTAAAAAAAATTTACAATAGTCCTTTCTTCTTCTTAGTTGCCTAGTAACCATATTTTGTTTATTAGAATTAAATAATTTTTAAATATTTCATCTTAATCAGCTGGAAATATTCATTTTTATTTACATAGACTCAAATGTAAACAAGTCCAGGTGTCCAGTAAATTTGTCTTATTACAACTTTTTGGACAGAAACACACAACAATTTATGGTATATACAAATACTTACAAGTGTTTAATTTTCCTATAAAAAGAAATCATTAATTTTTCTTGTTACCTTTATACAAAAGACAACGTAGACAACCAAGGTATCCATCGGAACAGCTTTTGCAAGAACTCAACGTACTATCCGCCAAATATTTGCAAGAGAAGCTCTTATTTTCGCGTATAAAAATATAAACTATTTTACTACAAGAGCACACCATTATAATGCCAGGAACAAGGATCTCTTACCTTTACACAAGGCCTCAAAAACCTTATACCAAACGCATTTCTGCTATTTAGCGCCCAAACTGCTCAATCTGCTCCCCTTAAAAATTAAAAATATGCCGGACATCATAAAGTATAAAAAAGGAGTAACCATTTGGCTATTGGAAGTAGGGAGAGAAGCTATAGAAAAAACGGTTACTCCAGGAAACGTAAAGTTTTGTGAGCTCGTTTACCGGTTTCGATTTTAGTTTTCTATTTCTAAATAAATTCTTTTTTTTTATTTAACGTCGCATCGACTGCAAGGTCATTAGCGATGACGTTGGGGTGTAACTGCGCGTAACGAGGATGAAATTATTTTTTTGAAATTCTTTTGTTTTTCATATTTTTTTGTTTGTTTTGTTTATCATTTGTACATACAATTATATAATAGCACATTTTTTTAATAAAAATGTCTAGTAGTTTTATTAGTTTTTAAGTAACTAACATGTAGTTGTAAATACTAATTAACTAATACATTACCGTCGTAGTTGCAGTAGTTCATAAACAAAGAAGCACTGAATAGAACAACCCTTGAACATGGGAAACCATAGTTGGGTGGATTAATTTTCTCAACACGAATTAAAATAATTAGTTTTAAATTTTCAAAGTATAATTACGGAAATTAACATTTATGTTGTATTGATATTTTCTTGTAAGCAATGGGAAAATAAATAAATAAATACGAATTTGAAAACTAGAGAGTGGTTACCGGCGTACTTTGATCATTAGGGTTCAATTAATCATAATCTCAGGAATGGTCGGTCTCAGTCTGTACAAGATTACAAATCATTTATACGTCATACATATCCTCATCTCATTGAGTCACAAGACTGCTCATTGTTTTTAAATTGATAAGATTTCAGCGAACACACATCGAGGAATAAAAAATTTCTTTGTTTTACTTCTGTACAGCGTTTAAAGGCAGTACGATCGTGCAATCGTTTTACCATTATAAGTTCAACTGGTGCAGTGTCGGGCTACTGTCCAAGTAAGCCACGATGTCCAACGATGACTCATCAAGTAAATACAGTAACGTGCGTTCTTTAGTTCAAAACACTAACGCTTTTACCGTATTACACAGTGTAAATGTACACTTTAAAGAGTATTAAAATCTTTCATAAATGTACAATACTATACGGGTTATGATGATGAACTGTTTCTAGATAACCGGCGTTCTTCAAACACTGTTTGTGAGAAAGCGCGATTTTATTAATTTTTTGATACAGATTTATCTGGATAATCTGGTAATCCGATTTAACAAGATATATTTATTTAATGCATACATATTATAATAAAATACTTGATTTTAGATTTGATCGCACAAGTCTAGACAGATAATAAGACTTTCAAATTAATCTCAAAGAAGATTTCTAAATCACTGAACAAATTACGAAATTTTAACTTCGTAAAATAACAACCAAATATTTAAACTATACATTTATAATACTTAAGGTTAACGAAAAGTTTTTTACTTACATACAAGTAGTATTTTCTCTTGTTATGTTATTCAATATACAGTTGAGAGTCACTCACCTATTCAACAGAACAGAAATACAAATCGTGTTTAATTTTAAATCAAAAGTAGTTATAAAGAATATTTAAAACGCATTTCAACCTAGGAAATACAACTTTGGGTTATTTCTACAAGTTCCAACATAGAAACTTTTAGAAGGATTCCAGTCAAAAACAATCAGAAATAAGTTGAATATACGCTGGTACATACGGAAAAACTTAATTTTTCAATGTCTTAACTTAAAATCTTCCCATAACAGGCAGGTAAAGTGTTAAATTATTTGCACTCGATCTGGTAGTTAAAGGGCTACAAAAACAGTTCTGTTTCTTATCACGTGACCAGAAAATTGTATAACTGAAGCATTTAAGAACAGAAGAAGTAGAGGTGTAAAAGACACTAGTCAGAGTTATCTCCTCTGATAATAATGAATTTCATTATACAGCCAGACACTGTGGTGAATGAATTGAAGGTGTAATTTACAGGGTGGAAAATAGATGCTTTTCGGATTGCCTGGCATGCTAGTAAACATACTTTTTCACTCAGTGAGAAAGGCGTGGTAAACCACCCCATTTCTCGTTTTACTTAGTAAAGCATCATGAGGTTCAATCAGTCTTTCGGCTGATGACTAAACAACTGAAAGTCAATAAAACAGGAAATTTAAGTTTTCAGTGTAAAGTACCTACCCTCACTTGTAAAGCATAAAAGATTTAGTAAACGTGGCGATTTTTAAAAAAATCGTAGGAACAGTTTTTGAGAAAATCGCAAAAAGTGAAAAATTACACGAACAAACTACTACTTCCGGTTAACCGATATCGATGAAAATGTTCGTGTCGGGTCCGGTAGTGGAGTCTAACTTAAGATTCACGTTTCAAGTTCGTACGATGTTCCGTTCTTGAGATATTCTGTTCACACACAGACGCGCCCGCGCGTGCACTCACACACAGACCAATCGCTAAAAACATGTTTTTGGGTTCATGGGGTCTGAAAACGTGTAGATCTGTTGAAAACTCGATTTTAAAAAATCGACATGAAAACAATACTTTCCTATACGTATGCTTTCCTATACGTGTACTTTCCTATACGTATTCCTATATACAGGCAAGAGAAAGTAAAAAACAGAAAAAAATTCCGAAATTTTACAATTCCTGGTAAGTCGGAAGAATTCATGTTGAATACAAAGGAATTATTATGATTTTGAATTCTGTTCCAGAATATTAGGTATAATTAAATATTTAATATCATTAAGTAATTGAAACGAAACAAATTACTCAATTTATTTATTTATAGCGTGTTAGCGTACAACGCGGAGATTCCAGGTTCGATTCCCTGCTCGGGTCTGGAAACTTTTACAAGTTTAAACCCACAGTTACATAACCGAACCGAACTATTGATGCGACGTTGAACAAAAAATAATTTGGAACGTACTTCAGAAAATAAAACAAGAATAAAAACCACAATTACTTTTTCTGTAAAATTTAATTTTAAAACACATCAATATAAATTCTGTGATAAATGAAATGTATTATTCTTACTAAAAAGTAATAGTAAAAAAAAGATAAGAAAATACTTTAAGCTGAGTGAAAAGAGGGAGAATTTTGTTTGAAATATTGGACTAACTGTCTAACAGTGACAACTACCATATGAGCCACATTACAACTGAAAAGAACAGATGATAGAAGATCAAAATCAGAATGAATCTGTATTTGTGTGTGTTCCAAATGAAAGGAGAGAAAATCCCTTTCGTGTCTCCCTTACAATGAATAAAGGGTGGTTGGTTATTTGTACTGATTGAGATTGAAACAAAAGAAAAACGGAATTGGCAGACGCGAGCAAATTCTACTTCTAACCGTCTGGAAATAAT
The DNA here is from genome assembly GCA_035578175.1 of Catonia carolina. Taxonomy (NCBI): domain Eukaryota; kingdom Metazoa; phylum Arthropoda; class Insecta; order Hemiptera; family Achilidae; genus Catonia; species Catonia carolina. The sequence continues at coordinate 45,415,356 of JAQMRL010000004.1, forward strand.
ATAATTTTTCTTTTGTAAAATGTGTTCAACAAGATGTTAAAAACATTATTTTTATTTTATTAAAATTATTGTAAAATATAACGATTTATTAAAAAAATAATAAACCTTTTTTATACTTTTATGACCACATGGCATAATTTTAGTCGTTTCAGGTTGTCTTTACTTTCTTCTGGGTTTTCTTAAATTTTGTTCCCAGTATTTTATCATTCTTTCAGATCTATTTTGTCTTTCTTCAATTGAATAAACCCCTTTCTGTACTTTTCTTGTTTATATTATGTAATTGTTCAATTTTGTCATTAATGACTTGTTTGTATTTTGGGAATTTTTTGTTAATTCAAATTCTGCCAAGTCCTCTTTGATTCCTTTTATCCACTGGATATTTTAAACAAAAATCAGATTTAATAAAGTTTGTGTTTATTTTTTACTGGACTACTTTACATCATTCTTTTTTAGAATTAAATCCTCTGGCAATTTTGTTAAAAATTTTGACATGTTTGTTGTCAATTTAACAAAGTTAATCAACTTCAAACCTAAGAAAGACATTTTTTTGAGATCTAATTTTCCGTATTTTGTCAGATATCTTAGAAATTACTGTACTTACAATCTAGGACAGATTTTATTCGATTTTTAAGCTAATTTTGTATTAAACCTGTTCAATTACTAAACTTAATTAATGGCTTAAAAATTTAAGTATGAATTCATTTCACAGGGGGAACTGAATTCCAGGCGAAATCGCTAGCTGTAACTCGCTAAAGAATGGTTTTCAGATCCATGTTTATTAAAAACTTTTTTCTTATATTTAGCTGTATAATCAGTTTCTGAAGTATGATCCGTTCCTCATGAAACACTAAGTTGAATGGGGTTATTTTAAAGTTAATTATTTAGTAGTATGTATACCGTACATGTTAGGTTTATTTGCACAATCTCAGGTTTAACCTAGAAAATTTAGTAGAAAGGTTGTTTTGAATTGTCTTTTGAATGAATGTAGGTTTATGTGATAATTTGTCAAGACATACGTAAAGAATAGTTAAATCAGATATCGCATGCATAATAACTCTTATCATTTAATAAAATAACACAAAATTAATTGTCAAAAAATCAACTTAATACATCATTAATGTAAAAAAATAATACAAATTACTTCAAATATAATAATGCAATTCGTTTAAGTGATTAATAAATCATAACACAACATTGTAGAGGATAAACAAGGGGTAAAAAACATTAGCTAACAATTGACGTAAATTAAATTTCAACTTGAGGAGAAACTTGATACAAACTAGGAGTTAATTACATGTAGTGACAATACAACATCCTACCAGCCATATTTTAAGACAACGTTAATTTTCAAGAAGCCAAGTCGACATCGTCGTTGTCGGAAAGGCTACCACCCGAGAGCACCCCTTCTCTTCTCACAGTATACCCCTTCGCTTTTCTGTGTTATGTAGACTAATTCAATAATTGGAAAGCAATCTGGGCGTAAAGGGTAGCAGGAGAACACACAGACACAAACAATATATGGAACAAACCCCTACACACACACACACACACTCTTATACATACAAGCATATTAAAGAGAAAGGGTTAGAACATAGAGTGATACGCGGTGGTGATGGTAGGTTGTTCCTTTTACCACAGGGAATACCTACTGCCCAAAAATTTATTTCTCATTTAAATTTAAAACAAATTAGGTGTGGACTACTGAAAGGTAGGTAAATTCAATTCATTGTAACGTCGAAGGGTGAATGAATAAAAGGGATGAGAAGGTCTTTTTAGAATAATTACATTTTGGTTTTTTGTAACAACAGAATTAAGAACAGCTGATTGAGTTTTCAATTAACTTAGAATTTGATAAATTCAATACACTAATTTGATTTATAATTAATTAGTTAAATATTTCAAATTCGAATGAATAAATTAAAAATTAATAAACCGTATTAATTATTATTAATACTACAAAATAAAAATGCTCTTTACAATATTATTTTACGATCCATAATAAATTAAGTCAACCACAATTAATCAATTTTAAAAAACATAGTGAATATTTCATTAAGTTTTTATAAGAAAATTCCTCTCTTAGTGAATTTTAAATAATTAATTACTTAATTAGTTGCTACATTACACATACGCCAACTTGAAATCTCAGTAAGTAGAGAATCGAGATGGCTAGGATAGTCCTTTAGAATGGACAACATGTTTAAAGATCATGAATTTTTTATATCAACCAGTTTATTTGCAACCAATTGAAACACTAAACTATAAGTAAATGTGAGAAAATAAACATAGATACATCATAAACATCATACTGTATCGCTGTTAACATCATAGTGAATCGCTGGGTGAATCATAAACATAAATACTTTATTTAAAAAATATTGAGAATAAAACCAATAATTTTCGCTTCTTTCAAAAATAAATCAACTGTGTACATAAGAATATTATATGCCGGCCGCATTGGCGCAGTTGGTAACGTGCTCGCCTCTCATAATGTGGTCCTGGGTTCGAATCCCACTCAGGCACGGCATATTTTCATACGTTACAAAAAATCATTTCATCCTACATTGCATAAAGTTCCACTCCAAAGTCGTCGCTAATGACCGTTGCAGTTGATGCGACGTTAAATAAAAAAAAAGAAATAAAAAAAAAGAATATTATATGTACATATATAATTAAATAGTTCGATGTGTTGTTTAGGTCAACAGCTGAAAGGCTGGTTTGAACTTCTAGAGGTTTTACTAAGTAAAAGATAAGAAGTGAGGTGGTTTACTATTGCCTTACTCACTGAGTTGAAAGAGTATGCTTATCAGCATACCAGGCTCTCCGAAAGCACCCACTTTCCACGCTGCAAATAACACCTTCACTTCATTCACCACGGGGTCTGGCTTTAAAGAGAAATTCATTACCCTCAGAGGAGATAAATCTGACAAATGTTTTTTACACCTCTACCACTTCTGTTCTTAGATAGTTTAGTCATAAAATTGGCTGACCATGTGATAAGAAACAAACTCTTTATTTTAGCCTTGCAACGAACAGATTGAGTGTAAATATTTGTCACTCCACCTATCTGTTATGGGTAGATTTCAACATACACGTGTATGATAAATAATAAAACAAAGAGACTGAGAGAGAAAATTGATAACTTAGAACATAAAAATTATTTTTATGAAAATACATTTAATAATTATTGTTTAAATAAATATACAAGACGCATTTATTACTAATAGCCTATGCTACTTAAAAAAAAAAATTAAGTAATGAAGGAGTACTGCTCAGCCTCACTGTTAAGCCGAACAGTTAAGTTTATTACTGTAAATTTTTAATAATATATTTTTAATTTTTAACTTATTACATGAATTTTAAGATAGTATAAATTAATTTTGTCGATAGGGTAGCTCTAAAAAAGTACGTTGTTTCAGTCGATGTTTGTTGTTGTTGTTGTTCTCTAGTAAATTAATACTGCCTTGAGAGTACTTCTGAATAAATTTTATAAAAAATCTATGACAAAATTTTGAAATTTAATTTTAAAATACCATCTGTTAGGCAAGATAGGATCTTAAAATGTCCAAAAAGTGATCAAGTTCCGTTTAATTTTGAATAAGAGATAGGAATGCCAAACTGTATGAAATTATTTTAATTTCCAAAAACTAAGTTAATTTTTAAAAGTTTTAAGTCACATCAACATCTTGGTTATTAGTGACAATTTTGGAGTATAAAACAATGAGTTTTGACACGTAATAAATTCAAGGTTAGGAATCGAATCCGAGAACTTCTACTAGGTAGGATAGTGCTGTAAGCACTACGCCATAAAGGGAGGCTACAAAATTTTAATTAATGGATTTTTACTCTTTCTTAATTCTCTGGTATGAAGTTGAGGCATATTTTATAATATTTAATTACGTAATTAGCAGTTACAGATACTTGTATCGCAAATAAAACGAATTGAGAAGGTCCTTCATCCGGATGGGTAAAATATTTAAAGATTATCTTAACTTAAAATAAAATCTATAGCTTAATTGTTATGTTTTTCATACGGTCTGTATTAAGGCTTGGACGCTGTCTGATATATAAGTGAAAATATTTAAGAATTTTGAGATATATGCTACAAGCGAATATTAAAAATCTCCTGGAATGATCGAATCGGTAATAACAAATCCCTAAGTAAAACGAGTAAAGACTAAGGTGTCCTTAAGAAAGCGGAACAACATAAGCTTGAACAACTAGAATATATAATGCATAATAAGCAAAGATACGGCGTGCTGCAATTATTCTGTATGGAAAAGTGTACACCAGAAAACATCCAGAAAGAATAAAAATTACCTAACTTCAAAAATTTAGAAAACAGTGGTTTTCTGAACGCTACGGAACTTTTTTGAGCAATAAACAACAAAATCCGAGTATTCTGGTGGCAGGAATTAGGAGTAAATAAGCATTACGAACAAGAGAATACATAATTAGAACGTAAAGGATCACCGAGTGAACCTTGCAATAAATGGCTAAGGAATAAACAAATTAAAAAAAATGTTTCCATATTTTAAAGAAATCACAAATGACATAGACAAGCTAGGGATAACGCAGCATGACCTAAAAAAACGACTAAAGAGTTAAGGTGAGACTGTATGATGGTTTGGAATGAAAATTTCGATTTTCCGTTTTTTATGTTTTTCAATAATTCAGATCTAGATCTACCCGAAAAAAGTATTTCTATTTTAATTACCTACGTCAAAAAAAAATTTTAGCAGGTTTACTCAGAAAAATGATCATGTCACCAAAAACCAATATTTTCATAATTTTTATACCGATCGTTTTGGAGCAAAGGGAATTTTAGTTTTTTTTTAAATATCTGCATTACTGTTTTTAATATTCTCAGCGCTGTTGGTACAGCTTTCTAACCAACTATTCATGGAAAATTTTCTCGTGTACATTTTATTTTTGAGTTTTGCTCCTTACTGTTTTTTGCTTGTTTCCAAAAATTTAGATTTTTAATATTTAGGTACACTTTTCTCGGAAACCATTAAACCTACCAGGCTGAAACTTTTACTAGTTACTTATTTTATACATGAAGATGTACCGGTATTTTTATGACTTCCTCAGATGCTCCAAAAATTAGTAATATGCAAAAAACGTAGAAACCAATTTGCAAATATTCTATGCTATTCGTTATTTTTATTTTATGTTCCCACAGATTATATTGAAAAACTGTCAGTAGCTAGAGAAACCCGACAAGCATAAGTGTGTAAAGTATAAACTCCATATCTTTCACTAATCCTATGAAAATGTACCTAAAAATAGCAAATTTAATACTGTGGGATACAAGGTGCAGTTTCCTCTTAAAGACACTTCACAACAAAAACACAAGATTTGAAGTAAGAATTAAAAAGCAAGAAAACAGAAATTGTTTAGAGGCAAAAAAAATAAAATCGGAAAACATGAAAAAGTATTGGGCCAAAATAAAACAATCCAAATTTCGATTAAGTGGTCCAATGAGGCCGTAAAATAAAAATAAAAATAAAAAAGTAAGCTATTCTAGCTAATTTAGAACACCTAGTCTTTTTTCCTATAAATACAGTAATTACAAATTTGATACAATATTACATTTTAAAAGTTATATTCATATCAATTTTTTATATGATTTATTTTAACCAGAACACAATATATATTTTTGGTTAAAAAAAATGGTGCAATATAACAGAAAATTAGATTGTTTCTTGTAGAAAATAACGATGAACGGTTAACCACCATGATCATAATGGTAGTTGCATGAGTGGGGCAGGAGAGAACCAGGATGTTGATGACATCCCGGTCGGTATAGCTTTGGAGATTGTAGAGGCAACGTAGAAGGTTGGAGGTTCTTCATTAAGCGATAAAGTGCTCCATTACCATTCCAATAGCGGGAATGAGAGAGAGAGAAATTTACAAACAGATAAAGAGGGCATGAAGGTAGGGTGAAAGAGAGTACCGAAATGCAGATGTCACCGATTACAATCAAGGCTTAAGGAAATCAAATCTTCCTCTTGCCTACTCATATAACGAGCAAAGATCAACCTCAGTGATTTCCACTCTTCAAATGAAACCGTACAGATTTTTTTTATTCTATTTCATTTTTAGATGGTTCAAGAACAATCACTTTTTTTGTCTTTTCCCCTTTTCTTATCAATTATTACCAATACATGAATTCATTTCGATCGAGTAAACAAAAATATTGCTGACAATAGTACTGCGATTTCATCTTCATTTCTAATTTAAGTTTCAGCAAATATTCAAAATTAATCGATTTATTTGAAGAGAACTCACGATAACAAGATTTGAATAAATTCTACAAATTTCTGCTTGTGACATGAAAAGAAATCATATCTATTTATACAATATTGCTTTAAAAATAAAACTATTAAATTATTATTTTCTAAAACAAAACAAAACTCTCAAAATTAATTACTAGAAACAAAATCTGTTCGTTTTTTACGATAAATTATTTTTAAAAAAATCTGAAATCATCAAAAACCTTTTATACAATCTCACCAATTTTTTTGAATGAAAACACAAAATAAGAAAAATATAAGTAACAATTTTATTTATTTTTTTTTTTAACTTTTTACTTTAAAAATGTTATTTACAACATAAATGTATGTATTAAAACTAGTAAATTTAAGAAGTGCTTATTGTAATGGTGGATGAAATATTTTCATAATTTATTTTAATTATTTTGACAACTGTTTAACAGCATTGTCAAAAATAAGATCAAATATTTATAAATTAACTTGATGTTATTAGTTCAAATAAAGGATTATCCTACTGACAAGGATTTTGTTGAAATATCCAAAAAAGGTAAATATTTTGAGACAATTTTGTACAAAAATATATTAATACATTTTTCTGAATTACATTTTTATCTTTAAATTTAATTTGGTTTATTTATTTTTATGATTAACTTTTGTGTTTAAAAGTTCCTCAACCGTTCCTCAACCTTATACCGTTGCTTTCGAAAATTAATTTTTAAACTTTACATTAAAATAAACCTTATCAAATAGCTGTTTTCTTTTTCAAAAAATGTACTTTCTTACCACAACATATTTTTAATTTTACTTTATTTAGTTAATTATTCAAACGAAAACGTTGAGTAAAATGCTAACGATGAAATTAGTTACGATTACTGTATGAAAACATCTTAGATAAAATATTTAACGGAAATTTGATTTTGTTCGTAAACGTATAAACTGAATATTTACAATATGGAATTGTAGATCTCTTTAAAAATGCTACGTAAATTTGCTTTACTACTTTATCAAGAAATATATACATAATCATAACATAAAACCATTGATAATAGAATGAATTATGCATTTGTAAACCTGGAAAGAAAAGCTAATTTTAAAACGATCCATCTAAAATTGGATTAATCCGTACGAAAAATGATAACAGAAATTAAAATTAGTCTTTTAAATTCAACCAACGAATTAAAAAATTATTTCTAAAATAAATTTAGGTTGCATTGAAAATAAATGTTACTATATACAATAAAAATATATAAAACAAATAATTAAATTCTCCAATAAAAAGTAAAAATTAAGAAAACAACTGAAAACTTTAAAAATATTAATCAATATAATTATTATTAAATAATTTTGTATTAGAGAAAACTTGGCGCCATTTTCAGCCATTATATTTTGAACATAAAACTAAAATACTGTAAACACTCACACGACTTCTCTTGCCAATGAAAAAAAGTATATACATATTTTATTTTGTTTTAGACTTAACAGATACTTGGCCGGCGTTAGCGTAGTGCTTAGCGCAACTAACTTGTATGCCAGTTTGATTCCCAGTTACGTCTAGTATTTTTTCATCACTCATCTTCATTTATCATCCTTCATATCGTCTGCATTAGCAGTAATATTGCAAAACAGTCAGATGTAAAACCAAAATAAAGACAAAAATTAACAGATACTTATTGTAACTTATAAGTCTCGTAAAAGTACAGTCGCTGTTGTCCAATAAGTTTATGGCGAAATTATTCGAATTTCCGTGCAGCCTTTGTTCGTAAATTCTGCTAAACCGTGTGGTTTCTTGTCATACTGAGTGACGTACTATGTCGTTATAAATACATCTGTTTAGTATAATACTATGGAATCCTAAGAGATTTTCGTAAAAATTTGCAATGTATTAGCAAATCCGTGATTATCTACAAAATGAGAATAGGAATTTGGAATGTCAAGATATTACTATCTTCATTACAATAACATTAAAGAAGTCTTACATGACATGAATTTTGGTTTATAATGGGAACTAAAGATGGAAGCGGAGGAAAGAAAACAGTAAAAACTGCTGCAGATCAGCCCAAGGGCTGCTAATTAAAAGAAGAGGAAAGTAGTAATAACTTTAAAATAATTAGTAAAACGAAACAAACATTACAGTAGCAAGTACTTTAAATATAATAATATATTGAACAAATTTCGATGTATAATAACTTGAAAAATACAAAAAGAACTTAAATTTTATGTATTACAACAGTGATTCTCAACCTGTTTTGCTCCGCTACCCCCAAATAGTAAAAATAAATAAAATTAATATTTCGTGACCCCCCGCCCAATTGATAATAATAGTAAGCTTTTTTACTATGAATAATTGAATTTTGACTGTAATTATAAAATGTAAAATGTTTTTTAATATTATATAATCACTGCACTAATTTTACGTCTTTAAAGTAAATACAGACAGTAAAAAAAAAGAAATACAACTATTGCTATTATTTTATATTGCTGCGTTTATACTTTTATGGTAGCGACGTGTATGAACATGGATGCATGATGTGCACATACATGAGCAATTTACAAGTTCCAATTTGATGCGTACGTGCTCTTTGTAATTTAATCTTCTTCTATAATACTCATAAAATGATTGTTATGATTTTTTCTCAAAAAAATATTAAATGATGTCATTATTGTTTTGCGACCCCACTATAATATCACCACGCCCCCCAGGTTGAGAATCACTGCATTATCAAATCAATTATTTTATTCACAAAACTGTTGACATGTCATGAAGAGTGTACTTAGTAAGTAAAATGTTATATCCCTCTTTTTTTAACTACTAAGGAATGTGATGCATGTGAAGTTATCTTGATGTTTTATATTCAGAACATATATCAACAGAATGTAGAACAAAATGTGGGTTTGTAGTGTTTTATTTGTATCAAGTCGAGTCATTCAATATTGCTGAGCAGTGAGTGGAGTGTGCCGCCAAAAAGAGTCAGCAAGCGAAATAAAACGGGGCTTATTTTTGACCCTCCTAACATTTCCGCCTGCCGACACTGCCACTCAATGCGTTTTAATTTATAACCCTTGATGGCAAAACATTAAACACTTTATTAATTCTATACACAGTGAAATAATTTTGTTTTAAGCACTCTTTTAGGGAACTTAAATATTTTATCACAGCTATGAATATTTTACGTCTTTGTTTTCACATGTAATATGTTGGAATTATTTCCAGTTTTTAAATCAATATAAGTTGAAAATTTTTCTTGATAAAAATTTAAAACATCTGTTAAAATATTATCTTCGTTACTTTAACCATGGAATTTAAAATAAATAATTAGTAATTTGTGTAGTAATTACTTCGTAGACACTGTAAACAATTTTATGAGGCAGCTATTATTTAAGAAAGGTATGAATACAAGGTTAATTTATACAATTTTTTTGTTGTTGTTTAGGTCATCAACCAAAAGACTGGTTTGAAATTGTAAAGGTTTTACTAAGTAAAACGAGGAGTAAGATGGTTTACTAATGCCTTCCTCACTAAGTGGAAAAGTACGCTTATCAGCATGCCGGGCCCTCTGAAAATCACATATTTTCCACTCTGCAAATGACACTTTCACTTCATTTACCACATGGTCTGGCTGTAAAATGAAATTCATTACTTTCAGAGGAGATAACTCTGATTAGTGTCTTTTGCACCTCTACCTCTTCTGTTCTTAAATAATTCAGACATTTAATTGGCTGACCATGTGATAACAAAAACAGAACTATTTTATTTTAGCCCTGCAACGAACAGATTGAGTGTAAATAATTAGACACTCCAACAGTACGTTATGGGGAGACAATTTTTTTTTAAGTTTATTAAGCATCGATTTCTATGATCATTCCCCGTTGTAAAAATTGTTACAAAAGTTCCCAAACAAAAAAAGTAGACTATACTATGACCAAAATTTATCGATGTTGTCAACTTAATGCATATTGTATAAGCGTACGTTTCATTAGTTAAAATGCAAACATAACAACTAACTAATTGTCAAAAGCGTATAGGAAATCCGGTAATTACAAAAAAACTTTAGTTCTTATAGAACTTTTGTGAAAAGTTGAACATTTAAAATTATGTAACACCGGGTTTAATAAGCATGTGCAGTGAATACACAGTAAATAAATCATCTACATATAAATTAATAAAAACATTAAAATATATCCCGTTAAATATAACTAAAAAATACGATTTGTTTAAAAATATCTATCATCTGTTCAAACCTTGGGCTGTATTTAAACAGGCGGTTGACGTAGAACTAGTACGTCAACCAAAGACAACAACGACTAAATAAAAGACTGAAACAGTTATACAGTTATTAGCCAAGCGGTGAAAACTACCCATGACTTCAAAACTTTTAACGTAAAAGGTGATGCTTCAACCGATCTGGATGTATGGTAGTCAAATTTATGGTTGCAGCAAAGCCATTAGTCATTTCACGAATACAAAGTTTTCATACTAATTGCCCGAGTTATGTATGCAATAGAGCACTACAAGATGCATTATGCATTCCTTACGTCAACGACACATATCTAAAACTGTGTCGTAGGTTCAGAAACAAACTTCAAAATTATAACAATCCCTTAATATGCAATATGAATTTTGCAGATCTACCAGGAATTGCACAAAGATGACTGAAATGCCGATGGAGTAGAGACATGATACATTAACGCAACTCTAACATTTATTACGTACACAAAAATATAATTTAAAAATTATAATAATTTAACAATTATCGTTATTTGAAGAGCTACCGCTGGAAGGTGTCCTCCTCAAAACCATTAACGCGGTTGGTTTTTTTATTTAGTTTTAACCGTGTTTTTGCTGGTTGTTTTTATATAGTTGCAAAATAATTATAGTAAAAAATCTATTCAAACTCTAAACTCCGTCGGAAATATTCCTAATTCTTCTATTTATTTTTAATCTCCTTTTAAAATGTGTGCACTCTTCTTTATAAGAATAAAATTGGCATGTGTGTGCTTGGTTTCTCCAGTAGAAGCAAATGCCTAAGCATTAGCAACCCGGTAATTTATATTTTTGAGAAAAATATTTTACGTTAGTCATTAAATTAAACTACGAAAAGGAAATATCACTTTAACTAATAATGTAGTAACTTAAATCTCTTTCACTTAAAGATACATTAATGATTTTCCTCAAAATCTTAGTAATTTCGTTATTGATGAGTTCTGCACGGAGTGAATTTTTATCATGATACTGTTGTGGTATGTCAATTGTTTTTTAGAAGTTGTAAGTTTTGTTATCTACTGTGAATAAATATATGCCTAACAGTTTTAAAAATTTTAATTAATTATATTAATTAGCCTGTTTTTTTTCATGAAAGTGAATCATTACACAATGGTCTAACTTTAAGGATAATCGCCAAAAAATGGTTGAAGGGCTGTTTAGCCTATTACTGAATGTAAGAAAAGCAAATCTAAAAATAATAATTTATAAAAAAATACGTTAGTTTTATAATTGTACATTTTAGTGATTTGGAAACACTATAAATCATAATACTTTTATTATCGTTATTAATATCTAAATGTAAATATCAATGTTAAATGAGTAATATATTTATGTATTTTCTCTTTATTTATTCCAATATTATAAAGTAGGTCTACATAATTTAGATAAATAGACGTAAATGGATTTAAACATATATAATTAATAACTTCAGAAATCTATTTCAATGTTTTTAAAAACTTTTATTAAATTAATGATTTTTTAGTACAAAAATTCTTCAAATTTACTAAGTGAAATTCTGTGAACTATTATTACTCAAATAATATCAGAAAGTCTCCAAAATACATCAATAATATATTCAATAAGAGTTAAAATATTTAATGAAAAATGATAAATAACTGAATTTATGAACAAAAATATCAGTCGTGTTATTTTAAAAACGATTTAAACGAAACACGGTTTTCTAATGTTAAAATTTATTTGAAACTGTCAATTTTTAAAATAATGAACAAATTTTTAAATAAAAAAATACAAATATGAATATTTCACTTGTTTTCTTTTTACTATTAACAATTAATTTTACTTATAATTCTAGTAAATGTATTTTTTAACGAATGTTTAAATTAAATTACCGGTGTTCAGAAAAAATTAAAAAAAAAATTTATAAACGAATCACACTGAGTTTAATAAGGTATTTTAAAATTTTTGAATTTCCTTCACAAATATCTAATACACTAAACCAAAAAAAAAAATTATTTTTTTAACATATTTTCGAGTAGCAATACCTATGATATGCTTTATATCTTATTATTTATATTAGCCTAATTTGAATCTTGATACTGACTGCATTGAATTATTATCCCCGTGAACATTGAAAATAGACGCATACCTAACAGGGAATTCAACCTAGAAATAGAAAAATATCTCAAAGTAATTTTGTAAATTTTATTATACTACTTTATCATGAAATAGCCGTTTTTAATACTATAAATTTACGTACGCCCACAATAAAATTAACATAATTTGAAATATATGTATTACTTCAATACCAAGAAATAAATTCTTCAATATTCTTCAATATCTATCGTATGAATTTGTTAAGGATTTGCAAGAACCAATTTTAACAATAAAAATAGATGATGGATGAAACTTGCCAAAAAAATAAATTAAGTGAGATACTGACTTATTATTTGTTTAAACTATTTAAAAAAGATGAATAATAGTTTGTTTTATATTATTTCAGTAGACCTATAAAATCGACAACACGCGTATTTTTTGTTAGTTATCATTCGTGTACATTGGAACTGAAATATTTTATATAATTTTGATAAATAAAATCTAAAATAATTAAAAAAAATTGTTTTAAATAATATTTTTAATAGCATCTTTGCAAATTAACTGAATTTAAATATTTACACAGTACATATTAATTTTTAAATATTTTAAACGGTTACATAATATGATTTATAATAAACAAATAATATTAAAATTTAATAAATTAATTATTTTAAACAATATATTTCTTACAAGAAATGTAAAAATTTTAATGTAACAGCGTTTAAGTTTCGTTGAAGTCGCCGTAAGAAAGAAGTCTGCGCACTTAGTTACGAATGAAAGGTTACTTCGAAACAAAGTTTTAAATAATAAAAACACGTTTATACCGTAGTTTTACATTATATTTATAATAATTAATATTAATATTAATTTTTTTATTTGTAAGTTGGTTATTTAAAGATAGTGATTTTCGTATAAAATTATTTAAAGAGATTTTTAAATATCGAATTGCTTTGAGACAATATTAGTAAATATACAAGCTTAAACCACAGTAAAAATATCACTAAATAAACTTTAAAGATAATTAATGTTTCTATTGTTAGTAACATAAAAATAAATACACTCTTAATGTAAATGTATGATTAATAAAAGTGATAGAAATTTTTAAAATAGTTTCAAAAAACATGCAAAAATAGTTTATAAAAATTGTTACCCTTTTGAAGCACTAAAACTTACTTTATAACATTTTATAAGATACAATTGAACTGTTGGAAAATTGTGTTGCCGTTTTCAAAATATTGAATTTTTTCTAGTAACATTTAAGGTATAGTTCTTTAAACAGTGAGTCTTCCAGAAGTGAAGTAGTAACCTATAGCACAGTTTATACCGAGATGTTCTCAGCACTGAGTGATGTAAAGAAGTGAAGATAATCTCAGCACAAATTCCCTGTACGTTAGTCACTAGATCGTTCACGTTGACAATGTGATACCTTAAAATGTGTTGTTTATTTTAATTTAACAATGTTATTGTTAGGAAACCGTGTTCCATTCGTTGTACTTGAACAACCGCACCCGACTAGTATCGGCCTTGTTGGAAGACCATAGGCATCGTCATCATTATCATCATCATCGTTGCGCAGAAGTGCAAGAATTAAGTTGTCTCCCCCGAAAGAAAAGGAGGGGGAGACAAAGTATGAATAGCTTTAAGTTACTTAACTCGAGCCACAGATATAAAGAGTTTAAGTAGAGGTGGTAGTTGGAGGTGGGGTGGAAACTTTTTTCTAAACTGTCATAAACTTAACGAGAAGTTAAAAGTACCGGGTATCGGCGGCGCGAGAAGTTCGAAGGCATCGAAGCCGCAACTTTCCGGAGTCCCGAGTTTTCAGCGGATAGTCAAGAAAAAGTATATTCTGTACCGAGTTGTTTATACTAAAAACCCGACACACAAAAGGATATGTAAGAACGAGGGGGTAAGGAACGACCAACAATTTTCCAACAACTTAAACTCGCAAGTCGAGTCAAACAACAAAGTATAAAATCCCATCAAAAACAAAGTTAGTTTTACCCCAGTCTTCATCACTTTTATTACTCATGAAGTTTGGGCGGAGGAAAAAAGAGAGAAGAACTCACCCTGCTGAGAGGTCGGCGCGAGCGGTAGTCAGCAGCAGACTTGTCCTCTGGTTCAGGAGATCCGCGGTGGTCGTAGTTGCGCGCCGAGTCACGGAAACCGGCGAAGGTAACCGACACCGACCGAAGATCGCGAGGGTTGCACGTCTGCTCACCGTCGACGTCGAACCGACTTTGCGGGGGTGAAAGGGTGGACGCCCTTATTGATTGCAAGGGGAGGATTACACCAAAGTTTTTTCTTCTTTTGCCCCCTCTACTTTACAGGGCGGAGACGAACAGCTGAAAGAAGGGGTTGAGACACTAAGAGCAATGTCCAATCAAAGGGAATCCGTTTTAACAAGGTCCGAGAAATTTTCAAGAGTAGCCGATGACTATTTTTTGAAACGGACAAATTAATTGCCCGCAACGTAAATACAAGAATATATACATACGTGTACCACTCACACAAATTCAACAAAAGAGCACCGGCCGAAATTAACTCAACAGTTTCGTCGTAACCTATATCCCACTCAACAAGATCTACGATAATAAAAACACACTAACACCAATAAAAGTTTAAACCAATCAATAACTCACTAAATTATAAATAAACTAATAACAACATGATGATTCCCTACCTTGTAGTGATAGTTAACCTAGGTTTTGATTCCCCTTTGAGACTATTGACAAGTTGTAACACACTTCTCTAATAACAACGTAAATTGCATTTATAGCAGCATGTTTACAAACAGTTATTTTAACCCTTTCAGTACCAACGTCTGGAAAACAGGACGTCGATATTTTTTATGTTGTGATAACATCCAGTAATCCGAACGTACGTAAGTTATGCATAAAATGCCAACGTCCGGATAACCGAACATTTCTAAAAAAAACTTTTAAACAAAAATTAATGGAATAATGTATTTTGAAACCGCCCCCATGGCGAAGTGAATAGCCCGTTAGCCTACAAAGCGAAAGGTCCCGGGTTCGATTCCCGACTAAGGTCTGTAAACTTTAACAATTTAAAATTCACAATCAAACTTATCGTTCAAAAATTTATTTTTGTAATACATAACTATTTTGGACGCACAGAAATAAGTTTTTGGGTAAATCTAATACCTCAATTAACCAAATTATTCAGGATTTTTAGTAAAAGATCCTCCGTTTTTTTAATACCTGCGCCCTGTTACATGACAAATAACCGAGTTTACAAAGATTTATTAATGTTTATATTTTAAAATCTGGTGTGAAACACACAACTTTCTCTTTATTGTATTTTTACAAATTTAGAATCAAATTGTAAAATTTTGCACACTAGAACATACACCACTTAATGTCACTGATGTATTTCATGTATTTTTCCTTTTTTAACAAATTTTTCTTTCTAAATTTGACTAAAGTGATCCACTGTGGTCATAAAAGATAAAAAAAAAATGAAATAACAAAATCAATAAACATCCAAGCCAATACTGAATATAACTGAGTATTATTGAATGAATATTGGAAGATGCTGCCCATAACAGACAGGTGGAGTGTCAAATTTTTTACTCAATCTGTTCGTTGCAGGGCTAAAATAAATAGTTCTGTTTCTTGTCACATGGTCAGCCAATTAAATGACTGAATCATTTAAGAACAGAAGAGGTAGAGGTGTAAAAGACACTAATCAGAGTTATCTCCTCTGAAAGTAATGAATTTCATTATACAGCCAGACCCTGTGGTGAATGAAGTGAAGGTGTCATTTGCAGAGTGGAAAATATGTGCTTTTCAGAGGGCCCGGCATGCTGATAAGCATACTTTTCCATTCAGTGAGGAAGGCAATGGTAAACCACCTCACTCCTCGTTTTACTTAGTAAAACCTCTAAAGGTTCAAACCAGCCTCTCGGCTGATGACCTAAACAACAACATTGGAAGATGACACATTTATTGAAGTAATTAATCATTTAGTAGTAGGATAATGTGTAATTTAACAGGTTGATTCCTCTGACAGACACATGTATCTCTCAATGGCCAAACCCACACCGATTATTTTTTTTAAAAAGAAGAAATTTGGGTCATTCTTGCTACGATTGTTTTTTTTTGTAATATTTTCATTTAATTTGAAGTTGTTTGTTAGAAGTAAAAAATATTTTAAATAATTTTCTCGTTATTCTTTCATAATTTATAACTGGTTAAAAATAAATGATAAATTAATCCCACGTAATTACTTATGATAAACGTAAGTAATTATCTAATTAATTTAAGGTTGTTACTTTAATATGGATTTAAATATTAGACAGTGGTTACCGGTGTACTTTGATGGTTGAGATTCAAGTGACCATACTCTCTCAGGAATGATCAGTCTGAATCAGTACAAGTATACATCTAATTTACAAGTCAAATATATTGTCTGTATGTCTCATTGGGTCATGAGTTGCTTATTATTCTTAAATTTAACAAACTGTAACGTACATTTGGAGATAAAAAAATTATTATAAACGAATAACAAAACCAATAAACATCCAAGTCAAAGTTGAATATGTTGTGTTGTTGTTTAGGTCTTCAGCCGAAAGGCTGGTTTGAACCTCTAGAGGCTTTACTAAGTAAAACAAAGAATAAAACGGTTACAAATGTCATTCTCACTGAGTGGAAAAGTATGCTTATCAGCATACCAGGCCCTCTTAAAAGCATCTAATTTCCACCCTGCAAATGACACCGTCACTTCATTCACCACAGAGTCAGGCTGTATAATGAAATTTATTACTCTCAGACGAGATAGCTCTGACTAGTGTCTTTTACACCTCTACCTCTTCTATTCATTAATCCTTTAGTCATATATTTGGCTGATCATGTGACAAGAAACAGAACTATTTTTATTAGTCCTGGAACTAGCAGATCGAGTGTAAATAATTTAGCACTCCTCCTGCCTGTTATGAGCAATGTTGAATATAACTGAGTATTACTGAGTAAATATTAGAAGAGAACACATTTATTAAAGTAAGTAATCATGTAGTGTTAAAATAATTTTAAGTAGGCCTAATATTTTTATTTAGGTAATACACGGATTAAATTAACTTATTAGTTCTAGATAAAATGTCCTGTACTCACTTCTTTTTAGGTGTTTCCTGGATGCAATTAACATAAAAAACATTTGGCTTCGAAGAATCTTAAAACGTAAACATCAATTAAAAAGTTTTTTTAAAGATCTCCCAGATACCGGGTTGGTCTAGAGGTAAAGTCGTCACCAAAATCAGCTGTATAACAGCTGATTTTTGGAGACGAAGGTTCCTGGTTCAAATCCTAGTAAAGGTAGTTACTTTTATACGGATTTGAATACTATACAGTAGTTACCGGTGTAATTTGATGGTTGGGGTTCAATTAACCATACTCTCTCAGGAATGATCGGCCTGGATCAGTACAAGACTACACCTCATTTACACGTCATACACATCATCCTCATCTCATTGGGTCATGGGGTTGCTTATTGTTCTAAATTGAACAGATTGCAACGTACACAAATTAGGAATTAAAAAAAAAGAAAATAAAAGATCTCCCAAACAATCTAATAAGACGTCTAAAACGTCGATGGAGCCGAGACCTCATCAATTAACGTAGTGCTTTATTGACTATCTATTACAGCGTTCTAAATGCTGCACTTAATGCTACACTTATCTATTCACGTCGGAGTTCTGTCACTGGACTGAGTCTCCACTCACGTTTATTTACCATGTTAATTTTTTTCCAAATTTTGTGGTATCACATTCACTGATTTTTTCCATCAGATTGTGAATTTCCTAAATAGAGAAAAAATAGATCAACATTTTTTAACTACATTATAAACAGAGCCCGATTCAATAAAAATTATGAATGGGAAAAGAAAAAATGTAAAATAAACGAAAACGTATTAAAAATTAGTCTTTGAAGAGTTATATAACTAACTGAAGAAAGGGGTGGATGAGGAGGTGCTGTTGGTGATGGTAAGGTTGATTGTAGAACAATGGGTGGTGAAATAAATAAGTATCTAGTTACGACGATCGTAGTTTTTATACTGAAATAATTATCTATTAAAAATTACCTACTCATTTTGTTAACATATGCTAATGTTTTTTTTTAATCCTTTATTTTGAATCTTTAACTGAACTATATAGAACAACTAAAAGATGAGAAAACATTGATATTATAAATAACAAATAACAAGGACAGATATGATATAAAATTCAATATTCAGCAATATTAAATTTGAAATAACAATGAACGTAAAATATACAAAAGTATGAAAAGAAAAGCAAGAAAGTTCATATTTTTACAGAAAAGTTATTACCAATAGTAATAAAACATATTTAAAACAAAACAAAAATGACATGCAATATTTCACATTACTTTATCTATTTCGACATTAACATGCAGAAAGAATTAAAGATCTCTGCTCCATCTTCTTTTTAATCTTCGAATGAAGGCTGGTGGATTTGCCATATCACTGATTAAGTGGATTATTATGGATTGGTAGTTTTGAGTAGAATTTAATACAACTATTTTTTGGCGATGTCGTAAATGAATGGTGTTTTTAAATCGGTGTGTAGTGTGTAATTTGAGACATAAATGGTGAACCGGTAATTATACGGATAAAATTAGACTGGAATGCTTGTATAGTTTTTAAATTACTCAGCTTTGCGCAACCAAAAATTTAGATACAGTACAACCATATAGGTTTTAAAAGCGATACACATTAAATCTGGAAACACCACATTAAGACAAAACGGCTTCACTAAACTTACGTTTGAAACAACTATACAGGTTTGTTCACTCTAAATCACCCATACGTCTATACGCTAATGTACATTTTTATAATGAAAGGAAACTTAACCTACAAACCAAATCACTAAGATTACGGTACATAAAAATTTTAAAAAATATTTTCTTTTATCGGCACTTATTGGTAATATTCTTAAAAAGAACATCTAAAAGGTTTACAATAACCAAGTTTACTACAAGTAGTCTAAATAAAGAAGGGAAATAAAAAAAAACGATCACAAACGACATACTCTGCACTCTTGTATGTGACAGGTCTCTGAGGTCTCCTTGCACTCACGCAATTTACTACAATAAAACACGCAATTCAACCCCTTATACCTTATCGTTCTATCCCGTTCGTCTGATCATTCTTTCTTTTTCTATTTTGTAAAATAAAATGTTCAACCACTAAATGTTGACATCCCTACTAGATAAATGCAATGTGTAACAGCTTTTCTCTCCTCATTTCTGAAGATTTATTTCAGTGATTGTTTTTGAGTTATTACTGTTTTACACGATATGCTATTACATACAGTACATAAATACTTATAATAAAAAAATTGACAAAATAATAAAATTTTGTTAAATGTCAATGAAACATAATTATTTCGAACTTAAATAAAATGTCACTAATTTAATAAATTTTGAAATTCTTCAAAAAAAAGTTTAACAAAGTTTTAATTTCAGAAAAAATTAATTAAATTTACTATTCGACAATTTATTTTTTACTACTTTCTCTTGCCTATATGAATATATACGAAAGAAATATTATTTTCATGTCGATTTTTTGAATCGAGTTTTCACCGGATCTACACGTTTTCAGACCCCCTGAACCCCAAAAACATGTTTTTAGCGATTGGTCTGTGTGCGTGTGTGTGTATGTGTGTGAACAGAATATCTCATGAACGGAACATCGTACGAACTTAAAACTTAAGTTACATACCACTAGAGGACCCGACATAAACATTTTCATCAAAATCGGTCAACCGAAAGTAGTAGTTTATTCGTGTAATTTTTCACTTTTCTCAAAAACGGCTCCTACGATTTTTTTAAAAATCGCCTCATTTAATAATTTTTTTTTAGCTCTATAAGATAAAGTAGGCGCCATGTCTGCTGAAATTCTTGGTTAGGCTGTTTTCTCGTAAAAATACTGTTTTTTTTAAAATTGAGACTTAGGTAACTTTTTAATCGTGTAAAACAAAATCGATTTTATAAAGATTTCAGTCTTATTATGTACTTTAAAAAAAAAATGTATAATCAAATTTATAGGAAATTAAAAGAGCTACAACTTTTATTCAAGAGTATTTTTCTCTACAGAGCCTAGTTTATCTTGAAAGAGTAATTTTCCGTATTTTTAAGCCAAACTGAGATTGATTTTCATTTTGCGTCTCTCACTCATGATTACAATAAGTTTATGTTTTGGAGGTTAGTTTTTTTGTTTTGTTCTAATGTTTTATTACTAATGTGTTAGGTTATATTGGTAATTGTTTGCATTGGTAAGAGAAAGTTGTGTGAGTGTTTCACACCAGATTTTTTTCAATTCTAGTTTAATTAAAGTCGTACTTTGTACGAAAATGAAAAATCTTGCATTTTGTAGATTACATATAGTAATTAGAGTAAATACAATTAAAAATTATATGCAATATACAATTATTGTAGATTTGTGTTTTTTTTATAATTAACATAAAAATTTTATCATTTAGGGAGATCTTTAAAATAGTTATTTCTAAATTTATCTCTCAAATCAAATTAATGCTATTTCCGAATAAAATAGGAAAAGGATTTCCAAAAATAAAAGGGAAAAAATCGGCACTTACTTTAAATAATTTAAAAAAGGGTATTAAAGGGCCTTAGAAAAGGAAGTTAGTATGGTCATCTGGTCAGATTGCATGACAAAGAGAATGAAACCTATAAACTCATGAAATACCAAGAGGAACCAAAAACGAGATAAATGAATCAAAGAAATCAAAACAGACCTAGAAACTATGAACGTTTTAAGAGAAATCATTGAGTATAAAGACTTTGGTAGAAACACCATAAAATATTTTGTAAACTTTCCGGTTAGGAAGGTGCAGAGAGATGGGTAAGCCTGGACTGAAGAACAAAAACAGGCTTTTAGTGTTAAAATGAAGAAATTTCATCCCCCAAAGAAAGCAGCTCAGGGATCCAACTTAAGAGCGAAGAACTTGAATACGTAATTAGTACGCTCTTCAATGAGCTAGTCAAATTAAAAAAGGGGCCTTAACACATTTATGACGGAGTGGAGAAGCCATTTAGAACCCTAGTTATTACATTGTATGATTTTTTTGTCTTTATTTACCAACAACTCTATACATTTATTTATTCAACCAGCAGTATTTATGATGTACGTGTTTGATGTCCAGTTTTCATCTTGATTGAGGAAATCATACAGCGGCAAACGTTTTTCACTATTTTATAGCAGATACCAAATTTTATACAATGTTTTACATTGTATAGTTGTTTTTGTCATCAGTCTCTCGACTGGTTTGATGCAGTTCTCCAAGCTGTTCCATCTTGCCCAAGTCGTTTCATATCGACATACCTGTAACTGCCTACATCTTTTGTGATTTGTTTTATAAACTCTAACCTTTGCCTTCCCCTACAATTCACTTTCTCAATAGTACCCTCCACTAGTGATAGACCATTACCTGGATGTCTTAAGATATGCGCCACTAGTCTATTCCTTCTTCTGGTAAGATGCTTCCATATACTTCTTTTTCATCCACTCGCCTAAGAACCTCTAAATTAATTATTTTGTCCACCCACCTTATCTTTAACATTTTCCTATAACACTACACTTCAAAAGCTTCCATCCTCTTCCTTTCTACAGCCCCTATCAGCCATGTTTCACTCCCGTATAGTGTTTCACTCTAAACATAGTGTTGTAAATAATAATTAAGAGCAGTATAATATGTTTTAATGTTATAATTTGTTAATTACACCAGTGGGTTGTAATATGTGTTCAGTATTACAATAAATTCAAATACCCGCGCCGTCGATCATTCTAGAATATGATCTTCCCGCTCTATCAAAACCCTAATATTGATTCTGCATCGATTACATCACTAATTAGTTCTACGCATGTGTGATCCTTGATCACGTGGCTCGCGCTCCGCCAATAGCAAAATTAGACCAATTTCCCGTGCTCACTCCGCCATTGTTCCTTTCTTCCCGAATCTCCTTCACTTCAAGTCAAACCAGCTAACTGTTCGGTCGCGGTTCAACGGACGCTCGCAGCCTCGAGTGCTGGCGTCACCTGCATTTAACGCGTTGGATATTCCAACTTAATGTTGCCGTTAACACGTTAGTTACGGCCCCAAGCAACGAAGCTATTCATTGTGAACGCGCTTACAATTATGTAGCGAACTATTCATGGTCTTTATTCAATTAATTACCGGACTTTGTGCAATTTGTGTAACCTCGTGTCTCGAACTTGCAAACCGTTATCCTAACTGCAATTATCCAAGTGTTAGCAGTGCTTTATGTTTACTCTTAACGTGATTTTGTTTATTGTGTGAAATTTGTACAGATCTAATCGAACATTTAGTGTTTTCCTACAACGGCGTCCACGAATTGAAGCATCCTGGGAAATCCACGCACTCAAAATCGAGTAAGTACTGCTGAACTCATCATTAATTGCAGTGTTATTCCCTGTATATGTTCCTGTCTATCCTCCAAACTTCCCCATTCCTTAATGAGCAAAGCGTTACGCCTAATGTGCGCGTCGAAGTCACATCGCGCCTTTTGTTTCCCGGTTGTACAAGATCCAACCACCTTAACGAATCTAGCAGATGTAGGAATCATAATACCATTTGATTACCGCATCGAACAATATGTTTATGTGTTACCTCAACAGATTATGCATTAAAAACGTTATATAAAAAAAAATCGGTAAATCAATGTTTGTAGCTCTAAGCAAGTTTATCAAATGTATAAAGACAAAACCCAATAACGTAAAAGGTTGCGGTGTCCTTAAACGTTTGACAGACACTGTAATATTATATAGAATCAATTATCTTGAAGTTTTTTGTATAACTGTAAATTACGATCTGCTGTCATAGAACAATGAGTAGATATGTTGTAAGTATATATAAATCATGAGTAAGTAATACTCCTTGGTATCACTCTATAAAATTTCCCATTTTGTTGTTTTGTTCTTGTTAGAAATGAAGAATAAATTAAACAATCACGTATTAAAATAAATCTGTTATAGTCTGTATAGTCTTTTGTGTGTGTTTCACTGTTGTCTAGGAGATTGATGGCTTCTGGATTCTGATGATTTTCAAGTCTTGTTTGGTATCTTGAAATAATGCAAGAAAAAAAATCTAATTATAAACAAACATTTGTATATAACGAGAATTAATTACAATATTACGTTGAATAATAAACCAAGTTTAAAATACTGAGGATGCAGTGTATATGAAGTAACTTATTTAAACATTGTATATTAATCTGAAAGTATGGATCGAAAACTTTAATAAAGTTTAAACAATAACATTAAATAACAATATGAATTAATAGTAAACTGTAAAGTACAATAGATGCATTGAGTAAATAACTATCCATAGATTCATTGTTTCGTAGAATGTTTGTAATCCCATTTGCACTATTCCATATGTTAATCAAAGCAGAAGGATACAAGTAAAACAAGCAAGAAAGGGTACTTAACTAACACGCCAACATTTGTAAGAGTTTCGTTTAACAGTGCATTACAGGACGGATGTATTTTTACAGTGGATTCCATTAGAAAATATTATTTTAGGAGGATTTAGAGGAGAGAAGCAGAGGACGGTTCACTGAGTAAGATGGACCTGACTTACTAGCCATCTAGCGCTGGTTGAATCTATTAAGAGGATTAACTCCCGATGAAGCCAACACGATTTCACCCATCCTTTCTATGGTTCTATCTATCTAACCTTCCTTGCATCGTTGGTCTCTTCTCTACTACTTTAGTCTTAACAGACCCCTCGCCTTTTCTACCCCTTATACGACCGAACCAAAGCCAGTCTTAATTCCTCGTACAATATTAGGCTTAACCCTTTCCTCTTTGCACCCCCTTATGATTATAACGACTCCCAATGATCGGTCAAGTACTCAAAACCATCCTTCCTCGTTTTCCTCGTTTTACTCTTCCATCATCTAATTTTGACTTTGATCTCTTTCATTATAGACTTGCCTATTTTATAATCCTACTTTACAACTAAGATGCTTTCATCTTGTAACAATGTAGGACAAGGGCGTATTACAAAATATAACTACCAAGTTCTACAGATCCGCTAGCCTAGATGTAACCATATGAGTACCTAAAATAAGGTTTCTATTATACACCATTTGATACTGTAAGAAGATTGAAAATAATTAATGTTTTACATTTAGTTACGAGAGATTTTAAGTTTTTTTACACCTTTAAGTCTACCTTAATTAAAAATCAGTAATATACTGTTATGAAACGGTAAAGTTCTATAATAAAGTTAATGTAACTATAAAATAAATAAATAATAACTATAAAAATGTGATGAAAAATTTATCAAAGTTATTGTAAATATAAAAAAAATAATAATTGTACTAAAGAAAAAACCAATTATATTATTTTGCATAGTATGTTAAAAAAATTATTACTAAAAGTGTAATAGTTAGGCGATTAAAAAGAACTAATCCTGTAGATTTAGGACGTTAAAATAAGATTTTAGAGTGTTAAAATAAGATTACTAAAGTGTAATAGTGTGGCGAGTGAAAAAAAACTAAGCTGGTAGATTTAGTATTTTAAGAAAAATAATAAAAGTACTGTTAAACTATAAATAAGAATAAATTACATTTAAGTCATGTATATAATATAAGTTATTATAACTAATGGTTAGCTACATGTAATATTAAGCTCATTTTAAGTCATATAGTCATTTACTGGTAAGTTACTAAATTAATGTCTGATTAACAATAGGATTAAGTTAGAGATATAAGAAATTAATATGTTTATAGAACACTGTGAAGTGTCATTATAAAATAAGTGCTAGCACCGGTGGGTGACTACATGATTATATACATCGGGAGGGGGGGGGGATAATATCACTAAAGAAAAACTGTTCGTTAGTTTCGAGTGACGAATTGCAGTAAATTTACAATAAAAAAACTAAAAATATTATTTTTCCCATCATATTATTATTTTGCAGTAAGTATTAAATTATCTGAGCTCGATCTGCTAGTTCCAGAGCTAAAAAAAATAGTTTCGTTTCATATCACATGGTCAGCCGATTAAATAACTGAATCATTTAAGAACGGTACAGTTACAGGTGTAAAAGACACTAGTCAGAGTTAACTTCTCTGAGAGAAATTAATTTCATTTTACAGCAAAAACCTCTGCTGAATGAAGTGAAGGTGTCATTTGCTGGGTGGAAAGTAGATGCTTTTCTGATAAGTATAGGATACTTATCCACTCAGTGAGGAAGGTACTTGTAAACCATGGTACTCTCGTTTTACTTAGTAAAGCCTAAAAAGGTTGAAACCAGCCTTTCGGCTGATGACATAATCATTTTATAATTGTTAATTGAATAAGCTTAATTGTTAACTTATGAATAGACTAATTTCAGTAATTAACTCTGGGAGTCCTACTAAAGGTAGAAGGGGAAAGTACTTTCTAGAAGGGGAAAGGGGGTAGAAGGGGAAGGTACTTGTAAACCATGGTACTCTCGTTTTACTTAGTAAAGCCTAAAAAGGTTGAAACCAGCCTTTCGGCTGATGACATAATCATTATAATTATAATTGTTAATTGAATAAGATTAATTGTTAACTTATGAATAGACTAATTTCAGTAATTAACTGGGAGTCCTACTAAGGAGTGGTGTCCTCCTTTAATGTTTAATGTTATTTTAAAAAATACATAATTATTGTATGCATATTATTGATTGTCCAAACCTACACAGTTGTAAATAAAAACAAATTAAGTGGAAAACATTTTACTATAATAACTACACGAAAGTTATATATATAAATAATTAAAATTGTAATTTATACTCACGACGTCCAACTTGTCCACCTGAGATTCTGAATAACACTCATATCCCACAGGCCAGGGTGGTGCGATATCTTGGCTTATAGCTTGACAAGCGACTAAATTGGAAGCATCATCTGCGTACGAAACGTTTAGAACTTAACCGCCACCAGAAATTACTTTTCTACTTAAATAACCCTCGATCAAGATTGAATCTTCACTCCAAGATTTTAATATATGAATCCCTATTAAAATCAATCTGGACTTATGGTATCCAGCTCTTTGGAATAGCGGCAAAGAGTAATTTAAAGTCGATCCAGGCTTGTCAATTAGAATTCTTAAGATTTGCTTCTGGCGCTCCTTTTTATGTAAGCAATAAAAGCCTCCACGACGATTTAAAAATTCCTACAATAAAGAAGCTAACCGCGTCCTTGTATAGTACATTTCACGAAAGGCTAGATGACCATCCAAACCAACTAGCCCGTGATCTAACAACAAGGACTTCCGAACTGCGCGTCGTTTAAAGCGAAAATGGAGTAGAGACC
The DNA here is from genome assembly GCA_035578175.1 of Catonia carolina. Taxonomy (NCBI): domain Eukaryota; kingdom Metazoa; phylum Arthropoda; class Insecta; order Hemiptera; family Achilidae; genus Catonia; species Catonia carolina. The sequence continues at coordinate 45,442,310 of JAQMRL010000004.1, forward strand.
TCTCGGTCTGAATAACGGACAATACCCGAAGTTTTGAACGGAGAATCAATCACTGGGTACCTCTTCTCCTTAAAGTGAAATTCCCCACCACCTGAAATAGCTGAAATGAAGCCATCCTCTGTCAAGAAGTGATTGCAGCTACCTTGTACTACTCTGATATAAAATTACTATTAATTACTTTTAGTAACGTTTGTTGTGGTTATGTTGTTACTAAAAGGTAACTTTTTCATAAATACATCAATTTTACAGAAAATTCAATTGGTAGTTTTGCAAAACGTGGGTAATTTATGAAACGTGACCAATTTGAACTTATGGTATCCAGGTCTTTGGAGTAGCGGCAGAGAGTAATTTAAAGTCGATCCAGGTCTTTCCATAAAAATTCTTAAGACTTGCATTTGGTGCTCCTTTTTATGTAAGCAAAAAAACCCTCCACGACGATTTCAAAATTCAGTCAGTAAAGGAGCTAACCGCGTCCTTTTATAGTAAATTTCACGAACGACTAGATAACAATCCAAACCAACTAGACCGTGATCTAGCTACAAGGAACTTACCACCTGTGCGACATCTCTAGCGAAAATGAAGTAGAAACCTTTTGGTGTAAATAACGGACAATACCCGTAGTTATTAACGAAGAATGTATCACTGGGTACCTCTTCTTAAAGCGAAACTTCCCACCACCATTTAAAATATCATATACGGAAATTGTACAGTTCAATGTACAGTACCGTAAAAAAAATTAAAGACAAAAAATATATTTGAACAATAAAAATTTTTTTAAATAATTTTAGAGTTCATAAATTTTATCATTACAGTTTTTAAAAATTTATTTATATTTTTTCTTATATGCACTAAACTAGGTATATCTTTGGGCATCCTAACTTCTTACATGTAAACCTGTTCTGCAATACCCTTTGCCACAAATTACTACCAAAAAGGTTTAGGCCGTATTTCCACTACCTAGTCTTTGGTCTACCTCTTTATCTTTTTTAAGTAGTAGATATAACCAGTTGGTCCATCTATCTGACCTCATATTACAAGGACTTCTGCTCAGATTCAAGTTAGATCAATTACAGATCTCTTCAGATCAAGTATCCCTGTCCCGTTCCTTACGCCTACACTCCGCCTAACCGTTTCCTTAACTCCAATCACGCTTCTCTCCATTGCATACTTAATTTGTTGAAGTTTATTCAAGATTCCGTTATACATGGGTCAGGTCTAATCAGGAATATTGTATTTAAAAACAACCATCCGATATTAACATTGCATGTTTGCTGAATTCTGTCATTAAATTTATATAAAATTGATCAGGATCACCCAATAGTTTATTTTCATGTAAGTTGCTGTTATTTTTGGTGAACATGCTCTAAACATTCTCTGATAAAATTTAAAAAAACTTTTTTTCAAAAATGTAAACAGTTAAATTCATTAAATCAAGTTATTATCAACCTACAATTTTTCTGGCAACTATTCTTACTAAGTAAAATGAAAGAGACTGTTTTCAATTTTCAGTACCATACTTTATTCAACTTGTTGTCTTTTCGTTTGGAGAAGGGGTGGAAGAAGAAAAGAAGGTGGGGAAAACTAAGTAAAGTAAGAAAGAAAGAAATTATTCCAACAGTTTGAAACTTTTTAAAAGAGTTCCGGTTTAGATAAAACACCGATTAAAGACGACCGCAAATTTCTTTTTTCAGTCCTAAAAGTATTCTAAAAGATTTTATAAGAATCTAACCCCTTCAATTGAACTTATTTCACCTTCTGTTTTTTGGTATAATCAATGAATTTAAAAAATTACGTTTTCCTTTCTTGTTTTTAAATTGTAAATTACAGTTGCTGAATGTTTAATGGAATTTTCTTAATTTATTTTCAACTAACAACATTTATTTCTTTTAATTTTCTCTAAAATTTAAAATGTCTCTTATGTTATTAATCAAATAATACAACTGTTTCTTTTCTCATTGTCAAAACACTTAAAGTAACTGATTACAAAGAAAATTAAATGAATCAGGAACTTGTGGTAAGACAATTATGTACAGGAGTTCCTAATCGAAAACATTGTTGTAAAACCAAAAACACTATTTCAACGTTCATGTTTTTGATAAAAGAACCGAAAGAGCATAAAAATTACTTAGTAGGTTGTTTTTTTTTGCAAAAGAAAACATCTAGATACGATTAAACCTTTACAAGATGTATTAGTAAGAATGACGATGAACAGAGTTTCAAAATGATTTGTTAAATAACACCTGTATGGTAATACGCTATTTATGGTGTTGAGTGCTGAAAAATGAGCTCCAGGTATACACAAAAGCTGGAAGGTCACAAACAGGTTCTGAAGGTCATGCAGGGTTTCCAGGATGGAGCATGCAATAAATGAAGACGTATGGAAATGGTCCGGTTCTCAGAATACCATAGTAGATGGAATACTGTAATAAAATTAGAAAACTTGAAGCAAGGCCCTCAGAAAACTTGACAGCAAGGGATTTCAAGGATGGTGACTGGGAAGACAGAAGTTGATGCAGAAAGCAGAGAAATCTGTACTAATGAGGAACCCCGCAAAAAAAAAGAAGAAAAATATCACTAGTAAAATTTAAAATAATAACACACTAGGCGATAATTGCAGTAAGTTTAAATAAATATTACATACAAGTACTTACTGAAAAGAGTTATCTGAAAAATACCTAAAGAAAGGAATTCATTAATATTTTCTTTTAAAATTTTCTAAATCTTTTGCTATTTTATTAACCTATAAAACCTTGTAAGAATACTTGACAAGAACGATTAAATAAGTAATATTTTAGATTTAAGCAAAGCTTTAGAAATAAGTTTAAAATCCAGTGATAGTAACATCATATTGTAGAGCAACGTGAAGTAAAACATTATTCAGGTAAAGAACTCTAGTAAATAATTATTTCGTTAATTACAAACATGGTGAGGTTGATCAGAAAATAAATATGACAATCTCTATAGAGTGGATGACAAACAGCTGAATAAGCTTTTTGGAAACTTAACAATAGAAACGTAAGGTCTACTCATAAGTGATATAAAGATACAAAAAATTACTTTAAGACCTTCGGGCCAGCCTAATCAATCGGTAGAAACTATTATTTGCTAAGTAAAACTGATTGGAGAAGCAACTTTGTATGGTGACCAGCTGACAGCCATCCATGAACAAACGCTACTATAGTCCGTTCGCTCTTAGAGCTTGCCTGAAGTAAACAAACCTCTTCCTTTGTAGTAGTGAGTAACAGTGTACATGTGTCCTTGTATTGCTGTTGGGGTCGTGTGTGTTAGTACACAGTTGGTATAGGATGACTAATACATAATAATGACATTTTATGGATATTAATATAACTCCGCGTAGCCTAAATAAAATTGAAAACAGTTTATTTAAAAATTATTGTTTTCAGTTAAAATAATGTAACAATTCCACCATGATCGTATATTGTATTACTCATCCCATCAGTCTCAACTTGGTTGTTGTTACATAAACATCCTGCTTCATGTGTTTGCAGTTTGTACTTAGTTCTATTTGTAATTTATCAGTTTAAAATATTTTCTTCCTTCTTTTATTAATATTGTTTAAATCCGTGTGACTTTTTCCTCAACTTCGTTGTTATTGTGTGTGAGTATATCTTTTTGTTTTGTTACACTAGTAAGTATTGATGAATGACGGCGCTTCAACTTCAGTTATAAAACATAAACGAGGACAACTTCTAAAAAGTGGGCAAAAAATTATAATTTACAATGTTTTAATTCTTCATGCGTAAAGTATCGTACTATGGCCTTAAAAGACGTAGAAAAATGGGATCAGAATTGACGGGCGTGTCTACATTTAGTGTACACGGTATAAGAAAAGAGATGAAAGAAAGTGGCAAGTTGCAGACACCTAGCAAGAAAAGGAAACGAAGCAAACCAGTTTTTGAACTGTGCGACGAAGTTATTAAAACTGCAGTTCGACTAAAAGGTCACAGTTTTTCCAAAATAAGGAAGCTTTTACGCTTAATAAACTTTTATCTGTCTTAAACAAGGATTTGGATATGCCACATTTTAAAAGAACGTTGCTCTATCATTTACTGAAATCAATCGGATTTGAGTATTTGAAAAGAGGACTATATGTCGTAACGATATAATTAAAATAAGTAAATTGCATAACATTTTACTTGTTATTAATGATTGAATGGAAAACTTTTCGGGGCAACCTGTACGGTATCAGAGCGGTTTGTTTACTTGAGGCAAGCTCTTAGCGCGAACAAACTATAGGGTGTCCCTGTTCAAACTCATAGCTAATATACGTCACAAATAAAGCAAAAAGCAGTAATAAAATTGGGTAGCTGTCAATACTGTACAGTTTTTGATGACAAATTAAAAAATTACCTTAAAAATTTAAAGAATCTAAGTAAATATAACATGTTGAACCGAATATAGATTACGATTCCCATTAATAACAATTAGAACTCAACTTTTGATGGATGGGAAAAATAAGAAAAGTTTTCAGTTAAAGAATACTGAGAACGTAGGCTGAAAAACCAAGCTTCCACATATGTTTAAAGTTACTTAACAGGACTAAAATGGTTCTAAACAACGCACAGAAGTTACAAGATTAACTTTCAATGTATTAATTGAACGCAAGAAGTTACAGGGGCTAAGTAATCCACAATTATAAAGTAAAATTAGGAACAAAATTTGTAACATAAAATTTAAAAAAAAATCAATCTAAAATGTCTGATCGTGATTGATTGTGAAACAGTTACAATTGATCAATCATTAAATTAATAAATCAATAATGTGTTTTTTAGATTATATTATTTTTTAATACATTAGCGTAAACTAGATATTGGTTTTAATTAATCATAATATTTTTAAGTGTGTTTATTTCGAATAAGTTTTGTGTTATTTATTTATAATATCTGTAATAGTGGAATTTAAGATGTAATTTGAATTAAAAATGTAATTTGAAGTGCTGTTTCCAAATATTGGAATAATAATTCAAGTTATATAAATGATTTTCTGTTAGGATTATTTGGAAATGTAAACATTCTTAATAAGCACGTCCGTGTAGTAGGTCCTTTTAATAGTTTGTTAACCTCTCAGTATCATTGTCCGACTAGTCGATTGGAAAAATTTATTTTTTTACATTAATTTTTTACTATATCGGTTGGCTTTCCGACAAAATTGTAATCAGAAAATTTTCATTTTGTATAAAATAAAGTAAGGTTTTGTATTTGTTACAAGCAGAAGCTGGGTGGCTGTTGGAGGTCAGACAGTTCGAGAGAGACAGAAATTTTCTCGTACACAGGAGCCAGCAGAAGCAGCGGTAGCAGGGCGTGTAGGGTTTGGGAGGCGGGCAGACGTGCTTGGCGATGCGAGCTCCCGGGCTCAACTGGGGGGCGGGGGTTCCCCACTTCCCCGGTGCCCTACAAGGGCGCATGCTTCACAACCTTCCACCCATTCGATACGTTTTCCAGGAAACTTTTTTCCATCTCACTCTCTCCCACCCGAGCAACAAAATAAAAAAGTTTTACTGTTTTCCGTCCAACCTTCTCGCCCCATATACCCCACTCACCTACTCCTGTCCGACTAGGAAACCCCCCCTCAGAATTCCCCCTTAAAAAAACCCCACCTACTCTACAATTCAACCATTCTATCCTACTCGGCTTCCCCCCCGCGGTCCCCCATCATTTACTGCGTCATAATTGAAAAATAACTAAGACGGAAAAGAATGGCTTTGTTTACGTGTATTCGAGCCTAATGTTTTGCCTGCCTGGAAGCTTCATTACAATTCCATACATTACAGAGACTAGTATTCATAACCTAACTACAGTGGGTGTCCAAAAACTACTAATTTACATTTATTAAATTTAACTACATACAATTTTACGAATTAGAAATGTAAAAATTCCACTTTCTAAACTAAACATTGAAAAAATACAGCAACAATTTCACTTATTTAATAAAAATTTGCAAACTTATAATCTGCATAAATAATGGGATAAACAATTTTTTATTCCGATTCTCTACATACAGGATGTTTCATGAGAAACAGCTAGACTAATACTTCAGGAACAGTATATACAGCAAGAAAGAAGAAAAAAGTTTTCAATAAACATGGGTTCGAAAACCATTCTGTAGCAAGTTACGACTAGCAAAAGATTTCGCCTGGAATTCAGTTCCCCCTGTAAAACGAATTCATACTTAAATTTTTAGGGCATTAATTAAGGTTGGTAATTGAACAGGTTTTATGAAAAATGAGCTGAAAAATTTAATTAAACCTATCCCACGTTTGTAAGTATAATTTCTGAGATATCTGACAAAATACGCAAAATTAGATCTCGAAAAACATTTCTTTTTTAGGTTTGAAGTAGATAAAGTTTTTTTAATTGGTTACAAACATGTAAATGTACTGTACTTGTAGATCAAGAGATACTTGTAGACAAGTAGTGATGAAGAATGTTCATTAATAAACAAGTCGTCTACAGTATTTTGACTTTTTGTCTTATTTTTCGTGAATTTTAATTTAAAAAAAATCAGATTTTATCAAGTTTGTATCGATTTTTTACTGGACTATTTACATCATTCTCTTCAGAATTAAATTCTCTAAAACTTTTGTTCAAAATGTTTACATTTTGTTACCAATTTAACAAAGTTAATCTACTTCAAACCTAAGAAATGTTTGTCGAGATCTAATTTTGCGTATTTTGTCAGATATCTCAGAAATTACTGTACTTACAAACGTGGGACAGGTTTTATTCGAATTTCCACCTCATTTTGCATAAAACCTGTTCAATTACCAACCTTAATTAATACCCTAATTTTTTTATTGTAATACTCTAAAAATTTAAGTATGAATTCACTTCACAAGGGGAACTGAATTCCGGGCGAAATCTTTCGCTAGCCGTAACTCGCTAAAGAATGGTTTTCGAACCTATATTTATTGAAAACGTTTTTCTTATTTTTAGCTGTACAATAAGTTCCTGAAGTATGATCCGTTCCTCATGAAACAGCCTGTTTACATATCCTAAAAAAATAATGTAATTAAAAAACTCAACATTTGGAAAACCATTCTATTACAGTTCAGAATATCATCTGAAAATATTTTCTCTTAAGGTAAAACATTATATTAAAGACCCTTTTTTAATGGTTTAATTTTTTAATTAGTAGTGCATAGTAATTAAGATTTAACATTTCATAGCCGATTACTTCTGCCCATAACAGGCAGGTGGAGTGTTAAATTATTTGCACTCGATCTGCTAGTTACAGGGCTACAAACAATATTTCTGATTCTAGTCAGCCAGTTATATGTCTAAATCATTTAAGAACAGAAGAAGTAAAGATTTAATAAACACTAGTCAGTGTTATCTCCTCTAAGAGTAATGAATTTCATTATACAGCCAGATCCTGTGGTGAATGAAGTGAAGGAGTTATTTGCAGGGTGGAAGGTAGATGCTTTACAGAGGGCCTGGCATGCTGATAAGCATACTTTTTCACTCAGTGAAGAAGGGGATGGTAAATCACCTCATTTCTTCTTTTACTTAGTAAAGCTTCTAGAGGTTCACACCAGTTTTCGGTTGATGACGTAAACAACAACAGCCGATTATTTGGACTAGATCTACTAGTTACAGTGCTACAAAAAATAGTTCTGTTTTATATCACATGGTCAGCTAATTATATTACTGAGCCATTACTAGATGAAGGACTGCACATGAATGAAGCAAAAATAGGTGAAATCATGATGTCAGTGGTTGTTAATTTTACTTTTTTCTCAAAACTTCTCATGCAATTTTTGTTAGTTAATTTTAGTTGTATACCTTATTCCCTACTTCACAAACGATCAAAATTACCAAAAGCACAAAAATTACGCATATATTGTTCTCTTTTGAAACCTATATGGACCTACGGGTTCCAAATTTACGGTTCAACCAAACCCTCTAACTTGCAACGAATTCAAGCATTCCAGTCAAAAACATTACGCCTTATAGCAAATGCACCTCTTTACGTTAGCAACAAAACCTTACATACAGATTTAAAAACACCACTTGTACAAAATTCCATTGAATACCTATACAAACGCTTTCACGACAAGTCACACGAACACGAGAACCCCCTGGTGCGTTCACTTTCCTCCGTCCATTTACCTGATAATCCCCCTAGACGCCTTAAAAGACGCTGGAGTAGAGACCTGCTAATTTGATATACAAATTTCATTCTTAGGGAGGCACCAATGGGGGCCCTACCCCTCTCATGCCTATCATGTCATTTACATTATTATGATAATCATTACATTTGCTTGTTGTAACATTTTACAGTTGTAAATAAAGAATTAAAGAGAAAAAAAAATTTAGTTGTTATTGTATGTATGGTAAGACAAAAAAGTTAAAAGTTTTAAGTTATGTATATAGTTTGTGAGTGTTATTATGTTTATTGTTTTTATGTATTGTATATTATTGTACTAAGTAAGTACAATGAAAAAGTTCTTTACATTAATAATTTTTTCAGGAATATAAATTAGTTTACAATAAAGTGTTATTTTATACTAGTTTCCCTAATGCTGAATTTTTAAAGCACTGAATTTTTGATTAATTATTTATACAACATAAAAGCTCTTTCTTATAGAGATATCATTATTATGTTTCCTACGTTAATATTAAATAATCTACGTTTCAACAGCAGAACTGAAATCAAACGAGTTTTTTACTGAAATGCTGATTCTGCTAAATTACCAATATCTATGCAATAGTGGGCATCTATTCAATTAAACTATCAGCTCAATCTCAAGAAAAAGTTAGTTATATTTAAAAAAAAACATACACATTTTCTTATACTTATAATTATTTATGCTTGAATTTCTACTTTCAAAGTATCAAATAGCTTGAAGATAAAAACGAAAGAAATATACATAGACAAATGGTACAATTTTCTTCATTAATATAACTTTTCCATGTAAGAACTGTTCAAAACAAATTTTTAATGAGAATCTAAACACATAATTATTATTTTTAATCGATTATAACCACGTAAAACACCTAGTGAAAAGTGAAAATTAATCAAATATTTTGTTTATGATTTAATGATCTTAATTTACGTAATGATAATCACAGGCATGATCACAATTCTTATTTATTCAGTGAACTAATCCGTACAAAAAAAAACAAGTACAGTATTTACTTTTGTTAATTACTAAAAATTTAATTTTTTTTATTATGACGATTATAGGTCACGTACAGTAACTTTTAGTACTTCTGGATGATATCTCGTAGCCAAATTTTTAACTTTTTGACAACAGGGTTTTCTCTTTTCTTATGACATTCTCAACCTGGTATTGCTCTTCGTGAAAGCCCTTACAGTAATCCATGCTTCTTTCAATTTAATGTGCTGTATCAACTATGAAATTTTTGAGGATCGTTTCTGCATTTACGAATCACATTCTTAAATGTAGGTTTATTGATTAGTGTTCAAAATTACAGTTTCATTTACTCGCTGCAATAAATTCAAATCCGTCTTGTGGTTGTTGATAATAATCGTTCATTTTCCTTGTGAAGTTTTTTTCTTCCTCAAAACCTTTATTATTCGATATTTTTTTCAAATTTCTCCTCTTCTCTGAGCCGTGCCTTCCCTGTTCCATTCAGTTAGAATTCTAAGAGGCATTCACTAGCATATAGACACTTAGATTCTATCACGTAATAATTGATCTTGGCTTATCTCGAAAATACTTTCTACCTACGAAGTTTATGCGTTCTCCGGACAACGCTAACTTAATTAATATTTCAGTAAAAAAATCTGGTGTGAAACACACACAACTTACTCTTGCCAATGCAAATGGTGAGCAATATAACCTAACATTAATAATAAAATATTAAAAATAAACAAAATCTAACCTCAATAAACATAACCTAATTTTAAACATGAGTGAAAGACGCAAAATGAAAAACTACCTCAGTTAAGCTTTAAAATACGGAAAATCACTCTTTCACGCTAAACTAGGCTCTGTAGGGAAAAACGCTGTAAATAAAAGTTGTAGATCTTTAAATTTCCTATAAATTTTTATTTACATATTTGTCGTAAAATGCAAACTAAAGCTGAAATCGTGAACAAAATCGATTTTAACACGTTTTTGTGAGAAGAAAAATAAAATAGCTAATTACCGCCAAACTATGCGTAATACAAATAAAGTTTGATACAACAAATGTAGGAATTTAAATTTTCTACAAATTTTATTACATATACATCTTTGCGCTAAAATGCATATTAAATCCGCAATCTTAAAAAAACAATTATTTAAAAGAGAAAACAGCCTCCCCAAGAATTTCAGCAGACATGGCGCCTACCCTATCTTGTAGAGCATAAAACATTTAATAAACGCGGCGATTAAAAAAAAACGTAGGAGCTGTTTTTTGAGAAAATTTCAAAAATGTGAAAAATGACACGAATAAACTACTAATTCTGGTTGACCGATTTTGATGAAAATGTTCGTGTCGGGTCCGCTAGTGGTATCTAAATTAAGTTTCAAGTTTAAAGTTCGTTCGATGTTCCGTTCTTGTAATATTTTGTTCATACACACACACACACACACACACACACACACACACACACACACACACACACACACACACACACACACACAAGCACACGCGCGCGCACACACAGACCAATCATGTTTTTTTGGGTTAATGAGGTCTGAAAGCGAGTGTAGATCCGGTGACAACTCCATTTCGAAAAACCTACATGAAAATAATATTTTTCTTCCTATATATTCATATAGGCAAAAGAAAGTAATAACATATTTTATACGCGTATGGACTGTCCCTTAGTGTTTTATAAAAATATTTCAATATTAAATATTATTTTTACCATAATTTTTTCAAGATAATAATTATACCTCAGAAAATTCTGTATTAAATATATTCAGTAAATATACATTTAAAAAGTTTTAAATTGAAGATATTTATAGATCAGGCTATAGAATAAATAACACTGAACGATTTTTAAATTCAGAAATAGGAAGATGGAAAATTAAAGAGAAAAAGATTAATAGAAATTGTGAAAGAGAGCGTAAAGAGAGAAAACTAAAAGAGAAATTTTAGAAAGTAACTTTTGTAAAAGATAAACACTATGTACAGTAGAGAGAGCGTTGCAGTTACTGTGTCAAGCTTGTTAGAAGGCTTGTGACGAATACTAAAGTTCAACTTAAGCGCTTAACTTTAAACGTTTTGCTTTAACAGAACAACTAGGCAATGTTGAAGTTAACGCAAATCATGTAAAGTAGTCGACTACAATATTTGAACCAAACATTTCAAATAGAATATTAATAATGCCAAGTCAATTTTTCTTTTTTAGTTAATATTCTATATACTTAAAAAAAATCTAAGGTTTTCTCTTTTCCCTCCACCTCCTTCACCGCCACATTCACCTCTTCTTTTTCTCATTTTCCGTTTCCTTCACTATATTTTTCTATTTTTCAAACATATGACATGTAGACTGATACACCATTAAAAGGTTTTTTCACCCAAAATCTATAATTTAAACAATCCATAGACGACGCGTCTCATGGCTAATGGAAATTTTAAAAGGTAAACCTTTTGCAAAACCTTATGCACCTATGGCAAAAACCATTAACAATTTCTGTATTCAATTTTTAAGAGAAATGGAATAACACTGTTTTTGTTTCAAAATTCCAACTTTGATTTCTTGACTACCGGTTTTGGGCCACTTCCAGTCAAAACCGGAACTTCTAATCCAAAGATTTCTGTATCAACTCTAAAAGAAAAAACAAATGACACTATTTTTGTCTCTATATTCCGATTTTAATTTCTTGTCTTTTGGTTTTCGGCCACTTTCGGTCAAAATCGGAACTTCAAACCCAATGATTTCTGTATCTACTCTTTAAAAAGAATAGAATGACACTATTTTTGTTTCCAAAATCTGACTTTGATGTCTTGACTTCCAGTTTTGGGCCACTTCCGATCGAAACCGGAACTCTAAACCCAATTTTTAAAAAAATCTTAAAAATAATAATTTGTGCGTTCATCATTTAACTTTTTCATTACATTTTTGTAATAGTAGGCAAAATAAGCAACTCGTGAAAATGGCTAAAGCCATTTTCCATGTAACCTCATCTTTTGCACGGTATTGTTATTAATTAGTTTATCATATACATTCCTTTTTTAAATGAATCGAAATAGATTTTTAAATAAATAAAAGGGTCTCTGATTGTTATGAATTACATGAATGATTGGATATCTCCATTAGTAAAATATGAATCGATCCATTTTATTAAAAACTTCTATTGCGAAAAATTTTTAAACAAAATATTTTTCAATAACTCCCACACACTGTTACAAAATATATCTATTTTAAAATTTAAATTTAAAATATCCGTAAAAAAGTAAATTATTTTATGAAACTGTTGAAATTCATAACCTAACTATAAACGTTGTTTATCAATGAATGAGTAATGGAAGGTCAAAAGGTAAAAGCAAACGGTAATGTTGATAATCTTATCGCTAATAATCAACAGCGGCTAAAAAATTCTTGCATCACATTTTATAATATTTATATTACGCCTAATATAATTACATAAATATATTGTTGTTGTTTAGGTCAACAAACAAAATGCTGGTTTGAACCTCTAGAGGTTTTACTAAGTAAAAACGAGGAGTAAAATGATTTACTTTTGCTTTCCTCACTGAGTTAAAAGAGTATGCTTATCAGCATGCCAGGCCCTCCGAAAAGCATCCACTTTCCACCCTGCAAATGACATCTTCACTTCGTTCACCACAGGATCTGGCTGGATGGTGAAATTCATTACTCTCAGAGGAGATAACTCTGATTAGTCATTTTACACCTCTACCTCTTCTGTTCTTAAATAGGTCAGTCATATAATTGGCTGACTATGTAGTAAGAAACAGAACTATTTTTGGTATCCCTGGAACCAACAGATCAATTGCAATTAATTTAATACTCCACCTTCCCGTTATGAGCATTATATAAATAAATAATATAACATTTAGTTGGTGTGAGCGTTTCATACCAGATTCTTTTGTCATACTCATTTTATTGGATTTCCGAACAGGTCCCGGTCTCAATTATTTCGGATTAGCGGGGCTATCGTACTCATACACTTGATTTCTTCGCTAAATCATTGATCAAAGTTCCGTACATTCAATCTAAATAATTTAAGTAGTCATAACGACATCTTAGTTTTTGTTTACATCCAACCATAATCTAGGGCGGGGTAGAAATAATACAGCATTAATGTTTACGCTAAGATGAGATGGAAATTAATTAAATTAGATTAATTTTCTCATTAAATATGAGGAAATCCGAGCCCATTTATATGTCTCTCCTTTATTAAAAACAGTTGATAAATATAGAGAGAAACATTTAATACGAATATGTGAAGAAAGATAGGCGAAACGGGCATTAGGCTACATACCTGCTGGACGAAGAGATGTAGGTAGACCGCAAAAATTTCGGAACAGGTCGGGAGGTCTAATCCGTGACAGGAGAAAGAGAAAGATTAATTTTTGACATGATCACTGGATATGAAAACTTATTTTAGTACTTGACAAATATTTTGAGTTCTGAAAACACAAAATGTATTATCATATTCGAGACAAAATACTGATTTAACTATTAAATTTACTTAAAAAATTGCGGTGATAACAAGAGAAAGAAAATATTATGCAGTCTAGACAGAAGTTGAAGGTATATAATGCAAAATATATTCACCGTTATGTCGAGACGGTTAGAATTCGATAATGCTATAGTCGTAAGTTTGTTAAGTAGTAAAGTTAAGTCGAGTTCTCTTGGTATATATACATATATATATATTATATAGTACAGCACTTAAAAGGTCAAGTTCGAGTGTTTAACTTAACTCTTTATAACAAAACTTAACAAACAAAATTTTGTTATAACTTATTTTAACATTTATAACAAATTTAACAAGAAAGTTTCAAATACATTATATTTAATGCATTTGCGGAAGTCTATGTATGTATAATCAACACTGAACTATATTTTGTTGTCACACAAATTATTATTTATTTCAATAATTCATTCAGAATTATTTCGTTTGAACAACAACATAGACGTAGTTGCCTTTGATAGGTGTATTCTTGAATAAAAGTATCTTTTTTACTTTCTCTTGCCTATATGAATATATAGGAAGGAAAGTAACTTATTGTTTTCATATCGATTTTTCGAAATCGAGTTTTCACCGGATCTACACGTTTTCAGAACCCAAAAAAATATGTTTTAGCGATTTGTCTGTGTCTGTCTGTGTGTGTGTGTGTGTGTGTGTGTGTGAACAGAATATCTCAACAACGGAACATAGTACGAAATTGAAACTTGAAACTTAAGTTAGATACTACTACCGAACTCGAATCGACCATTTTCATCAAAATCGGTCAACCGGAAGTAGTAGTTTATTCATGTCATTTTTCACTTTTTTGCAATTTTCTCAAAAACTGCTCCAACAATTTTTTTTTAAATCGCCGCGTTTATTAAATTTTTTATGCTCTACAAGATATGGTAGGCGCCATGTCTGCTGAAATTCTTGGAGAGGTTGTTTCTCGCAAAAAATTGTTTTTTTAAGATTTTGACTTTAATATGCTTCTTTATTGCAAAAATGTCTTTTATAAAAGTTGTAGAGAATTTAAAATTCTACAACTTTTATTCTAAACATTGTTTTATATAACGCTTAGTTTAGCGTTAATTAGCGATTTTCTGTTTTTCCTCACGAAGACGTGTACAAAATTGTTTTTTTTTTAAGATTTCAGCCTTAGCATGTATTTTACGACAAAAGTGTATAATCAAATTTACAGGAAATTAAAAAATCTACAACTTTTATTTGAAGCGTTTTTCTCTACAGAGCCTAGTTTAGCGTGAAAGAATAATTTTCGTACTTTTAAGCCAAACTGAGGTTAATTTTTATTTTGCGTTTTTCACTCATGATTAAAATTAAGTTATGTTTATTGAGCTTAGTTTATTTGTTTATTCCTAATGTTAGATTATATTATTCAATAATTGCATTCGCAAGAGAAAGTTGTGTGAGTGTTTCAACCCAATTTTTTTGTATAGAATTTTCTTACATAGGTATATTGTAATGCTATTTTTTATCATCCCGAACGATTAAACTGAAATTTTACCTCAATTTCCTAATTATCGGTACACTTTAAAATATTTTCTTATCCACATATAGACTTAAAAAGTACCAAAATGTGTATGACGTGTAAATGAGATGTAGTCTTGTACAGACTCAGGCCAACCATTCCTGAGAGTTTATGGATAATTGAACCCCAACCATTACAGTACACCGGTAACCACTGTCTAGTACTCAAATCCGTATAAAAGTAACTACCTTTACTAGGATTTGAACCATGGAAACTTCGTCTCCGAAAATCATCTGTTAAACAGCTGATCATGGCGACGACTTTACCACTAGACCAACCCGATGGATTTACTAAATTTAAAATTTAAATTGTTGCAACTTCCACATTTCTTTAGTATATTTAACAGTGTTATTTTAAATAAAGGAATTTTACATTTACCACCTCCTTGGAAAGTAACAGCTTGCTTAAACTGAACGCAGATCACTAGTACGAATCTTCGGTACGATTATAAAATGTTAACTGGAGAAATCTGGTGTCACATTTCCATTACTCACTGAAGTTATTAATGAACAAGTAGTTGAAACAGTTATAATTGTTTTTTTTTAAATTCCTAATATGTGTACGTTGCAATCTGTTCAATTCAGAACAATAAGCAACCCCATGACCCAATGAGATGAGGATGATATGTATGACGTGTAAATGAGGTGTAGTCTTGTACAGACTCAGGCCAACCATTCCTGAGAGAGTATGGTTATAAATAAAGCAAAAAAATTAATTCTTAAATTTTTAACAAAGATCCAAATTACTACACCATCTAACATAAACTCTTATTTCAAAATTTCTGTACATCTTTGTTAAAAGTCTGATTCACATTATGATAAAACAAGACGAATAAAATTAAAATGTAGCTTACACAAAAACGATACATTTCAATTTAAATACAACAAAAATTACATTAATAATTTTATATTTTTCATTTCGAATTAGGTTACTGCGTTATTCCCTGTCTTCCCTTAT
This sequence comes from Catonia carolina, assembly GCA_035578175.1. Taxonomy (NCBI): domain Eukaryota; kingdom Metazoa; phylum Arthropoda; class Insecta; order Hemiptera; family Achilidae; genus Catonia; species Catonia carolina. Next base: position 45,458,434 of record JAQMRL010000004.1, read on the forward strand.
ATCCCACATCTTCATCCCCGTACACTACTAACTCACCCACTTCTCCCTTAAGAGAAAGGGGAGTAGAGTAGAAAAGTTTTTCAAAATTCTCCCCTCGGAAACTCAGTCTTCTACTCCTGCCACTGCCGCTAATACTACTACTATTATTACTACTACTACTACTATTACATCACCCTCGCTGTTTTGATAATAAGAGACATTCCGATAGGAGGTCGGTGTTGTATTTTCATAGGGTAACGTTGGACATTGGTATGATGAGAAATAAAGAATTCTAATGAAAGACGATTTTGGGTTATTTCTGTCCTGGTTTTGATTACTCTTTTATCGATTACTTTTGTTAATCGATTAATTAACGAAGTTTAAATAAACTTTCAGAAAACGAAATTATTCTACAAATACGTATTTATATGATGTTTAGGTCATCAGCCGAAAGATTGCTTTGAACTTCTAGAGGCTTTACTAATGTAAAACGAGAAGCGAGGAGATTAAAATTTGCCTTCCTCACTGATTTGAAAAATATGCTTATCAGCATGCTAGGCCCTCCAAAAAGCATCTACGTTCCACCCTGCAAATGAGACACCTTCACTTCATTCATCACACGGATTAGCTGTATAATGAAATTCATTACTCAGAGAGGAAATAACTCTGACTAGTGTCTTTTACATTGTAGCTTTTCTGTTCTTAAATTCTTCAGTCATATAATTGACTGGTTATATGCTAAGAAACAGAACTCTTTTTTTGTAGCCTCGAAACTAACAGATGGAGTCCAATTTAACACTCCACTTGCCAGTTATGGGCATTATCTATAATACACTATAAACGAAAACTAGCTGACTGCGAATTAATTCGAAAAATAACACTAATTTATTCTTAACAACCTATTTCCCAAAAACGGTGACCCTCATAATCTTAGTTCGTAATTTTTTTTTTGATTATGTAACGTCGCATCAACTACCAGTGGTCATTAGCGACGACGTTGAGTTGTAACTGTGAAGGATGAAATGATTTTTTTTGTAACGTATGAAAATATGCTGTGCCTGAGTGGGATTTGAACCCAAGACCGCATGATGAGAGGTGAGCACGTTACCAACTACGCCTATGCGGCCGGAAATTTTTTAAATTAGCGTTATTTATGTAATGAGATATGCACCTAAATAAACAATATCTGTCACCAAATCGACCCTTCAACACAAATTAAACTTAAATATCACCACCAGAATAATAGCACCAAAGAAAATGTTTATTCAATTATTTTGTTATTTAATTCATAATATCGTAGCTTTTCCCACTTGTCATTATCGGATCTTTTACAGGATTCCACAAAAATACAAAGTCGTAGTTTTTAAAAATTACAATTTTAATGTGTAGCAACTTTAGGTCAAAATTTTCCACAACAAAAATATAAAGAAAATTAAACTGCTACAGTTTAGTATAACACTTTGTTCCTCACATAGATACCATAAGTAAAAGTTTTCAATTTTCTGCCAACACACACTCGCATGAAAAGTTTTTTTCTAAAATGTCAATCTTGAAGTGCATTTCAGGTAAAAATTCATAATATCAAAAATAAGAAATAAAAGGTCTACTATATCGGTGTTTAAATATCTTCTATCCAACGCTTAAATTCGTTAAAATTTATCTCTTTTTTAAATTTTTATTTTCTAATCCTTAAAATTTTATAATTAAATTCATTTTAGTGTAACGTACATACGAAATAAATAAAAATTAGTTATTGTAAGCATTATATTGTAAGTTTAAAATTTTCCAAAATACTTTTCTAGAAGTCTAGTTTTGTTGTGAATAGATTTTCCTTTGTTTTATGCAGAAGGACAACAAATCAGCAGTCAAGCTATACTTCAGAAATATAGTAGGAAATATACCTCAGAAATATATATAATCAAAAAATATTATACAGAATTAATTTTTATAAAATGTAAGCATTATATTGTAAGTTTAAAATTTTCCAAAATACTTTTCTAGAAGTCTAGTGTTCTCGTGAATAGATTTTCCTTTGTTTTATGGAGAAGGACAACGAATCAGCAGTCAAACCTCAGAAATATAGTACATAATCAAAAAATATTATATAGAATTAATTTTTATAAAATGTTCATAAGCATAAAAAACGACTGAATATAATTAAAAACGAAAAATTTAAATTACAGGTCAATGAGGAAGTTTATGAGTTGGTTTGTTTGTATAGTTAAGGGAGAGAAAAGGGTTTAATCTTGAGATAGTGTAAAAGGGGCTATTAAATATTTCAACATTATTAAAAGAGGTATGTTTTAGAAATGGCAACATTCATCTAATGTGAGAGAGAAAGACAGAGATGTTAAGTAAACAAGGATGGAGTTAGACAATATAGTATATCCATCTCACTCCTGGTCGTGAGCAACATTAAAATTGTAATGAATCATTAAACCCCACAGATGAGTTGCCTATACATTATTAAAGCCATCATAACACGGTCGAGATGCGCGTCACTACTTGCATCAACCCCTTATCACCCCCTCTTTAGTTCTATTTCATGACCCCCTTTTGGTCTAAGAGTATATATATGTATACATAGTACTCTCATTCATCCCTCTAGTAGTGGCGAATACGCGCGCACATACTACACACTGATTTGCATAGAATAACGAGCAGCGAGTGTGATGAAGCAAGCGACCTTCTCTATATTGTACGCTGACCACCGAGAATAAACTGGTCTCTGAATTTCCCAGAAGACCTTTGTTGCTTCACTTGTTCCATCCCCTCTACTCCTACAACTGGAAACTATATCAACAACAGTATCACTTCTGGGACGAGAGACAATAATAATGAAACAAACGCCGTGTCAATCTACAAACCAATCCGATCATCTGACCAGCAGAGATTATATATACAGTCAGATCTATTGTCCACTGTACACAGATCCGTTGGCACTAATAATGTTTGATAAAACCCGTTCTTCTGATATCTCTTGATTCATTAACTTTAACCAAATATTGAGCAAAACTCATATCATTTACTTCACTTTATTATAATACTATTCCCATCGTTTACTCTAATGTTAAAACTCATTCAAATTCCACCACAAACTTCAATACTGAATATTATTTTATCCATTGATAAAACCAAAATAATGGCTTTTAAGGTCAAATATTCCGTTCGTTCAAAAATAGTTGTGGATAATACCGGTAAAAATAGAGTATGTCACTTTCATTATTTAGGGTGTGACGTGGAATTTGATTCTGATTACGATTTAAAGCAGAAATTGAGAAAATTCCAGAGGATATGTGGGAATATTAGCAGAATTTTGGGAAATAAAACGAGAAAGGTCTCAAAACTGAAGTTCTGTAAAGTTATGGCAGTTCTGTACGGTAGTGAGGCATGGAAAACAAAAACCCACGAGCGGAGAATCCAGACGGCAGAGATGAGATTTCTGCGAAGAACTAAGGGGTGTACAGATTTGAACAGAATAAGGGAAAAGAGTATAAGGTCAGAATTGAGTATTTACAACTTGAACGAAAAAATAAATGATTATCGCCAAAGTTGGAGGCAGCGCATGGAAAGAATGTCAGATCACAGGATACCTCATCAGGCGCACTGGTATGCTCCAGAAGGCAAAAGGGATGTCGGTAGACCTAGAAAAAGATGAAGATATAGTGTGTGAGTTCGGAACAAGACGCGGCCTAATCCTTATTCGGAAGAAGCACAAGCCTCCAGGTCTATGCCTTCTGGCGACCAATTGGAGGGGAGGTGGTGGGAGCAATGCCAGCAAACCATTTATTCGGAAGAAGCAGAAGAAGAAAGAGAAGGAGGAGAAGGAGGAGGAGGAGAAGACGAAGAAGAAGGAGAAGTAGAAGGAGAAAAGAAGTAGAAGAAGAAGAAGAAAACGAAGGAGAAGAAGAAGGAAAAGAAGACGAATGAGAAGGAGAAGAAGGAGGAGAAGGAGAAAAAGGAGAAGAAGAAGAAGAAAAATGAGAAGGAGAAGGAGGAGAAAAAGAAGAAGGAGGAGGAGGAGGAGAAGGAAAAGAAGAAGAAGAAGGTGGAGATGAAGAAGAAGGAGAAGGAGAAGTAGAAGAAAAAGAAGAAGAAGGAGAAAAAGGAGAAAAAGAAGAAAGGAGGAGGAGAAGAAGAAAAATGAGAAGGAGAAGAAGGAGGAGGAGAAGAAGAAGAAGGAGGAGGAGGAGGAAGAGGAGGAGAATGTGGAGATGAAAAAGAAGGAGAAGAAGAAGTAGAAGGAGAAAAGAAGTAGAAGAAGAAGAAAAAGACGAAGAAGGAGAAGAGGAAAAAGAAGAAGAAGAAGTAGAAGGAGAAGACGAAGAAAAAGGAGAAGGAGAAGAAGAAGAAGAAGAAGAAGATAGAGTATAATCAAGAATAATTATATCAATTAACCGTCTGGAAATTAACAAAAACTAAGTAATGTAAACCTGATTTATTCATTAATATTAAACTTTATTTTTATAAGTTTCAGACGAGTAGTAATACTATATGTGATAATAATAACCAACAAAAGTGGAACATCACAAACTTTAAAAAAATTAACCGAAGAAAGTTCAAAGATACACACTAATAACAAATTATAATTTATGTAATATATTATTATTACAAAGTTGTTGTGGGACAGAATTGAAGTGAACAATTTAAGCTGAAATGAATTTTGAGTGATATATGGGCCGATAGGGATAACAACATTAGCTCCAACTATTGTCCCAATTTGTGCAGATAGCAGATTTGATGTACAGCCCTTACACCCCACCATCTTTACTGATAGGGAGCACTTATACTATTGGTATAGCTAGTGGAGCTCGATAGCTCGCCTCTTTAGATTTATGGATGCAATCGAAGAAAGTAGGTAGATACGTCATAAGGGGATTCTCTCTTTCTCCCACGCTCTTTTTGCCCAATATTCCGTCTCACTTTTATCCCTACTTCTAACGTTCTCTTTAAGAAATATCTCATCCCAAATTCTACAGTTCATTCAATTTTATTTCAAAAATTTCTCTTCTTTATTTCAATTTTTATAACTGATAATTAGTAAAATTTATTGTGATATATAAATTAATGTAGTAATAATTTCAGACTGAAATAATATTTAGCTATTCTATTTTTTTTTTAATCTCTAATGTGTGAAAGTTTCAATCTGTTCAATTTAAGACCAATAACAAACCCAGTACCCAATGAGATGAGGATCATATTAATAACGTTCAAATGAGGTGTAGTCTTGTATAGACTCAGGCCGACCATCCCTGAGAGAGTATAGTTAATTGAACTACAACTGCCAAAGTATACGGGTAAACACTGTCTAGTGTTCAAAATCTGTATAAGAGTAACCTTTACTAGAACTTGCACCAGGAACCTTCGTCTCCGAAAATTAGCTGACTTTCGTATTTACAGCCGCATCACCAGTTTAGTGTTTAGCAACGACTGTAGACAACACAACAATCGGTTTAACAATCGGTGTTAAAATTTTCAGAGCCAACCGAAATTCGAATAAAAGGACAATTAATTTAGAGGCTAGCACTCTAACCACTACACCATTGAGATTTTACCCTAATTAGTGTCCGTTGCAATCTGTTCAATTTAAGAATAATGACAATTTAAGCAACCACATGACCAAATGAGATACAGGTGGTGTTTATGATATATAAATGAGGTGTAGTATTGAACAGACTCAGGCCGATCATTCCTAAAAGATTATGGTCAATTGAAACCCAACCAACAAAGTACACCTTGTAAAACTCCCTAGTATTCAAATCCGTATAAAAGAACTACTTTTACTACGGTTTGAACCATGAAACCTTTGACTCCGTACATCAGTAGTTAAATGGCTGATTTGCGGCGACGACTTTACCTCTAGACCAACGCGGTTGGACTGATTCATTGAGGTGGTCGAGACTTTCTTTCAATGATTACATTTTTCGTGATTGTTTCACTTGATTTTGTTAAGACTGTGATCAACGGTTTTCTCTTTTATAGTAACATATCAATATTAGGTAAATCACAACCATTTCTGTCAAACGGATATCAAAATGCAAATAAAAAGATCATTTTAACATGAATAATTCTCTTAAATTATGTTTTGTAACATATTTACTGAACAATTAAAATATGTTAATACAAAACATTTTAACAGTTTTACTAAATGTTTACTAAAAATAGTTCCAAACCGTGATTTACTTGTTAGAGCTAGCAGTCATCACTACAGTCTTAGTACTGACCCTCCTCAAGAAGATCCCTAGATCAGAAGGGTTTCAAATGTCTATAATGATATCGCCCTATTGTAGTTTTTATGTACGAAAGGGTGCGCATGTAATTCAAATTTGTAATATATCGTCATGCCCATAATGGGCAGTTGGAGTGTTAAATTAATTTCATTCGATCTCTTGGTTCCAGGGCTACAAAAAAAAGTTCTGTTTCTTATCACGTGGTCAGCAAATTATATGACTGGACTATTAAGAACAGAAGAGATAAAGGTGTAAAAGACACTAGTCAGAGTCATCTCCTTTGAAAGTAATGAATTTTACTATACAGCCAGATCCCGTGGTGAATGAAGTGAAGGTGTCATTTGCAGGGTGGAAAGTGAGTGCTTTTTGGAGAGCCTGGCACGCTGATAAGCATCTTTTTTAACTCAGTGAGGAAGGCACTAGTAAACCACCTTACTTCTCGTTTTACTTAGTAACACCTCTAGAGGTTCAAACCAGCCTTTCAGTTGTTGACCTAAACAACAATATATCGTCTTGTATACTCGTTTCGTGAAGTCAGTTACGTGTGATATTGTTTTCTAAGTTATCGTAACACATTAGACTTATAACACAAATGGGAATTGCATTGTATTGTAAAATCTGTATTTTAATTAGTTGTTAAAGTTTAAAGAGTGAAGGTTTAGAAGATTTCCAGAGTTGTACTTCTTATGTCTAGAACATGTTACGTGTTTTGATAGTACGCATCGATAACATGTTTTTCTAACCTTTGTTCCAGAAATTCACAATCTGTTAGATACAATCAGTGAATGTGATAACACAATATGTTGTTGTTGTTTAGGTCAACAGCCGAAAGGCTGGTTTGAATCTCTAGAGGGTTTACTAAGTAAAACGAGGAGTGAGGTGGTTTACCATTGCCTTCCTCACTGAGTGGAAAAGTACGCTTATCAGCATGCCGGGCCCTCTGAAAAGCACATATTTTCCACTCTGTAAATGACACCTTCACTTCATTCACCACAGGGTCTGGCTGTACAATGAAATTCATTACTTACAGAGAAGATAACTCTGATTAGTGTCTTTTACACCTCTACCTCTTCTGTTCTTAAATGATTCAGTCATTTAATTGGCTGACCATGTGATAAGAAACAGAACTATTTATTTTAGCCCTGCAACAAACAGATTGAGTGTAAATAATTGACACTCCACCTGTCTGTTATGGGCAACACAATATATGAAAAATTAAAAACGTGATAAAAAAACGTGAGTGGAGATAGTCCAGTGACAGAGCTCCGACGTGAATAGATGCACTGTAATGCATTTAGATCACCGTATGGATAGCCAATTACAGTACTAAGCTGATTGATAAGAATTGGGCTCCATCGACGTTTTAGTCATCTTATTGGATAGTTTGGGAGAGTCTGTGTAGTCAGATTTGAGATAAATGGGTTATCGTGGTTTATGAGTTTCTTCCTGAATTTTGTATATAGTTTAAAGGAAACGTCATTTATGTAGGGTACTTTTAGGTCCGAGTGTAGGGTCTTATTGGTTACGTAGTAGGGAGCGTTAACTATTTATCGTAAAAGCTTTGATTGAAAACGCTGATTTTTTGCTAATACCGATGGTTTTGCACAGCAGTAAAGTTGACTGGCATATATGTCAAAGGTAGGTGCTGTAAATTCTTAATTTAGAATGTAGTTGGTAACTTGGATTTGTGTGAAAGAAGTCTGTACAACTATTTGAACCTGTCTTGGAGTGCCTTTTTTTATCCACGTGTACATTCCAAGTGAGTCTCTTATATAGATATAACCCTAGATAACGGTTAGTTTTATAAGTGTGAAGCTGAGTGTCATAAAGATACAAAGGAGAACAAACTCGTTTACGTAGGGTAAATATAATGTGAAACGTTTTTGTAGTGTTAACTTTGATCGGCCATTTGGTTAGAAATGATTCTAGGTGAGAAATATGCTGTCGATCGACAATAATATCGATAGTATTATTATTATATTTCTACGGAGATGATACGGAAAATAGTTATAATTTTGTTCCCAGGGATTAAAATTTAGGTTCAGTAGCCAAGAGAGTTTTCCATGAATTGGTTATTATAGTGATATGTTGGTTCTTACGAAGAATTGTACAACCAAAATTTATTTGAATAATTGTTTTGACGTGACATTTTTTGACCCAGGTTAAAACAAGTGTAAAACCTCTGGCTGTCAGATTTAAAATTAAAAAAAAAGAAGTGAAACCAAACAAACCCCTCCTTAGTCACTTATTAACGACAACGAAGTGGAAGGTGAGATTCTACTAGTTGGTTAGTACATAAATTATTTCTATAAAGGGGATTTTAAATGTCGGTAAAAGCACAAGTGACAGTGGTAATGGGAAAGAGAAAAGGGCCGGGATGGGGCACAGCCTTCTCCATCGTCACTTTGGTAGAATTCGTGCCATCGGGTGAGAACCGAGGGTCGGTACAGTGGTAATTAAGGCCGAGGATTAGCAGGAAGAGTAGATGTGATGTCGAGGCGGAGGCGGAGGAGAAGAAGATGAAGAAGAAGTAGAAGTTGTGCACAGTTAGAAGGGAATAGTAGAAGAGAGGACTATGGTTGTAGATGAGGGGTTGAAGGGGGTGATGACAGCTCGTGGACGTGACGTACAGGACTGAAGGGGATGTTTCAACCCCTCCGCTCCTTTCACCTATCTTTTCCTTACCTCAATCCCTACCAGCACTAAGACAAATTACAGGATAATCATTTAACATAGGAAAGGAAAGGCAGATACTACACAATGTGCATATGAATAGACGATTTTCACACGTTATGTTCTTACATAATAATAACAATAATAAGTAATTCATGCAAGCAACTAACCGCTTGCTTTATGCTCACGTTCAATGTTAAAACGTACAGAACGCATGCCACGAATGAAAAGGCATGATCACGAATTATTATCCTATTTCTTGATTGCAGTTTCTTACATCAAATATACGAGTATGTTCAAACCCCATCAAATTTTTTTTACAAAAATCGCGTAAAATAAGAGGAAAAATACTGAAGTAACATACACAAACAGCTATGTGATTTTTCTTAGTTTTTCTCCAATAGGAGCACGAAAGAAATTCCATGTCCATTAGGTCTTCGAGCTACAGAGTTAGCTCGTTCCTACCACTTTTGCCCCTGTATCAGCTCCATATTTGCGATTTTAATAATTTTGAATTATGAATCTATAATGACGACAGCACTCGGATACTTGACAGAATGTGAATTTTGTTTAAGAAATCACAAAACCAGTTAACGAATAATATAATAACATGTAAATTGAAGTTGTTTTGGATTTTACTATATGAACTGATAATTTTTTTAATCATTGGCCACTGGAACTACTTTTCTTCGATCAGGTTTTCAAAGTTATTTTATCAAATGGTTACATTATCGTTTAATAGTTTCATGATTTACGTCTATTTGAGAAAAAAAAAACTGGAGTAACATACGAAAACAGCCATGTGATTTGTCTTAGTTTTTCTCCAACAGAAACACGAAAGAAATTAAAAAACGATATTAGTCTTTTACTATATTATTCCAAATTAGTTATTTTAGTTGTTATCCCAAATTTGTATATTTCAATTCCCAAATTTTGGAATGTTTTTTAAAGTTCATTTTAAATTACAATTTTATGACTTTTTTTACGGAGTTTCACAAAATTTCTTGTTAAAACTTAAACGGTAGGTTCATTTAATTAAATCATTACCCAATATATCTATAGTTTTTGTTTGTTTTACGTCTGACTGTTTTATAATTTCTGCTAATGCAGACGGTGGAGGATGATGATTATGAAAATGAGTGATGAAAAAATGCCAGACACGACCAAGAATCGAACCCAGGACCCTGGCGTAGAAGCCAGTTGCGCTAACCACTACGCCAACGGGCCGACCTACCTCAATATAACTTTAAAAAAAACATTACTCGTTTATAAAAGAGAAAATACACCGATATTAAATATCGGTGTAAGTTCTAAAATTTTTAGAAAGAGAAATAAACCAATATTTTTTGAATTCACAAGTTTTATTCAAATAACCAATATAATGTTCTTACTTTTTATAATATAAGAAGCCTAATATTTAATACATTTATTAGATAAAAAAATCATAAAAATTTCTTATATTTATTATCACAGATGTTTTATTTATTTATCATTATTTTTTGAAAGAGAGTTGGGAGGGGGTTAGTTAATTTTCATTTAAGACCTTTTGTTTTTGATCATCTTCAGTTGTGTTTAAGTCCTTCATGTCGGATCTTATTTCCCGGATTTATTGATTACGGGCCTTGTACTTAAGTTAGTATTTTAAAAGCTGTTTAGTGAGTTTTGGGTTAGAAGTGGCCATAGTCTCAAAAAGTGGTCATAGAAGGACATTCTCCTTTTTCTCTTTGTGTCGATTTTCGTTTTTCCTTGTAGACTATGTTGTTGGGGATTATCCACCGTATATTATATTAATGAACACAGTTATTATACTTTATTGTATTGCTATAAAATAAATGTATTCAATCGGTTATGTAAGTAAAAAAAGAAATGCTTTAAAATACTCGAATTTTTACAAATCTTACTGGTGAGTTCAAGCTATTGAAAAATACGAGATGAAATCATTAGTAGATTAAATCAAAGAGCAAGTCTGGAGTATATTTTCTTATTTTTATTTACTGAGATATTTTATTTTAATGGTAATTAATGTAACTAGAATGGAAAAATTCAGAAAATTATAACAAGTCAAATATTTATACAATTCTTTTTAATACTTAATGTGTGTGTGTATGTTCAATTTGTTTAATTTAAAAAGAATAAGCAGCCCTATTACCCAATGAGATGAGAATGATGTATATGACATGTAAGTGAGGTGTATTCATGTACAGACTCAGGCCAACCATTCCTGAGAAAGTGTTAAATTGAATCTCAACTATCATAATATATTGTATACAAATACAATATATTTATACAAAAATAGATAAAATTATCTAGTTAAAAAATATTTATCTATATTATATTTAATATAAAACACTAAAGAATATTACGCTAAATTTTATTAATAGTATTTATAAGGAAAATTAGAGAATTTTTAAAGGTTCATACTATACTTCGAGGAATATGCTGGTCGATAAAGTGCAGAAGGAGACGGTTTAAAATGTGTCACACCGAGTTCTGCCAGTTTTACTATATGATTCAGATTGTTGGACCGTGAACGATGAGCAGATCCTAAAAATTGAGCTCAAACATCACAATATAAATATTTAAATCTTATAAAGAATTATTCAGAATGCTAAAACTTATAAAAATTACAATCTAATGTACTTGATGAACTTGTTAATTAAAAACCCATCTTTATTATATATAGAAAGCACACAATAGAAAACATTTATACTATATGAAATCCGTGTGTAAATTTATTAAGAGAAATAAATTAAGTTTTATTAACAAACATGCACCTAATATACGTATATCACGTCATCCACATAGCGTAATAATAATGCGTTAACGCATTAATGTACGTTGTATATAAGTACTGCAATATAACCACGCCTTGTTTTTCCCATAGAAGTAGAACTGCGTTACTTTTCTTTACAGAATATACAGTGTTTATATTATTATAAAACTGTATTTATGGAGGCAGTAAAGAAACAGTTCTGAGATTAAAACTACACCACACCTCCTCCCTTGATGCCACAACAGACCCTCTTTCTTTTCATCCTCCCTTAATTTCCACACAGAGTTGTTCATTTGGGAGTGTATATTCTTTACTCAGAAAAGGAAAATTTTCGCACATACCCCATGCACAGTGTTAAAAATACCGGGGGTTGCCAAAATTATTACGGTTCAAAAAATTAATAATAATTTAACAAAATTAACAGATAAAGCGTATGACATTTCATTAAAATATATACCGATAAACCAGTTGACAAAAACAGTTGATAGAACCAGTTGACAAGAACGAAAACTCTAATTATTTTTTATTACAGTTTGTACAGGAACCTTCAAAAAGTTATTTTCTTTTCCAGGATCTTAGCAGTTCGTATAACTTGGCTTATCTAGCAAAAAAGTTAAATTGATGGTTTATGGCGTAAGAAGGAACCTACAAAAAGTCATTTTTCTTTTCCCGAATCGATGTACTTCGTAAAATTTGTGTTATCTAGCAAAACCATTAACGTGATAGCTTATAGCGTGAGAAGGAACCTTCAAAAAGTCACTTTTCTTTTTCAGAATCGATGCACTTCAGACAATAATTTGTGTTTATCTAGTAAAAACGTTAAAGTGATGGCTTATAGCGTAAGAAGGAACCTTCAAAAATCACTTTTCTTTCCCAGAATCGATGCAATTCGTACAACTTGTGTTTATCTAGCAAACACGTTAAAGTGATGGCTTATAGCGTACGAAGGAACCTTCAAAAAGTGATTTTTTTCCAGAATCAATGCACTTCATAGAATTTGTGTATATCTATCAAGAAAACTTGAAAGTGATGGTTTATGGTGTAAGAAGGAACCTACAAAAAGTCATTCTTCTTTTCCAGAATCAATGCAATTCGTACAATTTGTGTTTATCTAGCAAAAAACGTAAAAGTGATTGTTTATGGCGTAAAAAGGAACCTACAAAAAGTCATTTTTCTTTTCTAGAATCGATGCACTTCGTACAAACTGTCCTTATATAGCAAAAAAGTTAAAGTATTGACTTAAAGCGTAAGATCCAAAATTGTGATCAGTAACTCTTATTATTTGACAGGTTAGTCAATTTAATTACTTGGACTTCTAGACTACACTGATTTTGATTGAGAACTTGATGTTGACATACATTGTTTTTATGAAAAAAGTACGGAACGATTGTGATTAAACTGAAGAACAGAGCTCGCAAATTACAAACTGCGGTTGTAAAAATTGCGTAAGCGACTTCTCAGTGACTACCAATAAGCCGTTCTGCGCAAGTACGCAATTCGTATAATTATTTTTTAAGCTTTTATTAATTATAGGGAATTGTTCATAATTGACAACCACACAAGTTGGTCTCTGCCTTTTTACTGTATTTTTTGTCATATTTGGCTTATTAAAATTACGAAAAAATTGACCAAGATTAGGCATGAATTTTAATACGAAACTTCAGTGGAGTTAATTCACGAATATGGTCAGCTGGTCACCAAAGAAAGTCACTTTCCCAATCGTTGTTGCTAAACATTATTAGCGAATCTCTACCAGCTAACTGACTGGGCTAGTCCGAAGACCGCAAGAATATTATCTATTATTTTTTTGTGTACCAATATCAGTTGTTTGGATAATTTATAAAAATGTAGACAATCAACTAAAATAAATGTTAACATTACGATCCCAATGATCACAGCTGCCTCTAAATCTAAGTCTTGCTGTTTATGAATCATATTTATTTAGTTTATATAATACTAGCGGGTCCCGCGTGGCTTCGCCCACGCAAACGTAAACAAAGAATCAGCTGTTTAAGTATACTCTCTGTATTTTATATGGGAAGGTATTTTTGCGAATTCTACCTTTTAAAATAAAAATTTTGCAAAATCCTTTCTTAGTGACAGCTTAGAAAACTTGATTTATAAATCAGGACATCTCTTTTTATATAATAGATAGCGCCCGTCGTGGCTTCGCCCATGCAACTTTAAGTCTATGATTCTGTATTTTAATTTGCTAATAACTTAAGTCACAAATATAATTTTTTTTTGGAATTACGTATAAAGAACAATTCACACACATCAGTCACGTCACCGTTCCGAAACGGAACCGGCACGGCCACTTGAAGTCAAAAATTATGACAGTATTCACACACGTAGGGCTACGTCAGTTTTCCTTCCGTCAAACTCCATTGTCATTTTACATAGAGACAAACTCGTCCGTAAAAAACAAAATATCGTCGAGAAAAAATTATCGTTTTGACGGTTCGGTGACGGCGACAAGCATGACGCGCCGAATTCAGGACGCTGCCGATGCTCAGTGTAGACAATGTCTTTATGTTTTCAAGAAAGAATATTTTCTGTGACTGATACTTCTCGGAATGACGGAACTGAGACGTGAAGTGACGGATATGTGTGAATCGACCCTTATAGTGAAAAAATGAAAAAGAGAAGGATTATAATAGCATACTGCCTGAATTTACATAAATAACTGTTGTTTTATTTTAATTTAAGTTAGACTTCAGAAAATAACTTTACCGTATGCATTTTACTGAATTGATTGTCATATTTTTTTTTTTAAATTAAATTTTAATTGTTCGGTTGTAAAAATCATTTTTAGAATGTCAGTCAAATACATTGTGTGACCTAAGCAATGAGATTCGTATCTCGCAAAATAAGTAATACTACTTTAAAGCATAAAAAAACAAATCACTTATTATGCTAATTACAAAAATTCTGGAATTAATTCTGATTAAAATATTAATCCAGTTTAGTCAAAAAATTAAACACTACGTACAGTACAACATCCGGAGTGACAAAAGTAAAACATAGATTAAAATCGTTGTTAACGTCAATTCAACTTCTGGGAAAATAGCTATAGTTTTGTAATTGATCTGCTATTTACGTACGATAAGAATGCGATGTGAAGCAAATTACAAACGATGTAGGGTGTAAAGCAAATTACAAAAGATGTAGGGTGTTGCAGGTTTGTAGATATGAAACGACTTGCGCAAGATATAACAGTTTGGAGAACTGCATCAAACCAGTCGAGAGACTGATGATAAAAAAAGAATGCGATTAAGAATAAAATGCGAGTTTTAACATGCGGTGTATGCCGACTGTTACTGTTTTAAACGAATCATAGTATATACCAGGTATAGGCTACCTATATGTATTTCTTATGGGACGAAATTTTTGCGATTTCTACTCTTTAAAATCAAAATTTTTCAAAATCCTTTATTAGGATTTTACATAATAGATTGGCAATCAAATTTATTTAATCAATAAAACGGAAATAATTGAAAATGTTTATAAATAGCCCGTTCAAATCATTTAATTCTGAATATGTAAATTTGTAATTTTTTGTTTTGGTGGCTGTCAAATACCGTCTGCTTTTTTCGGGCCTGCGCCCTAAATCCACATTCAATATAATAACTGTAATATTTAGTTACTGAAAATGTGGTCTTGGATTTCAAAACAATATCATTAAATAATTGATTTAAGTTAACAAAATTCGTTCTTAGAAGAACGGTGAGTAACGACTAAAGCACAGTACGATAGTTTCGTTCTGAGAAGAACGGTTTTTAAATAAAACGGTTTTTTTGACGCTATCACAGTGACTGTCAAATACCGTCTTAAAGTGTGCAACGACAAGTACTGGTATGCTATGGAATATGCCTATGGAGGGGGTAAATGTGTGTCGGAGAAAAACCAGTACATACATACATACATACATACATACATACATACATAAGCGTAGCGCTTCGCGCTGACCCGCATCCTCGCATCAGTGGGGGTGAGTTTTTGCGATTTCTTTCCTTTAAAATCAAAATTTTGCAAAATCCTTTCTTAGTGCGCGCTTACACAACATAACAAAGCTATCTTCCAAATTTCAAGTCTCTAGCGTCTGTAGTTTTGGCTGTGCGTTGATCTATAAATGAATCACCCAGGATATGGTTGTCCTTTTATATTATAGATTATTAAGTTCATTTATATTATTTAATTTATGAATCATCACTGTTTATGAACTAAACCCAATTTTAATGTGCAGATAATGTGATGAAAGAGGTGAAAGAAGGAGAGAGTGAGTGTTGGTCAGTGACAGCGAGAGGAGAATTAGGCTACGGTTCTCTTCCACGCCCCGCTGACAGTGTGTAAATTTTTTAACCCGACATTTCCCTTTTAGTATTATACAAACAGTTTCGAGGGAGGTAGAGGGTTCTTTGCTGATGTCGGATCAAGTGGCCAGGCGGCGGGTTTTTGGTTGGTAGGCGGTTGCGGCCTCCTTGGGGCTGGACGAGGACGCCTCAATTGAGTCCAACACTACTTCCGCCATCGTGAGGGAGTGAACATGAGTTTTTCTCGCCACTTCGGATGAATGAAACGTGCAGATAACAAATTTTAAGTAATAAGAAACAATCAATGTTAGTAATGTTGTTTAGGTCAACAGCCGAAAGGCTGGTTTGAACCTCTAGAGGTTTTACTGAGTAAAAAAAAGAGAAG
Organism: Catonia carolina; assembly: GCA_035578175.1. Classification (NCBI taxonomy): domain Eukaryota; kingdom Metazoa; phylum Arthropoda; class Insecta; order Hemiptera; family Achilidae; genus Catonia; species Catonia carolina. The sequence goes on from JAQMRL010000004.1 coordinate 45,474,787, forward strand.
TGAGGTGGTTTACTTTTGCCTTCCTCACTGAGTTGAAAAATTATGATTATCAGCATGCCAGGCCCTCCGAAAAGCACCCACTTTTTACCCTGCAAATGAAACCTTCACTTCATTCACCCCAGGGTCTGGCTGTATAGTAAAATTCATTACTCTCAGAGAAGATAACTCTGACTATTGTCTTTTACACCTCTACCTACTCTGTTCTTAAATAGTTCAGTCATATATTGGGTGACTATGTAGTAAGAAACAGAACTATTTTTTGTAACTCCGAAACAAATTGATCGGGTGCAATTAATTTAACACTCTACCTGCCCGTTATGGGCATAATGTCAGTAATATAACGTTTTTAATCGAACAACTAATAAGAGGAACGATTTTACCAGTGCGAGGTCAACAATCGGATGTAGTTGAATTATTTTATGAATCAAATTGTTTTCTGTAGAAACCTAATTTAGAGTGGTATTTTATAATCTATTTTTGTGAGATTTCTTATTAATTCAATCAGTCTTACTGTTTTGTTACAATTGAAATTTAAAAACAAATAGTGAAAGATATTACGAGTATAAACTTTTGTTTGACTTTATTTAAGAAAAATAAACTACAACTGTGTAACAATTTAACACAATCAGCAGTTATAATGTCAATAGTTTTATATAATTGTCTTGATGTCTCTGGTTTGAGGTAGTCGCCCAGCGGCAACCCCTCAAGACGATTCACAAAATGTCTCTACTCTATTGCCTTTTCAGTCTTCTAGGTGGATTGGTGGTAGGTGAGGAGCGGACAATGACTGAATTTGTGGATTTGTGTGATAGTGTAGCTATGAAAATGTTTGTATAGTTTCTTTAAAAATTAAAAATAAAAACTTTAAAAATTACTTTTAAAGATGTTTAGTTTACAAAAAAATATAAGATTTTGAGGTAAAAACTAAAACCATAACTATAAAATGTTACTGATGTAATTAAAAACCATTAATTTCAGTTCACATAATTGGTATTATACTCTGTTATAATAAGAATCAGTGTACATCTAGGTTGGTACATAATGCGTTTCATCCGAACGACAAACCTGTTCATTAATATGAGCAAAATAAAGAGACCATATATTGATTAAATAAACCTGGACCAACCAAAAACCGTTCGTATTCGACGAAACCCCTACATTCATATATGGTGTGCCTATTGATTAGAGAGATCTTTTGAGATAGAATTAAGAGACGGCGGGTGGATATTTCCTTCTTTAATGAGATATGAGGGCAGAAGCTACATCTACCCGGACTAACCCTTCCTTTCCTTCCTAACTCCTAACAGTCGTTGAGCTTAGGGGATGATCATCCCTTACTTAACCTAACCTAGGCTGCTGCGGCTGTGGCATTACCACAGGGTCGGGAGATTCTCTGATTGCATTTCCTTGTTTGCCTCCTTTTGCATCGTCCTCATTGCAAAGAGTAATGAAAGACAGTAATGTGCTAGATAAAAAAAGATTAAAAGTGCAAGAGAGTTCAAAAATTATATTACTTCTTTACTTTTTATACATTATTTCATTTCAAAATCGAATTTCCATATTCACTTAGAGAAAGGGTTTTACTATATATATATATATATATATAAAATAAACAAACACGAAAGAAAAACTTAGATAAAAAAAAATCTGGTGTGAAACACTCACACGACTTTCTCTTTCCAATGCAAATAATGACCACGATAACCTAACATTAGTAATAAAACATAAAAAATAAACAAAAAAAAACTTAACTTTGTTTCATAAGTGAATGATGCAAAATCAAAATAAACATTAGTTTGGCTTAACAAAACGGAGGCCGGCCGCATTGGCGCAGTTGGTAACGTGCTCGCCTCTCATCGTGCGGTCTTGGGTTCGAATACCATTCAGGCATGGCATTTTTTCATGCGTTACAAAATATCATTTCATCCTTCGCCGTCTGCATTAGCAGTAATTGCAGAACAGTCGGACGTTAAACCAAAAAAAAAAATATATTAACAAAACGGAAAATCACTCTTTCACGCTAAACTAGGCTCTGTAGAGAAAAATCCTCAAAATAGAAGTTGTAGATCTTTTAATTTCCTACAAATTTGATTATTACACATTTGTCGTAAAATACATAATAAGGCTAAATATTAAAAAAAACATTTTTTACAGATTTTCATGAAAAAAGAAAGAAAATTATTAATTACCGCTACATTAAGTGTTATACAAAAGAATTTTTGAACCAAATGTTGAAGTTTTGAAATTTTCTACAACTTTGATTAGAATCACTTTTGCGCTAAAATGCATATTAAGGCCGCAATCTTGAAGAAACCATTTTATCTACGAGAGCACAGACTCCCCAAGAATTTCAGCAGACACAACGCCTCCCTATTTTGTAGAGCACAAAAATTATATTAAATAAGGCGATTTTTAAAAAAATCGTAGATGCCGTTTTTGAGAAAAATGCAAAAAAGTGAAAAATGACACGAATAAACTACTACTTCCGGTTGACCGATTTTGATAAAAATGTTCGTGACGGGTCCAATCGTAGTACCAAACTTAATTTTCAACTTCATACGATGTTCCGTTCTTGAGATATTTTGTTCGCACACACCAATCGCTAAAAACATGTTCTTGGGTTCAGGGGGTCTGAAAACGTGTAGATCCGGTGAAAACTCGATTTCGAAAAATCGTCATGAAAACAATACTTTCCTTCCTATAAATTCATATAGGCAAGAGAAAGTAAAAATTACTAAATTCAAACCGTGAATAGACACAGAGACCATCATCTTTGTAGTCTAGTACTCAACTTCTGCGCTTTGGAGACGGCCAATTTCATTTAAAATGATAGCATAAACAAAACTAATTAACTAAAGCACATATCCTACATTTGATAACTTTTACATTATTAATAAATGCAAGCATTATTCATATTTTAGAAAACTGTAATAGATAACCATCTGGTAACAATTATTTTAATGAATTAATTAACTAATTAGTAATACTTTAAAATGACAAACTACTTTTACAGTTTTATTTTAATGCAGTAGCTACAAGACAACAGTATTAAGAACAACTGCATTGTATAAAACACTACAGTGTATCATATTTTTATATCCTGCAGGTTAACAAATTTAATTCCTTCCACAATAAATTAATTTAGTAAAGTGGCTACAGTATAAGTATTACAACAACCTGAGTGAAATAAAACATGAAACACTATTATTAATAACCGTGTACACTTCTACAATAAAGTGAAAGAAACTATAATAAAATTATGTACAAGTATTTTCATTTTTATTAAAAGTATTACTTACTAAAAAGTATAATTAATATTTGGATAAGAGGCGGGATACCAGGTTGCGGATGCCATGTTTTTATGTTAACTCCAGAGGGCATAGGCTCTTAGACTATAAGGTGAAGACTCGGATATCTCCGCTGGCGAGATGCGTTCGAATTATGAATGTTGTTGATGGTTGTGGGGTTGACATATTTAAAAAGAATATATCAACGTTTAAGAGGAATATTGTGGTATGTTTGATAGGTTGATCCAGTTAGGATAGTCGGATGACAAACTGCTGGATGAACTGAGTAGCCTGTCTGCGTTATTAGTCATATAGGACTTCTGTTTTGATACTTGTTATTTCTCTTGTCAGTTAGTTTGGTGGTTTTTCTCGATGTTGGTGTTTATATTCTTTCTCCCTCAAGTTTCTCTAAGTAAGCTTTCCACGCTGTAAGTGTGGTATCATTGCGAATCCCTGTACAAGTTTACTTGCCTCTGTGTTATTTGGGTCAACATTTGAACCTTTACTTAGTAAAAACGAGGAGTGAGGTGGTTTACTATTGCCTTCCTCACTGAGTTGAAAAAGTAAGCTCATCAGCACGCCAAGCCCTCCAAAAAGCATTCACTTAGATTTTAGTAACTATAGATTTTTCGCACTTCATTTAAACTAAATTCTACTTACAAAATAATAATACGACGTATACAGTATACGCTGGATCTTTTCGCAAACGCAACTGTTAACTTACGCAATTATTACACAATTTACTCGTTGATAACAGATCAAGACAGTAATGTGTTAGATAAAAAAGATTAAAAGTGCAAGAGCGTTCAAAAATTATAATACTTCTTTACTTTTTATACACCATTTTATTTCAAAATCAAATTTCCATTTTCACTAAGAGAAAAGGGTTTTACTATATAATAGAAAATAAACAACTACACCATCTGTGCTAATACACTGAAGCTATAAAAATTACGAGAACAACAAAGATTTTCGATATAATAATAAAAATACCTGCCCATAACAGACAGGTGGAGTGTCAAATTATTTACACTCAATCTGTTCGTTGCAGGGCTAAAACAAATAGTTCTGTTTCTTATCACATGGTCAGCTAATTAAATGATTGAATCATTTAAGATCAAAAGAAGTAGAGGTGTGAACAATAATCAGAGTTATCTCCTTTGAAAGTAATGAATTTCATTATACAGCCAGACCCTGTGGTGAATGAAGTGAAGGTGTCATTTTCAGAGTGAAAAACATGTGCTTTTCAGAGGGCCCGACATGCTGATAAGCGTACTTTTCCATTCAGTGAGGAAGGTAATGGTAACCACATCACTCCTCGTTTTACTTAGTAAAACCGCTACAGGTTCAAACCTGCCTTTCGGCTGATGACCTAAACAACAACGATAAAAATACACAGTTTTTCCTGTCAGTTTTAGATGTCTCTAAAAGTATTACTATTGAATAACGGACACATTAAAACACCTTAACACAAGAGCTAATTATGTAAATAGATACCTCGTCCCTTACAGGTAGCCGTCACACAAAATAGGCCTGTAATATACCTAAACATTTATACACTATATTTCTAACCATTTCAATCGGGAATAACCCGATTTACCACTATTATTATTAACATTAATATTTTAAAAAACTTGATCCTGATAGAGAATTTTGAAACCAATACTTTCTTTTTAGATAATATTGTCACAAAATTATATAATCCGTGAGACAAACTGAGATATTCTCAGTTTCTATTCTATTTTATTCTATTAATGTAAAATGGTATAGGTAATAAAAATACACCTGTAATACGAAAGTTACTATAATATATACTTTTAATGTGAGAAACTTTATTCCTTTTTTAATTGGGATAGCCAAAATTTTTACCTTATTTGATAATTGTTGGAAGAATGTAGTCTTCCAAATAATTTGAAGAATAGTTCTAACACAGAATTCTATATCAATAATGCATGTAACTTTTATTTTATTGTATGGTTCAGAACAAAAAAATACAAAGGATTAGATATTTTAAGACATAAATTTAAAGAAGCTTAAGGAATAAATGAAAATTTAATATGTCAGTGCATTATAGGAAGATATATATAAATAACACGTGTATTGTACGCGTTGAATGTACAGGATTATAAGTAATTAGGTCAGTACCTTTCTATATAATACATATTAAGACCTCTTTGATCTGATGTACAAGAGTGAAGGCGAAGTTTCTGAGCTAAGCCAAATGGTGCAATAGAAGAGGATAAGTTTAAAGGGGAGGAGGTTTGGAGTCGGTCGAATCATCAGAAAAGTAAGAGAGCAAGGCCGGTAAAGGGTTTAGAGCGTGGGAGGGAACGAGTATAGATGGGAGAAAGGAAGGAACCATCAGAGCCATCGCATCCAACCATGTAGCAAATCTAGAATGCTTACTTGGCTTTTACCTTCCTATCGAATCTTGAATCAAATCAAGTTGACGGGCTGAGACCTCAGTGAACATAGAACCTTTCTCTGTATTCGTTGATAGGTCGTGGGTACGTTACTAACAGGACAAGAGCCGCCGTAAGTCAGGGTAGAGAAGAGAAGGGTCTCGATCTCAGAAGGTCCATTAGTGACCATGCTAATTCTGTTAACATCTCTCTACTTCTCCTCTTTAGCGTCATGCCATCTCTCTTTTAACCGGTAGACTACTCAAACCAAACTAAACCTAAACCTTCTTCTCTTTTCTGTTCGGTTCACGATCTCATCATTTTAACTAAATCTGCACTGAGCAGTAATCCAACTCACTAACACTTTTCATATACCTCTCTTTCATCTTTACTATTTGTACTTTATCAGAGGATCTTTCACTGCTTCAAAACAAACAGTCCACAAAATAAAATTGTATTATCTATTCTTATTGCTATTTTTGTTAACAATAATACAAATTATATTTTATTAAGGCGACCCGGAAGGCCTATCTCCGTAATTTTAATGTAAGGAACATTTTCTCAAAAACTATTTCGTGTATACTGTCAAATTTATATTAAGTATATTGAAGGCGACAATAAGTGATTATATATAAAATTATAATAAATTTTTAACAACGTCAGTCTTGTTATTTAATGGCCACACCTCGTATTGTTAGGAAAGTAAGAAAATGTTTTCTGAAATTACCCCTTTTGAAAACCATAATTTTTGCCTATTAAGTGGAAAATTAAAATTAAAACTATTATTTTACTGTAATATTAACTCAGTACATTGTAATTATGGTATAAAAGGCTGTACAAAATGTCATTCAAATCCGTTCACAGTTGGCTGAGAAAATGTTCCTTTTGTATCGAAAATTGTTATTTACGTGAACAAGAAAAACTGAAAGAGAACACATCATAAATACTGCAAAATAATTACCTCTAATACATTCCAGGATCATAATCTGGAAATTCCTGAACTGTTACTTCACAGCTGGTCTAATGCCAACTTAAAGTTTTAAAACAAAAACAAAATTATGAATTTTTCATTTTCAATTCAAAAAATAGATATGTTTATGCAAACTGGTAACGTTAAGAAAATAACGTAAGGGTCAGACGGTCAGATGAAGCAAGCTGTCTGGATTGTGAGGCGGAGGATGACAGCGCAGTACATGTGATTTTCAACTGCAGAAGATGGTTACCAGAGAGGGAGGTTCTGGGGACCAAGCTTGGGTCGGTGATTTCTCCAGAAAATCTCTGTGATTTTATGATTGCAGAAGAAGAAAGCTGGAAAGCCATTGAGGAGTTCATTCAGAAGGTGATGAACAACAGAGAAGCCCAGCTGCGTTAGTCCTAAAAGAAATCACTCAAAAAGGGGTAAAAAGGGTGATAAGACGAGAAATCGCTAAGGTAACGTTATGCAGCTAATAAAGAAGTTCCGGCTTGTTGTGAATTTATGCCTAACGGTGATTCCGCGGCAAATCGGGATGGGATAGAAAGAAACTGAGAGGTTTTGGCGGATAGTTGCCCTCGGCAGAGCTACGCATACCCCAGACATGCAGACTTTATTACCTACCTGGGTACCGGTAAATTCGGTTTCCTCTCGTTAAAAACAAAGAACAAAAAAGCAAATAGTATCTCTTTTTCTAAATACAAGTTATAGAATCTACCTTCTGCGTCTCATCGTTAGGAAAATATAAATTTTAGGAAACTCAATAGCAAATTGTTCATTAAAATATCAAATTATTTATATACAGTTAATTTTTCCATTACCTATTTATTTCTATAACAGACCAGTTTAAAATAAAGTAAACCAAACTAAAAGAAAATTATTCCAGGGTGGTAACTCGGTTATTTTCAAGAAAGATAAACAATGGATGTTGTGGAAAATTAAACTTTTCTAAGAAAAGATGAAAATTGTCCTGATGAAACCATGTTTCAATCTTTCCCTCTCAGTCTTGTTCGTTCACCAAGTTTCAACGTTACCACGTTTCTATTACATCCACCTACAACCCTCTAAAAACACTACCCTCGCTAACACATACCAGAAATCTACGAACCTAGCAACTCTTATGAATTTACTCTAATCCAGTATCTCTTATATATTCTAGACTACATAGCTAAGTGGTAGAGAATCCAAAAGACTGCAGGTTACACTTCCTCGTTTGTATGTGTGTATATACATATATACTTCCCTATAAGATGTTGGTACGGTAGTGGATTTTGTTAAAGCAGAAAGTTTGTAGGGTGTGAAAAGCATACATAATTGTAGACTCTGAAAAGTTAAGATCTTAATTTGGATTATGTTCTAAAAGACTGAAACTGAACTGCACGCTTTCCTAATTCGTTTTGTTCTTTATATTACAATACAGTCTACCTGACTGAGCAAACTATAATCTTATCTTCATCCTATAATGTTACCTGCCTTATCTATACGTTTACTTCGCCGTATATTCTCTACATTATGTTAAGTATCTGTGAACAGCATTTTAATGAATATAAGCCATAGAATTATATAATTTAATAATATATATTCAGTACAATTTTATACAAAGGTATGTCACAACCTAGGCCTATATCAAAGAAATTTGCTGTTTTAAAAACTAGAAATACTGAAAAATTTCCTTGACTGTAGATAAGACAGAATCATATTTTTATCTACACTAATATAAACCCTTTCAGTACAGATGTCCGTAAAACAGGACGTCAATATATATTACGTAATGATAAAATCCGGTTTACCGGACTTCTGTATGTTATGCATAAAGTTCCAACGTCTGGATAACCAAACATTTACAAAAACATTTTTTTAACAAAAATTAATCGAATCATGTACTTTGAAACCGCCCTCGCGATAGCCTGCAAAGCGAAAGGTCTCAAGTTTGATTCCCGGCTAGGGTCTGGAAATTTTAACACATTAAAACCACCGTTAAGGTACCAAACCCAAGCTGCCGATGCGATTTTAAATAAATTAAAAAAACAATTTTGAATTTTATTGTCAGAACGATTTGTTTTATTTTTTTGAACATAGTAACAATTAATTTTTAACAGGAAATTTTATTTTTCTGTAAAGTTAAAATTTTGATTGGTAATCGCAAGCTTGCCCCTGTAAGTTTTCTTAAGTAATTCTCAATAAAAAATCTAGTGTTGATCCACTCACACGACTTTCTCTTGCCAATGCAAATAATTAACAATCTAAACTAACGTTAGTAATAAAACATTAAACGCATGTAGAAGCCGCAATCTTAAAAAACATTTTTTACGAGAAAACAGCCTCACCAAGAATTTCAGCAGATATGGCGCCTACCCTATCTTGTAGAGCATAAAAAATGTAGTAAAATAAAGCGATTTTTAAAAAAATCGTAGGACCCGTTTTGAGAAAATCGCAAAAAAATGAAAAAATACACGAATAAACCACCACTTCCAGTTGAACGATTCTGATGAAAATGTTTGGATCGGGATCGGTAGTAGTATCAAACTTTAAGCTTCAAGTTTCAAGTTCGTAAGATGTTCCGTCCTTGATATATTCTGTTCACACTCACGCGCACGCACAGACATACAGACCAATCGCTAAAAATATGTTTTTTGGGTTCAGGGGGGTTGAAAACGTGTAAAACTCGATTTTGAAAAATCGACATGAAATCAATACTTTCCTTCCTATATATTCAAATAGGCAAGAGAAAGTAAAAATTAAAGATTAAAATATTAGTACAGTCGTGATTTTGACAATATGTAAGATCTTGTTAGGAGTTAAACGATTTAACTTTAATTTGAAATAAAGTGCAGTGAACGAGAAGTTGCTATTACAATAAACCAGTTCACGATAGTAAGGTGTTGAGAAAAAACAAAAGTAAATTGCATGCTTCTTGAATTGTATTTTTTATTTGGCTAAGAACTAATCGTGCCATAACATCTAGTTTGAATGTTACAATCCCTTTTCTTCTTTTCTTGTTGTTTAGGTCAACTGCCTGGTTTGGACCTCTAGCGATTTTACTAAGTAAAACGAAAAACAAGGTGGTTTGCCATTGCCTTACTCACTGAGTATAAAAGTATGCTTATCAGTATACTAGGCCCTCTGAAAAGCATCTACTTTCCACCCTGCAAATGACACTTTCACTTCATTCATCACAGTGTTTGGCTGTATAATGAAATTCATTACAGTCAGAAGAGATAACTTTGATTAGTGTCTTTTACATCTCTATCTCTTCTATTCTTAAATAGTTCAGTCATATAATTGGCTGACTATGTGATAAGAAACAGAACTATTTTGTACCCCTGGAACTAGCAGATCGAGAGTAAATAATTTAACACTCCAGCGGCTTCTAATGGACAATTTTTTCTCTTATGTCAGTTAATTTAATGGCTGGAACATTTTAAAAAATAAGTAAAGATATTTTTATGTATGTAACCAGTCATTGAAGTGGTTGAAAGTACGTAGCTACTGTTAATTTTGTTAAACAATATTTGTGGGGCCTGTAACTTCGTATGGTAACCAGATAACCATATGTAAACAAACTTTATTAGGGTCACTCTTCAAACTCCTCCAAGCCAAGAAATACGGTAAAAGCAGTGACGAAATGAGTGAATTAACATATTACAAACAAAACGAATTCACAAAATTATATTATTCACTGTATTGCATAACAGAAAATAATTGTGTTTATTATAATACATATATTTTCACTGCGTATATAAATAAATAAATGCCATTTTCGATGTAATGCAACAAAAAGCAAATTGTTATTAAAGTTTCTCGTTAGATAACACAGGTGGGGGTGAAGTTGAGACCGATGGGGAGGTTATTAGAAAGGGTTTACAAGTTATGAGATGAGGGGGTAGTTAGGACACGCTAGGTCTAGGTTGTTGTGTGTTGTTCAGTTGTTTAAGGAGGAGGAGTGGGTGGTAGGTAAAGAGGTGAAAGAGGTGGAGAAGAGAAGGTTGAAGTAGGCGCCGATGATGGATGTGCGCGGTAGTTATTTAGGGTTGGACACGTATTTAGGGATTGTTTGAGCGCCATTAATCACGAGCACGTTTCGGTCTGGTCGTCGTCCTCGCGTCGGGGTCCGGGTGGCGGTTACACACGGGGTCAATTAGACGTGCTCTATCTGTACAGCTCGTCTTTTGGTAGTAAGGGGTGTTAAAGGGGGTGGAAGTATACATGTAAGGTGGGTAAAGACAGAAAGGACGTCATCCCTAAACACATTTTTGTTTTTCTCTCTCCCTTATACCGCTCTCTCGTTCTCTTGACCAGAACGGCTCATTATCCTCATTGAGCTGATGGTGATGAACAGTTTAGGAATTTGACGGGTTAATCATGTGTTAACTTAGGTTACATAATACACAATATCCCCGAGCTAAAGACCCGACCAGCAAGTGACCGGTCCAGATAACGCCTTATATTATACATGTAGGCAACCCTTAAACAACAGATCCCTTTAACTAACGCAAAACCTTAATCTTCTTCATCCCTTGATTCTCAGTAATGGTGAAAAGACCAAGTGATACGATCTCCCATCTTATCTGTGTTAATTAAACATTATACAAGAAATAGTGTTTCACATTATTATGCTAATTATCTAATAAGAAAATTTATGACTTTTTTGCAATGAAAAATTATTGCTCAACATATAACATATCTGTTCTTACAGAACGATTAAAAAACTGAAAATCATACAGTCTCAATTATATCACAAAAATTCTACGATCAAGTATTGGGTATTTTTAAAGTCACAATGCAACACAGTCATTTTGACGTCTTCTGGGACTCGCAAGACCCATTTTTTGTGATTTCTTTTAGAAAAACAAACTACCGTAAACAGTGAGTATTATTCTAACACGCTGCAACACAGAATAAGATCCGCTATGAGGCCAAAATCCAATATAGATATAATGATCCTATATAGATCCAATAGCATTGAAATGTTACTACAACCTACTTACAGCCCAGATTTCGCCCTGTCCAATTTTAATTTTTTCGGCTCACTCAGAGAACTTTCAAGATGCACGAAATTCGACGACAACGAAGCTGTTTTGAAAGCTAAAGACGAATGGTGCAAACATCAAGGTAAAGCACTTGTACGTTGAGGGAATAAGAAAGGTCAATCAAACCATACCAACGGTATACAAAAACGGTAAAACAAAATGTGTAAATGTTGTTGGAGACTATCGTGAAGAGAAGTGTAAGTCTCAATGCCTCGATATTTATTGTACGTCTCTCGTAATTGTTATATGTTAAGAAAAAATTGTGATAACCTTGTGAAAAAAATAAATAAAAGTTTACAAAAAATTTACCTCTGATTTTAAAAATACAAAAAAAAAACTGTTGAATAAATTTTATTTGACAACAAATAATTTTTAATTTTGTCAGGTAAAATTTTTAATTAGTGAATTTAAAATCAACATGAATACATTATAAATAATAACAGAGTTTTCCTAAAACCTCTATAAAAATTCACAATTCTTTGACAATTTTATAATACAACAATAAATAAAAATCATATTAAGATTATAATTTACTTAATTGAAATTACTTTTACGCAATATAAAAGGTAAAAAGAAATCTTAAGTGCTTTGAGAATTAAACAAAAAAGAAAAAGACAATATTGTTAACGTAGTTTGAATGACGGAATAGAATAAGTTTTCCTCTCCTTCTAAATAGAAAATTGTTTTTATTTACAATGTAGTAAAAAAACTCAAACAACAGACAAACAAACATGATAGAGAAAACCGTTTGTTTTAATTGAAAAACCAAGGAGTCTAAGAACTCGATTATGGTACTAGAATCCACATAATCCGATTTGCATACTGAGTAAAACTGTAGAACACGGGTACATACTGTAGTGTAGTAAAAATATCGATGGGGTTTATTTTATTGGCCATCCACTTCCCTTGGTTCTCATTCATTTCTCTCTTGCACAAACTCAGACCCTCTTTTTTCAGGCTGCAGAAATACAATTTGCATAACGAATTGGTTGGTTTGAGGGTAGAATGCAATTTTTCTTTTTTCATTTCCTATTCCTTATTTTCCAAGTTTTTCTGTTTATTTTTTATTATTATACAACGTCCATATGCTGCATAAATTTATTTTCTTCATGCGTTCCTAATACTGAAATTAATATATTAGAATATAAAATTATGTAAGGGGATATAAAAATGAAATACTTCATGAACTTTTTTAATTATACCTCAATATCGGTATTATTTCATTATGAACTCTTGCATTTGAATTGTCTTTTTAGTAAGATATTGATACTAGTCAACAGTTTTCTTGGAATAGATAAAATAGATTATAAAAATATGACAAGGGACATACATGTTTACATACTTAACTCAAAAATACGAAACGTTTCTAATACTCAAATTAATATATGAGAACATAAAATTATGTAAAGAGATATCAAATTGAAATACTTTATGAATTTATTTATTATATCCCAATACAGGTAAAATTTCAATATAAACTTTTGAATTCGAATTAGTATTCGTTTTAGTACGATACCTATCGTAACTAGTCAACAGTTTTCTTAGAATAGATAAAACAGATTATATGAAAAAAGAACATACGTACATGTTTACATACCTAACAGAGATATTTTATGTGACAGAGTCTGCATTTGATTCAAATCTGACATAAATCGTCTAGTTTACCTGTTTCACGAAGTTACTAAAGCACGGCAATACTTAGTAAGTAGTACGTTGTTGTGTAACGGTACGTTTGACCTTATAAAAGAAGTTAAGGGTAAAGCCTTCATAGGACAATACCTATTTTCTGGATTAACCTACAAATTCTAAAAAATTCCAAAATATTTACTGATAGGTACCTAATGTTGAAAATAATATAATGTGACGTACGCTGACTGGATAAACTATGTTTTGACTAGGCGGCGCTTGTATGTGAGTGGCCTACACGTTTTGACAGTGTAATTATTTATTGCTTTCCTAACGCCGCTACTCGACACCTCACTAGTTATTTTTTTTAGTACAAAATAGAATGTTGTGTTGTTTATTTATTTCTCAAGAACGTTCTATATTCGTTACTTTGAGAAAATTCTATTATTGATTTATAAAAAAACGGCTACCGTTCAGAGTAAGTTAGTGTTGTTTGAACTGTTGTGTTAGCCTCTCATCATGCAGTCTTGGGTTCAAATAAGTTCAGTAGTTAAATTTTAGTAATTAATTCGTAAATAGATATTTGTTATACAAGGTGACCACGAGGAATAGAGTGTTTTTAAAAAACCATAATACTTGGTTAATGTTGAAGTGAAAAATTATTTATTGACATTAAAATGAAGTAAAATGTATGCCAATGGTGTTACATTTGAAAAATAATATCTGAGGTATGTTTACTTTGTTCGTCGATGCACCTTCTACCTTTGAAATTCTCCCACACTCTTACCAATGTTTGTTGATTAATCAGTTGGATCTCACGTCGAGTCGCATCTTTAAGTTCCATTAATGTGTGAGATTTGTTCCCATAAACACGAGGTTTTAAGTAACCCCAGAATAAGAAATCGCACCCACTGAAGTCTGGAGAACGCCAAAGCACACCTCCATACCGGGAAATCGACGTGGACTCCGTAACAGCGCTGATCTTACCTTTTTCACATTTTCTGGCGTACTTACTGTCCGAGCAGACCCAGAAGGTTTTCTTTTTATCAACAATCCTGCACTTCTTACGTTGTTGACCCTTCTCAAAATCATTTTAAGAGGCCCGCACCAGAAAAAGAAGAGCAGCGCTGTTACGGAGTCCATGTCGATTTCCCGGTATGGAGATATGCGTTGGTCTCCACATTCTGATTTCACATTGTGATTTCTTATTCTGGGGTTAGTTACAGTCGAGTTTATGTGAACATATTTCACACATTAATGAAACTTAAAGATGCGTTTCGACGTGAAATCCAGCTGATTGATCAGCAAACATTGAAAGAGTGTTGAAAAACTTCAAAGGTAAAGTGCAAGAGTGCATCGATGAACAAGGTAAACATCCCTCAGATATTATTTTTCAAATGTAACTTCAATGGTATACATTTCACTACATTTTAATGTCAATAAATAATTTTTCACTTGAACATTACAAGAGTATTGTTTTTTAACGCCCTTTTCCTCGTGGTCACCTAGTAAATTAAAAAGGAAATTTCGTTAGTTATAACTAACCAGATCCTAAATGAAACCGAAATAAATATCACAATATAATGTGAAAACCTGTTAGAATAAAAGCTTTACATTGGGAAGTTTATGTCAGCATAACATAACTATTACCAAAATTTCAGAAGAATAAGAAAATTGTCTTTGGGTTAGGCGTTTTATTTGTTAAGTTAGTCAATTTATGTCCAGGCTTGCACGTTTCAACGATCGTATTTAGTGAAGCACAGGGTCATGTATCTTGTTAGAGCAGTTTCCCGTGCGCTACAATTTGGTAAATAGTTCTCGTATTAGTTTTAATTGAAAGATTTGTTCAGAGAGCCTACGGACCGAAGTTTTCCTATAAGGAAAAATATATGACTAAAAGATAGGCAGACATCAAGCAATGCATTTTAAGAGATCGCTTAGCAGGAAGTTGTTTGGGTAGTGATCGATGCTGATAGAGGTTGGGAGGAAATAAAGAGATATTGGCATCGTAAATCAGGTCCGGCGCTAGACGTCCCGACGCGCGACGCCTCTATCTATCTCTATTCTTTCTATCAAAGACACATCGAAGAAGTTAACGGAAAAATATATAGAACAAAACAAGAAAGTATATATGTCCTGTTTTCTTGACAGGAATTACAAGACATAGAATATTTGAATAGATAATAATATCTGATTCGGTAACACATATCGATATTTTTTATATCGAGAGTAATAAAAGAGCCATGCAAACATGATGGTAATGGTGATGATATTTTTAGTATCGATATATGCAAAGTAATGATGTGTTTTATGCGGTATCTACTAGAAAAAATATTCTTGAATCGATATCTCATTGGGTATTCGTATAATCCTGAGGCATTACGAGTACGGGTTGTCTTATTTCGTTTTATAAAATAAGAATTAAATAAATTCATTTTAATAGATTACAATTTTATTTTAATGTTTCTTCAACTAATCATAATTAAAAATCAAGTATACAGAAATTTAAATACAAATCTAACCGAATTAATCACCTTTGTTAAAAGAATTATTGTTTGAACTTCCAGATACGATAACTAGCAAACAATTGCTAGACTCTATAAAAGTTACGTTAAAATTGATTTGCAAACATAATTCAGTCCAAAAATTATTAAAAAACCAACACGAAAATCAAAGACTATTATTTTTTTTTACTTTTTCTTGCCTAAATAAATATAGGAAGGAAAGTACTTATTGTTTTCATGTCGATTTTTCGAAGTCGAGTTTTCACCGGATATACACGTTTTCACATCTCCTGAACCCAAAAAACATGTTTTTAGTGAGTGTTCTCTCTCTGTGCGCGCGCGTGTGCGCGCGTGTGTGTGTGCGTTCGTGCGTACGTGTGTGTGTGTGCGTGTGTGCGTGCGCGCGCGCGCGTGTGTGTGTGTGTGTGAACAAAATATTTAAAGAACGGAAATCGTACTAAGTTGAAACTTAATTAGATACTACTACTGGACCCGACACGAACATTTTCATCAAAATTGGTCAACCAAAAGTAGTAGTTTATCGTGTAATTTTTCATTTTTTGCGATTTTCTCAACCGGCTCTTACGATTGTATTTAAAATCATCTCATTTACTACAATTTTCATGCTTTAAAAGATCAGGTAGGTGCCATGTCTGCTGAAATTCTTGGGCAGGCTGTGCTCTCGTAGAAAAAAAATTGATTTTTTAAGATTACTGCCTTATTATGCTTTTCAGCGCGAAAGTGTATATAACAGAAGTTGTAAAAAATTTAAAAATCTATAACTGTTATTTCTAACAGTGTTTTGAATAACGCCTAGTTTAGCGGGAAGTGATCTATTTTTTTATGAAAATTTCTAAAAAAATTAGTTTTTAAGATACCGGCCTTACTATGGATTTACGATAAAAGTGTATATAATAAAATTTATAGGAATTAAAAATCTACAACTTTTTTTAAATTTATTTATTTAACGTCGCATCAACTGCAACGGTCATTAGCGACGACGTTGGGGTGTAACTTTATGCAATGTAGGATGAAATGATTTTTTGTAACGTATGAAAATATGCAGTGACTGAGTGGGATTCGAACCCAAGCTTTTATTTTAACCATTTTTCTCTACAGAACCTAGTTTAGCATGATTTTAGTTTAGAGTAATTTTCCATATTATTAAGCCGAACTAAGATCAGTTTTCGTTTTGCATCATTAACTCATGATTAAAATAAGGTTTTTTTTTATTTATTTCTAATATTTTATTACTAATGTTAGGTTATATTATTCATTATTTCTATTTGCAAAAAAAATTCGTTTCAGACCAGATTTTTTTTAGTTTATTTAGAGTCGCATCAATATCTTGGTTGTTAGTGACTAAGGTGGGTTTTAACTTTTGAAAATTTCCAGACCCTAGCCGGGAATCGAACGTGGAAACTCCACGATTTAGAATAGCGCGCTTCCACAACGCTATAGAGGCGACTTAAAAATATTAATTTTACAATTTATACATGATGAGATTTAGATCTGCATCTATCGTTCGGAAGACAGAAAATATTTATACCCCTTAAATAAGGTAATCACCCCTATATTACTCAACCAATTAGAAACAATATGGTACCAAATTTCAGATAGACAGGTGATTTGGAGTTACTGAAATTTTAAATACTGAATTAGTGATGAATGATTGCGCGAGTCAGTAAGAAATTTCCTATTCATTAATTTAAATTACGTACAAAAATTAAACAAAAAAAATATAAAGAAATATTATCACGCAACTGGTTTCCTGTTTATTTTTTTTGTTTTTAATTTTGATTACGGTGCTGTACAATGAGCTGCACTATTTCCATGTCGTAAAGGTCATCAGCCGAAAGGCTGGTTTAAAACTCTAGAGGCTTTACTAAGTAAAACGAGGAGTGAGGTGGTTTAAAAATTGCCTTACTGAAAAGTATGGTTATCGGCATGCCAGGCCCTCTGAAAAGCAGTGACTTTCCACTCCGCAAATAACACCTTTATTTTATTTACCACAAGGTCTGGCTGTATAATGAAATTCAATACTCTGAGGAGATGACTTTGACTATATTTGATTTCACGATCAGAATGCAGTACGGAAAGTTCATAAGCAATGTATTTCAGATGGGAGTTTGAACGCTACTACACTAAGTAAAAATATTGACTCCGCGCCACAACACATTCATATTTTACAAACTCCTAATTGAATAACCTAATGAGAAAACATACTTAATATTTGTATCGTTTTAAGATTAAGTACCGACAAATTATTATAGTAGGCCTACTGAAATTGTTTATTAATTTTATTGTTTTTAATTATTTTAAGTAAAGAATAGTTATTTTTTAAATCTTGGTTAATCTTTAAATCTTGTTTGAATAACAGTCATTAGTATCAAATGTCTAAAAATAGTATAAACTAAATAGTATAAAATAGTGTAAAACCCTGGCCCGACAGTAAGGGTGAGAAGGGAAATACGAACACCCCTTTCTCTTATAGGTACCTACGGTCTCGAATCTAAATATCAGAGTATAATAATTACATTTACAGTGTAATAAAATACGATTTATTAGGAATCAAAAGAATTTTTTTCAGAATTTTTTGATTAATAATGAGTTTCTTAGAGCGTGGTAAGCGAATCTCCAAATATTTTTGCCCTTGACTTTCGGATGGTGTCGGCGGAGGAGGGTTATTGTATTGGCTGTGCCTGATGTTTTCCGTATGCCTAATACCACAATGGGTTCTCATAAGAGCTGTACTGTATTCTGAACGTGAGATAGAATATAGTGTTTTTTACACCTCTACCTCTTCTGTTCTTAAATGCTTCAGTCATATAATTGGCTGAGACCATGTGATAAGAAACAAAACTATTTATTAGCCCTGGATCGAGTGCAAATAATTTTACACTCCAACAGCCTGTTATGGGTAAACTATTGCCGTTTACAATTATTGAACATTCAACGGGCGGTGTGGAATCTAACTTTCAGGAGAAGAGGTACTCAATGGTACGTTCTCCGTATAGAACTATTGGTGTTGTCCGTTAATCAGATCAAGAGGTCCCTACTTAATTTTCGCTTTAGACGTCAAACAGTGGAGAAGTTTCTTGTGGCTAGATCACGGGCTAGTTGGATGGAATGGTTATCTAGTCGTTCGCGTAATTAGCTGTAGAAAAACATTGTTTCTACCGCTGTGTTTTGAATAACTTTATCAAAAATTTTATTAAAATGCAGGTGTTGGAAAATAAAACTTCTGTCTGCATTCTGATGGTTTTCTTAAAACGTCACTCTAATTGTTACAAATACTTTTATTAAAAATGAATCAAATTTTGGAGACTACAAATTGAAATCTGAAAGTAATAAACCACAAAATTTTTGTAATGCATCATTTTAGCATGAAACGTTATTTACAAGGTAGAATAATAAAATATTCGAGTACGTAATTTTATATAACAATTTAAATTGAAAGATATATGTAGTGTAACAATATCAAAATGACGCCATTGTTCTTATATACTTGTAGAAGAAGCACATAAAACGAAGTAAGAGCAACTAAGGGGTTTTCCTAAAAGTTACTAACCAAAGTAAAGTTTGTTGTGATAAAGTTTTGAAACAAAAAGGGGACGCGTAGTAAACAATAAATTTCACCTTCGATAAAGCCATTAAAACGTACCTGTCTCGAAATAGCAGTCTTCGCATATATATATAACATTACGGTTAAGTGAAAAAGAGGGAGTTGGTTAATGTACAACATAGAAGAGAGAGAGGTGGAAGTAATGGAAGAAACTGGGATAAAGTCAAAAATTTTGAGATCGAAAATTTGACGAATCTGTTGGGGTTTTGTAAGGACGGTATATGAAACTATTGAGGAATATCGAGAGTGACATAACGTAATGGTTTGCGGGGAAAGGTCGGGGGAAAAATATACAGAGATGGAAGGTTGGTGAAGGGGGATATGATATTCCGTAGGAATAAAAACTGCCCCGCATATTTGTTTTGATTCTGGATAAGCGAGCCAAAAGGATACAGAATGATAAATGGCTGAACCCGGACGAATAGTTTATTGAAAATCCGTCCGAAATGTGAGAAGAGGGTAGAGAAGACTTAGAGGGCACACACATGCACACATGCACACACTGGATGTAAGGCAGGAAATCTCACTTGGCGACCCCTATTTCATCCCGAATGACACCTCCTGAATTCTCAATCCACTTCACTTCCTTAACCTCTATCCATATTCGTTCTTTTTCTTCTGCTTCCCGAATTTCCACTATCCTTCACAATTCTTCCTTCCTTCCTCTAGTTTTCCTGTTCACTTTCCTGAATCCATAATTCAACTCCTCCTTTATCCCACTTTATCAGCTATTACTTATCAATAAACATCTTATAAATTTTTTTCGCTATGAAAATAATGTAAAAATTAAAAAGAAATAAACAATATATAAGGTTAGTTTGGACAACTTTTTTTATTCCTAATGTGTGTTTGTTGTAATCTGTTCAATTATGAACAATAAGCAACCCCACGACCCAATGAAATGAGGATGATCTGTATGACGTGAACATGAGGTGTAGTCTTGTACAGACCCAGGCCGACCATTTCTCAGAGAGTACGTTTTTAATAATAATAATAAAATTATGTCCATATGTTTCAAAATAGCAGCCCACAAATACACATTCCTTCCTAAAACTATAATATATTTACAATTCACAGTGTACAAGTTTGCCCATAACAGATAGGTGGAGTGTCAAATTATTTACACTCAATCTGTTAGTTTCAAAGCTTAAATAAATAGTTATGTTTCTCATTACATGGTGAGCCAATTAAATGACTGAATCATTAAAGAACAGAAAATTGCCTCGTCTTTAGATAACCCTTCGAGAGATAACGTTTTTACAGGTCGGTACACAAATTTATATCGAACTCGCAAAATTCCTTGCCGAAGCCTCTGCGCGTAAGAATATCAAAATTTTTCACAAATATTCGTTCTTTACCGCCAACTATCATCCCATCAACTTTATATGAAGACCCGCCTTGGCTGATGAAAAATCCTATTGTAGATCTAAGCCTAACAAAATACAAGAAACATGAAACAAATCCTACCATCTTTTATACTCTCTGTCTTGAATACGTAAATAAATTTGAAAGTTTTGAGAAAATTTACACTGATGGCTCAAAAACGTCTGCTGGCAGCGGGTGTGCCGTGGTAATGTTAAATAAAGAGTCTTTATTTAAATTACAAGATTGTTCCTCAGTATTCTCTTGTGAGGCATATGCAATAAAAAAAGCATTTGAAGCCATAGCTTTATCCGATCGTAAAAAAATTGTGATCTTGTCAGATTCAAGAAGTGTTTTAGATTCCCTTAGGAGTATCGACCAGGATAAACCGATACTTCAAGAGATCATTAACGTCAACCACAAAATAACTAACAACGACAAAACATTAGTTCTTCTGTGAATTCCTTCCCACCTAGGTATCAAAGGGAACGAGACAGCCGATCGAGCAGCCAAACGCGCCACTACATGCTCCAATAGAATAAACAAGTCTTCCCATTGAGATCTGCAGAAAATGTTCAGACACAAATTTGAAATAATTTGGAACGAGTGGTGGAAGACTTTAAGGAGTAACCTACACACAGTACGGACTGACATTCGAGACTTACAACCAGAAATTTTAAAAAACAGACTTGACCAAGTGACTCTTACACGACTACGAATTGGTCACACTAAACTGATACACAGTCACCTCATGACGAAACAAGACTCTGTTTACTGCAGACACTGCAACACGAAATTAACTGTCAAACATATTCTTGTGGAATGTCCTACCTTGAACACTATACGGAAACAATTTCACTTACCGGACAATTACAAAGACTGCGTTAACCACACACAGTACACAAAGACACTGGACTTTATACAATTTTTAAATATTCAAAGACAATTTTAGTGCAAATAAAAGTGCAATCCATACAAAATAATTTATAATTTAAAAGAGTAAGATACATCTGTTAAAGTGTCAATTTTTTTCTAACTGAAAAACATCATTGTAAACCTACAGAGTTATAACCTCATGTTATAAAATTAGTGTTTTTTTTTATGTAATGGGGTCGCTAAAAACATAGAATGTTGATGCGACCATAATAAACCAATTATAAAAAAAAGAAGAAGCAGAGATGTAGATACTTATCAGAGTTATCTCCTCTAAAACTAATGAATTTCATTAGACAGCCAGACCATGTAGTAAATGAAGTGAAAGTGTCATTTACAGAGTGGAAAATATGTGGTTTTTAGAGGGCCCGGCATGCTGATAAGCGTACTTTTCCACTCAGTGAGGAAAGCAATTGTAAACCAACTCACTCCTCGTTATACTCAGTAAAACCTCTGCAGGTTCAAACCTGCCTTTCGGCTGATGACCTAAACAACAACAGTGTACAAGGTGGAGGAAATTGACCTTCCCAACTATCGCTAAAAGACATGTCCTAGAGTATGAGTTCTCTTCTTTTATTAGTAAACTGTACAACTGAGTTACAAAACTAGGTTTGGGCTTCAAGCCATGAAAATTCAAAAAATATAATATCTTTATAAAAATAACCTAAGAATTTAAAAAAAAAGAAAAACTAAATATGTATAGGGCTTTTAGGACATTCAAACAAAAAACCATTAAATAAATAATAAATTTTAACCTAATTATAATATAATAAATTTAAAAAACAAGCAAAAACAATTAACTAATGTACAAATATCTGTGCCCTAGAGGTAAAGGGTGTTAACTCTAATTTTGGCAAAATTAAGTTTGAAAATCAGCAAGAAATGCAATACTTAATGGTTTATAGTATTAACTTTTATCTGTCTTACTTTTATTTTTTAAAAGTTGCAGTCACACATGAACTCCACTTATGTATATGATGCGGAAGATTTTCAAAATCACTACTATTTTTAACTCTAATTGAATGTATACTCGTTATTGACAATAAGTTTATTGATTTTGAATTATTTTGTTGTTATTGTCTTACTGATAGGCCTCAGAATTTTTTTTCAAAAATTGAATAAAGTGCTGTTATTTATCAGAATAGAGTTAGCACAATATGTTTTGTCTAAGTATTGTTTACGTTTGATTAACTCAAGTTCTATCGGTGGTCAGATAGGTGTAGAAGTAAAGTTGTTTAGTCATTTAAATCTCTGTTTCAGAAGCTATATTTGGTACAAATTTAAATACAAATCTAACACCTTAAGAATTTAAAAAAAAAATCTTCATGTTTTTTGTTCTAAAAAATTACAAAAATGGAGTTAACTTTCTTTATTTCTTAGGTAAAGAATGTAAAAATAAGTAAGCCAAAAATTTCATTTTGCTTCTAAAAATTAAAAAAATTGAATTAATTAAACACACAAACAAAAAAACCAATAATTTAAATAATAACCTAAATCTAATTGTAATATAACCACTATAGAAAAGAAACATAAACCTAATGAACTAAATATACATATATAAAAATAAGTGAAACAACAATTTCTTTTTTGAGGTTAATTGAACGTGAACCAACAAAATACACCGGTAACTACTGTCTAGTATTCAAATCCGTATAAACGTAACCTATACTAGGATTTGAACCAGGAACCATAGCGTATAGAAGAGATTTTCTCTTCTATACGCTATGCAGGAACCTTCGTCTAAGAAAATCAGCTGTTAAACAGCTATTTTTGTTTTTGGTTTTACGTCTGACTATTTTGCAATTTCTGCTAATGCAGGCCGTGGAGAATGGTGATATATGAAAATGAGCGATGAAAAAATGCCAGACCTAACCGGAAATCGAACCTGGAACCCCGGCGTAGAAGCCAGTTGTGCTAACCACTGCACCAACCACAGCTGACTCGCAGCGACGACATTACCACTAGACCAACCCGGTAGGTCATACTGCATATTATCATTCCAGGAAAGCTCTGTTATCAATATACAATATGAATAAATTATTTCTATTAAAATAAATACCATACCATTACACTGTGAATTAAGAATTTAATAAACCGAGATATAATAAACGGAGTAACGATAATGATACATATCATTTCGCTATCATAAGTGTAAAATTTACTATCCCTTTTTGTGAAAAGTATATGGTGGTAAAATACGGGAGTTTAAAGAGAAGGTTAGAGTCGTCAAGATCCTGGGATTAGAGTAGATCCCGCATAAAGAGACAGGGACAGACCGACTACTCAGAGGGAATCCTGTCTTTCGTTTGCCTTTAGTAGTCGTCTTTCTTTACCCCCTTTCAACTTATGATAATTCGGTGCTTTGTCTCAAAAATCAAGAATTCAACGCTCTGCCCTCTATCCCCTCTCACGATTTTATACATTTATTCTTATAACACCATCCCCGCACATTTATATCATCCACTTCTTCCATTTAAATTCATGTTTCTTATAATTTATATATAAGAACATGCTTATTTAGCTTTTTATTCTACTTTGTTGTCTAAAGTCTATAATTTTACATTATTTTAAAATTTCATCATAAAATTAAAAGTAATATCACATGAAACTTACTCAACTGTAACTTATACTCAACTAAATTTCTGATCACTTTTGATGTAAGGTATCCATTAAAAACTAGTAACCGAAATTTTATTTTTGAACTATGAACTTATGTTTGTATCAATGCAATTCTAAATTTTTAATACTCCAGTTCTAATATTTAGTGCAATTCTGAAAAATTATTTGAAGTCATATTTCCAGTCAACGGATATAAAATATGTAAACGGCCGGCCCATTCACGTAGTGGTTAGCGCAACTGGCTTCTACACCGGGGTCTCGGGTTCAATTCCCGGTCAGGTCTAACATTTTTTCATTACTCATCTTCATCTATCATCCTTCTCACCGTCTGCATTAGCAGTATGGCCTACATGTAAAACAGGCAGACGTTAAAAAACCTAAATATATTTCCAGTAAACAAGTAATTAATTACCGCTACTTAATAAAAGTAGATTCATATTTTTGAAAAGAGAGAATAAGATATTCAAGTAAGGAATTTAAATCAAGAAGTTACATTACAGTAAACTCGCAATAATGAGACGTATATTACTCCGGTGTTTTATGAGACAGCTCTATCGTTGGATTACCAAAAAAAAGACTGATTAACGGAATTGTAGGTCTACATAAAATACGGGAATTACAATGTAAGAATGATCTACTATGAAACGGAAATTCTTTGGGAAGCTTCCGGTTTTGGGCTACTTCCGATGGAAACCGCAACTTCAAACCTAGGCCTAATCTAGGTTCATTAAATTTTTGTGTAGATTACGAATACGGAAACAGTTTGCTGTTATCTCTTATCATCTGGGTATGACATCTAAGTGCGACGGACGGATGGACAGACAATTTTAAATATTGCCAATAATGTAGAAATAAATATTGCCGACAAATCTATTTAAAGTCAGAAACTTATGAAAACAAATGAAATTGTTTTTTATTTACACTATGACTGATCATACTAACTTAACTTTACAAAAATAAATTATCAATGATTTTCTGTTTCTTAGCAAACGAGCATTTCAACACTTTTCCTGGACCTTTTAGTTTCCAGAATACCTGATTAGTTGCCATAACGAATGATATGTTCTGCCCGTTTTATAAAAACGTTAAACGCACTGAAAGCCATTTAAAAAAAAAATCTATAAAACAGATAAATGGTTCTCGCGCCAGATCAGTTAAATCAGCTGATAGAAACGTTCGTTCAACAATTAAGTAACCCCAGTAGGAGAAGTGATTCCGTATGGTGATTATCTGATAGTCATATAAAAAAATACTGCTGGTACTCGTTGTTCAAATTCACACCAAAAAGGAAAGATAAAAGGAAAGATAACTGTAGTTGTTTGAAAATAACAACAGTTTTCGAATATAAATATGTACAATTAAAAAAAACAAACATTAAAGAAGTATTTTTATTTTAATCCTTAATGTGTACGTTGCAGTCTGTTCAATTTAATAACAATTGGCAACCCCATGACCCAATGAAATGAAGATGATATGTATAACGTGTAAATGTGGTGTAGTCTTGTACAGTTTCAGGCTGACCA
Source organism: Catonia carolina (assembly GCA_035578175.1). Lineage (NCBI taxonomy): Eukaryota > Metazoa > Arthropoda > Insecta > Hemiptera > Achilidae > Catonia > Catonia carolina. The sequence continues at coordinate 45,500,671 of JAQMRL010000004.1, forward strand.
TTCCTGAGAGTTTATGATTAATTGTCTGATATTGAAATCCGTAAGAAATTAACTACCTTTCCTAGGATTTGAACCAGAAACCTTTGTCTCCGAAAATCAGTTGATGAACAGCTGACTCGACGTGATAACTTTACCTATAGACCAAACCGGTGGGTTATCATAGAGGAAAACTAAAAATCTACGACTATGTATTACATATATAGTCCAGTTGTATTCTAAAAAGTAAAATAAAAATAAAATTTAATTTAAAGGTTCAGAGAACCATTATAAATGTTAGCTTCAGAAATTTAGTTCTGGTTTACAATATTTTGAGTCGAGTAAAAATATTTTGGTTGCCTGAGTACTAAACGAAGCACAGGTACTTAAACTTTAAATCAACATAAAATAAACAAAATAAACCTGTTTTCATCTATCTTACTCTGATATATTTATGTTATATATTTTCTTTCCTTTAGGAAAACATTCTCTTTTAAGGTAGAAGTGGTTTTTAGAACATTTGTCCTCTTGTGTTAAACCAGGCAGATAGAAGGACGGTCACCCGCTCAACCATGGTGGAAATCGCCCTTACAAAATAAAGTACAACTACTACTCGTTTAAACGCTCGTTTAACCTAAACCCAACAAAATCCTACATATCTCTTTTTAGACTACACTTTCAGACCTCATGATTCTTCAACCGTATGACTTAAATCTGTTTTACGACTTGTTACCTTATTTTGTTAAACATTACGTTTCAGAATAATAATGAATGGTCAACAAACTGCAATTATATTCTTGTAGATCATCACGTACTATTAATAATTAGTAATTACTTTCTCTTGCCTATATGAATACATAGGAAGGAAAATATTGTTTTCATGTCAATTTTTCGAAATTGAGTATTTACCGGATCTACAAGTTTTTGGACCCCCTGAACCCAAAAAACATGTTTTTAGCGATTGGTGTGTGTGTGTGTGTGTGTGTGTGTATGTGTGTGTGTGTGTGTGTGTGTGTGTGTGTGTGTGTGTGAACAGAATATCTCAAGAACGGAACATTGTACAAACTTGAAACTTCAAACGTAAGTTAGATATCACTACCGGACTCGACACAACCATTTTAATCAAAATCGGTCAACCGGAAGTAGTAGTTTATTCGTGTCATTTTTCACTTTTTTGCTATTTTCTCAAAAACGACTCCTACGATTTTTTAAAAAATCGCCTCATTTACTAAATATTTTATGCTTTACAAGATAGGGTAGGCGCCATGAGTGCTGAAATTCTTGGTAAGGCTGTTTTTACGTAAAAAAATTGTTTTTTTAAGATTGCGGCTTTAATATGCATTTTACCGCAAAAATATAATAAAAGTTCAAGAGAAGAATCCTACAACTTTTTTTTAATCATTTCTTTGTATAACGCTTAGTTTAGCGGTAGTTAGCGATGTTATGTTTTTGTCTCATGAAAACGTGTAAAAAATCGGTTTTTTACGATTTCAGCCTTAGTTTGCATTTTACGACAAAATTGTATTATTAAATTTATAGGAAATTAAAACATCTACAACTTTTATTTTAAGCATTTTTCTCTACAGAGCCTAGTTTAGCGTGAAAGAGTGATTTTCCGTATTTTTAAGCCAAACTGAGGTTGATTTTCATTTTAAGTCTTTCACTCATAATTAGAATTAGGTTATGTTTATTTAGTTTAGTTTTTTGTTTATTTCTAATGTTTTATTACTTAGGTTATATTGTTCATTATTTGCATTGGCAAGAGAAAGTCGTGTGGGTGTTTCACATCAGATTTTTTTTTGTCATAAATTTCACTGCAACATGTTAATTTTTATAAAAAATCTGGTGTGAAACACTCACACAACTTTCTCTTGCCAATGCAAATAATTAATAATAAACCTAACATTATTAATAAAATATTAGAAATAAACAAAAACTAATTTCAAAAACATAACCTTATTTTAATCATGAGTGAATGACGCAAAATGACAATCGAACTCAGTTTGGCTTAAAAATACGGAAAATCACGCTTTCACGCTAAACTAGGCTCTGTAGAGAAAAATGCTTTAAACAAAAGTTGTAGATCTTTTAATTTTCTATAAATTTAATTATATACAGTTTTGTCGTAAAATGCATACTAAGACCGAAATGTTAAAAAAATCGATTTTTCTCACGTTTTCGTGAGAAAAAAAACAGAAAATCGCTAATTACCGCTAAACTATACGTTATACAAAACATTGTTTGAAATAAAAGTTGTAGAATTTTACATTCTCTACAACTTTTATTATATAACGTTTTGCGCAAAATGCATATTAAAGCCGCAATCTTAAAAAGAAAATGTTTTTACGTAAAAACAGCCTCAAGCAGAATTTCAGCAAACATGGCGCCTACCCTATATTGTAGAGCATAAAAAATGTAGTAAACCAGGCGATTTTAAAAAAAATCGTAGTTTTTGAGAAAATCGCAAAAAAGTGAAAAATTATACGAATAAACTACTACTTCCGGTTGACCCATTTTGATCAAAATGTTCGTGTCGGGTCCGATAGTGATATGTAACTTAAGTTTCAAGTTTCAAGTTCGTACGATGTTCCGTTCTTGAGATATTCTGTTCACACACACACACACACACACACACACCAATCGCTAAAAACATGTTTTTTGGGTTCAGGGGGTCTGAAAACGTATAGATCCGGTGAAAACTCGATTTCGAAAAATCGACATGAAAACAATACTTTCGTTCCTATATATACATATAGGCAAGAGAAAGTAAAAAAATGCATAGCCAGTCTAATCTCCTTGTTAAACTCTTTGTATAATCTCTTTGTTATAGTGTGAGAAAATAACAAAATTATTAAAAATAATTCTGTTATTGTGAAAGGATTATTACATAAATATAATAATACCAAAACTGATTTATACACATAGACTATGTACCAGATCTTATAGTAGATAATTAAATTTAAAGCAATTACGTACAAAACTATTACTTCAATGATATAGTACCGGATATATTATTTTGACAGAATAGTTCAATTATTAAGGTGTAGAAGAAGAAGAAGAAGCAGCAAGAACGGGAGGAGGTAAGCAATAAAGTTGATGATACTTATGACTTATTATTGTTCAAAGTAGCCCATAACAGTCACAATAAACTAAGATCTACCCGCAAGAGAATTACTACTACAGGCAATAGAATTGATTTTATTACCAGTTATATTGGCTATAGAGGATTCCAAACCACCTGGTTTCTCACATGATCATCCCTTCCCACTGATCAAACAAAACTCCTAAACCTCTATTCACCCCTTTATTATATTATACAGCTCCTGAAACCAATTTTTCCATATTTTTCTTCATTCTTATTTATTTAATATTTTTTACATTAGAATTAATTAAAGTGAATCTATGAATAAATTTTGGTATAAATTTAATAAAACATTGACTTAATAAAATTGTTAATTTATTTTATTTTTTATAGCCAAAATGACAAAAATGCACTTTTCTCAGTTATCTATCTCTTCATGCATCACAAATCACTTCCATAATTCATTTGATTAAAATCGAAATTCTTTCTATATAAAAAAACGTATCCAATGAAGTTATAACAACAGTAGTAAACTGTGAATTTATACTTATAAAAGTTTATACGTTGTTCAGAAATAAAAAATAAATAGATTCATACAGATTCCATCCAGATAGTATAAACATTGAACAATTTCCTAAAAAGTATATGAACGAAAAAATTAAATAGGAATTTTTTATTCTAATTTTTGAAGTAAATTCTAAAAAATTGGGTCATCAAATGAAGAAAGCAAACTCCTGAATAAATACCTTTTTTGATTACGTAAAAAGCGTTTCTAATAGCTGATTTTTTTACAGTACAGACTCAAAGCTCTAAATTGGGACATTTAGTTTTCTCCCTCTAAATACCTATGAAACCCCTAAATCTTCGAATGGGTTCGCAAAGCGCTTTAGATTCTTAGATTTTTAAAACGGTGAAATTTCACCCGAAATGAAAAAGCCTGCAAAATAATTTATTATGCTTAGTCTTTGTGGAGACCACAGAATGATTAATCACGGCTACGGTACGGTAACTCTTCTGTAAACTGAGGTATAAGAAAAATATTAATATTATTTTTCTGGCAATAATCAGGAGTTTAGAAATGATAACAATAATTTTTCTGCCGATAATCAGGAATTTGGATATGATAACAATGATTTTCCTGCAATAATCAGGAATTTTGAAATGATAACAGAGGGTGATAGCAAGAGCAACTTTCATTAGGAGAGCTCTTAATCCAAAAATATAAAAAAGGTTTACCAGAATTAGTCCGTAGGAGCTCAGACCAAACTGGGTAAAGAAAACCTTTTTTAATTTAAATATATAGAATGTTTTACTATTGAAATCTAGTTTGGGAATAATGAGTAATGAATATTTTTTTAAATACTCACATTAAAGTTCTTAAAAGCCAACATTTTCTAATGATAATTATTTCTCTATTCTTAACATGTTGTACACTGCAGAAAACTACGAGAAGTTGTTCAGCTCCGATGTTCACTTGCTAATGGACCCTTGCTTCATGATTCTGTGGATTGTCGCCGACCGGGCTGACGACACGAGGCAAAAATTTTCTTGAAAAGTTGGTGGCCCTGAGAAGGGCAGTTTAATTGGTTGGAAGTCCTGAGAAGAACCGCTGTATGTAGCAAATTGGTGGCCCTGAAAAGGGCCACTTGTGTTTTGCGGTTGGCCCTGAAATGAGCCGTTGCAGGTGGTTCGAAGCGGCGAGCGTTGAGAACGGTGCCTGAAGAGTGATGGCTCGGGTACCAGGATCAGATCTGCGGCAGTTGAGCCCCACTGCAGCGGGAAATTGGTGACTGCCAGAGCCCTGCAGTGTCGAGTCGGCGTAGGCCGTCGGCTGAGACGGTTCTCTCCGGTGTGCGTTCGGTTTCCGCTGAGCTCTTCTTCCTTGTTCTCCGCTCGGGAGTTGGATGGCGAGTGCGACTCGCAGTCCAGTGTGGCCGCTTAAATCCCCCATTTCCCACCTGTGAGTTCACTTTACGGTGGAGGAGAGGTACTGCTGGGTGTGCGTCGTTAGCGCTCCCTACGGCAGGTACTGGGATCGTCTGCAGCGCTGATAATGATAGGATCGTCGGCGACAGGATATATCCTTATTTCACCTTCAGATCTTAATGAACGTCTGCGTTTCTGACAAACCAAGGAGTAAGAACTCTATACTTTATTTAGAAACCTCTGAATAATTCCGATGTTACTTTGACTGGCTCAACCCCATAGCTGTATACCATACAATGTCTTCAGAACCTATTTGTAGAGTATACATAGCCGGCCGCATTGGCGTAGTTGGTACCGTGCTCCCCTCTCATCATGCGGTCTTGGATTCGAATCCCATTCAGGCACGGCATATTTTCATACGTTACAAAAAATCATTTCACCCTTCACCGTCTGCATTAGCAGTAATTGCAGAACAGTCGGACGTTAAAAAAACAAAAAACAATTGTAGAGTAGGAGAATACTACGAATTAACAGACAGGAGTTTCTTCCAATAAATCATTATCTGCATTTCAAGCCAAAAAATATACATAAATAAATGGTTAAAGTAAAATATTAAATTCAAATTAATTACATATGCTCTTTTTTAAATCAAATTTCATACATTAAATATTTTATTTTGTAAAGTAGACGTATAAAACGACACGATACTCTAAAAAATGTAATTAAATTTTTAATTTATTTAACTTTATTTGCATACACTTTATGTTCATTTAAATAATGAAATTACATTCTTAGGAGAAATGACCAAATATAACATAAGGAAAGACTCAAAGTGAAACGAACCTCGGCAGTAATAATAATAATAATAATACAAATACTTCTTGTAAAGCACACACATGAAGTTGAAGAAGAGAAAACATCAGAAGGGCAATGAGGTAGGGTTGTTTAAAGAGGGAGGGGTAGTGGCTAGCTAAATTCTCCTCGTACCCTTGTCTTTAGTCTAACTGTGCTATGTACTCTGATTCTAATTATTTTTCATCCCTTTGTAAGAGAAACCATTTCGAGTAATACCCTCTTTCACCCCATCTTTATATAACTTCTTCATCTCACTCCAGCTTCGGTATACTTACACATTCCGTCTCTTTTCGTATATGTCCACTAAAACAGAGGAACTTAAAGACTGTTCAGAATCTGATGCATTCTGAGATTCCTGGAATTTAGTAATCTTGCTGTTGTACGACTATACAAACCAGTAGACCGGATTGCAATACAGTCTAAACATTGCAAAAAGACAAACACAATAAAACAGACTGAACCAATTTTATTTTAGTCTTATACATAAATTTAATTTAAGATTTATTATTGGTACTAAATTTTTAAAATTAAAAATCAGAAAACTTGGTATGTGGTTACCAAACAGATATCTCCGCGTCGAAGAAATATCTAAAAGTGATTATATAGAAAATTAAGAAAAAATTAGGATGACGGTTTAGGTTCGGTTGGTAACGCTCGTTGAACTATGAAATAATAAATCTTTTTTAACTGTGTTAACATGTAAGTCATGATATAATACGAATTTTTACTGATGTACCAAGGAATTTCCATAATTTTTTCATTACTTTTGACACGAACCTTTCTAAAATGTCAATATTTGACTTGTTTGACATTCCACACTTATATCAATAGTTGTACGAATATTGACATTTTTGTTAGTGATAATGACATCAGTATAATGTAAAGATTTTTATTTGAATTCAGGCAAATTAAAAAATTCACTATTTTAAAAAGTTTTCTATTTCCCCTGCTTGAAATTATATTATTTCGATTTCACAGAGAATAACAGTTTTCAGAACAGTTGAAAATATCTTAATTTTGAAAAGTATCGAAATATTTTTTTTTTTTTTTTTGTTAAATATGTGGATTGTTTGGAAAATAATTTTTTAAAAATCCCGTTTCTTTAAATGATTTTACCTATAAAATATATACTGTGTGGCAAAGATTTGATTGCCCCTTGCGGAGAGGAGCAGAATCGGCCCGCTACTAGCCTTCTCAATAACCTTTAATTATATATGTACTACTAATAACCAGTACACTGGACTTTGTACATAATGAAATGTTATTGAGAAGGCTAGTAGCGGGCCGATTCTGCTCCTCTCCGCAAGAGGCAATCAAATCTTTGGCACAGAGTACTTACGATTTTACCTATAGATACTTATATTCGGTTGTTGTTTAGGTCATCAGCTGGTTTGAAACTTAAACTTTTTGGTAGAAGCTTTATTAAGTAAAACGAAGAGTGAGGTGGTTTACCATGCCTTCCTCACTGAGTGGATAAATATGCTTATCAGGATGCCAGGCTCTCTGAAACAAATCTACTTTCCACCCTGCAAATGACACAATCACTTTATTCACCACAAGGTCTGATTGTACGTATAATGAATTCATTACTCTCAGAAGAGATATACCTGATCAGTGTTTTTTATCCCTCCACCTCTTCTTTTTTTAAATCCGCCAGTCCTATAATTAGCTTACCATATTATAAGAAACAAAACTATTTTGTAGCTCTGGAACTGGCAGATCGAGTGAAAATAACTTAACACTCCACCTGCCTGTTATAAGCAATAAATTCAGCTATGAAGTCTATTTCTCCATATTTTCTTAAATTTAGTAATTCCATTTTATTTCAGTAAATTTATTTTGAATTAATAATTTTTAATAATAATAATTTTGAAGGCTTTTTGATTTAAAGTTTTTATAAAAATTTAGACTATGTTTAGATGTATCGAAAATTTATATTAAAACAATAAATACGCATATTTTGGAAACTTTTTAATTCATTATCTCTTAATGATGCTTATCGTAAATATATATTTAAGATAATGTTTATAATATAACAAGCTTTATCGTATATTAACAAGTTTAAAAAGGACTTTGATGCAATAATATTGATTAATATAGCTCGGTTGAGGTTATTAAAAGCGACAGCGAAGCCGTAATTATTGTGGCGGTGGTTATGAAAAGGAGGGAGATAGAGTAAAATTCTAACGAGCGAAAGAGGAAGGTTACGGCGAAGAGAAGAGAGTTATAAGGTGAAGAGGAGTAAAGAGGAAAGGTTTGGGTGAGGAGATATACTTTATCAGAAGTAGAAGACGCGACGTAGAGGCCCAAGTCTAACGGGGGCTATAATTTCATTAGCTTTAGAGATAAATGAGAGTATAGCCATCTTCATACTATACTTATATGAGGAAAGCTAAGTGGGACATGAAGCTTCTACGGCCTACTCCATTCCTTTCCTCGCCTCTCTTCCACATTCCTATTATACTTACACCATTTTACGTATATCTAAGTCCCCTTTCGGCTAGGCCACGGCCGAGTAAAAATTACCCACAATGCTTGGCACAACCCTCATGACATATAAATACCATTACCTCGCACCTTATAATTTTCTTCTTTTTATTTTCTCTCGTAGAATAACATTTTTTCACTGTATCAACATCATAATTTTCATCAAAAACGTCATTACTAAAACACTAATGAAATAAACTAACGGCTTTGAAACACTTAAACTACGTTTAATTTTATTTATAAAGCTGAAACACAATATAAACGTTAGCATCAGGGTAAAGATCTAACTAGAAACTAAAGTATAAACGTTCGCTCATAAAATTATATAATATAATAAAAACGTTGTGTACAACAAAACATTAAATAAATTTATAAGCTCATCTTCAGCACCATAAATTTGTATTTTATTTTATTCATCTCCCTATATTCAAAATAGAATCAATAAACTGAGACTTACACAAAATCTGACTTGACCCACGTACAAAAAGAAGTTTCTTCTTTTGAATAAGACAAAAATTAGACACTACAATACAGTAACAAGACCAAAAATAACTTATGCATGTGAAACACTGTTTAACTTTCAAAGCAAAAACGGAACAGAAGAACTTCAGAGAGTGGAAAGAAGAATTATAAGAATGATCATTAACAAAAAACATATAGTGGATGGAAAACACAGAATTTTTCCCAATGAAATATTTAAGGAGAACGATTTCTTGCTAAACATTGTGGGGAAAAAATGATTGGCCTTTTATAGTCATCTGGTAAGGCTACCTGAGGAAAGACTAAACAAGAAACTGATAACTTACCAACAGAGAAATAAAGTTAAGAATAATTGGCTACGGGAAATAGAGGACGACCGTGAGGAGCTAGAAAAAACGGAAGAACAGATTTTTGACAGGGAGGAAAAACTACTCTTAAAAACATAAAAACAAAATTAAAAATCAAAACTCCAACACAAAGAAAGTACCACATAACAGAGGATCAGAGATCTAAAAGAATGAAAGAGTATTGGGCAAAGAAGAAAAGTTCCCAGAAACAGTCTTCCCATTCTTTTCATTTGAACCAATGAGGGTCTAAAAAAAGTATCAAATATTTATAATACGAGGGTAGGCTGATAAGTAATGCACACATGCTTGTAGAAGACGAACAAAAAGAAATAGCAAGATGGGGTAAATAACAAATTAAAGTACAAATCTTAACCTACCAAATTATCTATTTATTTTTCAATATAGTCACCGTTAAGCATTACACATTTCTCCCAACGTTTAACAAGTTTTTTCATTCCGTCACTGAAAAATTCTTCCGACTTTCCTCGAACCCAGGACGCAATAGCTGCCTTCACCTCATTGTCCGAGCTGTAATGATTACCCTTAAGGTCTCTCTTCAGTAGAGGAAAAAAATAAAAATCGCAAGGCGCAAGGTCGGGAGAATACGGAGGGTGTAAAATTGGTTGAAACTTCAGGTTTCTCAGAGCCTCTCCAGTTGCACACGAAGTGTGTGGACGAGCATTGTCGTGTTGCAAAATTATTGGCGCCAGGTTGCCTCTAACACGACAAACTCGACGTCGGAGGTGTTTCAGAGTCTGTATATACTGAGCAGAATTTACCGTTGCCCCTCGTTCCAGATAATCAGTCACATAAACTCGGCGAGCATCCCAAAACACAGTCAAAAGAATTTTTTTTGCGGACGGTTGTGTTTTGAACTTTTTCACAACAGGAGAATGTGGATGACGATATTCAGCGCTCTGCCTTTTTTCTTCGGGATCGTAATGATGAACCCATGACTCGTCCCCCGTCACAATATTCAAAAGAAAGTCGTCTCCTTCGTCACGGTAGCGCTTCAAAAGTTGTTCAATTCGCGTTGTTTAATTCTCGTTGACATAGCACCAGAACACGACGCCATACTTCCACTACTCAAAACAAACTGAATGAAAGCAACGCCTTCAAACTGCGCAGACTTGTAGAGGAGAAATAGTACTTCCACATGCCACCAGGCGCGCTACTGAAGTTTATTTAGTTGTCTTCTACAAGCATGTGTGCATTACTTATCAGCCTACCCTCGTAAATAAATAAATAAATAAGCTCATCTTCAGCAACAAAAAGTGTACATTATTTGTGTTCGTATCCCTGTATTCAGAACAAAATCTTCATTCATTTATACATTTTAAAAAATCCGATGGTCAAAAACTATTCAGAAAATCCGTAAAAAAAATTATTTGAGTATAATATGGTCAGAGAACACCTACTGAATAACTTGAAATGAATAAATCCTACATAGAAATTCTTGCATTTGCAACATTTGCATCAGAGAACGTGAAAATTCACAACAAAAAGAAATAACAGTTGGATAATGTAGAAGTGAATGTTGTGTTGGTCAATACTTTAATATTACATCTTTAAGTTAAGAAGACTGAAACCAAAAACTCATAACATTCCTTTATCTAATATAGTACGAAAGTACTTTTATAAACGACAAGGCACAAAACGACGAACGAATCTAATAATTCGATACCTTGATCACAACCCTAATCGAGATAAAAGGAAAGAGCAAAGGGAGAAAGATTTTAAGTAGAATTAGGTCCAGCAGGAAACCCCTACTCACGCTCAACACAAGAAAAACAACAAAAATAACATAACCATCGGTTCTATATCACAACTTCCACTCGTATTTCGATTATCTTTACTTTTTCTTTATCACTACAGTAGTTGACTTATACGTTTCTTTTTCTCTTATGTCCTTAATGGTTATAGGTTTTACCATTGTAACAAAAACAAACGAAACAATTTGTACAGAATATAAATTTATTGTTCTTACCTATCAATATGATATATTTTTATCTTCACACGTTATAGTTAGGATTTATACAATTATACACAATTTTCCACTATTATAAAATCTGGTGTGATATACGCACACGACTTTCTCTTTTCAATTTAAATAATTAAACATTTATAACCTACGTTTAACCAAGAGTAAATAATGTAAAATAAAAAACATAAACTAATTTAAATCATGAGTGAATGATGATGATAAATGAAAAACAACCTTAGTAGGACTTAAAAATTATGGAAAATCACTAATATTGATAACACTCTGTTAAAGAAAGTGCTTAAAATACACAATTTCTCACTATTATAAAATTTGGTGTGAAACACACACAATGTTCTCTTATCAATTTGTAGTAGTTTTGTTGGATTTCTATTCAATTAAAATTACGTAAATTGCTTTAACAAATATGTAGGCTACGTACATTGATAATTACTTTTGTTAGTTAGCTAACTGAGAAATAAATCGCTAGTTTATTACTGATTTAGAAACTAAGTTAACTACAGGTTACCCAATTTATTCAATTTATCTATAAAAGGAAATTGATTTTTCTTTTTAATTTTAACCAATCTCTATAAATAGCTCCCAAGTATTAGAATTTATTAGATATTATATTTTAATAACTGCACAGTGACTTAAAATACAATTATTTCCGATACTGATGTCACGAAGTAATATTATGTAACATAATTGTAACATGTAACATGTCGATACACGACAAATTGTAACAACACAGCTGGACAGAGCAGTCTAAATTACTGTACTTGTTACAATATTCTCAAAAATTTTTATCTTTAAATGTTACATAATATATTTTTTCGAATGTTAGAAGATTTCTAATTCAATATTTTATTTGTATAATGTAAAGGATAGTTGGTTATATGGACTTCTTAATCACGTTTTCAAGTTATTATATTTCAATATTTATCATAGTGTAAAAATTTGACACAATCTGCCAGTTATAGGGAAACATTTGTTACACTCAATCTGCTAGTTCCAAGGCTACAAAAAAATAGTTCTGTTTCTTATGATCAGCCAATATGACTGAAGCATTTAGGACCAGAAGAGGCAAAGTTGTAAAAGACACTAGTCAGAGTTATCTCCTCTGAGAGTAACGAATTTCATTATACAGCCAGACCTTGTGGTAAATGAAGTGAAGGTGTCATTTGCATGGTGAAAATATGTATTTTCAGAAGACCTGGCATGACAATAAGCATACTTTTCAACTCAGTAAAGAAGGCAATGGTAAACCACGTCACTACTCGTTTCACGTAGTAAAGCCTCTAGAGGTTCAAACCAGCCTTTTGGCCGATGACCTAAACAACAACACATTTTATGGTTATGCGTTTGTTGAATAATTCTTCCAAACCAAAAAATAAATTAAAAAATGTCAAAAGTTATTGAATTTCTTTGATATCTCTTGTTTTCTCTCTTTATTGATGTAAAACAAATTTCATTAATAATAAGACCCACCGGGTTGGTCTAGAGCAAAGTCGTCGCCGTGAGTCAGCTGTTTAACAGCTAATTTTCGGAGATAAAAATTCTTGGTTTAAATCCTAGTAATTACTTCTTGATTTAATAGTTCTTGGTTTAAAGGTAGTTACTTTTATACGGATTTGAATACTAGACAGTCGTTACCGATGTACTTTGATAGTTGAGGTTTAATTAATCACACTCTCTAAGGAATGTTCAACCTCGGGTCTGTAAAAGACTATACCTCATTTTCATGTCATACACATCATCTTCATCTCATTGGGTCATTAGTTTGCTTATTATTCTGAATTGAACAGATTGCAACGTACACTTATTAGGGATAAAATAAAAATATTAAAATACGTTCTTAAATAATGCACCTATCCCGAAAAATTCTACTGTTCGCTAACTTGAACTTCATTTCGATCAACGCATGACCTGGAAATACCACATTAAGACAAAACAGCTTCAATTAAACTTACGTTTAAAACAACTATACAGGTTTGTTCACTTTAAATCACCCAACCGTCTCAAACAGAAATTATTACTCTACAATTCTCTCTTAAAACCTATCTGCATGAACGGTATTCAAATTTTTGGATGCGCAAAGCTGAGTAATTTAAAAACTATTCAAGAATTCCAGACTAATTTTTCTCCTTACAATTACCGGTTAAAAACACCATTCATTTGCGACATCGTCAAAAATAGTTGTATTAAATTCTCCTCAAAGCTACCAATCCATAATAATCCGCTTATTAGTGTAAAGGCAAATCCGCCAGGCTTCATTAGAAGATTAAAAAGAAGATGGAGCAGAGATCTTCTATATTTCGTTCTGGATGTTTATGTCGAAAAATATAAAAAATGTGAAATATTAGATGTAATTTTTGTTTTGTTTTAAATATGTTTTATTACTATTGGTAACTTTTAACAATAACTTTTCTGTGACAATATGAACTTTTTTGTTTTTCTTTTCATACTTTTGTATATTTTACGTTCATTGTTATTCCAAATTTAACATTGCTGAATGTTGAATTTTATATCATGTCTGTTCTTGTTATTTGTAATTTAATATCAATGTTTTCTTATATTTTGGTTGTTCTATATAGTACAGTTAAAGATTCGAAATAAAGGGTTAAAAAAATTACACCATTTTCTTTCGAATCAATTCTCTACAAAAATAGCGAAAACCAATTTTTTTCGAGATAAATATTTTTCTAAAGTAGACTCCCATTAAATTAATTATCTGATGAGTTTAACATACGTATATAAAATTATATTTAAAAAATTAAAAAAATTATTGCTCATAAATATTAGAAAAGATCATTATGAGAAGAATAAGTTAAGAAAAGGTAAGAAGTAAGAAATAAACATTGTATAAAATGAAAAGATGAAATAAAGAATGTAGAAGTACGTCGGCGTTTATCAGCACAGCAAAGACAATGAAAGCGGAAGGAACTAAGGAGGAAAAACGGACAAAGAAACAATTATTTTTCCCTGCAAAAGTCGTTTATGAATGTTTATAGTGACTTCCGCATCACCACTTCCGAAACCCTTTTTGTACTGCAGTATCGTACGGTATACTCGTATATTCTATTTGCGAGATTAGCGCCGCATAATCAAGAAAACCATGCTTTTAATTATATAACCAACACCAGCAAAGAAAATGGTTGAAAATAAGGAAAAGAACGGGGAGATGTTGACAAAAAATGCTGGAATAAATTAACGTTGATGTTTTTTGTTATTAAATAATTAAGAACTATGTATAATAATTTATTCACTGGTTTCTTCCTTTAAAACTTAATATCATGTATAAAATAAAGTGCCTGCAGCTAACTCGTTAATGAAAACAAAAATTATAAATTAAAATAATTATATCCATACGCATTACGATATTTTATACTAAGTCCACATTGCAGAATTTGAATTTAAAATTAAAAAAACTGGTTTGAAACACTCATATGATTTTCTCTTGCCAATGTAAATAATAAAATGTATTACCTATGTTTAAACATTAAACAAAGTAAAATTAAAAGTCTGGTGTGAAACACTCACGAACTTTCTCTTTCCAATGCAAATAATTAATAATATACCAAACATTAGTAATAAAACATTAGAAATAAACAAAAAAATAACTTCAAAAAACATAACCTAATTTTAATCATGAGTGAAAGACGCAAAATGAAAATCTACCTCAGTGTGGCTTAAAAATACAGATAATCACTCTTTCACGCTAAACTAGGTTCTTTAGAAAAAAACTTAAGTTCAAGTTTCAAGTTCGTACGATGTTCCGTTCTTGAGATATTCTGTTCACACACACACACACACGCGCGCGCACACACACACACACACACACAGACCAATCGCTAAAAACATGATTTTTGAGTTCAGGGGGTCTGAAAACGTGTAGATCCCGTGAAAACTCGATTTCGAAAAATCGACATGAAAACAATACTTTCCTTCCTATATATTCATATAGGCAAGAGAAAGTAAAAACATAACCTAATTTTAATCATAAAGTGAATGACGCAAAATTAAAACCAACCTAATTTCGAATTAGAAATACGAGCAATCACTAATTCACGCCTAACAAAAGTCGGATTAACGAAAGAAAACACCTCTTTTAAACAGCAATATCTTTTGAACCGTTGTATGTAAAAATAATTACAATACATCAAATTAAAGCTTGTTTTATTGTTGATTACGGAATTACATTAACGTGTAATACTTTGTAGCCCTATACATTTTAAAGTACGCGTGAACAAAGTAATAGTACCTTGAAGTTGGGTATACCGGAAAAGTGGTTAAAAACAGGGTACTATTTATGCGTAATTCGTTATATTTAATACACTATTCATTTCCGAAAATGTTAATGTAATCTTGTAACCAAAAATAAAACAAGCTTTAATTTGATACATCGTAATTGGTTTTACATACAACGGTTCAAACGATATCGCTGTTTAAAGACAGGTGTTTTTTTCGTGAAACAGACTGTAGACCCTGTAGAAGAAACTTCTTGAAATAAAAGTTGTAGGTTATTTAATTTCCTATTACTATTACTTTTATAGTAAAATTTATACTACGGTCGAATATTAAAAAATCCTATTTTTTTATCGATTTTGATAAGAGAAATACAAAAAATTATTAATTGACGCTAAACTAAGTATAAAAATAAAACTTGTAGGTTTTTAAATGTTCTACAACTTTGATACAGTTTTGCCCTCATATTAGGGCGCAATTTTTAAAAGAACAATTTTTTAGCACGATAGCACAAGCCCCCAAGAATTTTAGCAGATATGGCACTTATCTTATTTGGTAGAGTATAAAAAAATTAGCAAATGAGGCGATTTTTAAAAAACTATTTTTTTTAAAAGTTTTTGAGAAAACCGCAAAAAAATGAAAAATCGCATGAATAAGTTACTACTTCATTGACGATTTTTATTAAAATGTTTGTGTCCGGTCTCGTAGTAGTACTTAACTTAATTTACAAGTTTCAACTTTGTACGATATTTCAGTCATATTTTCTTCAAACACAGACACACATAGGCACAGGTCGATTACTAAAATCATGCTTTTTTGGGTTCAGGACGCCTGAAGAAGTTATATGTGGTGAAAACTCAATTTTTAAAACTTATATTCATATAGGGCAGGAAAAAGTCTTCTTTTTCTTCTCTATTTCAAGTATTAGGCATCTCTGCCTATTCTGAACGTCTCAAATCTGCCCATCACTTTCTCGGGCGTCCCCGTTCTCTCTTTCTCTTCACTTTATAGCCTAGTGTTTGCTTAGGTAACCCAACCTCCCTCATTCCGTTCACATGCTCCAACTACTGCATTCTGTACTGAGCAGGACAAAATAATAATTTAATTTTTTCCGCAACCTTATAGATCAGTTGTTGAGCACAGAATATTGTAATATTTAACAGTGATATTCTAAAAATGGCTAAGGGAATTAATTGTTCATTGTAGAAGATTGTATATTCCTTGCAGAATAACAAGGGTAATACATTGCGATAAATGGAATATTTTTTAAATATAAGTTCTCAGAATTCAAAACTAGTCAAAATTATTGTTTTAGTTTGATTCCTTCTACATAGTTCCAGCGGTGAATTCTCCTACTTCATCCGCTCCCAGGCCTCACTGCCAAAATGTCAGTGTTGTTACTGTTTTTTTTTTCATGAATGAGTCAACTCGGGCTTTTCCTTTTATACTTATTGCACATACCACAAATTCTTGTTGTACATTACCAATGAAAATGACAGCTTAAATACTAACTTTAAAAAATACTACGATATTAATAAATACTATTTTTATATTCACATAAAGCAATAATAATTTAGTTAAGGACAATTAAAATGAAATATTAAACAACTTTAATTGTAGGATAAATTTAATCGAAAATAAGTAAGACTTTTAATCCTTACAAACAACACTCTGAAAAGGTCAATATATTTAAATACAATTAAGGTTAATGAAGATGTCAAAAACAGAGTTTTCAAACAACGAAATGGTTTTCAGTTGAGACTCTCAATGAACATACTTGATGGCCATATTGTGATAAAGCGTTAAAATTATACTGAAATTTATTTTCCAGGAAAACAATCTTAAATTTTAAACCGATCTTATCTTATCTTAAAATTTTACATTTAAGTACAAATTATTTATTTAATTTAAGAAAATATTAATTCAATCTATGTGTAAATGTACATGAAAGAAGTTTGAACACAAGAAAATTACGTTTAACAAGAGAAGACTTTTTAGTGTTAAGTTGTGCTGACGTCAGCGGTTTGGGCCTCCCTTGCTGATTTTGCTACAAATAACAAAATATACATATTTTTTATAATGTATTATTGTTATTGTAATATTTCGTTGTATTAGCAATTATTACTATCTTGTATTATTTTGTTTAAGACTATTTTTTCGCCAATAGTAAGAGCTTTATACTGCAGGTACCCTACATCTTGTATTACAATCTTGGTTTTGTTCGATTTATGTACTTTTCAACATTTTTTTAAATTTTTTTATTTAAAATTTAAGTTTAGAAAATTGTACCGTATGTTCAGAGACAAACTTCAAAATATTAACAATCCCTAAATATTCCACATGAATTCTGCAGACTTACCAGAAATCGCAAGAAGACGACTGAAACGCCGATGGAGTAGAGACATGATGCATTAACGCAACTCTAACAATTATTACGAGTACAAAAATATAATTTAAAATTCAACGCAATTATTGTTATCTGGAGAGCTACCTCTGGGTGGTATGCTCATCAATACATTAAAAAGGTTATTTTTTAATTATTTTTAAATTTGGCCTCCGGGCCAGCCCAGTCAGTCAGCTGGTAGAAAGTCGCTATTATATGTTAAGTAACACCGGTTTGGCTAGCGACTTTTGTATGGTGACCAGCTGACAGCCATCCATGAACAAACTACTGGGGGGTCCCTGTTCATACCCATTCCTAATCCACTTTAAAAATACAGCGAAAAGCAGCGATAAAACTGGGTAGTTATCAATAATGTACAGTTCCCGATAACAATTTAAAGCTAAAAAAAAATTAATTTTGTTGTAAAAATTGTTGCTGGTTGTTCTTATACAGTTGCAAAATAAATTAAATTAAAAAAAAATTGAAGTCTAATAAAATATTTTAAACTATTTATGTAATAAAAACCGTAATAAGAAAGATATGGAAGAATTAGACATCACCTTCGAAGATCTAGAAAATAAAAGCGAACAGCTGAAACTGTTAAAGGATAAAAATGTTAGATTCCAAGGAAAAGTAGATAAAAGAGGAAGCAGGAAAGTGATTTTTCAGAAGCAGAAAGGGAAAGATCAGCCAGAATGGAATACTGTAGAAAAATCAAAGAAAATAACCAGAAAGAGAGTGCCCAAAAATTGACTCGAGTGATGCACTGCAATCTCCAAAGATAAAGAAGAAGAAAAACCGTAATGATTTTATAATCAGTTTTATCACGTTTTTTGTTAAAAAATTATAAATCACTTCAGATTATTCAAAATTTCAAATTATTAGGGTTAGGATTAAAGGAATTTTTGTGTAAAACATAAATTTAGAAACACCGATATTCTTTTTGAAACACTCGACAAATTTCTAGATGTAGACAATACACTGTAAAATAATTCCTCAACAATGTAAGAAAAACGTAATAATTTTATATATACTCAGGATTTTTTCTCAGAAATAAATATACTAGAAATATTATTAATGAAATACAAAATTATAGTATTAATTTTAAAGGAAAATAAATTTAGAAAGTTGTGATTATTCGAGTCGAATAAAGTGTTAGATGGAAATAAAATGTTCAACGTTTTAGAGTGAGGGTGGATACAGTGGTTAAACATCAAGTCACAATGAACGATTTACTCATGACTCAGTGTCACTTGTACATCCTTCTGTCGTAAACCGAGTGACCACTGGAACCACTAAGCACGCACAGCCTGAGATATACGAGAAGTTCTAAATGTGACTCCTTTATTAACGTACAAGATTGGTTTTTATTCGGTATCAGCGATTCTTATTAAGCCGAAAAGAATTCTTTTGGGAGTTATAACTTAGTCCAGCTTATATAATAGATTCTACAGTAGATTGGATATCTAAAGCCTGCTTTATCTACATATGTTTAATTTTTAACACCGTCTATAAAATATTCTACAGTAGATTGGATATCTAAAGTCTGCTATAGCTACGTTTATTTAATTTTAGACACCCTCTATACTATATCCAACAGTCACTTCTGACTGTGGGAAAGAAAGGCGATTCTAATTTAACAATGGTTGTTTAGAGCAATGACGCTCTCCGCTTCTATCTGTCCTATCAATCGCCTTACTTTGTAATTAATACTTTTATCTTGCAAATCTAAAATAGGTATATACAATTAATTTTAAATTTCAAAATCAATGTCCTTTTTAATGTTGCTTTAATTTTAGCCAAAGCAGGCAACAAATTTTCACTTTGGTAATTTATGTACCACCCGCCTAACAAAACACTTATCAACGTCGTCTATCCCAGTCATTGAGTGCTTCCTCTTTTTCTTAACTGGAGTTCAAAATGACGCCTCTCGTTAACCAGAAATAATTTCTTGATTTCTTTGCGGATGTTTTTAACAGTAGCTCCAGAAACTCCACAAGCTGCCGCTGTTCTGTTATCACACTGATGAACAGATATAACAAATTCACCCGACTGTTTGTACTCTTCCGATTCTTTTTTCATGAAGTCATTTACATTTGAAATAATTTCTTTCGCTTACTATGTAGTTTTTTTTACCAAGTTTAGACCTAACAGCTTGTGTTTCCATATTTTTTTGAAACTATGGGACTAACTTTTACAACCAAAAAAAAAACTGTAAAACAGAAAACAAAATGAAACGCGTCAACTCAAAACGTTTAGTATAAATGCAAAAAAGGAAGTGAAATAAGGATTTACATGCTTCCATTATCAAATTCAAACACAGACTAATTATTTATCAGAATTCAATGCATTAAGAAGTTGCTCGATAGGACGTGTGTCACAGTAAACAAGAGATTAACCGGTAACTAATTCTTTTTACTACGCCCGGTGAACAATATTTCCACCCGCGAGCGTCCTCTCTGTTGAAGGTGATAGCTATCATTCCAACAAAAGAACTTTTTGTGAATAGCTATATTCAAATTAAAAATGTAATAACAATTCTGTCACATAATATATATTTCAGATAATAACGTAAACATTTTAATGGTAAACGCTTTTGTTTCAATACCATAAGTATAATATAACCTACAATAAGATAAACGTTTATTTTTGTAGCGTGAGTCAATGTTTTTAACACAGTTCTTAACAGCGCTCCGGCCATATAAGCAATGGTATCTTCTGACTGTTGGACAAAGTATAGGAAGAATACTAATGAAAAATTATATAAAGGCTTTGTCTAATGGCTCAGTAATAAAACATATTTTTACAAATTGTTCTTATGACAACATTTATATGATTCTAAAAGAATTATCCGATACTCTAAAAAATAACAAGTTGGTGAACAATGAATTACCATTAGATAAAAAATGCGTAATAGTTTGATAGAAATTTTTATAAAAACTATTTTCGTTCTGTACAATTTCCAATCACTGGAGATTAGAAACTAGCCTAATAGGACTCTCTGAACTCTGGGAACAGCAATAGGAAATAGTAGCAAACTTTTTAGCCAGGAGTCTATTCTGCGTCTATCGCCTTTTCTATGAACTTTTCTCAGTATCCAAGTCGGAATAATGGATGTTTGTTGCCGCCCATGATATAACTGAATTATTTCCAATATTATGTTAATTGTGTACATTAGTTGCAGTTCACAATCCATTCCACGAAGAACTTCCATGTTTGTCATCCTTCCAAAATTCAAAGTACCCATCTGTACTTCCACGTTTTGAAAGAATTTATTTGCTTCATAGTAGTGTCTGTAAGGGTAAAAACTTCAAATTCATAGCATATTATACAAAAAAATGTAAAATTTCAATATGTTTTACGAAGGTTCATTTTTAAATATCAATTTCGAAAGATTTCACTTTTTTAACTAGTCGCGGTTGATTCTGCTTTTGAATTTTAGTTTTTTGCACCAGTATGCATTTATAGAATTTTTACGACTGAAGCCATTTTACGACAAAAATATATACAATCAAAGTTATATGAAATAAACAAATCTACAATTGTATTTCAAGCATTTTTTCTACAGCCTAGTTTAGATTCAATTAGTGATTTTCCGTACTTTTTAGTAGAAAAGAGATTGATTTTCATTTTGCGTAATTTACTAATGATTAAAATTAAATTTTGCCCATAACAGGCAAATGGAGTGTTAAATTTTTTGCAATCGATCTATTAGTTCCAAAGCCACAAAAATTAGTTTCTTATCACGTGGTCAGCTAATTATAAGACTGAAGCATTAAAGAACAGAAGAGGTGTAAGAGACGTTAGTAATAAACTTCATCATACAGCCAGACCATGTGGTGAAAGAGGTGAAAGTGTCATTTGCAGGGTAGAAAGTAGATGCTTTTTCAGAGGGCCTGGCATGCTGATGAGTATACTTTTCCACTCAGAGAGGAAGGCAATAGTAAACCACCTCACTCCTCGTTATACATAGTAAAGCCTCTAGAGGTTCAAACCAGCCTGTCGGCTGATAACCTAAACAACAAAATTATGTTATGTTTTTCATTTGACATTGTACCCTTAATGAATATGTTATTCTACACTTAATTACATAGGTTATGTATCATTAAAAGAAAATCGTCTGAGTGTTTCATACCAGATATTTGTCATAAGTTGGTAAAACTTATGACAAATATCTGGTATTAAATTTGTAAAAATTTGTAGTGATAGGTACTATCACTACAAATTTAGGAAACTCTAATCAGTTGAATATCTCAGAGGTTTGTTTTATAATACTTTGTGTTTTCACTAGTAAAAACTATAGTGTATGATTTATTGTAAAACGTTAATTACATTGAATAACTGATATCATTAATTTAAATCATTTGTAATACACATTGCTGTCAAAAGTAATTTTTTATAAAATTCAATTTCTTGAACATCCGAACCATAAAGTAAATAATTATAGGCCCTATTATTAAAAGTAAAGCTATAGATAATTTAAAATGTTTATAAATCACGAACAATACTACTTTTATTGCATGGATTCGTACATTTTATTGTTTTGGGACAAGGAAAATATTGTTATAAAGAGGGTGCACGATGAAGAAGTTGAAAATGTAAGCACGGTAGTGAATTCCTGAATCGGTGTACTGCGAATTGTGTGCAGATATCTTGTATCATCCTATCTTTTCTCTTATTATTGTCCTCTCTATTTCTGTTGAGAAAGCAAGGAATAAGAGAACAAGAGAGACAGTTAGATAGAGTTTATAAAATAGAGAGTGAGTGAAAGATTGTAAGAGACTGCGGTGGGAGAAAGAGAGAACATATATACAACCACAGTACAGCGAGTGGGGCCCTCAGGGCTAATGTGGTATCATAGTCCGTAATTAGCCGTCTGAGAATACAAGATAATGTACTTCGCCTGCATAAATCTTTCCATGCAAAGCATCCTTCCTTTCTCAGCAGCCGCCGCCGCTTCTTCTTCTTCTCCTCCTCCTGCGTTCTCAGATCCATTTTTGTCATCCACCACCTTCATCTACCTTCCTCATGTTCTATCTAAACCCGGCTATACTTCTTCATCATTTTCATCTTCATCTTCTTCTTACTACCGCACAATTTCCTTCACTCTCTACAATTGAGTTCTGAACTTTAAACCCCTATCGGTAGGAAGAGTTTAGAATGAGGGCAGGGGAAACAATTATGATATTTCAGGTGAAATCCATTCCTCTATCTTCCAGTATATACGCACTTAGTAGTTTACCTACTATAATACTTAGCCTTCTCGCACATGATACTAATATTCACATTAATCACAATACAGGTACCCCCATATACCGAATACCAATACATCTAATTTTAGATTACTTACGAAATATATTACAGTATCTTAATATAATTCATATTATATTGTTATATATCCTACACTTTGCTATTATTCGCTTTATGTAAATGTGAAATTCCTCATCTATTGACTGACTTTAGTTGAAAATTACCAACATTTTTCCTTTAGCAGCGAACAGAAAAACCATCATGATTACATTTCGATTATTACAACAAAGGTAAAAGGGGTTGATTATTCTAAAAAATTGATATTGTCACTAGATGGCGACATTAAGTGGCGAGATGAAACCTTTACTTTTTGGTGGCCCTGGAAAGGGCTGTTTAAACGGTGGTCGTCTTGGCAAAGCGTCGGTAGTAGGCCTAGTTGCCGTGGTGGTCGAGGAGCTGGGCGACACGACGTGTCGTCGTTCAGTGGAGACGTCATCTTTTTCCCTCGCAGTAGCGCGTCGATGGCTGCTTCGTCGGATCCGGTGGGAATAAGATTCGGTCGCGGGACCGCTGTGGCCATCGCTCACGGCAGCGGGCGATGACGGTCCCGGTCGACGGCTTACGGTGTCGGGTCGGGGAGCGGAAGTATCATCTTCTCTCTTTCGGGGTCGTCGATGAGTCTTCGCTGGAGTCCGGTAGCCGTGTACCGATGTAGGAAGTCTCGTCGATGCTGTAGACTGGAGCAGAATTGAATACATACACAAACTGGCAACATGAATAGTAACGCCCCCCCCCACCCATTACGCAGTCTATTTTTTGCGATTTTCTCAAAAACGACTCCTACGACTTTTTTAAAAATCGCCTCATTTACTACATTATTCATGCTCAACAAGATAGGGTAGGCGCCATGTCTCCTGAAATTCTTGAAGAGGTTGTTTTCTCGCAACAAAATTGTTTTTTTTTAAGATTGCGACCTTAATATGCATTTTAGCGTAAAAATTTATTTAATAAAAGTTGTAGAGAATTTAAAATTCTACAACCTTTATTTTAAACATTGTTTTGTATAACGCTTAGTTTAGCGTTAATTAGCGATTTTCTTTTTTTTCTTACTAAAATGTGTAAAATCGATTAGTATTTTAAGATTTCGGCCTTAGTATGCATTTTACGACAAAAGTGTATACAATCAAATTTTTAGAAAATTAAAATATCTACAACTTCTACTTAAAGTATTTTCTCTGCAGAGCCTAGTTTAGCGTGACAGAGTGATTTTACGTATTTTTAAACCAAACTGAAGTTGACTTTCATTTTGCGTCTTTCACTCATGATTAAAATTAGGTTATGTTTATTGAGATTAGTTTTTTGTTTATTTCTAATGTTAGGTTATCCTGTTAATTATTTGCATTGGCAAGAGAAAGTTGTGTGAGTTTTTCACACCAGATTTTTTTGTTAACGATTATATGATCCAAATGAACAATAATTCTTACATCTATTTTTGATCCTATATTCTTGCATCATGTTGATTTATCAAACATGATGTAAATTAAGTACAGTTAAGATGGAAAGGAATATTTATTCAATGACAAAAGAAAGAAAAATATACTTTCTTTAAAAAAAATATGAAATATACTAATATGATTATTATGAAGTACAAGAAGAAAAAAATTGTGATAAAGAAATGAGAACTAGAATGATTGCAAACGAGGGGTTGAACAAAGAGGAGATCCTCTTAGGCGCCTCCAGGTATTCTTATACGCATTAATGTACTTAACATTAAAAAACTAAATACCTCTGCCAGAAAAAGAAGACAGAGCAAAGGATCGTGTTTAAACAAGACCGGAAGGCAAAATTAAACGCAGAAAAAACGTCGTACAGAATTTTATTCCCATTTCTCAGACGAGACGGTCTTTAAAAAAGTTTTGTCGGCGTCACTAAGAGGAGATTTGCCCAATTAAACTTTTCTCCCTTGACAAAAACAGTTCTCTCATATCTGGCCCATACAATCAGTCATCATGGGGGGACATAATGACCAACTTAGGGACTTGTAATTAGCGAGGCCAACCCCTACAACCCCTTACTTTCTCTTTTTCTTAAAACCCCCTTAATAAACTCATCTCAACTGAGTCACTTTTTAAAGGAAAAACACAGTTGACATATTTTCTCATGTCCGTTAAGTTTCATTACAATTTATTTAATAAGATAAAAATGATATTAGTACTTCTTAATTTCCATCTCGTTTATGGAATTAACTTCTAAATTAATATTTCAAAACAAAAGTAAAAGTTAGCTACAAGTATTCCATTACGAGTAAATTAATTATATTTGATAATTGAAAATAACCTATAATTTTTATTACAACAATTAAATCAAATACATAGATTTTTATAAATATTTTTTTCATATAGAGATTAAGTAATAAAGAAATGCCACAGTCGGACTATGTAGGTTTACCAAGAAATCCAAATTTTGTTTTTTTTTACTTTCTCTTATCTATATGAATAAATAGGAAGGAAAGTACTGTTTTCATGTCGATTTTTTGAAATCGAGTTTTCACCGGATCTACAAGTTTTCAGACCCCCCGAACTCAAAAACATGTTTTTAGCGATTGGTCTGTAGTAGTTTATAAGTGTGTGCGTGTGAACAAAATATCTCAAGAACGAAACATCGTACGAAGTTTAAACTTGAAACTTAAATTAGATACTATTACCGGACCCGATACGAAAATTTTCATCAAAATCCGTCAACCAGAAGTAGTAGTAAATTCGTGTCATTTTTCACTTTTTTGAGGTTTTTTCTCAAAAACGGCTCCTACGATTTTTTTTAAAAATCGCCTCATTTACTACAATTTTTAAGCTTTACAAGATAGAGTAGATGCCATGTCCGCTGAAATTCGTAATCTACAAAAAGTTAGTGGGACTGGATTGGATTTAAATTTTCGGTTTCGACCGGATGTGACCCAAAACCGGAAATCAAAAAATTTGAAATTGGAATGTCGAAACAAAAATAATGTAATTCAATTCCTCTTAAAGAGTATATACAGAAATTGGTCAAGGTTTTTGCCATAAGTCAAAGGTAAGCCTTTCTAAAAATTTCCACCGATAATGAGACGACACATCGTGAAACAGAATTTTTAATAAATAATTTTAGTAACAATTAATCTCTTTATTGAATGTAATATTACTTAATCGGTTTTTAAAATGTCAGATCAACTAGCTGGTTCTTTAAGACTACAGTAATTATGAAACTTTGAGGTTGAATCGCTTTCGAAATTCAATCAAATAATCGAATACCACACCACTGAAGAAGTAAAATCAATTTTTATCCGTATTTCAAATCACAGTAATTTATAGTAGTTTATAAAAATAAATTGTTTATAATGGTGGAAGAGAAGGTTAAAAAAAGAAGGGTTAAGTTGACAAATGTAACACAGAAGTAAGCAGTCACATCAACCCCTTTCTGTTTTATTGAGATTGAAGAGGTGAAATCGTAAGAGGGGTGAAAACCACATACAAGTGTCCCACTGCTTCATCACCTACAAAGTGAAGAGACCACACAGAGACAGGAATATCGTGCCGCGTTTGAAGCAGCAGGACTAGACAGTAACAGTGGTATAATGACGCAGGTATCTTACTTTATGACATAGCATCAAGTCAAACGAGCAAGAAAATTACATTTGGAGCGACTGTGATGTGTGGTGGTGGAGAAGGTTGTAGCCTCTCAAACATGTACAGCTCGATAAACCCTCATAGCTCATAACCCTTTATTCCCCTCAAACCCCCGTTTTTACCCTCCTTTGCCTTCGTCTTAGTAAGCAACCAATCCCTTTTCAACCGACCTTATAATTCATATCAACCAAAAGTCAAGAATGGTCAACAAGTGTCAACCTCATCTTACTTTGCCTTATAGCTGAGGATCAAATTGTACCCCTTTAACCTTCTACAGATTCACATTTCAGCAGAGACTAATAACAATACAAACAAAATAAGCTGAATGGAAATTTCATAGAAAATTATGTAAATTTATAATTAAAATTAATACTGTTCTTAATTATTACACCGGATATTGTGTGCATTGTGCCATAGAACTATTGAACTGACCAAACAGTTTCACTTAAAACAGTATGATTCCAAGAAATTTGGAAACGATGTTTACATAAATCCGTTGAATCAGATCAAACATTATACAAGATTAACAGCCATACAAAATTAAACTAAAATAATAAATTTTAGTTTATTGATGTTTTTCAGCTCAAATAATTAAAACGATTAAATTTAAATCAAAACTTTAAATACTTGAGAGTCTATAAAGTTTGAACTTAAAATTTTTAAGCGCTTGTTAAACAAAACAATTTTGGGGAAGAGTGACTACTTTATAAATTACGAATTATTTTCAATTAACCAACTTTAAAATACTGCAATACTATTTATTTTGTTAAAAAAAATAAATCGTTCATAATATTTGACAGTAGTAAAGCGAACAAATTTGTATAAATAATGGGAAACACTTTAACAAATAAGTTTACAACAAATAAAAGCCACTGATATAGTTTAAAGTATTTTTGGAGAAAGCGCTGAAATTATAAAAAATAAATGGTGAGGGAATAATTATCCTAATACTAGACAAAAACCTGTACACATTATCTTGGCTGATGATCAAAATATAGTCACAGCTCAAGGTGATAAAGATCTGATATTTTTATAATGCGTAAATTGGTGAAAGATAACACAAAAATGGTTAAAATAAATTTTGAGAAAACCATTTACCAATTACATAAAAAGGATAAAAGGTTTGAAACTATGTGATACTAGAAAGATAAAAGGAACTCGAACGTTTAACTTTTTGGAATTTACGATCTTAAAGAACGAGAACACGGCGGAGGAATTTAAACGGAAAAACAACAAATTAAAGAAAGCCAGAAGAACTCGGTACTAAGGAATAATATTTATCATAAGAATGCAAAAATAATAATATTTACTACAATAGTGTGCCTTACAATAAGAGCAGACGCAGAATAATATAGAGCTGAGAGTTCGGAGCGGTAAATAAAAGTAAAATAATTAATGCGATCCAGATAAGAATTTGGAGCCGAACGCGTGGGCTAAAAAAAATGAATCAAATTACGAATAAGGAAATAAAAAGGAGATTGGGGTGGTTAACAATGCTGTAAGGCACCGAATGGAGGAA
Organism: Catonia carolina; assembly: GCA_035578175.1. NCBI lineage: Eukaryota > Metazoa > Arthropoda > Insecta > Hemiptera > Achilidae > Catonia > Catonia carolina. The sequence continues at coordinate 45,528,867 of JAQMRL010000004.1, forward strand.
AAGAGGCTGATATGGTTTAAGCATGGTAAGGGCTGACGGAAAAAGATGGATAGGTAGCTGAACGGTGGCGGATTGGAGTCCAAAGGAAGATGCAATAGAGGCGTTTACCTCATCTGTTAAGTTGTTGCTGTTGTTTACCTAATTAAGATCCTTAACAGATGAGGTAAACAGTGGACAGATGGTTACAACCGTTAAAAAAATTACTAGTAGTAAGTTCTAAAGTTGTTCAAGTACACTAAGAGAGAGACAAAAAGTGGTGAATGATTCAGCGGTTCCCAACCATCTTTACCTCGCGGCACACTATCTGAAATCTGAATATAATAGTAACGGCACACTTGATACACTTATTTTCGTAATTAACTGTAATTATATGCTTCTTTATATTACCGTCTTTATACATCAGGACACGAATAGTAAGTAATTAGAAATGGTGTATGTTTACTAAGGAAAACCAATGAAATTAATTTCATTTTATTACTGCGAGGATACGCCCATAACAGGCAGGTGGAGTGTCAAATTATTTACATTTAATTTGTTCGTTGCAGGGCTAAAATAAATAGTTCTGTTTTTTATCACATGATCAGCCAATTAAAGTACTGAACCATTTAAAAAAAGTTGAGGTAGAGGTGTAAAAGACACTAATCAGAGTTCTCTCTTTTGAAAGTAATGAATTTCATTATACAGCCAGACCCAGTAGTGAATAAAGTAAAGGTGTCATTTGCAGAGTGGAAAATATGTGATTTTCAGAGGGCCCGGCATGCTGGTAAGCGTACTTTTCCATTCAGTGAGGAAGGCTATGGTAAACCACCTCACTCCTCGTTATACTTAGTAAAACCTCTACAGGTTCAAACCAGCCTTTCGGCTGATGACCTAAATAACAACTGCGAGGATTTACAGCCCCAGCCGTATCTCGCTTCCTAAGCACCACCTCTCTGTCTCACCAGTCCCCATCGGAGAGCCGCCGCAAAGATATTTCCTCCTGCACCCCTACAATGTCACTTCTGGTCTACCCCTCCTTCTAACGGCTGGCGTCCACTCCTATACCCTCTTTAGTCACATACCAACCTCCATCCTTTGCAAATGGCCAAACCATTTTAACTGCTTTTGGGATATGGTATCCATGGTTTTTTCTTTGAACGCCGGTTCTTCTCCTAATTTCGGAGTTCGATCGATCCGCGATGCACCACAGCTCCGCCTCCATAAATCCATCTTCACCGCTTTTAGGCGATCCTTCTGTCTCTTAGTCAAAGCCCTCAATGAAATTAATACAAATACAAATAAAATTTTACAAGTAAACAAAAGTGCGTGAAATTTCGCGGCATTTCTACGTAAAGTCTGTCTACGCTAAGAGTACTCTGACAGTAGGCAACCAGCAATACAAGTGAGCATGCGTATTAAAAATACGCACAGTATGACCAAAAACAAAATTCCATACAGCATGACTATTCGTTCCAAACTTTTTGTAATAAACAATAAACATGTTCAATTCATTTGTTATGTTTCATAAATCGAAATTAGTTTACCATTAATAACTAAAACTTTTACTATCGTTATTCTTCTTTTCCTATTGTTACGTTGTACTTTATTTTTCGTGACATTATTTACAATAATTTCATTATTATTTACAAGTATGTACTACGTTTTTATTATCAACTCAGTTTTATTTTTGGTCACAAGTAATATGACAGACTAATGCGCTTGAATTATAACAGGAGAGTAAACGATTCCAGTGACTCGTTGTTTATCATTTTAGATTGTTTATTTCGTCTCATTAAAATTAATGTCTGTGACTAGTTTAATACAACTGTTTGCACTTGCCCGTATTTAACTCATTTTTAGTTTCGTCAGTTATCTTTTGGTATTGTATCGGTTCGTTTTAATTTTCTTCGTACACTGTTGAAGTTGAAAAGTTTCGTAAGCTGTGTTTTGTTAACATGTATATTAATGAATGTGTTCAGTTTTTGAAACAAAAGCGGTAAACCATTAAAAAGTAGAAAAAAATTGCTTTGTTATATGTAGGCCTAATGGTTAAAAAAACTAATTACGGATTCGCTTTAATGTACTACAATAATTATAAGTAATTTGAGCGATATAATTGAAAACGTTTAAAAGATAATGTTTATTTTAGCTGGATGTAGATATTTTTATGATGGAACGTAGTGTAAGATAATTTTGTTAGGCGGAGAGGTAGATAAGCGCCAACTATACAGAGTGATTCACGAAGATATGCAGAAACTGTAGGAGCTCATTTTATATGTAAAAATAACGAAAAAAGTTTATATAAACACGGGTCCGGAAATGCTTCGTTTTCTAGTTACGGCTAGCAAAATTTCGCCCGGATTTCAGCTCACCAGGTGAAATGGTCTTCCTGAAATTCTGGTAAGGTAGATTAAAGAGCGAATTCAATCATTTCTTATGGTTTTTGATCTGATAAATTGAATAAAACAGGTCCCAGAACTGTAAGTTAAATATTTTTTAAGGAAAACAGTGTCAAATGCAAAAAATGGAGTGAAAAACACATTTTTTCATGTTTGGGTAAGAATAACTTTGTTATTTCACCAAGAAACAGTTAAAAGTTTTGAATAAAACACGTAGAAAATTTTATTCTGAACAAACCGGTGTAAATAAAGTACACAGAAAGCGAATAGATGTTTGATTAAATGCATTTTTATTCATAACAGTACAAAGTAAAATTAACCGGAAAAACAAAGATAAAAAATGTGATTTTTTCACTCCATTTTTTGCATTTGACACTGGTTTTCTCAAAAACTATTTAATTAACAGTTCTGGGACCTGTTTTATTCAATTTATCAGGTCAAAAACGATTGAATTCACCCCTTAATCTACCTTACCAGAATTTCAGGAAGACCTCATTTTACCTGATGAGCTGAAATCTGGGCGAAATCTTTCGCTAACCGTAACTCGGTAACGAAGCATTTCCGGACCCATGTTTATATAAACTTTTTTCATTATTTTTACGTGTACAATGAGCTCCCAAAGTTTCTGTATATCTTCGTGAATCACCCTGTATAGTGTAAAACTTTCGTTTACCTATAGGCGCTTGCCTCGCGCGGAGTACTCTTACAGTAGATTGGCTTTAGGCCTCGTAGCACACTGGTAGGGAATCGCTGAACTACGGGTCTGAAAGGAGAAAATAAACTCTACTAAAAGAATCAGGATATCCCAAATATATTTTATCTTTAAATTTGTTAATTCCACTTATCCAACTGAAACAGTTTTATTAAAATTAATATGCATTTTAAATTTAGCATGATAATTTAAATTTAATTGAATTGATTATAGAAGAGAAAGTACGTTCAAGTGTAACATGCTGAATAAAATGTTTTACTCAACGTTTTTAAAGCTCTAATATGGAATATAAAGTAGGATGTACCAGGTACATGAAAACATGGAAAAAGATTAGCGGTCCTAAATAACTTTTCATTTACTCTTTTTAATTAACTTAATACTTTAAACTAACAATAATGGTACTAGCTACAATAGAAAAGCAGTAACCATAGAAGAGATTTTCAGATAGGGCAGGCAAGACCGCCGGTAGAGTTCGAAGAGATTGTAGAATTTGTAAAGTGAAGTAGTAGAGGATTAGTCTTAAACCAGTGTAGAACTCTGGTACCGAGTAAAAGGGAAAAATAAAGGGTTGTGTTGGTAGAATTTAGAAAAGGGGGTTAAAAGAAGGAAGAGAGTGATGGTTTCTCACTTCCTCTTAGTTTTACCCTACGTGTGTACATGTATATGTCGGTGTTTGGAGAAGAGACGTTCGGGAAGAGGTCATATGCATGAAAGACTGAGGGTGGCAACTTGTAAGCGGATTAAACACTAGATGGATGTGCATTAGTCTTACTTCTAGTGAGTCCGTGGCCGACGTCAAGAGAGGATGGAGGGGAAAAGGAAGACGGAAAATAGAAACAAAAGTGGTGAGAGAATGAAAAAGAGTTTTCTGGAGTTGAAAATATATATACGATATTTAATCAAGTACTAAATCCTTCAATGTATGAATCCTAGTAAAAAAATTGAACTAAAAATGATGAAATTTTTCTTCATCATTTTGTCGATCTAATAGAAAAGTCCTCGCCACAAGCCAGCTGTTTGACAACTACGGAAACGAAGGTTCCGTGGTTCAAATCTTAGTAAAGAAAGTAACTTTTATACGGATTTAAATACTTTACAATGGTTACCGGTGTACTTACGTTTCGGTGCAATTAATTAAACTTCCTCAGAAATAGTTGGCCTGAGATTGTACAAGACTACACCTTATTTTGCAACGTCATACGTATTATCATCTTAATCTGATTGGGTCATGGGTTTGCTTATTGAAACGTAAACAAACTGATATAAAAAACAAATTTAATGGACAAACCTACTCACAACTTTTTTGACTAACTTAAAAACCGTGCAATCTTTAGACGGTTGAAAAAAGATAACCAAGTACACTATAAATATAAATGGCTGGATAAAAAAATTTAAAAAATAGTTAAAAAATTAAATAGAGGTTTATGTTAATAATAGTTTCTGCTAGTAACCTATTACCTAATAACCTAGTTTATAAAGATATTGACCCAATAACCGATGTGATGAGAAAAAAGAGTTTCATACTATGGTCATTTACTAAGAACACCAAAAACACGAATTTTAAGATAAATAATTGAGAAGTAAAGCTCATTAGCAATCCTACCAAATTGGATAAAAGAAATAAAAGAAGTGTCACCGGATGGCGACATTAAGCGGCGAGTTAAAACCTTTTATTTTGGTGGCCCTGACAAGGGCTGTTTAAGCGGTGGTCGTCTTCATGCGTCGGTCGTAGTCGTCGTGGCGGTCGAAGAGCTGGGCGACGCGGCTTGTCGTCGTCCAGTGGAGACATCATCTCCTTCTCTCGCAGTAGTGCGTCGATGGCTGCTTCGTCAGGTCCGGTGGGCGTAAGGCTCAGTCGAGGGACCGCTATGGGCATCGCTTGCATCAGCGGGCGATGACGGTCCGGTCGACGGCTTATGGTGACAGGTCGGCGAGCAGAAGTATCATCTTCTCTCATGCGGGTCGTCGATTAGTCTTCGCTGGAGTCCTGTGGCCGTGTGCCGTGGTGGACGTCTTGTCTGCTGTCTGGACCGCAATTGAATCTCTTCGGCTCAGTGTAGCGCTCTTTATAATATAAAGCAACTATATTATAGTTGCTTAGAGCGCTGTGGTAGAGGACGGTTATTCACTAGGCCTTGGCAACAAAGCCCTCTGTCGGTACGCAGCCGAAAGGTTTGTCGGTACGCTGCCAAAAGGCCTACCGCGCCGGCAAGGACCGGGAGAAGTATTGAAGACCAGCAACACAGTAAATGATTAATTAGGACGGGTGGCGGTGACAGAAGATATGCAGAAATTAGAAATAACAGACAAAGATCTCAGAAATAAAACAGGAAAAATCAAAATGCTTAACAATAAAAATACAAGATTTAAATTTAACTAGGAAACAAGAGGAAAGAGGGTTTATTCAGATAAGGAAAGATCTGAAAATATGAAAAGATACTGGACAATGAGAACAGCTCAAAAAAAGAACTCCAAAGATTGATTTTAAGTAATCCCATGTGGCCGTATTAGTAAAAAAACAGAAAAAGAGCCTGATTCCAAGAATTTCACTTTCTGGGTAGATTTATAATCTCATGGTGTCATTTTTATTTTTTCAAAAATATTGACAATTAACAATAGTATCTGCTTTGACATTTTTTTACAATTGTATGTAATAAAATTTAAGTATAAAAAACATAAGCTACCTATTTAATATGTATTTGTTTAGTTAATTACATATAATTTTAGTCATCAAAATCATTTCCCCACCAAATATATTGAAAATGAACAGGCAAGATATAAGAAACAGAATGGATGGACGGTCGCCACGAGCGTCAGACGCGTTAGCCATTATGTGGAGGTTGCAACAGAAACACCAATCTGAAACTTGAGCAAATTAGTTTTAGTTTGCACGCCTTGCAACGGACACTTTGTGTTTCCCCCTTCTTAGACCATTATATTAACAGTGTATTTTGGTAGATGTTTAAGTTCGCACATTTAAGCTGTAGGTAACTAAAATAACACACCTTTAATTTCATTAAATTACTTCAATTTGTATTTTAATTGGAAAGTAAAACACAATATATAATTTTATTTTAATTATTTTGAAATTTTCATTACGAAGAAAATTTAAATGGTTTTTTAGTAATATATTTTAACTCTTTAAACGAAATTATTATCAACTCCAATTACGATGAGATTTTCGGTAAGTACTAAGTATTTAAAATAATGTTATAGACGTTTTATAACTTTAATTTCATTTAACAACTGTGCAATAAAACAAAACAAATCTGGTGTGAAACACTCACACAACTTTCTCTTTTCAATGCAAATAATTAACAAAATAATCTAACATTAGTAATAAAACATTAGAAATAAACAAAAAAATAACCTCAATTATTAACATAACATAATAATTTTAATCATGAGTGAAAGACGCAAAATAAAAATCAACCTCAGTTAAAAATATGAAAAATTACTCTTTCGCGCTAAACTAGGCTCTGTGGAGAAAAATACTTTCAATATTAGTTGTAGATCTTATAATTTGATTATATACACTTTTGTCGTAAAATGCATGCTAAGATTGAAATCTTTAAAAAATCTATTTTTTTACAAATTTTCGTGAGAAAAAAAACATAAAATCGCTAAACTATACGTTATTTACAAAAAAGTTTAAAATAAAATTTATAGGATTTTAAATTCTCTACATTTATTATATACATTTTTGCGCTAAAATGCACATTAAAGTCGCAATCTTAAAAAAACAATTTTTTAACGAGAAGACAGCCTTTTCAAGAATTTCAGCAGACATGGCGCCTACCCTATCTTGTAGAGCATACAAAATGTAGTAAATGAGTCGATTTTAAAAAAAATTGTAATGATACGCATTAACTACTACTTCCGGCTGACCGATTTTGATGAAACTGTTCGTGACGGGTTCGATAGTAGTACCTAATTTAACTTTCAAGTTTCAAATTCATACAATGTTCCGTTCTTAAGAGATTCTGTTTACAGAGCAATCACTAAAACAATTTTTTTTTTTGAGTTCAGGGGGTTTGAAAACGTGTAGATCCGGTGAGAACTCGATTTCGAAAAATCGACCTGAAAACAGTACTTTCCTTCCTATAAATTCATATCGGCAAGAGAAAGTAACGATATTCTGCAACGGTTTCAATCAAAAGCTCTGCGGATCATACTAAATTCACCGTGGTATGTTACTAACGTCGATATACATCGTGATATGGATGTGCAGACGGTATTAGAAGAAATACGAAGTTTCAGTTGTAAATACATCAAACGTCTAAACAACCACGTAAATCACTTAGCACTTAATCTCTTAGACAACAGCAATGATGTTCATAGACTAAAACGTGCTACAGTACTGGATCTCCCAGGGCAATTCTGACAGTGTGATTTTAAATTGTAAACAATATAATGTTAATATTCTTAAGTGTAAATCACTTAGCACTGAATCTCTTAGACAACAGCAATGATGTTCATAGACTAAAACGTCCTACAGTACTGGATCTCCCAGGGCAATTCTGACAGTGTGATTTTAAATTGTAAACAATATAATGTTAATATTCTTAAGTGTAAATCACTTAGCACTGAATATCTTAGACAACAGCAATGATGTTCATAGACTAAAACGTCCTACAGTACTGGATCTCCCAGGGCAATTCTGACAGTGTGATTTTAAATTGTAAATAATATAATGATAATATTCTTTAGATGACTGGAGTGTTTGAGTGTGAATGTTGCAAATAACTGAATGAACGTTTTTAATTATCTCCAGTAAAGTTCGGTGTTTTTCGGAATCATGTGCTTATTATTCTTATTACTTTCCATTTTGTTTTTTTCGTTTTAAAGGAGGTTTTGGTTATTTTTTTTTATTTTTATTAATTTAAAAAAAAATCACTATTTATCTAATTTTGATTGTAAATAATATAATTAAGAACAGTATAATATGTTTTAATGTTATAATTTGTTAGTTACACCAGTGGGTTGTAATTTCTGCATGAGTTAAATCTAATTGATAAGTTGCAATTATTGTTATATAATGGATTTTTCATTAAAAAAAGTTATATGAAGAAAGATTTATACGTAATTAGGCAGGAACAAAACAGGAGTAATCAAAAAATATAACTACATATTAAAAATCAATTTTACGTTAAGTAAAAATATATTTGTGACATACGTTCTGTTATTTGTATTATAAACAGGAATAGAAGTAATATAAAATATATAGAGAGAGAGCAGATGTAAGTAATTCTAAGCTATTAAGTAACTGCCGTAGAGTAGAGTAGTGAAACAGACTTGTCCGTGGAATAGAGGTGTCCAACACAGATGACGATAGGATACCACAAGTGTATACGAACGTTTACTGTACTAACCGACAACAATCTACGAATGGGGGAAGAGAGAGGTAAGGTAGAAAATCGGGAACGAAGAAGAGGGGTAGGGTCAAAGTAAGGACTTTGTATTGTATTGTACATGTAGCCGACACCTTGTCCCCCCCTCACTATATACACTTCTCTAATATAAATCCTATCACCTCTTGTTACTGCTAACAGGTCATGTAAAACGATTACTAAGTGTATGACCCCCTGAAGTTTTACATTATTTAAGGAAAGTAATTCTATATCGATCACTTTTATCCAAAGTGTATACTTAGTGATTAATTTTCAAAAATTATAAATTAAATAAACAGCTGAAAATTTAATTATAAATTTAGTTGACGTACTTGTGTGTTTATAACTTTAATTCAAATTTATAAAATAAATTTTAAATTTATTTCAAATTTAATTTATTTAAAATAAATTTTAATTTTAAAGGAGCTAACCGCGTCCTTGTATAGTAAATTTCACGAACGACTAGATGTCCATCCAAACCAACTAGCTCGTGATCTAGCTACAAGGAACTTCCCACCTGTGCAACGTCTAAAGCGAAAATGGAGTAGAGAGTCTTGGTCTAAATAACGGACAATACCCGTAGTTATAAACGAAGTATGTACCTTTGGGTACCTCTTCTCCTTAAAGCAAAACTCCCCACCACCATTTAAATATCATATACGAAAATTGTGCAGCTCAATGTACAGAACCGTAATAAAAATTCAAGGGAAAAAAATTAAATAGATATCTCATGGTGCAATTATTGTAGTGTCTTAGACTTTAAAACGAAAGGACCCGGGTCTCTCTCTCCCCTGTTAAGGTCTAAACCTTTTTAACTCATTATTGTTTCTTAAAACACTGAAATCACCAATGAGAAAGCTTTGATGTGATTTTAAAACGAAAGCGGAACTATACAAAAATTTTTGTTAACTTTTATTTGCTATCGGGAACTCTTCTTTATAGACAACCACCCTATTTAATCGCTGCTTTTTGGAACAGTGAATATGTATTTGCAATAATTTCCATACCCTAGTGGAAAATTGACCCCGGGATCTTTCACTTTGCAGGTTAATGCGCTAGCCACTAAACTACGGAGGCGGTTATATGAAAATTTATATGACATTACTTACATTTTTAAATGTACTGGATTCTGATAAACTGCAATATTGTAGTATTCTTACCTGAAACAGAGACAAATTACAGGTTTAAATTCAAGACAAATTGTAAATTATGTTACGGTTTTTCATCCTATCATCATCAGTAAATTTAACCGAATTTCATTTATTCTTTAAAACTTATTTTCGCATTTTAATACAACAGCCAACTAGTAAGTAGACTAAAAATTGAATTAAATATTTGATCGATTTTTCAAATTTTTAGATCGTGAGATCTGAGACGACCTGTAAACACTTTCCAGATAAACGTTTTCAAACTCAATATCAAACCAAGGATTATCAGTTTAACAATCGATTTCGCTGCTGAGTCACAGAGGTGAATTTATAATATTGTAGTTGAAATAATTTTTAGAAGAAAAACCTGCAGCATAAAATTATTCTACTACAATATTAATACAAGCAGAATGAAAAAATAAAGGTTACGTTTGTACTGTGTTTAGTCAAGATCTCCGGTTACATATACTCCAAACTATGTTCCATAAATAGTTTTAAATTGTACCACACTGTAGTAGTAAACAGTTTTCACTCGAAACTTCTATTCAGGATCAGATTATGCAATAAGCACAACAAAAATCAATATTACTTTCTCTACTTGCCCTATATGAATATTTTTATAGGGAAGGAAAGTAGTTTCATGTCGATTTTTCGAAATCGAATTTCACCAGATATACATGTTTTCAGACCCCCTGAACAAAAAAACATGTTTTTAGCTATTGGTGTGTGTGTGCGTGTGTAAACAAAATATTTCAAGACAGAATAGCGTACGAAGTTGAAACTTGGAATTAAGTTAAGTACCACTACGGAATCCGGCACGAACATTTTCATCAAAATCGGTCAAACAGAAGTAGTAGTTTATTCATGTGATTTTTCAATTTTTGCGATTTTTTCAAAAAGGGATTCTACGATTCTTTTTTACACAATCTCATTTACTAAATTTTTGTGCTGTACAAGGTAGGATTAGCGCCATGGGTGCTGAAATTCTTCGAGAGGCTCAGCTCTCGCAGAAAAAAAATTGGTTTTTAAGTTTTCGGCATTAATATGCATTCAAGGAGGAAAGTATATAAATTTTGTAGAACATTTAAAACAACTTTTAGTTCAAACATTTTTGTACAACGCTTAGTTTAGCGACAATTAGTGACTTCCTGTTTATTTTTTCATTAAAATTGGTAAAAATAGGTTTTAAGATTCCAGCCTTAATAAACATTTTAGGAAAAATGTGTATATAATCAAAGTTATAGGAAATTTAAAAATCTACAACTCTTATTTTAAGCATTTTCCTCTACAGAGCCTAGTTTAGAGGCAATTACTGATTTTCCGTATTCACGTTTCAGCTTTATACAATCTTCCGTTCTTGAAATATTTTTCACACACACACACACACACACACACACACACACCAATAACTTAAAACATGTATTTTGGATTTAAGGCGCCTAAAAACGTGTAGCTATACCCAGTGAAAACTCGATTTCTAATAATTGACTTGTAAACAATACTTTCTATTCTCATATATTCATTCAAGGCAAGATAAAGTAAAAAAAGGAAAAATGTGTCTGCAAGCAGCACGGGCTCGATTGTTATCCTTAGACGGGCGGATTATACAAACTGGTTTAATATATATTTCTCGAATGACTCTATGCCATTCACACTTACAGAATCACTTAGCTACAATCAATTTGACCAGAAATATGCATTTACTCTTTGTATCATGGTGTTTAAAACAGTTAGATTCAATTGGGTTTGTGCGGACTTTTCGATTAATATCCATGCTGTTTTTTTTCTAAAATTTATTTTTTTAACGATCACCATGTGAAACCTAAATTTCTGGTGTGAAACACTCACACAACTTTCTCTTGCCAATGCAAATAATTAACAATATAACCTACATTAGTAATAAAACATTAGAAATAAACAAAAATCTCACCTCAAAAAACATAACCTTATTTTAATCATGAGTAAATGATGCAAATGAAAATCAACCTCAGTTTGGCTTAATACGGAAAATCACGCTTTCACGCTAAACTAGGCTTTATCGCTAAACACATGTTTTATGGGTTCAGGGGGTCTGAAAACGTGTAAATCCGGTTAAAACTCGATTTCAAAAAATCGACATGAAAATAATACTATATATTAATAGTAATAATAATTAATACAAGAGAAAGTATAAAAGTTAAATGTTGACTTAAACCGATAAAACCGGAGAAAAAGTTTATACGGCTTAATATTGAATCTCATTAAGAATAACACTAAACCTGTCCACAACTGTTTGTTGTTTCACAATTTAATTTACTGGATGAGTATAATTTTCTTCTTAAATAGATTTTTTATTTAATTACGAATATAAGAAATACAGAAATTAAGCCAATTCCAGAGGATATGCGGACTATAAGCAGAACTTTGGGTAATAGAGCGAGAAATGTTATAAAACTTAAGTTCTACAAAGTTATGGCAGCTCTAATTATTCTGTATGGAAGTGAGATGTGGACAACAACAAAAACCCACGAGCGGAGAATCCAAACGGCAGACATGAGATTTTGTAGCGAGATAAAAATATATGGTTGTATTTAAAGTAATAAATTAATATATAATGTCAAGAAATAAAAAATAATGTAACGGATGTAATTAGTAGTTGTCAAGTCGGGCGTTTGTCGGGAGAAAACCGACATCGTAACCATAAACTCTCAAGTAAATTTATTGATTATTGAAAGTAAACTTTTAAAATAATTGAACACGTGCAGGAACAATGACTGTATCAAAGTACTTGTGCCGGGGAAACGGTTGAAATAATAGTTAAATGTGATTGGTTAAAAAATTTGAATTCTGAAAGATGATTGGATATTATAGATTTTATAAATAGTTTCAAGGTGAAGTTTAAAACGACGCTTCTTAAAAATGAAAAGCGGGAGATAGTCCCACTTCAGCAGTCCTGCAAGTAGGATGTATGTGTGCTCGGGACAAATAAATTTAACAATGTGCTAAATAGTATACTACAGTAATAAAATGTCTATCAGTTAATTAATCAGTTTTGAAACTAGAACATCTTGTGTTTTCAAAAATACTTACAATACAACGAATAATTAAATATTAACAACCAACGCAAATGATTTAACTACATCGTACAAACTTTCAATGGATAACTACGCAATTTCAAAGCCATGGCCAGGTATTTCAACAATAAGTAATATTCTGTACAGAATTTAACTAAAAAACTAAATTCAATTTAAAAGCGCTATTTATTTTTAATTTTGTAAAAACATAATTTTAAATGTTTATTCCAAATTTGGCATCAACTTGTGGGGAATAAAATAGTAGTATTCCAATTTCTTCAAAGAACTAAGGGGTGTACACGCTTGGACAGAATAAGGAATGAGGAAATCAAGTCAGAATTGGGTATTTATAAACAACTTAAACGAAAAGATAAAAGATAATCCCCAAAGTTGAAGACAGCAAATGGCAAGGATGTCAGACCACAGAATACCTAAGCAGGCACACTGGTATGCTCCAGAAGGTAAAAGGGATGTCGGTAGACCTAGGAGAAGATGGAGATAGATGATGTAGCTTGTGAGTTTGGAACAGGCTGCGGCCTAATCCGTAGTTGGAAGAAGAAGAAGAAGAAGAATTTAAATACAATACGTACAATAACCTAAAAATTCACGAGACAGGATTATAATACAATAGTATTTTTCAACGAAAATATCTTTTTGAAATACAAAACATCTGCATGAACGCTTACTTAAAATTAAATAAAACAGTATCTTTATTGTATAAAAATGTAAAATTGTTCTGTATATAATATAGTTATCAGTGAAACGAACATTGCATGCATAACCTAAACATAAAATGAACGACATAAAACTCTTGTCATCATGGCAATATATTTACAAAACAATAAGAGATATTCGTATTGTTTTATTCACAGTATCTTTACATCCACGGCCCTTTTCTTTACAGACCAACCGAACCCTTAGACAATTTTTATTATCGCATATGCATATCTATTTTGTTTCCACCACTATCTTTCTACCCTACCACCTACATACTTACTTTTTATTCCCCCTTCCTCCGACTTCCACTTCATCACCGAACACGAGTCCAACAAGATGGACGTGATCTGAGTTGTAAAAATGTTACTTTTTATTTGCATTCCAAAAGAAGAATAAGTAAATATAAGTTACTCGTGTAGTAAACTTTCATAAAAATTCTACTTTTGTGCTATGTGTCGTATATTTTTAACATTTTATTATTTTTCGGGCTTTGTAAGGTTTACTAATACATCCGTGAATTGAATAGTTAAAACTTGCTCGTATAAATTTATTTGGTTACCAAAATTTAAGCTAATACCTACGAAATTAATTAGCGGAAATTTTTTAAATTTTCATCTATAATTTTTTGTTTTGTCTGTCGTCTGTCACACCAGATATCAGAAACTACAAGAGATAGCAACAAACGGTTTACGGATTCGTAATATACACAAAACGTTAGAGCTCTTAGTTTGAGTTTTAAAGTTCTGGTTTTGACCGGAAGTGGCCGAAAAGTGGAAGTCAAGAAATTAAAGTCCTGATTTGGAAACATAAGTAGTGTTATTCGACTCATCTTAAAGAGTAGATACAGAAAGCATTGTGTTTGAAGTTCCAGTTTAGATCAGAAGTGGCCAAAAATCGGAAGTCAAAAAATGAAAGTCAGAAATACAAAAAATAACAACAAGGGGTATTCGGATTCGTAATCTACACAAAAAGTTAGTGAGTCTGGTTAAAGTTTGAAGTTCCGGTTTTTACCGGAAGTGACCCAAAACCGTAAATCAAAAAATTAAAAGTTGAAGTTTGTAAACAAAAATAGTGTTTCTCGATTCCTCTTAAAGAATAGATACAAAAATCACTAATTACTTTTGACATAAATCATTGGTTTAGACCAGAAGTGGCTAAAAACCAGAAGGCAAAAATCAAAGTCAGAAACTACAAGAGATAACAACGAACGGTTTCCGGATTCGTAATCGACACAAAAAAGTCAATGAGCCCGGATTAGGTTTGAAGTTTCGGTTTTGACCGGAAGTATCCCAAACCAAAAGTCAATAAATCAAATTCGGTATTTGGAAACAAAAATAATGTCATTCAATTCCTCTTAAAGAGTAGAGACAGATATAACTAATGGTTTTTGCCACAAGTCAAAGGTAAACTTTTTTAAAGTTGCCACTGGCCATGAGACGCGTCGTCTCATGAAATGGATTTTTCAATATTAAAGCTATCCATTTGTGTTGGATTTAAACCAACACAAATGGATAGAATTAATTTTTGAGAAAATCAACTGATAAGTCACAGTTTCTAAAATTTTAATTAATTTGTTCCACTTAGCCCATGCAATAAAAAGCATTTCCCGATAACCAAATAAGGTAAAAATACAATAACAGGCTACACTTTATTGAATAATATGTCCAAAATCGTTAGCCTAAGTTTGCGCAACAGTATATGATATGAGGTGATAGAGTATACTGGCACATGAAAAAATGGCAGATCTGACCAAGAATCGAACCCAGAACCCCAGCTTCCCCCCGTATAACAAGTTTCCTTCATTGAACTGTTCACATTATAGTTACTGGAATCACTACTTTGATTACTTTGATTGATTACTTTGACTGGTTACTTGATTTGGCCCTTGTTTGCAACAAGGGGTAAAGGGGGAAAGCATCAGCGCGCATGCCCGACTGCTTTAAATTCAGTACAACAAACACAACAACTTATACTATACCCAGAGCATATACAGTATATCGCGGAACCTTTTGTAGGTTACCTGTACGAATATTAACTGTTTGTTACCGTAAACAGAAATGGTAGTTTCTCAAAAACGTCGGCAGACTATTCACAGTGCTGAACGAAATCTAATATGCAGTGTAATAAAATGTTATAAAGTTAAAGCTTAACAAAAAAATCTTTCCCCTGCCTTTAAACAAAACCCATGAGCGAGTGGCTAACAACTGTGATGTTTATATTTCCACAGTTTGAAAAATAAAAAAAATGAAATTAAAGACTTGAAGAAGCTATTCTTCAACAGTTTTGTTGATACCTGGTAAAAAAAGGAAACGGTTAGGTAGATACTAGTCAGACTGTAAAGACGCCGGTGACAGCGATAGTAATAAGGCAATTCATTCATAGAAAATTTTGTTCCCATGGAATAAGATAGCTCGTAATTACAGTAAATCAAACATTTCTAGTCATGTAATTAAGCTATAAACATATTATGAACACATTTATTTTTTGTAAGGTTTATGAAGAAAAGCATTTCTCAGAATAAACCACAGCTTACAAAATGTAAGTAGAAACAGCACGGCAGTTAAATGTACGAGTAGTGTCTCACTGTTGAGGTTGGCAGCACTGTCAATTTTTTACTTTCCTTCCTCACAGCCCATTCATACGCAAAAGGCAATCTCGTGACTTTAGTATCTATACCTGAGTACTATTAAGTAAACCGTTAAATCGTAAAAATAACCAGGAGGCACAGTTCTCTTTAATTATTTATTATTTTTCATCATAATCTAATTTATCATGTCCATACATACTTTTAATTGTTTATAATACTGGTTTAAAAATTTTAATGAACGCTCCGTGAAGTAATACCTAACACGCTAGCCTACTAAGCAAAAGGTCTTAAGTTCGATTTCCGGCTAGGATCTGGAAATTTCAACACGATTAAACTTACTGTTACAATACTGAAACCCATGTAGTCGCTAATGGCCAAGCTGTCAATGTAACTTTAAATAAATTTAATAAAAATTTAATCATATATATTATTAATTTTAATGAAATTTCATTAATGTTTAATATAATATAAGAAGTAATGTGTAACAAAATAAATATCGACCCATCCACCGTAAAAATATTTAATGTTATACTGTAGTAACGCCATCCGAACATTGTTTGCTATGAGGCTCTTCGTGTTTTCACCAATATCCATTGTGTGCTTTATGCGGACATTGGCTATATGTACACAACGATCCAGCACAATAGATAATGACGTACACTTCTTACTCTTCATCCTTTCCTATCTAAAACTGTAATAAATTGAGCAGAATGAAAGGAGTTTTGTTAACTGTTACGGCAGGAGAAATATTCATTTAGGATTTACTAACCTTCTGCGCAGGACTCTGCTAACCATTTTCACTAGGTAAACACAGTTCTCAATCAAATAAAGGGAAAATTTTAAATGTAGTACAAATTTTATAACTACTTACATTGTTTTAATTTCATACAAATAAATTTTGTGGCAATATAACATTTTGTTTTTCATATAACTTTTTTTAAATGCATAATCTGTTATAAATAACAATAAATGCAACTTATCAAATAGATACAACTCATGAAAAAATTACAACCCACTGGTGTAATTAACAAATTATAACATGAAAACATATTATACTGTTCTTAATTAATATTAACAACCAAAATTATATAGTGATTTTTAAAATAAATAAATGAAAAAAAACAAGAAAAATAGAAAAACAAATAAAAAATAACAAAAACCTCCTTTAAAACGAAAAAAACAAATAAGAAGTAATAAATAATAAGCACATGATTCCGAAATATATGTACACCTAACTTTTCTTGAGATAATTTAAAACGTTCATTCAGCTATTTACAACATACACACTCAAACACGACAGTCATCTACAGAATACCAACATTATAATGTTTACAACTTTAAAATCACACTATTAGAATCGCCCCGGGAGATCCAGTACTGTAGCACGTTTTAGCCTATTGACATCATTACTGTTGTCTAAGAGATTCAGTGCTAAGTGATTTACGTGGTTGTTTAGACGTTCGATGTATTTACAGCTGAAACATATAATATAACATTTAGCAAATTTTTTTTTATATATTTTCAATTTTTAAGAAAATATACATAATTATGTGTATAAACCGTATTTATTCGCGTACAACGCGCACCATTTTTCTAACTATCTAACGCAAAATTCGTAGGTGCTTGTCTTATGCGGGGTTTTCTGGTAGATACAATACCGGTATGTGGTTGGATTGTACGATAATCTAAATCACAAAATACTACCCGGTGGTAAGCTGATTTGTTCATGGCATTTTGGGTAGAAGTAATGTTTGTTTAAACAAATGCAATTTGTTTGGATTTAACAACGACTGTGACAATTTATTAAATAACAAGCAGTGGTGAGTCAAATCCGGTGTAAGGCTTCACAACAAAAGTGTCTGTTCAGTTCGTCTTCTTCGAGGATTTTTCGTATGCACGGTAAACAGACGGTTTACGTGCAACTCATATATTTCAGTTTACAGCCCAGTCAAGATCAGGTGTATATTTGGTCCAGAGAGTTTATTAAGTGAAAATGAGTTCTGTAAAGCGTTTGTGTTCTTTTACTGCAGGTGAAAAATTAAAAGTTCGTTTTGACGCATAATAAATTGATAACCATTTAGCGGGCCGTAAGTATGACATTCCGGAATCCTGTGTAAGAGATTGGAGAAAGAAAAAAGAGAAGCTTTATTATTCCAATAAATCAGAAGAGTATTTCGCGGAGGAAAACAAAAATTTCTATAAGTAGAAGAATAACTATTGTCCTACATTGAAGACCGTCGTCAAGAAGGGTTGGCAATATCAACGGAGATGGCAACTTTAAAGGCGAAAGAAATTATATTCATAATTCAGTAATTGAATTTAGCTGAGTAATTGAGTGGTTCTTATAATATGAGTTATAATTATCTAGATTTTATTATTTCTTAAAAACTTACTCCCTTTTCAGGGGTGTGCGTTTTACGCGGGGCGCGTCATACACGAGTAAATACAGTATACATATTACATATACTGAGTTTACGTATTACTGAGTTTAGTTCTAAATTTTATATGACAATGGCTCTATTTTTTTCTTTATTTTATTTAAAGTCACATGCCTAAACAGGAGATGTTTTTCTAACGGGATCTGGAAGCCCATCCCGAACGAAGAAGCCTACGGAAATTCAGAACCTCTAGCAGAAAAGATGAGGAAAAAGGGAATTTCTTTCTTTGGACATCTCTTATTTATTTATTAATACATCCTTCTCTTGAGGAGTAACTCCACCAGAATCTACACACAAATCATCAATTATTTCCTAAACAGAAAATCTCAGCTCCAGTGGGCCAAAGAATTTGAACAGGACATGAACGAAATCCAAATCTTACTTGAGGACCTGAAAAGAAAATCCGGAAATTACCACAAACTGAACAACACAAGACTTGAACACAAGAGATCGACCAAACGACAGAAATTGTGTATTCCGACGAAAAACCCCAGAAGAGATAAAAAAGATTGAAGGAATACTGGAGAAGAATCAAGGAAAGAAACATCAGGAAAAGTACTCCAACACTACAAAAATTGAAATAAGATGTTACTTCTATAATGAACTTACGTAGTCTTATGTTGCTTTAAAATAGTTCTATTAACAGCTTAGTAATTAGCGACTACAGTGGGTTATACAACTGGAACTGTGGGTTTTGACTTGTGAAATATCCAGACCTTAGCCGAGAATCAAACCCAGAACCTTCGTATTGTAGGTTAGCGCGCTAACCACTATGCTACGAAGGCGGCCGGCTTTACAGTTATTGAGTTTATAAATTATTTAATTCAGAATTGATAATTTACATAATCAATATTTTGATACATTTAATTTATCTTTAAACAAATATTTTGTAAAACTCAAATTGATATACGTATGTTATATTTTATGTATCTAACCACACACACACTTAAATTTTTATGTTTGTATTGTGCTACCTGTTACGAGCAAGAGCTCTTGCTCCTGATGATCAGAAGACTAAATTTCATTTCTAAAGATCATTGGAGCTAATGCAGTCCGTGCCACCATTGCTCATTTTTCGCGAGCAGTCTGCAAAGATGAGTTCATTACGAAAAATCCTTCCGGTTGCAAAGGCAGAGCGGATGGTACAAAACGATTAATTTATGATATTTATAAACAATTTCGTTCAGCACGGTTTGTGTAGCTAGAAAAAAATTGTGCCTTTGGTTTCGAATTCCTGTCATTTACCTTTTTTAGTCACGATTTTCTATCAAAAATTATGTAATTCATCAATGCTTCCCGACTCACTCTAATATTAGTTTACCTCGAATTATAATCTTACATTTAGACATTGTTTTGTACATTTCCTTTAACCTATCCCTAGTCTGAACTGATATGCTCCTTAAGCATATCAACGTATCACAGGTTAGGGATAGGTTGATACACTGTACAATGTAACTAAAAATTGATTGTAACTTAATTAAAATAACCACTTAAACTCAGAAAGTCATAATGCGTTGAATAAATACATGGTTGTGACAAAAAATCATAACCGTACAATGACACCCAAAAATATTAAAAATAAAATAGTCAAAAAGCGTATCAACTAGCTCTGGTCACCCCTTTCTGATAGATTTTTTTAACTTTATTAGTGAAATTCACAACTTTTACAAATAAAACAACTAGTGAGTATAATGGTGGTTGAAAAAAATGAATGACATGACACGACTGACATGGGGTGCACTGAAACGTCTCCGACATTTTATTTATTTATTTTTTACTAATTCATTTATATATTTATTTGTATGCATTTATGTTTACTTTTTTGTGCCTATATGAATACACAGGAAGGAAAGATTGTTTTCATGTCAATTTTTCGAAATCGAGTTTTCACCGGATCTACACGTTTACAGACCCCCTGAACCCAAAAAAACATATTTTTTATCGGTTGGTTTGTGTGTGTGTGTGTGTGCATGTGTGTGCGCGCGCGCGCGCGCGTGTGTGTGTGTGTGCGGGAAAAAATATCTCAAGAACGGAACATCGTACGGACTTGAAACTTAAGTTAGATAGTACTACCGGATCCGACACGAACATTTACATCAAAATCGGTCAACTAGAAGTAGTAGTTTATTCGTGTCATTTTTCACTTCTTTGGAATTTTCTAAAAAACGGCTCCTACGATTTTTTTGAAATCGTCTCATTTAGCCTACGACGTTTTACTATACTCTACAGTCTACAACAAGATAGGGTAGGTCCATGTCTTCGTAGAAAAAAATATTTTTTTAAGATTGCGGCTTTCGTATGCATTTTAGCGCAAAAATGTATTACTAACAGTTGTAGACAAATTAAAAGCTTACAACTTTTATTTCAAACATATCATTGTATAACGCTTTGTTTAAGGGTAATAAGTGATTTTCTTTTTTCATGAAAATCTAAAAAATATCGATTTTTTTTAAGATTTCAGCCTTCTTATGCATTTTACGACAAAAGTATATATAATCAAATTTATAGGAAATTAAAAGATCTACTACCTACTTTTACTGTAAGAATTTTTCTCTACAGAGCCCAGTTTAGCGTGAAAGAGTGATTTTTCCGTATTTTTAAGCCAAACTTGGGTTGATTTTCATTTTGCGTCTTTCACTCATGATAAAAATTAGGTTATGTTATTTGAGGTTAGTTGATTTGTTTATTTCTAATGTTTTATTACTAATGGTATTGCTTGAGTCTCAGCTCCGTGTAGTTGTAAGGAATGCAGTGCGTTGTTATAGCAGTGAGAGAATGAATGAGTTAGTAGTTTTTCACAGCTGATGCATTTGTAGTGGTAGCGTGTACTAAGTCGCTAAAAAAATATTCATATCATCCGGCGCATTAATTTAACAAATACCTTCCGGGTTATTAACTTGGTCGGATTCATAATATTTAACTTACCAATTTATATCAATATATGTAAATAAATAAATGTAATTTATTGTAATTTTATCAGCCATGAGGAAAAGACGTCTTAAATTTTTTGGTCATATCATGAGGCTCCCTGATCATAGAGTTACAAAAAAGATGGTAAAATATGTAGCTTCAATGGAGGGGAATGGATTCGACACGTTAAGAAAGATCTAGTTCTGGCAAACATTACTGATAAAGAAGTTACCAATCGAAATAGTTTTAGAACAAAAATTAATGAATGGGAGATTATTCCAGAGGTTAAAATTCCAAGAGTTGGAACAAGATGGAGTGAGGAAAGAAAAGCTGATTTTTCTCAGAAAATGAAAGGCTGGTGGGCAAACAAGAAAAACACCAAGTCCAATAATCAATGATCGTGAATAATGCTCAGCGTCTTCCACTTCGGGAGCTATACGGCTAATAATAATAATAATAAATGTAATAAATACAAACAAATATGTTAAATACGGAAAGTTTGAAAACGAATGTTTTGTATCAGAGTAATACAACAATTGTTCTCCCAGCATGCGTCACTCATTCATTATATCTCACCCGTACCCTTCACCCCGCAACCACACGGAGCTTGGAACCGCACAATATGTTATATAATATATATTGTTATATATATATATATATATATATATATATATATATATATATATATATATATGTTATATAATATACATTATTTGCATTGGCATGAAAAAGGTGTGTGAGTGTTTCACACCAGTTTTTTAAAAATGCCACCAGCCATTAACACATTCAATGCTGAACATATTATTAAGTATCTCTCCCTTTGGGATGATTACTCGTGCAGCGTGTTCTCCGCTTGCTTTATGTAACCCCTACAACTTATGTTACTAACGTTTTTATAGATTTGTTTTATTTGCAACCTATACATGGAATTATGTTTGCTAATAACATAAAAATAAACAATTCAATGTTCTTTTTAGGTTTATTTTTGTCTGTTATAATAAATGTACTTCTTGTTTGAATTTTTCCATTTATCGTTACGATTTACGCGTAATTTCTTGTATAATTTTAAACTAAAAATAATATATTTTTAAAGTAAATCTAAAAATGTAAGCTATTTTGAATCGATATCAACAAATATACTAAATTCACGGCTTCAACTGTACCCTGGAAACCCGTTAAAAATACTGAACGAGTATAGTATACGAGGGTAGAAGGTCGTATGACGAAAATTTAAAAACGAACTGTACGGTTACAAAGAAAAAACCTTTTTGAGGGCTATATAATAGCAACAAACTGATATCCGACAGGCGGTGTCCCTCCGGAATTACTTAAAATGATAACAAAACAGAACCCGCTAGGTGAGACGGCAGCCTGGCGGTAACACCTACCCATGACCCGCTAGGCGAGTCTCTAGCACTGAATGTGTTAAACTACACCAATAAACTATAATAAAAAATTCTGATTTTTCTGATCATTTACCAGAAAACATTTTGAGAAATATTATTGTACTATTCCAGTCAAGATTCTAATAAGACTAATGGTGTGACAGTCAAATCTTCAGCATTACAGTGAGTTAGTAAGTAAGATACAAAGAGAAAGAGAGATACATAGGGAGAGAGGGAGAGAGATAGAGATAGGTAAACTGCCTTTAACTAACTATTGCCATTACTTTACTGAACATATCACAGTTGAGTAGTTACTAGCTAGCGCTGGTGCTTTCGGTGTGGCAGTCGTCCTCACCCGCTGTTATCCTTGCTTACTTACCAGCTAGAACCTACCGTACTACCAGCAACAACAAACTTTAACGTTCAGTTTTAACGGAATATCTAAGCATAGCCGTCAAAATAATGTCGGGTTATTTTAACCCGTTCAATTAAACGAAGAGGGTCGAGTAAAGTGAGATAGAAAGGGTAAGAACTGTTTGAATATATCAGCGGGATCCTTACGGGATATAGAGTGCGTATACTTCTTCGTTACTTCATTGCCTATTCGATATTGTTTCAAAAGTTTTCCGTTGAAGCTCATCATTATCATTAACATCGTCGCCATCATCAACTTCATGACTTTTTCATCATTCATTAATTAAAATTCTCAAAATAATAAATAAACAATTTATTCATTTTGTATCAATTATCTTCTTTTTTTACTAAAAGTTTGCAAAAATATTTTATTTTACAATCACAACTTCATTGTTTTATTTTCATTTAAGATGTAGAAATTTTATCAACAACCATTTTGAAGTATTCCTAGTCAAAACCTGCTTTTTATACAACGTACAATCATCATAAATACTAAATTAACTAGTAATTCTGGAATTTGCTTTTAGATAAAAGTATCGTTAGAAATCATCATCATCTGGCAAGGATTAGGCTTAATGGCCTGTTCCGGCATTCATCTCATTTCAGGTCTTCCCAAGCCTCGCTTCCCTCTAGGTTTATATTTCCATGCTCGCAGAGGAAGTCTGTGAGCTTGCATGCAAAGTAAATGGTAGGACCTTATATATTCTTAACGTTTCCAACAGTCACTGAACATTTAACTCGGCGCAGATATATTCGTTACGTACTCTATCTAGCCGAGTACAACCTTTGACTCCCCGCAAAAATCTCATTTCAGCAGCCTGGATACGAGATTCATTCCTGTAATGACACGCATGTTTCACTCCCATATGCTATGAGTGGTACAGTCATTGCTCAATAAAATTTCATTTGGGTGTCCTGTCTCGTTTTCTTTCCTATTGTTTTGCGAATAGAATCGCATATAGCGCTGAATTTTGCCAGTTATTCACTCACGTCATCCATAATCTTAGTCATAGGAAATCTTGCATCCTAAATATCCTAAAAATCCGTGCTCGGTCAGCTCATGCGAGGGTTTGGCTTTGAATCGAGTAGGGGCTAAGCTTAACCTTGCATGAGACACTGATATGAGGGCCTCAAACCCGACACAGAGCGTCCCAATGGCTGAATAGGGAACGTCCTGAAGATATGCAGTCAGGTACGAATAAGACATAGCCAAATAAGCATCCCCGGATCAACTGAGGTGAAAACTGGTCAATGGTCTTCACGGTGGAGATGGAGGATTCCTAATGGCGTGCAGGGCGGAAGAGCCTAGGGAGTCAACCCAAATAAAATCCAGGGCAATTGAGCCCGGTAAAATAATCAACAGTCTCGAAGGCGAAGGAGGAATTTTTCCAACAGTGGAGAGGGCGGACGAACTTAGGAGGTGGGTCTTCAAATAAAACCCAGGACCCATCTAGAGGCTCTAAGGTGGCAGCCCCACTACTGGACTATCCAGCGCAGGGCTCGTAACTCGTCCTTGGAAAAACTTTATTACTGGCAAGCATCGAAAGTTAGCCTCTGATCAGGATCATCAGAAATCACCAGGAATATTTTATGCTCAGTAAAGGGAATAAACTGTGATAAGAAAACAACTCATTGTATTCTATTATAGTAAATTTATTCAGGTCGCAATGGCCAAAACTACAAAATATTACAATATTATATCACTCGCAGCAAATAATAAAAAAATATCTGACAAATTTTACAGTTTCTAACAAAGCCAACTGAACCAAAATTTAGGAAATCAACTCATCAATGATATACGCAACTATGCCAGTCTTTATAATTTAAAGAAACATTTTCTTGTTTTATATTAATGACATTTCTAAAGGCCACCGGAAAAAAATATTCCGTTTTTTACTTAATATAATCCATCTACATTACATTTTTAAAAATCTGGTGTGAAACACTCACACAACTTTCTCTTGCCATTGCAAATAATTAACAATAAACCTAACATTATTGATAAAACATTAAAAATAAACTAAAAACTAACCTCAAAAACATAACCTTATTTTAATCATGAGTGAAAGATGCAAAATGAAAATCGAACTCAGTTTGGCTTAAAAATACGGAAAATCACTCTTTCACGCTAAACTAGGCACTGTTCAAAAAAATGCTTCTAATAAAAGTTGTAGATCTCTTAATTTCCTATCAATTTTATTTTATACATTTTTGTCGTAAAATGCATTCTAAGGCCAAAATCTTAAAAAAATAGATTTTTCACACGTTTTCGTGATAAAAAAACAGAAAATTGCTAATTACCGCTAAACTAAGCGTTATACAAAAAAATGTCCTAAATAAAAGTTGTAGAATTTTACATTCTCTACAACTTTTATTATATAACGTTTTGCGCTAAAATGCATATTAAAGCCGCAATCTTAAAAAGAAAATGTTCTTACGTGAAAACAGCCTCACCCAGAATTTCAGCAAACATGACGCCTATCCTATCTTGTAGAGAATAAAAAAACTGAGTAAATGAGGCGATTTTTAAAAAAATCGTAGGACCAGTTTTTGAGAAAATCACAAAAAAGTGAAAAATTATACGAATAAACTACTACTTCCGGTTGACCGATTTTGATGAAAATGTTCGTGTCGGATCCGGTAGTAGTATGTAACTTAAGTTTCAAGTTCCAAGTTCGTACGAAGTTCCGTTCTTGAGATATTTTGTATACACACAAACACACAGACCAATCGCTAAAAACATGTTTTTTGGATTCAGGGTGTCTGAAAACGTATAGATCCGGTGAAAACTCGATTTCGAAAAATCGACATGAAAACAATACTTTCCTTCCTATATATTCATATAGGCAAGAGAAAGTAAAAATAGACGATTAAAAATTAAAATGAGATAGTGTTTTCAAAAATATCTTAAAAAATAACAAAAAATTAAGAATAATACTTTTGAACTATTATAAGAAAGCAGCTGTCATTTTTTTAATCCCTAATGTGTGTACGTTACAATCTGTTCAATTTAAGAACAATCAGCAACCCTTTGACCCAAAACATGAGGATGTGTATAACGTGTAAATGAGGTGTAGTCTTGTACAAACACAAGCCGATCATTCCTGAGAAAGTATAGTTAATTAAACCCCAAGCATAACGGTACACCGGCAACCATTGTCTAGTACTCAAATGCGTTTAAAAATAACTATCTTTACTAGGATTTGAAGCAGAAACATTCGTTTCCGAAAAATTGTTAAGCTGTTAAGACAGCAGACTCGTGACGACTTTACCACAAGAACAACAAAGTGTATTAAAAAAATGATAAAATTTAAAATCAAAATTTTGTGCAATTTATCAAAAAGTACCAATCTAAAAATTTTCAAATTTTAAGTACCAATTTAAAAAAAGTGTTTCCAAAAATATTCGTGACCTGTAAATTACATTTTCCATTAACACCAAGATTTTTATAATACAAATATTTACGATTACGGTAGTAAGTTGATAAAATTACCGTTGGAAACTTTTCTGCTTTCAGAATATCATATTAAAACAATATTAAAGAGGTAAAAAATACTAATTAACAAGTTTTAATAAATATTTTACAGTTAGTTGTAATAATATTTGTTGTTTTAAACACGAATAAATAAACAAAACCAGTTATTATGCAAATTTTAGTAGAAATAATAATGTATACATGGATGTTGAATGTTATTTAACAGGAGTTTTATATTGAAAGGGGTTGTATGGGGGTGTAATAGTAATAGATATTTGTTGAAGTTATAAACTAACTGCATTGTAATGCATTGCAGAATCCACTGGGTCATAAATAAGAGTACTGTAGTGTACAACAACGCGTATACATTTTAGAATAGGATGTGTATCTCTCTTTTTACTCTCTCCTTTTCTCTCGCACACATACAAACACAAAATATATATCTCTCTCATCTAGCAGCATTGAGTTAAAGTTTTGATTCTAGGCTCTCCTACATTATAGGAAAGGGCCTTGTACAGTGACGTACATTCTGCAGTAAAACATATAACTACCAAGTACCCGAGCTATCGTTTCAAACAGCCTGGTAAAGCATGCTGTGTAGCATGCCTTGCTCTCTTCTCATTTCCTAACTTTGGCCACCAACTCGCCTTCAGAATACCAAAGCACCTGAACACGAAGACAAGTAAATACCCCGTTCTCCCCGATTCAACCTTAAACCCAAACCTTCCTCTACAGCAACACTTCTTCTGCTTCACAATATAATAAGCTTCAACTAAAACACTGCTGTATAACTTCACAAAATACACATAATGTATCGATAGGTACATGTGTACATATATTGATAAGTAAATAACAACCCTTCTTGCAATAAATGTTATTTTAGTTCTCATAACATTGTAAAAGGCACTTCAAACCTACATAAATTGATTAAATATTTATACACTTCTATTGTCTTATAAATTCATACAAATTGATTCTAACAGTTTTGTTTATTTTTCAAATTAATACGTAATACGAATAGTAGATAACTTTTAAAATAAATTATAAAATTCCCTTCTAAATCTTCGGTCAAATTTACAAATTATGACGTATTATGAGTGTGTTTTTGATATGCAACGATTGTGTGTATAAGTGACCTTCACGTTTGACTATGTAATTAAATGTTTTACTGGTATAGATACTGAAGTCACGAGATTGCCTTTTGCGTAAAAGATGGGCTGTGAAGAAGGGAAGTAAAAATTTAACAGTGCTGCCAACCTTAAAAGTGAGACACTGGTCATACATTTCACTACCATGCAGTTTCTACAAACATTTTGTAAGCTGTAGTTTATTCCAAAAAAATATTTTCTTCATAAACCTTAAAATAAATAAATGTGATTTGTTATATTGCCCATAGTTAATTACATGGCTAGAAAAGTTTGATTTACTGTAATTACCAGCTACGTTATTCCATTGAAACAAAATTTTCTATGAATGAATCGCCTTCTTTACTATCACTGTCACCGGCGTCTTCACTATCTACCAATTTTACCAATCAGTCCACTAGTATCTACCCAAACGTTTCCTTTTTTTACCAGGTGTCGACAAAACTGTTGAAGAATAGCTTCTTCACGTCTTTAAATTCCTTCTTTATTTTTCGAATTGTGGAAAGATAAACATCACAGTAGTTAGCCACTCACTCATGGCTTTTGTTTACAGGCAGGGGAAAGGTTTTTTGTTTAGCTTTAACTTCACAACATTTTATTACACTGCATATTAGATTTCATTTAGCACTGTGAATAGCTTGCCGACGTTTTTGAGAAACTAACATTTCTGTTTACGGTAACAAACAGAATTATATTTGTACAGTTAACCTACAGAAGGTTCCGCGATATACTGTATATGCTCTGGGTATAGCATCAGTTGTTATGTTTGTTGTACAGAAATTGAAGTAGTTGAGCATGCGCACTAATGTTTTTCCCCTTTTACCCCTTATTGCAAACAAGGGCAAACTCGTGACTCAAGTAACTATACCACTAGTCTTCACCCCATTTATTTCTTCACTATAGAGTATAACGTTCTATTGGTTATTCCTTATATATCAGTATTTTTCTGTTATGTTTTTATCCATTGAGAATATCTGATGAATTTTATTTTGTAAAAGCGGTTACCATTTTCTTAGTGTTGGTAGAAGAGTGGCGGAAAGAGTTAAAAATGGGTTTTACACAACACATCACGTATTGAAGCAGTTTCTCCGTTGTGGGCAGTTAGCGTAAAATTTCAATCGTGGTGTTTATAGAAACCAGAGAATTATTTGAATATAAACGGCCATATTTATTTTTTGTCAAGTTTAGTTTAAGTATCAGTTAAGTTTTAGAACATTTTGTATTCGATTTAGGTATCACAAAGTTAAATAGTGTAATTTCTAGTTGTTATTATTAATGTAAACAAATAAATAATAAAAGTTTCATTGATGGGTGATCTACTTCTTCATGTCGTTCGTGGCAGTTTTATCATCGACGCCACCACCAAATTTCTCAAAGTTATTTAATACACTATACAAGAAAATTACGTAAAAATATAGAATTTTTTAAATAAAAATATGAAATTTATATAAATATAAACAGGCAAAAATTTAGGTAGTTAAAAAAAAATAAAAATAAATTTCAAGGCTTTGATTTAAAATCCTGTTTGCCAGTCATCATTTTTTAAATAATTATTTAATTAATTTTTAAATTTTATTTTCATTCTATTTGTAATCATTTGTAAGTACGTTAATATCTTTTCAAGTCTGAAACATAACGCGTTAAATTTATTTCACTATGAAATTTTTATTTATTTTGTAACAAAACCTATTAAGGGGATCATTTTTATATTAAAATAAAAAATGTTCTCTAGTTGAACAAATGGATAGCATATTTTAGATTTGTAACTTATTAAACTGTTTAAAATGATCGGATGGCGAAGTTAAAGTTAATGTAATTGAAATTTGTTTATGACCTGTAAAACATAAGCTAAATATTCAAAATTAAGGTTAAATATTCAGTTCAAGTACTGAAATTCGAGAATGGAGAGAATCGTTTTATCTTTGACAAAATGTAAAACATGCGAAGAGGTTTTACTTTCCACAAAAGTGTGTAGATCTAAACGAACGAGTAGATAAAGAATAAGATTCAGAAGATAAGATAGACAGTTAATGAAAGGCAGGCGATCAGACTGAAATGAGTTGGTGACGGGGATGGCTTGATGGTAAAACTAAGGGTGAAACAGACAGAGTAATGAAGAGAGAGGAAGATATTTTGTAAATGGGAAAGAGTGAGAGAGTGAAATGATTCCATCATCATCAATTCTCATTAATGTTGAGCTCTTGACAAACTGGAAGACTAAAGAAGAGGACTTAAGAGAGGGACTCTTGACTAAACGAAACTGATCATCTCCCGCATTATCGGCCACAAAAAAACTCCCTTTTTCAACCGTTAAGCACTAGATAATTCTTTCACAAACTTTACTAATCAATGAACATACGTGTTTAAAAATGTTCTTCACTATAAATTTTAATTGATGAACCGTCGAAAAGTCATTTTTACATAAAAAATCTGGTGCAAACCCTCACACAACTTTCTCTTGCCAATGTAAATAATTAAGAATATAACTGAACGCGTTAATGTAAAAAGTCCGTTTTAATCCTAAGTCCGTTTCAACCATTTCAACTAGTTTTGAGAAAAACACAAAACACTGGTTTTTGTAATACATATGGTTTGTATTTGATATATTATATAAGTAATATATTTATGTCGTTGTTAAGGCCAACAGCCGAAAGGGTGGTTTGAACCTCTAGAGGTTTTACTAAGTAAATACAAGGAGGAAAGTGGTTTACTATTACCTTTCTCACCTTGAAAGAGTATGCTTATCAGCATGCCAGTCCCTCCATAAAGCATCTACTTTCCACCCTGCAAATGACACCTTGACTTCATTCACCACAGCTGTCTAGTGAAATTTATTACTCTTAGAAAAGAAAACTTGTGTCTTTTACACCTCTATCTCTTCTGTTCTTAAATAGTTCAGTCATATAACTGGCTGACTATGTGATAAGAAACAGAACTATTTTTTGTAGCCCTGGAACGAGTGTTATAAATTTAACACTCTACCTGCCCGTTGTGGGCAAAATATATTTATAATACGTAATATAAAAATTATATAGGATTATATATTTAACATATTAAATTTGTATTTCAAAAAAAAAGAAGTTTTTTGTGTTTCTCTCAGAACTAGTTGAAACTGACTTAAGTTCCTTTTGACATTAACATGTTCAACTTAACATTAGTAATAAAACATTAGAAATGAACAATCCTTCTGAAAATCAATTCCTGATTAGTGGAAGTGATGAAACCTGAAATGTTATTAATGATTACAATATTTTCTTATTTTATACTGTAAAGAAGTGAAATTAAAAAACAAAATACAGAACTTATCGAGTAACCTTAAAGAATATTAATTAATAATTATGATAGTAAATTAATAATTAATCAGGTCATGAAATACGTCTTTAACTGTATTTTAATAATTAAAAATGTATAATATCTTTGAAAAAAAGGAAAAAGTATTTTATTACAATATTTAATTTCTGTATTTTCTTTATAACATTTTATTTAAAGTTCTTGTTTTATACGTTGTGTATTAAGAAAGTAGAAATCCAAGGATGAAAACTTATAAGGACTTGCAATATAAAACAAGTAAGAAGACAAAGGGTTTTCCAACTTTTTATTTGCAAGGAGGAGTTAATGAGAAAACTGTTCATACTTTAGTTGTTGCTCATCAGTTTCACACCCGAGTTGTCGAAGAGGAAAACCAAACAATAGAGCTAACTTAATTGAAAGTGTAATATGGGCGTTAATTTTTTTCTTACCCTTCTTTTTCTTTGCCTCTATTACAACTACCCTTTCTTCCTGACGTTCTTTTTCACCAACACATAGAATCTTTTAGCATTGTCTTAATAAATATTTTTCCTCTTAAGATCGACAGAAAAACAATGAAGCGAAAGCATTGTAAGAAGTCGAAGAAGAAAAAGAATCGGAAGGGAGAAAGAAACCCTTCCGTTCATTCCCGCCCTTTTTTATTGTGCTGTACTTATAATGGCAACTTTTTTATTCCGACTACAAGAACATATAATAATCATTAAAATTCAAAATTACAACCCTTCCTGAATACTGATAACAAAAAAAAACAGAAATGAAAAATAAAAATCAGTGAAACATTTGCCACTGAGACACCGATCTTAAGAAAAATAAAAAATCTTAAAATGTATATTAATGTAAGTTCTTAGATGCTATTTTTATTGAGCTTGGTACAACATTCAAATCAAAATACTTGTCACCAAAAATCAATTAATTCTATTAAAACAATTGGAAATCAGTGAAGTAATAAGCTCCAGGTACCGAAAACTTTCATAATGACACTCAAAGTTTATTTTATTTAACTTTTATCATTTATTTAGAAATTTTACAATATAGTAGGAACTAACCGAAATTTTAACTAATTTTTTGAAAAAAAATCATAGATTCTTAAAGAATACATCCCAGTGGATAATTCAAGAATTGAACAATAAAAAATTAATAAAATTAGAGAACAAATATAAGAAAAATTGGATGATAAGAACATAGAACAAGAAGTTTTTTTGTATAACTGTTAATCTACGATCTGTTCTCATAAAACAATGAGTAGATATGTTGTACGTATAAATCATAAGTAATAACCCTTGGTATTACTCTAAAATTTCCGATTTTGTTGTATTGTTCTTGCCAGGAATGTAGAATAAATTACACAATCACATATTAAAATAAATCTGTAGGGTGTAGTCTGTATAGTAGTGAATAAATCTGTAGGGTGAAGTCTGTATAGAACAAGAAGTAGGAAACAAATTTGAAATTTTAACAAAAGATACAGTATGGTTAAAAAATAAGGTCTTCAAAGAAATAATATAAATAATATATAATAATATATTTAGAAGAGTAATAGACCTAACATTGTAAACAACGCAAAATAAAGTAAATTACAAAAGTGAAATTATAAATTTTGATAAACCATGTACAATAAAAATAAAAAGAATTTTAAACTTTATAATTTTTTTAAAAATTATATCAGTAGATCTTTAAAAATCATTTTCTTCGTAAGTGGTGGCGTGTTAAATTTTATCATGACATTTACTGTTTCAATTTTTTACTTCATTTTTAATATGAAAGAGTAAAAAGGGTTCACAACCGCAAAATTTTTTAACGATAAGAAACAGTAAATAAAATTAAGTGATGTTAAGTGACATGCAAAAAATAAAGAACCAACAGCTTTTCTGTTAATTTACAATGCTACTAAAATTCACTTTATTTTAAATTTGGAAAAATAAATAGAATCTCATTACCAAATTTTTTAGCAATAATAAATAGTAAAAAACTTAGGTAATAATGATATCCAAAAACATCCTCAACAATAATGACACCCTCAAGAGTATTGAGGAAGAAATAAAAGAAAGGTTTTTCTATTAATTAACTATTACTTAATCACTAATCACATAAAATTACTATCTACCATGTATACAAATAACAAATACCACCCAAAATTATTGCAACATACACGGACGATTTTTTTTTTTTTTGCGAATTTCTACAGCAATTAAAGCCGTCTTTCGCATTTCAATCGCCAAGCCTCCCGATCCAGCCAATCACCCTCCTGCAGATCTCTCTTGCTCATTGCTTCCATCACCTCCTCCATCCACCGTCTCGTTGGACGGCCTCTTTTCCTTCTCTCTGTTGGGGTCCAATTCCATATCCTACTGGGCCATCTGCCCTCACTCATCCTTCTCAAGTGCCCATACCAAAACAATACCTTTTTCCCAATTTCATCCAATACCCTACTTGGTTTTCCTACTCTCTGCCAGATTGTTTCATTTCGTATATGGTCCATCCTCGAAACACGACAACTGCGTCTCCAGAAGTCCATCTGTGCAGCCGCAATCCTTCGTCTACTTCTCTCAGTTAGCTCCCACGTTTCCGCACCATATGTAAGAACGCTTTGTTGTATCGCTCTTTCAATTCTACACTTTGTTTCTGTCCGAATATCCTTTGACCACAAAACTGAATTCAGCATTCCTGTAACTACTTTTCCCTGAGTCACTCTATTTACTATCTCCCGTTGGCTGTTTCCTTCTTTACTCAACACCACACCCAGATACTTATATTCTTCACATACCTCTATCCTATGTCCCACTATATGCAGATCTCGTCCAACAACTCCAATCGGTAAATACTTCGTCTTTGAATAGTTAACTTTTAAGCCCCATTTCTAAGAACCTCTGTCAGTTTCCTCATCATATATTCAATATCGAACTCGTCATTCGCTATTACTACTTGATCATCTGCAAATAGAAGGGTATACAAATATTCTCCATCGATGTCGATACCCATATTAGCACATTTTGCCTTCCACTCTTTCAAAACTTCATTCATATATGGACGATACCGGGATAAATTGCTAAAACTAACACTTCAGAAAAAGCCTCTCTCAATCTTCAAACCATTCAAGCATCTTAGCAAATTGACTTCATAAGCTGAAAATTAAAATAAATTCTACTAAATCTATGGAAATTGCATCCATATTAATTACACTCGTCTTGTCCAGCAGTTTTTCTTAACAACATTGAAATTTTACACGATAATAAAGATTTTTGATAAAAAAGGTTTTATGGGAAGTTTACATTTTAAATATCTTTGTATGACTGGATACGGTTCACAAGAGAGATTTTTTTATCAATTTCTGTAAAATCTATATTTCGTAAATGATACCAGAACAGGCTTCTGTAAATAATTACACTAAAATCAATATCTACGAGGTGTGGCTATTAAATAACGCGACTGACGTAAAATATTTTATTTTTATTTTTTACATGATCACTTATTGTCACCATCAATATACACTTCTTCATTAAATCACTTCTTTATTAATCTGCATTAAAAGGGGCAAGATTTGAGTCTGTGGTAGCTGTAAAAGAGAAAGCGGCACGTGTCCTGAAAGAGCTGACAGAAAATGACTTCCACCACTGTTTCCAACAATGGAAAATTTGCATGAAGCGTTGTAGCGATAGAGAAGGAGTGTATATTGAAGGTGCCAATAAGAAATTATGTATAAAATAAAAATAAAATTTTTTACTACATCAGTCTCGTTATTTTATAGCCACACCTCGTATTCCTGGTTTTCGGAACTATTTAACGAAATTTCAGCTCTGATCAAGGGCTCATAATTGGTAACATAACCGTTAAAGACGAGACAGGAAAGCGGTACAATAACTAGTCACTATTGACTTGGTTTCTACTATAATCTCTCAGGTTGTAGATTGACTTAGTAAGTCTGTAAGTCATGTCTTGAGTAATTTTATGAACCACCAAACATTTTTACAAAAAGCATTGGTTCGAGACCAACTATGATGGAAAAATTTTTAAAAATATGAAATTTACATTCATGGGCTACAATTACTTTTTCTTAATTAAACGATCACAAATATAAGAGATAATTTTAAATCAAATAAATTTATTTCCGTACTTTTTCACGATACAATGATTAAAACGATTAAAACCTTTAAAAGAATAATACGAAATAATATACAAAAATTTAAATATAGTTAGTAAACCTAAAAAACCCTGATTCTTTTATATCGTAATTTTTTTTCTTTTTGTGTAATTAACAACATAAAAATATTAACCTCTAATTAGTTTTAAGTTACATATATTTTTTTCTTTTTGACTATACAAGATATTTTTATTCGCAACTGTATTAAATTAACAACAAGCAAATTTTATAAAAAACGGATACAAATATTGACACATTTTAAGACATTGAGGAGATCGCTGCCCATTGACAGTACTCCAACCGTAATCATTAAGTTTGGTCATTATTTTGTTATTCATTTACTTAATTTTATTTTTCATTAATTTTGACGTCTCATGATATCCCTACTCCAGAGTCGTTTCAGTCTTCCAATAGGGGCAGTTGGTAAATCTGGTGTGTCTAGGTCAACAATGAGCAGGTTTGGATTATTGGGTAATTTCTTTTTAAATCGTGTGTATGTACATAGGAACACATCGTTGATGTATGGGACGTTTAAGTCCGTGAGTAGTGTATCGTTCGTTATGTAAAAGGGGGCACTAGTTTTAACTGTCTTAACAGTTTGGGCTGAAAGCGTTGTATTTTCAAAATGACCAACGGTTTGGCACAACAGTAAATTTGGCAGCTATACATCCAAACGGGTCTAAGGTAAACTTAAAAACTAGTAGTTTTAGATGAAGTGGGAGTTTAGAAGATCTGGAAATTAAAGAATACAGCTGTTTACGTCTAGCGTCCAAAGTTACATATTTAAATATATTTAATTAATAATGCAAATAAATGTAACATTTTTATTCATTTATCCTTTTTTTTATTTTGCGTTTTGGAAATAAAACCTGAAATTACTTTAAATCCAGATTTGACAGGAAATAATAACTTGTTTGTGTTTGACAGGTGGTAAGAAATAATTGATTATTTGTAATACAAAAAATTAAACATAATTAAAAATTTATACGTGAAAGACATAAGAAATTGATCTTTTATTAGTGTTATTATAATTTTTTTCCGGGAAGCGTAAAATTTATTTTTTAACCCTCAGTTAATTTTCGAACCAGTGATCTGTACAAAGTATGCAATTATCGAACACGACTGAGTTTTTCTCATTCGTTTTTCCATTACATTTTTGTATTTCAAGTAGGTAGAAGCAGTAGAAACTGCAAGCGAATAAACGATAAAGTAAAGGCGAATCTGTTCGTTTGTTGATCAACGAAAAAGTTTTCACTATTCTGAATTCTTTCTGAATCTCATCTCTTTCATCAATCATTTTCCTTTCCCCTCCTTATATCACGTTCGTTTTATTTTCGGTCTTTTTTCAACTTAGTAAAAAGTTGAATTTATAGATAGGTATTAACTGAATGTGCTTTACCGCCGACATGTTTTTCAACCTTTAAGAACGAATTCATCAAGCTCCTTGTATTTAAAATTCCGACTAACTGAAAATCAAACGTAAATTTCAAATACGTCTCAACACATCTTCTACCGCCATGTTTTTTTTCGCTAATGTTTTTAAATATTATCTAAAAAAATTTTAAGCAATACAGTTTCTATCTCTTCCAAACTAAGAGTAACGCACAAAAAGTTGGTGATGTTGACAAGTTGACAAGACTGATTTTGAAAAATACTAAACTGTCTAACTACAAGGGCGCTGACAATTTTTATACCTGCAGTCTGCTAGTTTCTCAAACAATCGAGACCCTTCTAACAATTTCTCCGCTCGACTGGAATGTGGTAGAAGGAATCGAAATAAAAACCAACGTTTATGCTAGTTTCAATTTCCGAGTGTTCATATTCAAATTTATTATTATCAATCATCGCAATCCATTATCCTTGTTCAACACACACGACTTCACTTCATGCATTACACAATATCTTAAGACAAAAATTTATTGTTTAGGTCATCAATCGAAACGCTGGTTTGAACCTCTAGAGGCTTTACCAAGTAAAACGAGAAGTGAGGTGGTTTTCCATTACCTTCCTCAATAAGTGGAAAAGTATGCTTATCAGCAAGCCAGGTTCTTCTAAAACGTATCTACTTTCCACCCTGAAAATGATACTTTCACTTCATTCACCACAGGAGACCCTGTGGTGAATGAAGTGAAAGTGTCAATTTCTCCCTGGTATCGCTGAATAATGATGAAATTCATTACTCTCAGAGAAGATAACTCTGACTAATAACTTTTACATCTCTACCTCTTCTGTTCTTTGTTTTAGTCATATAATTGACTGACCATGTGATAAG
The DNA here is from genome assembly GCA_035578175.1 of Catonia carolina. Classification (NCBI taxonomy): domain Eukaryota; kingdom Metazoa; phylum Arthropoda; class Insecta; order Hemiptera; family Achilidae; genus Catonia; species Catonia carolina. The sequence continues at coordinate 45,566,338 of JAQMRL010000004.1, forward strand.
AAACATCTTAAAAAATCCTAAGTATTAAATTTAAAAACCCACTCTACGAGAGCACAGCCTTCTCAAGAATTTCAGGAGACATGGCGTTAATCCTATTTTGTAGAGCATAAAAAAGTTTTAGTAAATGAGATTTTTTTTAAAAAATCGTATGAGCCCTTATTGAGGAAACTGCAAAAAAGTGGAAAACGCAGGAATAAACAACTACTTCCGGTTGACCGATTTTGATGAAAATACTTGTGTCAGGTCCCCTTGTGGTACCTAACTTAAGTTCCAAATTTTAACTTTGTACGCTACCCTAACCAATATATATTGTAATCTAATGTAACGATATAATGTATACGAAATAAAAATGTTATCTAGAATTGTAAGCAATATTTCTTATTAACACTTAGTGTCTTTTTCCGTGCCACAAAACCTGCACGAACTAAAAAGTTCAATTGAAATTGCATTTGACTGTGTAAATGACGATAAAATGTTACTGTTGAAAATTTGTGAATCAGAAGTCGCTGTATAAAGTGTATAGAGAATCATGGTGGACATTTTGAACACCTGCTACAACATTTTCAAAGTAATATATAAATATGTACAGTTCATAATTTTTGTTTTTTTTTGTCTGTTGTTGTTTAGGTCAACAGCCGAAAGGCCGGCTTGAACCTCGAGAGGTTTTACTAAGTAAAAAACGAGGAGTGAGGTGGTTTACTATTGCCTTCCTCACTGAATTGAAAAAGTATGCTTATCAGCATTCCAGCCCTCTAAAAAGCACCCATTTTCCACCCTGCAAATGACACCTTCACTTCATTCACAGGGTCTGGCTGTATAGTGAAATTCATAACTCTCAGCGAATATCTATGACTAGTGTCTTTTACACCTCTACCTCTTCTGCCGGCCGCATTGGTGTAGTTGGTAACGTGCTCGCCTCCCATCATGAGGCCTTAGGTTCAAATCCCATTCAGGCACGGCATATTTTCATATATTACAAAAAATCAATGCATCCTTCACTGTCTGCATTAGCAGCAATTTTAGAACAGTCGGACGTTAAAGCAGAAAACAAAAAAATCGACCTCTTCTGTTCTTAAATAGCTCAGTCATATAATTGGCTGACTTTATGGTAAGAAACAGAACTATCTTTTGTACCCCTGAAACCAACAGATCGAGTGCAATTAATTTAACACTCCACCTGCCCGTTATGGGTAAATTTTTGTCTATAAAAGTTTCTTATTCCATTAACCTGTCTTTCGATGTCCGTGTATATTGGGGAAACCGACATATGGGCCACCCTGTAGTATTATGAATAACAAAATTTAACTTTAAAGCAAAAAAAAAATTACAGGGACTCAACATGAATATTATAAATAATAATTCATTATAACACGTGAGATAGAAAAGAAATAAAATAAAACTTATATGAAAGATAGTAACGTTATTACACTGGATGTACAATAAATGAGATAAAATTAGAACATTAATAAAAAGTTATAAATAGAATATTACATTATAACACGAATTAAAGGTGAAAGGTAAATTGTTAAATTAACAACGGAAGTGGTTGCCAATTAACGGGTGCTAGTTAAACAGGCTGTTGTTTGAGTAAGCCACGAGTCGCGGTCTATGACAATGGACGAACCAACGAGCGGCATTTCGCGTCAGAGACATCGTTCGGGTTGTACAGTAATTAGACATTGTCACAACATGGTTTACCTCCCCCACTAAACACTCCTTCATGTTCCATCTGTATTATATACAGTTAAATTCAATGCATCTATTTATCTATCTGGAACGAGACAACATAATTGTTGATACAGACAATGCATTTCCGCTGTATAATTTTAAATACAGTATATTAATTATAATAGTTGCATAATTAAAATTTTATTGTTCTTATTTTTGGAATCTACTTTTTTAGAGATTTAGTCTGGTACATACATACTCCAAATTACGTAATCAAGAAACCATGTGAAACAATTCTGCCATTTTTCCGAGGATTACCTACAATTTTCCCGGCAATTGAAATTTCCGAGTTGGTCTACCATTCGCAAACCATTTCAAACATTTGAAACAATTTTTACATTTTTCCGGGGATTAAAATTTTCCCGGAAATTAAAATTTCTGAGTTCGTCTAACATTTGAAAACCATTTCAACCATTTAAAACAATTTTTCCGAGGATTAAAATTTTCCCGGAAATTAAAATTTCCGGGTTGGTCTACCATTTAAAACCATTTCAACCATTTGAAACAATTTTACCATTATTCTGGGGATTGAAATGTTCCCGGTAATTAAAATTTCCGGGTTGGTCTCCCATTTGCAAACCAATTCAAGCATTTGAAACAATTTTTCCGGGGATTAAACTTTTTCCGGAAATTAAAATTTCCGAGTTGGTCTACCATTTTAAAACCATTCTAACCATTTGAATAAATTTTTTCGGGGATTAAACTTTTCCCGGAAAATAAAATTTCCGAGTTGGTCCACCATTTGAAAACCATTTCAACCATTTAAAACAATTTTGCCATATTTCCGGAAATTAAAATTTTCCCGGATTAAAATTTCCGGGTTGGTCGAGTGGTAAAGTTGTTGCCGCGTGTCAGCTGTTTAACAGCTAATTTTCAGTAGAATCAATCTTAAATTTCGTTGAGTGCAGAGATACCCTATACCCCAACGAATTAAAGACTGCAGATGAGATCTAGCCAATAACAGCCAAGGTCGGATGTGAGGTTGCCCCATCGCTAAGTCACACTCTGGTTCACCGAACTCCAGCTGATTTTTTGTTAGTCTGTCATCCACAGCGGAACCACAACATGACAACGCAGGGTACGATTATCGAAAGTCAATTGGCTCTGTGCTGTGATCTAGGTCACTGTGCTCCGCCTTCATCTGCAGTCTGTAGTTCGTTAAGGTTTAAAACTGTATTCTGTGATTTCAAATTAGTTTGAAAATTTATTTATACACATTTATTTTGCTTGTCTTTGAAGAATGAAATATATATTTGTTAAAAGTAAACTGAAATTAAAAGATTTGTAACCAATTATTCGGAAATAAATTATTCTTTTAACATAAAGATTTCAACAATTTTTTTCTCTGTAAAATGGTATCATTTCATTATTGAATTGTGGTTCATGAATGTTACCAATTTTCAAAATAATATTTTTGACATTACAGGAGAACTGAACTTTTAACCTCTAATTCACGAGGTTGAGAGGTACAGAGTGTGGAAAGAGATGATATTATTATCACAACATACAACGAGCGTATGGATGTAACAAGAGGTCCCCGTCGTCTCGATGAATAAATAATAATAGAAGAAATTTGGGACGGCCGATGAAAGATTGGAAGAGCCAATTCCAAAGAGGGATGAAGTAGTAGGCTGTCGCCTTATACTAACAAGAAAGAAAAAGAAGAAGAAGTAAACGATGTACCTTCGTTTTTAAAGTATTCTCACACACACAGATCAATCGGTAAAAACATGTTTTTTGGGTTGAAGGGACAGAAAAACGCGTATTTCCGGTAAAAACTCAACATAAATCGACATGAAAACCATAATTTTCTTCTTTATATATTTAAATAGGTAAATATAACATAAAAAAGCAACAGTAAGTAAATGAGCAAAATTCAAAATTACAATTAACTGTGCTTTAGAAGACCTTACTATTTGTATTCAATTTACTTAAAAAACTAACTTATACTAATACTATTTAATCAAATCCGTTTATTTTATAAAATTAAAATTCACAACTTGGATTTAACGGTAGATAGGCTACACGTGAAAATTAAATTAAAAATTGTAGAAAATTATATAAAATTTTATGGAATATCAAGTAAAATTACTATATGTACAAAAATGTAATGTAAGTTGCTAGGCTTACGATTTTTTTTAATAAAAAATATTACATGGAAGGAAAGCGAAGTATGAAAATAAAGAGTAACAAAATTGCCAAGACAGCATTGGCAGAGGAGGAAGCAGAAGTGTGGAGTAAAGAAGAGTGAGGTAGGGAAGTAGAGGTCTTCACGAAACCACCACACCGCCTTTTTCCACCCCTTAATTCTCCCACCCTCATACCATCTACCACGAAGTACAAAAAACCTTGTGCCACCCTAAAACCTCCCTTACTCGACCAACCTTTTGCGTACCTTTAGCCTATATCTTACCAGGAGAGAGAAAGAAAAAAAGGGTAAAAAGTTTTTCTTACGAATTTTCTTATTCTTCGTTTTAGTAGTCCCAAGGAAAGAATATTTTTCTTTAGGTTTGAAAAAGAATATCATGGAACCTCATCTAAAAGATAGGCTGAGAGAAGAAACAAACTACCATTGTACCTCATAACATTATCTTCGTACTATAAGTTAGTGTACTAACAAAAAAATAACTGAAACGGTGAACGCAATTCTAAAACAGAAACAATTTTAATAAAGTTAATTTACATAAATTAAAATAAATAATGAACATTTCGCACGGACTTTAGTTTAAAGTAATTCTACACTTACGTATAGTACATTCCGCATTTAATAAAATATATGTATTTACGTATTTTAATTAAAATTTCCTATTATTTAAATTTAAGAAAAAACATTTTGCAAAATAAATCCGGTAGTAATTCCATCGTAATAAAAATTTATTTAATGTACCAAAGAAAAAACCTGCAGTGAAACATATTATGTGAATGTTGCATGATTACTTTTAATTAATTATATATTAATAAAATTACATTTTATTAATTAGAAGTTCGTTCATTAATTATTTTTATATACTTTAAAATAATTTTTAATTTATAATTGATTTAATATGCTTTAATATATTTTAAATGCTCATTGTTTAAAATAAGTTTTTATAGTTGACTTACGTCCTAGAAGTCGAACAGTGAAGTTGTGTTTTGTTTTATAAGAACCGCAAAATGCCTAGATTACACAGTTTAAGCTATTAATGTGAATTATATTAATTTAATAACATACAAAAATATAATCAAGAATAATTATATCAATATCCGTCTGGATTATTAAAGAAAAGCTAAGTACCATAAACCTGACAACAGAGTAGGTAAACAGAGACAAACAGAAGGTAAATTCATTCAATCTACAAATTACATAACAATAAATATTGTGACACTTATCTCTAAATTCCGTTTTGGAATGTGGGTAAATTAAATAATTAACACACTAAAGTTTAAAATCACAAGTATTTATTACAATATATTCTCTTGCCAATGCAAATAATGAACAATATAACCTAACATTGGTAGCAAAACATTAGAAATAAACAAAAAACATAACCTTATCTTAATCATGAGTGAATGATGCAAAATGAAACTCAACCTTTTACTCTTTAACCTCTTTTGGGAAACGTCAGGTACGTGTGGTAAATGCAGTCTTTTTAAATTTATGACTCTTTTAAAACAAGATTTGTAAATTTTTATATGTGTATATAATTTATATTAAATTTTGATAATACTACCGATAAAAGAATGACTACTATGCCGAAGTATAACGAAATTTTCTTTTAGAATTCGTTCCGAATGGTTATACCATTGCATTGATTCAGTTTTCTGTTCGTCCCTTTCGAATATATTCCCATTCTGCATTACTCAATATACTTTTTGTAGATTTCCTTCGGGGAGTGAATAAGAAAAAAAAGTATAAAGTTATGGTCAGCTCAGACGTGTTTCCGAATCCATAATTTAGAAACCTACATGTACTCTCTCATAGTCTAGTGTACATAAGGGGAGAAAAGAATTCATAGTAAATTCAATTTTAAAATATCGGCATCTTTAAGCATACATCATTGTAGGGTCCGATACAATATCTCTCTATATTGAAATGCACCAAACCCTCTCTTCCAGTGTATAAGAGAACCAAAAGAATTGTAGCTACCCTACTTTTTATTCACAAATATACTACTTGGTTTCCCCTTCTTGTTTCTTCGAGGCCGACAACTTTACGAATTTAAATTTTACATTTATAAAAATCAATATTAAAAAAAGTATTTAAAATTTATAAACAAGTTGTTCAAAAATTTCTGAAATTAAACCAGCTTGGTTTTGAACCTGTATATAGAGCATAATCACATTAATAACATACAATATTTTTCTATTTATTTACTTGAAGATGAAAATGTAAAAGCTACTTTTGAAGATGATACTGCAATATCAGCCTGCAATATTGACCTGATCATTACATCTCAATGTTTATACGAAACAATAATTAACATAAATTATTAAATAGGTACTAAATTCGAGAATTAATAATACGAAAAAAATCTGGTATGAACATTCACACACTTTCTCCTGCCAATGCAAATAATTAAAAATATAATCTAACATTAGTAAGAAAAACATTAGAAATAAAAAAACTACCTCAATAAACATAACCTTATTTTAGTCATGAGTGAATGATGCAAAATGTAATCAACCTCAGTTTGGGTTAAAAATACAGAAAATCACTCTTTCACGCCCAACTAGGCTCTGTAGAGAAAAATTTTCTAAATAAATATTGTAGATCTTTTAACTTCCTATAAATTTAATTATATTATACACTTTTGTCGGCGGCCTAAAATGCATACTAAAGCTGAAATCTTAAAATAAACCATTTTTTACACGTTTTCGTGAGGAAAAAAAACAGAAAATTGCTAATAACCGCTAAACTAAGCTTTATACAAAAACATTTTGAAATAAAAATTGTAGGATTGTAATTCTCTACAACTTTTATTGTTACATTTTTGCGCTTAAATGCATATTAAAGCTGCAATCTTAAAAAAACAAATTTTTACGAAAAAACAGCCTCCCCAAGAATTCCAGCAGATATAGCGCCTACTTGTAGAGCACAAAAAATTTAGGAAATAAGGCGATTTTAAAAAAGTCGTAAGGGCGGTTTTTGAGAAATCACAAAAAAGTGAAAAATGACACGAATAAACTACTACTTTCGGTGGACCGATTTTGATGAAAATTTTCTTGTTCGGTCCTCTAGTGGTATCTAACTTAAGTTTCAAGTTTCAAGTTGGAACGATGTTTCGTTCTTGAGATATTCTGTTCACACACACACACACACGCGCGCGCGCGCGCGCAGACACACACAAACAGACCAATTGCTAAAAACATGTTTTTTGGGTTCAGGGGGTCTGAAAACGTGTAGCTCCGGCTTAAATGTGTAGATCTGTGAAAACTCAATTTCGAAAAATCGACATGAAAACAATACTTTCCTTCCTATATATTCATATAGGCAAGAGAAAGTAATAAGTATCACTGGAATCCACTATTCCAGTGAAACATTATTCAAGCCATATCGCTTAGGAGATACCGATAGAATTGAGAAAATAGAAAGAAAAATACTTAAAAAGTGCATGAAAAAAAATGGTGGAAGGACAGTGGCGGTTAATCCCAAACAAAGAAATCTACAAATTAATCCCCCCACTAACAAATAACTTAAGAAAGAAAAGCATATCCTAGGACACATACCCAGAGCCGAAAAGTACAGACTTGTAAACCGGCTGATCAACCATTTTTGTAATAAGGTGTCAAGACCTAGGTGGCTGAAGGAGGTACAACGGGATATGGAGAAACTTGGCATCACTAAACAAAATCTGCTAACAAAATCATCAAGTACAACCAACTAGTCAAGACTAATATGGTAACATTCGAACCAAAAACCAGAAGATTGTACAACAGGTGTAATCGTTCCCAGGATATCAGGGAAGAGATACAAAAGAGGAAACGTACTGGGTATGGTTGTAGCAATACAATAAAAAAATAATAAAATGAAATTAACAAAGTTTAATGAAAATAGATTCTTATTAAACAAATTAACTACCAAACAGCAATTATATGGTATATAATAATTATGGCAATTTAAGAATGACTCTATTTTTAAAAAAAACAATATAGTATTAAATCAGAATTAATATGATCAAAAAATTTTACAGCAAATTTGAATTTAATGTTAATTTGGATCCAAATAAAAAAATAGAAAAAATATGCTTAGAACATTTTTTTACAATCGAATATGCAGACATTATAAGAATAGATATAGTCTGCTATCAAATAACAATAGTAATCATAATGAAATACGTTTTTATTTAATTATTTGTTTTTATTAATATTATAAGTCCAAATCCAAAAAGTGTTTTGTTTTATTAATAAAATTTATAAGCTTTAAATATATATAAAAAAGTTCATTCAAAATAACAAAACAACAATATATATTTATCTTTTAAAGAAAAAAAGATATTAAAAAAACTGGTGAAAATCAGGTGCTGGTCCACAGTTCAGTGAAAATAAAAATCAGAAAAGTTTGCCCAAACATGCAGCCAATGCATAGTAGTGAGAACAATCGTAGAACATTGGTAAATTGATGGTTGATTGAAAAAATTAAAAAAAAATTTACATACCAGATGAGATCAGCATAACAAAATAATAGATACTTAACGTAGTTTGATTTTCAGTCAAGTTTCGAGTAGAATATATATATATAAATACATGGTAGAATTTAAAAAAAACATTCTTCAACACTCGTACACCCTTTTTATGTCGCTGGTGAAAATTGAAAATACGTGTCTGGGCATTGATTAAAGCAGAATTAAACAAGTTGAAAATAGCCTTTTAAACGTAGAGAACATTATTTAAAAAAAATAAATAAAAAAACTGCCAAACAGATCCGCAATACTTTACAGCGCTGCATTTTAGAAAAATGCTTCCAAAAAAACAAATCACGACATTTTAAAAAGCACTTGAAAATTTTATTTTATTTACGGCGGACAAATTCAACATAACATCGTAACGGTCAGTCTAACACAGAGAAGGAAAAAGTACGTTTAACAAGAAACAGCTGATTTACGAGAGATAACAAAAGCAGGTAGATAAGAGACAATTACCACTACTAAATCGCCACACGTAATACCAAAAACAGCCGAGAGATGGAACAGGCGTACAGTCAAGCAAATAACGACATAAACTACGGTACTAAATTCAAAATAAGCAATGTAACCAGTTACAGAGGTTACATCCTCCCCCCGCCAAGGACAAACAAAACCTGAACCACAGGTTTAGTTTGCCCATGTCGAGAGCAGAAAACCTAAAGGGGGAGTTTTAAGTCGTCCCCGAGCACGACTCACATCAACCCCCCCACAAAACCCCACAGGAGTAGTTAGGGTCATCTCCTTCGCGTGACCAAAACGACAGAGCCGGGAAAAGGGATCAAGATAATCCCCCGGAACCCCTCACCACCCGCCTAACGAAAGGAAGAGGTGAACAGCCCCAGAAGACATCAAAGATCCACAGTGGCGGCGCTGGTGGTTTCCGCCCAACCAAGGGAAGAAAGCACCAACACACGCACACCCAAAACTAACTAACCACAACCAAAACCAAAACCGACTAACCTAAAACCCGAAACAAATAACTAACAGTAAACAAATTGGCCAAAAGGCCACAACGGACTCACTATGTCCAAAACAATGGGCCGAAACCCGACGAAATCGTCAAACAGACGACACAGAAGGGGACACGGACGTCTCCATGACACCCCAGAAAAGGCAGAACAAAACCTACCCCAAAAACGGCAAAGTAACATCGGGAGTAAAATTCACCAAACAGTGAAAAGAAAATCCATCGTGCACGAGGAAAAGGAGTAAAACCCCTAATAATAATAATTGACAAAACCAACAAACAAAACAAAGGCAAATCAGGGTACATCGAAATTACGTAAATTCGGGCAAGACACAATCGGGAAAAACAAGGACTCATCACAAACCTCGTCGCAAACAATTTCTCCTTCCATATCCAAAGGATTATTTTCGGGTCGGTACGGACCGTACGCTTTCTTCAGTTGCGACACATGTGCCTTTCTGGCACAACATTCTTCATTCGGACGACTTAATTCGACGGTGACCGGAGTCAGAAACTTAAGCACCTTGAATGGGCCAGCCCAACGAGTCATTAACTTGGCGGCCTGCTTGTTAACGGCAGAACTCAAGTTGTGCTTCTGACACCATACTAAGTCTCCAGTTTTAAAAGGGCATTCCCTCCTTCCATTATTATAAACACCAGCAAACTTCTCGCGTGCCTTCACAAGATTATTTTTGGCGCTATTCCAAACTTCCATAACAGACTTAGGATTTCGTGGCAGTAAATAATTAATTTTCCATAAATTTGACAAGGGACAAGAAGGTTGGATTCGAAACAAAATATTAAAGGGACAATCCTTGATGGAATCATGGAAAGAGGTATTAAATGCCAATTGCAACCAATTAAGAGACAGATCCCAGGAAGTTTGGGACTGAGAATGGTACGCAATAAGAGCAGCTTTCAAATTACGATTAAAGCGTTCGGCATTGGAAGGCTGTGGGTGGTAAGGGGACAGGGTAGAAAATTTAACCCCCACAGAAAACAAGAAATTCCTAAACAAATTGGAAGTAAAACAAGAAGCATTGTCTGTAATGATAACTTCAGGAAAACCAAAATTTTGAAAGATATAATCACGGAGAGCCTTAATGGTGGTGCTAGCGGTGGCTTCTCGCACGGGACAAAGCCAAGTAAATTTAGAAAAAGTATCAACGACCACCAAAATATAACGATTACCACCGCGGGTACGGGGTAAAGGGCCTACATGGTCGACATGAAACATGTGAAAGGGGCGTACGGGAACAGATGAGGCAAGAAAACCTAACTTAGTGTTACGTGCTGGCTTACTAGTAGCACAAACACCGCAAGACCTGACACGCTGCTCGATATCACGGGACATAGAGGGCCAATAAAAATTAAGGGAGATTTTGCGGCGTGTCTTAACGAAACCTAAATGACCACCTAACAGTGAATCGTGATAGTAAGAGAAAACCATATCAATAAGAGTAGCGGGTAAAACAATACGGGACGGAAAGGGGCCGAAAGCGTGGACACATAAAACACCTTTAGACAAAAAATACTTATCGGAGACGGAACCATCTTTCAAATTTTTAATGATACTAGCCAAAAGGGGATCTGAAACTTGGTGTTGCGAAAAATCGGAAAAGGCTAACGGGAAATCGGTTAAAATAGGAAAACATTCCACATTCTCTTCTTCTCCGCTCCCATCGTCTTCTTCAAACATGCGCGACAAGGTGTCGGCAATAACATTCTGCGTGCCCTTAATGTGGGTAACATTAAACTTCATGCTCATTATCTTAGCAATCCACCTCCCAAGCTTACCCAAAGATCTTGGCCTAGCAAGCAGCCAGGATAGCGCTTGGTTATCGGTTTCTAGCTCAAATTCCCTGTGCTCCAGATAAGGCCTAAATTTATCAATACCATAGACCACGGCTAGGCACTCAAGCTCGTACGCCGAACCTTTTCTCTCCTGATGAGTAAGACTTCGCGAAGCATAGGCAATAGGCTGTCTCGAACCATCGACCTCCTGCAATAACACAGCACCCAAGGCGTTGGAACTCGCATCAGTTTGTAAAATGAAAGGCCGGTCAAAATCAGGTATTCTCAACACCGGAGGGTGACAAATAGCGTCCTTTAATGCAACGAAAGCCTTCTGAGTCTCTTCCGTCCAGTTAAACTTGGCTTTCTTTCCACGGAGAGCGTTGAGGGGGGCGGCTATATCAGAAAAACGAGGTATAAATTTGCGGAAAAAAATTCACCATGCCTATAAACCTGGATACAGCCTTAGCATTATTAGGAACGGGAAAACCTTGAATAGCAAGAGTCCTATCGGGATCAACACGAATACCTCCCGCAGAGATCAAGTGGCCAAGAAAACCCACCTCGTACACGGCAAACTTGACCTTACTAGGATTAACAGTTAAACCAGCACGTGAAAGTCGACTAAGAATATCTTGAACATGTGACAGATGAGTATCAAAATCCTCGGAGAATATTAGGACATCATCCAAAAAATTAAAAACATACTTGAATTTCACATCATGAAAAATTTTATCTAATAGCCTAGATAACACTTGGCCACCAGTGGCCAAACCAAAGGGAATCCGTGTAAATTGATACAGCATCCATGGTGTGCAAAAACTGGTAACATGTTTAGAATTTTTTGAAAGGGGGATTTGGTGATAAGCAGAGTTTAAATCTAAAACGGTGAAATATTTGGCCTTCCCAAACCAATCAAAACAGGAATGGAGGTTAGGAAGGGGGACAGCCTCAATATCGACAAACTTATTCAACTTGCGGTAATCGATTACCATCCGAGGCTTTTTATCTTCTTTGGCGACCACAAAAGCCGGACTGGCATAGGAAGAATTACTCGGCTCAATGATGCCCTGCTCCAACATCTTGTCAATTAAACCGCGCAACAGGGTCATCTTAGGCGGCGCCAAAACATATGGGTGGGATTTAACAGGGGTACAGCTAGACAACTTGATGTCATACTCAATAAGATGTGTTAACCCCAAACGAGTGGTAAGCACATTAGGAAACGCCTTAAACAACTCCACAGCACGTTCACGTTGCAAAGGATCAAGATGTTGTACAAGAACATGCCAGTCAGAAGAAAAAGAGTCGGGCGATTGATCCGGTTGAACATAAGAAATGGATGAAACTTGAGTATTGGATAAACACATTTTAAATTTAGGGCGGAATTTAAAATGAAAAGAAGAAGCAGACAAATCCAAAACGAGACCAGTATGAATATAAAAAATCGGAACCTAGTATAAATGGACAAGCCAGGTTACCAGCAACAAGAACAGGGAAACACCAGGTAAACTGATCAATTTTAATCTTACACAAAACTTCGTATATAATATCTAGTTTGGAATTAGTAGCAGAAGAACACACGAGATTCGATTCTTTAATATTTTTAATATTACGCACATTGTTAATGCTATTGAAAACAGCAAGACTCATAAATGATCTAACTGATCCTGAGTCCAACAAGGCAGGAATGTCACATGAATCGAAAACAACATTGACCTTAGGGCGACACCTTACCCTATTCGCGTCGATAATGTTGTCCCGTTTATGTTCCAGAATATTGGTCACATATTTGGGCCATTTAACACAACTACTATAATTATTACCAACGACAGATGTTACGGCACAGACGCGACCGGCAACAAATTTATTGGAATCAATAACGCGAAAACGATTTAAACCTTTTACAAAATGCTGACATTTCCATATATAATGGCCTATAACACCACATAAATAGCACGTAGGGACATATGCATTAGATGAGTTAGACTTGACAACAATAGAACGAGGAAGGCTAACTTGATCGACCTCGTTGCAAATTAGTTTTTTTGAGACGTTCGCTCCAGAGAAGTTACCATTCTTATTATCAACTGCAGCCTTCTTAAAACAATTAGCGACGATATGCCCGGGTTTGCGACAAAAATGACACACCGGAATAGTTTTAGGTCTAGAGTCAAACTTAACCGTGTCGGGCTGAATTCTCTGCCGCTGACGATCTGTGAACATGGTATTCACCACCTGAACACACATTTGGTTCAGTTCAATATAATTAGTGGGTCGAGTACACATTACAAGACAGGATCTAGTTTCAGGGGACAAACCATCCAAAATAGTATTAACAATCTCTATCTCCGCCAAATCGAGCTGTAAAACAGACGCGGCCTCCTTAACGTCAGAAACATACCGATGCAAATCCTCCCCGGACCTTTGACATCTTAAAAACAAATTTTGTTTTAGCTGGACCAATTGCCTAGCAGGGACAAATGCCAACAACGCATCCTGCTGAAAGTGACGGAAGGACTGGCTATCCATATGCTTGACCAGAAAATCCCGCAAAGGGCTAGCGACATAGGGCAACAAAAGCGAAAGAATACTTCTTCTTATATCAGGAAATGACTCGAGTAAATTAATAGAAATCTTAAACAGTCTTAATAAATTATCAACATCAAAACCGTTGCACACTGGCAAAGTATTTAATAATTTTTCTGCGGGGTGCGGCAGTTTACCGTATAGAGAATTACATAATCCCCCAGCAGCTAATGTCCTAACGCCACCCTCATTAGAAGGGACAGGCATATTAGGCAATTGGGGTAAGACATCCGAAACACCTACAATATTCGGAACTGGGACACTACCCCCAGGACTGGGATCCGGCGAATCTATGCTCATGTTAGCAATAGCAGTAACCGAAACGCCTAATGACTTCATATGATTATCAAAATCCCCAATTCTTTCAGTAAAGTTAGGATCATTTGTTGCTAAACTTTTAAGCAACTCAAACCTGCCTAACAACGAATTAAATCTACCTTTCAGGCCGTTATAAAATCGCTCAGAAACGGGTGCTTCTAAATTGTCGATTTCTTGCACAAAGCTGTGCATCCTTAAGGTAAACATTTGATACTCTTTCTCCGTAGAAAACACGGTAAGAAAATCTACAGAGGGGGTTTCACAATTGGCTAAAACACGCCTGAGTTTGATCCTCAGTTCACTCACAGAGCCTTCAACATATACGCCACGACTACGCAGTTCAAACAATAAATCATCTCGAGTGAGATGATCTATAGAAAAAGTACGACTCACAGCAGCCATAATAAAACCTACACCCAGCACTGAAATTTCCAACAGTAGAGAACTTGTTTCCACAACCACACCTCCAGCAGCAATATAAAAAAAAGAACGTAACCACGTTCTGCAATACCACTTTGTAATCGTTCCCAGGATATCAGGGAAGAGATACAAAAGAGGAAACGTACTGGGTATGGTTGTAGCAATACAATAAAAAAATAATAAAATGAAATTAACAAAGTTTAATGAAAATAGATTCTTATTAAACAAATTAACTACCAAACAGCAATTATATGGTATATAATAATTATGGCAATTTAAGAATGACTCTATTTTTAAAAAAAACAATATAGTATTAAATCAGAATTAATATGATCAAAAAATTTTACAGCAAATTTGAATTTAATGTTAATTTGGATCCAAATAAAAAAATAGAAAAAATATGCTTAGAACATTTTTTTACAATCGAATATGCAGACATTATAAGAATAGATATAGTCTGCTATCAAATAACAATAGTAATCATAATGAAATACGTTTTTATTTAATTATTTGTTTTTATTAATATTATAAGTCCAAATCCAAAAAGTGTTTTGTTTTATTAATAAAATTTATAAGCTTTAAATATATATAAAAAAGTTCATTCAAAATAACAAAACAACAATATATATTTATCTTTTAAAGAAAAAAAGATATTAAAAAAACTGGTGAAAATCAGGTGCTGGTCCACAGTTCAGTGAAAATAAAAATCAGAAAAGTTTGCCCAAACATGCAGCCAATGCATAGTAGTGAGAACAATCGTAGAACATTGGTAAATTGATGGTTGATTGAAAAAATTAAAAAAAAATTTACATACCAGATGAGATCAGCATAACAAAATAATAGATACTTAACGTAGTTTGATTTTCAGTCAAGTTTCGAGTAGAATATATATATATAAATACATGGTAGAATTTAAAAAAAACATTCTTCAACACTCGTACACCCTTTTTATGTCGCTGGTGAAAATTGAAAATACGTGTCTGGGCATTGATTAAAGCAGAATTAAACAAGTTGAAAATAGCCTTTTAAACGTAGAGAACATTATTTAAAAAAAATAAATAAAAAAACTGCCAAACAGATCCGCAATACTTTACAGCGCTGCATTTTAGAAAAATGCTTCCAAAAAAACAAATCACGACATTTTAAAAAGCACTTGAAAATTTTATTTTATTTACGGCGGACAAATTCAACATAACATCGTAACGGTCAGTCTAACACAGAGAAGGAAAAAGTACGTTTAACAAGAAACAGCTGATTTACGAGAGATAACAAAAGCAGGTAGATAAGAGACAATTACCACTACTAAATCGCCACACGTAATACCAAAAACAGCCGAGAGATGGAACAGGCGTACAGTCAAGCAAATAACGACATAAACTACGGTACTAAATTCAAAATAAGCAATGTAACCAGTTACAGAGGTTACACAGGGTGTTTACCGACGAAGACCGGAAACAGAGATCGGAACGTTTTAAGTAAATGTGGGGGAAACGAAAGGAAGCCACGCTTAGGAGAGCGCGCTTTTCAAAGAAACCCAACTTTGAAACAGACCTAAACTCGAACTAGAGCGATCCTATGAGGTCTCAAAAGTAAAAAAAAGAAAAAGCAAACAAATCTGATGTTTGTTTAAGAAAACAATAAGAAAGGAAATAATTCCTACTTAGAAAATAAAAACAAAACAACAAAAGTTACATTTACAAGTATCCATCCGTTTGTCTAAACTGTTAATAATTCGGTTAGTAATGGTATAAAACAAAAACAAAATTTAAAACGTACATACAACCAGAAAATGGTATTTAACTAAAAATAGAAATAAACGTAAACATCCACTTTTCATGAGACGGGACATCTAGAACAAAAAGACAATCTCTTCATGCGGTCGTGGGTTCCAATCCCATTTAGGCACGGCATATTTTCTTACGTTACAAAAAAAATCATTTCATCCTCACACAGTTACACCCCAACGTCGTTGCTAATGACCGTTGCAGTTGATGGAACGTTAAATAAATAAAAAAAATCTGGTGTGAAACACTCACACAACTTTCTCTTGCCAGTGCAAATAATTAACAATAAACCTAACATTAGTAATAAAACATTAGAAATAAACAAAAAACTAACCTCAAAAAACATTAGTGAAATACGCAAAATTAAAATCGACCTCAGTTTAGCTTTAAAATACGGAAAATCGCTCAATCACGCTAAACTAGGCACTGTACAAAAAAATGCTTAAAATAAAAGTTTTAGATCTCTTAATTTCCTATAAATTTTATTATATACACTTTTGTCGTAAAATGCATTCTAAGGCCGAAATCTTAAATAAATCGATTTTTCACACGTTTTCGTGAGAAAAAATCAGAAAAACGTTAATTACTGCTAAACTAAGCGTTGCATAAAAAAATGTTTGAAATAAAAGTTGTAGAATTTTATATTCTCTACAACTTTCATTATATAACGTTTTGCGCTAAAATGCATATTAAAGCCGCAATCTTAAAAAGAAAATGTTTTTACGTAAAAACAGCCTCACGCAGAATTTCAGCAAACATGGCGCCTACCCTATCTTGTAGAGAATAAAAAACTGAGTAAACCAGGCGATTTTTAAAAAAATCGTAGGACCAGTTTTTGAGAAAATCGCAAAAAAGTGAAAAATTATACGAATAAACTACTACTTCCGGTTGACCGATTTTAATGAAAATGTTCGTGTCGGGTCCGGTAGTGGTATGTAACTTAAGTTTCAAGTTTCAAGTACGTACGATGTTCCGTTCTTGAGATATTCTGTTCACACACAGACACACACGCACGCACGCACACACACACACACAGACCAATCGCTAAAAACATGTTTTTTGGATTCAGGGGGTCTGAAAACGTATAGATTCGGTGAAAACTCAATTTCGAAAAATCGACATGAAAACAATACTTTCCTTCCTATAATTCATATAGGCAAGAGAAAGTAAAAAAGACTATTGAAAATGAAAACCAAATAAAACATTACAAGACCAATAATACAGAACAGGCTCCAATATGCTATTAATAAGTTGCACAATACATCATGTTTAATGTAAAATCATTATGTTTTTCGGCTGAATATAACGGGTGATTCAAAAAGAGCGCCGGTTTTTAAACGGCTGGTAAATTTTTGTTTATCGGTTGGCAACATTGTTAGACCTCATTTCTATTTCGGAGAACATTCCGATTGACGATTCAGTTGTAGTTTCTCTTGTTCGCAGTGTAGTACTCTCGCAGTCTGTGTCTAACCATGGAGAAGTTTACTATTGCACAACGAGTGTTAATCGTCAAAACATTTTACCAGAGTGGAGAGAGTTATGCGGCTACTGTCAGGCGACTTCGCGGTACTCTAGGACGTAATGAAGCACCGAATGAATCAACAGTTCGCAGGCTCATGAAAAAGTTTTTTGAGACGGGTTCAACAGTCGACCTTAAAAGTTCTGGACGTCGTCGTTCTGGCCGAACTGAGCAGAACGTTGCGTTGGTTCGTGAGAGTGTGGCTGTTAGCCCAGCAAAATCAATACGTCGCCGTTCTCAACAATTGGGTTTACGATGTTCTTCTGTACGGAGAATTCTTCGGTACGATCTCCAATATCACCCGTATAAAATTCAGTTGACGCAACATTGAAAGTGGCAGACCACCAGAAGAGACGACAGTTTGTCTTCTGAGGTAGACTGGATATTGAGAAAACGGCAGGATGATGACACCTTCGCAAACAAACTTGACGCCTTGTGACTTTCATCTTTGGGGTCATCTGAAGTCATTGGTGTATGCCAATAAACCCCGAAACATCAATGACTTGAAGGAGGAAATTCGACGGGTTATCGGGCAAATGGAAGTCGAAACTTGTCGTGCAGTAATAGGCCCTATCCAATTTCATGGACAGAGTTGATGCGTGCCAGCGCAGTAGAGGAGAACACATGCATGACATCATTTTTCATACATGAAATCGGAAGGTAAGATGAACTTGTTGATGTATTTATTTTCAGTTTTTCAATAAAATAAATCTCTTAATTTGATATATCAAAACCGGCGATCTTTTTGAATCACCCTATATTTCCAACAATGTAAAGTATGAAGTAGGCCTACATAATTTTTTAAGCACAAACTCAACCAAAAAGCAAATAAACTAAATACGAATAAATCAATGATAATAATATATCAACAAGTTACTACAAAATTATGTTGTTTATTTATGAAGTACATAATTTTTTACTGCCCATAACAGACAGGTGGAGTGTCAAATTTTTTACACTCAATCTGTTCGTTGCAGGGCTAAAATAAATAGTTCTGTTTCTTAACACATGGTCAGCCAATTAAATGACTGAATCATTTAAGAACAGAAGAGGTAGAGGTGTAAAAGACACTAATCAGAGTTATCTCCTCTGAAAGTAATGAATTTCATTATACAGCCAGACCCTGTGGTGAATGAAGTGAAGGTGTCATTTGCAGAGTGGAAAATATGTGCTTTTCAGAGGGTCCGGCATGCTGATAAGCGTACTTTTCCACTCGGTGAGGAAGGCAATGGTAAACCACCTCACTCCTCGTTTTACTTAGTAAAACCTCTACAGGTTCAAACCAGCCTTTCGGCTGATGACCTAAACAACAACAACATAATTTTTTAAGCTCAATTCAACAAACAAGCAAATAAATTAAATACGAATAAATCGAAGATAATATTTTAATAAATTATTATAAACTTATGGTATTTATTAATAATTTCAGATATTTTAAAATCGATGATAATGGAGCCGCAAAGAACCATTTGTAGATTTAATACCCTTCAAACCTTCCTAACTTAAACAGTTACTGAAACCACAAAAGCTGACTCAGTGATAAAACTGTTCTGATTAGAGGCTGACCCTCAGTTATCAAACTCCTCTCCATTCTACTGAGAAAAACAATAAATAGGCCTAACGAGAAATTTCAAATCGATAAAACAAAATGTGAATTCTAATTTACCACTCAGAATATATAATATTTTTTTTAAATAACTTACATGCACAATTTCAACATCCTTCTTAATGGTACCCAAAATGCCTATCTCACAAATTAATATTCAAAAAAATTGTTTTACTGTAATGTTAATTAAGTACATTGACATTATAGTATAAAAGGCTGTGCAAAAATTCCATTCAAATCCATCCCCAGTTGGCTGAGAAAATGTCATTTATATGCCAAAAATGACTATTTACGGGAAATATGAATAAACTAAAAGAAAACACATTATGCGCATTGCAAAATAGTTACCTCTAATACATTCCAGTATTATAATCTGGAAATTCCTGAAATGTTACATTCACAACTGATATACCTCAAAAACATAACCTTATTTTAAACATGAGTGAATGACGCAAAATGACAATCGAACTCAGTTTGGCTTAAAAATACGGAAAATCACGCTTTCACGCTAAACTAGGCTCTGTAGAGAAAAATGCTCTAAACAAAAGTTGTAGGTCTTTTAATTTTCTATAAATTTAATTATATACACTTTTGTCGTAAAATGCATACTAAGACCGAAATGTTAAAAAAATCGATTTTTCTCACGTTTTCGTGAGAAAGAAAAACAGAAAATCGCAAATTACCGCTAAACTAAGCGTTATACAAACAAATGTTTGAAATAAAAGTTGTAGAATTTTACATTCTCTACAACTTTTATTATATAACGTTTTGCGCTAAAATGCATATTAAAGCCGCAATCTTAAAAAGAAAATGTTTTTACGTAAAAACAGCCTCAAGCAGAATTTCAGCAAACATGGCGCCTACCCTATATTGTAGAGCATAAAAAATGTAGTAAACCAGTTGATTTTAAAAAAAATCGTAGGACTAGTTTTTGAGAAAATCGCAAAAAAGTGAAAAATTATACGAATAAACTACTACTTCCGGTTGACCGATTTTGATGAAAATGTTCGTGTCGGGTCCGGTAGTGATATGTAACTTAAGTTTCAAGTTTCAAGTTCGTACGATGTTCCATTCTTGAGATATTCTGTTCACACACACACACACACACACACACGCACACGCACACGCACGCGCACGCGCACGCACGCACGCACACACACACACACACACACAGACCAATCGCTAAAAACATGTTTCTTGGGTTCAGGGGGTCTGAAAACGTATAGATCCGGTGAAAACTCGATTTTGAAAAATCGACATGAAAACAATACTTTCCTTCCTGTATATTCATATAGGCAAGAGAAAGTAAAAATAATATGAGGCGGGATTTAAAAGTCCCGATGATCAACTAGCCAATTTAAACTGTTAATGCACAGATAAATGCTATGGTACTAAATGGGACTTGTAAATGATGGTCAAGAAAGGGTTTTAAATGTAATGTTTGTAAAATTTAGAATTATGAAACATTGTTAGTGCAAATGAATAACTTCAATGAGAGTATGAATAACTTCAATAACTACTGAGTATGAATAACTTCAATAACTACAATGAGAGTTCCAATGTACAATTTAAGTAGTAATTTAATGAACAAGTTATTGTTTTTGTTTTCGTGAACGCTTAATTGTAAATAAAAACTGTTTGGTAAAATAGATCGAACGTACGTATAACTGTATTTGACGATGTCTATACCTTTTTTGGTCGCTGACAAAAAAAAAGATTTATATCATTTTTTCTTTTATGTTTACTAATGTTTTACAATTAAACAAAATTTACACTTAACAAAATTGAATCTTAGATTTTTAAATTATTTTATATGAATTGTATTTTGATTTTCACTAAAATTGTCTCGAATAGTATAAAGTCAAATTAGTCTAAAGTCTAATTAGAAAAACTCAAGTTCAAGGAAGGAAACATCAGGAAAGAGCGCCAAAAACTGAAAAATTGAACCGCAAAAATTGAAATGAGCTTTTTTTAGTTTGATGAACTTATGTAGTCCTATGTGGCATTAAAAAAAAGTCTAATTAGTGTTTTGTGTACTGTGAGTAATTAATGCAATCATTCTAAGAGTCCGGTAAGCGAAATTGTCTCCGTATAGGGTTTAAGGTAGGGCATTCCACACGAACATGTTTCACAGTTAATTTCATGTTGCAGTGTCTACAATAAATAACGTCTTGTTTCGTCATGAGTTGACTTTTGTCAGTTTAGTGTGACCTATTCGTAGTCGTGTAAGAATCACTAGGTCAAGTCTGTTATTAAAAATTTCTGGAATGTAAATCTCGAATGTCAGTCCGTACTCTGTGTACGTTAGTCGTTAAAGTCTTCCACCGCTCATTCCAAATTAATTCAAATTTGTTTTTGAACATCTTCTGTAGATCTTTATGGGAAGGTTTGTTTATTCTGTTGGAGCATGTAGTGGCGCATTTAGCTGCTTGATCGGCTTTCTCGTTCCCTTTGATACCTAAGTGGGAAGGAAACCACGGGAAAATTTTTTTTTTGAAAAGCTTCTGTCCTGTTCACGTTTGATTTTTTCGTCTATCATACATCAAAGCTCCAAACATTGATATTGGACGAAATACATAACAAACAAAACGGTTTACAACTATCTAAAAATTACTCGACGTATCAGATATTACAAAAAAATTCTATCAGAAATTTTACCAAAAATTAATCAAACAAAAAGACGCATTAGATTGTCAAAGGCAAACGTACAGACTTCGGGGGTAGATAATTCTCCCCGTCGACTAAGGCCTTAAAATTTTCTTCATTAAAGACTAAAGACGAAAGACGAATGAGTTATGAACGATTTTACAACAGACTAACCGACAATCCTAACGAATTAATTCGAAGAATTGAAAATTCTTATAAGTTTTCCTGGGGATCCACTGAAGTGCATGTAAAGATTATTGAATAGAAACCTGATTTGACACAACAAATTAACCTAAACATTTTAAAAAATGTAAAATAAAATAATTCTTTGTTTCTTGCTTGATTTTCTAAATTTAGTATGACAGCGTAAAATAAAACATTTTTCAAACTAGAACGAACATACACTACTGAGTCTCACTGATCTATTCAGGTGTTTTCCTTTGTTTTAAAAAAATGTTTCATTGTAATTTTACAGTGTTGTAAATAAAGCTATTAAAGAATTAAAAAAACTACGAATCTAACATCAAATGCATCCTTCTTGCCTCTCTCAAAGGTGTCTTGCACTGTAGTCAGCAAGTCAACGTATTTTGGTTTGTCTTTATTTTAACACTGATTTGCAACAAAGATTCGTGTCGGGTCCGGTAGGGGTGTCTAACTTAAGTATCAAGTTTCAACTTTGTACGATGTTCCGTTCTTGAGATATTCTGTTCTCACACACACGCGCGCGCGCGCACACACACACACACACACACACACACACATACCAATCACTAAAAACATGTTTTTTGGGTTCAGGAGGTCTAAAAACGTGTGGATCTGGTGAAAACTCGATTTCGAAAAATCGACATAAAAAATATAAGCAAGAGAAAGTAAAAATGATAGATAACATTAACGTAAAGTTAAAACCAGTTAGCACGTTGAAGTTAACTTTAACTGACAAATTTGGGCATAAGACCACTATAAATAAAAAAGATGATCAGTTTAGTAAACAAATTTGTAATACTACATTGTAAATTTTATATATTTTTTTCATTATTTCCATGTATTACTGAAGTAAAATATGAAAATAATGTAAGTAAATCTTTTTGGAAATTGGTGCATGTCCTAAAAATGTTTAACCTGGTAAATATGAAACAATTAGGCCTGAGGGATGGGTAATATAAATATTTCGAACAAGTAAATTTCATTCTAGTGTGTTCTGCATAAATTTCAATTAATTAAAATTAAGGTATTTCTGAGAAAGGAAGATCAGTATTCTTTCCAAGTAGTTGTATACATGTACACAGAATATATATATGCATGTATAGGTAAATTTAATTGAAGATGGAGTACATATATCTGTCCTTAGTTTTGTTTCACCTAGTTGTAGAGAACTGTAGGAAATCAATGGAAGTAGAGTTTTGTATGAGTCGGCGCGGAGATATCAGCCTTGGCCAATGTGACGGGGATTTTATCAAAAAACCAGGTCAAAGTATAGTTGATGGAGGGGAGTAAAAAAGTATAAAACGAAGTTTTTCCCACCCCCTGGAGGAATTCGCCTGCGCTGCGCGGGAACCTGCCCGCCCCCTAGCAGGATTGGCCGTTGCTTCCCACTCGACCAACTTTTTACCACCCTCCTTATCATAGTATTTCCCCCGAATATAACATTTCCACTCTTTCCCCCAAACAAACTCAACTCTGAAAATAAGAACAAAGTTTTACTTTAGCAAATTCTCTCGGCTTCAACTTCCAACTTCAATACAGATCATACTGTAGCTTATTTCTGCATGCCACGTGCGACAGACTGCCGATGCAATGGTTTTACCTATTCAAAGTACACAAGTAAACATAACATAAATTACTTCGGAACTAAATAATTGAATAGAATAATAGTGTACTATAGTATCTTACAATCACAAAGAAATCCAAGGTAATTTTGTTTGCAACTAAGATCTTCTGACAAAAATTACTAAACAAAGAATGAAATCTAACTATTGAAAGAAAAAACAATTACAAAGAAAGTCCGGGTCTTTTCTATTTTGTCCCCGCCACAGTAGAACTACTGAATTATAGTGTCATATCTTATCTTAATTGTTCTACTCTATTGTAGTATCCTGTCTTAATATATTGTACTCTGTAATATAAAATATTAAATTACATAAATTAAACCAAAATTGAAAATAGGTTAGTTTTCAGTTATTGTTGTTCCTCACCATATGGTAAGAAGCTGTCACTGTTACAATAGCAATGAATTTGTTTGATTTAGTTTGTAGTGTTAATGTTAAAAAAGGCTGTGGAATATTTGCAAGAACAAAATATTCTGCACAAGCACCATGTCTGTAGAAATAGTCATGATATGACTTTGTTGCTTGTAGATAAAAACGATTGATGGTGTTGTTACAGCCGCGTGTGTCAACATGTTGAAGAGAAATTAAGAGTAGGTACATGGCTCAAAAATGGTAGATTACCCCTAGAAAAAGTTGTTTGGTTCATTAACTGTTGGTGTGAAGAATATACCATAGTGAATTCAGATATTAGGGTGTTTTACCCACTGGAAACACTAATGTGTAGTAGAAACAGTAAGTGGTGAGTTATCTATTAATTAAGTCATACTTGCTGTGGGTAGATTTAATAACATAATTTATACGTAAAGTAAATGTAGAGTTTAAAAAATATATATTTTTCCCGTTTTTATCGTATAAAATGCTATAAGATTACATACAAAATGTAAAAAAGAACATCCTGGCGGGGGAATAAGAGAAAAGACCCTAAGTTCATTACTTACGAAATTATTTCTTAACATAATTATTTAACTAAAAATAAATTTTTTTTAAAAATTACAACTGTTTTGACCACAAAATCAAATATAAATAAAAATTATTATTAAAAAAATTTAGTTATTAATTATTAATATGAACTTTTATTTTTATTTATTACTTTTTTTATATTTTATTTTTATTAATTATTATTATTGTTATTTAAATTATAATTTATTTAATTTAAAATAAATTAAATTAATTTATTAAATTATTTAATAATTTTTTTAAATAAATAAATGCGCGTTTAATAAATGATAAAATTTAAATTAAGCGTTACAAAAATTATACAGTATATCTTATAGAAATAACTTGAATTTATTTAATTCCAAAAAAATGTATAAGTATTTGGCAATGTCCATTAGGAATGAGGTGTTTTAAGTCATTGTGTAAAGTTAAACTTATGATGAAGTACGGCACATTAATAATATTAAGCGAAGTTATTTACAGTTAAATAAAATAATAAAAAATAATTTCTAATGAAATTATAACCCAGTAGTTTACAACATTTATTAAAGACATAAAATAATAAAATAATAATAGTTCTAAAGTAAAGAGGCACGCACGTTAACGATTCTCAGATGGTTCAAACTTTAAACAATTTGAACCTCTACTTTACTTTACCCGGACTCTCGTGTACCCCTGCTCTAAAACTTCATCTACGGTTCGCTGCTACGTCTTCCTATGAATATATCCTACATAAACACATCTACTACATCTTCCTGCATGCCTTAGTGGTCAGGTTGTACACGATAGAACTTCATCATTTCTCTCGTAGCTGTTAAACAAATGTCGGGTTAGAAGAAAATGTCGTCGACAAGAGAATGGTCTTTCAAAATATTATAAGGCTATTCAACTTCACACTAACACATTAGTAAAATATAAATAGAACGGTACACACAAACAACTAGAACTTCCTTTATATTTTCCTTTTCCATGCCGACTCAACAAAGTTCACACATTTAACTACCAAAGTTTGTTCTCTCCAAAAGTTTTGTAAAACTTTATTAATATCATAGTGTGAGTGTGTATTATGTAATAATTCCATGTCTTGTGTACAAACTAGACATTTATACAAAAATTCATCATCTTGAAAGTTGTTTGATGGTTTCTTACATTATTTTTTATGTCCAGAATTGTTCCTTTCAAACGACCATCTATTGAATGTTTCTTTGCCGGAAACGACTTGATAAAAAAGATGAGCTTCTCGTTATGGCTGATTGTTAATTGAACAACTAAAAACAATCCATTAGATTCATAATAGATTTATATAAATTAAAATTAATCATTACTGACGCAAATTTTCACTTTTGCTGGCGATACCAAAATTTTAATGTAGCCTAATTATTATGAAATATGAAGGGTGTCGGATAAAAACAAAACGTCACATTTTTTCAAAACGTGAGATTGCAGTGCTATCTGGTAGGTGTTTAGAAGTACTACTGTTAGTTTTTTTTGTTGACTGACCTCAAAGTTAAATTCCCTAAATACTATGGAAAACCTTACTTTTTTGTTTTTTGTCCGACTGTTGCCCAAATTAAAAGTAATTAATATGGTTTGTCGCTGACCGGGGTCGACGACACGTGGCGCAACCTTGCTTGTTAGTTTGGTGATCCTGAAAAGTGCCGTTTAAATGTGTTGGTGGCCCTGACAAAAGCCGGGTGTGTTTTGTGGTTGGCCCTGAAAAGGGCCCTTGTTGGTGGTCGGAAGCGGCGAGCCTGCGTGTTGAAAGCGGAGCCCGAAGAGTAAGGGCTCGGCTACCGGGTTCAGGCCTAGCCTTCCTTCAGCGGCAGTTGGGTCCCCACTGCGGCGTTACAGTGGTGGCCCCCACAGCCCCGCAGTGTCGGGTCGGCGTAGGCCGTCAGCCGATAGCGCGGCCGAGGCGGTTCTCTCCGGGTCGGCGAAGGCTGCCCGGTGTGGGAATGTGCGTCCACCACCGGTAGCGTAGACCAGGGATGGTGCGTCCGGTCTCGGCTGGGCTCTTCTTCTTCAGTCGGGAGCTCTTCTTTCTTGTTCTTCTCCGGTTGAGAGTTGATTGGAGAGTGTGCCTCGAGGGCCGGTGCTGCCGCTTAAATCCCCCTCAGGCGAGTCCACATCAAGGTGAAGGGGACGCACTGTTTGCAGGTACTGGGACCGTCTGCAGGCGCTAATATTGGTAGAGCAGTCGGCGACAATTTAAAGATAAAATAGGTGACCAGGAATTGAACCTGGGATCTTTGGCATTAAAACCAGTTGCACTTACCACAAAACAATGGATCTACCATTCTTTTGGAATACAATATCTTGTTCCGATGATGGTGCCTAATTTATACACAACGACACCCGAAGAGAAATCCTTGATAAGGTTAAAAGAACCACAACGAATTTCCATTGTAAATATTGTTTATTTTCTTATCTCACGCCATCAAGTTTTTGCTTTTCATTCATTTTCATTGTTAGACTATCGGTTGTAGTACATTTTATATTCTTTCAAATTGAAAATCAAATGAAAAAATATTTTTTTGGAAATTTTCTAACAAAAATTAAAATGGCTAATTTTAAAATGGAACTAACCCTGAAGAATCTCTACTTCAGTGAACAACAACTAAATCTGATCAAGGTTCGTTTAAAATTTTGATAAGATTACCATGATCCGGCCAACTTTTTACTTAGTTCTACCTTGCCAACGTAAAATTTCGACAAGTTAAATCTTAATAGTATGTTAACTTCGAAAATATTTGAGCAATAAAATGTAACAACAGTTTTAAACTACTGTAGGTCTGTGTGTAAAAGTTGTAGTTTTTTGTACTTTTTTGCTTAACACGAGTGGCTTTCAGCCTGATCGCGGCCGTAAACTTGTCCAGCAAGCATCAACTCTTTTCAGAGAAACTTCGTTATGTCATACTGACGTCACCAGCACCTCTCAGTATACACATATCCTAAACGTTAGAAATTTCACACCACTCACTAAATTAAAATCTAACCACAAAAATAAATATTCTCTAGAGCTCACGGTTTGTAATGAATGAGTTAGCGGTCCGCTACTTGGTTACGAATGCTCTATCTCGTAGAAACAGTAAGTAACTAATGCTTAAAACTTAATCTGCTGATTATTTAGTGAATTGTTTATTCCAGGAACCATAATAAAGCCTTTTTCATAATTTTCAAGAATGTGTTCTTTTTGAATTTCTTAAACTTTTTTGCCACTTTTTATTGTGATTTTGGAATACTGTACTTCAAACATTTAGAAATAGGTATTCAAAATAAAGATTTACAAAACTAAACTAAATTTTCTTAACTTGTAAATTTTCTTACATTTGTTTCGTTCTGATGTTAAATGGAATTCGTTTTTTAAAATACAAATTCTGAGTTGTTAACAGTAGCTAATTTATACTATATATGAATTATTTTAAAGACTAATTTTATGGAAGAATAAGAGGTTAATTTTCTATTAATTATTAGAATAATCGTAAATCAAAACAGATATCAGGTTATTAGGCTATTCAATAAAACGGATTTATACAGGCTCTCTAAAAAGATTTCTTTGAAATATTTTCTATAAAAGAACCAATACTAGGGTTTTTAGTTTTATACCTTAACTTTTGCCCATAACGGGTAAGTGGTTAAATCATTTGCACTCGATCTGCTAGTTCCAGGGCTACAAAAACTAGTTCTATTTCTTATCACACAGTCAGCCAATTATATGACTGAAACATTTAAGAACAGAAGAGGTAGAGGTGTAAATTAAACGACTCAGAGTAATCTCCTCTTAGAGTCATGAATTTCATTATACAGCCAGACCCTGTGGTAAATAAAGTGAAGGTGACTGGTATTCTCTAATAACGCAAAGTATGGTATGGTTTAAAAAACGTATATTGTATAAGATTAATATATGTAGTTACAGTTTGTATTGTTAAGGTCACCAGCAGCCGAAAGGCTGGTTTTAACTTCTAAAGGTTTCATTGAGTAAAACGAGGGTGAGGTAGTTTACGATTGCTTTCCTCAGTGGATGGAGTAGTATGCTTATCAGCATGTCAGGCCTTCTGAAAACATCTACTTTCCGTCCAGCAAATGACACCTTCACTTTATTTACTACAAGATTTGGCTGTATAATGAAATTCATTACTCTCCGAGAAGATAACTCTGACTAGTGTATTTTACATCTTCTTTTCTTAAATGATTCAGTCATATCATTGGTTGACCATGTGATAAGAAACAGAACTATTTTTCTAGACCTGGAACTAAAAGATTGAATGAAATTAATTTAAAACTCCACCTCCTGTAATTACGGGCATAAGAGTAGGAGTATTATAAACAAAGTTCACGATAACATAAGTCGTGATATGATAAAATATTGTAAACAAAAGTTTAACAAAACATTATAATGTAAACAATTCAATGAAAATAAAAATATTTACACAAAAAAAAGAAAAAGTTACAAATAAAATTAGGAAGAATAATTCAATATAAAATTATTAACTAAGTTAGTATTAATTTAAATAGTTATTGTTAATAAATTGAATAAGTTATTTCAAGGTGATAATTACTTGTTAATTAACAAAAGAACAAGAAGTTGTAAAAGTTGAAGAATAATAATAATAAGAAGAAGAAGAAGAAGAAGAAGAAGTAGAAAAGTTGAGAATAAATTGAACAGATAGCGTAATAAAGATGAGTTTTAAAAGTAAATCTGAAAAGTGTACCATTTAAAAGTTACGTTAACACCTAGTTTGTAAGTTTATAAGTTGGTTCTACTTATAATGTTCAACTTTCCACAACCAACCAAGTAACTTGCAAGTTTGGAGGGTAGTTTCAAAGTCAAGTTTCAGACCTAGGCGTATGTCTGGAAAAAGTCTCTTTACAAAGTTGTTTGCCTTCCTAATATCATTTGCCCAACACGAATTTCTAATTATAAATTTAATAGCGCTAGTTTAAGACCCTAGTTTATAACCACAAACAATTTAAAATTTAATATTGCACCAAAAAAAAATGTTAAATTATACTGAAATATTAAAAGACCACCAAATTAAATTTTACAGCATTTTTCTTTTAAACTTTGCTTTAATAAATATTTTTCTTATTCAATACAAAGAACTTTTTCTTTAAACTTTCAATTGTAATTTTAATTTTACATACGAGCTCGTATAGGTTGTCATTATCAAAATTATCAACTCCAGATTTATTAACAAATTCAGAATCATTTTAAAATATGCTTAAACGTACAGATTTTTTTAGTTTATTTTAAAGTTTTTTCAACAGCTTGATCATATTAGCGACTACTGTGGGTTTCGGTACTGTTACGGTGGGTTTTGACGTGTTAAAATTTCGAGACCCTAGCTGAAAATCAAACACATGACCTTCCGCATTGTAGCATAGCACGCTAGCCATTAAACCACGGAGGTGGCATAAGAAGATTTTTATTTTGTAAGAGTAAAAACCAAATATCACATGAATCAGTCATTTCAGAAAGTCCAAAAGTCAAAATTTTACATTATTTCTTTAGTGCATTTTAGAACTAACTGAATTTAAACACATCACCCCTACATAAATCATTGAAGTCTGGCTTTCCTTAAGTAATATATAACACTAATAAAAGGCTTATCCTTAAGAATATAAAGTGTTTCCTGGTAATTAAAAAATGAAAGTGGATGTTCTTTTGAAGCTTAAGCTCTACTTTCTAGTGGAAGAGGCCAAACAAAAATTTCTTGCAGCGTCTGCAGTCGAAGTTCCGTGAAATACTTGCCGTCTCACCGTGGTTCATAATCAATGACGTAATTCACTATGACTTACAAATAAACCCTGTTATAGGTGAAATAAAATAACGAAATATAAAGTACCAAGACAGACTTAATCGGCACCAAAAAAAAAGGTTTGGCAAGAATTAACGTTTTGGATAATAATGACCACTACCACAGACCCAAACGTTTCAAAACTTGGACTTACGAACAGAATTAACAATTGAGTGACAAAAATTTTTAATTTTATTTTAATTAGCCAACATAAATTGTTTAAACTTTGCACTAGCCGTAAGGACAAAATTTAAAAATAACCAGATCAACAATAAAACCCGATTTTTATAGATAAGTAACTTCGGAAAAAGTAATCTCCATCAGATATATTCTCCATGGTAAACCAATAAAAATATAGTAATAAATTTGATTGTCTATAAATAGCTTCTTGTCTATAACAGAGAGACGAAGAATTAAATTATTTGTACTCATTCTGCTAGTTCAAAAATAGTTCGAGGGCTACAAAAATAGTTCTGTAAAAATAGTTTCTTATCACACGGTCGGCCAATTATATGACAGAAACATTTATAAATAGAAGGCAGAGATGTTAAAGGCATTTGTCAGAGTTATTTCCTCTGAGAGAAATGAATTTCATTATACAGCCAGACCCTATGGAGGATGAAGTGAAGGTGACATTTGCAGGATTGAAAGTAGGTGCTTTTTGGAGGGCCTAGCATGCTGATGGAAATAGCCTACCTTTCCACTCAGTGAGGAAGACGATGGTAAATCAACTCACTCCTCTCGTTTTACTTAGTAAAGCCACTAGAGGTTCAAACCAGCATTTCGGCTGATGACTTAACATAATAGCTTACCTAGAAATTATTAAAAAATGGAAGATATGGATTACGTAAAATAATAACCACTTAACCAATTAAAAATTTTCTGGACCTAGCAGGAAGTAAAGTTACGATTCATTTAAAGTATTGATGCATTTTATGGATACAAAAACAAAGAATATTAGAAATTTTAGTTCAAAAATTAATGATTTTAAGAAGCTTCTGGTAGGAGAATAGTTGATATAAAATGGGCAGGACAGCAATAAAAAATCAAATGAACGATAAATGCAGAAGACAGATAACGAAAGAAATCTGAAAAAAATCTATCACCTTGAGGTTTATAGTGAAAATATTACTAAATTTAATAAACTGTGTGAATTATTTCAGATCGCCAGTAGTGGGACAATTGTTGGATTTTGCAGGTAGAAAGCGAACTGAAGAACTGTACTTAGTTCCACCGAAAAATTGAAAAAACTACAGCAAAAAATCTCTCTACTATATGATACATTTTAAAGTTATAATCTAATTAACAATAGACAACTGTTAAGAAATGAAACACGGACGATTATAAAGAAACCTTAGTAATTATTTTAGGAATTAAAGACCACGCAGCCTAATTGTACTATTAAAATAGGTGAAACAGTATTCTGGTTACAAATGATTAAAATAGAAATGGGTGACTACAGTAAAGGTGTACTCGTGTCGGAATGAATGAATATAAAGGATGAAAGGATTGCTACAGAAATAAACCGACGACGTGTTCTATATCAAAGAGATAACAATAGGAGCACGCAAGGAGGGTTGCAATGTACTGGTAAAAGACGTTAGAAATTACAGTTGGTTAGTGTAAAGCAAAATCATAGATTTTATCACAAAATGCGACATGTTGACACATTTGAATCACTTATAATTTATCAAAAATGTAACTCTGAGATTAGGAGTAATTAATTTTAGTAAAGGAAATAATTGATTTTTATTCTTTCTTGGTAAATTATCGAACGTACAAGGAAATATTTAAACAAAACAAAAACTAATATCAAATTATTTTCCTGCCAATCCAGAGCGTTTCGAATTATAACAAAATCCCCTTGGTACGTACGAAACGAGACTATTCATAATGTCCAGCAAGTTCCTTACGTATTCGACATGATGAAACAATGCCTTACTTACTTGAGTTACGAGTTTGCCGTTTGTTTTAACGAGGGGTAAAGGGAAAGCATCAGTGCGCATCTTTTAGTATCAGTTCGCCACCACAACAGTGTAAACTATACTTAAAAAGCATACGGTACATCGCAGAACCTTTTTTAGGTTAACTGTACGAGTATAAATGTGTGTTACTTTAAACGGAAATGTCGTTTTCTCGAAATGCGGTCGAACCCACAGTGATGAACGAAATGTAATATGCAATGTAATGAAATTCTGTGAAGTTGAAGCTAAAAAAAGTACCTTCCTGTGCCTCTTATCAAAATTCATGAGCGACCGGCTAACTACTGTGATGTATACCTTTCCACAATTCGAAATATGAAGAAGAAAGTTAAAGACAGTGAAGAAGAAAATTCTTCATAACAGTTTTTTTGACACCAGGTAAAAAATGAAAACGGTTATATCAATAAGAAAGTGATGCCGACATGTGAAAAGTTATAACCGTTTTTAGAAGAAAAGCTAAATTTTAGTTGGAAACGTTGTACGTTAAGAAAAATGTTAAAGGAAATGGGATTTAAGTGGAAAAAGTGTCGGTCACAACTAAGTACATTAATTGAAAGGCAACATGTGGTTAACAAACGGTGCAAATAGCATGGTAGTAAAATATAGTGTCTCACTGTTGAGGTTGGCAGCACTGTCAGATTTCTCTTCCCTTCCTCACAGCCAATCCATACGCAAAAAGCATTCTCGTGACTCACTATCTATAACAACGTTTCCAAAGAAAATTAAGAAAATAAAGTCTCTCTGTTGATTCAGGATGAATCTTAAACAAAAGGTACAAACACTTTATTTGAATAAAGGATACATTACAACGCTATAACAAAATAGCTAATATTATCTAAATAGATACCCCCACGCTTTCAGGTAGCCGTTTCAATAATAGGCCAATCATATACTTAACCAATTGTACACTATATTTCTTGGAAATAACCCTATTTATTAACTGTTATTATTTATATTAAAATTTTAAGTAAAATTAAGAAAATAAAGTCTCTGTCGGTTTTGGAAGAATCTTTACAAAAGGTACAAACATTAGATTTGAATAAAAGATTTAAAGGTTATAATAGTATAACGCCATAACATAAGAGATAATTATCTAAATTACCCCGACTCTTTCAGGTAGCCGTTACGACAATAGCCCTATACTATACCTAATCATTTGTTCACTATATTTCTTGGAAATAACCCTATTCATTAACTGTTATTATATATATTAACATTTTAAAATTTCAGTCTTACTAGGAAGTGTTGTTCCAGTCTGGAACAACACTTCCCATTTAGATATTGTCACAATATTAAATGACCCGAAAATGAGTTTTTTTATAATTGAAGCATTACATAAACGTAATGTTCTGGATCAGATAATAAAATTAAATATGGTACTTTTTGTGTTACATATCTATTTTTTTCTTTTTTCGTTATAACACACATTTATACTGATAACAAATGTTGATAATATGCATCAGTATGGTTACATATAACGAAAGTTCTATTTTATGTCTGATTTGTTATATCTCACGTCCAGTAGAGCGCACCAGTTTTACAACACTTTAACTTTATACGGTAAAAGCGTAACAACGAACGAGTTGCATGACCGTGACGAACAGGTGGTCATTCTCCCACGCTAAAGTTTCAAACTTAATACATAAATATTCACCACTCCTGACGTCATGCTTACAATAATTCACGTCCACCATCATTTGTATGTCACGCTTTTACTGTTGTTGTTACTGCTTAGAATTTCAGCCTTTAAACTCGCCAATGTACAAACAAAGTCTATGTATGTTCAATCTATTACATCTCCGTGTAACTGCTACAATAATATTTTCAGTAATAATAATAATAATAAATGAATACAAAATAACATATTTATTAAATCTATTTACAAATTTTAATCTGTATGTATAAAAGCAACGATTTTCACTCACTCATGACTAGTTCTCTTACCACCCGAACATCTACAGAGTTGAAATAGGGCAAATTCGTTCCTTAAGGGTTGATAAGAAAAACTACATATTTATCCCTACAATATACTAAAATCTACTTCTAAATTTATGTACAATATGGGATTTAACCTATTCGGCTATGATGTCCCTATTTTAGGATAGATTAATTTAGAGTTTCTTTTTCAAACAGTTAATATATTGGTTCATGTCTCCTTGAACCAAAGTATCAGCTGTGAGCTCACAGATTTAAAGGTGTAATTATTTTTTTCATGGTTGTCTACCGATTCAAAAGATAAATTTTGCTAATTCCGCTTTGAATTTGATGCTCTCTATACATTTACAATTTTTTGAAAGCATGGTGTTTAGTTTGGAGGCAAGGTAACAGATGTATCTCTAACTAGTTTTTTGGTATTAATTATTCTAGTATAAATTTTGAAAAGTAGGAAACGAAAACATAAAGGAAGTTGGGGAATTCTGCTATCTAGAGAGTAAAATAACATGGGATGCTAGAAGCACAAGTTATATCAAAAGTACAATTGCTCAAGCTAGAAAAGCCTTTGAAATGAAAAACAGCTTACTGACTACAAACATTGATTTAAAGGTTAGGAAAATTATTCTTAAAACACTATGTTTGGAGTGTATACGGGAGTGAAACGTGAATGATAGAAAAGAAGAGGATCGAAGCTTTTAAAATAAAGTGTTATAGAAAAATTTTGAAGATTAGGTGGGTGGACAAAATAAGTAATTTAGAGGTTCTTAGACGAGTGGATGAAAAAATAAGTATATGGAAGCATCTTACCAGAAGAAGGGATAGGCTAGTGGGGCATATCTTAAGACATCCAGGTATTGGTCTATCAATAATGGAGGGTAATATTGAGGGAGTGAATTGTAGGGGGAGGCAAAGGTTAAAATATATAAATCAAATTACAAATGATGTAGGGTGTTACAGGTTGGTAAATATGAAACGACTAGTGCAAGATCGCTATTTTCGGTTTAACGTCCGACTGTTCTGCAATTACTGCTAATGCAGACGGTGAAGGATGAAATGATTGTTTGTAACGTATGAAAATATGCCGTGCCTGAATGGGATTCGAACCCAAGACCGAGTGCAAGATAACTTGGAGAATTGCATCAAACCAGCCAAGAGACTGATGATAATAAAAAATAATTTTTGGATGTCCTGGTCGAATTTACTCATTTTTTTTTTGGTCTTTTTTGTGTAGTAGGCCTACCATAACTTTCATATTTAATATCATTATCAGCATTTTCTTTATCCCTCTTCCAAGTTCCTTGGGTCGGTCCCAACTCAACTTCTCCCACCTCTCCCTATCGCTCAACCATTCTCTTCGTTGAAGTTTTCCCCATTTCATCGACAAATGCACTTATCTACGTCATTCATGGTCTACCCCTTGGTCTTTTTCCTCAATTTCTAACTAAGTACAGCATCCTTTCAGGCATTTTACTTTCCTCCATCCTACAAAAATGACCAAAACATCGTAGCTTTCTGTGCCCAACTTTCTTTGTTAGGCTTTACATTTCAAATAACGTTTCCTAAATTTTTTCTAATCTTTCTTAAAATGCTACTCTTAAACTTTATTTATAGCACCTACATTTTACGTTCTACCTGCCCTCCAACTGGCCATATTTTTGTTTAACGAATCAGTATCGGTACAAAATATGTATTATAAATAATTTTTTTACAAAACATACGAACTTGATGATTCCAAATTAAACTTTTCGCTCTAATTAAACAAACCCTCATAAACTCTAACTTAATCTTGGACTTGCCATACAAAAATATAGACTAGCTGACTCGTGCAAATTAATTCGCACAATAATACTAATTTATTATTAACAATTAATTCCGCGATTATTTATAAAAACTTAGCCTTTAATATTATTTAGCGGGATTTTTCATCACTGTTATTTATGAAATAAAATTTGGACCTAAATAAATAACTCCCGGCACCGTAATAACGCTTTAAAACAAACTGATTTTTGCAACATTGCCATCAGAGCCCTAAAATTTGATTTAATTATTTTTTGTTATTAAATTTGCAAAATCTTGTTAGTTTTACTAATTTTTATTTTTGGGCTTTTGCAGAATTCTGAAAGTACTTTCTCTACAACCAAATAAAAATTATTTTAAAAAGTCGTTCAGTGGAACCCCGTATTAATGGACAAACAGAATTTTCATTTAAAATACGTTTGACCGGATTTTGCAATTTTAGTAGCTATAAGATATTCTCCGATCAGTACCAGTTTATTTATTTATTGTCGAAATAAATTGAATTCTAAAACATCTGGTATGAAACACTCACATGACGTTATCTTGCCAATGTAAATACTGATCAATATGTCCTACATTTAATCGTGAGTAAACAATGTAAAATGAAAACCATAACCTAATTTTAATCATGAGTGAATGATGGAAAATGAAACCACCTCTCTTTGGCTTAAAAACACGGTAAACCACTAATTGAAGCTAAACTAGGCTCTCTAGAAGAAATTGCTAAAAATAAACGTTGTAGCTGTTTTTATTTTCTATAAATTTAATTATAGGTATATGCATATTTGGTGGAAAGTGCATACTAAGGCCGCAATCTTAAAAAAACCCCTTTTTGATCACCAATCTTGATGAAAAAAACAATAGAAAATGACTAATCGTTGCTAAACTGAACGTTGTACAATCAATGTTTGACATAAAAGTTATCAGTATACTCTACAACTTTGATTATATACATCTTTACCCTAAAATACATATTAAGGCCGCAATTTTTGTTTTAAAAATACCTTTTTTTCTACGAGATCACACGACCACAAATTTTTAGCAGACATGGCACTTAACCCATCTAGTAGAGCGTAAAAAATGTAGTGAACGTAATAAATTTAAAAAAAAATCACAATAAAGTTAAAAATCGTACGAATTAACTACTACTTCCGGTTAACCGATTTTGATGAAAATGTTCGTGTCGGGTACAGAAATAGTACCTAACCTAAGTTTCAAGTTTCAGATTCGTACGTTATTCCGTTTTCAGATACTTTGTTCACACACACACACACACACACACACAGATCAATCGTTAAAACCATGATTTTGGGTTCAGAGGGCCTGAAAATGTGTAGCCTATATCCAGTGAAAACTCGATTTAGAAAATCAAAATGAAAACAATACTGTCCTTCCTTATATATTTATATAAGGCAATATAAAGTAATAAAGTATGGAGATCGAATGTAAAATAATTAGGTAAAAACGATTTATGGAATTCTATAAAAAATAATAGTTTAAACAGAATGAACGGTAATAATTTTTTTGTGTTCATATGATATTTTTGTTTACTGTTATAATACAAAGAGAACAAAATGAAGAGTGCATTTTGAATAGGGAAGTGTACCAATGTACAATACATAGACATTATTATTGTTAGTATGTATCGTAACAAACATAAAGTTGAACAAGAATATGTTCAGATGGTTAGAGTTTATTGAAAGTAGGGGAAACGTGAAAATCTCGAGGGAGTATTGAACTGTTGCATATTTGACCATGTTTATCGAAACACGTAACATGTAACATATTGTTTAACGACGGCAAAATGCAGCGGTATATATATGATGAAATATAACAAACGAATGTTTAACGTACAACGGAAGCCTATACAAAAATATGAATCAATTTCTGTGAATGTACTCGTGCGTGCATACACGATTCAATTGACTACTGTTACCAACCGATACTGCACCGGGAGGTAGAAGAATGAATTGCAATTGAGGAAAATAAATGTTAAAAGGGAAACCCAGGAAAATAGTATATGTAGTTGATGAAAACTGTAACCTGAATTTCTAGTAGTACTCAATTCTACTGAACAGCGGAATAGACGTTTCAATTCAAAACAAACGTAACGCAAACAATAAACTGAAACCAAGTATTACACGTACATTCACATCCCTATATTTGTTATGGAATTCAATACACACGGTGATCCATAAGTTTATGTACGGTCTGAAAATTATTTAGTTAAGTCAAAGTTCTTGAATTTATCGTTTAGGTTATTAAACAAAAATAGATTGTAACCTTACCCCGTCTTCTATGTAAATTATTAAAGTAGAGAAACCTTTTGCTGGATTTCACATTTCAGATTACATAAAAGAAGGAATTTATTGGTTATAACCAATAAATTACCAAATTATTGGTCACTAGCGTGCCCCACGTGCCTTCGCACGCGAAAAATGTGTAATCAATTTTTTTTTAAATAAATATGTAACAGAAACTGTGTAGCTGCTCGATCGGCTGCATATTTCAAAGTACGCGCGCACGCATACGCGCGCACACACACACACGCACACACATAAGAAGTTTTGATCATTTCCCCCGCGTACGTCTCTCAAGATCATCAAACCCTACTACTACTACTCTACGCTACTACTACTATCTACTTCAACAGCAATACATATTCACATGTACACACACACACACACACATACATAATTATGAAAATCTTCATTAGGGTCCTTAGGGTTATCATTTTTCTAAATTTAAAAATAAAATGTTGCTGTAAATATAAATACAAATATGGTGTCAAAATTTCATGAAAATCAGTTCAGTAGTTTTGGAAATTAGCCTGCACAAAAAAACACGCTTTGTCTTTATAATATTAGTATAGATTCATTAAATAAGTGTTCTAGAGGAGGTGTCTAAAAGTTTTATTCTATACAAGGTATTTTGTTTGAAAAATACAAACTGATAAAATATTACTGTTACTCAGATGATAAATATGAATGAAGCGATTCTTATGCGTTAAGCTTTTTTTAATGTTAAATATTTCAGTTAAACATTTTTTGAAATTCTAACCTAGGAAGATAAAATAATTCTTCACAATAAAAGAATTTGCAATAAATTTTACCCTGTTAATTTTTCTTTTTTACTACTAAAAATAATGATAAACTCTATTTTGAGTTAATTTATCTATATCAATAGTATAGTTCGTAGAACATTTTTCTAATATTTTTGATGAAGTAATTTAATTCAAAATTAATTTAATAATACAATTTAAACATATTATTCCCCCAGGCGAGAGTGGTGCGATATCTTGGTCTGTAATTTGATAGGCGACTAACTTGGAAGCATCATCTGCGTACGAAACGTTTAGAACTTAAACGCTACCAGAAGCTACTCTTCGGCTTAATTAACCCTTGATCATAGTTGAACCTATGTTCCATAATTTAATAAACAAAACCCTTTCGAGACCAATCTGGATTATGGAGTCCAGCTCTTTGGAGTAGCGGAAGAGAGTAACCTAAAGTCAATCCAGGCGTTTCAATCAAAATTCTTAAGACTTGGTTCTGATACTCCTTTTTATGTAAGCAATAAAACCCTTTACGACAATTGCAAAATACCGTTAGTAAAGGAACTAACCGCGTCCTTCTATAATAAATTCCATGAACGACTAGGTGACCATCTAAATAACTAGCCCGTGATCTACCTTGGCCTGAGGCCACTAAGATCACCAGACCTCAAGCAATGTGACTTCTTTCTCAGAGGTTATTTGAAAGACAAGGTGTTTATCCCACCAATGCCGAACGATATCGCTGAGCTGAAGGATCGTATAATCAATGTAATCAACTCTATCGAAAGGGACATGTTAGAACGTGTTTGGCAAGAGCTATACTTTCGTGTTGATGTGTTCCGTGTCACCAAAGGAGCACACATTGAACATTTATAGATGTTTGAAAATAACTGTTTGAGTCCCTGCATCGGCCCGTACAACTTTCACTTAGGTAATAAAATAGTTTTTTTGTACTGAATTTTCGTAACCCCGAAGAACATTATGAAATTTCCTGTATATCATATATATGGAAATTGTGCAGTTCAATGTACCGTAATTAAAATTTAAGACAAAAAACAAATTTTTCTAAGTAAATTACATGCAGAAACCAATTATTAATTGCTTTTAATAAATTTTCTTATATAGATACTAAAATGTTATCATTTTTTGGAGTAAATAACTTATATAAACCAAAATAATTGTTTTAAAAAGATTATACAAAATTCAAAATTTTGAAACTTTTAATAGGTAACAATAGCAATACCAATAAAATTAAATTTAAGGATTTTCATAATTTTGAAACACCCAGTTAACATATATTTACTCAAACAAAAACACATATTGAGTTTTGCCTGTTATCATATATTATAGAAGTACTGGTGCTTGATTGTTAACGTACTGTCTCATTTGTTAACAATGATAATAATGAACAATACACAAACAAATTAATAGACTCTTTTGTATTAAAATTATTTGTAACTACCTATATTTGAGACAAAACTATTGGATAATATTAATGAATTCATATACAAAACCAGAGGTATGCATGAAAAATATTTTACAGTTTATTCAAAATTTTATATAAAATTTACTCAAAATATTTGTAACTTTAAATTAGATTGGAAATTCTTAACTTAATCGACTTATTGTACTGTTATTAAAAGTTAGTAGTTTCAAAGTAAACTACTCAGAACAATCACAGCATTACAATGGTACATAACAAAGAGATTTAACCATTCCTGCAATTATACAAAGAATCCACACAATTAGAAAGAAATACCAGAGAAGATTTGAATTACACACGAATCATCTCGTCATCTCACTTTCAGATATAACGACACTCGCCGACTGAAACGAAGACACCCTAATGAATTATTTAAAAAAAAACATAAATTTACCAAGTTCCACAACTGGGAGATTTTTTGTAAAACCCAACTTATCTGCTTATTCTACAAAAGAATAGGTTGTAGATTTTCCTGTAGTAAAAAATGTTTGATTGTGATAAGATTCTGAGAGACACAAATCAACACAAAGAAATCCAATCTTTTAATAAAATGAAACATAAATAAAAATCCTTTTCATGAGGCAACTCATGGCTGGTGGTAATTTTTAAAAAGGCTTACTTATGACCTATGGCAAAAACCATTGGTGAGTTCTGTACATACTCTTTACGAGGAAATTTCAAATTCCAATGATTTCTATATCTACTCTTTAAGAGGAATCGAATAATACTATTTCTGATTCCAAATTTTGATTTTTTGACTTCCAGTTTTAAGCCACTTCTTGTCGAAATTGGAACTTTGAACTCAATCCAGGCCTCATACATTTTGGTGTAGATTACGAATCCGAAAACCGTTTGTTGATATCTCTTGTAGTTTCTGACTTTAATTTCTTGACTTTCGTTTTAGGTTCCTTCCAGTCAAACCC
Source organism: Catonia carolina (assembly GCA_035578175.1). Classification (NCBI taxonomy): domain Eukaryota; kingdom Metazoa; phylum Arthropoda; class Insecta; order Hemiptera; family Achilidae; genus Catonia; species Catonia carolina. The sequence continues at coordinate 45,608,106 of JAQMRL010000004.1, forward strand.
GGAACTTCAAACCCAATGATTTTTGTATTTACTCTTTAAAAGAAATCGAATGACACTATTTCTGTTCCCAAATTCAGACTTTAATTTTTTGACTTCCAGTTTTAAGCCACTTCCGCTCGAGATCGAAACTTCAAACCCAAATCAGGTCTTAAACCTTTTGGTGTAAATTACGAATCCGAAAACCGTTTGTTGGTATCTCTTGTAGTTTCTGACTTTAATTTCTTGACTTTCGTTTTGGGTCCCTTCCAGTTGAAATCGGAAATTCAAACAAATTTAGGCCCACTAACTTATTGTCTAAGTTTAGGAATCTGAAAACCGTTTGTTGATATTTCTTGTAGTTTCTGACATCTGGGTGTAACAAACGGATGAAGAAGGAAATTGTTAAGTTATAATTTCAAAAATTACCACCAATAATAAAAATGTAAACAGTAAGAAAATATTGAAATTTAAGTTGAGAATATATATGCATACAAGAAATAAATAAAATAAGATGAAAAGTATAAAATATGTTGCATGTAAAGGTAAGTAAAAATATAGAGTATGAGAGAGGCTTCAAGAAGTCAAGAGAGGAATACTGACAGAATGTAAATGCCTTCAGGTTATACAGAGTCGAGACGCCAGAGTTGTAGTCCAAGAAAAGCTAACTTTTCGTCTTATCCATATTCAATTCCATTTGGTGCCTCGGAAAAGAGTGAAGAATCCTTCGTATCTTCTACTCTCTCCTTCACTACTTTAATATATATCTGCAACTTATCCCTTTTTCTACCAACTGTAAAAACTTTTTCTTTTTTTTAGTTTTATTCCAAAACTCAAAAAGGGAGTCATACAGGAGAGACTACAATTTTTTATATGTATTTTATATTAAAAGAATCCAACATGTACTTTTACAAAGGGAAGGACTCATCCACACTAGAACACATTTTCGTATGAAGCCAAGTGCCCTTTAAACAAGGTTTGTGTAAACTAAATTAGATTTTTAAACTTTTACAACATAAAAGTACGTAGCATTACTTCATCAAATGTCGTTCATTGAATTTAAATTTGTTTTATATTTTTATACGAATGATGTTATTCAGAATAAATGTTCATAAAATATAAATAAAATTTAACATTATATAAAAAGAAATATCATGCGTTTAATCTAAAACAATGAAATACTAACAAATAATCTTAAATTTTATAATAAAATTTTGTATAAACAAAACTGATTGTCTGTACAGAAAATATGACTAATTTAATGTTACTGCTCACTTTTTATTACTTCTTGTAATTCTTAAAAAAAAAATTCCACGTTTTATGAAAATAAAAATAAAACTCATTACTTCCTTAACAAAAGTGGAAGAATGCAATTCAAGAATTAATTCAGCTCTGAAACCTAACTAATTTAAATATTAAGGAATCGAAAATAAATCCAAAAAATAAAAAATAAATATATTATTATGCTTTCGCATCACTGCCTCCCTTGATTTGGTTGTTCTTAAACTGATTCATCATAATTTTTTTTTTTTTTTACATAATTGCTAACGAAAGCCCGCACTTTTATCCTCTGCTTCTATTAAAATGTATGTCTGTCATGTTATTATTTTGATTATTACTGATAACGGTAGTGTTAATATGTATATTAGTAAATTTTATTTCTTTGGATTGGTAAATAAATTAGTATTACGGTGATAGTTGATAATATTGTTTTATCCAGTAGTAATATACGAGTATTTTACATTTACTTTCTCAAAAAATTTAAAGTGATGTAGTTGTTAATAGTAGTTGTATTTCATTTTAATAACAATAATATTTGGCTATATATTATAAAGTTAGAATACCTCTGTAAATTATGTTTTTTACGGATTTTTCCAGTATGTTCTTTCTCCTTCTCCATCTCCATCCCCTCCAAAGATTAAACATCATCTCCTCCTCCTCCTCCTTCTCTATCGACTTCTCCTTCTCCTTCATCTTCTAATCAAGGATTAGGTCCCAGAACCTGTTCCAGCATCCATCTAGCAACCGGTCGCCCCGGATCGCACCGTCCAATCCGGCTGTAACTTCTGATATGGAGTCTAGGAATCCTGGGAGGCGAAATTCTTTCAAGATTCACTCCATAATTGTCTTCTTAAGACACATTTAACTCTCGCCATATATCCTCATTTTTGAAACGATCCAGTCGACTAATGCATCTCACGAAGCGCATATCTGCCGAATGATTGGATTTTTTGTATTTCTTCTTCCACACCCACGCCTCAGTTCCATATGTCATTGTTAAGACAGCCATTGTCTTATAGAAATTCATTAATGTGCCAGTTCGGGCCCTTTGCTTCAAATTTCTATGTATTGTACCACAAATTCTATTAAAACTCTGTACATTTTGTAGTACATTCATCTTTTTCCAGTATGTAGATATAAATAAAAGGGTAACCGGTTATTGAAGTTTATTAAAAGAAGTTGTTTTAATATAAATAGTACGGATGTACTTAAGATTCTGTACTTATCTTTTATCAGATCAGTGTTGGAATTCGGCTCGGTGGTGTGGGCTCCTTATTACGCTGCCCATATCCATGCATTAGAACAGGTCCAAATTATATTCCTTCGTTATTTGTATTTTAAAAACTACCATGTTTATTCGCTCTCAATAACGCACAAAACCCTACAAGATATGTTTCAAATTCAGTCACTCGAGAATAGGCGTCATCTGGCCTCGGTAATCTATTTGAAAAAGATCATCTCCGGTGAAATCTATGATCCTCACACACTCGCAAAGATTTCGATCATGTCCCAAGTTTCGATAATCGCTCCAAATATTTGTTCTGTTGGAAGATCTATTCAACTAATTATGGTAACCATAATTAACCATAAGTTCCAACCATAATAAGTTTCTCCGTTAAATACCATGCTAGTGAATTTTAATTCAATAGATGAAATTATTTCCTTAGATCCGTATCATCAGAGTCGAGCCTCGTTACGGCTGACAAGTTCCAGGGCTTTAGAAATTATTTAATTGTTTAATGTAGTTTATTTACCCGGCATTTTTGGTTATTTAGTATTTTTTTATGTATTGGTAAGGATTTTTTTATATTTTTGTTTTTACGTACTTATGGTTTATGTATGTTTGTCTTTCGGAACCGTTCTTTGTTTGCAAACTGAAGTTTTCATAAAGACGCTTTCTCTACCCAATTAAGTTAGGTACTTTTTTCTCTCTGTATAAGTTTATGATTAAGGTATAGTACATTAATTTATATTTGTGCAATTGTGATTTATTTTGTAATAAGTTACTGTTTATTTTATATGTAATATCGTTTCTATCATTGGGGCATTTTGGCCTGTTGTAAATAATCTAATGTAATTAATTAAATAAATAAATAAGTTTAGAATAATATGCAATTAATTCCCGCGTACAGACTAGACCTATGCGGGAATCGGGAAATTAGTTATATAAGTCTTAATTAGTTATATAAGTATTAATAATTCTCTTTTTTTGTCTTTAGTAACTACAACTAGCAGTATTTATGAAGTACGGGTTTGATGCCCTGTTTTCGTCTTGACTGAGAAAATACCCAGTGACAAACCCTCTTAATTATTAATTTTATATGAATTACTGTGAATGTAGTTTTAAAGTAAATTGTTTTTTAACAAGACAATATGACTTTGATGAAACCGGAATTGACAAGTTTGAAATAAAGTAACAAATTGAACAGTGCTAATATACTCGTAGAATTTGACAAAAATAACAAAAAAAATGAAAGGAGGAGAACAAAAAAAGAATAGATATAAATATATATAGAAATACAAAAGGGGATTCACATGATGAAGAATAACGGATATTCAGAAGGGTATGCAGAAACAATTACGAGATAGCCAGTTCTATTTTTCAAGAACATGACAGCTGATCAGAAATCCAACCACAATACTACAGTTTGGCATCTGTGGCCACCTATCAAAATATTTCTTGATATGTAAAACCCAAACCCTAAACCCCTCTGGCCGTCCATCTATGTCTGACCATTGTGACCCCTCGAGAATCCTTCATCTCCATTTTTCAATATAACTTCAGAAACTATTCTTTTATTCAAAAGATATTAACAGTAAAACCATTTTAATCCATTTTGTTTCAAAACGAGTGTAGGCTTCTAAAATTCGATTAACAAATATTTTAAAATATATTTAAATAGCACCAATAGTTTGGTCACTAACAACTACTTTTAATTATTCCTAATGTGTGTACGTTGCAACCTGTTCAATTTAGAACAATAAGCATTCACATGACCCAATGAGATGAGGATGATATGTATAGCGTGTAAATGAGGTGTAGTCTTGTTCAGACTAAGGCCGACCATTCTTGAGAGAGTATGGTTAATTGAACCCAACCCTTTAAAGTACACCGGTCCCCTTTGTCTAGTATTCAAATCCGTATAAAAGTAACTATCTTTACTAGGATTTGAACCAGAAATCTTCGTCTCCGAAAATCAGCTGACTAACGGCGACGACTTTACCTCTAGACCAACCCGGTGGGTAACAACTACTAAGGACAAAGGAACGGTTATAGTTGGTTGTAATTTGTTAAAAGTTTCATACCATAGCCATCCATAAATCGAATCCGAGAACTTCCGCTTTATGGTCTAACATGTTTACTACTATTCCAAAAAACCGGCCACAACAATTTTTAATAATATTGCTTTTTTTGTTTTTATTTAAAGTTGCATCAACAGCTCGGCTATTAGCGACTACGGTGAGTTATGAAACAGTGGGTTTTAACTTGTGAAAATTTTCAGAACCTAGCCGGTAATTGAACCCGGACCCTCCGCGTTTTATGCTACCGTACTATCACCACGCTATGGAGGCGTTCTAAATGTATTGAAATTTACCTGTAAGTAAAGTAAAACAAAAATAAATGATTAAAAAAATTAAACAATACCCAATACACAAACAAATTAAATTTACGATTTAAAATCTTAGAAACACATTTTAAATTCACTGTATTTAATCCAAGGTGTAATTTATTTTTCAATAAGTTTTTAAATGTAGGATAAACTTTAAACAAAAACAATAAAAGTATAAATTTTTTGGATGAAAAAATAACAATCAGTAGCTTGTTTTAACATTTTAATTCTGAACAAGACTATAAACTAAACCTAACTTGAATATGTATAATTATTTTGAGACAAGAAGTAGATGAAGCTGAAGATGATGATAACCATGATGATACTGATTATGAAATGACGGTGATTAGTAATAGTAATAAACTCACAGATATAGCAATTAATCTGTGTTTTTTTTTTTGGACAACAATATATATTTAAGTTTTAAATTTTGTATGTCAATACTTTCTTATACTAAAACATCTACTTCAACAAAACTTGATTAATCAACCTGAATTTTTTTCTGCAGGTTCAAAGTATGTGATTATTAAAACTTTATCAAATAAATTTTATCTGAAGTTATAGCAAAGAATGGAAGATTTTAGAAAATAATTACTTTTCTTTTCAATTGTTTGTATATTTAAATTTTTATATCAAGTTTTGTTTGTTAGAAGGATTTTCTAAATTTTTAAACTAATAGTAGAAGAAATAGATGCATTTAACTTATAGTAAAAAAAATTACTATTTTTTTTAATAAATTTTCTGATTTCGGCCCAAATAATTAATAAGGGATTTCAAGTCCTGTTAGGTAGCTACAGTACACAAAACATTACAGTTATAGAACTGTTGTTATGGAGGTTGAAATTTTCACCTCAGTACCCCCTTAAAAGAGACCTGGAAAATAAAGATATTATTTCTTTATAAATAATACGGCTGATTGGCGGGAACTCTTCACTCTCTCTTGAGAATAAGTCACTGCTTTACAAAATGTTACTTAAACCAGTTTGGTTGAACGGCGTTCAACTTTGGGTAACTACTAGCAGAAATAACATAGAGGTAATTCAAAGGTTCCAGAATAAAGTTCTTTGGGCTATAACAAGGGCACCATGGTTTCCGTTTGCAAGGAATGCAGAAATACAACATTATTGCAACCTTCCTGATGTAATGGACGAGGTCAGGCGTTTTAATATAAAATATCAGACAAGACTTGAAAGTCACGAAAACGAGTTAGCCATAAATCTTCTAAACAATGCAGAAGAAGTAAGGCGCCTGAAACGTTACCATGTTTTAGACTTGTCTGAAAGAGTTATAATGTACATAAAATTATAGTGAAAAGTATTCCATATTGTAAAATGTAAATATCTTTGTACATAGTAATTTTATCTTTTAACATTTATGAATAATTGATATGAGAGGTACTCAGAGTAATGAGGCCTCAACTTGTGATTTGTAAAGTCAAAAGATTTATTTATAGTTTTTTTTTTAAAAACTGATTGCAAGTAATGTTATTGAAAAAAAATTATAAAAAATAACCTACAATCCCAAATTATTGGCAGTTAATTCAAAACATTTATTAACCTAGAAAAGTAAAACCAGTTTTGGAAATGAATTAAATTTCAATGATTTAAAAATTAAATGACCATTCCAATAGAACCATTAAACCTAAGGTGGGATAATTTTAAATTTATCTACAAAAAAGTTCATATGAACTAATACCTTTCATTGAGATTGACAAGAATGGACAGTGGTACTCTTGTTAATATGGACGGTTTGCTTGTATTTACACCCAAAATATAATAATCATGTATTTCAAGCCAAAGGAAATTTGTTTTCAAGAATTCTACACGGATAATTAATTGAAAGTAAATTAAATACTAATTACCTTTCTTTTTCAAGAGAGAAAATTTCTTAAGAAAGTCTTGCTAATAAAGTATAAGCAATTGTGTATTAGGAGTGGGTTTTGTTCTAAGCTACAGGTGTAGGTAGCTGCGCGTACGAGAATTTTGGTTTTGAGTGGCAGAGTTTTGGGGTAAATGGGGTAGATTTGGGAGGCGGGGGAGTAATGGGGTGAAATAATCGCCATACTTACTGCCAGACATCAGTCTCTGTCAAAACCCTACAAACCGCCCCATCCCACTTTTAACAGTATCCAACAACCTTAGTTTCCAACCATCATAGTCTTCCCCTTCCAAAACCATTCCTTAATACCCAGCTTTCTGTACTTGTACATCTGCCTGTCAGCAACTTCAAATTTTACAAAAGTACACACATGTGTAACAAGCACAAAATGTTCATAAATTATATAAGAACAACGGAACAAGTAGAATTTCCACCACTGTCAGCAACAAACATCTTGTAAACCTACAAATACAGTTAATTAAAACTTATCTTATTTTTTTGAATTTTATCACATTTATACACAAATTTTTACAACTAAACCAAGAAATTATTTAATCGTCTAAATAGGAATTAACTGTGTGTTTTCTTTATGGTAAATGATAAAAAGATACCATGAAATAGTATCTTGTGCTAAAAATCTAAGTTCGTATTGATCCAAAGTGTAACAGTCACCTTTTTTATTTATTTAATTTTTTTTTTTGGTAAAAAGATACCATTTTTTATTTTTATTTATGGTAAAAAGATACCATGAAATAGTATCTTGTGCTATAAATCTAAGTTCGTATAGATGTCGTATCCAAAAAGTGTAACAGTCACCTTTTTTATTTATTTATTTTTTTTTTTTTGGTAAAAAGATAAGATACCATTTTTTATTTTTATTTATGGTAAAAAGATACCATGAAATAGTATCTTGTGCTAAAAATCTAAGGTCGTATAGATGTCGTATCCAATATGTAATAGTTATCTTTTTTATTTATTTTTTTTCTTAGTTTATTTAATGTCGCATTAACTACTGTGGTCATTAGTGACGACGTTGGGTTGTAACTGTGAATGATGAAAAAATGTTTTGAAACGTATAAAATGCCGTGCCTGAGTGGGATTCGAACCCAAGACCGCATGATGAGAGGCGAACACGTTAAAAACTATGCCAATGCGGCCGGTCACCTTAGGTGGTATTTTGTTGCAATCTTTCTGAAAAAGGTTTAAGTAATTTACGAAATAAAATAATTTAAATTATGTGATGTCAAATAATTATAACACATACTAGCTTCGTTTATAATAATTGTTTAATGTTGATGAAGATTGTTAAATTATTATATTTCTCTTAATGTAGCCTACCGACATACTATATACTTATTTAATAATATAAGAAATGATTGTCTTCGTTCCTTTGGAACTGTTTAAATTGTGGCTTATAAACAATATTTAGCCTTTAGTTTACTTATTCTTTACATATTTTTTACTTTCTCTTGCCTACAACAATATTATATTACAAAAGAACTACAACTCATGCAGCGAGAAAATTCATGAATAAATTACTCCAATTTTTAAAATTTTGTGATAATTTGCATTCCTTTAAAAAAAATCTCAAAAATTACTTGATCGGTGAAATTTTTTATAGCGTAAAAGAATTTCTTTTTTGGTAGTAGTGATAGATTGTGTGATTCCTATATGTATTTCAGGTGTTATAACTGACATGTCATATACTCCGCCTGGAGTCTCCTGGACGCAAAAACAATATATGTAGGAAGGAAAGTATTTTTTTCATGTCGATTTTTCAAAACTGAGTTTTCACCGGATATACACGTTTTCAGACCTCCTGAACCGAAAAAACTGTCTTTACCGATAGGTCTGTGTGTGTGTGTGTGTGTGTGTGTGTGTGTGTGTGTGTGTGTGTGTGTGTGTGTGTGTGTGTGTGTGTGTGTGTGTGTGCGCGCGCGTGTGTGTGTGCGTGTGTGTGTGCGTGCGTGTGTGTGTGTGTGTGTGTGTGTGTGTGTGTGTGTGTGTGTGTGTGTGTTTAACTAAATATTTTAAGAACGGAAATCGTACTAAGTTGAAACTTGAAATTTAACTTAGGTACTACTAGGGAACCCGACACGAACATTTTCATCAAAATCGGTCAACCGAAACTAGTTTATTCGTAAGTTTTCACTTTTTTGCGATTTCTTAAAAACGGTTTCCACAACTTTTTTTTAAAATCTTGTCATTTACTAAATTTTTTATACTCTACATGATAGCGTAGATGCCATATATCTGCTGAAGTTCTTGGGAAGGCTGTGCTCTCGTAGGATTTTTTTTAAGATTGCAGCCTTAATACGAATTTTACGGCAAAAGTGTTTTTAACCAAAGTTTTAGAAAATTAAAAAACCTACAACTTTTATTTCAAACATTTATTATTTCTTTAACGCTTAGTTTAGTGGTATTTAGTCATTTTATGTTTTTTTTTCATGAGAATCTGTAAAAATGGATTGTTTAAGATTTCAGCATTAGTATGCATTTAACGACAAAAGTGTATATACTAATTTGAACTTCTAGAGGTTTTACGAAGTAAAAGCGAGGAGTGAGGTGGTTTACTATTGCCTTCCTCACTGGGTGGAAAAGTACACTTATCAGCATGCCGAGCCCTCTGAAAAGCACATATTTTCCACTCTGCAAAAGACACCTTCATTTCATTCACCACAAGGTCTGGCTGTATAGTGAAATGCATTACTCTCAGAGGAAATAACTCTAACTAGTGTCTTTTACACCTCTACTTCTTCTGTTCTTAAATAGTTCACTCATATAATTGGCTGACTACGTGATAAGAGACAGAACTATTTTCTGTAGATAGAGTGCAATTAATTTAACACTCCACCTTTCCGTCATGGGCAAACAAATATTTTAATATATACTAATTTGGTGTACTTAAATAAAGTAATACATTTCATGTACATTCTATTTTATCAACCGACATACCTTGTTAAATATAAGTGTGTCTGTGGTGTATGTGTACACAGATTCCTTGTATCACCCAGCGTACTTTCGTACTTTCCACTTAGCGATATAAGCCCTGCTTGCAACACATGTCTCCAACCGATAACTCGTCAAAAAGTTGTTCAAAGTTTAACGACAAACACATGCGACATAACCAACATTCTATTACTGGTAGTATTAGTATTGGCTTCAAAGCAGAGTGATCCCAGATTGCTTCCTTGCACGTATATTACACAGGGTATCCCTTCGTCTACCATGTAACCTTCTTTACCGACTCTCGATCATTCTATACCCGTTTTCTATAACCCCGTTCCCAAGTTAACCCACATCTTTAACCACTTACCACCCCTACCCTTCGATACACCGATGTCTTCAAGCCTTCTGGCTTCAATCACTCTCTCAATCCATTTCACGCTCTCCAGCCTATATCTCTCTCTTTCTATTTCACTCACTATAATTTCTAAAGTATTCCCTCCTGTCGATTCAAATCTACTTGATCCGATACAAAGCTGTTTCAACGCATCTTCAAAAACAATAAATTCAAGATCAATTAACTTTATTACATATCACAAATGTTTCAATTAATAAATTATATTAAGTAAAGTTTAATTTTTATTTCATTCCAAAATAATAAGAATATAAAAAGACAGTTTTCACAGTTGGTTTTTTGTCGTACACATTTTATTACAGCATTTATTTCCAGCATTCTTTCATTACACGTTTTCTTTTGTTTTCCTTCCATTCTATGTTTATGCATTTACTCTCCAAAAAAGCCCTTGAAATCAATAATCTGTAAATTTTACTTTTTGTGTCCAATATCTTGTCCTTCTTTATATCTACTCGTAATAATTACTATATACTACCAGTAATAATTTTTACTACCTACAATACTAATACTACCAGCAATAATTTTGTTGACCTCCAATTTATTTAAACTTCATATCTGACACTCCCTGCCCAAAACAGACAGGTGAAGCGTCAAATTATTTACACTCAATCTGTTCGTTTCAGGGCTAAATAAATAGTTCTGTTTCTTATCACATGGTCAGCCAATTAAATGACTGAATCATTTAAAAACAGGAGAGGTAGAGGTATAATAGACACTAATCAGTGTTATCTCCTCTGCAAGTAATGAATTTCATTATACAGCCAGACCCTGTGGTGAATGAAGTAAAGTTGTCACTGTTTGAAACGTTAAAAATATACAGGACGTTTCATAATGTTCTTCGGGGTTACGAAAATTCAGTTCAAAAAAACTATTTGACTTACCTAAATAAAAGTTGTACGGGCCGATGCAGGGATTCAAACAGTTATTTTTAAACATCTATAAATGTCTAATGTGTGCTCCTTTGGTGACACGGCACACAACACAAAAATCTACATCTTTCCAAACACAATCTAACATGTCCCTTTCGACAGAGTTGATTGCATTGATTATGCGACCCTTCAGCTCAGCAAACGTCTTCCACATAAGCGTGTGGGTTTTCAGTTTCCCACACCCGCACGTTATGACGGTTTACTTTGCCGCTAATATGGAACGTAGCTTCATAGCTGAAAATTTCCTTATCTAGAACCCTTCATCTAATGACACCTATTCCTGTAACTGTAAACAAAAATCGAGCCTACGTGTTTTATCTCCATCAGATATAGGGTGATTCAAAAAGAGCGCCGGGTTTGATATATCAAATTAAGAGATTTATTTTATTGAAAAACTGAAAATAAATACATCAACAAGTTCATCTTACCTTCCGATTTCATATATGAAAAATGATGTCATGCATGTTTCCTCCTCTACTGCGCTGGCACGCATCAACTCTGTCCATGAAATTGGATATTACTGCACGACAAGTTTCGACTTCCATTTGCCCGATAACCCGTCGAATTTCCTCCTTCAAGTCATTGATGTTTCGGGGTTTATTGGCATACACCAATGACTTCAGATGACCCCAAAGATGAAAGTCATAAGGCGTCAAATCACACGACCTCGGTGGCCATTGATGGTCGGAATTACGAGAAATGATGCGATCCTGGAACCGTTCACGGAGCAACAACATTGTTTCTCGTGCAACAACTGAATTTTATACGGGTGATATTGGAGATCGTACCGAAGAATTCTCCGTACAGAAGAACATCGTAAACCCAATTGTTGAGAACGGCGACGTATTGATTTTGCTGGGCTAACAGCCACGCTGTCACGAACCAACGCAACGTTCTGCTCAGTTCGGCCAGAACGACGACGTCCAGAACTTTTAAGGTCGACTGTTGAACCCGTCTCAAAAAACTTTTTCATGAGCCTGCGAACTGTTGATTCATTCGGTGCTTCATTACGTCCTAGAGTACCGCGAAGTCGCCTGACAGTAGCCGCATAACTCTCTCCACTCTGGTAAAATGTTTTGACGATTAACACCCGTTGTGCAATAGTAAACTTCTCCATGGTTAGACACAGACTGCGAGAGTACTACACTGCGAATAAGAGAAACTACAACTGAATCGTCAATCGGAATGTTCTCCGAAATAGAAATGAGGTCTAACAATGTTGCCAACCGATAAACAAAAATTTACCAGCCGTTTAAAAACCGGCGGTCTTTTTGAATCACCCGTTAGATGCTGCATTAATTTGAAGATGGTACGGTTTGAATAATAAACGTATGCGGAGACGTCTCCACACCGTTTTTTCGGAATGCCTAACTCTCTGCCTGCAGACGCAGTCGATTTTGACGGGCTGCAAATAGAACTTGCATGCACACGTTCTACATAGGCATCTGAGGTTGACGGACGACCAGTTCGCTTGCACAACGAAACGAAACCAGTTTCACTGAAATGTTTATACGATGCTCGAATTGAATTGTCATTTGGTGGAACCTTATTAAATTTTAACCGAAACGCACGTTGCACAGTAATGACTGACTTTGGCACGTGAAATTCTAACACATAAAAAGACTTCTCACTTCCCGTGGCAGCCATTTTCTTTACTGTCTACGCCTAGCGAGAAAATAGTTAAATAACTACCTAGAATATGTTGAAAAAAATATCTGAAGTGCTCTTCCGTACAGTACTTGTTTCATTCTTATAAGTGAAATACTTTTTTGTACTGAATTTTTGTAACCCCGAAGTACATTATGAAACGCCCTGTATAAAAGAAATTGGTCAACCATTTACTTCGCATGCCAGCTCACAGACTTCCTCTGCAAGCATGGAAATATAAACCTAAAGGTAAGCGAGGATTGGGAAGACCTAAAAACAGATAGATGCCGGAACAGGCCATTGAGCCCAATCCTTGACATATAATGATGATGATGATGATGATGATTTTTCAAACTGTTAAAATTTTATTTCTACAACTTTTAATTGAATTTTAATATAAAATATGATTGTCAATAAAACTGTAACAAGATTAAAGCAATACATTTTTAACTTTACCTTCTAACATCAATTGTTTTATAATTTGTTTTACATCACTCGCAGCGGTTTTACAGAGAGGGAGATGGTACAAACATAATGGCTATAGACCCTCATCTTTTTGTTCATTCATTAAGACAATAATCAGACATAATATTTCTTGATTGTTCAGCTTTCTTATCTTAAAATTATTTATAAAAAGCAAAAAAAAGAAACACCCTCAACCACTAAGCAACCCCTTGTCATCTTCTCGTCTTGCCTTTGTAATATTCATCATTCGTCTTCTACACCACTAGTCTTTTCTGAGTGTATTATTACTAGATATCACGCTTCGTTATCATGACAGTCTTGTTCATTACGCTTTCCTTAATTGACACAAAGGCACTATCGTTCCTTATTTAGTCTATCGTTAATTTTTTCTTGGTATTTCCAAGATTGTTTGTTGTACCTTTTTAAAATCTGTATTGTTTTTCTCTCCGACTCCGCTGCTTCAAGGAATATATTATTTAATAGTCTACGTCAATTGTTTTTCTAAAGGATATGTTAGTCGTGTTGTTGGTGTTTAGGTCATCAGACGTAACGCTGGTTTAAACCTCTAGATTTTTTACTTTCTCTTGCCTATATGAATATATAGGAAGGAAAGTATTGTTTTCATGTCGATTTTCAAAATCAAGTTTTCACCGGATCTATAAGTTTTCGGACCCCCTGAACCCAAAAAACATGTTTTAAGCGATTGGTCTGTGTGTCTGTGTGTGTGCATACAAAATATCTCAAGAACGGAACATCGTACGAACTTGAAACTTGAAATTTAAGTTACATACCCTTACCGGACCCGACACGAACATTTTCATCAAAATCGGTCAACCGGAAGTAGTAGTTTATTCGTATAATTTTTCACTTTTTTGCGATTTTCTCAAAAACTGGTCCTACGATTTTTTTAAAAATCGCCTCATTTACTCAATTTTTTATTCTCTACAAGATAGGGTAGGCGTCATGTTTGCTAAAATTCTTGGTCAGGCTGTTTTCATGTAAAAAATTGTTTTTTTAAGATTACAGCTTTAATATGCATTTAAGCGCAAAATGTAGGTATATAATAAAAGTTGTAGAAAATTTAAAATCCTACAACTTTTATTTTAAACATTTTTTTGTATAACGCTTAGTTTAGCGGTAATTAGCGATTTTCTGTTTTTTTTCTCACGAAAACGTGTGAAAAATCGATTTTTTTAAGATTTCGGCAACTTCGGCAAATCAAGTTATGCACTTTACGACAAAAGTGTATATAATTAAATTTATAGAAAATTAAGAGATCTACAACTTTTAATTAGAGAATTTTTCTCTACAGAGCCTAGTTTAGCGTGAAAGTGTGATTTTCCGTTTTTTTAAGCCAAATTGAGTTCGATTTTCATTTTGCGTCATTCACTCATGATTAAAATAAGGTTATGTTTTTGAGGTTAGTTTTTGTTTATTTCTAATATTTTATTAATAATGTTAGGTTTATTATTAATTATTTGTATTGGCAAGAGAAAATTGTGTGAGTGTTTCACACCAGATTTTTCTAAGTTAAATGGGGGTGATGTGATTTATACAATAATGTTCCTCTCTTTAAAAATATGACACAATAGCTTTACTCTCGAGTTGAAAAGTATGCTTATCAACATTCCAGGTCCTCTGCAAAGCATACATATGTCCTTTCCAGAATATATGTGACCCAGTGCAGGAAGAAGGACCTAATACAGTAAAATATACATTTTTAGTTTCATACAAAGTGATATAAAGCATAAAATTCTGAACATTTTAAGATCAAAATTATGTATTTAAGATAAAAATAACATAAAATAGTGCTGGGAAGTTAAATCTTTGAAAATATATATTTTGAGAAAACGCGAGTAAAGTTTTCTTGAGTTTATTCTGATTCACAGTAGGCCCACACTATCTGTAAATCACCCAATAGTTCGCCACACGATAGATAATCTCTTAATATTATTTAAATATAATTTCTTTCTTCGAGATTTTCCAAAATAATAATAAAAACGCCGATGATGGAACGCAAAACGTAAACAACATCGGATACAATCAAACGTGCAATAGATTGTGGTCACAGATTACGTATAGAATATGTACACTAATGTAATCTAAAAGAACGTAGTAAAAATTATTAAAAAGTGAAAAATTAAAATATATCTAACAATAAAAGTAATAGCAGTTTGCTAACTCTATTTGAAGTGTTCTGCAAAATGGTACGTAGAGTCTGCAATGTATAACTCATATAAAAATCTGGTGTGAAACACTTACACGACTTTCTTTTGCCAATGCAAATAATGAACAATACAACCTAACATTAGTAATAAAACATTAC
Organism: Catonia carolina; assembly: GCA_035578175.1. NCBI lineage: Eukaryota > Metazoa > Arthropoda > Insecta > Hemiptera > Achilidae > Catonia > Catonia carolina. Next base: position 45,623,580 of record JAQMRL010000004.1, read on the forward strand.
AAACAAGCAAAAAAGTAACCTCAATAAACATAACCTAATTTTAAACATGAGTGAAAGACGCAAAATAAAAATCAACCTCAGTTCGGCTTAAAAATACGGAAAATCTCTCTTTCACGCTAAACTAGGCTCTGTAAATAAAAATTATCTACATAAAAGTTGTAGATCTTTTAATTTTCTATAAATTTTATTGCATACACTTTTATCGTAAAATGCATGCTAGAGCTGAAATCGTAAAAAAAATCAAGTTTTTACACGTTTTCGAGAGAAAGAAACAAAAATTGCTAATTACCGCTAAACTAAGCGTTAAACAAAAAATGTTTAAAATAGAAGTTGTAGGATTTTAAATTTTCTGAAACTTTTAGAAATACATTTTTGCGCTAAAATGCATATAATGCATTTTTAATATAATAAAGCCGCAATCTTAAAAAAACAATTTTTTACGTGAAAACAACGTCTGCAAGAATTTCAGTAGACATAACGCCTACTCCATCTTGTGGGGCATAAAAAATTCAGTAAACGAGGCGATTTTTGAAAAAGTCGTAGGAGTCGTTTTTGAGAAAATCGCAAAAAGTGAAAAATGATATGAATAAACGACTACTTCCGGTTGACCGATTTTGATGAAAATGTTCCTGTCGGGTCCTCTATGGTATCTAACTTAAATTTCAAGTTCGTACCATGTTTCGTTCTTGAGATATTCTGTTTACACACACACCCGCGCGCGCGCGCACGCGCGCACGCACACACACACACACACAGACCAATCGATAAAAACATGTTTTTTAGCTTCAGGGGGTTTGAAAACGTGGAGATCCGGTGAAAACTCGATTTCGAAAAATCTACATGAAAACAATACTTTCCTTCCTATATATTCATATAGGCAAGAGAAAGTGAAAAATGTTATTCACTCTTCCAAATTCTTGATCTTTACCAATATGAATATCCTCATTGTGGGGAGATTTTGTTTTTAATTTAAAAAAATTCTAAGTCATTAAGAATTCTACCAGGAAGGCATAATGTTAAAAGAGGTGTTGCGAATTTTTTTAAATTTAAATCTGCCCACAAAGTGAAAAGCTGTTACTTAGCAACACCTCTTTCAACATTATACTGTCCTGGTATAATTCTTAATGGCTTTTAAAAGTCAATAAGAATTATACCAGGACAGCATAATGTTGAAAGAGGTGTTGCTAAGTAACAGCTTCTCACTTTGTGGGCAGATTTAAATTTAAAAAATTTGCAACACCTCTTTTATTATTATGCCTTCCTGGTAGAATTCTTAATGACTTAGAATTTTTTTACATTAAAAAAAATTCTCACGGGAGATTTTAATTTCCTTTAAATTTTAAAAAAAAATCTCCCCACAAAGTGAGATTTAAGTCATTAAGAATTATACCAGGACAGCATAATGTTGAAAGAGGTGTTGCTATGTTGCTAAGTAAGAGCTTCTCACTTTCTGGGCAGATTTAAATTTAAAAATTAAAAAAAATTTGCAACACCTCTTTTAACATTAGGCCTATATATAAGCTAATGTATCATCAAAAGCGGGGCGAGACCCCATGAATTTTGTGTATTTATTCACAACAAACTATATAAAAAGGTCCAATTGAAAATAATAATGTTAAATAATTTTAGTTACGTAGAAAGTTCAATAATCTTTTTTAAAAATATAGGTTATTTTAAAATACCCTTTAAAAGAATGAAGAAAAACAAAATCTGTTAAAAATGTCACAAAGCTACTAATTTAAGAGTTAAAAATAATAATTGATAAAATAGATATTTATTTTTAGAAAGGGTTGTTATTCTCAATTCACGACTACTCCCCCGCACATCCAAATGATGGTTTCAGAAGCAGTAACAGGCATCAGAAGCAAAAGATATAGGAAACGACGTTTATTTATCAGCCGGTTGGCGGTGGTAGATACATCTACATCCAGCCTTACTTTAGTCAGCAGCTCAAACTCATACCCTTCTTCCTTTCGATAATTAAGTCTGAATCGCCATGGCAACCATAGGAAAGAGAAGAGTAAATGCAGGAGGAGAGCAATAGGGGGGTTAAAGGCAAGATTACGACTAATATTGGCTACACAAGTGTACATTTCATATAACTAACAAATACGTACTATATACTTTAAGTAAACAAGTGTACAAAAATTTAATAATTATTTACACTAACATAAAGAGGATGAAGTATGTAAGAGGTGTGGCTATCAAATAACGAGACTGACGTTGTAAAAAATGTTAGTTTTATTTCATACATAATCACTGCTTATTGTCACCTTCAATATACACTCCTTCTCTACCCCTTCAACGCTCCATGCGAACCCATTTTAAACATTAAGGCAGGAAAATTAAGGCAGGTGGAAAAATATTACATTTATAAATTTAAAAATAAAAAGGAAAATTTAATGAACAGCCAGACAGACTTTGATAACGACAAATTATTTCATATTGTTACTAAGTCGCGAAAAGGAATGAAACTGGAACAAATGATTATACCGTCATTCGGGCGAATAATCGCGCGCAGCATGGTCGGTGTAATAGTTTATTAATGACGTGGTCTTCGACCATATTTGTTTTAAATGTTATATGTATGTAGTGTAATAATTCCTGAGGATATCTCCGAGAGAGACGAAAGATCTCGAATATATGTAATACTCTGAGGTGAGTGTTACACTTAGACTAATTAGTTTCGTTTTGGCTGTTAATTATATATATCATATATGTAATATATATATTTTTTGGTTTAACGTCCGACTGTTATGCAATTACTGCTAATGCAGACAGTGAAGGGTGAAATGATTTTTTTTGTAGCGTATAAAAATATGTCGTGCCTGAATGGGATTCGAACCCAAGACCGCATGATAAGAGGCGAGTATGTTACCAACTACGCCAATGCAACCGGCTAAATTAACAATAGGTTTTATTAGTAAAGTGATTCTAAGGTAACAAAAACTATTTCATTTAAATTGTTTATATTGACTGATAAACATGAATATTAAATGTTAATGCAATATTTTATATTTTATTAAATTTTGCCGTGATATTTCAATATATAATAAAAAATACGTCATGATTTTAATTCGTTAATGGAATCTTCTCATGAGGATGACATCATTCCTCTGGTCTGGTTTAATCTGGTTTGGTTCAACCTAGTATTGTATTTCCACTCCGACCATCTGCCACAACCTGCCATCCAATGCTAAGAAGAAGATGGACTTCGCGTAAAGAAGAATGAAGAGGACCTCCAAGATGGACTTTGCATTGGAGAGAATAGTGCGAGGTCATGAGAGAAGAGGGTGGAAATAATGATACTAGTGTTGACAATCAATCCAGTGATCTTAATCCAGGAGGGGGATAATGTTACCTTCTGGCAAGATTCTAACAAAAAAGTCAGTTAAATTAAAATTAGATTAAGTAAAAATTAAAAAAAGAAGTATAAATATTTATACATCTACAATACAACTTCGGCCTACTTTTTAATATAATATTTTAAATTTTAGTAAACTTTTTAAAATTTACTTGTACATTAAAAACAACTTTAAGTAGTGATTTTTCTTATTGAAATCAGAAGGTTTTCCAGAATGGGAATTTTTTTTATAAAACTAGGTCAAGAAATATGTCGTTCTGAATTAATAGTGTAATGAATTTGGAATAGATAATTTTTTTTATTAAAAAAATTATAACTTAGAACATACACTTTCATCTTACTTCGATATTAGCATTTATTAATTATATATATATATATATATACAGGGTGATTCATGAAGTTCTCCCCCCACTTCTACAGCACATTGTACTAGTAAAAATAATGAAAAAATGTTATATAAACATAGGTCCGAAAACGCTTCGTTAGCGAGTTACAGCTAGCGAAAGTTTCGCCTGGATTTCAGTTCACCAGGTGAAATGAGGTCTTCCTGGAATTGTGGTAAGGTAGATTAAGGGGCGAATTCAATCATTTCTTATGGTTTTTGATCTGATAAATTGAATAAAACAGGTCCCAGAACTGTAAGTTAAATAGTTTTTGAGAAAACCAGTGTCAAATGCAAAAAATGGAGTGAAAATCACATTTTTTCATCTTTGGGCAAGAATAACTTTGTTATTTCACCAAGAAACAGTTAAAAATTTTCAATAAAAAATGTAGAAAATTTTATTCTGAACAAACCGGTGTAAATAAAGTACACAGAAAGCGAATAGTTTTTGAGAAAACCAGTGTCAAATGCAAAAAAATGGAGTGAAAAAAACACATTTTTTCATTTTAGTTTTTCCGGTTAATTTTACTTTGTACTCTTATGAATAAAAACTCATTTAATCAAACATCTATTCGCTTTCTGTGTACTTAATTTACACCGGTTTGTTCAGAATAAAATTTTCTACATGTTTTATTGAAAAATTTTAACTGTTTCTTGGTGAAATAACACAGTTATCCTTGCCCAAAGATGAAAAAATAAGTTTTTCACTCCATTTTTTTGCATTTGACACTGGTTTTCTTAAAAACTATTTAACTTACAGATCTGGGACCTGTTTTATTCAATTTATCAGATCAAAAACCATAAGAAATGATTGAATTTGCCCCTTAATCTACCTTACCACAATTCCAGGAAGACCTCATTTCACCTGGTGAACTGAAATCCAGGCGAAACTTTCGCTAGCTGTAACTCGCTAACGAAGCGTTTTCGGACCTATGTTTATATAACATTTTTTCATTATTTTTACTAGTACAATATGCTGTAGAAGTGGGGGGAGAACTTCATGCATCACCCTGTATACATCCTTATAGGCAACAGAAAGTAAAAAAATCTGGTGTGAAACACTCACACAACTTTCTCTTGCCAATGCAAATAATTAATAATAAACCTAACATTATTAATAAAATATTAGAAATAAACAAAAAACTAACCTCAAAAACATAACCTTATTTTAATCATGAGTGAATGACGCAAAATGACAATCGAACTCAGTTTGGCTTAAAAATACGGAAAATCACGCTTTCACGCTAAACTAGGCTCTGTAGAGAAAAATGCTCTAAACAAAAGTTGTAGATCTTTTAATTTTCTATAACTTTTATTATATACACTTTTGTCGTAAAATGCATACTAAGACCGAAATGTTAAAAAAATCAATTTTTCTCACGTTTTCGTGAGAAAAAAAACAGAAAATCGCAAATTACCGCTAAACTAAGCGTTATACAAAAAAATGTTTGAAACAGAAGTTGTAGGTTTTTAAATTCTCTACAACTTTTATTATATAAGTTTTTGCGCTAAAATTTATATTAAAGCCGTAATCTTAAAAAAACAACGTTTTTACGTGAAAACAGCCTCACCGAGAATTTCAGCAAACATGGCGCCTACCCTATCTTGTAGAGAATAAAAAATTGAGTAAAATAGGCGATTTTAAAAAAAATCGTAGGACCAGTTTTTGAGAAAATCGCAAAAAACTGAAAAATTATACGAATAAACTACTACTTCCGGTTGACCGACTTTGATGAAAATGTTCGTGTCGCGTCCGGTAGTGGTATGTAACTTAAGTTTCAAGTTCGTACGATGTTCCGTTCTTGAGATATTCTGTTCACACACAGACACACACACAGACACACACACACACACACACACACACAGACAGACACACACACAGACCAATCGCTAAAAACATGTTTTTTGGGTTCAGGGGGTCTGAAAACGTATAGATCCGGTGAAAACTCGATTTCGAAAAATCGACATGAAAACAATACTTTCCTTCCTATATATTCATATAGGCAAGAGAAAGTAAAAAGACAGAAAAGATTATAAATGACAGAATGATTGACGTAATGGAGAGGACTATTTCATTGAAACGAACACGATCGGGTAATAGTCATTTGAAACGTTTTCCTTATTCGTTTGTACAGTGATTTGGAGAGGTAGAAGAACCCTTTTAAATAAGTAAAACTGCTGTTTTAAATCTGCAACACCCCAAGGGGACTGTTTAAAAAAGAGTAAAGAGGAGAAAGGGTCCTACTGTTACCATTATTATTACTACTATCACAAAATGCAACAAGGGAAACTAGTAGGCGTAAAATGGAGTAAAAACAGTAGAAGGAGTTAAGCAAAAAGTGCAAGTGTCGCCCCCATTACTTCGGTCGGCTGTTATAATGAAAACGAAGCACTGTTCTACGTTCATTCACCATCACTCTTTCTTTCTCTCTCTCAATTTCATTCTCCTGCACATTAATTTTTCAGTTCCATCAATTAATTAATTAACTCATTAATTAATTGAAGTATGAAGAGAAGAGATTTACGGTAAAAGAGAAAATTATATAATATAAAGATACGCAGCGTAAGAATAAAGGAGGGAGAAGCAGGAGCTAAATTTACACGATATTGTAACTGTAACCTATTCTTCATCCTTCTTTATTAGAAGGGTCTAAAGGGAAAATTTTCATGAAATTATTAAGAACTTTGTAGCGAACATAGGATAAGCGTACTTTTCCTTAATATCCTGGGTACTTGTATAATCTAGACGAAGTAATATTAGTTGAAGTGCAATTTATTAATGTACAGAACACCAGAAGGTTAACATTTTCAGATCGGAAAATTTATAACACTAAGTATTATCAAGTTTTACGTTTTTACTACCCCTATTTACTAATAGTAAACTTTGAAGAGGTATTGCAATCATGAAACAGTTTCGATACGTGAGTTTCAATTGATAACTCCCAGAAGCTTAACTAGTTTTGTCTTAAGGGTACCCGGAACGAAGAAAATTAAAAAATTTTACATATCCGATTTTTTGCACATTATTGAAATTCAGAGTTTTCTGCATCCAATGTTATATCATTTGTTGGTGTTTCTGCAGTTTTATCCCCCCCCCCCCCAAAAAAACAATAAAAATATGTTGAACCCTTACGTTATTTTCTAAACGTTACCAGTTTGCATAAACATCTCAATTCTGTGAATGACAATAGAAAAATTCATAACTCATTTTTTATTTTGTACGATATTTTTTGTTTTAAAACTTTAAGTTTGCATTAGACCAGCTGTGAATGTTATTATTATTCCTAATTTGTGTACATTGCAATCTGTTCAATTTAGAACAATAAGCAACCCCATGACCCAATGAGATGAGGATGATGTGTATGACGTGTAAATGAGGTGTAGTCTTGTACAGACCCAGATTGACCATTCCTGAGAAAGTATGGTTAATTGAACCCCCAACCATCAAAGTACACCGGTAACCACTGTCTAGTATTCAAATCCGTATAAAAGTAACTATCTTTACTAGGATTTGAACCAGGAACCTTCGTCTCCGAAAATCAGCTGTTAAATAGCTGATTTTGGCGACGACTTTACCTCTAGACCAACCCGGTGGGTCGGTAATGAGTTGAGGTGAAATAAATATTGAAAAATGCCAGACCTGACAGTCGGACCCGGGACCCCGGCCTAGAGGCCAATTATGCTGAACAATACAGCAACAGATCAACCTAATTAGCTTCTTCTTCTTCTTACTATCAGAATTAGTCATAAACGTTCCGAATTCACAAACACGAGATATTCCAACCCGTACATCTCGACTACTGCCATCTTCTTCGAGGTCTTCCCACCTCCCTTCTTCCCACTGTATAATTTTCCGTCACTTTTAAGGGTATACTCTCCTCTGGCATCCGTTCCTAATTAGATTAATTTATTATTTCTTTTATTTTAAATAAAATTATTAAAAACCACCAGAAACGAATGTAACACGTGAAAATTCTGTGTATAATAAAAATGTAATGGTCGTCGTTTTTATAACCTTCCATAGCCTGACTATTTTGCAATACTTATAATAATGTGTACTCTTTTAGTTTTTTCTTGTTTCAGTGAATAGCAATATTTGACACTAAGAAACATTTTCTCGACTAACTAAGAATGGACTTTAAAGAAATTTTTTGCAAGGCTTTTATACCATAATATCAACGTACTGAGTTAATATTACAGTAAAATAATGTGTTTGAATATTTATTTTCCACTTAAATTGGCAAAAGATTATGATTTTCATAAGAGGAAATTTAAAAAAGTTTTTTCTTATCTTCCTAACAATATATAAAAATGCTACTAACTCAGTGGGTGTAGATTAGCTTGAAACGTATTTATCAAAAAATTGGACAGGATAACTCCAAAAGTTTTTGAGAAAATGTTCCTTATATTAACATTACGGAGCTAGGCATTCCGAGTATAGCCACTTGAGTCACGAGTTTGCCCTTGTTTGCAACGAGGGGTAAAGGGGGGAAAGCATCACTGCACATGCGCGATTGCTTTTATTTCAGTACGACAAACATAACAACTTATACTATACCCAAAGCATATATAGTATATCGCGGAACCTTTTGTAGGATAACTGAACGAATATAACTGTTTGTTACCGTAAACACAAGTTTCTCGAAAACGTGGTCAAAACGTTGAAACGTGGTTTATATATTCACAGGCCTGAACACAATATAATAAAATGGTGTGAAGTTGAAGGTAAACAAAAATGCCTATCCATGCCTCTTAACAAAAGCCGTGAGCGAGCGGCTAACTACTGTGATGTTCCTCTTTACACAATTCGAAAAATAAAGAAGGAAATTAGAGACGTGAAGAAGCTATTCTTTAACAGTTTTTTTGACACCTAGTAAAAAAAGAAAACGGTTAGATAGATACTACAGAGACTGGTAATGAAAACGCCGATGACAGCAATAGTAAAGAAGGCGATTCATTCGTAGTTACAGTAAATCAAACATTTCTAGTCATGTAATTAAGCTGTAGGCAATATTACAGGTCACATTTATTTTTTATAAGGTTTATGAAGAAAACATTTTCTCGGAATAAACCTCAGATTACAAAATGTATATAGAAACTGCACGGTAGTGAAATTTAAGAGTAGTGTCTCACTGTTGAGGTTGGCAGCACTGTCAAATTTTCACTTCCTTTCCTCACAGCCCATCCATAAGCAAAAGGGAATCTCGTGACTTCAGTATCTATACCAAAAGCTCTTGGTTATACACCTATATTCAAACCAGTATGGTCATACAGAATACAACCTTTTACTGCTAAACGAAGGTGCATACGTTTCAAGTGAAACATTACACAATAAATATAGGATACTAGTTAAAAAAGAAATGTTCACATTGGCTAATCAATATACGAGAAGATTAAACACACCAACTAACTTGCAATGAATTTTCGATAATTCAGAAACAACAAGACAAATGTTTTTATAAGAAAGTTTAAGGAAAATTTACTAGTTCTGTTCCCGTAACTGCATCAGATTTGGTTGAACATTTATCGTAAAGCCTAGTTTGAAATAACAGAGATTGCCATAATAAAATTTTTTTAAATTTTCTTCTAGGAATCGTACTGGTGAAGTTTAATTTTCAATTTTGTATGAATTTTTTTTTTTTTTTTATTTATTTAACGTTGCATCAACTACAACGGTCATTAGCGACGACGTTGGGGTGGAACTGTTTACAATGGAGGATGAAATGATTTTTTGTAACGTATGAAAATATGCCGTGCCTGAGTGGGATTCGAACCCAGGACCGCATGATGAGAGGCGAGCACGTTTCCAACTGCGCCAATGCGGCCGGCTTGTATGAATTTATTTTTATTTATATAGTGCTACATTATAATCTGTTCATTTTCTTTGAACAATAAATAACTAATCTGGCAAAAAAATGAAGAAACTAAAAAACCAGGAAAGATAAACATCCATCGATGTTTGATCTCTGTGGTGTTTATAAATACATTTAAATATGAATCGGTGACTTCAGAAACATCAGTCAAAAATTCTAACGTTTGGAAAAATTAAAAAACTGGTAATTTACTACGTTTTAATAAAAAAAACATAATACAAATTATATCCAAATATGGGTAATATTGATTTGTAAAGGGTAATTTTATTAAAATTTGTCAGAAGTGATTTAAATTTTACGAAAATTTAGGTCTAGTAGCTTTCTTTTGACAGTAATAATATGTTGTTTTCATGTAAGGTGACGATCTAGTGTATGCCCAGATAACTAACTGATAATCTCACAATGTGGAAATATGTTGTTGTAGAGCTCCACTGCCGAACAGTTGCCTTTCCTCTAACATATGGTGACCAAATCCAAAATGAAACCAAAATTTAGTTTCCCAAGTGTCAGACCATTTTTCAAATTTATCTAAATATTTTTGTAACAAATCTGACGCATCTACAGGATTAATAACTTATCATCTGCAAAATTTAGTCACTGATATAACTGTACTATCAGGTAGAGGCAAGTCAGCTGCATAAGAAACATATAGTACAGGTCCAAGGACACTTCTTGGTAAACACCTGAATTTAAAAAAACCTCCTTTGATAGAATGTCAAATGAGTGGAATAAGTAACAAAAATTTGTTTTAATTACACTTTTATAGAATTTTTAGGCGTTTTAGGTAAAAGATATAACGATTGTCATACCTTTTGTTTGATATTAATGGCACACCATACGTTGCACTTAATAGTAACTTTATAAGTAAGTTAGTACATTATTTTTCTTATAATATCGGTATAAAATTTACCAGAAGCATTATAAATCATACGGTTAGTATTATAAAATAAGCAGCCGGCAGTTTATAACGGTGTATAGTAAAAGAAAGATTTAGGTAGCTATCGGTACAGTAACATATTTATTGCATGGCCCACTTCTTCAGCCTAAAATAGAAGCAAGCACACAACATAGTAGCACTAAAGTTACAACTTCAAGTTACAACAAGTTTTGAAGTTGAAGTTTCTAGATTCTCTAACCTTGGTCCTCTAATAAATTTTACGCTTCACACTTTCTCTCTCAATCTTTCTCATTCCCTATCTTAATGTATATATGTTTTTCATTCTCAAACCTATTTATATTGTTAAGGTTGTATATTCTATCTTTTTTTCTCTTGTAGAAAGTAGTATATTTTTCTCACTCACTGTTTTTCTGTCTAACTTGATCGATAGGATAACAAACTTGCGTGAAAAGTCGCGACACTTTGACTCCTATCCTCACAATACATCTTTCAGTATAAGAAGAAGAAGAAGAAGAAGAATGCGTGGACGTATAAGAACCCTTTTGGAACACCAGAACAGAAAACATTCTGCGTGTAGATGTTTTTCTCTTTTCTTCCCAGATTTATGTTATTTTCCTTTACGTTTTACGAATCGCTTCGACCGCCATAGGCATCGTAAACACATTCTACTTCCCCCCCCTCGACCGTACCATTTTCATTCGACCAAATCTCCCTTACATTATTTAACCATCCCTTACTCTCTCCCTCCAATCTTCGTAAAACATTCTCTCTTTCATTGCTAATTAGTTCCATATCTTCCCTATTCTTACCACCCCTCGTCTACACCAACGTCCCCCTCTTAAAACTTGGTTCCTTCCTATTTCCGTCTTCTTCCACCACCCAACCTCTTCTAGAAAGAATTAATTAATTAATTAGATTTATAATTACTTTTTATTTTGTTAGAAGAAATAAAAATCTAGGCGAAAGTGATGTAGCAAAGATTAGTTTTAACTGATGCCGCTCAAGTTATTTTTAATTTATTTATCCCGATACTCAATTGTAAATTCAACAGGAATTTTTAAAAGATTTCGAATTCTTTAATATATAAACCAATAAAACCTTATCATAAACAGATAAACTTGAAAAATAATTAAATTAAGATTTGTCGGTATGTGTGTAAAAGATAAGAAACTATAGATGAAGAATCATTTAAAAATTTTCTTGAAATAAATTCGCTTTAGTTAGTATAATGAAAACTTTAATTATAGTTATTTTGCATTGTGAATGGAAAATCGCACCTTCATTAGTTAGTTATATCCATTTTATATAAATTCTCCTTAATTTAGTTTTAATAAAATTATTAAAGATCTTATAATCGTGATTCAATGTACCTAGAGAGATAAACCGCATTTAAAGATATCCAAAAAAAAACGTTTAACAACATTATGTGATGTGGCAGTTTTACCCAATATTTTATCTATTCTATCTTAAAATAATTGAAGAGCTTGATTAATCAAGGTGTTATAAGACAAAAATGTAGTTTTGAGAAAATTGATCAAGATCTTGGGCTCCAAATTTCTTTATGAAATGTCTGTTTCTTTTTAAATTTTTGTACATACATATTACTTATTCATGGAAATTTTTATTGAGCACATAAAAATTTTTAAAACTTTACTTTTAATTCTGTACCTTAGAACAAGAACAATCAATGTCATTTTATACAAAAATGAGTTACACACGTTATCAATGTAATTTTTGTGTAGGCTACTTTTTAATGCAAGAAAAACCGATGTCTATTACGTATAGTTCATGAAATATTGCATACATTTATTACTCAGTCAGCTGCGTGAAAAATTATTGCAAGGACAGCCAAACACAACATTGGTTCTCAAAAATATTTTAATTTTTTCATGCAAAAACAATCTAAGTCATAATTGAATATCCAATTACAACAATAACATTAAATAATAACATTAAACAATAACATTATAATAACAATAGATAATAACATTGCAATAAAATTTTTCTAAATAAAGTTTGTTAGCAATAAGAACCAATGTTGACATAGGTTGTTTTTGTAGTGACTTTTCTTAATTTTTGCTGCCTTTGTAGCTGACTTAGGTGGAATTACTGGTGTTGTTTAAAATGTTGCACAGATCCTCTTTTGCTCTTTTCTCAAAACTGTTTTTTTCGACATTGGGTGTTCTTGATCTTAGGTACAGAATTATTACTGTTCAACCATTTTTCTTGAAACTATCTTACGCTTATAACACCTTCATTCTCAAAATAATCTTTATTATACACTACTGCATCCTCTGAGAATGGGTGAAAGGTAATCTCAGTAACTCAAGATAATTTTTAAAAAAGACAATATCTAAAATTGTAGGGCATTCTGGTGGAAAAGGTGGCAAGTTGTCATAACACCAAAACATAAAGCTAAGCAGTACACATAACCTCTTTATCCACTAGTATCACCTAAACTGTAAAGGTAGAGTACGACATCTACCTGAATAAATATGCACCTAAACCCCCTTCATCGATCATAAACGGTCAGAATTTTTAAAAAATGTTACATAGCATCTTCATCCACTCATCGCTTCAATTTTTTCATTGAAATGGCCTTGAAAAAGACCATTTAAGGGGAGACTGTACTTTGTATCCCACCAATGTTAAATTTTCTTTTTTTTAGGTACATTTTTCATAGGAAAAAAGGTAGGGAAATAAAAAAAAGAAAAATAAAAGATAGGGAAATTAAACTTTACACTCCATATGTGTCGGGTTTCTTCTCGAGCTACTTAAGTTTTTCAATTTAATCTTTGGACCATACTAATATCAATATTTTTAAAAATATTACGAATAACATAAAATTTTTACAAATTGTTTTCTACGGTTTTTGCGTATTACTAATTTTTGGAGCACCTGAGGAAGTCATAAAAATGTCGGTATATGTAGATATACAAGATAATTAAATGGCAAACATTTCAGTCTGGTAGGTTTCTGAGAAAAATTATTTATTAAAAATGATTTATTGGTTTCTGAGAAAAATATACTTTGTGTTAAAAATCTAAATTTACGGGAAAACTCAAGAAACAAGGCACAAATCAAAAACGAAATGTACAAAAACAAGTAAATTTCCCATCAACAGTTGTTTAGAAAGCTGAACCGACCGCTGAAAATTCATAAAACAGTGATGCAGATATTTTAAAAACTAAAATTCTTTTTTCACTAAAATGAGCAGTATAAAATTGTGAAAAATATTCGTTCTTGGTAACATGATAATTTTTCTGTGTAAACTTAATAAAATTTAATTTTTTCATAAAAAAATTATTTTTTTGACGTAATTATGAAGTTTTTTCTGATATATCTAGGCCTAAACTATTGAAAAACATAAAAAACCAAAAATCGAAATTTTGAATTAAAACCATCGTGCCATCTCCCCTTAATTGTTATTACCTCTGATGAAAATTAAACCTCCGCTCCAAAATTTTTATTAAAAAACTCTTTTGTGACCAATCTGGAATTATGGTATCCAGCTCTTTAAAGCGGCGGCAGAGAGGAACTTAAAATCGATCGAAAGCTATTTTAAGTCATAATGTAAACTACGGAAATAAATAAATGAATACTAATGTACAGCACACTTATATCTTCTGGTCTAACAACTTATTTTACAGAAAACAATGCAAGTTAACATTTTACTCCAATTTATTTCAGAAACACCTTAAGGCTATTTTTTTTTCAAACTTGTCTTTAAAAAGACATAAGTATATTATATATTAATTAAAGCGGACAGCCCTCTCTAAAATTTATACATTTTAATATTTTTTTAATTGAAACATAGTAAGTTTCAAATTTTTAAATTTCTCCAAAAGTTAGTTCTTTTGACTTATGGGCTTTCTAAAATGACTGATTCAAATACTTTAGTAAATGTATAAACGTTTCTACAATTAGAAAACGGCTGATTCAGTCCTGGTTATTACTAATTAGAAATATTATATCTTTACTAAAACAACCAACTCTTCCGTGTAAAGGTAGAAAAGTACATTTGTAAGCACATAACACCAAACTATTCGTGACAAAAATAATGAAAATATATATATTTCTAGTAAAAGTGTTATTATTTAAAGTTTTATAAATTCAAATAATTAGTTACGTACCATCTTTCCCATATTTCATAAAAACTGCCGATCAACGTACCTAAAACAAGAAACAATAAATTACAATGAGTTTTATATATTATTACTTTCTCTTGCCTATATGAATATGTAGGAAGGAAAGTATTGTTTTCATGTCGATTTTTCTAAATCGAGTTTTCTTTTTGCAATTTTCTCAAAAAAGGCTCCTACGTTGTTTTTTTAAATCGCCTCATTCACAAAATTTTTTATGCTCTACAAGATAGGGTAGGCGCCATGTCGGCTGAAATTCTTGGTGAGGCTGTTTTCTCGTAAAAAATTGTTTTTTTGAGATTGCGACTTTAATATGCACTTAAGCGTAAAAATGTATATAACAAAAAATTTACAATCCTACAACTTTTATTTTAAACATTTTCTTGTATAACACATAATTTAGCGGTAATTAGCGATTTTCTGTTTTATTCTCACGAAATCGTGTAAAAAATTGTTTTTTTTTTAAATTTCAGCCTTAGTATGCATTTTACGATTTTAAAAGATCTACAAATTTTATTTAAAGAATTTTTCTCTACAGAGCCTAGTTTACGTGAAAGAAAAATATTTTTCATATTTTTAAGCCAAATTGAGGTTGATTTTCATTTTGCGTCTTTTACTCACGATTAAAATTAGGTTATGTTAATTGAGGTTAGTTTTTTGTTTATTTCAAATGTTTTATTACTAATGTTAGGTTATATTCTTCATTATGTGCATTGGCAATAGAAAGTTGTGTGAGTGTTTCTCACTAGATATTTTTATTTTAGATCAAAATTAACCTTAATGGAGTAGTAGCCTCAGATTAAAAAATCAGGTGTGAAAAACTCACATAACTTTCTCTTGCCAAAGTAAATAATTTACAATATAACCTAACATGAGTAATGAAACATTAGAAATAAACAAAAAAAAATAATCTTAATAACATAACCTAATTTTAATCATGAGTGAAAGAAGCAAAATGAAAATCAACCTCAGTTTAGCTCAAAAATACGAAATTCACATAATTAAAAGATCTACAACTTTTGTGTAGAGAATGTTTCTTTACAGAGCCTAGTTTAGCGTGAAGAGTGATTTTCCGTATTTTAAGGCAAACTGAGGTAGATTTTCAATTGGCGTATTTTAAAATTGGCTCATCATTAAAATTAGATTTTGTTTATTGAGGTTAATTTTTTGTTTATTTCGAATGTTTTATTACTAATTTTAGGTTATATAGTTAATTATTTGCATTGGCAAGAGAAAGTTACGTGAATGTTTCACACTAGATTTTTATAAAAGTATAATATTAATTTTTTAATTTATGATATAACTGTCTGATAGTAACCACGTCAAGTTCATGAAACAAATTTCTACTCAGATATAGTCTAGGTACTTAATGCTGTTCTTATTATATTATGCTTTTGTAATTACCTTCGCGGCATATAAAAAGTTTGGGTTTTTTCTGTTATTTCCCCCCTCCCCAGCATAATTTTTCACATTTTGTGAATATTTCGTATGTAGGTATTCTTGTAGTAATTTTAACGATAGGCCTAAGAATGGGAAAAATATTTAGTAAAATCATATATCAATATTTTTCAAGTTAACCTTAAACTATTTATTAAAAATTATTTCATTATTTCTTCTTCTTCCAGTGCCTATCCGTTACCGAATGTTGGCAATCATTCTGGCAATGCTGATTTTGTTGACAGCCGCTTTAAACAATTCAGGGGTGAATACTGAAAACCATGTCCTTAAATTTTTCAGCCAGGATATTCGCCTTCGCCCAACGCCTCTCCTGCCATGCACTTTCCCCACTTTCCCCACTTTTTTTCCCCACTTTCATTATTTAATAATATTTAATTAAATTATGTTAAATTAATTAATTTAATGATGTCATGTACTCAATGAGTTTATATTTCATTATTACATACAGTAACAATATTAAGAAAAAGCAATGCATTTAGCCTAACTACATTTAACCTTAATTTGAAGAATATTGGTGTAGAATTTTTCTAAATATTTTTCCCCTTAAAAATATTGTAAGATTGCATACAAAATATTGATAAAATGTGAAAATAATGCCGGGGAGGGAATAACAGAAAAGACCCAAAATTTTAACAAGATAAATAAAATACTAAAGTAAGCCTTACATTAAAATAATTGTATATTTTTAAAAGACAAAACTAACCTGTTTTCAATCAAATAATATTCATTTAAGAAATACGTAATTCCAGTTCAATACACACACACAAACACTTCAATAAAACAAAAACCATAGTGGTAAAAAACCAAACGTTCTTGGGTACTAAATAAACTAACTCACTCGCGCCCGTAGAAAATTTAACTACTTCAGTAAAAACATGATACAGATAGGCGTACAAAAAGATTGTTGCGTTGCAGATTGTCATTTGTCTGAATGCGCGCGCATCACGAGTTACAAACCTGCACGATCATGTCTGTCACTAAAATTCTAATGAAAACGGAGGGGTTTTTATATGCGTTCGCCTGCTTACAATTTTATAAACTTATTTTACTGAATACGCCTAATTAAATATTCTTCGGGGAAAACCCACATTATTTTTCATAACAAAACCTTTAATTTCATTTTTGCTTTCTTAATAAATTGTAATACTTCTTTTCACATTTTTTTAATGTAATATTTACAAAGACATAGTATGGTATTTTCAAAAGTTCATATTCGCACCTTAACAGATACTCATACCTTCCACTAGCCAAAAAAATTACAATACTATATAAATAGTTTTCTCTCTTTAAAATTGTCTAGTTCTAATTATTACATGCTCTATAAGTACCTATTTTAATTTTTACTTTCTCGTGCCTATATAAATATATATAGGAAGGAAAGTATTATCTTCGTGTCGATTTTAAGAAATCGAGTTTTCACCGGATCTATATACGTTTTCAGACCCCCTGAACCCAAAAAACATGTTTTTAGCGATTGGTCTGTGTGTGTGTGTGTGTGTGAACAGAATATCTCAAGAACGGAACATCGTAAGAACTTGAAACTTGGAACTTCAGTTACATACCACTACCGGACCCGACACAAACATTTTCATCAAAATCGGTCAACCGGAAGTAGTAGTTTATTCGTGTAAATTTTCACTTTTTTGCAATTTTCTCAAAAACTGGTCGTACGATTTTTTTTTAAATCGCCTGGTTTACTCATTTTCCTATGCTTTACAAGATATAGTAGGCGTCATGTTTGCTGAAATTCTAGGTGAGGCTGTTTTCACGTAAAAAAAATTGTTCTTTTAAGATTGCGGCTTTAATATAAATTTTAGCGCAAAAATGTATATAATAAAAGTTGTAGAGAATTTAAAATCCTACAACTTTTATTTCAAACATTCTTTTGTATAACGCTTATTTTAGCGGTAATTAGCAATTTTCTGTTTTTTTCTCACGAAAACGTGTGAAAAATCGATTTTTTCAGATTTCGGCCTTAGTATGCACTTTACGACAAAAGTGTATATAATTAAATTTATAGAAAATTAAAAGATCTACAACTTTTATTTAAAACATTTTTCTCTACAGAACCTAGTTTAGCGTGAAAGAGTGATTTTCCGTATTTTTAAGCTAAACTGAGGTTGATTTTCATTTTGCGTCTTTCACTCATTTTTAAAATTAGGTTATGTTATTAAAATTAGTTTTTTGTTTATTTCTAATGTTTTATTAATAATGTTAGGTTTATTGTAAATTTTTGCATTGGCAAGAGAAAGTTGTGCGAGTGTTTCACACCAGATTTTTTCATAACAAAACCTTTAAATTTCACGATAATTTCATTTTTTCTTTCTTAACAAATTGTAACTTACTTCATTGTATACTTCTTTTCACATTTTTAATGTAATATTTACAAACACATAGTATGGTATTTTCAAAAATTAATATTCGTACCCTAACAGATACTCATACCTTCCACTAGCCAAAAAAATTACAATATATAAAAAGTTTTCTCTCTTTAAAATTGTCTAGTTCTAATTATTACATGCTATATAGGTACCTATTTTAATTTTTTACTTTATCATGCTCTTTATGAATATTGTAGGGATAAGAAGTATTGTTTTCATGTCGATTTTTCCGAAAAGAAACTATTTTTATGTCGATTTGGTGTGAAATACTCACACGATTTTTTTGTACTTTTTCTTTTAAAAATTATTCTGAAGTCTTAAAAATTTTAAAACAAGGTCCTATTTTTACTTTCTCTCGCCTATATGAATACATAGGAAGGAAAGTATTGTTTTCACGTCGAATTTTCGAAATTAAGTTTTCAGCAAATCGTTTTTAGACCCTCTGAACCCAAAAAAACCATGCTTTTAGCGATTGGTCTGTGGTGTGTGTGTGTGTGCGCGCGCGCGCGTGCGCATGTGTGTGAAAAAATATCTCAAGAACGGAACATCGTATGGAGTTGATACTTGGAACTAAAATTAGATACTACTAGACGACCCAAATGGAACATTTTCATCAAAATCGCCCAACCGGAAGTAGTAGTTTATTCACGTCATTTTTCACTTTATGCGATTTTCTCAAAAACGGCTCCTACGATTTTTTTTAAATCGCATTACTATTTACTGCATTTTTTATGTTCTACAAGATAGGATAGGCGCCACGTCTGTTGAAATTCTTGGGGAGGCTGTGCTTTCGTAGAAAAAAAATTGTTCTTTTACATTGCGACCTATGCATATTAGCGCAAAAGTGTATGTAATAAAAGATGTAAACAATTTAAAAATCTACAACTTTGATTGAAACATTTTTTTTTATAATGCTTAGTTTAGTGATAAAATTAGTGAGTTTTTATTTTTTTCGTGAAAATATGTAAATAAATTGATTTTTTTAAGATTTCGGCCATAGTGTGCATTTTACGACAAAAGTGCAGCCTATGTAATAAAATTGATAGAAAATTAAAAGATCTACTACTTTCATTTAATCATTTTTCTCTAAAAAGCCTAGTTCAGCGTGAAGAAGTGATTTTTCGTATTATCAAGCCAAACTGGGGTTAATTTTCATTTTGCATCATTCACTCACTATTTAAATACGGTAAGGTTATGTTTTTGAGATTAACTTTTTTGTTTATTTCGAATGTTTTATTACTAGTGTTAGGTTTATTGTTAATTATTTGCATTGGCAAGAGAAAGTTGTGTGAGTATTTCACACCAGAGTTTTTAACATGATTTCTTTTGTTTATGGGTTGTTTTTACTGTTGTTCCGGTTTAGGTGTTATTCTCTGTTTACTTGTCTGTATTCGTTGATCTGCTTGTTCTGTTTTCGCCTTTTCCCCACCACGGTGCATCAATACCATTTTCCTACTCACGATCCTGCTGTTAATCATTGCTGAAACTGCTCTAACACACAGAGGCAGTTAGAAGTATAAATTATAAATTTATAAATTATAAATTGAATAGTTGCCCATAACAGGCAGATGGAATGTCCAATTATTTACACTCAACCTGTTCCGTTGCAGAGCTAAAATAAATAGTCCTGTTTCTTATCACACGGTCAGCCAATTAAATGAATGAATCATTTAAGAACAGAAAAGGTAGAAGTGTAAAAGACACTAATCAGAGTTATCTCCTCTGAAAGTAATGAATTTTATTATACAGCCAGACCCTGGGGTGAATGAAGTAAAAATGTCATTTCCAGAGTGGAAAATATGTAACTTTCAGAGGGCCCGGCATGCTGATAAGCGTACTTTTCTATTCAGTGAGGAAGGCATAGGTAAACCACCTTACTTCTCGTTTTACCTAGTAAAATCTCTACAGGTTCAAACCAGCCTTTCAGCTGATGACCTAAACAACTAATTCAATAGGTAGTTTTCTTATTTATAAATAACCATATCCCAAAAGAACCCAGGATAAATGTCACAACATATTTAAAAGGATATATAGTCAATTTATAATTCAGGACATATACTCTTGTTATATCAGTACTTTTCTTAATGTAATGTCTTATTCCTTACTTTTTCCGGGTTAAAAGAAAAGTTAAAAAAGAGATGAAAAAAGAAAAATAAGGATAGAGTTAGAGCCGTATTCATTAGAGAAAATACGAAAAGTTTGAGGAGTTATTAAAGGGAAGCTATATAGTAGTTTAAAGACAGTCTATGGAGGGAAATGGAAGCAATGCCAACATCAGCCGGTACACGAGAATGATATGACGTCACAGAAAGGAAATAAGAAATACCGGAAATGAGACGTTGATGCAATTGCATGATGGGAACATCTAATGAAACCGAGATAGATATTCGATATTATTTTATGATATTTTTGAATGTTAAAACACATCAAAGAATTGAGATTGTAGAAATTTCTTCGTGTATTCTATATAAAACGCATTTGAGTTTTACTTCATGTACATATTTGTGTATATTTATAGGTATTTTAGAAGGGATTACAGAAATGACTTCCTGTTTATTGCACCGGTCTATTACTCTGATATTTTAGTCCGTAATCTTCATGCTCGTATAGGATACAATTTCAGATTACCTTTAAGTGTATCAATAATAATAATAATAATAATAATAATAATAATAATATATAAATACGCGATTTCATAGCACATAGATGGAAATCGAAGTACTTCAAAATACTTTTACGTATATTTATTTTTTTAAAAGAATAACCATATCCATTCTCCAGAACAATTACTTGTTTCATAATAAAAATAAAATTTTGCATTTATTCTTACAAAACAAAAAAAAAATCTGGTGTGAAACACTCACACAACTTTCTCTTGCCAATGCAAATAATTAACAATAAACCTAACATTAGTAATAAAACATTACAAATAAACAAAAAACTAACCTAAATTCACATAACGTAACTTTAATCATGTAAAATATGAAAGAAGCAAAATGAGAATCAACCTCAGTTTGGCTTAAAAATACGAAAAATCACTCTTTCACACTAAACTAGGGCACTGTACAAAAAATGCTTTAAATAAAAGTTGTAGATCTTTTAAAATTTCCTACAAATTCTATTATGTACATTTTGTCGTAAAATGCATACTAAGGCCGAAATCTTAAAAAATCGATTTTTCACATGTTTTCGTGAGAAAAAACAGAAAATTGCTAATTACCCCGCTAAACTAAGCGTTCCGTTATACAAAAAAATGTTTGAAATAAAACTTGTAGAATTTTAAATTTTCTACAATTTTAATTATACACATTTTTACGGTAAAATTCATAATAAAGCCGCAATTTAAAACAAACAATTTTTTTACGTGAAAACAGCCTCACCAAGAATTTCAGCAAACATGGCGCCTACCCTATCTTGTAGAGCATAAAAAAATTAAGTAAATGAGGCGATTTTTAAAAAAATCGTAGGACCAGTTTTCGAAAAAATCGCAAAAAAGTGAAAAATGACACGAATAAATTACTACTTCTGGTTGACCGATTTTGATGAAAATGTTTGTGTCGGGTCCGGTAGTGGTATGTAACTTAAGTTTCAAGTTCAAATTCGTACGATGTTCTGTTTTTGAGACATTTTGTTTACACACACACACACAGACATACACACACACACACACACGCACGCACGCGCACACGCACGCACACACACACACAGACACACACACACACAGACCAATCGCTAAAAACATGTTTTTTGGGTTCAGGGGGTCTGAAAACGTGTAGATCCGGTGAAAACTCGATTTCAAAAAATCGACATGAAAACAATACTTTCCTTCCTATGTATTCATATAGGCAAAAGAAAGTAAAAAACAAAAAAATTAATTTTTGACTAGCTAAATAACCCGTTCTTCGAACGGTTTTCTTGGTGCTGTGGACGGTCTGTTGGTGTACTGAGTTCGATCCCTGTCAGGTCTGATATTCTTTACTTATTCATTGTTATCTACTCGTACCTCCTTTCAACGTCAGCATTATTATTAATGAAAAAAATAATCGGAAGTAAAATAAAAGCGAGATCTTGGTATTTTTATATTAATATATGCAACGCTTTATTATTTTCATAATAAATGAAAGGCAAATCATAATAGGAACACCACGATGGTTAACTAACAAACTATTAAGGATACTTATTTATTTTTGACAATGTAAAAGAGAATGGGTGTGTGTATAGGGTATTGGTGGAATGGGTAGGTAGGTAACTGACCGAATATATGCGGGTTTTACCGGCGCGTAGGCCTAGTTTATTGTTCTGTTAAATTTGTATGTTATTCTACAAAAATATTAATGTTTATTTTTTTCTTAATAGGTAATAATATCTCCGTTATTATGCATGAAAATGACAAACTTATTTATAATTCTTATATTTATATTCTTATAATCAAACTTATTTGTCTTTAAACGTTTCGTAATTTCCATTATATAACATTTTTTTGATAATTGACTTTTAACGGAAATATTTGTAGTTTTTTGTTTACCCCTCCCTCCCTTTGTGACATTAAAAAAATTTATAGCCTATTTCCATTTCGATTATGTCCAGAACCTAAATCTAAATACCAAAATTCATTAAATTTTGTTCAGCGGTTCTTGCGTGATGCCGTAACATACAAACAGACAAACAGATAGACAGACAAAAATTCAGCTGAACTTATTTTTGGTGTTTACTTGATAGATTTGGCACAGAAACAAAATTTGGGTCATTTTGAAAAATTGTACAGACAAAATCACAATTTTATTTATACAGATAACAAATAAAACTATGATTACAGAAATAACTGTGAGTTTAAAATGGTTGTGTTAAATCAAGTAGTTCTCTTAATTTTCAAGTATTTCCGATTTAGAATTACCTTTAAATTTTTCTAAATATCAAGCATTTTCGCTAATCCAAGCTAATTGAAACTGGGACCTGTTCGGATTTCGTAGTATTCGTATTATGATTTTCTGTTTAACCGCCAATGAATAAATGGTTCAAGTTTCAGCTCTCTATGTGTTCGGAAATCTACCGATTTAGTGACGAGTAAATCAGTCAGTCCGGAAATGACGTCTCGTATGTTTCTACGAGATACAGATAATTATTTAGACAACAAGAGAAAGATATTTGAACTGAAAAATAATTATATAAATAAATTTTGCAGAAATATAATAAAACAAAGGTTAACTAGAGCTTAAGCTTCAAAGATCATCCACTTTCGTTTTTTAATTAGAAGGAAACACTTTATATCCTTAAGAATAAGCCTTTTCTTAGTGTTATATTACTTCAGTAAAGTCAGACTTGTGTAATTTTTGTAGGGATGGTTTGTTACATTCAGTTAGTCCTAAAATGCACGTAAGAAAATAAGTAAAATTTTGACTTAGACTACGGGCTTTCTGAAATGACTGATTCAATTATAAAATATAAAAATCTGGTGTGAAACACTCACACAACTTTCTCTTGCTAATGCCAATAATGAACAATATAACATAACATTAGTAATAAAACATTAGAAATAAACAAAAACTAACCTCAAAAACATAACCTTATTTTAATCATGAGTGAATGACGCAAAATGAAAATCAACCTCAGTTTGTCTTAAAAATACAGAAAATCACTATTTCACGCTAAACTAGGCTCTATAGAGCAAATTACTTTCTATAAGTTTTGTAGATCTTTTAAGAAAGTTGTAGATCTTTTAATTTTCTATAAATGTTATTATATACTCGTTTGTCGTTAAATGCATACTAAGGCCGAAATCTTTAAAAAAATCGATTTTTCACACGTTTACGTGAGAAAAAAACAGATAATCGCTAATTACCGCTAAACTAAGCGTTATATAAAAAATGTTTGATATAAAAGTTGTAGGACTTTTAATTCTCTACAACTTTTGTTAGGGCCTATATAAGTTTTTGCGCTAAATGCACATTACTGCCGCAATCTTAAAAAAACGGAATTTTTTAAAAAAAAAGCCTCTCCAAGAATTTCAGCAGACATGACGCCTACACTATCTTGTGGAGCATAAAAAATTTAGTAAACCAGGCGATTTTTAAAAAATCGTAGAACCCGTTTTTGAGAAAATCGCAAAAAAGTGAAAAATTACACGAATAAACTACTACTTCCGGTAGACTGATTTTGATGAAAATGTTCGTGTCGGGTCCGGTAGTGGTATCTAACTTAAGTGTTACGTTTCAAGTTCGTACGATGTTCCATTCTTGAGATATTCTGTTCACACACACACACACACACACACACACACACACACACACACACACACACACACAGACCAATCGCTAAAAACATGTTTTTTGGGTTCAGGGGGTCTGAAAACGTGGAGATCCGGTGAAAACTTGATTTCGAAAAATCGACATGAAAACAATACTTTCCTACATATTCATATAGGCAAGAGAAAGTAAAAATCAGTCTTAAATCATAAAACAAATTCAAAATCTTTATTAAACCACAAACCATTAAGTATTTCATTGCATTTATTGAAGTTACTTTTATTTCCAACATAGTAAAACAGCGTAATAAGGTTTTCGTTTTTCTTGTATATGTGTGTGTATTTATGTGTGAGAGAGTTAGTGAACCCAAATCGGTAAGAAGGAACTGCAAGAATGTATAATGTATTACTTCCACAGAGCAAAATGTTTACGAGCCATCAGAAACTATAAATGGTCTTACAGCGCTATTTTCAGATATCAAAAAAACAATCCCATAAAGCAACACAAGAACATAAAAGTACTATTTTGTTGTTATTTGTTGTTTTTTAGAACATAAAAGGGTGGTGACGTTCAAATTGGGCTTGCCGTATCAATGCAAAGTAATATACAAATCTACTAAGAACCCTTACTGGTGATTTTTTTCACCCCTGTACTTTTTTACCCTTCCTCTAAACCATCAATTCAATTTAATGGCACAATATTATAAGAAAGTCTTTTTTTAATATCATGACTCTTTTCTGTAATATCTCAAAGTCTTAAACCATTTAGCAGGTAATAGAAGTTCTGGAATACTTACCCAAAAATTATTTTGAGAAAAAAAAGATTACACTCATTTCTAATTACATTATACGCATCATCTGTAACTTACTAATTCAGACTATCTTTTAAAATTTTTACAATTAAACATTCATAAACTCAAACAGATGGTTATACTCTTGCAAGGATGTCCTTTCAAAAGTGCTGAAATTGTATAAATATTATTATAGTATTTTGTACAAATTGTTTACTGATTTTTCATTTAAAAAATTCTTGTTTTTATACAAAATTTGTTTCCTATCTTTTACAGAGAAAAAAATATATTTTAGTAAAAACAAAAATGTTGTACTTTGCTTTTATTTTTGATATTGAGATATGGTGTGGTAATTGTTGTTTAGGTCATCAGCCGAAAGGCTGGTTTGAACCTCTAGAGGCTTTACTACTGTTTGTAACAAAAACGTCATGGTTAAATTAGATAAATCAATTTATCTAAAGTAATAAGGGTATAATTAATAATAATTAAAAGTAATAATGTATAAGGGTACTTACGTAGAAACAGGTTAATTTTTCAATACTAAGACAATATCTAAAAGGAAAGAGTGTTCGAGAATTCTCAAGAAGGACAGAGATTTAAAATATGTTATTGTAAATAATAATAGTTAGTAGTTAATAATAATGGGTTTATAAAAAATAGAAATATAACTTACAAATGGTTATGTATAGTACAGGTCAAAAATATATTTTACTTCGCTGTATAACTATTATTAAACTGCTGTATTACTATTGTTGAACGGCTACCTAAAGGAGTCAGGTATTTATTTAGAAAATGGTTCTTTTTGTAACCATTCGACTCTGTTATAATAAGTTGTTTAATTTTTTTAAAAAACTTATATTTTTATTATTATATCGAAAATCTCTGTCCTTCTCGTGACTTCCTTAGCTTCATCTATATAATGGAGCACGCCGTTTCGGAGTTGAGTCTTTGATCTGCCATCGACGAGTTTTGATCTATCAGCGTTAAGTTATACTGTTTGCGAGTACGCCTGCAAAGCGATCCAGCGTAAATTGTAGATCGTTGTTAACTTTGTGAGTGGGACTTAGTTAAGAAAGTAAAAAAAATTCTTGTAATTTCTTAAGTTTACGTTATTAATTTATTTTGATTAGTTGGATATTTATTATAAGTAAATTACTTTAGATTTAAAACTCTTACATTGTAATTGTAATTTTTATTTTGAAATAAATAGTTGTTATTTTTAAAATATAGAGTATTAATTATTTAATTTACCCAGATTCCAAAACGGACCTTAGAGAAAAGTGTCACAATACTTTTGAATTCTCTGTGATTTTGCTAACAATCAATTTAATAATATGAAAATGAATTTATTTAGGTCTAGAACATTTATGTGTTGTTGCTGTTTAGGTCAACAGCCGAAAGGCTGGTTTGAACCTCTAGAGGTTTTACTAAGTAAAACGAGGAGTGAGGTGGTTTACTATTGCCTTCCTTACTGAGTTGAAAGAGTATGCTTATCACAATGCCGGGCCCCCTGAAAAGCACATATTTTCCACTCTGCAAATGACACCTTCACTTCATTCACCACTGAGTCTGGCTGTATAATGAAATTCATTACTTTCACAGGAGATAACTCTCATTAGTGTCTTTTACACTTTTACCACTTCTGCTCTTAAATAGCCTAGTCATATAGTTGGCTAACTATGTGATAAGAAACAGAACTATTTTTCGTAGCCCTAGAACCAACAGATCGAGTCCAATTAATTTAACACTCCACCTGCCCGTTATGGGCAAAGAACATTTTATAATAGTAATAAATTAATAAAGATTTGATTTTAATTGTAGTACGCATTATTTGGTTTTAAAGTCTTAACTGGAATTCATTTAATTATAAATAATTCAATTTTTTAATTATTACAATATAAAACAAATAGTTTATTTTGCCTAATAACGATATTAACGAAAACATATTCTAAGTGCATCGGCAAAAACGAGTAGTTACCTTTAATTTAAATGAATTTAAAGTTGAGAAACGTAACGTCGGGTAGAATTTTGATTAGATTGTTAGTAGATAGAATGAAATGACCTACTCAATTAACAGAAGATAAAATATACGTCCAGTGAGTAAGTAGAGACGAGAGTAGAGGTCAAGCGGAATTGGGTGGACAGATGGCCCGGTAAACTGATTAGTGAGCCCCTATCAACCAGATAAGGAAGAAAGGGAAAACTGTGATGGAGGTTAGAGGGTAGAAAAGGTAAGGTGGGTCCCATAAGTGAGCGAAGGGTGGCTGGTGTTTTATTTGTGTTGTCCCTAGGGAAACCTGTGGAAGGCAAGAGGAACCACAACCTACTCGTGTACTGAATCTAGAATCGTATGGCCGTGTTCAGACTCGGATAGTTTGTACCTCCGCTCTTCCCAAGAATACCTGATGAGCTTCATAATTTGATATTCCTCTGTGGTTGCTACTTCGAGTGTCAAAGTTTAAGACGACGGACTTAAGAAGTTGTTTTCAAAATGCCACTCTGTACTCTGTATTCTCACACTTAGTCGGCACTATTGCCGTGCACTCCCATCTCTTTTAACAACTCCTTCTCACCACATCTATCTCATTGCCTTCAAACCTCTCAATCCCTTAGAAACAACCGCTCATAAAAGTAATACAGTCAAACTCAAGTTAACCGAATCAGTTTTTTAATTGCACTACATAAATTGTATCTACGCCCATAACAGGAAGATAGAGTGTTAAATTATTTGCACTCGATCTTCTAATTCCAGGGCTACAAAAAATAGTTCTGTTTCTTATCATTTGGTCAGCCCAATTATATGACTAAAGTATTTAAGAGCAGAAGAGATAGAGGTGTAAAATAAACTAATCAAAGTTATCTCCTTTGAAAGAATGATTTCATTATACAGCCAGACCCTGTGATGAATGAAGAGAAAGTGTCATTTGCAGAGTGGAAAATATGTGCTAAAGAATTTACCTTTCACCTTTAATTCGTGTTATAATGTAATATTCTATTTATAAATTTTTATCAATGTTATAATTTTATCACATTTATTGTTTAACCAGTGTAATAACGTTACTATCTTTCATATCAATTTTATTTTACTTCTTTTCTATCTCACCTGTCATAATGAATTATTATTTAAAAAATTCATATTGAATGACTGTATTTTTTTTTGCTTTTTAGTTACATTTGTTTTATTCATATGTACTACAGGGTTGCCCATACGTCGGTTTCCCCAATATTTACGGATATTGAAAGAAAGGTTAATGGAATATGAAATCTATAGACAAAAAAATTGCCCATAACACACAGGTGGAGTGTTAAATTAATTGCACTCGATCTGTTGGTTTCAGGATGATGATACTGTAAGAAATTTTGTATTAAGGTAATTTATTTTTTATGTAATGTGTAATATCATGGGAATAATTGAAGTATTATTATTAACAAACATGTTAACTTTTTAAACAAAACTTGTAGGGATTTTAATTATGAAAATTTCAATTCATTCTTATTTTAAATTATTCTGATTTCAATTTGTGAATTAACAAATGATATGAAAACAAAAAAAAAATTAAAGAATATAAATGTTCTACTAGATAATTGAAACCAACAATTCTATTGGATAAATGAATTGAATAATAAAATTAGAGAACAAACATAGGAAAAATGGAATAATAAACACATATACACGAATAACATAGAACAAGAAACAAATTTTAACTGTATGATAAATAAAATTAAATCTTTACATGAGTTTGCTAGGTACTAAACGCAAAATAAATTACAAAAATTATAAAAATAAAATTTTGATAAGATCTTTATAATTAAAAAAAAAATATTGAAATGTTTTAAGTTCGTAAAAATTGTTTTTGTTTTGCAATTAGATCAGCACATTTCTATCAATCTTAAATTTAGAACAGTAAAATCTAAAAAAGTATTGATAATATTTTTAATATTGTAAGAAATTAAAAAAGCAGTAAAAATTGCTAAAAAACCCCTTCAATAACAAAATATAAAGTTTTAATATCGCTCAATTTCATTTTTAAAGAAAAGAAGAGACTATCAGTAATAGAGAAAAACAAAAGAAGAATAAAACCCCATGTACGGTTCATATCTAGAAACTTAAATCCAATCCTTCTTACATAACCTCCCTTATATCTTCACCCCTGAACACATCATAGCTCTTACACTTCCATTGTAAATTCATGAGAATGGTTGTTATATGAATAGCCCAAACTCTTTACCAAACTTTTAAATTCTCACGAACCACTACGACACTGTCTTAAGGAATATTTTTTTTATTTTTTGACTAAAATTCTGCCTCATGTTTACAAAAAAAAAGTAGACAAACCCTTGACAGACCGGATAAAAGTTTCTAGTAAACAGGAGTAAATCCTTTACTCAATATTCCGTTTCATGAGATGATGCGACGTCTCATAAAAACTATAAGTAATTTTTGTATCATGCTTTAAGAGGAATCAAATGCCACTATTTTTGTGTCCAAATTCCGCCTTTGATTTCTTGACTTGCAGTTTTGGGCCATTTCCAGTCAGAACCAGAACTTCAAACTCAAACCAGGCGCTCAAACGTTTTGTGTATTTAACGAATCTGAAAACTGTTTGTTGCTATCTCTTATAGTTTTTGAAATCTGGATGTGGGTTTTGAGCCACTTTTGCTCAAATCTGGAACCTCTAACCCAACCCAGGCCCATAAACTTTTTGTGTAGATCACAAATTCGAAAACTGTTTAACCCTATCTCTTATAGTTTTTGACATCTGGGTGTGACGGATGGACGGACAAAACAAAATGATACATGACACTTTTAAAAATTGCCACAAATTGAATTTAAACAATGAGCTTAGTAAAACATAAATTTCACTAAGACGACAAACATTCTTACCTATGAATCATAATGTTTTTTAAAATTACTTCTGGAAAATTATGGATATTTTTATATTTTTTGCCGGATAATTTGTCTACTGAACTATTTCCTACTTATGTTTATCTTCCAAATAACCCTCCTTATATACTACCCCTACATATGTTCCCTGATTATAGTTCCCCTGTATATTTTTGAAAATTATATTATATGTTGTAATGAAAATGTTTAATTGATGGAAATTTAAAATTGTTATCTATCGATTTGTTTTGTCGATCAGTCACATCCAGTTGTTAGAAACTACAAGAGAGGAGCAAACGGTTTTCCCATTCGTAACCTTCACAAAACTTTAGTGAGCCTAAATTGGGTGTGAAATTCCGGTTTTGACCAGAAGTGGCCCAAAACCGGCCATCAAGAAATCAAAGTCGGACTTTGGAAACAAAAATAGTGTCACTCAATTCCTCTTAAAGAATAGATACAGAAATCATTGGGTTTGAAGTTTCGCTTTCGACCGGAAGTGACCTAAAACCGAAAGTCAAGAAATCAAAGTTGGAATTGGAATTAAAAATAATGTCATTCAATTCCTCTTAAAGAGTAGATACAGAAATCAACGGGTTTAAAGTTCCGGTTTCAACCGGAAGCGGCCCAAAACCGGAAGTCAAGAAATCAAAGTCATAATAAATTGGAAACAAAAAAGTGTCATTCGACTCCTCTTAAAATGAAAGGTTTTTGCCGTAAGTCAAAAATATTTTTAAAAATTACCACCAACCATGAGACACATCGTGTCATGAAAGGGATTTTTGTTTGTAACATTGTATTTTATCCGACATATTTACGTAAAAGTTTAGACAGTTTAGTTTTGGTTATTATATAACTTGAATACATAGGTGGAGGTATTGTAAGTAATTTACAAACATGCTAACAGATCTCTTTACCAATAATTACTTAGACATGTTTTAGGCTGATTAAAATGGTATGTTAGTGTAATTTAAATTTACTTATGAGAATGAGGAAATGCCGTAACGAATGAAAATTGTGTTTATAGCGAGTAAAGGAATGGGTAGAATGAAATGAAAGATATTGGTTTTATAGAATATTGAAGTGGTTGCCGGTATACCTATTGTACGGGTATGTAACAGTAATCCGTTAAAGCCTAGGTAAGGAAGGTAACTGTAATAACTATAGTATTTCTAAGACACCCCTCTCTCTCAGTTCTCCTCACCATCCCAACGAGTTACACAACCCAAGAAACCCAAGACCAAGATGTGAGTCGCGCATTGAGAGTTATATGAGTTACTGTAAACTTCATCATAAAAGAAGGCCGTTTCTCTCTGAGCTCAGCTCGTGTCGAAAACAATAGTGTTGCGTTTCTATAGAAACTTTTGTATGAAACTTTGAAGGACTTTTCTTCTTCTCGTATACTTGCTAGCTGCTTTACTGCTGCTTCTGCAGCTTACATCCGTTTCCGAAAACATTGCCTTTTGCTTTCGTCCATCCGTCTGTCTTTACGGCCATCCGTCTACAACTAAGACGTTTTACCATTTTAACTTTCTTCGTCATAATTTATATTTAATGGTTACGACCCGGGGTTTCATCTTTAGTGCTTTGAAATTATTATTAAGTGTTATTATTTATGTAATGGGTCTAAATAAAATATAGTGTTGTGGATTAATGAAAAACGTGAGTTCATTCTAAAGTCGTCCAAGACTTTTTACAAAATATGTTTATCTAGTTCATACATCTATTCTTGAATTAACAATACAAAAATTTAATTTTCCAGAAAATTTATTGCACCGATTTTCATTAATTTCTTAATACCCACCTTACTCGCTATGTTTTATTATCATGGCAAGATAAAACTATCGACGATCAAAACTTTCACTTCATTTAAAATTACAAGTATATAAATCTTTTCTGAAACCGATTTGGACTTATGGTGCCCAAATTTACGGCGCAGCAAAACATTCGACTCTACAACGAATTCAACGATTTCAATCCAAATTACTTAGACAAATAACTGACGCACCCTTTTACGTTACTAATCACATATTGCACAACGATTTACGTGTTCCATACATTAACGACAATTTCATCACATCTATTCTCGGTTCAAACACAAACATGAGTATTATAAAAATCATCTCATTAGAACGCTGGTATCCCCAAACTTACCCGAAAATCCGCAACGCAGACTGAAACGACGATGGAGTAGAGATATCATAGTGCAGATGTAAATTCTATCAATTTATTATCCAAGATTAATACACCGTTGGAGTGGCACTATTAAGTGGCGGTCTCCTTAATGTCATAACGCCATTTTTGTTTTTGTAAATAACATCACATTCACTGGTTGTATTTTGTTCAGTTGTGAATAAATAAACTAAGTTAAACAAAATTAAAACTAATAACTCTAAAATATAAACACTATGTTATATTCATTACTTACTAATTCATTCATTACATTTTTATTCTGCCCATAACAGACAGGTGGAGTGTCAAATTATTTACACTCAATCTGTTCGTTGCAGGGCTAAAATGAATAGTTCTGTTTCTTATCACATGGTCAGCTAATTAAATGACTGAATCATTTAAGAACAGAAGAGGTAGAGGCGTAAAAGACACTAATCAGAGTTATCTACTCTGAAAGCAATGAATTTCATTATACAGCCAGACTCTGTGGTGAATGAAGTGAAGGTGTCATTTGCAGAGTGGAAAATATGTGCTTTTCAGAGGACCCGGCCTGCTGATAAGCGTACTTTTCTACTCAGTGAGGAAGGCAATGGTAAACCACCTCACTCCTCGTTTTATTTAGTAAAGCTTCTATAGGTTCAAACCAGCCTTTCGGCTGATGACCTAAACAACACACACCTTTTTATTACCAATAACACTTCTACAGTACTTACTTATTTTCTTCAAAAAGTATGTAATTTAATTTTTACCAAATCTACTTAAGCATTTACTTAGAAATGTATTTTTATAACAAAACAGGATTATTTACGAAAGAACACATATACCGGGTGCCCCAAGGAATTTGAACCATAAGGAAATAGCGTTGAACCGTAGGGGAGACCACAGCCTCCCCAAGAATTTCAGCAGACATGGCACCTACTCTATATTATAGACCAAAAAGATGTTGTAAATGAGGCGAATTTTAAAAAAAAATCGTAGGAGGTTTTTGAGAAAATCGTAAAAAAGTGAAAAATGACACAAATAAACTACTATGTCCGGTTGATTCGTGTCGAATCCTCTACTAGTACCTAACTTAAATTTAAAGTTCGTACGAAGTTCCGTTTATGAGATATTTTGTTGATACACACACACATACACACACACACACACACACACATATACACAAACAAACCAATCCCTAAAAATATGTTTTTTTTTGGATTATGGGGTCTGAAAACATGTAGATCCGTTGAAATCTCGATTTCAAAAAATGGACATGAAAACAATACATTTATCATCCTATATAATCATATAGGTAAGACAAAGTAAAAATATAAAAAATAATAATTTATGTATTAGCCCTTTGATTTGACGTCGCGCGTCGGGGTACCGCTAAGTAATACAACTAAGTTCTATTTTGTTACTTTGGTCCCACAACGCGATGAAGTCAAACCAAAAGGGCCAATGCATATCATTTTTATACTTTTTAATTTTTTTTTGAGGGGGATTTTAAAATTTTATCATTTATCATCATTTATTATTGTTTAAGATAAGGTTATGTTTTTCATTTTAAATTGTTTACTAATGATTGAACATTATGTTGTATGTTTTATTATTACATTGACAAGAGAAAGTCGTGTGATTGTTTCACACCAGATTGTTTACCAAAAAAAACACAATAAAAGAAAAAATAGTTGCTTTTGCTTAAATCATATCTTGGATTAATTTTTGATAATGAATCGGTAACATTGATTGGTTGCTAATAAAGTTTTTCATAAGAATATTCCAAGTTAATGCAAAACATGTTATGTTTAGGAATGTTAAACAACATTAATAGATAGTTTAAAACTATGTACCATGTTACATTTACACGTTGTGTTGTAGTAATGCAATGCGGTGTTGCATCATTCTTAGAGGAATGGGATGATATGGTACAGAGGGGGTCAAGATGATATGAAGCTTGGATTTCTGAGGTTCCAAGATATTTAATGAGGGTTCACCCAAACCCTTAAGAGGAAATTTTGAAAGCGATTCAATATATAGAACCATTTACCATAATGTACGTTAAGACACCAGTTGTTGGATACATTAACCAACAACTTAAGTAATAGCTTAAGCAAAACGTCTAATATAATTCTTGTTGTAAGAATATTTACATAATTGAATTATGTATCAGTATTAAATGCATTAAATGATGAATCTAATTTTCCTATTATTACTCATGGACTGATAGATGTTTCTAGTTGTCTGAGTTACTTAATCTGTAAACAAAATATCAATATACAAAATTCGGTATGATTAATTCAGTATCTAAAATTCAAAATAGCCCTTCATTATCATCATGAATTTTAAATACTCCCGTTTCCTCTCCTGATTACATTTGCTTTGAATTATACAATCTGTAATTTACATCAAGAAAATAAACACCTCAATAAATATTTTTCCTATACATTTTCCTCAGTATACGGCCAATTTAAGACCATGTGAGATGACTTTAGATGTTTCTGGAGGCACTTTTTCAGCCCACAAACTCTCAGCATTCGCTCACTGTAGACTTTTCTAATTTGTTCTGTCCACCCTTCTGTTTTTGATCTCCGTAATTAGTTGCCTGAATTTAGTTCGGTTCATTAAGTTTTCTCGGTTAATTCCGGTATTTTTCAATATCCTTTCTGACTTCTATAACCCTCTGTAGGACAGTACTACGGTGAAAAATACACAATGTTGTAAAATGTTAAATTTTGCTTAATAGGGACTTAAATAATGTATTTTTTGTGCCAGAAGAGCAAGATATTTCTTTTTTTGTTGATGTTAAGCCCTGATAAGTATACTTACCGAGGAACGTTTATTAGAATGGGAATCACATAATGATTAGTGGTAAGAATGCTTATTAAAACAACTTGTAGTACTATATAACCAAAAAAATTGTAGAATAACTTATCTTAACTTTATATTAGCATGAATGCTTGCTTTCCCGTAAAAAAATCGAATTATTTAAGCACTGTACAAAAGTAACAAAACAACACGGTAGCATACGCTGTAATGAATCCTTACCACATTCGTACAACTCACAAAGCAAATGGTCGCTGGGCACTAATTTCAAAATGTGGATAGCCTACTTATCAAAAAACATCTATAAATTATAAAATACCAATATGGTTCAACTACAGCTTAATACAGCCATCATATCGTATTCTATAAAACAATCGACCTTATCAGCAGTGGTAAGTATACTTACCAAAGACCTATAAAGAGTTAAACCATTTATTCGACACCTTAGGTCTATTCTGTAGTGTCTTAAAACTTGTTTTGTCAACCGGTTGTCA
Organism: Catonia carolina; assembly: GCA_035578175.1. Lineage (NCBI taxonomy): Eukaryota > Metazoa > Arthropoda > Insecta > Hemiptera > Achilidae > Catonia > Catonia carolina. The sequence goes on from JAQMRL010000004.1 coordinate 45,659,466, forward strand.
TCCATTCTGTACAGGTGTCTGTAAATTTTTTGTAATGGTTTCTATGAATCGTTTATTTTCCTTGTAAAGTTTTGTCTATCTCGTAACCTATATTGTCCGTCTACTATCTTCGGGTCCATTATCTTGCGGAGAATCTTTCTCTCAAACTGATTCTCTTCGACTAGTCTTCCTGGCCATTCTAAGGCACTCACTCGCATGCAGACACACAGGTTTCATCACAGTATTATAATATCTACTCTTGGCATGTCTTGAGAGTGATTGTTGCACAAACAGTGAGCTGCTCGAAGCGCACCGGCCATCATCCCTCATCTGTTATACGTTGCTTCCTTTTCACTGGTCTTTGGTTGTATTACCAAAGTAATACAAGCAACTAGCAGACGCAATCAAATAATACATGTTTGATTGTCAGAACTATGTATTGGTATCAACCAATACATGTTTGAGTGTCAAAAGACAAACGCATCTGCCACACATTGAAGCACAACCAGTAGTCATGAGATATCCATCGGTTAAACTAGTGTGCCCAATTCTAAGTCACGCGATGACAATTTGTTCCCTTCCGTTCTTCCTCAGCGACGTAGGCCAAGGCTTAACTTCATGTTTTATCTCCCGTAACTTTTTGCCATGAGACTCAGTTCATTCTACCTGCCAAGAATTAGTGGTGATCCGTTTTACCAGACCCAGGAAATCCGGCACAGTTAGATATTGCGTGAAGGCCGGTTGGCGTGTCTCTTTAGAGGCTACATTAGCGGCCTCATTTCCCGAGATTCCAGAATGACCCGAAACCCAGAAGAAAACAACGCTCAAACCCATTTCACATTGGCGTAGCGTCACTCAAGCTAAGTAGCTCGATCGTATTTCTTACACTACCTGACGCGTTTCTTGTTTCACTGGTTGCCTATTGTTTTTTCACATTTTGTCGTTACAACGTGTGACTTTGACATTCTATTTTTACACGCTCTAAAAATTTGCAGTCGATTAAAATTTAAAGCAATATTTTTTAAGCCTATCTTTACCTTTCGCTAAACTCCCGGACAAATGCCTGTTTATACAAAAAACAATTTAAACGGCTTACATACTAAACAAAACAGAATTACTATTCTTCTTTTCAAGCTAAGTCGCCCATGTTAGCGTCCCTTTATTCTAATTTTGAACAGGTTCACAACACGGGATGCTGTCTCATTGGTTGATTAATTCGGATATCACTTTTCCAATGCAATTGGAACGTTCGTAGTAAAAGACTTTTGTTACAGTAGACAAAAACACGTGGTTCAACATCAGCAAATTCTCTAAAGCGACGCTACGGCAATGTGAATGGCCTTTACTCCTCTATTTTTCAGCTGCTTCAACGTGCCGTGGACGACGGTAACCAGCGGGTGGCGGGAATACATAATATCACTGATCTACTGGAAAATTATTAATAAAATTATTCCATTTATATTCTTCATATTTTTAGAACATTTTACATTATTCTTAATTTAAACGATACATTTAAGGTAGAATACGTACAATGAATTTCATTGATTTTATGAAATATGTTAAGGAATTATTTGGAAAAGGGGATCCTTACAAAGGGGTAATGGAAATTTCATCTAATTATATTTAAGAACATGTATTGTTAAGATCAAATAACGATGGAAGGGTAATATACAATTAGAAATTAGGATAATAATTCATAATATAAGGGGTGAGGTATTTAATTCAAGTAATAAAGGATTGGACACGTATCAGAGGATCGACAAAGCGTGTTAACAAAAGCCGAAGCGATATTATATGCTAAAAAAAATGATAATACACTAGAAGGTCATTAGAAGCGTTCTTACGATACCGATGCCAAAACAAGTTAGGAAGGCAGAATAGAATTCTGATGAAAACAAGCCATAAGTCATCATGTACCAAAGCAGGAGGCTAAGGGAAAGCAGTGCAAAGTACAAGGAGAGCGATTCAGGACCAAAAACCATTGTTTAACGGGGTACCCAATCATAATTAATGAAGGGCATAGATGGATTTCTTAAGAGAAGTTAAGTCGTACAGTGTAGTATAAAGAGAAGAGGAGGGGAGGTAAGAAACCCCGTAAGGGTGTATGAGTAGGGTAATATAAAGGAAGGAGTTGTATATAAGTTAAGGGTTTTGAGCGAGAACGGTACATGGTATGGGTTTAGCTTTATGATCGGTCAACCCCCGACGCGAGGTCACCAACTGTGTCTACAATGCACAATAAGGAACGAGAACGAGTGAGAGGGGAAAAGTCTTAAGGGTCGTATGAGGCTGTAAGGCTGCACACCACATTCTACTACCACACAAACTAGTAAACCCTTTCCACTATCTAGTTGTACTACCACCAACACACATAAGGTTGGTTGGCTTCTTGTTTGAATAAGCAACTTGTACGGCCGCTATGTAATCAACGTTCCAGAACCACCGTCCTACGTCACACACTGACATAAGACAATACCTCCAGAGGGCAAGCCTCGAACCATGCAACAGCAAAAGCAGATTCTATATAGAATACTCTTTAACAACGCACAAATGGATCACCCACAAAACCACACACACTCATACACGCAAATACACATTCTACACACAGGCCTAAATACTGAAGATATAATTACAACAAATATAGATCTATTGTTTTATAAACCAACTTACGATAGAAATATTTTTTAAGATAATTTTTCCAGGGTAATAAATTCTGTTGTTTAGGTCAACAGCCGAAAGGCTGGTTTAAATCTGTAGAGGTTTTACTAAGTAAAACGAGGAGTGAGATGGTTTACCATTACCTTCTTCACGGAGTGGAAAGTACGCTTATCAGCATGCTGGACACTCTGAAAAGCACACATTTCCCACTCTGCAAATGACACCTTCACTTCATTCACCACAGCGTCTGGCTGTATAATGAAATTCATTACTTTCAGATGAGATAACTCTGATTAGTGTCTTTTTCACCTCTGTCACTTCTGTTCTTAAATGATTCAGTTATATAATTAGCTGACCATGTGATAAGAAACAGAACTACCTATATATTTTAGCCCTGCAACTAAGAGATTGAGTGTAAAAAATTTGACACTCCACTTTTCTGTTAGGGCACGGTTATAAAGTCTGTGGTTATAAATAACTAAAATCTTTTATTAATCGCTCAGAAAGAAACGATTCAATTTTCTTACATTAGCCACACCAACTGACAATAAAAATAACTTCCAGAAAAATTCCATTGGTTTGAAAAACACATTGTGTTAAAAACAATCATAAAACTAAGTAGATTAAACACGAAATATGTTTTTACTGAATTATTTTTTCTGTGTGCCAAACTGTCAAGATCTGAATATACCTCTTGTGAATGATACACCTAAGATATATACATGACTGTCAGGTAAGATAAACAGACATCCAAACTATCTAATTATTATTATTTATTAATTTTTATACATAAACATCTCAAGATAATTCAAAATTTAAGGCAGATTTTTAATTTACAACGACTTCGAAAATAACTGTCGAGTTACTTTAGAATGTAGAGGACTATTATGGATATTAACAGATTATTATGTTCATTAGTTGTCTAGCAGTTGAAATTTGTAATAAAAATTGTAATATTTACTTAAACAATAGCTAAATGATGTTAACAAATTTAATTTATTTTATATTTTAAATTAAAAAATTAAATTTTAAAACTTATTTAGATTTAGTTTTTCTTATAAAAAGAACATGGTTAAATTTTGTTAGTGGTTTGAACCAAGACGTAAGTAAGATCTTGCATCAACTCTCAATTTTATTCATATATGTATGAATATATAAGAAGAAAAGTATTGTTTTCATGTTAATTTTTCGAAATTGAGTTTTCACCTGATCTACACGTTTTCAGACCCCTTGAACCCAAAAAACATGTTTTTAGAGATTGGTATGAATGTGTGTATGTGTGAACAGAATATCTCAACAACGGAATATCGTACGAAGTTGAAACTTGAAAGTTAAGTTAGATACTGCTACCGCACTCGATACGAACGTTTTCATCAAAATCGGTCAACCGGAAGTAGTAGTTGGTTCGTGTCATTTTTCACTTTTGTGCGATTTTCCCAAAAACGGCTTCTACGTTTTTTTAAAAATCGCCTCATTTACTACATTTTTTATGCTCTACAAGTTAGGTTAGGCGCCATGTCTGCTCAAATTCTTGGGGAGGCTGTTTTCTCATAAAAAGTATCGTTTTTTTTAAGATTGCGGCTTTAATATGCATTTTACCGTCAAAATGTATAATAAAAGTTGTAGACAATTTTGAAACCTAGGCCTACAATTTTTATTTCAAACATTTTTTGTAAAACGCTTAGTTTAGCGGTAATTAGCGATTTTCTGTTTTTATCTCACGAAAACAAGTTAAAAATTGATATTTTAAGATTTCAGCCTTAGCATTTTACGACAAAAATGTACATATCAAATTTATAGGAAATTAAAAGATCTACAACTTTTATTTAGAGCATTTTTCTCTACAGAGCCTAGTTTAACGTGAAAGAGTGATTTTTCGAATTTTTAAACCGAACTGAGATTTGATTTTTTTTTTTGCGTTTTTCACTCATGATTAAAATAAGGTTATGTTTATTGAGGTTAGTTTATTTGTTTATATCTAATGTTTTATTACTAAAGTTAGGTTAGATTGTTAATTATTTGCATTGGCATGAGAAAGTTGTGTGAGTGTTTCAAACCAGATTTTTTTAAAGGTCTAAACATTTTCTCGTGACTCCTGATTATAACACGTCTTCGCTAATTCATGGGAAGAAAACATTAACAAACTAATGAAAATCAATGCTATTTTCCTACGGTTGAAATTCCGTGGGACACTCTGTATAAATATATATAGTACAACAAGATTATAAACTTATAAAGTCGGCAATCGTTCACAATGTGCTTAAATTATTTTACCCGATCTTCTTCGGCTTAAAGTAAAGCAGATGGAGTAAGTAGAGCTTCAGAAATAGGGACGATAGTACAAGAGGAGGTCATTAAAATAATGGGGATACTAATTCAACCCCAATTTTGCTAATGTAACTTCTCATAGAAGACAACAAGCGGTAATGCTAGGCCTACAAACAGTAGGAAGTATAGTCGGTTGCGTAAGTTTAGTAGGTTCACACATTTATGCATGGTGTACTACCTGCCTCTTCCACAAAACTAAAACAAGGAAAATTTATCAAGAGAAATCAACTCTAACACAACCTATTAAGATCTTAAAATACCAAACAAACTTTTACAAAACTGTAATTATTATTAATACGTATAATTATTGTAATCTGATAAACTAATTTATCATAATGTATTCTAATTAATCAACATAAAGTTATAATGATTAATATTGTAAACTAGATCCATGATTAGATTATTAAGCTTCTGATATTGTTAATGAGAACAAATTTTGACAGATAAGGAGAATTTGATCAGCATAAGTGTTAAAACAATCAAAAGTAACTAAAAACTAAGTAAGTAAAAGTGTTAAAACAATCCTGTGGTTCAACTCTGTAAAAAAATCTGGTGTGAAACATTCACACAATTTTTTCTTGCCAATGAAAATGACCTAACAATAGTAATAAAACATTAAAAACAAAAAAAGCTAACCTCAATAAACATAGCCGAATTTTAATCATGAGTGAAAGACGCAAAATGAAAATCAACCTCATTGGCTTTAAAATGCCTAAAATATCTCTTTCACGCTAAACTAGACTGTGTACAGAAAATTGCTTTAAATAAAAGTTGTAGATCTTTTTATTTCCTATAAATTTGACCATAAGCATTTTTGTCGTAAAATGAATACTACGGCCGAAATATTAAAAAATGTATTTTTTTACAGATTTTCATGAAAAAAAAAGAAAATCACTAATTACCGCTAAACTAAGCGTTTTAAAAAAATGTTTGAAATAAAAGTTGTAGGATTTTAAATTCTCTACAACTTTCATTGCGTGTATTTTTGTGCTTAAATGTGTATAAAAACCACAATCTTAAAAAAACCCTTTTTTACGAGAAAACAGCTTCCCCAAGAATTTCAGCAGACATAGCGCCTACCCTATCATGTAGAGCTTAAAAAGAACATTAGTAAATGAGACAATTTTTTTAAAAAATCTTAGGAGCTGTTTTTGAGAAAATCGCAAAAAAGTGAAAAATGATACGAATAAACTACTACTTCCGGTTGACCGACTTTTATCGGAAATGTTTTCATCGGGTCCGGTAGTAGTATCTAACTTAACCTTCAAGTTTTCACTGGGTATAGGTACACATTTTCAGGCCCCTTGAACCCAAAAAAACATTGTTATACCGATTGGTCTGTGCATGTCTCTGTGTACTTGTGTTTGTGTGTGTATAAATAAACAAGAAATCATTTTGAAAAAATATTTTTGAACTCAAATAAAGTTGAATTACATTGTTAAATGTAAATATTAAAAGTATTTTTGTGAATTTTTTGTTTAGGTCAACAGCTAAAAGGCTGGTTTGAACCTGTAGAGGTTTTACTAAGTAAAAACGAGGAGTGAGGTGGTGTACAATTGCCTTCCTCATTAAGCTGAAAGAGTATGCTTATCAGCATGCCAGACCCTCCGAGAAGCTCCCACTTTCTACCCTGCAAATGACACCTTCACTTCATTCACCACAGGGTCTGGCTGTATAGTGAAATTCATTACTCTCAGAGGAGATAACTCTGAGTAGTGTCTTTTACACCTCTACCTCTTCTGTTCTTAAATAGTTCAGCCATAAAATTGGCTGAACGTAATAAGAAACAGAATAATGTTTTGATTCCTGGAACCAACAGATCGAGTGCAATTAATTTAATACTTCGCCTGCCCGTTATGGGCAGTTTTGTGAACAATAGTATATTTATTAGTCGACATGACAACATTATATTAAAAATTCAAGAATTTAATTAAATTTTAAAAAATTAACAAGTTTTTAAGTTCTGCAATATAATGAATATATAGTTGTGGAGTTAACATTTTAATTTTTATTAATAAATAATTATAATCGATGAATGTTATAAACATAAAAACAAAAAAATAAGTACAAATTAAAACGTGAATATAAGTAGGCGTGCAAGTCTTCCATTGAAACATTAAAACATATTGAATTCGATGTAATATTAAACCATGATAGAAGAGTTGGCTAAACTGAAGTGAAGCCAGCTTGGTTGAAAGTGGATGAAAAAAAGTTTGGGGCACAACGCCCCCCTTTCAGCGCGAGTTCCCCAGCTGGTCGATATCGAACGAGGCTGTTTCAGGGCAACGAGAAAGTTTTTGAAGGTCCTTCTCTACCCTCATCTATACCTCTCACTCGCTCATTCATTCCAACTTTCTCTCCAGTCGCGTACTCTTCCCCTTTATCCCTCTTTCCTACATAATGCCTCGCACACTGTGAGTACGAGTAGAAACTCTCCCGCCAGCAGAACAGCACGGAGTTGTTATATCCTTTATATTCAAAGGTGAACCGAACTCTTTATATCCAACATGGAAAAAATAAAATACGTTCTAAAAAAATATGTTACGAAAATAAAAAAATTGATCGAATTTAAAAATTTTTAAGTGTAAAATTTAACTAAATTTTCATTCAAAAATTTTACATTGTTATTGTATTGGAATACGATTTATTCGATTGTATTGGAATATGTACTCGTACATATTTTTTGGCTTCTACTTTATTTTCATTTACAACTGTGCATTTTTTTAAAGCACAACTAGGAAATGAAATGGAATGAATGAGGAATGGCGGGAATGTGAATCGATCCAGTACCCGATTTCGGCGTGAAATTTTACAATGAAAGTGGTGCCAATATTTTGAATGTTAATGATTTCTAAAACTATGATGGATGATTTTTTTATGAAATGAAATAGGCATGACAAGTTAAATTGAAAGAGTTTCTTATGGTGGAGAAGATCCCTATACCACCTTCGTTTCAGTCATCTGTTAACAGGGAGATCGTTAATTGAAAGAGATTGGCCATTTGGATTTATGTGGTCAATTGTCTATGTGTGTAATGAGTTTTATGTTGCATTTACAATGTGTAGGATTGGTATTTTCAGATCTTCGTGAAGGGTATGATTGGTTACGTAAAAAGATGCGTTTCTTGTTGCTCTAAGTGCTTTTGACTGGTGTATTTGAAGAATATTCAGAGTTATATTGTGACAGGCTCCAAAAATTTGACCACCATATAGACAAATTGGCCACACTAGTGATTTATAGAGAATAAATTTTAAGTGTAGAGGTAGCGAGGACTTGCGGCCTAAGACGCCATACAACATACGAAACGGTGAGTCTGAAATTGCTTTGACGTGTGCCCGAGTGGTTTCCACGTGAGAGTCTGTAAGTATTAAACCAAGGTACCTAACTTTGCCTGCAACTGTAAGCCTAATATCATTGATGCGTAAATTTGGGCAATCAACAGGCTGAAGTATATATATATAAGTATTTTGTATAAGTATATAAATATGACACCGTTAAATTTATGTATATGAAACCGAAAAAATTTTGAGATAAAGAGATTGGTTTATTTAGACACTTGTACATGTGTTGTTGATTTAGTCATCAGCCGAAAGGCTGGTTTGAACCTGTAAAGGTTTTACAAAGTAAAACGAGGAGTGAGGTGGTTTACCAATGCCTTCCTCACTGAGGAAAAGTACGCTTATCAGCATGCCGGGCCCTCTGGAAAGCAAAAATTTTCCACTCTGCAAATGACACCACTTCATTCACCACAGGGTCTGGCTGAAATTCGTTACTTTCAGAGAAGGCAACTCTGATTAGTGTATTTTACATCTATGCCTTTTATGTTCTTAAATGATTGAGTCATTTAATTGGCTGACCAAGTGACTTGTACATATCGCAAGGAATTTTCAATTCAGATAACATGATTTTTAAACCAATGCATTATACCAGCAGATGCCTAATCAAAAAATTACAGTTACGAAAGTCACTTTTTGGAAGCTATTTTTTAGATAAAAGATGACTGTGTGTTAAACGAGTGTGTCCTATACAAATCCTTTAGAGACTGACACAACGCTTTCATGTGACAGTTAATTTTGGTTGTTTTTCAAAAATGTTGCTGTGATTCATTATTGATATCGTGATATCTGAATTGAAAATTCCTTATGATATGTACAAGTCACATGGTCAGCCATTTAAATGACTGAATCATTTAAGAACAGAAGAGGTAGAGGTGTAAAAGACACTAATAAGAGTTATTTTCTCTGAAAGTAATGAATTCATTATACAGCCAGACCCAGTGGTGAATTAAATTAAGATGTCATTTGCAGAGTGGAAAATATGTGCTTTTCACAGGGCCCGGCATGCTGATAATCGTACTTTCCATTCAATGAGGAAGGCAATTGTAAACCACCTCACTCTTCGTTTTACTTAGCAAAACCTCTACAAGTTCAAACCAGGCTTTCGGGTGATGACCTTAATAACATGATGTAAAATAGTTTGATTTTACATCTATAAATTAAAAACGTTATAAACATTCGGTTTGCTTTCGGAAGCACCGATTTCAGCAAATATACGGAACTATCCACTGCACTTAAAAAAATTGCACCAGCAAAAACAGGAGGGTGAGATTTTATAAAACATTAGCAGTGCCGACCGTATTCTATGGCAGTGAAACGTGTGTGCTATCAAAGCAAGAGGAGAGTAGATTACAAGTATCTGAAATGAAATTTTTCGACGTACGTATGGGTGTAGTAGAGACGATCGTTACAGGAATACCGAGATAAGGAAAGAACTCAACACCTTCTCTATAAACGACAAGGTATCTCAGAACAGAATGCAGTGGTTAGAGCATGTAAACAGAATGCGGGAGGATATGATATCTAAGCCGGAGGGCAGGAGAGAATGAGGGCGCCCGAAAAAGAAATGGGCAAATTTGAGAGGCTCGGAACAGGCAGAGACGCCTAATCCTTGAAAGGCAGAAGAAGACATTCGGTTATAGTATTAATATTCTTATCTTTGTATTTTTTGGTTTTAGTAAAAAAGTTAAATCATGTCGATATTTTTTTTACCAAAATAATACAGTAAAGAATTTAGTAAATATGAATATTACTTTGGAACAAAAATTGATATTAAATTTATTATTATTTACTTAAATAGATGTATCATCAGGAGATACGGATGAGTGGGTTAACCGTGGCCCACGCATCCAACTATTCACCCATACTCTGTTTCGCCCTCCCAATTCCTATTTTAAACAACACCAACCGACATCATCATAGTGATCATCATCCGAACTCATTGTCTGCCATTCGCATGCAAAACTCAACCGCCAACAAAATAATTGGCTTTCACAAAACTCATCGTATTTCAAGGAGTAACTTATGCTTTTGGAGTCAGTAGGGATATGTACCCACATCGCTCTAACATTACATGTATAGTATAACATATATCCGTAATAACACTCTCTTTCTCCGTTAAATATATACGATTTTCATCTCTCTATTTCTCTCTTTATAGCATCAGTTTACTAATAATAATAATAGTTAAAACACATGTTCGTTGAAATAACTAATTATGCACTCCCACAATAATAAACAGAATATAGTAGTTCAAAATAATACCTACCTCTTTCTCCTTTATATGCCCTTATCAAAATGTGTTATCAGTTTTCATTCCCTCTACTCTAATGACATTTAAACACTAGATTTTCTAACATATAAACAACCTGTCAAACCATATTATTTTATCAATTTCTTCAAGGTCACATAAAATTCATTTTCTTTCTTTTTTGGAAATTTATCGGGTCTTTTCTATTATTCCCCCACCCAGCATAATTTTTTACATTTTGTGGATATTTAGTATACAGGTATTCTTACAGTATTTTTAACGGTAAATCGGAAAAAATATTGAAAAGAATTATATATCAATATTTTTCAAGTTAACCTTGAACTATTTATTGAAAATTATTAAATTATTTAATAATATTTAATGTAATTGTCTTAAATTAATCTAATGATGTTATGACTCAATGAATTTATATTTCATTGTTACATAACAGTAAAAATATTAAGAAAAAGCAATGTATTTACCCTACCTATATTTAACCTTAACTTCAAGAATATGGGTGTAGAATTTTTTAAATATTTTCCCGTTTTTATCGTTATAAATACTGTAAGGTTGCATACGAGATAATGACAAAATGTGAAAAATTATACTAAAGGGGGCTTAACAGAAAAGACCTAGTTTTTCAATCACTTCTTATTCGAATAGTGTTTCGTTTAGGCAAAAATCCCTCATTATAAAATAAACGAATATACATCCCCTTATTACCTTTCCCTTTTTTACTTTCTTTTGCCATTATGAATACATAGGAAGGAAAGTGTTGTTTACATGTCGATTTTTCGAAATCGAGTTTTCACCATATCTACATGTTTCCAGACCCCCTGAACCCAAAAGAACATGTCTTTAGCGATTGTTCTTTGTGTTGGTGTGTGAACAGAATATCTCAAGAACGGAACATCGTACAAAATTGAAACTTAAAAAGTTAGATACCACTAAAGGCCCGGCACAAACATTTTTATCAAAATCGGTCAACGGGAAGTAGTAGTTTATTCGTGTCATTTTTTACGTTTTTACGATTTTCTCAAAAACGGCTCCTACGATTTTTTTAAAAATCGCCTCATTAACTAAATTTTTTATTGTTTAGGATAGGCGCCATGTTAGCTGAAATTCTTGGGGAGGCTGTTTTCTCGTAGAAAAAACTGTTTTTTTAAGATTGCGGCTTTAATATGCATTTTAGCGCAAAAATGTATATAATCAAAATTGTAGACAACTTAAAACCCTAAAACTTATATTACAATTATATTTTTTTATAACGCTTAGTGTAGCGTAACTAGTGATTTTCTTTTTTGTTTTCATGAAAATCTGTAAAAAATCGATTTTTAAGATTTCAGCCTTAGTATGCATTTTACGACAAAAGTGTATATAATTAACTTTATAGGAAATTAAAAGATGTACAACTTTTATTTAGAGCATTTTTCTCTACAGAGCCTAGTTTAGTGTCAAAGAGTGATTTTTTGTGTTTTTAAGCCAAACTAAGGTTGATTTTCATTTTTCATCATTCACTCATGATTTAAATAAGATTTATGTTTTTTGAGAGTAGTTTTTTTTTTGTTTAATTCTAATGTTTTGTTACTAATATAAGGTTTTATTGTTCAATATTTGCATCGGAAAAATAAAATAGTGTGTGTTTCACACCAAATTTTTATTTAAAAACGATACTAACTTTAAAAACTCGCTTCAACAATAGACACGATACAGTTTACCTTCAATATTTCAAGAAAAGTTACAAGCCTTAAAATTTTCAAAACATGAAAATGCTCAGCTAAATATTATTTAATTTATTCTATTTAAGATACAAATATATCTTTAATTTACTGTTCTTTTAAATATTTATAAGTACAGATTAATTAATTTTGTATTTGATGTATGTAAGTTAAAGTATACTACTTAAAAGTAGTTAAGTAAACCAAACGGATAAGTATGCATTTAAATAACCAAGCTATCGAGATACGAAATTTCCTGTTTAAATAGCACAGCACGTAATTCAGTAGTATGTACTATTTAATCAATATTTTAAACTACTTAAACAAAATTTAAACAGATTTCAGAGTAAAGAGGATTTGTTTGTAGTGTAACGGATTTCAGTTTGAACTTAAAACCAATTTAGAAAGAGATAAAGACTAAATCGTAATGTGTAAACCGTATGTCGTAATGTGTAAAGAAGGGAGAGGAAGAATCTGAATCTACTTTAGTGTTGCATACTCTAGATTCATTCAGGTACAATTCACTTGATAATGTTACTACTTCCACTAGAAAGAGAAAGATGGAGTTTAAAAGAGATGAACCTGGTCCGTCGGCGATCCTATCAACTCTAATTGATTTGATTAAATCGTCAGGAAGCAACAGGATCAGAAGGCTGGCTCCAAAAGGAGATATTTCAAGGTAAACCCTTTTGAAACAAACCAACCGCGTTCAAATAAATCCAAAGCATTCCTATTCATTGAGAACGCTCTTACATCCTTAACAACATGTAACGCTGTATTACTGCAGCGATACAGCATTGCTTTTTGGTTTGACCTGCCTCAGGTTTTGGTATCTGACTGGAACTAAACACTGTTGAATGAACATTGTATTTTCTACTTTATCCTTTACCTAACATGATCAATTTGATCCCCTTGACTATCATCTCCAATCTTCTCCTTTGAATACTTCAATCTCTACAATTCTATTCTGAACAATTCTATTTCGATATATCTCTTCTGATCTCCTTGTAATTGTTTTAATTTTATTCGTCTGTCTGTTTGTTTCCATTGTAAAACAAATTTTTCTAACCATTAAACATACTTTCTTTTGTTCTCTCTAAATAACTTTAAACACTACAAATTCTTTGTTGGTCAACCTAGTGGGACATCTACTGCTTACATATTTTTATAAGGCCTTTTATTGCTTTACAAAAAAAAAACAAGAAAAACAAAATATACGTAAATATATTAATTTATTCCAAGAGTCTACCTTTAAATCACAATTTTTAAAAAAACATGTTTTTTGTTACTATTTAGAGACAGCTATTTGGAACAAACTGGTATTTGTTTTAGTTTTATTTCAAGTCGCATCAACAGCTAAATCATTAACGACTATTGTGCGTTTCGGTACTGTAACGGTGGGTTTTAACGTGTTAAAATTCCGAGACCCTAGCCGGGAATTGAACCTGGAACCTTCCGCTTTGTGGTCAGCGCGCTAGTCACTACACCACGGAGGCGGCCAAAATAATAACTTTTGCCTGCTCAACCAAATTTTAAAATTATTTTTGTTAAGGTTTTCAGAATTCGTTGTCTGTAGAGAACAAACTCTTCTCACAAATTTAGAGAAAACTTTGATATTCAACATACGTAGCACTAATTTTTCCTATTTCCTGAGCTGGTGATGACGAATGAAAGTGAGAAAATGAGTGGTGGTCAGTGACGTAGACAAGTTATTAGGCCATTATTCCCTTCCAAGCCCCACTGACAGTTAGCTTAATTTTAACCCAACATTTCCCTTGCAGTATTACATTAACAGTTTGGAGGGTGGTGTACGGTTATTGCAGTTTTTGAATCAAGGGGCTAGGCGACGGATTTCTGGTTGGTAAGCAATTACTCCTTTTTTGGGACTGGACGAGGACGCCTCAATTGAGTTCAAAAGTCCCCCATTGTGGGGGAGTCATTATGAGTTTTTATCTCCGTTTTGGCAATAAAAATAATAAATAAAAACACTGGTTTATTGTGTACAGCCTGAATGATGTAACAAAGGTTTTTAAAGCTCATAAACGAAAAACTGGCGAAAAATTTGGTAATTTTAAGCGTAAATTTTGATCCAGGTCTTTCAATCAAAATTTTTAAGACTTGCTTCTGGCACTCCTTTTTATGTAAGCAATAAAACCCTCCACGACGATTTCAAAATTCCGACAGTAAAAGAGCTAACTGCGTCCTTTTACAGTACATTTCACGAAAGACTAGAAGACCATCCAAACCAACTAGCTCGTGATCTAGCTACAAGGAACTTCCCAACTGTGCGACGTTTAAAGCGAAAACGGAGTAGAGGACCTCTTGGTCTGAATAACGGAAAATACCCGTAGTTTTAAACGAAGAATGTACCACTGGGTACCTCTTCTCCTTAAAGTGAAATGCCCCACCGCCATTTAAATATCATATACGGAAGTTGTACAGCTCAATGTACAGTACCGTAATAAAAATTAAAGACAAGACAAATTTCTGTATATCCTATAAACTCATAATAAAATAATTTTAGTCAAACGTGCCAACACGAAAATGGACAACCGTCAGTTTGATGTAACATTCAAATTCTACCATTCTAAATTTCACACTTTGATCTTAGAAAAAGTTTCCTTGTTCAAATCTCAGTAAAGTTAGTTACTTTTATACGGATTTGAATTCTAGACAGTGCATGATGGTTGGGGTTAAATTAACAATACTTTCTTAGGAATAAGAGGCTGAGTCTGTACAAGACTACACCTCCTTTACACGTCATACACATCAACCTTATCTCATTGGGTCATGAAGGTTGCTTATTGCTCTTAAATTGAACAGATTGCAACGTAAACACATTAGGGATTAAATAAATTAATGAATAAAAATAAAAATTTTTAAGATTTCATAAATAGAAATAAATCTTTGGAATAAAACTAAAAAGGTAAGAGAATTTAAAAACCATTCATAAAGTAATATGTAACAGGTTATATTTTAAGCTTGATAAAATTGGAATTGTGGGAGAAAGAAGATTTCCACGGAGAATATTAATATAACAGAGTTGAACAAACAATAGGGGATGATTTATTTTTTATTGGCTTGGGAGTTAAGAGATTGAGTGAGTGAGAAATGTTGAAATGTTGGTTGTAGAAGGAAATGACATCTGGTTATATCAGGTTATATGGATAGGGTTATCTGTAATAGGTGTAGAGGTATTTTGACTACTAAAATTGAACGAAATGGGGAAAAGGGAGCAAAAGGATATGTGTTTGGTTATAGTATTATAATTTACTTCTACTGTCACATCAACTCTTTCTCTTTCCCCTCTCTCACTTTCATTTAGTTCCTTCTACTTATTCATCTTCTAGTAGTTCTATAATAACTCAACATATTCGACATGGTCCTCCTATTTTACTTTGGCACTCTTGTGCCTAAATTCAACCAATTTGAATTTCATCATTACAATATTATCATTTGAAACACGTTCAACCCTTACTACTTCATTCGATGTTACAATAATTTATCAACCCTCATATGATTTCTTGACTTTCTCTCATACATTTATCTTTATCACGCTATTCCTTAGCAACATATTTATTTCATGCAGTGAATAATACACTCTCTTAAAATCTCTTTCTCTTCACTCTCTCTTTCTTTCTTTCTCTCTCTCTCTCTCTCTCTCTCTCTCTCTCTCTCTCTCTCTCTCTCTCTCTCTCTCTCTCTCTCATAGTATACTTAGGTACAGTACGATAATATTTTCTTTATCTGACACTTTAATTCAAATTATCAATTATTCAACTTTGAATATGACGTAATGTATTGATCACGCTACGTAATGAATTTTAACGTTAAAGTTTTACCGTTAAGTTAAATTACTTAGTTGCATTATAATGGTTTACTTAAAAGTTATAAATTAAATCAATTTTAAGGTGGAATAGGACTGATTGCATTCACTTTATTTGTTGTAATTACATGTCAAATTATTTAAAATGGTATATAATATTATATTTTCATGTAATTGTTTAAATTATATTCTATTAACGAATAAAAAATATTCATTTTCACTTTTTAAGAAGTTTTATCCAGAAATTGATATAATTTCATAAAATGGAATTCTTTAAATTTAATAAATCAAAAACAGAATAAACAACTAAGAAAATTGTTGCCTTTATTAAAAGCTCTTAGGATACAAATTTACAGATAAAATAGAACAGGTAGGAATTTGTTAAAAGGGATTTCAAAGAATTTCTATTGTATGTAATATTATATGAATTTTATAGTTTGAACAAATTACAAAATTCAAAATTATAACCGCAATTAAGGTAGTATTTTTTTTAAAATACGGATTGCCCATATGTCGGTTTCCCCATGAGATGGATCAATTACGGGAATTACAATTAAGGTAAAATTACTTATAAATGCTGCAGGAAGTAGTACTTCCAGAACTTGAAAACAATCCTGTTTACAATATCCAATCGCTCATCTGGCAACAAGATGGCGCCCCAGCACATTTCGGTATTGAAATTCGTGAGTTTTAAAATTCCAAAGTTGACGAATGGATTAGTCGTCGTGGTACAATCGAATGGCCTGACTTAACACCATGTGATTTTTCACTGTGGGGCATTGTAAAGGAACTAGTGTATTGTGACACTTATTGCTAAGGTCCGTTTCGGGATCTAGGTTATTAAATAATTAATACACTAAAGTTTACAATTACAAAGATTTATTACACGAAAAGATTACAAAATAAATAATTAAACTAATTATAACTAAGAAATACAATAAATGATTTAATAATTCACTTAAAATAGATAATTAACAATAAATAACTTACAATCACTTTTATAGATTACACAACATACAAAACACAGAAACTGAATTCACAAAGACTGCACTTTAACTTTACAATACACTCACAAAAAGACTTTACACAATACACACATAAAGACAGTGTTACAATCGCTGATAGACACAGTGCTCGGTACGCGCCTACCTACGTCCCACAGACATTCGTCAAAGATCAAACGATTATTCACTGGACCGCGCTCGGGGGCCTCCTTTTATAATCATTCACAAAGATCGTTCCAGAACAAAGTAGAGAAATCTACTCAAGTACAAAAATAACTCTTTATTAATGAATGCTAGAAAAATCTGTTGTAAATAGGTCAACAAAAGGTCTTTTGTAAATAGAAAACGTAAACAACCTGCCTCCCTCATAATAGCTGTACACAATACCTAAACTTTATGATAGTTATTACAACCCTTATGAATAGACACACTTTTATGGTTACAACTGTCATTTACAAAACTGATCTTATTGTGTAATGTTATTTTTATTATTCCTTAATTATTTTTATGAGTGGAATTCTGGAACGTTCGCGAACAATCTTGTCTTTTCTTCGATCTTGTTACAGTATTTTTCCAAGCCTTTAATCCTGCACGAATTAGAAAGTTCAATTGTAATTTTATTTGACTACGTACATGACGATAAAATTTTACTGTTAAAAATTTGCGAATAAGTTTTAAGTCGCTATATAAAGTGAAAAATATAGAGAATCATGGTGGACATTTTGAACACCTGCTGTAACATATTCAAGGTAATATAATATATGAACTGTGCATTTTATATTAAATTTGTGTTTTTTTTGTCTATAAGTTTCTTATTCCATTAACCTTTCTTCCGATTTACGTAAATATTGGGGAAACCGAGATATGGGCCACCCTGTATTTTCAATAATGAATGCATAGAAATGACAGATATCAGACCAAACTGGCGAAGGTTCTAAACCAATTTAAATTTATTTACTCGATAATTATTTATTAATTTTTAATCAGATCGTTTAAATACTTGTTTTTTTCTCGCACAATTTTCACTTCCTTGTTTAATGTTCAATAAAAGTTAATTAGAATAGAATGCTGGAAATAATTAAATTTCGGCTGAAGGCCTCAGGCAAGTAGCCTTCGTTAAACGGGTGTTCTACACCCTTCTCCCCAATTGCAACAAGCACTCCGAAACCGTGAATGTTAATAACAAAAAAAATTAAACAACACCCTCCAGCTGACTGTACTCAAAACTCATAATACATCGCTATATCAAACCCAATAACAACCCTTACAGAAAAAAACCGATGTTTTTATCGGTTCATATGAAATGATAGCTCTTGGTTTGTTTGATGTCAATTCCCTACACTTTCATTTTTAAACAGATAAGGTAGAAAGTGAATGATATATTTGCGACCATTTCTAAACAATTTTAATTTTGTTTTTCTTTGTAATCATGCAAAAAATAAAACAAAATCAGGAAAAAATTTCCAATAAAACCGGCTACTTTCTCATTCTCTCTGATTCTGAAAGTAGGACAGAATATTTCAAAAATATCTCCATTTAAGACAGATAAATAAGCACTATTTATGTAGTTTCGTGGCACGTTAGTATGCCACAAAGCTTTTGAGGCATTGTGATATCTGTGATAAAAAAAATTAAAATAAATTCACTCAATATCTATTTTACGCACCGTGTTGGTCTAGAGGTAAAGTCGTCGCCGCGAGTCAGACATCAAGAACATCAAAATATCAAGAAAAAAAATTGACTTCAAAAATAGGAAAATTTGCAGAAATCTACCATAGTAAACTTTACAATGTCAAAGATAAGATTTTTTTCAAAACTACCAACACAGTTCACCAACCTAAGTGATCTCAGATATTTTAACAAGATTCAAAAAAAACAAAATTTTCCCAATAAAACAAAAGAACGTAAAAGCCATCTTAGTAGCGCAGATACAAAATAAGTCAGAGATAATTTATTTATTTATTTTATCAAACATTATTTCATTTGTTTGCTTACATTAAATATACGAGGTGTGGCTATTAAATAATGAGACTGACGGTCTAAAAAATGTTATTTTTATTTTATACATAATCACTTATTGTCACCTTCAATATACACTCCTTATCTATCCCTACAACACTCCATGCGAATTTTCCATTGTTGGAAACAGTGCTGGAAGTCATCTTCTGTCAGCTCCTTCAGAACACGTGCCGCTTTCTCTTTTACAGCTTCCACAGACTCAAATCTTGTCCTCAAGATTACTCAAGTCTTGTAATGCAGATTTCACCTTAGGGAAGAGGTAGGTGTCACATGGTGCAAGATCTGGTGAATAAGGTGGATGTTCTAACACTGAGATTCTGTACTTGGTTAGGAACCTCTTGACAGATAACGCGGAATGAGCTGGCGCATTGTCTTGGTGAAGAACCCATGATTTTTTTCTTCCACATTTCGAGGCGTTTTTCCTTACTCTTTGACGTAGTTAAGAAAGTACCTCAAGGTAGTAATTAATTGTTTGACCTTAAGGAACCCAGTGAAGGTACACAATCCCATGGATATAAAAAAAACAATCATCATTGCTTTAAATTTTGACTTGTTCATTCAAGCTTTTTTGGCTCTCGGTAAAGTTCGGGTCTTCCAGTGCATGGATTGGCGCTTCGTTTCCGGATCATAAGTAAAAAACGACGTTTCATCACATGTTATTATAGTTTCCAAAAAATTTGGGTCATTTTCAATCACGTACAAAGTGTCAGTACAAACATTTTTGCGAGCTTAATTTAAAACATTTTTGAGTGGCACGTGTTCTGAAGCAGCTGACAGAAGATGACTTCAAGCACTGTTTTCAACAATGGAAAATTTGCATGGAGCGTTGTAGGGATAGATAAGGAGTGTATATCGAAGGTGACAATAAGTGATTATGTATAAAACAAAACTAAAATTTTTACTACGTCAGTCTCGTTATTTAATGGCCACACCTCGTATAATGAACAGCAAAACAAAGCAAAATTATTTATATTTCTCATCTCAGAGTATTACATGATATTCAAGATATCTTTTGTTTCTCTCGGAGACATTATCAGAAACACACTTACACGAATCACAAAAAACACATATTACATATAAAACACATACGGTCGAAGACCACGACAATTAATTCAATTTATTGCATGCACCCATAAGTTGACGTGGTCTTCGACCGTATGTGTTTTATATGTAATATGTGTTTTGTGTGATTCGTGTAGTGTGTTCCTGATGATGTCTCAGAGAGAGACGAAAAATGTCTTGAATATCATTTAATACTCGGATGTGATTACTATATTTATCTGTACCTAAGAGGTAAAGGAAGTTAACTCCATTTTTTTAATTTTTCAGAAGAACCAAAAATATAAAGATTTTATTTTGTAAAAAATTTCTGAAGGTGTGAGATACAGATATTTAAATGACTAAACAGTTTTTATTGTAAACCTGACTAAATTAAGTAAAATGACTAAGTGTATATAGGAAGGAAAGTATTGTTTTCATGTCGATTTTTCAAAATCGAGTTTTCACCGAATCTATAGGTTTTCAGACCCCCAAACCCAAAAAATATGTTTTTAGCGATTGGTCTGTGTGTGTGTGAACAGAATATCTCAAGAACGGAACACCGCACTAACTTGAAACTTGAAACTTAAGTTAAGATACTACTACCGAACCCGATAAGAACATTTTCATCAAAATCGGTCAACCGGAAGTAGTAGTTTATTCGTGTAATTTTTCGCTTTTTGCGATTTTCTCAAAAACGGCTTCTACAATTTTTGTAAAAATCGCCTCATTTACTAAACATTTTATGCTCTACAAGATAGGGTAGGCGTCATGTTTCCTGAAATTTTTGGAGAGGCTGTTTTCACGTAAAAAGAAATTGTTTTTTTAAGATTGCGGCTTTATTATGCATTTTAGCGCAAAAATGTATAATAAAAGTTGTAGACAATTTAAAATCCTACAACTTTTATTTTAAACATTTTTTTGTATAACGCTTAGTTCAGCGGTAATAACGATTTTCTGTTTTTTTCTCACGAAAACGTGTAAAAAATCGATTTTTTTTAACGATTTCAGCCATTTTACGATAAAAGTGTATTTAATCAAATTTATACGAAATTAAAAGATTTACAACTTTTGTACAGAGCACTTTTCTCTACAGAGCCTAGTTTAGTGTGAAACAGTGATTTTCCGTATTTTGAAGCGAAACTGAGGTTGATTTTCATTTTGCGTCTTTCACTCATAATTAAAATTAGGTTATGTTTATTGAGGTTAGTTTTTTGTTTGTTTAAATCGAATGTTTTATTACTAATGTTAGGCTATATTGTTCATAATTTGCATTGGCAAGAGAAAGTTGTGTGAGTGTTTCACAACAGATTTGTTTTACAACAATCTGAATTCATAACAGATTATACCATTAAACTAGAATTATGTTAAAATCTTTTTAATTTTCTTTATAAATCCACTCTTGGCATGTGCCCATCTTTACGTTAAAATCTATTGGATTATAACTTTCTTCAGTAGTACCGTTAACCAATTACAGGTTACACCAAAGCCATTAGCTTGTTGCATTTCCCTTACACACTGATGAAAACATCTTGTTGCTGTAATGTGTATTTCTTACTTACCTATAGAGTCGGTTGCAAATTCTTGGCTTATGTTATATAATTATGTCAACTTTGTCATCGTTTGATAAGATTCTATCCGGGGATTTTGTTATCTAACAAACTTCATTAGAATATAAACCCAGTTTCATATCAAATCCATTGTTGTTTACTTTAAAACAATTATCCGTCAGATACTTGTTTGAATTTTTAATAACGAAATTATAATTTTTGAAATTTGATTTTAACCAGATATATATATAGTAATATAATCTGTCCATAACAGACAGGTGGAATGTCAAATTATTTACACTCAATCTGTTTGTTTTACGTCTGACTGTTTTGAAATTTCTGCTAATGCAGACGGTGGAAAATGATGATACATGAAAATTTGTCATGAAAAAATGCCAGACCTGACCAGGAATCGAACCCGGGACCCCTGCGTAGAAGCCAGTTGCGCTAACCACTACGCCAACGAGCCGGTTTAAAATTTTTGTAAAATTCATTTTCCCGTAAACTGAATTTTTAGCACTAAAAGAACATTAACTAAGCAACCGCTGAACCGAATATTTTGAAATTTTCAGGGTAAGTGTATACTACAAAAATACATCTTGAGTTATTGGTGTTTCCTTCTAATGATTCACATTATACTCGTAACTTTATGGCCTATTTTTTTTTTAACAGTATAGTTTTTCTTTTGCAATCAGTTAATAAATAGGCCTACAATAACTTTAAGCAAATATGAGAAAATCTGAGTAATGTCCTTAGAAATAAAAACACAAACGACACTCAGTAGTGTGTTTGAGAAAGACCAAACTGTGAAGAAGCAAAAAATATGTCTATACAAAATAAAACTTGATGAACCGTGAATCAACATCCCAAAACACAAAGTGTTGAAGTTGGAGATGACAATGACGATGGTAGAGATGAAAAAACGACGCCATTTATGAGATGCTGGTGATTAGGAGTTGAAGTAGAAAAGATAAAAAAAACTTAAATGACTAACAAAATCGTAGAGGTAAGTCCAGTGGTTTAAAGCGTTTCAGTCTGTAAGTATCTTCGCTGTTGTCAAGGAGGCTAATCGCTAATGGATTCTGACGGTCTTCTAGTTTTTGTAAATGTTTTTCGCTATGCTGTTTAATTTCTTCATTTATGAACGGCAGGTTTAGGTCATTGTGTAGTATTTCATTTGTTACGTACCATGGGGCTGCAGTGATCAGTCTCAGGAATTTTGATTGAAAGCGCTGCAGTATTTATATATTTGATGAACTAGCTGACCCCATAGCTCTAACCCATACGTCCAAATTGGTTTGAGTATTACTTTGTATAAGAGTACTTTATTTTCAAGGGAGAGTTGAGACCTTCTGCCTAAGAGCCAGAATAATTGACGTAACTTCAGCCCAAGTTGCTTTCGTTTCGCCCATATATGACTTCTCCACGTGAGTCTTCGATCTAGATGTAAACCCAGATATGTAACTTCATCCTTCTGTGGGCTATTTAAAGGTCATTTTTATATTCATTAGTTATGTATCGAAAATATTTTTTCTTGCGACATAAATTGTAAAATGGCAAAATCCCTAAGATATAATCTGTATAAAAGTACTCTAGACAGACACAAAAAATTTGAAAATGATCTGGCCAATGAGAGCTGAGAATTTTTTATTTTTTGTTTTTCTTTTTAGTTTAACGTCCGACTGTTCTGCAATTACTGCTAATGCAGATGGTGAAGGATGAAATGATTTTTTGTAACGTATGAAAATATGCCGTACCTGGATGGGATTCGAACCCAAGAGAGGTGAGAAAATGTTCCTTATGTTAACATAATGTAGTATAGGACTTCTGTATCCCCTTAAACAAAATCCTCATATGGTTTAAAACTGAAAAAATTAAGACATTCCGTTTCATATCAGGATTCGATTGATGTTGATAATTTCCCCGAGAACAATTTTGCAAAGGAGTTAATATACGCAAGAATTTATGTGGTTTTACGACTTATACATTCCCGTCTATATACATGTCTAAGGTTGTACTAATCCATTTAAGTTGTTCGGATACAGATAGAGTTACTATATTGCTATGTAGCAGTAGAGTAGGTTTAGGTTTTAGGTTTATAGCTGTGTATTAGTAGAATGAACCCAACGTCTTCATCTTAGAAGACGATGGCAAGGGGTTATAGCAATTGCCCTACAGGGTATTGTAAAAGCAGTAAATACGGCTCCGGGTGATGGGATACAGTTGTAGGGTCTCTTAACAGTCCCTACTATTGCTATTCTAACTCAGCTTCTCTATCTACTATTACATTACTGTACTATTTATTCTATAAATACATAGATCTCTTTGTATTGTATTTCTTGTACAATGTTTCTTGTTTATTTACTCTTGATGACTTCCAATAGTGCTACATTTTCAGGATTACGTCCAATTTTGTATTGTAGTTGTATTCAAATTTTCTGGTAATATTGTACATTAAACCTTGTTCATCTATACTAATATTATAAAGACAAAGCGTGTTTTTTTTTGTGCACGCTAATCTCCAAAACTACTCAACAGATTTTCATGAAATTTTGACACCATAGTATTCGTAATAGTAATATATTTTGTTGCCCATAACAGACAGGTGGAGTGTCAAATTATTTACACTCAATCTGTTAGTTGCAAGGCTAAAATAAACAGTCCTGTTTTTTATCAAATGGTCAGCCAATTAAATGACTGAATCATTTAACAACGGAAGAGACAGAGGTGTAAAAGACGCTAATCAGAGTTATATCCTCTGAAAGTAATGATTATTTTCATTATACAGCCAGACCCAGTGATGAACGAAGTGAAGGTGTCATTTGCAGAGTGGAAAATATGCGCTTTTCAGAGGGCCCGGCATGCTGATAAGCGTACTTTTCCACTCAGTTAGGAAGGCATGGGAAAAACACCTCACTCCTCGTTGTAACCTCTACAGGTTCAAACTAGCCTTTTGGCTGATGACCTTAACAACATATTTTAATAAATTTTTCGTTGTTTTTTAACATTTTACCAAAGAAAATAATGTATATTTTTTTACCTTCTCTTTCCCTTTATGAATATGTATAGAGAAGGAAAGTATTATTATCACGTCCATTTTTCGAAATCGAGTTTTCACCGAATTATTACATTAAAAACAAGATTAAGAATACAATTTAGCCTGATAATTATTGTTGTCTTGAACTACAAACGTGATTTATTAAGTGAAAACACTAATAAATCTATATAAATTGTTTTATGTAATTGAATGAGGAATTTAAAACAGGCAAAATAATTATCAGCCTTCATTATGTTGAGAAAGCGTACTGCAGAGAACCTTTTGCTATTGCTCGCTTATTTTTGCCAACGGATTTTCATAAATAAGGTGTAATTTCGTATAAATAAAATTCTTTAAAATTCACAATAAGTAAAATTTTGATAAAATTCATAATTTCTAAGATATTAAAGATTAAAAAATTAAGATATTGAAATTTTTTTAACTGACATTTTCATTTTTTTTTATTTTTTACAATATTACATTGGCCTTAGATCTGCAAATTTCATTAAAATAATATAACCCGTTTCTAAAATATAATTTATTTCATTAAAAACACGAAATGCCGGCCAGAGAGAAAACGAAGCGAAATAGGACGTCCACATGAACTTTCTGCTTATATTGATGTTCTAAATCCGTCCCTGAAGTTCGGGGAACACGTCCTGGAACACTATATATATTATATATTTTTACTTTCTTTTGGCTATATCAATCTAGGAAGAAAGTATTTTCTTTCCAATAGGAAGAAATTATTGTTTTCATGTCAATTTTTCGAAATCTAGTTTTTACCGGAAAGCCCTATAAACGTTTTCAGACCCCCTGAACCCAAAAAAACATATTTTTAGCGATTGGTCTGTGTGTGTGTGTGTGTGTGTGTGTGTGTGTGTGTGTGTGTGTGTGTGTGTGTGTGTGTGTGTGTGTGTGTGTGGGTGTGTGTGTGTGGGTGTGAACAAAATGTCTCAAGATTGGATACGAAGTTGAAAGTTGAAAGTTGAAACTTAAGTTAGGTACCACTATAGGACCCGACGTAAACATTTTATCAAAATCGATCAACCGGAAGTAGTAATTTATTCGAGTCATTTTTCTCTTTTTTGCAATTTTCTTAAAAACGGCTCCTACGATTTTTTTTAAATCGCCTCATTAACTGCATTTTTTATCCTCTACAAGAAAGGGTAGGCGCCGTGTCTGCTGAAATTCATGGGGAGGGTGTTCTCTCGTAAAAATAAATGATTTCTTAAGATGGCAGCCTTAATATGCATTTCGGCGCAAAAGTGTATATAAGCCTAATCAAAGTTATAGACAATTTAAAAATCTACAAATTTTAGTTGAAACATTTCTTTGTATAACGCATAGTATAACGGTAATTAGTGAGTTTCTTTTTTTCATGAAAATCTATTTTTCCTGTAAAAAAAAATATTTTTTAAGATTTCGGCAGTAGTATGAATTTTACGAAAGTGTATACACCAAATTTATAGGAAATTAAAAGATCTACAACATTAATATGACGCATTTTTCTCTAAAGAGCCTAGTTTCGCGTCAAGAGTGATTTTCCGTATTATTAAGCCAAACTAAGGTTGGTTTTCATTTTGCATCATTTACTCATGATTAATATAAGGTAATAGTTGTTGAGGTAAGTGGGTTTTTGCTTTTTTCTTATGTTTAATTACTAAAGTAAAGTTATATTGTTCATGATTTGCATTGGCAGGAGAAAGTCGTGTGAGTGTTTCACACCAGGTTTTATATGGTGAAATATTTATACAGCAATAAAATTATTTAGCTATTTACTAAAGTAAACATTAGAGAAAACTTTATAAAATTAAATATGGAATCAATTTTAAGCATATACTATGTGTGTATAATCTTAAATATGAATAGAATGAAAATGACTGTTTGAGAAAATTGGCGACCCATTCATGGAATAACAACAAGTCCTCGTCACTTGTTTTTTTTTCACTTGTTTCTCCATTCAACCTTGTAGTAATGCACCACTCAATCCAGTTTCCGACTCTTTACCACCCTTGTAAATTTCACCCTCTCTTGTTTTTCTCTCTTTAATTTCTTTATTTATCTCTTTCTCGTTTACGCATTTGTATTTCCTATATTTTTCTTTCTTTAACTCATTCCCTTGTAATTTTCCTTGACCGAAAATTCGTTATACATTGCAGGGAATAATTAAGTCCTCATTGCCTCAACGAAGCATGTACCCGAACTCGATTGCAATCTCTCTGTTTTTCAATTAGTTTATTTTGCTTTTGCTGGTCTACCTAAGCCAATTATCCCCTCATCTTCCTCACCCCTCCAAATCATATTCTCTCGAAAACAACTCTCTCTTTTCCATCCTGCATAAACAACCTCTCTTCTTTCACTTTATCGTTTCATCTCACTCTATCTCTTTTAAATTAATCGGGTATAAATTCACAAGACTGATTCAACAATTCTCAGATTTATATAATTAAGCCTTCGAGTTGGATTTAGGTTTATCCTCTTATCAAATTACGTAATAATAGAACGGGTCAACTTAATTTAATATCTAGATTTACTTTGTTATTTGATTATATATATATATAAGCATTTTTTAATTACCAAAGTCACTTATTTAATTAATTGTCCGTAAATATTAATTAATATATTTATATACCAATTATAAAGTTTGTATTGGTCTTCCAATGTATGAAAAACAATAATTTTTAAATATTTGTTATATAGAAAATCAGTATTTTATTGTTCTGTAACCCTGTTCAATTATTTTTTATGAAATTCATTAATTAAAAATTTGTACCGTTCTAAGTTCTTACTTTAAGATATTTCAACAAGTTTATTTGTTTGTTCTCCTTGGGCATTTCATACATTTAAATTTGAATTAATTCTAGATGGAATAGAAATCGTTAAAAATCTTGTGTAAACAGTCACACGACTTTCTCTTGCCAATGCAAATAATGAACAATATAACCTAACATTAATAATAAAACATTAGAAATAAACAAAAAACTAACCTCATAAACATAACATTATTTTAATCATGAGTGAATGATGCAAAATGAATATCAACCTTAGTTTGGCTTAAAAATACGGTAAATCACTTTTTCACGCTAAACTAGGGCCTGAAAAATACTTAAAGTAAAAGTTGTAGATATTTTAAATTCTTATAAATTTTATTATAAATTTCTCGTTAAATCCAGAGGCCTACTAAGGCCGAAATCTTAAAAAATTTATTTTTTACAGATTTTCAAGAAAAAAAACAGAAAATCTATAATAATTACCGCTAAACAAAAAAAACCGTTATACAACAAAATTTTATAAAAATAAAACTTGTCGATTTTTAAATTGCCTACTATATACTCGTACTTTTGCCCTAAAATGCCTTTTAAGGCCGCAATCTTAAAAAAAATACATTTTTTCTACGAGAGAACAGCCTCCTCAAGAATTTCAGCAAACATGGCGCCTACCCTTTCTTGAAGAGGATAAAAAATGTACTTAATGAGACAATTTAAAAAAAATTGTATTACCCGATTTTGAGAAAAATTCAAAACAGTGAAAAATTACATGAATAATACTTCCGTTTGACCGATTTTGATGAAAATATTCATGTTGGATCCTCTAATAGATTCTAACTTAAATTCACGTTTCAACTTCGTACGATGTTCCTCTCTTGAGATATTCTGATAACACACACACACACACACACACACACACACCAATCGCTAAAACATGCTTTTTTGGGTTCAGGGGGTCTGAAAACGTGTAGATCCGGTGAAAACTCGATTTCGGAAAATCGACATGAAAACAATACTTTTCTTCGTAAATATTCATATAGGCAAGAGAAAGTAAAATTACATTGTTTCTAAAGAATATACGGAACGATTGCAAGGGCACTAAATAACAGTGCTCACAAACATAGTCTGATGAGATTTTATGACTTAATGGCATTTCCGGAATTTTTTATACTAGCGGAATTTGATTTCTTACAGGGAAAAGAAAAATAAATTTGAAGGTGCAAAGATGCGTTTTCTAAGAAGAGTTAAGGGTTACGATGGATGTTAGAATTTTAAATAGCAGCGGTATAAGGAAAGAGCTGCAGACAGTATTGTAAATGAAAGAATCTGCTATTATCACAATAAATAGATGGACCATCTTCAAAGAATGAAGTGAAAACATTCCAAAACGGGTTCACGAATACAGGCATGATAGAAAAAAAAGTTTGGGATGACCTCTACAACTCTAGGAATAATTACTAATTTTATTTCTAGCGTTCTAACAAACAAATTAAGAGATTATGACGCCGTAACAGGTTAGCTGATGCTATGAAGAGATAAAAACATTATTTTGTTCATGTACTTCATCATATTTTACTATAATAAAATTGTGTTGTTTGGGTCATCAGCCGAAAAGCTGGTTTGAACCTCCAGAGGCTTTACTAAATAAACCGAGGAGTAAGGTGGTTTACCATTACCTTTCTCACTGAGTGGAAAAGTATACTTATCAGCACGCCAGGCCCTCTGAAAAGCATTTAATTTCCACCCTGCAAATGACACCTTCACTTCATTCACCACAAGGTCTAGCTGTATAATGAAATTCATTACTCTCAGAGGATTAGTGTATTTACAACTCTACCTCTTCTGTTCTTAAAAGCTTCAGTCATGTGATTGACAGACCAAGTGTTAAGAAACAGAACTACTTTTTGTAGTCCTGGAACTAGCCGATCAAGTGTAAATAATTTAACACTCCACCTGTCTGTTACGGGCTTAAAACAAAATTAGAACTTCCATAATTATGGCAAAAAATTAATACAGAGAATTTTTTTTATCGACCTACGGAAGAGTAAATTGACACAACTTACTTTAAAAGTTAGTACAAAAACTATAACAAAAGTAAAAATATAATTCGATGGAAACGAAAATTCATAAAAAAACCTAAGTGAAGTGTATTGCAGTAGCTACTTCAAAAATATATATAAAATTGATCTGCAAAACTTTTAGTCAGAATGTAGCTATACATAATATAGTTCACTTGATACAGAACAGCATATGAAATGAAGAAGTGAATAAATTTTAAAAATGAAAATAAGGGGACATGTAATAAAAAAAGAGCAAGAGTCATGGGCACTGAGGCACGCGATAATAGTACAAGCAAGCAATAAGCTTTACGCTTACTTGGTTCCAATTAAAGAATTAGACGCACAACTTTCAGCTTTTTACATTGTATTGAAAGTAGAAACGCAGTATGGTAGCAGTGGTAGTCGTTGGAAGTCGTACGATATCACCAGCACAAGCTTTAACTTTTCAACATATCAAGTCTCTATGCGACAAGAAGAAAACTTCTCTTCTATACGCTACATTGGCCTTCTTATTAATTACAATTTAACGTACTTCAACTTTTAAGTATACTCTGACATGACTGACGTCTAATTTACAGCGTTGAGTTATTCATTTTCCATCTATCCGTCTACAGCTAATTCCATTCCAGAACCAAAAACTCATTTTCCTTGTTATGAAAATATGTAGACCTACCAACAGACTTAACAGTATTGAAGTAATTTTCAAAAGCCCTGTAATTAATAATTCCTTTAATTTATTTTTAAAAGTATACATGCTCGTTAACTTTTTAGGATATTCCTGAGTTTAATTTTGATTTAATTTTAGAGATGGAATTAAAATATTTGAATCAGTTAAGCAACAAAATTTACAGTCTTGATTCATTCGATAATTAGGTGTAAACATTATAAAAAGTCAAAACTTTTAACAGCTTAAATTAACTATTCAGGTGTCACCGGATGGAGACATTAAATGGCGAGTTGAAACCTTTACTTTTTGGTGTCGTTGTAAACCTAACGATAAGGGCCGTTGTAAACCTTAACGAGTTGGTCCTGAGCAAGACCGTTGTGCTGGTCTCAAAGGAGACCGGTGTAGGCAGCGCGTGGCTCAGGTTGATGGCCCTGAAAAAGGCCGGTTAAAACCTTAGTAAATTGGTCCTGAGTAGGACCGATGAAGGCAGCGGGTGGCTGCGGCGGCGACGGCTGCTGCGTTACTAGCTGCTGCAAGTCCCAGAGTATCTTCCTTCTTTATCTCGTGAATGTAGTCGGTCAATCTTCGTCGGAGATGTAGAGCGCAATCGTTGTGGCGGTCAAGAAGCTGGGCGACAAGGCGTGTCGTAGTCCAGCAGGGACATAATCGTCTTCCCTCGCAGTAGTGCACAGAAGGCTGCTTCGTCGGATCCGGTGGGCATAAGGCTCGGTCAAAGGACCGCTGTTGGCATCGATGACGTGTCGGTCGAAGGCTTACGGTGTCGGGTCGGCGAGCGGAAGCATCATCTTCTCTCTTGCGGGGTCGTCGATGAGTCTTCGTTGAAGTCCGGTACCCGTGTGCCGATGGTGGATGTTTTGTCTCTTGTTGAGTGGATCGGAATCGAATCGAATCGGGCTCAGTGAAGCGCTCTTTATACAGTCTCCAGTGAGCAGCGGCAAAGACGGTTACAAGCCCTGTGCAGTGCCGACACAGGCCTACCGCCCCTTTCGGAACTATTGGTGGTTCCCTGTCACTAAGTCGGAAGCTTTGATAGCCGGTAGCACAGTACCTAATCAA
This sequence comes from Catonia carolina, assembly GCA_035578175.1. Taxonomy (NCBI): domain Eukaryota; kingdom Metazoa; phylum Arthropoda; class Insecta; order Hemiptera; family Achilidae; genus Catonia; species Catonia carolina. Next base: position 45,690,784 of record JAQMRL010000004.1, read on the forward strand.
AGGGTACGACGCCGACGGTGACACAGGCAGTAATAAATAGATATATATTTTCTTTTTACGTCTGACTGTTTTGCAGTTGCTGCTAATGCAGACGGTGAGAAGGATGATAGATGAAGATGAGCGAATGCCAGACCTAACCGGGAATCAAACCCGGGACACCGGCGTAGAAGCCAGTTGCGCTTACCACTATGCCAACGGGCCGGCCTATAAATAAATAATTGAATAAATAAATAGATAAGAAAAAAATTTAATTATCATGAAAAGGTATTTTCTAGTTATAGGTAATACATTTTAATAATTAATATTGTTCACAGTATGGCATTCACTGTATAGCATGTTATAAATGCTACATAATTTAATAAAATGATCTGGTTATAAAACGTTTATTTCGTAGAGTTTAATAAATATCTAAATTTGTGAATACATTTTATAAATAATAGTTGTGTACAATTACAAATGAAAAAATTGAACTCATCTGATAATTTTTAAAATAAGTTAACATGAGAGAACATAAAAAAGGATTGTTGTTATTTTTTTTTATAACGAATATCATTATCATAAAATAATAATAAAATTGTGTCGTTTAATGTTATATAAGTCATTATCATGTTATACCGATTTCTATTCTTTTGTGATTTTTATTAAATACTACTATCATTTAGTGATTAACATTTGACATACATCATGAAATTAAAAAAATAACCAGTTACAAATGCGACATTTTGAAATTTTAGACTCAAGTCAGAATCGAACCAAATATAAATGAACTATAAGAACTATCAAGACAGTTCCTTTATTAAATATAAATAAACAATTGCTAAAGTTTGTAAAACAAAGGAAACAATAAGTTAAAAACAAATAAAATTGTTAGATGCCTCCGGACCATATCCGATTTCCGGTTCGAGTTAGGTGCAGTGCGTTGTTTATCGTTCCTGATATTTTTGTAAAATACTTTGTTATTCGGTTTGTTTTCATTTTGAAGTGTTACTTACTTGAATTTAAAATGTGAGTTAATTATTATTTTTTGTTTCTCTTAAAGGACTATTATATATATACATATTTTTTATTGTGTTATTTTGTAGCACTTTAATAGGTTAAGTTATAATTTTTCTGTAATGGCTTTGAATTCTTCTTCTTCTTCTTCTTCTTCTTTATCGTCATCGGCAAATTTAGCCGTGTTTAATGAACAACTTCAACCTGACATCGGTTTGCGAAATACAGAAGGCACTGGATCAGCTGGTTCTTCTCAGCAGATCTTCCCGATCTTATCCGAGGATACACGATTACGGCGGAGCCAACGAACTGTGACTCATAAACGAACGGGTCAAATTGATGACGTACCTGTCAGCGCACAGGAAAGTTTCAGAACGGTGGAAGCAAGGAATAAAAAACGTAAGGCAGAAAAACATTCCAACGAATTACATGCATTTAAAAAATTGGAGAAAATTGTGTTACCACGAAAAATTCATTTGATCCATTAACAGATAACTCTGACATGGAGGAAGAGTTAACGCCGTCTGAACCGAAACCTCCTCCTATATTCATTCCGAGTATTAGTAGTGTGCCTCAGATGACACGAATTATTCAGGGTGATAATGTAAATTCGAAGGATTATATATATAAAATATTGTCGCGGAACTATATGAAAATTAACGCGAATAGTAGTCACGTTTATTCTCACATAGTTGATAATCTTCGGAAATCAACAATAGATTTTCACACATACCAATTGAAACAAAACCGCGCATTTCGAGTAGTTTTACGGCATGTGCATCACTCGATGGATGTGGTTGAAATTAAACAAGAACTACAAAGTTACGGTCATCAGGTACGAAATATCTGCAACATACTTCATAAGGTCACCAAGGAACCGTTATCATTATTTTATGTAGACCTGGAACCTGCTGGCAACAACAAGGATGTCTACAAAATTGAATTTCTCCAAAACGCCAAGATTCAGTTTGAAGCTCCATACAATAAACGAGAAATAATCCAATGTAAACGCTGCCAGAGATATGGTCATTCAAGATCCTATTGCTCGCGGCCTTTTCGATGTGTTAAATGTGGCGATAACCACGAAACATCCGAATGCAGAAAACGTAACGACACACCAGCAAAATGCGCGTTATGCCAAGGAGTCCACCCAGCTAATTATAAGGGATGTGAGGTCTACAGAGATATAAAGAAACGACGATTTCCACCCTTACGGGAACGAAACATTTCATCTTTGCAGACTAAACCTTCTGAAAATGAACGAACCACTGGGCCTCCTAAAGACCAGGATACGCACGCTCCTGTTCATGAGACTTATGCGGATGCACTCCGAGGTACAACTCGCCGACCAACAACTTTCGCGGTGCAAGATGATCATATGAAGTTTTTTCAGAACTCTTTTGAGGAGTTGAGAAAAGTTATTGAGAAACAAGCAGAGCAAATGGCCACACTACTAAATCTTCTCACCATCATCGCTTCAAAATTAAACTAAATGCCGGATTTTATGTACAAAATCTCTCTATGGAACGCTAATGGTTTAGTTCGACATTATCACGAATTCATCTCTTTCATTAATTTAAATAAATTTGATATAGTTTTAATTTCAGAGACCCATTTTACAGACAAGAGTTTCTTTAGTTGTCCAGGCTATTCTTTGTACCACACAAATCATCCCGACGGAAGAGCACATGGTGGAACAGCCGTAATTATAAGGAATAATATTACTCATTATGTGCTTCAGAAGTCTGAAAGTGCTTCGTTGCAAGCTACTAGTGTTGCAGTGAAAGACGTGTACGGTTTTCTCACACTATCAGCAGTGTATTGTCCTCCCAGGCATAGGATAACCGAAGCTGAATTCACGAATTTCTTTGATTCTTTAGGGAATAGGTTTATTGCCGGTGGTGACTTTAATGCCAAGCACCAACTGTGGGGATCCAGACTCGCTAATCCTAGAGGCCGATCACTTTATAACGTAGTACGACAAAATAACCTGAACACATTGTCAACAGGAGAACCTACGTACTGGCCGTCTGATCCTAACCGGCGGCCTGACCTTCTCGACTTTTTCATCACAAAAAATGTTCCTCAAAATTCAGTGCAACTCGAAGCTAGTCTTGAGCTATCATCAGATCATACACCTGTCATAGCAGTAATTAATTCGAGGCTCATTGTTAAAGAACCACCTCCGACGTTACATAATAAACATACTGACTGGCAATATTTCCGACTGCTAATAGAAAACAAAATTACATTAAATGTCTCGTTGAAAACGGTAAGTGAAATTGAAGATGCGATTGAACATTTCAATGAAATAATACAAGAGTCAGCCTGGGAATCTACACCAGTTAAGGACTACCCAACGAGACAGCAGTTTTATCCTGAAAACGTCCGGGAAAGAATTGCTGAAAAACGACGACTGAGACGCATTTGGCATAACACTAAACATCCAGACGATAAAAGACGATTTAATAGAGCATCGAGAAGACTAAAAGAGTTGCTTTCCGAAATTAAGAACGCCTCCTTCCAAGAGAAACTATCTAATCTTTCTCCGTCCAGTGCATCTGATTACTCACTCTGGAAGGCTACAAAATTTTTGAAACAACAAAAGAAGATGGTTCCACCACTTAATACCGGAGACGGAAACTGGGCAAGAACTCCAGCAGAAAAGGCTGATGTATTTGCTAGGCATCTTGTGGAAGTCTTCAAGCCGAACGAACTTCATGATCAAAATCTTACTGACGAAATTACGGAATATCTAGAGGCGCCCTTCCAGATGTCTCCACCCATCAAACCATTCAGCCCTGCAGAAATTGGGAGGACTATCAAAAATAATCTTAACCGGAAGAAAGCACCAGGATACGACTTAATAACAGGCGAAATCTTGAAACAACTGCCTAAAAAAGCGTTCTTGTTACTTACAGCGATTTTTAATGCTATTATACGTATCGGATGCTTTCCTGCTCAATGGAAATATGCCCAGGTGATTATGATCCTTAAACCAGGCAAGGATCCTTTACGACCGAGCTCCTATAGACCAATTAGCCTGCTTCCAATTACCTCTAAGGTATTTGAGAAAATGCTGTTAAATCGTTTAAAACCTTTTATAGAAGAGTTTAAACTGATTCCAGATCATCAATTTGGGTTTCGTGAACGACACTCGGCTGTAGAACAAGTCCACAGACTAGTCAAACTTATTCAGAAGAGCTTAGAATTGAAGAAGTTTACTTCAGCTGTGTTCTTGGATATTCAGCAGGCGTTCGATAAAGTTTGGCATCTAGGTCTGTTATACAAAATTAAAATGAAATTAGAATATCCATACTTCTTGATTTTTAAAAACTATCTTTTAAATCGTTTCTTCCAAGTTAAATATGATAATGTCTTTTCCAAATTCTACTTATTTAATTCCGGCGTTCCTCAAGGCAGCATTTTGAGCCCATTCTTATACACGCTTTATACAGCCGACCTTCCAGAACATGAATCTGTAATGACGGCAACGTTCGCAGATGACACAGCGATTTTAGCGACGGACGCTTCTTCGACATGTGCCTCGGAGAAGTTACAAACCCATCTTGACGACATTCACGAATGGTGCAAGAAATGGAGAGTGAAGATTAATGAGGATAAGTCAACGCACGTAACATTTACATTAAAGAAACCAACATGTCCAGTGGTCAGCTTGAACGGGACAGTAATCCCACAGAAGGATGAAGTTAAATATCTGGGTTTACATCTAGATCGAAGACTCACGTGGAGAAGTCATATATGGGCGAAACGAAAGCAACTTGGGCTGAAGTTACGTCAATTATTCTGGCTCTTAGGCAGTAGGTCTCAACTCTCCCTTGAAAATAAAGTACTCGTATACAAAGTAATACTCAAACCAATTTGGACGTATGGGTTAGAGCTATGGGGTACAGCTAGTTCATCAAATATAGAAATACTGCAGCGCTTTCAATCAAAATGCCTGAGACTGATCACTGCAGCCCCATGGTACGTAACAAATGAAATACTACACAATGACCTAAACCTGCCCTTCATAAAAGAAGAAATTAAACAACATAGCGAAAAACATTTACAAAAACTAGAAGACCATCAGAATCCATTAGCGATTAGCCTCCTGGACAACAGCGAAGATACTTACAGACTGAAACGCTTTAAACCACTGGACTTACCTCTACGATTTTGTTAGTCATTTAAATTTTTATTTTTATCTTTTCTACTTCAACTCCTAATCATCGGCGTCTCATAATTGGCGTCGTTTTCATCTCTACCATCGTCATTGTCATCTCCAACTTCAACACTTTGTGTTTCGGGATGTTGATTCACGGTTCATCAAGTTTGATTTTGTATAGATATATTTTTTGTTTCTTCACAGTTCGATCTTTTTCAAACGCACTACTGAGTGTCGTTTGTGTTTTAATACCAAGGACATTACTAAGATTTTCTCATATTTGCTTAAAGTTATTGTATTTATTAACTGATTGCAAAAGAAATACTATACTGTTAAAAAAAAAAAAAAAAAAAAGATGCCTCCGCTTTAGCCTTTATATTGTCCAATAAATTGATTACCTACCAAATAATTTCTGTGCGATTCAAGCCGTTTTTAGTACGATACATTAAAATTCTAAATTTCTTCTATAAATGTTGAAATAAATACTGTAGATCTTTGTGACTGTGGATAAATGTCATGTACTTAGACGCAGCTGTTAAAGCTCATAGGACCATTTTCATATTATTTATTTTTATATAATTTTTTTTGGCTCTAATGTGTGTATCTATTCAATTCAGATCAATAACCAACTCCATGACCCAATGAGATGAGGATGATATGTATGACGTGTAAATGAGGTGTATTCTTGTATAGACCCAGGCTGACGATTCCTGAGAGAGTATAGTTAATTGAACCTCAACCATCAAAGTACACCGGTAACCACTGTCTAGTATTCAAATCCGTATAAAAGTAACTACGATTACTAGGATATGAATCAGGAACCTTCGTCTCTGAAACAGCTGACTCTCGGCTGTTTAACAGCTGAGTGGTCATAGGACCATTGACTGAAAAAGCTAAAAAACTTTGATATTTGTGTTACTGGATGCGCTTCATAACTGAATACCGTAGGTTAAGACAGATTTAGAAACAGTTTTGTAGATTAAAAGTTTACTTTGAAGTTTTGATATCTGTCAGAGTAGCAAAAGGATTGTTTTAATTTTGTCTAACTGTTTTTGTTTCTGATAAATATAAATGTCTAATTTAGCTATCTGTTTGTTGTAGTTTAAGATATTTATAAATGTGTATAAATATATGTATTTACAGTTCAGCCGTTCTTAGTTTGCTCCTACTGTCAGCAAACAAAAGCCACCTACTACAGGGTGTACGCTAGAGTCTCCGACTTTACGGATGTCGTATTCCTAATAAGTTAACTATGTTTTAAATTATAAGTACTTAAAATATCAGTCATGATATGATGTAGGCTTAACAATTTTATTTAGAAAAAAAATTTAAAAGAAAAGTATTTTGTTGTTACTTTTTACTCAGCGTGTACACATTTTGATATAATGCGCATGCTCAGTGACGTCATTATTTGTTTACATTAGGAACAAACTATGAGAGGCTGGACTTTATATTTATACAGTATAAATATACAACTATACGTTTATGTCAATAGATAGAAACTTTACCTCGATACACAGAAAAAATACTACAGGAAAAGAATTACAAAGAATCCTATAAGACTTTTTAAAACCACAGAATTTTCCTAATAACACTCATTAGGTAAGAAATAATTTTCCAAATCATATATTAATTTTTTACTTTCTCTTGCCTGTATGAATATTAGTTATAGGAAGGAAAGTATTGCTTTCATGTCAATTTTTCGAAATCGAGTTTTCTCTGGATTACACGGTTTCAGACCCCCTGAACCCAAGACACATGTTTTTAGTGATTGGTCTGTGTGCGTGCGCGCGCGTGTGTGTGTGTGTGTGTAAACGTAATATCTCAAGAACGGAACGTTATACGAACTTGAAACTTAAAATTTAAGTTAGATACTACTACTTAACCCGACACGAACATTTTCATCAAAATCGGTCAACCGGAAGTAGTAGTTTATTCGTATAATTTTTCACTTTTTTGCGATTTTCTCAAAAACGGCTCCAAAGATTTTTTTAAAAATCGCTTCTATTGTTACATTTTTATGCTCTATAAGATAGGGTATGTGCCATAATCTGCTGAAATTCTTGGAGAGGCTTTGCTCTCGTAGAAAAAAATGTTTTTTTAAGATTGTGGCTCTAAAATGCATTTTAGCGCAAAAATGTATAATAATAAACGTTGTAGACAATTTAAAAACCGACAACTTTAATTTCAAACATTCTTTTGTATAACGCTTAGTTTAGTGGTAATTGGTAGCTAATTTTCTGTTTTTTTTGTCATGAAAATTTGTAAAACATGTTTTTTTAACATTTCAGCCTTAGTATTCATTTTACGACCAAAGTGTAAAAATTAAATTTATAGTGAATTACAAGATCTACAATTTCTTTTTTGGAGAATTTTCTCTACAGAGTCTAGTTTAGCGCGAAAGAGTGATTTTCCGTATTTAAAAGGCAAACTGTGGTTGATATTCATTTTGCATCACTCACTCATGATTAAAATAAGGTAATGTTTTTTGAGGTTAGTTTTTGTTTATTTTTAATGTTTTATTACTAATGTTAGGTTATATTGTTCATTATTTCCATAGGCAAGAGAAAGTCGTGTGAGTGTTTCACACCAAATTTTTGTATTAATAATAAATTTTGTAATAATACAACATGAATAAGTATAGAATACAATTTTATGTGGAACTGAAAAAATTAAAATAAAATAGGTCCTAGACCAGAGCCCTTTAGTATAAAAGAAAACTATCAAAAACATAAATTTGTTATTAACAACACCCTAGTAATTAAATAATATATTCATCTAATTGTCTACGTAAACCTATCAAAAATTAATGGATTAGAAATAATAATTACTAATAACTGAATAACTTTTATATAAACAAAATTTATTAGGTATCTTGATTAACTGATTGTAACACAACTAAGGGATTTTATGCTGTTACAGATACGATGCGTTAGCAATATAAGAAAATTCTGATCTGGCTTAATTACCGACTTATAATAGGAGAATCGAGTGGAAAAGGATGAAATGATAACAGAAAGAGCAAATGATTTAAGTCAGAATCAGCAGTCAGAATCTACACTAAGCATTATCAGCAGCAGAAGTAAGAGAAACCAATAGTAAGGTTAAAATTAGAAAGTTGTTGATTGTGAAGTAATCAGAACATCAGTCAGACAGAAAATATAGACTAACCACATCTCTCATGATATTTCTCCTTATTTGTTATAGTGTGTAAGGGTTTCTGAAGTAAGACTGATAAGGACAGATATTTTGAATCATCATGAGTAGAAGTGAGATGGATAATAAAACAAGAAAGAGAGTACATAATAATAATATATATATATATACATGTAAGGAGAATCTTTGCTACCACTGCATATTTGTTAAGAACCATTCACCTTCTATGTAGCCTCGAATTCAACGAAACCTCCGAAGCTTCCATCCCACTTCTCTTCAACGTTACAACCTTACATACTACAACTTCCTTCTTCCCCTTCCCATCACCAGCACCAAATTCCCTTCTTCTCTTCTAATTAGGGTTGTATCAACACCAAATTATTCTGCCCCACAAGATTTCTACCACCACCTTCACTTGCTTCTTCTCCTTCTTTAACGAAATTCTTCTTGTTCGTTTCCTACTTTTTGCATTTGCTTTGGTTTATTATACGTTCTTCCACGAAAAAGAACAATCTCTTTAAAACCGCACATTAAAAATACAGCACAGCACAGAAATTTAAGATTCACTGACAAAAATATTACTTTTTAACCAAAATTATTAGCTGAGAACACTTCGTTATAATTAAAGAATTAGATTATTAACAGAATTTAATTTTTTTGGCAGCAACGTCTACAATCTATTCTGTAATGGAATAGTAAGTACTTTTTTATATTATTCATCAAAAGAGAAACCCCTCCATTATAGAAACTTTGTCGTATATTATATTTCGTGTTATCTGTTCACGTTACTTTAAAATAAGTCTGTATTATTATTATTTTCCGGATGTCGTCTGAATTGTCTAAAAGTGAGATATCCAGACGATTTGTATATGTTTCGAAGTGAATATGTTAGTTTTGCATTGAACTGTAGGAATGTTAAAATCTCTGTGTAGTTCGTAGCTTTTTAACAACGGGAATAAAAATGTGTAAAATGAATAAAAATGTGAATAAAAATTTACAAAGGGTAGAAACTTTTTTTATTTAGAATTAATTAAATTAGTCGATATCGATCCTGTAATTGCAACTCGAAAGACACAAAACCTGATAGTCATGGCTTAAACTTTAGAAAATTAAAATTAATGAAAACAAATCGCAACAAATGACGTTTACTCTTAGACGACAAAACTGCCCAATTATTTACATTAACAAAATTCCGCTGCTTCACACTACTCAAACACGCTATTTAGGCGTACACTTGGACAGAAAACTTACATGGAACGCAAATGTTACACAAACACGCCATAAACTCAAAACACGCTTCTATCAACTCTGAAACGCTTACTCGATAGACGTTTTAAATTAAACGTGTCACACAAATTAACAATCTACAAGACAGTCTTAAGACCAATCTGGACATATGGAGTTCAACTTTGGGGATCTGCTAAACCTTCACACGCAAAACGTATACAAGCGATTCAGAACAAGATTCTACGAACGATAACGCAATGCCCCTTTTACATCACAAACTCAATGTTGCACAAAGACTTACAAATCCCATAGGTAATTGATGTCGCGAAACAACTATACAAGACGATGCATGACAAATTTGAATTACATGACAACCCTCTTATACAAAACATGAGTACACTAGGGCGATACCGGGTGCTCAGGGCAGACGTTTGAAGCGCCTCTGGCCATGAGATCTTCTTGGCCAACTGTAGGACTGTGGTGATGCCTGCACGCTCTTTCAAATAAATCAAGTCTTAAAACATTAGCTTCACATTTAGAAATTGTTGTATTAATATAATAACGGATACTAAATTTCAATGAAAAGTGTCAAAAAAAAGAATTAATTATTATTGTTTTACTGTTTACAATAAGAATACCTTTTGTTATTATGTTCTATGTTTTATTTTTATGGTAATGTATATTTCTACATGTGAAATAAATTTTCTTATTCAAATATTCTTAAAACTTGAAGAAAATTTTACTATGGCTTTTACTGATTTTCATTTTTTGCAGAATCCTGAAAGAGTCCTCTTTTTTTATCAAGTAAATTATTTAAACATCCAGTCAACAGAATTCGGTATTTTAGGGCAAACAGAATCTTCGTTTTAAATTTTAAAGACACGATACTAGCATTTCTAAAATAACAATATATTTGTTTCTATTGTAAATTATAACTCCAACTCGTACTCTTTATTTTGACGATGTACCATTCCTGAAACGTGCCACTTACAAATAAATACTAAGGTATTACTTATTTATAACTTAAATATAAAATTATTTGCAAGGTTTATCTAGGTACGGAAACTTATAGATCCAAATTTCGAAAAATCGTGACTGTAGATTTGTACTACCTACAAAAAAATAACAAAAATTAAATTTACAACAATTTATTGAATTTAATACTTTATAGCATACCAGAATGGTAGTGGTAAAAATATGGAGAGACATCATCATCATCCTATACTATCATCACAAATATGGCCATACCATAGTTGGGTAGGTTGATTTCCCCCTCACCGTAATTTATCAATAGTAATTACATTAATAATAACAGTAATTTATGTATATATTTCTTTTTATATTTATTATGATTATTATTATTATTTTTATTGACCTCTTTATTTTTCTTCCAAATTTCCTTGGGTGGTGCCCAATGCAACTCCTCTTCATCTCTCTACTACACCGTACAGTCACCGTAGTCTCTCCTCCAATGCTCTCTTGAACCTTTATCTTTTTCCCAATTCATTCATAACTGAACCCATCCACTTTACTGTTGATCTGTCCTTTAGTCTTTTTCCCTTCATCTCCACGAACAGCATCCTTTTAGGCAGTCTACCCGCCTCCATCTTACTTACATGGCAAAATTGTAGCTTTGTTTGTCCAACTCACTTTTCCAGGCTCTTCATCCCCAATTACTTCCTTATTACATCATTTATCATTCAATCTCTTATGTTATCTAGCACACATTTCTTGAATTTTATTTCTACTTCTGGCATTCTACTCTTTGCCTTCCTTCCACCTATCCATTTTTCTTCTACATAAGTCAATATAAGCATAAAACATGTAGGAACTATACATTTTTGAACCCTGCATATTGTTGTGGAGAAACACACAAAACTTTAATGCAGTTGTAAAATGTTTTTCTAAGAAAGAATAATGTAAAAATGACCATATTATTCATTTACTGAAACTAACAGAAACAATTAATTTTCTAATAACAAATTAATGAATCGGAAACTCACTTGAATGATGAACTACATCTTTCAAGTAATAAAATTTATGTTTTTAAGGAAAACAATTTAAAGAATTTAACTACAACAATTTTAAGAGACATTGCATATGAATGCATTCAAATTTACATACACAATACATAATGCAAGTAAAACGACATATAACAATGAAGCATTGTAACGGTTATAAAATTACAATGTGACAAAACATGCCCTAGCACAATGAACTTATAAATCTTCTAGTTTCAAGAATACAACAAGACGAAGAACAACAAGTGAATTTCTTTAGTTGTTAAATATTCTCATCCAAAGTTCAAACATAAAACTACTTCTGTTGAAATTTCTGAACGGACTTTAAGGGAGAAGGATGGCGTAAGCACTGTAAGTAAGTTAAGTTTAACTTGGCATAGTTTCTGAGTGTTGCCACACAACTTTACTTGCGATTAAAACTTTTCAAAATATTTACATTCAGTAATTTTCTTTTCTTTGATTTAACCCAATTTATTTTTACAACCAAAACTTTTCACAACAATGATAATACTATAAATTATATTTTACAGATTCATTGTAAATGTTATAAAAATTATGTTCAGGAAACATCGGAAATGACAAAAAGTTTACTAGATATAAAATATTTTCTTTTTAGTTCACTTAAAGTAGCATTAACAGCTAGTTCATTAGCGGCTACGGTGTGTTTTTTTTATTTTTTATTTTTTTTGCTTAAAGTCTAACTGTTCTGTAATTACTGCTAATGCTGACAGTGAAGAATGAAATTATTTTTTGTAACGTATGAAAATATGCCGTGCCTGAATGGGATTCGAACCCAAGACCGCATGGTGAGAGACGAGCACCATGCATTAGGCTACGGTGTGTTAAGGAACTCAAACATTAGGTATTGATTTGTAATAACTTCAAGACACTGTAGTCTGGAATCGAACACGGGTTCTTCCGCTATGTAGGCTAGTGCACTTACCAATACGCCAACGGAGATGGGCATAAAGTATTTAATATATATTTTTGATAATTTAAGAACACCAGAGAGCACAAGCAATAAATTATTTGAAATAATACTTTTAACATTCCGGCACCATTTGAGATACAGTAAACCCCCGTTTATCCGAACCCCGCTTAATCGTAACCCGGCTTAACTGAAACGAAACTTTTTTTTTTAATTTGGTTATTAATGTAATATATTTACAATACTGTATAATTTATAAACAATACTGAATTTAAATACATTGTTAAGGTACAGAAAAATGTCCAATGAAATAAATTAAAGATTTATAAAGTTAAGTATTCTTGGAATTCGTTTTTGGAATTTGTTTTAGGTTTCCTTACGTTTCGTTGAAAAGTGTGAAGAATCTTCACCATTAGACGTAGGCCTACTTCTAAAAAAACGATGGCGTGATATCGCCGCCAAAAAAGTTTTCATAGAAAATCTCAAACGTTTAAAAACCTGTGAATAACTGTACTGTAATTGAAAAAAGATTGTTTCTTTTTGTTCTCTTAAAATTGCTGTACTTTCGTTCACAGATACTAATAAACAATTCTAAAAATACTTTATGTTCACTTCTACTGTTTTTAAACAAAAAAAATGTTTTGTATGTTAACCAAAATTTTATGTAGTACACGAAATCGCATCCTATTTCGGTTAAGTGGGATTTTACTGTTTTACATTTAAAATCAGTTTAGGAAGTACAAAAATGCTATCATGCTATATAAATTGGGAACAAATCCATTTTCGTTCTTATGTACCAAAACCATATCAGATAATACCTCTGGCTAACAAACATAACTTTAATTAAACATTTTTCTTATATTTAAATATCTTTTTGAGTTACGATACCTTTGCCTACATCACTTGACAGACAACTTTTTTTTATACACATTTGTTAATACAAACTACTTATGTTCTTTAACAATAAAATGCAACGTATCAATTAGAACTAACACATAAAAAAATTACAACCCAACGAAGTAATTAACATATTATCACATAAAAACATACGTTTCTAATTATTTTCAAAGAATTAAATGAATATTTAAAAAATCTTGCGTGAAACACTCACACGACTTTCTTTTCCCAAAAAAAATGAATAAAACGTACAACTTACATTTAATCATTAGTAAACAATGTACAATGAAAAATATAACCTAATTATTTTAATCATGAGTGAATGACGCTAATTGGAAATAAACCTCTTACGACTTCATAATAGGGAATATCACTAATTAAAGCTAATAAACCCAAACTTTTTAGAGCTCTGCACAAAAAATGATTCTATAACTTTTGAAATAAAAGTTATAGATTTTTTTTATTTTCTTTAACTTTCATTAAATACACTTTTGTCGTAAGATGTATACTAATGCCGCAATCGTAAAAATACAATTTTTTACCGATTTTGATGAGAAAAATACAGAAAATTAATATATTACACAAAACTACGCCTGGTAGTAAAAAATGTTTGAAATAAAAGTTGTAGGTTTTTTTGATGATCTACAACCTTTATTATACACAATTTTACTTTAAAATGCATGTTAACAACCACAAGATTACCACTGTACATAACAAAGAACATATTACATAGAGATTTAAACATTTCTGAAATCAAACAAAAAATCCAGACATTTAATACAAATTACCAAAGTAGACTTGAATCATACATAACATCATCTCGCTATTTCACACTTAAATTATTCAAACGACACTCGCCGACTGCAACGAAGAAATCTACGTCTAAATAATTTTACCAAGTTCCTCCATTAGAAGATTTTTTCGGTTATGACACGTATAACGCAAACTCATCTATTTATTTTCCTAAAAAGGAATAGATTTTAGATTTTGCTGTATTAAAAAACCCCATCTGCAGCTTTCTCAAATGTTGTAAAAAATGTTAACCGTCGTCATAGACTTAGATCTGCCCATAACAACAGGTGGAGTTTTAAATTATTTGCACTTGATCTGCTAGTTCCAGGGGCTACAAAAAATAGTTCTGTTTCTTATCACATGGTAGTCAATTACATGACTGAAACATTTAAGAACAGAAGAGGTAGAGGTGTAAAAGATACTAATCAGAGTTATCTCCTCTGGCAGTAATGAATTTCATTATACAGCCAGACCCTCTGGTGAATGAAGTGAACATGGTGTCATTTGCAGGGTGGAATGAAAATGCTTTTCAGAGGACCTGGCATGCTGATAAGCATACTTTTCCACTCAGTGAAGAAGCCAATGGAAAACCATCTCACTCTTGGTTTTACTTAGTAAAACCTCTAGAGGTTCAAACTAGCCTAATGATGACCTAAACAACACAGCCTTTAATGAGGAATTATTAAGTAAATCGAATATTTATACTATGAAACATAAGTGATAAGTTTCTGCTGAGCGAACTAGACAAACAGTTCAAACCAGCCTATCGGCTAATGACCTAAACAACAGGCTTAGATATTGTACTAGACATATTTTATAAAAAATATACTTTATAAAACTTTTTACACACAACACAAAATATGTTTTGCATAAAATTATTGAAATATTGTTTTATTACGATCGGGAAAATACATTCGGTCAAAATTAAGAATCAGATATTAAAAACGTAAGTGCAGAGAAATCTGTAAAATCCATCCCGAAAAACTCTCCATATAAAATTTCATGATAGACTCTTTAAATCTTACAATACTTTGAAAACTCCTATTAAGGACCTCAAAAATCCAAATGGATTAAAGTACTTTCACTACGTAGTAATTACAATAAAAAAAACTACACAATGTATAGTTAAGTGCAATTTAAATTAAGTGCAATTACAGTATTTATAATTTTAACAGTTACTGAGATTTACTTAATTTTTTTTCAACAGTCAGAATTTTTCAAAATCCGTAACGGGATATAAGAAACAGGGGTAGAAAGAAGCAGAACTCAAACGTAGTACATGTAACGCTATCTATTGGATTTTCTTTGAAACGGGTATAAACGCAACAGCTATAGAGAGAACAAAATTATGGACACGTTTGAATGGGATAAACATTTATTTTTTAAATAAAAGTTACAAAAAAATACTAAATGAACATACTGGTTCAATATTATAAAATTGTAATTAAATTTTTAAACAAAATATCATGTATTATAAGATAATAAGTCAATTAAGTAATTAGATGTTTATCATTAACGGTTGATTTTAAAGCTATAAAAGTAGTAAAAAATTTTATAACTTAATTTAAAAAAAGATAAGTTTCATTTTCGTTTCTTTATAGGTTAAATCTTTATGTTGTCAATCTTTGACATTTCCTCTAAACGCATCAAACCTATTCTAATGTAAAAATTGTGAAACAGTTAAGATGACACGTGAAACTACAGGGTGATTTTTTAGTCCTGTTACCCAATTGTTAATGTCTGGTAATATTTTTTTTTTAAATAAATTTTGTTTTGTGACACTAAGTTGGTAGCCCTACTCAACCAGTATGGATATGGCAGTGTGAGTTGATTCTCCTTGAGCTGTGTAAAATTTTGTGCCATTTCCGGTCGTACTACGAACAGAATGTCTTTTATCCAAAAACAATCTCTTGTTTAAATCTGGAGGCTGAAGCTCTAGAACTAATCGTATGTGATACGGATACAATTTCAATTTTTTAGCAGCTTTCTGAGCACTCGAACATGATAAATCAACATGCGAGGAAAGTTTTTGTAAACTTTTCCATGGAGAATTGAGCAATCTTGTTTTCACATTCTCTTAACGTCTTCTGTCAAGAGAGTTGGTCGACCACTACGTTTTCTGCTGCAAACAATACCTGCCTCTAAAATCAGTTAGTTAGCCTAGAAATTGACTAGAATAGAGTGGAGGAACACCAAAAAATTTAATTTGAAATGATTCTTTTACACTCGCATACGATTTTGTAGCAAAATATTGTTCAAGAATGAAAACCCGTTGTTCTATGGTAAAAGACATTCTGTTCGTAACACAACTGGAAACAGCACAAAATTTTACGCAACTCAAGGAGAATCAACTCAAACTGTCGTATCTATACCGGTTGAGTAGGGCTACCAACTTTGTGTCACAAAACAAAATATCCCTTTCTTAGAAAAAAATTACCAGACATTAACAATTGGATAATAGGACTAAAAAATCACCCTGTATAACAGAAACTCGAGGGTCTTCTGATTCAAAGTTATTGAATGTAATATTAAAGACTGGATAAGCTAAAAGAAGTTTTTGAATTTTTAGTAAGTTGCGAATAGTCAGATAATAAATCCATTCAACTTGCAAAAGGATTCTTAAATGAGTACTGTTTTGAATTTACTTTTTTGGCCACCGTATTTAATGAAATCTTTTGTTCCTCCGTTATTTTATATGTCATCATTAAAAAAAATCGTTAGACATACTGTAACTTGCTGCATATCACAAATAAAAAACTTCTGAAATATTAAGAGAAAAAGAACGGATCATTTCCTTAATACTTTATTTAAAACAACAACTGAAGTGACATAATTCAACGAGGAAACGATCGTGAAAAGAAGAGGTGGTAATTTTGACCAAGATCAAATTAAAACAAAATCAAAACAAAAAAGAGTCGACGCGTCTCATGACTGGTGTAAATTTTTTAAAAGGCTTACCTTTGATTTATGGCAAAAACCATTAATGATTCTGCATCTAATCTGCAAGAGGAATCGAATAACACTACTGTTGTTTCCAAATTCCGACTTTGATTTCTTAACTTCCTGTTTTGAGCCACTTCCGGTAGAAACCGAAACTTGAAACCCAATTTAGGCCCACTACCGTTTTGTGGAAATTATGAATATGTAATTCGTTTGTTGCTATCTCTTATAGTTTTTGACTTTTATTTCTTAACTTCCAGTTCTGGGCCATTTCCGGTCAAAACCGGAACTTCAAACCCAAGATCTCCGTATCTACTTTTCAAGGGAAATCGAATAACACTATTTTTGTTTTCAAATTCCGACTTTGATTTCTTGACTTCCTTTTTTGAGCCACTTCCGGTAGAAACCGGAACTTCAAACCCAATTTAGGCCCACTAACGTTTTGTGTAAATTACGAATATGGAAACCGTTTGTTGCTATCTCTTGTAATTTCTGACATCTGGGTGTGAAGGATGGACTGACGGACAAAACGAAATGATAACAATTTTTAAAATTGTCACCAACAAAGAAAAATCGTTAAAATCGTGTATATCGTATCAGTTGTGAAAGCATGCGTTTCCTCTCTGCTTCACCCTTTATTTTCATTTCGTTTATATTCTGGAAAACGACACTGTGCTTAATTTATGAACAATCTCATCTCAGCTGCCTGTATTCTTAATATTTTCTGAGCAGTCATTGTCCAACAATCTGAACCCTATGGTAAAATAGGCAGATCAAGGGTATCATCAAATTTTAAAACGGTCTCCTTTCGTAGAATACCAACCAGGGTTTTCCTCAAAATGTATATTAGTCTTTGACTGCTCATAACAGACAGGTGGAGTATCAAATTATTTATACTTAATCTGTTCGTTGCAGGGCTAAAATAAATAGTTGTGTTTTTTATCTCATAGTCAGCCTATTAAATGCCAAAATTTTTTAAGAAAAGAAAATGTAAAGGTGTAAAGACACTAATCAGAGTCATCTCCTCCGAAAGTAATGAATACAGCCAGATCTTGTGGTGAATGAAGTGAAGGTATCATTTGCAGAGAGAAAAAATGTGCATTTCAGAGGGCCCGGCATGCTGATAAGTATACATTTCCATTCAATAAGGAAGACAATGGTAAACCACTTCACTCCTCGTTTTACTTAGTAAAACCTCTACAGGTTGAAACCAGCCTTTCGGTTGATGACCTAAACAAAACAGCCTTAGATGAGGAATCATTAAGTAAATCAAATATTTATATTATGCAACATAATTGATGAGTTTCTGCTGAGCAAACTAGACAGTGTAACGATCGCTGATCACCATAAATTAAAGTGTATCCAAAGAAGACTTTAATACATAAATGGGAACAATAAATGAAGAATACCGAATGATGAACGACGACAAAGTTGTGTAGACCATATGACATATTATTATAATAAAACATAAAGCTTTTACATTTGTAAGTTTAATACAGAAGATGAGTTTGTGATGATCCTTTAAAGCAGTAAAGAAGACAAAGATAGTAGATGGAAGGTACAGAGAAGAAGGGTGGGAATTAATGAGAGGTCAGTTCACCTTTGTAATGCGTGCTGGCAACTTCTTGCCCGGATTAATGTCCCATCTTGGAAGGAAGGCAAAATCCTTCTCATTCCACACACGTGATTACACCCGCACCCTTCATCCTTGAAATTCTACTAACTCTTCCTTGAAATCCTTCCATCATTCTCCCTGTTTTCTCTCTCTCTCTCTCTCTTCACTTACTTTGCCCTTACTCATGTCTTTACTCCTTCCTCTTTCCCCTGTTTATAATTCATGGACCCAGATGTATCCCATCTTAATAACACCCCCATCAATTACATTTACAGAATGTATAGCTAAAGACTATTCAAATTAAATTATTATGTAAAACAAATTAGTAAATCTACTGCCAGCATCACCACAAATACCAGTGGACTAATAACTGGAATATATCGTACGTCCCTAAGAAAATTGTCAAGTCAAAAAATGTAAATTTTTCAAGAAAGCAAAAAGAAGGGTCACGCATCCTTATATGTGAATTTTTTTTTTAATTTTGAGGCCACATTGGACCACTAAAGCCAATCAATTTCTAGTGTTCTTCGGATAACGTATTAGTCTAACCTTTCGGTTTTCCCAGTACTTTTTGAGACGGTCCGATCTTTGTTTCCGTATCTCATCTGTAACCTTCACCGTGCGTCTTTCTGCTTTTCCCCAATAAAATCTGTGTGTTTTGAGAATACTATTTATTTTTTTATTGTCAAACACTTCTTCAATTGCCAGTCCAATTTCATTGAGATCCCTCTTATTCTCTTCGATGTATCTTCCCGTAATCTTCCAGTTCAAGTTTCTGAGAATCAGTTGTTTCAATATTCTATCATTCGGCGATCTTAAAATTTGGAAAAAGTAGGAAATCTTCCTTTTCTTCATTACGCTAATAATCTGATCAATTTCCTTATAAACAGTTTCATTAGAAGGAATTCGCCATACCCCATTTTTTTGATAATTCTTGTTAAGGCAGGTTCTGATAATTCTGCGTTCTGTTATAAGAAATTGGTCAGTTTAGCTTCATTCTTAATTTGGAAAATACATAGTTTCACCGGTGTATTTGAGAATTATAATATCAATATAGAATTTAATGTGTTTTTCTTTCTGCATATGACGAATTGACTTTAGACCAGTCTATTTATTGTCCCGTACGGAACAGATTACAAGAAAATCTATTAACAAATCTGGAAAAGTATTTCTCGTTCAAATCTACCGTTCCTTAACCCAAAGTAGTCACTCGAATGATTAAGATGTTAATTCGACTTTAATTATTAAACTAAAAAAAAACATAAACATGCTGTTGACGTCTAATTGACCAGTAAAATGTGTTTTGCCTTACGTAGTACGTTTTAGCTCCAATTATTTTTTATTTACATTACAAAATACTGAATGTTCGTTATCCTTTTTTACAATCGCTCACGATTTTTTAAAAATAATTTTTAATAACAATACAAACTAAATCAAAATAACTTGAAGGTATTTTAGAAGAAAAGACTTGTTGATGCTGTTTAGGTCATCAGCCGAAAGGCTGGTTTGAACCTCTAGAAACTTTTCTAAGTAAAACGAGGAGTGAGGTGGTTTACTTTGCCTTCCTCACTGAGTTGAAAAGTATGCTTATCAGCATACCCGGCCCTCCAAAAACCATCCTACTTTCCACCCTGCAAATGACACCTTCACTTAATTCACCACAGCGTCTGTTTGTAAAATGAAATTCATTACTCTCAGACTAGATAACTCTGACTGGTGTCTTTTACACCTCTACCTCTACTGTTCTTAAATGCTTCAGTCATATAATTGGCTGACCATGTGATAAGAAACTGCCCATATCAAACAGGTCAAATAATTTAGTCAAATAATTTGCACTCAATCTGTTAGTTGCAAGGCTAAAATAAACAGTTCTGTTTCTTATCACATGATCAGCTAATTAAATGACTGAAGTGAAAAAGACACATATCAGAGTTATCTCCTCTGAAAGTAATGAATTTCATTATACAGCCAGACCCTGTGGTGAATGAAGTGAAGGTGTCATTTGCAGAGTGAAAAATATGTGTTTTTCAGAGGGCCCGGCATGCTGATAAGCATACTTTTCCACTCAGTGAGGAAGGCAATTGAAAACCACCTATTTACTCGTTTTACTTAGTAAAACCTCTACAGGTTCAAACCAGCCTTTCGGCTGATGACCTAAACAACAACAGTGATAAGAAACAGAACTATTATTTGTAGCCCTGTAACTAGCACATCGTGTGCTAATTATTTAATTACCACCGTCTTTTTTAAAGGTGGAAAACAATATATACCCATAAATATTAACACACTTTCCGAATTATAGTGATGCAGTTCAAAATAATACCCTCTTCTCAGTCAGTCTCATCTCAAACAACCACAACATTCTGAAGAAAAAATAGTACAAAGTCTAAATAATACTTTTTTCTACTAAGATAAAACAAAGTTCCTCGTAACAGTTTCCACACAAAAGCGAGTCAACTTGAAATAAAACATTTTTCACCGACAATAAACGAATTCTTCAAAATAAGTAGTTGGAAGAAAAAAGATGTAAGTGCCCTCTGGCGGTGAATTTAATAAACCACTTTCATACTCTTAACACGGGAATACTACTCTATATTTATTTCATTATTATGCAATTAAATCATTTTTTTACTTGTAACAGTTTTCTTCGGTACGTACAATATTTTCACATTAAATAAATATGTTCATAAAATTTTTAATTATTAATATTATATTGGCTGTTCTACAGAATTAAGCCATTTGCCGCACGCCAAAACGCCGTTAATTTCTATTTTTAACATCTTCATCCCTTACATCTCTCCTCTGTAGAATTAATATTCTGAATAATGATCATTCCTACTGTAAACAGAGACATTAACTATTCGTTAATTTTTACTATATCTTGCCTATGTGAATATATAGGAAGGAAAGTATTGTTTTCATGTCAATTTTTTGAAATCGAGTTTTCACCGGATCTACACGTTTTCAGACCCCCTGAACCCAAAAAACATGTTTTTAGCAATTGGTCTGTGTGTGTGTGTGAACAGAATATCTCAAGAATGGAACATCGTACGAAGTTGAAACTTGAAACTTGAATTAGATACCACTAGAGGACCCAACAAGAACATTTTCATCAAAATCGGTCAACAGGAAGTAGTACTAGTTTATTCGTGTAACTTTTCACTTTTTTCGATTTTCTTAAAAACTGGTCCTACGATTTTTTTTAAAAATCGCCTAGTTTAATAAATTTGTTATGCTTTACAAGATAGGGTAGGCCCAAAGTCTGCTGAAATTCTTGGAGAGGATGTTTTCCTGTGAAAAGTGGTTTTTTAAGATTGCGACTTTAATATGCATTTTAGCGGAAAAATGTATACAATTAAAATTGTAGATAATTTAAAATCCTACAACTTTTATTTCAAAAAAAAATTTGTTTAAAGCTTAATTTACCGGTAATTAGCGAATTTCTGTTTTTTTTTCACGTAAACGTGGAAAAAATCTATTTTTTTAAAGATTTCAGCCTTAACCAAAAAACCCTGCCTTATGGACCAAAAAAGTGTTTCATATCATATTTTCCTAATTGAAATCGGTTAAAAAAGATTAGAAATGTCAGTAATAATATCTTATTAGTCAATATAATATTACAATTAGTTAAGACTATATGATTTAAGGAGAACGTTTAAGATACATATCCAGAATACAGGAAAATTTATTTGTACACACATACATACAAAGTGATGTTTATGGTATGGGTAAATTGATGGTAGGGAAGGTTAAATGTTTGAATGTTTAAATGCTTCGGTTGAATATTTCCACCGTTCTGATTGGTTTAGATATTACAATTATTAAAGCAAATATGGCTACCAATAACAACGTCGCCTCATAACTAAAACTTAACTTAGGCTAAATGGTTATAGGTCGTCGGTTCAGTTCAGTTAAAGTCCATTCATAATTGATCAGGATGGCAGTGGGAGATTAATGAGGGATAGTTTACCAAGTATTATCGAGTATTACTCGTATGACATCTAACTAAATCTATTACCCAAAGAGTAATGCAGAGGAATTGGTCGCCGGTTTGGTTACTGAGGAAGATAGCCTTTCAGTAGATGAGAGAGAAGGTTTTAGGGAAAGGGTCTTTCCGTTCGTATACTGTCTCAAACATTCTCGTTTCCTCCCGCCACTTCAACCCTCTGTCTTTTCCTGGCCTAAACGCAAGACATCCCTTAATTCCTTTGGTTCCACTAATTATTAGTACGTATAACTTGGACATCAAATTAATACTCTGCATCTTGCTACTTCTAACTTTCTCCCTACTACTACTAACCAAACCTACCGTTTATTATTGTCATTACATTACATTCATAGTTACTTCAATAGTTTTATTCCGTAACCAAATTTGTCATTATGATCTAAATTCTCTAGAAATTATTAATATTATTAAACATTCTCCAACAAATTATCTCTATACACAGGGTAATTCAGGGAAATACTTCAGGAAGGTAAATCTACATGGAAAAATAAGAAAAAACTTAATATAAACATACATTGGGAAATACTTCGTTAGCGTGTTACGGCTAGCAAATAATTTCGCCCGGATTTTAGCTCATCCCATAAATTAAGTTTGTAATGAAATTTTTAGGATAATTAAGAATCAAAAATGGTGGTTTCTTATGGTTTTTGACCTAAGAAAGCGAATAAAACAGGTTGCAAAACCATAACTTCATTAGTTTTTGTGTTATCTGGAGTAAAACAGAAATAAATAGGGGTAAAAAGCCCCTATTTATTATGTTTTTCGTACTATAACTTCGTTAAATACGCAGAATAAATTGCATTGAATTTATAATGTTTTGATATTAATAAAAAAAATTTCAACTTATTTTTGTTTTGTATTTGACTTTATTTCCATCAATATTCTTAAAATTAAATTTTCTACAAGTATTATTTAAAACCATTAAGTTTATTTCCCATTTAAGAAGTTATTGTACGACAAAAATGAAAAAGTAGGGGTTTTACCCCTATTTATTTCCCGCACCCAACAGTTCTCAAAAACTACTAAAGATAAAGTTCTGAGACCTGTTTTCTTCGCTTTTTCGGGTCAAAACCCACAAGAAACTATCATTTTTGACTTAATTAATGCCCTAAAAATTTCATTACGAACTTATTTCATGGTATGAACCAAAATCCGGACGAAAATTTTACGCTAGCCGAAACATAATAACGAAACATTTCGGGACCTATGTTTATATGAACCTTTTTCTTGTTTTTCAATGTAGATTCATCTCCCGAAGTATTCAGTTTCTTCTTGAATCACCCGGTAGTAGATATGTAAGATACAAAAGTTGCAAACTATCAGAATACAAATAAGGAAAAATCTGTGACCAACAAAATTGAATTTTTTTCGGGAGAACCAAAAAAAGCTGGTTGAAAATTCTACAAAAATATAACACTCTGTAGTATTTGAAAGGACAAAATCTATTAAATATTTTTATTTACTGAATGTTTTTTAGTTCATTCTCTAGATTTTTCCATAAAATTGAATTTTTATTTTTCTCACAGGGTGTATCTTCTCCATTTTTCCATTTCCACGTATCTCTTTATTACCTCTTACCTATAATCTCCATTTTTTCGGACCGTGTACATTTTCCTTAAGACTCTCCTTGCTTCCATTTCTATTTTCTTATCAGCACTCTTCTTTAGATGGAAAATACATTCTGATTTATATAAAGTTTCAAATTCTAGGAGTTATTAAGAAGTATTATAATAATTACAAACAATAAGGAATTATAAAAATACTAACATCTTACTCATTGACTCACGCATTACTAATTTTCTGATTTCCCAATCACCAAGAGTGTTGAAATTCGGCATTTGTTTTATTAAAAAATGTACAGAAAATCTAAAGCATTTGAGTTTCATTCACTTGTGCTTGAAGGATAAATATCTGGTGTGAAACAACTACACGACTTTCAGTTGCCCTTGTAGATAATCAACAATATACCCTGTGTTTAATCACGAGTAAACAATGTAAAATGAAAAACATAATCTAATTTTAATCGTGAGAGAATGACGCAAAATGAAAATCAGCCTCTAGAACTTAAAAATACGGAAAAATTAGTTAACTGCCGCTAAACTAGGCTATGTAGAGAAAAATGCTTAAATTAAGGATTGTTCAACAACTTTGAATATTTACACTTTTGTCGTAAAATGCATACCTACAAAGGCCGCAATCTTAGAAAATCCTATTTTTTTTTAACAGATTTTGATGGAAAAAGAAAATCACTAATTCCCGCTAAACTAAACGTTGTACAATAAAAATGTTTTAGTTGTAGGTTTCTAACAGTTCTACACCTTTGATTATTACACTTTCGTCGTAAAATGGATACTAAGGCCGTATTCTCAAAAAAATACATTTTTTATGGAAAAACAGAAAATCATTAATTACCATTAAACTAAACAAAAGTTGTAGGTTTTAAACGTTCTACAACTTTGATTTAAACACTTTTGCTCTAGAATGCATATTATTGTAGCAATCGTTTAAAAACCGATTTTTTACTTTCTCTTGCCTATATGAATATATAGGAAGGAAAGTATTGTTTTCATGTCGATTTTTCGAAATTGAGTTTTCACCGGATCTATACGTTTTCAGACCCCTGAATCCAAAAAACATGTTTTTAGCGATTGGTCTGTGTGTGTGTGTGTGTGCGCGCGCGCGCGTGTGCGTGTGTGCGTGCGTGTGTGCGCGTGCGTGCGTGCGTGTGTGTGTGTGTATACAAAATCTCAAGAACGGAACATCGTACGAACTTGAAACTTGAAACTTAAGTTACATACCACTACCGGACCCGACACGAACATTTTCATCAAAATCGGTCAACCGGAAATAGTAGTTTATTCGTGTAGTTTTCCACTTTTTTGCGATTTTCACAAAAACTGGTCCAACGATTTTTTTTAAAATCGCCTGGTTTACTCAATTTTTTATTCTCTACAAGATAGGGTAGGCGCCATGTTTGCTGAAATTCTGGGTGAGGTTGTTTTTACGTAAAAACATTTTCTTTTTAAGATTGCGGCTTTAATATGCATTTTAGCGCAAAAATGTATATAATAAAAGTTGTAGACAATTTTAAATCCTACAACTTTTATTTCAAATATTTTTTTGTATAACGCTTAGTTTAGCGGTAATTAGCATTTTTCTGTTTTTTTTTCTCACGAAAACGTGTGAAAAATCTATTTTTTTAAGATTTCGGCCTTAGAATGCATTTTACGACAGAAGTGTATAAAATAAAATGTATAGGAAATTAAGAGATCTAAAACTTTAATTTTAAGCATTTTTTGTACAGTCCCTAATTTAGCGTGAATGAGCGATTTTCCGTATTTTTAAGCCAAACTGAGGTCGATTTTAATTTTGCGTATTTCACTAATGTTTTTTGAGGTTAGTTTTTTGTTCATTTCTAATCTTTTATTACTAATGTTAGGTTTATTGTTAATTATTTATATTGGCAAGAGAAAGTTGTGTGAGTGCTTCACACCAGATTTTTTTTCTACGAGAGTCCAGCCTCCCCAAGAACATTAGTAGACATGGCGCTTACCCTATCTTGTAGAGCATAAAAAATGTAGTAAATGAGGTGATTTTTAAAAAAAAATACTAGAAGCCATTTTTGAGAAAATTGCAAAAACCCGAAAAATTCCTCGAATAAACTACTACTTCCGGTTAACCGATTTTCATTAAAAATCTTCCAGTCAGGTTCCCTAGTGGTACCTAAGTTAAGTTTCAAGTTTGAACTTCACACGATGTTCCGTTCTTGAGATATTTTGTTCATACTCAAACAGATCAATGGCTAAAAACATGTTTTTTTGGGATCATGGGGCTTGAAAACGTGTATATCCGGTGAAAACTCGATTTTGAAAAATCGATTTGAAACAAAATACTTCCCTTCCCTATATATTCATCTAAGGCAAGAGAAAGTAAAAAGAGGTGTCAACCCTAAAGCAGTACATATTATTTCTATGCCTTCTTGAACAGCTAGAGTTCTAAACATTGACATGCCTATTCCCTAAGTGATTCCTTGGAAGAATAGAACACTTTAATTACGATCATTTGCGCCCAAAGGGGAAAAGGGGTAACTACCCTATAACAATGAATATTTCTATACATTTTGTAACTCAAAAGATATAAT
Organism: Catonia carolina; assembly: GCA_035578175.1. Lineage (NCBI taxonomy): Eukaryota > Metazoa > Arthropoda > Insecta > Hemiptera > Achilidae > Catonia > Catonia carolina. Next base: position 45,717,668 of record JAQMRL010000004.1, read on the forward strand.
TTTAAAATTCAGCATGTATATTTTAAATATTAATATTAATTGTAACTTTTGGCGTTTGTAGTACCAGCAATTTATAATTAAATTACAAACCTAATTAATATAATTAATTAAACACATTTTTTGAATAATGTACTTCAAACTTCACTATTAACTTATTGACAACAAACATGTTTTCATTTATAGTAGTTTATTATTATTATTATTATTATTATTATTATTATTTGCGTCAAGCTCCCAAAGTGGAAGTCGCTGAGTATTTAATTATGGATTACTCTACTGGGTACCTTCCGTTTTTTCTCCACCCAGTATGCTTTCATTCTCTCCGAGAATGCCTTTTTCCTATCCTCAGTCCATCTAGTTCCGACTTTTTTATGTTTTTCCACCGGCTTGACCTCCCAGTCCTCAACGCATTTCCGGTATTTCTTCCTATCAGTAGTTATTTCTTCAGGAATTCCCGCAAGATTGAGATCCTCTTTAACCTTTTTTATCCAGTCTACTCCATTTTTAAGAGAGCTAACATATTCCACTATTTTCCGTGTTATCCTATTCTCGGGGAGTCTTTTAATATGTCCGAAAAACTTACGTCTTCTCTTCCTCATGTCTGCTACTATATTAGAGTGCTTATTATTATTATATTAGAGTAGTTTATTATTATTATTATTATTATTATTATTATTATTATTATTATTATTATTATTATTATTATTATTATTATTATTATTTATTTATTTATTTATTTATTTATTTATTTATTTATTTCATAGTAGTTTATTCGTGTAATTTTTCACTTTTTTGCGATTTTCTTAAAAACGGCTCCTAAGATTTTTTTTAAAAATCGCCTCCATTTACTAAATTTTTATTCTCTTCAAGATAAGGCAGGCGCCATTTCTGCTGAAATTCTTGGGGAGGTTGTTTTCTCGTAAAAATAGTGTTTTTTTAGGATTGCAACGTTAATATGCATTTTACAGCAAAAATGTATATAACTAAAGTTGTAGAGAATTTTAAATCCTACAACTTTTATACCAAACCAATTTCAGGTATCCAGGTATTGGGGTAGTACATACGTTTTTTTCAAATCCAGGTATTGGGTAATATATACGTTTTTAAGCAAAACATAGAAAACATCCTGGAGAAAACATACAGGAAGATGGGAAATTCTGCTTTCTAGGGAGTAAAATAACAAAAGATGGTAGAAGCATATCAAAAGTGATATCAAAAGAAGAATTGCTTAAGCTAGAAAAGCCTTTGAAAACAGCTTACTGACTACAAACATTGATTTACACATTAGGAAATATTTCTTAAAATTATGTTTAGAGTGTAACATTATACGGGAGTGAAACGTGGGTGATAGGGGCTGTCGAAAAGAAGAGAATAGAAGCTTTTGAAATGTGGTGTTATAGGAAAATGTTTTGCTAATTACCGCTAAACTAAGCGTTATACAAAAAAAATGTTATAAAATGAAAGTTGTAGAATTTTAGATAGTCTACAACTTTTATTATAAACATTTTTGCGCTTAAATGCATAATAAAGCCGCAATTTAAAAAAAACAATTTTTTTACGTGAAAACCACATTGCTAAGAATTTCAGCAAACATGGCGCCTACCCTATCTTGTAAAGCATAAAAAATTTAGTAAACCAGGTGATTTAAAAACAAAATCGTAGGACCAGTTTTTGAGAAAATCACATAAAAGTGGATAATTACACGAATAAATTACTACTTCCGGTGGACCGATTTTGATGAAAATGTTCGTATCGGGTGCAGTAGTGGTGTCTAACTTAAGTTTTAAGTTCGTACGATATTCCGTTCTTGATATACAGTATTTTGTTGAAACTCACACACACACACACACACACACACACACACACACACACACACAGAGAGAGAGAGAGAGAGAGAGAGAGACCAATTGCTAAAAACATGTTTTTTTGGGTTCAGGGGGTCTGAAAACGCGTACATCCGGTGAAAACTCGATTTCGAAAAATCGACATGAAAAAAATACTTTCCTTCCTAATTCATATAGGCAAGAGAAAGTAAAAGTGACTGATGAAAAAATTTCCACACCTGACTGGGAATCGAACCCGGAATTATGGGTGAATGACGAATAAATGACAATCAACTTCTGTTCGACTAAAAATTATGGAAATGACTAATTGACGCTATAGTAAGCTAGTTAGAAGAAAATGCTTGAATAAAAGTTCAATTTATTTTGATTTCCTATATTTCATTACATACACTTTTGTCGTAGAATGCATAGTAGACCTACTAATGCCCAATATTAAAAATACATTTGTTATCGATTTTGATGAGAAAATACAGAAAATCAGTAATTGATGCTCAACTAAACGTTAAAAAATGTTTAAAAAATGTTAAAAAAAAAAACTCAAAAAAATGTTTGAGTTTCTGAAACTTTTATTGCACACACTTTCGGTCTAAGAAGCCGTAAAAAAGTGAAAAAAACGCACACACATGTGCGCGCGCGCGCGGAGAGACAGATATAGGGAGGGTGTGTGTGTGTGTGAGAGAGAGAGAGAGAGAGACAGACAGACAGACAGACAGAACAACCTCTAACAACATGTTTTTTTCGGTTCAGGGGGTCTCAAAACGTGTAGGCCTACATCCGGTGAAAATTCGATTTCGAAGAATCAACATGAAAACAATACTTTCCTTCCTGTATATTTGTATAGGCAAGAGAAAGTTAAAAATTTGACATAATTTTAGAGTGATTTCCCCTCAAAATTAAACGTTAGATTCTGATTTAACACACAAATGAATGTATAAATAAGCATTGATTATTGTGACAATTGTTTTTTTTACGTCTTACTTTTGCTATTTCTGTTAATACAGACGGTGGAAAATAATAATTATAGGTAAAAATGAGTGATAAAAAAATGGGAGATCTGACCGGGAATCAAACCGTGCCGTAAAAGCCAGTTGCGCTAACCACTACGCCAACGCTTCGGCCAATTTAAAAAAATTTAAATCCAAAAAATTGTTTAAAATTGATTCTATATAATTACCGGGCAAAGTTTTATAATAGGCTACTACAAAATATGTAAAAATATTTTTTGTTACATCCGAAACAGAGGCGTGCCTGCCTAAAGATAAGTCACTGTAAATTAATAAAAATCAAATATAATTATGAAATAAATAAAAACTAAAATTACAGATTAATATATTTTTAATACCATAAAACTTACTTGTTTTCAGTCGAGTGATATACGAGTATTTGATAAAATAAAAACCGTAATTTAATAGTAAAATAACAGAAAGTACTCTGTTTTTAAAACAAACCGACCGACCCGAAGAAAAACTTAAAACTAACTGACCAAAGAAATTCGATATGGTAGATTTTTGCGTCAGTTGACTGTCATTTGTTTGATGCGCGCGCATCAATTGTTGAATAACTGCACGGCAATGCAGAAATGAGTTAAATTCGGAGAATTTTATACAGACATGAACAAACATGTTTGTTTTACGGTAGTAACCAACAGGGAAAACCAACGTAAATTAATTTTATAACAAAAACTTTATAAAATTATTGAAAAATAATTTAATTTTTACTCTCTTAATAAACTATTATTATTTCTTTTAACATAATAATTTATTCAAAATGTAAATTTACAGACATAAACTATTGAATCGTGAAAAATTAATAAACGTTCCCGAATATCAATGATTTTCATTAAATATTACTACTCAAAACGTCCACTAGCCAAAAAAAATCAGTTGTGAAACACGTAGACGACTTTGTCTTAACAATGTAAATAAAAAACCTTATAACCTAATATGTTTCATCATTATTGAAATTAATATACGTTCCCGAATATGACTGTTCTACAATAGGTAGTCAAGCCTTCCACTTGCCAAAAAAATCTAGTGTGAAACACTTATACGACTATCTCTTGTCAATGTAAATAAAAATCAAATAAATTATGTTTAATATTTTGTACCAATATTAATTTACGTTCCCGAATATTACTGTTCTACAATAAGTACTCAAGACTTCCACAAGTCAAAAAAAGTCTTAAGTGCAACACTTACACGACTTAATCTTGACAAAGTAAATAAAAAATCAAATATATGTTTCATCATTATTAAAATTAATATACGTTCCCGAATATTACTGTTCTACAATAGGTAGTTAAGCCTTTTACTAGCCAAAATATCTAGTGTGAAACACTTATACGACTATCTCTTGGCAATGTAAATAAAAATAAAATAAACTAAGTTTAATAATTTGTACCAATATTAATTTACGTTCCCGAATATTACTGTTCTACAATAAGTACTCAAGACTTCCACAAGCCAAACACAGTCTTAAGTGAAACACTTACACGACTTAATTTTGACAAAGTAAATAAAAATCAAATATATGTTTCATCATTATTGAAATTAATATACGTTCCCGAATATGACTGTTCTACAATAGGTAGTCAAGCCTTCCACTTGCCAAAAAATCTAGTGTGAAACACTTATACGACTATCTCTTGGCAATGTAAATAAAAATAAAATAAACTAAGTTTAATAATTTGTACCAATATTAATTTACGTTCCCGAATATTACTGTTCTACAATAAGTACTCAAGACTTCCACAAGCCAAAAAAAGTCTGAAGTGCAACACTTACACGATTTACTCTTGACAAAATAAATAAAAACCAAATACATGTTTCATCATTATTGAAATTAATATACGTTCCCGAATATTACTGTTCTACAATAGGTAGTTAGGCCTTTTATAAGCCAAAATATCTAGTGTGAAACACTTATACGACTATCTCTTGTGGGTGGAAAAAATAAGTAATTTAGAGATTCTTAGGCGAGTGGATGAAAAAAGAAGTGTATGGAAGCATCTTATCAGAAGAAGGGATAGACTAGTGGGGTATATTTTAAGCATCCAGGTATTGGGCTATCAATAATGGAGGGTAATATTGAGGGAGTAAATTTTAGGGGGTGCAAAGATTAGAATATATCAATCAAATTACAAAAGATGTAGAGTGTTACAGGTATGTAGATATGAAACGACTTTCGCAAGATAGAATATCTTGGAGAACTGCATCAAACCAGTCGAGAGACTGATGACAAAAAAAGGAAAATCTAGTAATTGTTCTGTGATATTTACGTTGATATTATTATTGATGTATATATTGGTATTTAGTCGTTTTTTTAATCTGAAACTAAATTTTACTTCCAATGACCCTTCCGTAATGTTTCATAGAAGATACTTAGCCCCGTCCTTTATCTTCGAACGATCACGCGGTATTTCCCACGACATTGTCTAAATTATATTTTATTAGTTTCAGTTAACCCACCGGGTTGGTCTAGAGGTAAAGTCGTCACCAAAATCAACTGTTTAACAGCTGACTTTCAGAGACGAAGGTTCCGGGTTTAAATCCTAGTAAAGGTAGTTACTTTTATACGGATTTGAGTGCTAGACAGTGGCTACTGGTGTACTTTGATGGTTGGAGTTCAATTAACCACACTCTCTCAGGAATGGTCGGTCTGAGTCTGTACAAGACTACACCTCATTTACACGTCATACACATCATCCTCATCTCATTGGGTCATTGGGTTGCTTATTGTTCTGAATTGAACAGATTGTTACGTACACACATTAGGGATTTAAAAAAAAAAAAATTCAGTTTCACCACTAGACCATCTTGGTGGGTTAATTATGTACTTAATATTTAATATACATTAAACAGCTGAATGACAATTTTGTATGATAACATCTTTTTGTATTGTTTGATAACAGCGTATGCCATCTGTAGGAATTCGGAAATATTAAGAGCAGAACGCTTTATAAAATTGCTTATAGATAGCGGGAGATGTTAAGCAAACGGGTAGAAAATTGGGCATGCGCTTTTAAAGGAACGCGTGGCACGCTTCTAGTAAGTAAACAGTGTTACCAGCTTTACTATAAATATTATTAATAATTTACCTTCTTTATACCAATCTTGTGTTCTTTTATTTTACGGTAATTCCTTTTAAGTATTAAAGTACTTTTTAAACTGATTCTTTTGTGCCGTTTTCTATCTCAATTCATCGTTGTAATAAAAGTTATTTTTTATGTTGGTTTTAGTTTAGAATTCTTTTATAATTAAGGATTAATTATTTACATTTATGAAATAAATTATATAGTTATATGAAAATAAAATATGTTTAGTTTTTAATCAATTTGAAAATAAAATTTTACAGTATTCTGAGTTTACAGGAAAACAAATATAATATTGTTATAATTGTTTAATTTTACATAATGCAGTGAATCGACGAACTTATGAAAACGGGAAATCCAAACACAAAACCGTCAGCCCTGTTGTCGATTATCAAATAAGAGGGAAACTTTCTTGCCAACAACAAAGAAACAAGTATAAAACGAAAACGAATGAAAAAATCGTTATTTAATAGTTCCATATAAAGTCCCGACGTCACCGCGCCCGTCGAAATGATGCGGTGCACTTCTGACAGAGAGTACAAGAGAGCAACACGTATAATAGGGAGGAAAAGGGGAAAATTATTGGAAAAACTTAGCGCGTAAATCCAGAAAACCGACATCATAAATCTAGTAAAATCAGATTAAAATGGAATCAACTTTTGTGCAGCTTTAAAAATATACTTTACTTTAGTAATAAAATATATAAAAGTTATTCAACGGGGATTTAATTTTTTATTGCATTACATTTCAGAAAGAAAAGTTGTAATAATTTAATAAACCAATAAATTAAAATAATAAATAAATAAAATTACTCTACACTTGAAATCGATATCTAGATTTCCTTTACAGGATCTAATTTCCGGAGAAAACTTATTAAGTTACTCGAACAAAATTTCAATATCCTATTAAGGAAAAGCTAAAAAGTTAATTCTTTTTTATCTCGGCTAATTTTCTAAAGGTATTCAACAAAATAAAATATTTCCATCATTGACTGCAGTACAGTGCAGACGTCATCATCTCTAACCGTCCTCCATTCATATCCCAACATAGCAACATGAATTCCTTCATATCACAATATTATATTACACAACTCAATTATTACATATGTAAAATAATAACATAATTATTAAATAAACCAAGTACGGGTAAAATTTGAATTTAATTTATAGTTATGAATTTCTTTACAATTTAAACGGATAAAAAATATATGTACAAACCTCACGCTAACATTACAAAACCGATACACGATCATCTTAACTACGGCCATCCTTCATAACTTTTACCTCAAGATTTTCCTTAAATTTTACTTTATCTAATTTAAACTTTTAGTCCCGGTCTATTTCTTTATTTTTCTAACCACCGGCTTCTTTCCAGCATTTCCTTGGATTTCTTTCATCTCTTCTTACCAACAGGCGTGTATAACAATATTATTACTTGGAAATATTTTATTAGTTATATTATGTTTGATGTTTTCCAACTTTTATTAATAACAATTAAGGAAATTCTGGGTTCCAAAAACTTTCAAACCATCCTCATTTTTTGTTCTATCCTCTCAGGAGAGAGGATAACATTCCTCAGGAAATATATCTCTAAATCATATTTTTACCTTGTTTTTTCAGTACCAATATTTCAATTCTTTGTGGAAATTGTCACTGTAATATAAAATTTAATTCGGCCTCATGCCTAGTTCCTGAGATTTTTTCCACTAATTATTCTGAACCAGGTCCGATTTAGTGATTTATTGAATGACTTAGGTTTATTCATTATCACTATCATAAAAAATACGGGTTAGCCCTCCTGGTTGTTCTAGTTTCAAACTTAATTATCTTCTATTTCATTAAATATTTATGATGTCCAACTCTTCCGAGTTCGTCCAATTGTTCGTTATCCGTTTGGCTTTTAAGTAAAAACCTATTTTGGTGTTCAATCATCTGGTATCCTCAAAAAAAATGATTATACCACTCTTGCCTGTAAGTTCGAATAGTTGATATCTCCCATAGCACAACAAACTCAAGTCTAATATCTTCATTTTGTACATGATCCAGCAAACGATACTAAGCTAAAGGTATTTACAATCTCATCTCAGCAGCTTCTATTCTTGATATCTGCTGAGTATTTGGTCCAAAAACTCTGAACCATACAGTAGAACATGCTGAATCTGAGTGTGATAAAATTTTACAACAGTCTACTTCCGTATTTTACCAACCAGAGTTTTCCTCAACGTGTTGTTGTTATTAGGTCATCAGCCAAAAGGCTGTTGAACCTCTAGAGGCTTTACAAAAAAAAACGAGGAATGGGATGGTTTACCAGGGCCTTCCTCACTGAGTGGAAAAGTATGCTTATCAGCATGTCAGGCTCTCTGAAAAACACCTATTTTCTACCTTGCAAATGACACCTCAGTTCATTCACCAGATTCATTAATTTCAGAAGAGAAAATAACTTTGAGAAATAACTTTGATTAAACTCTGAGATTAGTATTTTTTACATAATTCTGGCGTTCAGAGGGAGGGGTAAACAAAACACTGAGAATATCTCCATTAAAAGTCAATCTATCAAAAAATATTATATAATCGAAATTACGAAACGCTTAAAAACAAATAAGTTTGATTGTGTAAAGTTTTTCATTTTTATGCATAATAACGGAGATATTACTAATTTTATAAAAATAAACATCGCAATATTTTAGAAAACAAAATAACAGAGCAATAAACATAGGTCTACGCGCCTCTGGTATTCATTCCGAAGCTCTGTACCCTATCCCTTCCACCGCTACCTAACCTCCTTACACGACACACCCGTTCTCGGTCACATTGTCAAAAACGAAGGCAGTCATCTTAGTAGTTAACCATCGCGAAGTATTCCAATTGTGATTTACCTTTTTTTTCATTTTTTATTGCTTTGTAGCGATTAATTAAATTACCTACAGTTACATTACACACAGATTTGTGTGAGTTAAACTTCAAAACATCAATTTTCATTGCTCTATATAAAAAGTAAATTTATTTATTTATGTAAAATAATTAACTACGCTTCTGAAAATAATAAAGCGCTGCGTATCTTGATTTAAGAAAACCCAGATCTCGCTTTTATTTTACGTCCAACTATTTTGTTTTGTCATTATAACAATGCTGACGTTGAAAGGAGGTAAGAATAGATAACAATGAATGATTAAAGAATATTAGAACTGACAGGGATTGAACTCAGTACATCAACAGAAACTGTACAACAGCACCAAGAAAACCGTTCGAAGAACGGGCATTTTAGCTATTATATTCATGAAGGGCAAGAGAAAGTAAAAATATTTGATAATTATTCCTTTACAGTAAATAAAAAATTAAATTTCGACAAATCACGTTTTATTTTCTTTAACATTTGAGAAATCTTTGAAACGTATTGGAAAGTGTAGAAATTCCGTACTGCATAAAAATAAACATAAGATTTTGTCCCTCAGAATTACACGAGAAAATATTGTATAACACATTCTATTCCATTGTGTAAACTATTCTTACATGACACGCGATTAAACTTTGAATAAAAATGTTACAAAACTATTGTAATTTATATTTGTTGTAATAACATCACCGCAATACAGATACAGTGAACAAACAATAAATGTAATAATAGAAAATATCTTGGAGAAATAATAAATTTATATTTCTCTCATTCCTAACATTTAAACAAATATCGAGTATATAAATATTCTTTTCCAGGTTTGAAAGAAATATTCTGCAAGTTTAATTAAATACTTGTAAATGTTTCACTTTAATACTTAAATACGAGGTTTAATCAAAAAATAACGGGAATTTATCATTTCGCGAGCTTTGTGAATTCGAAATCCAAAATCTTTTTTTACCTTGTTGGTACACTTGTTTACAACATATTTTCGCATTTGCAGCCATTTTAATTGTACATTTTTATGGTTAATAGTTGAAAAGAGTACACGTGTTTGCAATCGCTCGACAATTTGTTACTTCCGAAAAAAGTGGATCAAAGAGTTCGCATTAAATTTTGTGTGAAAAAATTGTATCAATAGTAGTACCACATTCAAAATGTTGATAGTGGCTTTTGATGAATCGACTATGAGTAAAACAAGAGTTTATGAGTGGTACAAACGGTTCAAAAATGGCCGTGAAAACATTAAAGACGACGACCGCTCTGGACGTCCTAGTACATCAATAACCGACGACAGCGTCGTAGAAGTAAAGAAAATGATTCTGACAGATCGCAAAATCACTATCAGAAAGGTTGCTGATGAGGTCGGTATATCATTTGGATCATGTCAATCAATTTTTTCGGATGCTTTGGGCATGAAACATGTGGCAGCAAAGTTCGTTCCGAAATTACTAAATTTAGAACAAAAAGAACGTCGAGTGGATACGCCCAAGAATTGGTGAATGAGTCAACACTGACCCAGAATTTCTGCAAACGGTTATAACAGGTGACGAAACATGGGTATATGGGTATGACGTCAAGACCACGGTTTCGAGGTGTCAAGAGAACCATGAAAGGACGAAGTTTTGCAACCATTGATGGCATAAAAACAGTGTCACTAAAGGAACTGACAGCTATACCAAAATGTGAGTTACAGAATTGCTTCAAAGATTGGAAAAAGCGCTGGCACCAATTGTATTATATCTGAAGAGGGTTACTTTGAAGCGGAAAAAATTGATATAGATGAATATAAAAAATTTTTAAGAAAAACTAAAATTCCCATTATTTTTTTTATTAGCACCAGAAAACCTTGGAATTGGTTTGATTTAGGAGATATCTTTATATTAGTCTATTTTGAAATAAATTGTAAATAATCAATTGTAATAAATTATCCTGTAAATCAGTTGTACATTAATTATCTTGTAAAATCTTATGTTTTGTTTTACTGAGTAAGAATATAATTTTTTTTTAGAAAATAAAAATTTTTTATTTTAGAAAATAATAGTATGTTAAGTTTGAAAAAAATAAAAGTGTAGCCTATTTAGAAAATAAGATAACTGATTTATAATTGTTCCATAAATGTATTTTGTGTATTTCTTACAAATTTTATGAATCGGATACAAATTTTGTTAAGTTCTTAATGAATATGGTAACGTGTAATAATAAGTAAGATTAACAACAAAGCTGTAGTCTACTTAGGTAAATTTAATCTAGAAAATAAGAATAGGAATACGAAATACTAATCTTTAAAAGTAACAGTAGCATTATAGTTATATCTTAAATAATTGTTACTGTTAGAAAATAAGAGTAGCCATTGGGTTTTATTTTCTTATGATAATATAATCCTTAGGTAGTTTAAGTTTGAATAAAATTGTTCGTTAGTCTAAGACTAGTTACAATAAATAAATTAAAAAACAAATTGATCAAACCTCGTACTTTTAAATGTTTAAGGACTTCAGAAGTTGAACAAAATTACGGAAGTAAGCAAACAGTACGGGCTAAACATCAACACCAGTAAAACTAAATTCATAATCATCGTAAGGAGGACATGCATGACAAGTGTCTGTACGTAGACGGGAATAGAATAGAGCGTGTTTCGCAGAACTTATACCTGGGCAACATTACTAATGAGGCTTGGAACAACTCGCAGAAGATACGGTGTCGTATTGGAAAGATCAGAGGGGTTTTCAATGCAATTGGTTCAGTGTTTCGGAGCTATGACCTGACATTGGCCACCAAACTACGACTCCTCAGATGCTATGAGTTCTCTGTTCTTCTGTATGGAGTGGAGATTTGAACCATAAACATAGCGACTGTACGCCGGCTTAAGGCTTTTGAACTGTGGTTGTACAGGAGAACATTGAAATTTTTGTGGACCCAGATAATCACTAATGTTGAAGTTTTGTAGAGAATAAACATGGGTCTGGAATCGGTTAAAATCGTTCAGTGTCGTAAGCTGCAGTACCTCAAGAATATTATGAGAAATCAAAACAGATCTAACCTATTGCAACGCATTCTGCAGGGGAAGATAGAGGAAAAGAGAAATCCTGGGAGAAGAAAATTTTCCTCGCCAATTTGAGGACTCTGCTTCGATAAGAGCTCCACAAAATTGTTCCGGATTGCTACTAATAAGGTCAAAATAGTCATGATGATTGCCAACATCCGAACTGGATACCCACAAGAAGAAGAGAACGTAAATTTACAAAATTAAGATAAACGCAAACATACGTGTTGTTTACTCCAACTTTTTTCGATTTTTGGGTGTCTTTCTCAACAAAAAATATATGTTACAATTTTGAACACTGTTTTATTAGATTTCGCGGATGAAAAACCGTATGAAAACATCATACTTTATTTTTCATTAAGATCATGAAACCCAAGCAAAGTTAAAAATGATCCAAGGAGTAAAAATCATGTTCAGTAAGATTTTGGCATTTCTTTTTACAATAAATTTTATTTCTTTATTATCACCTGTCTTTTGCTTATAGAAAAAAGTGTCTACTCCATTGCATTTTGCAGGTTATTTTGCTGTTTACAGTGAGTTTTTTTTTGGTTTAACGTCCGACTCTTCTGCAATTACTGCTAATGCAGACGGTGAAGGATGAAATGATTTTCTGTAACGTATGAAAACATGCCATGCATGAATCGGATTCGAATCCGAGACCCCATGTTACAGAGAGATATAAGTGATGTAATGTTGTTAAACAAATTGAAATTGTTTATTGTATTTTTAAATGAAATTTCTCGCAAACATTAACTTTTAACACAAATGGTCCGTTTTCTCAGCTTCTATTAAAGCTAGTGCTGATATTTTTGTGGATTGTTAACCAATACAGATGTAACTTTTACGAGTTCAGTTTTAAAAATTTTGACAAAGTAAAGCGAAAAAGTTTTTGTGTCAAATCTTTACGCCAAAATTGTAATTTTTAAAAATATTTCTAAAAATTAAATGTTTAGTCATTTGTCAAAATCCTACGCGTAAAAGTTATACAAGAGTAAGAATTTTCATATAAAACAGAAATCAAGTCTCTCTCTGATGGTTAATGAGAAAACGGGGCAAATGTTAATATTAAGTAATATAGGGATCCGTGCTCCCCTTCTATGGATCGCACGATTTTGTCATCGTATCTGTATTAATAAATACATGAATCAACTACCTAATGGTTAGCCTGAAATTTAAAGTAGTTTGTCATAATAAATTTATTTGTTTAAAAATACAATTTAAATTTAAACAGCACTGCTTATAAGAGTTGTGTAATAGTCACTCTAGTAGGCAAGTGTATATAATGAAATAAGATGATAATCAACATCTCAAATTAATCTTTATAAAGTTTAGCTGAAGTGGAAGTTTACAATAAAGATTCTCATTCTGTTTGAAAGTTGAAAGTTTGTTGGAACTTTAAGACAGAAAGTTATTCTGTCTTAAAAGTTAAATTATTCCTTTTATTCCTAATATTAAGTTTTATCTAACGTTTTCTATTCTATTCTTATTACCTAATTTTTAATTTTAATCCAGAACTTTTTTCTTAGAATAACAACTGATGAAATTATTGAATGAGTTTTTAAAGGGGTGATTTTTCATTAATATCATTAGAAGGTTTTTCTTTTTTCCAAATCCGATCAGAAAATGTCATTATCTGTATCGTAAAAAATCTAATTAGAACTCGTAATCACTAAAGTACTATAAAAAATCAAATTTCTCTGCAGCTACCAATACTTTAAAGTAGTACGTTACAAAAAAAAATAAACACGTACTGTATTGGCCTCATTACTCCGAACCGGTATAATTCAAATTTTCATTTTTTTTTAATTTGTTCTTAGAAAGTACGACCAACTTTTGGAAAAAATGTTTAACAGAACTTGAAAATTTTTAGTTAAATCAGCGATTCGATAAAAATATATTATACAGGTGGTTATAAACTGCACGTCGATTTCACGAGATCTGATTCTAGAGCAAAAACTTTTTTAAATATTCGTATGTACATAGGTTTGAAATGCTTTGTCAGCAACTTACAAAAGGCAAGAAGTTTTGTGCAGAACTTAATTACGCCAAAAACATGAGGCCATACTGAAATTTTTAAGGTTTTAATTACTAGTCAAACTTAATAGAATGTTACGTTTTTTTTAACTTTAAAAATTAAATTAAATGTATACCAAAACTAAAGCTTTCATAATTTTAAAAATATCAGATATAAAACAAAAATTATGGGTCAAAAAGATTACGACTCTTTTAGGGTTAACGTAAACTTACTAACGTAACTTTAGGGTTACGTTGCCTAACTTACGGACGTCTGGTAAATTGGATGTTGTCACTACGTAAAAGACATCGACGTCCTGTTTTCCGTACGTTGGTACTGAAAGGGTTAACCTTAGAAAATAATAAAACTAAATAAGACTAGAAAATACCGAAGTAAAAAAATAGTAAGCAGATCGACCGAATCGCACTTCTAAACAGATCATAAGGTTCGTAAATCGCTCGTGTCTGAAACTCTTTGCATACTGATCCCATGGGAATCGTGCCGTTGACGGGTCCCCAAAATCTTACGTACGAAGTGAAGAGAGGAAATCGTATCGTAGGGTACCGCACCGTGTGCGGAGGCTCTAACAGTGTACGGCTTTTAATCATTCGCCCCTACCTGATTCGATTAGGCAAAATAATCTAAACGTTGTGATTAAAATACTGTCTGTTACTTGATGGCCTCCGGTAGAGGTGAGCAATATGCGGATTGTAAAATCATTTTATAAAACTTACATCTAATTTTTCTTTTAAGTAACCGAAACTGGTCGGATATGACGTATTTTTATAAAACAAAGTTTTTTTTTTGTTGTATAAAGTATTTCGAAAAACACACGCATAAAGAGATATAATGTTTAATTTAGTAAAAGTTTTGTTTTTTAAGAAAATCCCGTATTTTTTCAAATACTTCGTAATTGTTCAACAACTATTTCACGGATTAACATAATATGTGGCAGGTTAGTTCTGTAATAATTATGGAAAACGTGATGCAATAAAATTTAACAGAAAATAATTACTTTTTAAGTTAAGAGGACAGTTTTTTCTTCAAAAACAAAATTTTTACTACGTTACGTATACATTTCCTCATTAATCAAGTTTTTCGAAATAATTTCATAGAACAAAACATGCAAAATACTTTTTTTATAAAAATACGTCATTTCCGACAAGTTTTAGTTAATTATAAAAATTAGAAATGTTTTCTGAAATGGTTTTACAATCCGCATATTGCTCCTCTCTGCCGGAGGCCATTAAGTTATACACAGACAGTAGTAGTACAGTAACTCTCCGTATTCGCAGGGGTTAGGTTTAAAAATTCGCCACGAATACGAAATACATATAAAAACTGCGAATACGAAAATTGAATTAAATTAATAAGCAATGTCTATACGTAGTACATAAATACTGTAGCTACATTTATAAGCTAATTATATATGCGTAACTTACCAATTTTAAAACCAGCAACTCAATGTTTCGTAGATATAGTATGTCCAAACTGAATTGACGCATCAACTCGAACAGCTATACCAGAACAGAGTGTTTTTTTTAAGACCAGACCATTTAAATATTTTATCCTTCTGAACGAGAAAAATAAATAAACAATTCACTCATTTTCTGTCACGTTGTTTGTGAGTTACTTGTACATGTAGGCGAGCGACGAAGCGAGGTGTGATCACAACTCTATAACTACACGCACCAATTCAGATTGGATAAACTATAATGTATTTATGTACGTAATAAAAGCAAGTTATTCAGGAATAACTTACAGCACATTTTATTGAAATGTTACTTATCACTAATTAAACTAAATACTGAATCACATAAAACACAGCGGACAAGAGTTTTACAAAATTGTAATCTCGGTTTCGTTAGTGCTCAAATCAGTAACGTCGTATTTGTAGATGTTTCCAGCAAGATATTAATATAATTTCAGTTCGCCTAGAGAAAATTTAATGCATGTAACTTAATCAACTATGTTAAATTATTTTCAACACTTAACAAGATCTAGCTCAGCATCTGCATCCATAGCGTCTAAAATTATTTTGAATGTATGTCTTACATACTACAGTTTGAATTTTTCAATCATTCCGCAGTTTAATTCTTAAACGTTTGAATTCTTTTTCATTCGGAACAAACCGCGAATATTGAATTTAGTTCACCGCGAATAGCGAAAAGTTAAAAAATGGAACTGCGAATATGAAATCCGCAAATACTGAATGCGCGAATACGGAGAGTTGACGTAGACCCCTACATAAAAATTTATTTATCCGAATTTCGCTTATTCGAAATGTTTACCGAAAAATTTGTTGAGTTCACATTAACTTTGTTTTTTACCTAGCATCACTTCCATGTTGTCATTTCTGACATTAATTATTCATTTCCCCATTTCATTCTTAAATTTAACCCTTTCAGTGCCGAAACAATATTTAAAGTTTGCGGTAAAGTGCCATTTAATTTGAATAAGGGTGTACAAAAAGTGCCAGCCCTTATTTCGAAAACTTGCAGGCGCAAGACTGCTATTGCCGACCAAAATTTTGAAGTTATAGAAAAATAAAATTTCCAGTTAAAAATAATTTTTAATTTTGTTCATAATAAAACAAATCGTTTATAACTCTAAAAATATTCAAAAGAGTTTTTTTAGTTTATTTAAAGTTGCTTCGACAGCTTGGTCGTTAGCAACTACTGTGGGTTTTGGTACCTTAACGGTAGTTTTAACGTGTTAAAACTTCCAAACCCTAGCCGGGAATCGAACCCGGGAGCTTTTACTTTGTAGGCTAGCGAGCTAGTCACTACGCCACGGAGGCGGGTTTAAAATACATTATGCCATTAATTTTTGTTAAAATTTTTTTTTGAAATTTTCGGTTATCCGGACGTTGGCACTTTAGGCATAAATTACGGATGTCCGGCAAACCGGATTTCATCTCTACGTAAAAGTTATCGACGTCCTGTTTTCCGGACGTTGGCACTGAAAGGGTATTTATATGTTTAGGTAGCAGATTACAAAATGTGGGGGCCAAGTGAAAGAAGTGTCGCTCATTTCTAGCTTTATCTGGAAAAGTAGGAAGAATATGACGTATATGCGCGAAGCGGACCGATACGAGGAACGGGACCAGCATATCTATTTACTTTTTCCACCATGGTACCTGACTTTAATGGATGTCTTTACTATAATAAAAAAAATTAAAATAGAATTAGAATATTAAACGAAACTTAATAATAATTACGTAGCCAAATTAAAGTAAACAAGTTTGAATGTCGTAAATTATATTAAATAAATAATGTAAGTTTTACCTTGTATTCCAATAGAGGAGGCGGGCGGTGTAATCGTTGATTAGGAGGATGTGGTGGTAACGGAGGTGACGGCGGTTCAGGGTTGGGGGAGACCGGCTGCATCTCCAAAATATGTCGTATAGAATACGACTGCCTAGTTCTACGCGCCATTTTGACCTGTAACGTGAAAATTAGAGAATTATTATGATTGAAAAACAACATCAGTTATTTCAGACAAAATCAAATAAAATTAAAAATGATACATCATATAAATATTAAAAGCAATTGAAATTACTGATATTTTAAATTAAAAAAGTTCTTGTAATTAATTTTTTTATTTTACAACTGACTGAATTTGAACTCACAAAAGCAAACCTGTGCATGTGTACTGAACAAAATTTAACACTACAATTTGTTTTTCATAACCTAATTTTTATAATTATGGTCCCTAAAAATCATAATTTAAATCATAAGTTACAAAATGATATACCTAAATGAAGAAAATAACCTGTATAAATACAATATGGATTTGATTCAATAATTGTTTCAATTATTTCTTAATTTAGAAAAAAAATTAAACATAAGACAATAATTTCTATTGACATATATTTGATTAGCTGCCCTATCTAAAAAAATTTGAATCTTGAAAGCGAAGTACTATAAACCACTGGACGAAGAGAGATTGGAAGGCCACGGAGAAGATAGCAGTAGTTAAATTATGCAAAGTGTGATACATCTTTAATTAAGGATTGAATTAATCAAAATACATAGCTAATTGCTGAACATAGTATAATATACCATGTGGCCCATACGTCGGTTTCCCCATGAGATGGGACAATTCATTTTGATAAGTTGGTAATAGTGTAATGTTGGCTGCATCACGTACAACATTCATTAGTTGTCTGTAACAGTGGCTAGTGTGAGGAACGTCTCCGTGTAGTTACTATTTTGTTATCCTTCGTAACGGTACTTCCATTAACCTTTCTTTTGATTTCCGTAAATATTGGGGAAACCGACATATGGGCCACCCGGTATAAAAGTGAGTTCGGAACAGGCAGGAATCTAATTCTTGATAGCAAAAAGAAGAAGAATATCTAGAAAATGTAAAAAATTCAATAATTCAAAATTCAATTCAATTTAGGAATTCAATAGATTTTAGAATATGTATTATTATTATTATTATTAAACTAAATACGTAATATAAGAGAACATAATTTTTTTATTCCCAACGCGACGCCAATATTGCATCTCCATTACTTCCAGGCATCTGTCTGACATCTTACACACCTATGCTTCATTGGCAACGTTACTTTCAATTACTGTTTTAAAAAACCACCATAAGACCTCCATGGTTGTATTCGGCCTCCAAATCAAGGGATACCATAGTTTTATGGCAGCTCTTCCTTTGCAACACCAGTAAATTTTAATTTTCTCAACACTCCCACCGTTCCGAAAAAATTTCGAACCTAGGTAAGCAAACTCATGGCATGCTTTTCCAATGGATTTATCAACTAAAGCAACCTAAACTACGTATAAATAAAACATTTTTTAAGCATAAATAATAAATATTGTATAGTGGTTAGAGTGCTAGGCTACGAAGCGGAAGGTCCCAGGTTCAATTGCCGGCTAATGGTAAAAAATTAATTAAAGTTAAAACCAACCACTTCATAATTAACCGTATTTTTGATGACCAACATGTTAATGGGGCTTAAAAAGAACAAGAAAAATTGAGTAATAAAATAACGTTTTCTAGGTTTCGTACCATTTTCTCTCGGGAATAGTTGGCCTGAGTCACTACAAGACTACACCTCATTTACGAGTCATACACATCATCCTGATCTTATTGGGTCACGGGTTCCGTATTGTTCCTAAATTGAACAGACTGTAACGTAACACATTGTAGTTTCTAGGTCAACAGCCGAAAGGCTAGTTTGAACCTCTAGAGGTTCTACTAAGTAAAAACGAGGAGTGAGGTGGTTTACTATTGCTTTCCTCACTGAGCTGAAAGAGTATGCGTACCAGCATGCCAAGCGTTCCGAAAAGCGCCCACTTGCCACCCTGCAAATGACACCTTCACTTCATTCACCACAGGATCTGGATGTGTAGTGAAATTCATTATTATCAGAGGAGATAACTCTGACTAGTGTCTTTTACACTTCTACCTCTTCTGTTCTTAAATAGTTCAGTCATATAATTGGCTGACTACATGATAAGAAACAGAACTATTTTTTGTAGTCCTAGAACCAACAGATCGAGTGGAATTCATATAAAAATTTTATTATTTAAATAATTTCTATATAAATGATGAATTTTATTATTAAATTATTTCCGGAACTCATGCTTGCCGACAGGTGATTTAACCTTTGCAGGCGTGATTTCCGCTAATTTTTGTAATGTAAGGCAGGAAGAAGGGGAAAAGAGGGGATCAGATTTTTATTACATATATATATATATATATATATATATATATATATATATATATATATATATATATTATTTTTGTTTGCTTTTTCTCTCTTTTGTTTCTTTTCTTTTATATATATTTTTACTGTATTATTATTTGTAAAATAATTATTGTAACTTTGTATGGGAAAATAAAGTTAAATTTCAAATTAATTTAATACTCAACCTGCCCGTTATGGGCATGTACAAACATTATACGGACTAAAAAAAAGGTTTTGTAAATTGTAATGTAAGTTAAATAATATCTTTGATTTTAATAATAATGGTGGATGAATAATATAATTTACAAATTTCAATTTCTCTGTTTCTTGCATCTTTCTATACATCAAATAGAACCATGAAATTAAACTCCAGTTGTAAAATGTCAGATAAGACAAGGATTTCATATAAATTATTATACATTAACAGTTTTAAGTGATACGTGCTGATTTAATTAATGTATTACTTAATATATATTCCCACAAGAGGTTTATCTGAAGAAGTAAGAAAGGAATATGTGATTTACGACTTCTTACTAACAATATTGAAAGGGATCTTTGAAAGTTCACATGGTGAATTAAATTAATTGATTTAAACCTTCAACGCAGACAAGTAAACGCTATTGTATTATTAAGTCGATAAAAGTATAAGGGAATTCGTTAATACAAAAAAAGATATTTGTGTCGATTATCATTTAAGTAGTACTTTAAATGTTCCATTAGGCTATATTTTAATTATGTTTCCGATCAAATAACCCTGCATTATAAAAAATCTGGTATAAAATACTTACACAACTTTCTCTTGCCAATGCAAATAATTAACAATAAAACCTAACATTAGAAATAAACAAAAAAAAACTAACCTCAATAAACATACTCTAATTTTAATCATGTATGAAGGACGCAAAATGAAAATCAACCTCAGTTTGGCTTTAAAATATGGAAAATTTCTCATTCACGCTAAAATAGGCTCTGTACAGAAAAATGCTACGAATAAAAGGTGTAGATCGTTAATTTCCTATAAATTTTATTATATACTTTTTTGTCGTAAAATGCATTAAGTGATTTAATCTTTAAAAGAGTTGAATCTTTAATAAATTTATTTTTTACACGTTTTTGTGAGAAGAAAACAAAAATGTATTTTAAAAAACAGGTTCTCAAGAGACTTATTTTTGCGTTGGAAAATAACAAACCTATTGAAAATTTTACTGACCTATGGCTGTCAATATCAGAATTAGTAAAGGTGTGGCAAAATGATGTAGTGGAATCGACGATAAAAAATTGTTTTTTTAAAAACCGGCTTCTCTGAAAAAGCTGTTGTGGAAAAAGTTAATGTACTACCGCAAATTGAGGAATGTTGGGTCCATTGGCAGATACGTTTAACTGCGATATTTCACTCAATGAATTTTTAAGGGTAGATGGAGAAGTTATTGTAGCAGAATCCAACCGGTGCAGGTTTTTCATTATTTTTAACCAAAATACAGTATCATTTAATTATAGTGCGTAGCCTTATAGATGTCTATATATAACTGTACAATAAAACAAACTTTATTGTAAACAAATACTATTTTTTAGGCAATATGGTTACGGTCAAGTAATCTCACGTAAGTAGCAGTCTTAATGAGAAAAAACAGCGTTTCTCTTTATCGAAGTTTCTATGTATCAAATTTTTTATAAGGAACCTACAATTTCGATATGTGAAGGCCCAACTGTATTCTCAGTAGTGTATTCAGGGATTCAAACGCTAAAACACAATTTTATAATTTATAATCTAAGTGAACTTGTTGTAGACGCTAAGATGGAAAAGTTTAAAAATAAAAAGTTCAACTTCTGTTACTTTTATTTCTGTTTGAGAATACAGATAGTTGTATAAATAAAAAAAAGAAAGAGGTATACCAATAAATTTGAGAAAAAGACGAAAATATTCGCATTGTTTTTCATTGGTTGATCAATAAACAGAAAACGTACGTTTTCGTACACGAAACACAAAGGTGCAGTGTATTAAAAAGCAAACTACCTAATAAAAGAGAGACCACCTTTTCATAAATACACTATAATACGTTATAAAAATTATCTGTTTCTAAAGTGGTTTCCCAAATTTATATCAATAATGTTCACAAATTACACGAGACGCATTTCAATAATTGATAAATTCTTTTAGTTGAATGCCGTAATTACAGTAAAAATTTATTAAATAATAAATAAACCATGATTAACTAATATTGTCAATCTTCGATTAAAAATACATTTATTATATTCATGTTCTTTTATTTATTACAAATTACATATTTGTAAAATTTAGACATATATATTAGCCGATTTTTTTTCTAAAAATATGCCGAGATAATTAAAACAAAACTTTTTAAATAATTACTCTATATGTATAACAGTTGTAATTTGTATGTAAGTCAGTTTGTGGTATATGTTTTTTTGAAGTAAAAATTAATAACTCTGATATTTAGGATATTAGAACGAAAACAATAAAAGTGGTTTAAAATATTATCCAAATTATTAAATATAAAAGACGTGATTTTCTCAATCGAATTAGGGCACCCACAATATTCTATAAATATTTTATCATACAAAATGATTCAAAATTGTACAATAATCCCTCGGGAGCTGATTGTATAGCTAAATATCGTATGTAACACTAACACGACTTTATTTTGCCAATGTAAGTAATACCCCACATAGCCTATGTTTAAGGCCGGTCGTCCGGAAGGCCGGCTAATCTTTTAAAAAAAATACATTTTTTATAAGAGCACAGCCTCCCCAAGAATTTCAACAGACATAGCGCCTACCCTATCTTGTAGAGCATAAAAAATGTAGTAAATGAGGCGATTTAAAAAAAAATCATAGGTGCCATTTTTGAGAAAATCGGAAAAAGTGAAAAATGAAACGAATAAACTACTACTTTTGGTTTTTTGATGAAAATGTTCGTGCCGAGTTCTCTAGTAGTATCTAACCTAAGTTTTAAGTTTCAAGTTCGTACGATGTTCCGTTCTTGAGATATTATTTCACACACGCGCGCATACACACACACACAGACCAATCGCTAAAAACATGTTTTTTGGGTCAGGGGTCAGAAAACGTGTAGATCTGGTGAAAACTCAATTCGAAAAATCGATATGAAAACAATAAATTCCTTCCTATATATTCATATAGGCAAGAGAAGGTAAAAATCGATTAAAAGTAAATAAAATGTAGAGTTTTTACATGATGCAAGAGAATTTTAGTCCGGTTTAGCGACCATTTTTTCAATTTGTATTGCTCGTAATTGGTAAAGATCGGTAAAATTTGTATATAGAATATTCTAAACTATTATAATGTACATTCTCACCCCTACTGAATTGCAAGAAAGTGAAAATATATTTACATAATTGCTTACACAATATCATCAAATGAGATAAAATGTAACCATAGCAACGAGTTACTTACAACAAAGAACACAATTCTATATAAAAATAACGTTCATATATTTCCCCATTACTCAATAATATTTAATTTTACAAAAATTAAATAAGAAAATACCATTTCATATAATACCCGAGAAAAGAATTGTAAATATCTGTATAAAAAGGAGACAAAATGATAGAAAAATTAAAGTAAAAAGAATGTAATGAAAAAATTATAATTTATTGGAGACGAGTAAAAATATTGGAGGATATTCCATGTCGTTAAATGTTTGTAACATTGCCAAGAATGTTGGGGAAAAAATACCAATAAAATTCAATCAATAAGTTGATTGTATAAACCCTTAAATATAAAAGAACTTATATAATCGTATTCAAAAATATATTATATAAAAATTACAAAAATATTAGTAAATTATATTTTATATTCTACGAGAATATTCTCGGTCTATCACCCACTTTGTTTAATATTTATTTGGATGGCGTGATCAGGAGGTGGAAGCCTCAAATATATACTGGTATTCTCATAGGAGAATATAGGGTTGCAAACTGCCTATTATTTTCCGATGACCTGATAGTGCTACAGGAGAATGAGGATTACCTGCAGAGAGCACTTTTCATGCTGAACAAACTCTGCAAAGAATATAAGTTGACAGTTACGACGAAAAAGACAAACGTAATGGCATTCAGGGGGAAGGAGCCAGTAAGAAGCAAAATTGTTATAGATAATAATATTTTGGAACAGATATCCCACTTTCAGTATCTAGGTTGCAACATTACATACCAACAGGATAAAGATGCTTACAAGATGCACCGATTTCAGCAAATATGCGGAACTATCCACCGCACTTTAAAAAATAACACCAGCAAAAACACGAGGGTGAGATTTTATAAAACATTAGCAGTGCCGAACTTACTCTGTGGCAGTGAAACTTGGGTGCTATCAAAGCAAATAGATTGCAAGCATCTGAAATCAAATTTCTTCGACATACGTATGGGTGTTGTAGACCAGATCGTTACAGGAATACCAAAATAAGGAAAGAACTCAACATCTTCTCTATAAACGACAAGGCATCTCGGAACAGAATGCAGTGGTTAGAGCATATAAATAGAATGAGGGAGGACAGGATACATAAGCAGACACTGGGTTATAAGCCGGAGGGCAGGAGAGAACGAGGGCGCCCAAGAAAGAGATGGGCAGATTTCAGAGGTTCGGAACAGGCAGAGATGCCTAATCTTTGAAAGGCACAAGAAGAAGAAGATTCTACGAGAAAAATTGTATTCAAGTTTCAAACCTTTAATTCCTTTAATAGAAGTATTCTCTATTTAGTTTTTTTAAATGTCTAGGATTGATAATATTAATTTATTTATTAGTTATAAAATTTAATCATATCGGAGGCTACACTTTGATACTTTACTACAATTTGATGGTGAATGAAAAATGTAAATAAAAATCAGTTATATCCGAAAAATGACGAACCACCTTCAAAGAATTGCTGTAGGAAAGCCTAGCTTGTACTTTATATCATCCCAAATATATGACTTTACTTTAACATATCATTTAATTTAATTTGACAGCTGTTATAAGGAGACGAAGGTTCCCTAGAACAAATTCTAGTAGAGGTGGTTACTTTTATATTGATTTGAATACTAGACAGTGGTTACCGGAGTACTTTGATGGTAGGGGTTCAATTAACCATACTTTCTCAGAAATTGTTGGGCTGAGACTGTACAAGACTACGCCTCATTTTTAAGTCATACATACAATTTTATCTCATTTGGTCGTGGGATTGCTTCTTGTTTTCTAAATTGAACATATTACAACGTACACACATCATGATTAAAAATGATTTTTTAATTAAAATGCTGTTTCGATTGTTTTTGTTTTATTTAAAGTTGCATCAACTGCATGGTTATTAGTGACTCCGGTGGGTAATGCATCGAGCCAGTGAGTTCTTACTTGTGAAAATTTCCAGACCCTGGCCGGGAATCGAACCCGGTATCTCCGCGGGGCTAGCGCACTAACCACTACGCTGCGGAGATGACCTCATATTGTCGTTATTTGATTACTCGTCGTCGTCTTCCTTCAAGGATTAGGCACATTGCCTGTTCCGACTGCAAACTCCTTTATTAATCAATTCCATCTCTTACAAGGCCTGCCCACACTTCTCTTTCCTACTGGCTGATAGGAGATGACTGCCCTGGGAATTCTTTCATCCTCCATGCGCTCCACATGATCCTTCCAGTTTTGTTTGGTTTTCTCGATTTTCTGCCATATGGAGGGTAAGTTGAGCTATTTTCTGATCTCAGTATTATGGATTCTGTCTTCCCTAGTACAACCCTTCACTGCTCTTAGGAATCGCATTTCAGCAGCCTGTAACCTGCTCCATTCCTTCTTTTTATGTACCCAGGTTTCAGAACCATATAAAAGAGTGGGGATAGCCATAACTTCATAGAATTTCATTTTCGTTTCCCTTCTGGCTTTGTTCCTCAAGGTCCTGTTGATTGTTCCACAGATAGCTTGGAATCTATTTATTTTCATGCTCAAGTCCTGATCCATTTCATATGTGATATCACACCCCAAATACTTGAAATGTGATACTTGTTCCAGGACTTTGTTATCAAGAACTATCTTAGACCGAATTGGATCTTTTCCCACAAAAGCCATCACCTTCGTTTTACTGAATGAGATCTTCATGTTATATTCAGCACTGAGAAGATTCAATTGGTGTAATGCTTTCTGGAGATTATCTTCTGTTTCCTGCAGTATCACCTGATCGTCAGCAAACCACAACGACCTGATGGAGACTTCCGGGGCTATCCAAATGCCTGGGTGGACTTGTTGCTTCCATCTTCTACAGAGATCATCAGCATAAATGTTAAATAAAGTTGGTGAGAGCGGGCAGCCCTGCCTCAAACCAACATTTGTACGAACCTCCTCTGTGAGAGAGCCTGAACAGTTCAAGATGACAGCTGTTCCATGATACAAACTCTCTATAACTTCCACCAAGTGTATTGGAAAGCCTCTTTTGACCAATCCATCAAACAGGATATGTCTATCAACTTTATCAAACGCTTTTTCGTAGTCTACAAATGCAAGGTGTGTCTCCAAATTGAATTCAACTCGTTTTGAAATTATCTGCTTTAAAGAAAAAACATCGTCAATGCAAGACCTGCCCTTTCTCAAGCCGGCTTGTTCTTCTAATAATAACACATCCGAGATTTTTCTGAGTCTATTGTTCAGGATTTTACTGTATAATTTATACACATTACTCAACAAACTAATTCCTCTGTAATTATTTGTATCTTTTCTGTTACCCTTCTTAAACAGCGAGATTACTATGGCTTTTTTCCAATCTTTAGGAATGTATCGCGAAGTCCAACACATGTTCATCAAGTGAAGCAGGTGAAATTTGAGTATTGTACCACCATATTTCAATAGTTCTGAATTTATATGATCTAATCCTGTTGCCTTCCTATTTTTTGTTTGTTTTAATGCCTCTTCCAATTCCTCAATAGCTATTTGATCAATACCATGTTTTGCTTCTGGATGATGAGCTTCTTCCATGAATGGTAAATCGCTTTTGTACCACAATCTTTTATAGTGCTCAATCCATTCTTGTCTTTCTATATTGTCTATTTTAGCCATCTCCTTCTCATCACTATTGAGGTGTTTCATCAACTTATAGGCAACCGCTTGCCTTCCATGTAGATCATCTTCAATTCCTGCAATGAACCTATCCCATGCATCCTCATGAGCTTTCCTAACAATGGCTCTAGCTACATTACGTTTTCTTCTGTAATTTTCCTTTGCCTGATCTGTAGGTGATTTCAATAATTGTTTGTAGGCAATCTTCTTATCCTTAATAGCTCCAGCAATCTCTTCGTTCCAAATTTTCAAACCTTTATGTTTTGTTACAAGTTTTTTCGTCCCCAGCGTTTCATAGGCTACTTCTCTTAAAGTATCTTTTAAGTTGATCCACTCTTCCTCCACTGTCGGTGCTGTGAGCCTCATAGAAAGTTTCTGTATTAATCTTGTCTGATATAGGGTCCTGACACTCTCAGTCTGCAGAAGGTAGACTTTATAAACTTCATTTCCTTCATTTCTTGTGACTTTTTTATTTTTCCTCCATTTGGTCCATAACTGTATTTTTGAAACAACTAGGTAGTGATCACTTGAAATATCGCTTCCCCTATATACTCTGGTATCTCGAACTTGGCTTGCAGTTTTCTTATTCACAATAACATAGTCAATTAATGACTTGTATCCTCTTGCTGCCCAAGTGTATTTGTGGATGTCTTTTTTTTCTGAAAAAGGTATTTGTGATTCTCAGATCATTGAATGTACAAAAATCACGTAACTGTCAACCATTCTCGTTCAAGTGACATTCTCCATATGCCCCAACCACTTGTGGGATCGGTTGATTACCAACACGTGCATTTAAATCTCCAGAGACAATGACATAATCTGATTTCTTACATGATGTCAGTTGCTTCTGCAATATCTCGTAAAATTCAATAGTCTCTTCTTTTCTCCCTTCTTCTGGAGCATATACACCTATCAGAGTCAGAAAACCTCTATCTAATTTAATCCGAACTGTCAAAATTCTTTCATTAACCCATGTATAACTTTCTATTTTATTTTTCCATACCCGATTGACCAAAACCATCACTCCAGCACATGCTCTTCAGCTCTGTTCTACACCACTCCATAATTCCACATAATCTCCCAAATCCTTGGTGCCCTTCAATTTTTTCTTTGTCTCTGTGATTACTGCTAGGTCTACCTTATTCTGTTTTAGCTCCTGCATCAGTTCCTCCTCCTTCCCCTTCACACCTCTCACATTCCAAGTTGCAAAAATCACCGTATCCATTATTCCAAATCGTTTTTTGTTGGCATTCCTTTTTGTTTTTCCTCTTTTTCCGGTCCTATCCGAGGCTGTTTGCAATTTATCAGTAGTAATTGAAGAATCCCTTGGCCGCGGTACGAGCGCTGCGCAAGTTAAGTTTGATGGTGGGGCCGCCACCTTACTGCCTCCAAACTTGCAGGATTATTATCAGGTTTACTCCCTTAGACTTGTTGCTTCCACCACAGCTGCGAGTCAAGTCTACCCTGGATTTAATTTGGGTTTTCTCCCTAGGCTCATCCGCCCTCTCCGCCGTTGGGATTACTCCTCATCCGCCTTCGAGGCCGTTGACCGGTTTTCACCTAGTAACCCTCGGCAGGGGCCCTTACAGGGTGCTACCATCCGGAGCCAGATGGACCCTGGTTTTTTAACGAGGTTGTTACTCCTCCCACTCCTCTTTCCTCATCACTTGCCAGATGAGGCCCCGGGCTTGTGACCGGCAATGGTAGAGTTATTTGATTACTAATGACAGTAAAGCGGACGCCAAATAAACTTTCCGGTTTTCTTGAGTGCACAGAAGGTTTATTTTGGCAATGGCGCGCTCGGTTGCCTCGGTGAGTGGTGGGGGTCAGTGCTGTACTAGCTGTGATCAGAGTAACGTCGCTCTCGCAACATTATGTATCAGCTGACCTGAAAACATTAGTCTGTAATGTGTTGTATGTGGTAGGCATTAATTTTGTTGTATACAATGTTTACAACTGAATGTTTTTACCATTGTGTCACCGTCGCCCCCTTTGATTAGGTACTGAACTGCCGGCTATCAAAGCTTCTGACGTAGCAACAGAGGGAGCCTCCAATAGTTCCGAGAAGGGTAGTAGGCTTTTGGCGGCGTACCGACAGAGGCCTTTGTCATCAAAGCCAAGACCAATAACCGCCCTCTACCACAGCGCTCTCGGTAACTATATAAAGAGCGCTACACTGAGCCGAGAGATTCAATTCCGATCCAGACAGCAGACAAGACATTCACCATCGGCAACACGGCTACCGGACTCCAGCGAAGACTAATCAACGACCCCGCAAGAAAGAAGATGATGCTTCCGCTCGCCGACCCGTCACCGTAAGCCGTCGACCGGACCGTCATCGCCCGCTGACGCGAGCGATGCCCACAGCGGTCCCTCGACCGAGCCTTACGCCCACCGGACCCGACGAAGCAGCCATCGACGCACTACTGCGAGGGAAGAAGATGATGTCTCCGCTGAACGACGACAAGCCATGTCTCTCAGCTCTTCGACCGCCACGACGACTACGACCGACGCTTCCCATCGAGACGACCACCACTTAAACGGCCCTTTTCAGTGCCACCTAAATGTAAAATTTCAACTCGCCACTAAATGTCGCCATCCGTTGACAATTGCTAAAGATGATAATCTACATCGTTCAGTGCCTGATTTAATAGGCAGTTCGGTACTAAGACGCGAAATTTACCAACTGAATCCAAACTGTTCACGCAGCTACACCGGCAAGCTTATTAGTCGTCCGCTCTACCTACCTGAGTAGACATTAAAATTTAGAATGAATGTTATAATAAGTTATCTCAGTTGTTTTTGTGAAATTGTATTCAAAATCGTCTTAGTAAAAGATATTCGTTTTGTTATTTAATATAATCATTACTGAAGCGAGACAGATTTGGTACCCTGACCAGGATGTCTCCACCTCCTTAATTGTTGAAAAAGAGACAGATTCAGAAGTGGTTGTTTTGGTGGTAGAGGTGACGAAAGAATGGACAGAGGAGGTAGTGGCTAAGATGAACTCAAGCAAGAAGATTCAGGAGTGTTTTGAAAACGGTGACAGAAGAGACCGTGGTGGTGAAGGAGGCAGTAGAGAAAGAGTTGATAGAGTTGGTAATTATGGCAGCCGAGTAGGTGACTGGAAAATTAGAGCCCTTCTTCGGTAAAAACATTAAGGCATTCTTAGATACTTGACAATATCTTCTAAACTTTGATGAATAATTTTTTACATTTACAAAAATTGCTACAGCACTTAATTTTTCCTTATAACAGGTAGGTGGAGTGTTAAATTATTTGCACTCGATCTGTTAGTTCTAGGGCTACAAAAAATAGTTTTGTTTCTTAACACATGGTCAGAAAATTATATAACTGAAGTATTTACAAACAGAAGAGGTGTAAAAGACACTAATCAGAGTTACCTCCCCTAAGAGTAATGAATTTTATCATTATACACCCGAAACTGTGGTGAATGAAATGAAGGTGTCATTTGCAGGGTGGAAAGTAGATGTTTTTCAGAGGGCCTGGCATGCTGATAAGCATACTTTTCCACGCAGTGGGAAAGACATTGGTAAATCGCCTCAGTCTTTGTTTTACTTAGTAAAGCCTCGAGAGGTTCAAATCAGCCTTTCGGTTGGTTGATGACCTAAACAACAACAGTTTTTTAGTATTTTGGATTAATATTTTGGGTAAATTAGAATATTTTCGAATAAAAGGGTTAAAAATTGACACTTAAAACAAAAATATTAAATCGATATTGTGTCTCCTACTTTACAAAAGTGAACACAAAGTCTGTAATGACTAATTTAAAAACAATATACGGTAAGTTAGATTTTTCAATTTTGAAAATAACAAGGTTAAAGTACGTATCTCCTTTTCTACAGGCTAAGAAAAAAAGTTAAAGACTTTATATTTTAACTTAAGTTTGTTGAGTGTATGTAGAATTATTTAGTGTAGCTAAACAACCTCGTGTACAGACTCTTTTAGTAACTTTGTAAATGTATTTGTATATTTGTGTGTGTGTGTGTCCCTTCTTTATTTTTTCTTCTTATTCTTATTTCAGCCCTATTCTGTTTTCAAACTTCCCCTCTGTCTCGCCCTGTTCTTATAGAACAGTTTTATAAGGAAAAGTTTGGTCAAAACTTTTGTCGAGATACTTTGTCGGATGGAAAAAGTTTTGAAAGCTCTAACGTCTCGAAATGAAGGAGGGGAATAGAAGTGGTGCTTGCTGGTTGCTGTTCTGTGCAGTAGTGGCCTACAGTGAAAACTCAGAGGGGGTGGTAGTGGCTTGTTTTAGGTCCACTGTTTCTTGGAAGTGTGCCTTCTCGTTTCAGTAACACGGTCCATGCTAGTACCTCCTTACTTTTTTACTTCCTCGCTAACTTGAATACTTACTTAAAAGTATGTTTTTACTTTAAATTGTATTTTAAAATAAACAAATATTATATGACATTATACATGGAAAATATACTGTAGAATGTACAAACTTATTACCCAATGTAAAAAAATCTGGCGAAAAACACTCACACGAATTTCTCTTGTCAATGCAAATAATGAACAATATAACCTAACATTAAATAATAATAATAATTTATTTGTTCCCATAATATTACACATTACATAAAAAATAAATTACGATGATACAAAATTTCTTACAGTAAACTACTATCCTATAGAGTACTACTACTACGCTAGAGGTGGTGGAAATTATCCCATCCAACTATGGACTAAACCATGTACTAACTAGCATGGGTTGGAAACTTTTAAATAAATATAAAAAAACTAAAGTATTAACTATTAGCAGTAGCATTGAAAATCTACTATACTTACTTACTACACTAACCTTACTAACTTAACCAATACTTTGTTATGTGCTAAGATTTCGATTTTATCAATTATGATACATTACATTTAAATAATAATTAAACTTACAATATTTTTAATAAAATAAAGATAATTTAATACAACCTAAAATTCATTATTAAATTTAAAAACAACAAGTAAAAAACCAATAAAGAAGTAAAAAAATATATACTATTTTATTTTTCTCGTCTCTTTAGTTAAATATACATTTGAATATTGCTAACAAATTTTGCTATTTTCTCTCTACCTGTTTTGGCTATCCATTTATTTAGTTCCTTATGAATGTACTAATACTAATAAACATTAATAATAAAACATTAGAAATAAACAAAAAAAATTAACTTCAAAAAACATAATCTTATTTTAATCATGAGTGAATGATGCAAAATGAATATCAACCTCAGTTATGCTTAAAATTACGGAAAATCACGCTTTCACGCTAAACTATGCTCTGTAGAGGAAAAAACTTAAAATAAAAGTTGTAGAACTATTAATTTCCTGTAGATTTGATCACACATTTTTGTCGTAAAATGGTACGGTCGAAATCTTAAAAACATCCATTTTTTATAGATTTTCATGAAAAAAACAGAAAATCTAAAATTACCGCTAAACTAAGCGTTGACTAAACAGTTTTTATAGCAATGCGATCGTTGTTGGAGTAGGGAAAACCAGAGAGTAATTTTCTGAATAAAACAGAAACGTGTACGAAAGACTAGAGGAAGTTACTCCTTCACAACACAAATGATCCCATCACTTAGCCAAACACCCAGGCCTCAAACAAAACCAGTAGAGAAGTTCTCTCCTCAACTGTTAAATTCTTGCTTAACTTAAGTTAATCTTCAATTCATTTCATAACTACTTCTGTTGTCATTAGTAATCAGACTTCCTAAATAACAGTACTAATTTACTTATTAAGTTCTTTGATTCTTTAATTAAAAATTCATTTTATTATAAAGCTAACGAATCTGCGTACAAAAAGTTATAGCGGAATAAAAGTTGTTTAGCAGTTTTAACGTTTCTACCAGTTTCAAAGTTTTAGCAGTTTCAATTTATCTTTAACTTTGTAATGTGAACGTATAAGCACCTTACAAAAAGAAAAAGAGGGAAGTTAGAAGGGAAAGAGAGGTTTGGCAAAGGGAAGTGTGAAGAAGTGGGAGAAGTAGGAAGGGGAGAGAGAAAGAAAATTAACAAATTTTACCAGGGACACCACTTATGTCGTATTATTGAACTCAATAAATGTAGTAATTGAAGAAAGTTTAATAAAATATTCTCAGCCATTTTTGAGAAAATTGTACTTTTGCGTAGGTATTTATCGATGGTAATTTTTAAAATTATCATCTACTACAGAACCCGGACACGAACATTTTCATTAAAATCGGTCAACCAATCAATTGTGTAGCTGGTAGGTCAACTGTACACTCCAACGTACACGCACGCGCGTGCGCACACACACAACGTTTTCATAAATTCCCCTGCGTACGTGTCCCACGATCATCAAACCACTTTATCCACTTCAACAGCAATACGTACTCACATGTACACACACACATATATACTTATGAAAACCTTCATTAGGGCTCTTAGGGTTATCATTTTTGAAAATTTAAAAATAAATGTTGCTGTGAATATAAATACGAATATGCTGTCAAAATTTCATGAAAATCCGTTTAGTAGTTTTGGTAATTAGCCTACACCAAAAACAACACGGTTTGTTTTTATAATATTAGTGTAGATTAAATTTGTTTTCTCCGTCCGTCCGTCACACCTAGATGTCAAAAACTACGAAAGATAGCTGCAAACAGTTTTCGGATTCGTAATCTACACAAAAAGTTACTCTAAACTGGGTTTGAAGATCGAATTTTAACCGGAAGTGGCCCAAAACCGAAAGTCAAGAAATCAACATCGGAATTTGGAAACGAAAATAGTGTTATTCGATTCCATTTAAAGAATAAATACAGAAATCATTGGGTTTGAAATTCCAATTTCGACCGGAAGTGGCCCAAAACTGAAAGTCAAAAAATCAAAGTCGGAATATGCAAACGAAAATAGAGTCATTCGATTTCTCTGAAAGAGTAAATATAGAAATCACTAATGGTTTTTCCCATAAGTCAAAGGTAAGCCGTTTTGAAAATTGCCACCAGCCATGAGACGCATCGTCCCATGAAAGGAATTTTTATATATGAATAATTGTAGGTATTTTGTAAGTATTTGTATTTTTTTATTTTATGTACCATTAATTTTGGTGCTACAACAAACTTTTATCGTAATTCAAAAAAACCATACAGGGGTTGGTAAAGAAAAATCTTAGTTTTTAAGTTTACACACGTAAACGAATATCCTGACAAAACTACCGCTTGGCTTCAAGTGTTTATGATAAGTATATCAGTTCCAAATCTTTTACTTCAGCCCAATACTTTTTCTCTTCATAATACAGACAGAGCTTCAGAAATAAAATACTTATCCTCCATTAAGTACTTCCTTTTAGTTATTTTTTCATATGAGCCATTTTAGACAACGTAAGTTTAGACATCTACGGAAGTTCTTTCTGTTGCCCATAGTCTCAGCATTCTTTCATTGTAGACTTT
Source organism: Catonia carolina (assembly GCA_035578175.1). Lineage (NCBI taxonomy): Eukaryota > Metazoa > Arthropoda > Insecta > Hemiptera > Achilidae > Catonia > Catonia carolina. The sequence continues at coordinate 45,751,750 of JAQMRL010000004.1, forward strand.
TCTACTTTCTTCCGTCTATCCGGTGTACTGTTGTTCGTGGAAGCGCTTGAAGCAATCATTTGTCTAAATTTGTTCCGGCCCATTATTTTTTCTCTCAGTAATTTGAGTTTTCTCTATATCTTTTATGAATTCTTTCAACCATTTACATCTTTGATTGCCAACCGGTGGTACGCGTACCACTGGTGGTAAGCGAGACCATTTCTGGTTGTATGCAGATTTCTTTAAAATACAAAAATTAAAAAATTAATCTTTCAATTTTTTTTCTACGCTATGGAGAAGAACTGGCATCACTGCTCCTGAACCGTCAGTCGAAGATAAGATTACTCATTTAGCAGGAAACTAGAACTCTTCATTATACAAACAGAACAAAAGGACATCTCTTCCTTTACGACTGTCATCATGGTTACAAGACAATGACTTGGCTCCTAGTGATGCTCTCCTCTTAGACATTGTGGAACATTTAAAGATTCTAAAAAGAGTTTTGAAAATTACTTCCCAGAAACCCGCTCTACAAACGATGACTGGATTAGGAATCCTTATTCACAGAAAGGCGTACCATCCAGCGTGGAAGCTAAAGAAAGTTTTATAGAACTTACCAGTGACAGAACAATGAAAGACTCTTTCAAAGAAAAAATCTCGTCTCTTTCTGGATGTCTACAAAGAGTGAGTACCTCTTTTTACTCTTTTCAATCAAGCTCTTAAATATTTAGTTCAATTTGTTACAACTTATTTGTGCGAGCGTGGGTTTTCAGAGTTACTTTAGTAAAAAAACAAATACAGGAATACACTAACTGTAGAGAACGATTTGAGATTAAAGATAAGCTCAATTGACGCTGACATAGAAACTATCTTAAAACATAAACAGCAGCAGGTTTCTCACTAAGGTTATTTTCATGGCATCAATGTTTAATTACTTGTTTGTATTTATATTAATTGATATACTTCGATTTGTTTAGCTATTTTCATAGCAAGTACATTGACATTGTCATAGTTATTACAGGTAATTTTTACGTTGTATGACAAACTATTGTGTATTTTTTATATTTTAAATAAAATAACATTACTTCATAAATTCACAAAATTGTGCAATGTGAATATAATTTTTTTTTCTTGTCAGGAAACCAACAGTTATGGCTATTTTATTATTAGTTATAACTGGTGGTACGCCTAGACACTGAAAAAGCTTAAGGTGGTAAACGAGCACTAAAAGGTTAGGAACCACTGATTTACATGACTCCTTACGCCGATCGGTCTATTTACTGTCTTAACATTTTTTTTCAACCAGATTGTCATCCGTACTATAAAAATGTCCGTAGAATTTGAGTTTTTGTTTTTTTAACATCGAGTTTATTTACAATCGGTTTTTTTTATATTTTATTTGTAATTTTCAACAGTACACAAATATATGACTACTAGAAAATGTATTGTACGTACATAACCAAGTAACATGAACGGAAACATAAAAACAAAGATTGATACCCATTGGTGTTTCTCTGGGTGTATAAGTAAGTCTTAAATATGATAATTAGTTCGTTTAATTGATATTATTATTGTTTTAGTTAGAATTCAGAAAAGATCTCTATTCCATCTTATCTTTAAACGCCGGGCTGGATTCCCAGGAAGGTGAAAGCGATGAAGTTCTTGAGTTAGAGGATTCGGATTTATTAGTAATTTCGAAAAGAATTTTTTATAATAGGACTGTGCTACTTCTTCAACTGTAGGAATCCCGAAATCGGAGTGTAAAGTGTCGTTACTTACGTAGTACGGACCTTTAGATAAAAAACGGAGAAATTTTGATTGGAACGTCTGTAGATAATTAAGATTACTGGATTTTGCTGAGCCAAATAACTGGACTCCGTAAGTCTAAACTGGTTTAAATAAAGATTTGTACAGCAGTAATTTTGGAGAAATTGGCAAAGGAGAGGTTCTACGAAGAAATCGGTACAGATGGCGTAATTTTGTATTTAATTAGTCTTTTCTTTTTTATGTGCGACTGCAACGTAAGTTTTTTGTACAAGTTAAGCCCTAAGTATCGAATTTCACACTTCTGAGGTATGGGAACGTTATTAAGAAAAACATTAGGGCATATTCCTGTTCGAAGAGTAAAAGAAACATGAATAGATTTGGTACAATAAGTTTAAAAACTAAAACTATAGGTAAATAATAAGTAAGTGTTCACATGACGAAGACAATACCAATAGTATTGCTTCCAAAATAAAACAAAATTATTTACTATTTTTAAAACATTAGGCCTAAATCTAGACAAAATATAAACAAAGTAGAATGCGTAGAGGAAGAATATGATGTTGATAAAGAATAATATGGACTTCAATTGTTTACAATGTAGATTAGTCAGTAAACCTAAACGGAAGATCAATTTTATTCGTTTTATTCGTGATAAGTCTTGGCTATTATCAAGTAAATTAAACGCCAAAAAATTTGGGTGGTCTGCTAATTTTTCTCGATATTTTAAACTTTACTGCGTAATTTATTCTTTCACAGTAAGTTCTTATGCGGTGTACCATTTGTCACATACCATGGAGCATTTTTAAAACTTTTGTAAAAATTCGTAAAACTTTTGACTGGAATCGTTGGATAATAGCAAGATTCTAAGCTCTGTTTTTTAAAGTTTAAATTATTTCATTTAAGAAGGAAAATAAAATTAATAAGAACTGATTTCCAAATCATATCAACAAAACCATCAGTATTTTTAATTAATTTTTTTTTAATAGCCTCTCAGAAATCATACCGTTTTTTTTTAAATAATATAAAACTAAAATATAATATGAAGCTATGAAAAAGTGAAGCGAATGGTTTTGAATATATCACTTCAAAAGATACATTTCCAATACTCATGAGGATAGTATTTTTAATAAAATATTAAATCAGATTTTATATTTTATATTCTACATTATTTTCATATCTAGTATACTACTACACATATAAACTTATTTTATAATACAGATATAATATTAGAATGAATAACATCAAGAAGTTAACAAGTGTTGTAATTTATCTACAGCGTATAATTTTTAAACCGAATATTTTAGATTCGATTCCCAAATAAAAAGCCAAAAATTCTTAATTCCTTACCAAATACACGATTTAATAATATATTCTGCTTTGAATATTCACACTTAAATGTATTTAGGCAATAAAATTCACTGAATCACCTGAAGGCCTGCAGTGGTATACTGTGTACAATTCAAACTGGCACAACTCTTGCTCTACGAGTACACACAGTTCCGCATAAAATATATCCATAACATATTCTTTCAACAACGTCTACAGATTTTAATGTACGCAAATACCTACAGTGTTATTTCAATGTACAAACAAACAAATAATTATTTAATTTTAAAATATGTATTTAATTTTTCATAGTAAAAATTTAAATTACAAATTACAAGAATTTAACTGTAAAAACTTACTAAACTATACAGACGCACGCAACTAGTTAAACAAATCGGTTTGAATATGATGAACAGAGAAAATCAGACATTAAAACAAATTAGTCGCATCATTATGTCTGACAGATTATTAATAACAACAGTGAAAACAAAACGTAGTGACCGTGCGTGTGTCGCACATTACAGTAGCGATTGTATACTTTTGTGAATGTACAGTCGTTGCAAGGTGAGAAGCGAAGAGTGGAATAGATAAATACTAAAGATGCTTGTGCCAATTCAAATTGTTCAAGGTATACTGTGCTGCCTGACTGTGGAAGCGTATTACTGGTAATGGTATTCAGTATTCAGTATTCTGAGTATTCAGTATTACTGGTGGACACGTATTAAAAAATGGCGGAAAATTTGTTCTTCATTTACGTTTTCATTTGCAGCGGGCAAACGTTTAATCTAAATTAAAAATTTAATAAGAAGTTGTACAGAATTAAATACTCTAAAAAAGGTTCTATAAGCATTTTCTTTAACACTATACTGGTTAAGCAATTATTCGTAATCAAAAGTTGAAATCAAAGTAGCACTTTACAATGAACCTGGGCGCTCACGCCTCCGGTTGATCCAGTCAATTCTAATATTGAAATTATGCTACAGGAATAGTTCACATTAAAAAATTATTATTATTTTGGCCAATTGAAGTTAGTTTATAATTGACTTTTCCTATAACAGGCAAATAGTGTTAAATTGTTTGCACTCGATTAGCTAGTTCCAGGGCGACAAAAATAGTTCTGTTTCTTTTCACATGGTTAGAAAATTATATGACTAAAGCATTTAAGAGTAGAAAAAGGAGAGTTGTAAAAGAGACTATAGTCCGATTCACAAAAGAAAACACCTGTCTTTAAACAGCAATATCCTTTGAACCGTTGCATGTAAAAACAGTTGCAATACATCAAATAAAAGCTTGTTTTATTGTTGGTTACACGATTATATTAACATATAATACTTGTTGTTGTTGTTTAAAGAATGCGTGAACAAAGTAATAGTACCTTGAAGTTGGGTATACTGGGAAAGTGGTTAAAAACAGGGTATTTTTATGCGTAATTCGTTATATTTAATACACTATTGATTTCCGAAAATGTTGATGTATATCCTCTAACCAAAAATAAAACTTTAATTTGATGTATCGCAATGTTTTTACATAAAACGGTTTAGAATATATTGTTGTTTAACGACAGGTGTTTTCTTTTGTGAATCGGACTATAGTCAAAGTTATCTCTTCTGGAGTAATGAATTTCATTTTACAGACAGACGCTGTAGTGATTAAAGTGAAGGTGTTAGCAGAGCGGAAAGTAGATGCTTTTCGGAGAGCCGGGTATGCTGATAAGCATACTTTTCCACTCAGTGAGGAAAACAATGATAAACCACCTCACTCCACATTTTACTTGATAAAGACTCTGGAGATTCAAACCAGTCTTTCGGCTGATCACCTTAACAACATTATAATTGACAACGATTTGAAATCAAAATACGAGTATATTACGTCTCTAGGCTATATATACGAAAGCTCTAAGTCGCTCGGTCCTTCAGGACTGTAATCCTACTCCTCAATGAGAACAACCCGTTAATTTACTACAATTACAACTAAAAATAAACTACCTGTTAATTACTGCACGTACAATGAACTGTTTAAATACATTTAAAAAAATGACATGAAATTGTGGTTAAAAGTTATAGTAAACCATAAAATTTTCATGATAAAGTTTAACAATTTAAAAAACTGTAAAGTAAAAAAATAATGTTAAATTAAAGAAAAAATAAGAAAACAAATAAAAAATAAAGTTTTTAAGATATTTGTGTGAGTTAATTACTTAATAAATGTACGTTATAAAATTCTGTACACATAAATAATAAAACACAATCTTAAGACCTTTAATTTTTTTCAGTTAAAAAAACTTCTGTTAGATAAATATTTTAGGGAGGGAATATTTACGGTGAAATGCATATATTTAAAACTTTTTAATTACAGAACTTTTCTTCTTGTCACAACTTTGTTCCATACTTTTACCTTCTGAATAACAACTTTCAAATCTGTAAGCTTTAAATTTGTTTATGATATTAAAATATTAATAACAAATTTTTATTATTTTCTTTAAAGAAAAAGTTACGAGACTATATTTTTTGTATTGTTACTATTTTATTTTTTTATACTCTAAGAAATTAGTTATTTATTATTATAATGATATTATTATAAGAAAAAAATCAATTAACATTCTTTAAAATTACCTAATCAAACATAATATGTAATAAAATGAGCAACAAATAATACATTTAAAACAATAAAAATCTGGGGTGAAACACTCAGACGACTTTCTCTTGCCAATGCAAATAATTAACAATATAATCTAACATTAGTAATAAAACATTAGAAATAACAAAAAAACATAACCTAATTAATATTAATCAAGAGTGAAAGACGCAAAATGAAAATCAACCTCAGTTTGGCTTAAAAATACGGAAAATCACTCTTTCACGCTAAACATAATTATCTCTATTTTCTCTATTTTCTCTGTAGAGAAAACTGCTTGAAATAAAAATTGTAGATATTTTAATTTTCTATAAATTTGTTTATATACACTTTTGTCGTAAAATGCATACTAAGGCTGAAATCGTTAAAAATCGTTTTTTTAACACGTTTTCGTGAAAAAAAAACAAAATCACTATTTACCACTAAACTAAGCGTTATACAACGCTAAGTTGTAGGATTTTTAATTTTCTACAACTTTTATTACATACATTTTTGCGCTAAAATGCATATTAAAGCCCCAATCTTAAATAAACAATTTTTGACGTGAAAACACTCTCCAAGAATTTCAGCAGACATGACGCCTATCCTACCTTGTAAAGCATAAAAAATTTAGTAAACGAGGCGGTTTTTAAAAAAATCGTAGGAGCCGTTTTTGAGAAAATTGCAAAAAAGTGAAAAATTACACGAATAAACTACTACTCCCGGTTGACCGATTTTGATTAAAATGTTCGTGCCGGTGTTTTTTAGTGATACCTAACTTAAGTTTCAAGTTTGAATTTCGTACGATGTTTAGTTCTTGAGATATTTTGTTCACACACACACACACATACACACACACACAGATAAGCAAGCTCACATACACACACACACACACACACACAGACCAATCGCTAAAAATATGTTTGGGTTCAGGGGGTCTGAAAATATATATATCTGGTGAAAAATTGATATGAAAGTATTACTTTGTCTTGCTGCGTGTGGAAACGTGAGCACTCAAAATACAATCCATGAATAGTTTAGAAGCATTCGAGATGTCGGAATTCCCAAAAAGAGTCGCTGATTGGTGAAAATTAATTAAATTAAATTTATTTGCATTATATGAACCTGCTTTATGGCGACAGTTTATCGAAATTCCACAATATTGTACTCATGATAATCATATGCTTTATAATTTAATTTTTGAAAATAATTTTAAGTGTCTAAATATTTTTCACAGAAATAAAAATTAAGTTAAGTAAAATAAGAAGAGAGGTCTAAAATTAGTTATAAAAAACTTTATAGTTACAAGTTCAGAACTATTAATCTACTTACAATCAGCAGTAACACATAACATTTTTATAACCTACAAAAATTAAAGTTTTGAAAGAACAAAAATAAATGAAATTATAACAATAAAGAATCAAAAACTAGAATCATATTACAGAAAGAGTTTGTTAGAATGTTTTTATATTGATGAAAAGAAAAAGAATTGAGTCTTGCTGCAAGAAGGAAAATACATTCGTATTATACGAGTAGGCACAATTTTTGAGTTTGCCAGAAGCGAAAGTGAGAGAAAAAAGAAGTGAAACAATTCTCCGACAACTAACTTTTCGTTCTCGTCGTCGCTGAGCCGCTGTTACACACTCTCTTGCTGCGTACAACTCGTCTCGTTTGGAGATAAGGTACTTTCTCCCTGCTTTCCCCTAACTCAAAACTACCCTTTCCCTCATCTTTTCATATTCACTTTCTCACCATTTCTCGATACAAGCATATCTCTTTTATTCTTTCTAATATCCCCCTCGTCGTATTTACTCTTTTCAAAACTCATCCGCCCTCTTATGCAAACACACGTTCACACAAACACAAAGCAGAAAGTTTTAACAGATAACTTGACGTACGTAACACTTATTCAACAAAATTAAAATCTCATTTTACTGTCGGCTATCTTCCAACAAATATATAATATATACTCTATACGAAAACCTTTTCATAACAGAATAATACACTCTACACCTGTTTAAAAAAATTAACTTTTTATCAAAAAAAAGTAAATAAAAAGTAAAAAATTTCACTTTTTTATTTTTATGTTATTGTTTTATCTGTATTTATAAATTTAAATGAACATCCTCATTCACTCATTCACTCACTACTGATTTAATTCGAATTGAAGAGCTTAGTGGATGAAGGTGCTACGTAACAAAACTATAGCTCTCTTATTTTCCTTCTCCTCTCCTCCACCTCCTCCTTCTCCTCCTCTTTTTCTTCTTCTTCTTCTCCTTCTCCCCTCCCTCTCATCCACCTCCTCCACCAGCACCAGCACCATCACCTCCTCCTTCTCCTTTTCTTTTTCCTTCTCCTTTTCTTTTCCTTCTCCTTCTTCTTTTTCTTCCTATTTTCATGCCGTACGCCATCTAGACTGATCTGGCAGCAAAATGTTTTATCTTTTACGAGTATAAGAAAGCTACAAACAAATTACTGCCATCATTGTAGAGGTCATCCCAATCCGCTTTTGTCCTCAAGCCAGTATACTAAAGATTTTGTATCGAAACTAAATGAATTTGATAAATTTCATAAAATATTATTTCACAAAATATTAAGGCCGCAATCCTAAAAAAAAACAATTTTTTTCTACGAGAGCACAGCCTCCCCCAGCATTGCAGCAGACATGGCGCCTACCCTATCTTGTAAAACATAAAAAAAATGTAGCAAATGAGGTAATTTTGAAGAAAAATCGTAGGAGCAGAAAATCGCAAAAACGGGGAAAATTACTCGAATAAACTACTACTTGCGGTTGAATGATTTTGATGTAAATGTTTGTGTCGGGTTTTCTAGTAGTACGAGTACCTAACTTAAGTTTCAAGTTTCAACTTTATACGATGTTCCGTTCTTGAGATATTTTTCACACACACACACACACACACACACGCACGCGCGCGCACACACACACACACACACACCAATCGCTAAAAACATGTTTATTGGGTTCAGAGGGTTTGAAAACGTGTAAATCCGGTGAAAATTCGATTCCGAAAAATCGATACGAAAACAATACTTTCCTTCCTTTATATTCATATAGGCAAGAGAAAGTAAAAGAAACTAATATCGGTCGTATCTACTGATAAAGCCATTAGCGGCTTAACTGATTTGGGATTGTTCAATAAGATAATAACTTTGAATTTCCTGAAAAGCCGTAATTTGTATCCAAGAACTTCGGCTTCCCGATCTAGTACGATGTCGACTTTGAAACAAGGTTTTAATAATATTTTTATTGAAAGTATTAATAATCTGAATGAGATTTGTAGGCTAACTGAGAATCAATTTTGTAATTTATAAATATTGATGTTATAAATACTTTAATGAATTTATAAATAAATCTATGTACCTCACAGAGTACATTTTTTATAATAAATGATAAGATGATGCATTGTTAAAATTAGTTTGTGAAAAGAAATAAAAATAACTGAACTGAATTGAACAAGAACTAAAGTGAACGAGAAAATTTGAGCAGTAAATAAAACGATGAGATGAAGTTTTGTAGAGTTTTTATTGCCAAAAAAGGAATTTTCGTGCCAGCAGGTCCCTCCCCAACAACGGATACTTTTTATACTACTCTTTATGACTTTTACGGCTTGTCCAGAGCATGGACACGATTCCATTAGGCTGATAAATTCAAAAGTTTCATCACAACTTTGTGTACCCTTTTTTCTTTTTCTTCTTATTCCTCTATGTTTTGTGTTCTACTTTCTTACTATTGGGAATTGTAACAAAAATTTGAATAAGTTTATTAATTTTTTATTTGTTACAAGAGAAAAAGCGTTAGTACTCATCCCTAACAATTTCTTCCTTCTGATCATCTATATTTATTATAAACGTTATTTTTATGTTTCTAACCGTAATGCCAATCTCAAAAATGAAATAATTGAACGATATACGAGGAGTGGCTATTAAACAACTAGACTGACGTTGTAAAAAATTTTATTTTAATTTTATACATAATCACTTATTGTCACCTTCAATACGCACTCCTTCTCTATCCCTACAACGCTCCATGTGAATTTTTCATAGTTGGAAACAGTGCTGGAAGAAACAGTGCTGCATCAAGTGCTGGAAGACTGTAACTACGTTACAGTCGTTTAGGCCTAATTTTATTTTGGTTATTCTTTTCCTCCTATTGTTATCTGTTTTTGATAAATTTATTGTTTGAATGGATTTCTTTCTCAATCACATTCTTTCCTAATCAATTAGGAATTTGCTTAAGAGGATTAGCTTTGTATTCTGTTTGCCGATCCCCCCCTCTGCTTTCTCGTTCTATGAGGTTTTTCGTTGTCCCTACCTTCTTCACTCGATTATTAATTTTCAGTCAGGCGGGTCGATTCTTTTTTCTTACCATGTAACCAATGTAAAATTTATTGTGCCTTGTATTCCGTGTGCGTTTGCCGTTTCGGTTTTGTCGCGTACTTTCACCCTGATTTCTCAGGTATGTATTTTTTTTTTGGTCCTTTTCTCTTTTTTGGTACTTTTATGCTGTACAGCCAGGCCTGTTTTTTTTTTAAATAAATAAATTAAAACTGTAATTTTGTAATATAAAAAGAAAAAACCTTTTAATTTTTTTATTTTATTATATGGCTATTTTTTTATATATTTTTTTTTTATATTTTTCTTTGCGCTAAAATTGTCTTGGCTTTCTTGAGCCCTTTTATTTTAGCTTTCTGAAAGGTTTCTGCTACGTAGTTCTTCTTGCTTCTGGAATGTTCTACGTGCATTTCTTTGCATGGTTGCGACATGCTTTTGTTGGTTTGGTTAATTATTCTGGCTTACATTTTTTGTTTTTCTAAATTTAAATTCTGTTTTTTTATTTTTTCTTCTTGTTTTTTTAAAAAAATATTTTAAATGGGGGGTTTTATTTTGGGTTTTTTTTTTGCTGTTAGCTAATTCCTTTGGGAATTTGCTTTCAGGGTTCAAGTCCCGGTTCTAGTCATGGGACTACTTCAAGTCCCGGTTCCAGTCAAGGGACTACTTCAAGTTACGGTTCATGTCATGGTTCATCTTAAAGTACTAGTTTCCAAAATTGGATTTTAAATTTCACCTTTAATATTGGTTATGGATGGAATCTCAAATTTTAAAAAAAAATTAAATAAAATGATTATAACTTGATTAAATATTACAATTTCAAAAACTGTATATATAAAAAAGGGAGATTAAAAATTTTCTACTGTATTCCACAAATTTCCTAACTATATGATATGGATTGGTGTAAATTTGGCTCAAGTATAATGAGAAGTATTTTGGATAATAATTAAATTTGGTAATGTAATTTTTATATTTTTTTTAAATACGGATGTCTACTACCTTTTTGGATTTTTCTGAATTTGGATTTAAAGGGCTTCTCCCATTTTTGTTTTTTTTTAATTTCTTTAAATGAAAATTTATGAACTTCATCTATTTTTTTCTTATTTTTCTATATTTTTGTAATATGAAATTGTATTGTTAAACTTTGATGTGTAACAGTTTCTGTCATTTAATTTTTGGGTGCACCCTCATTTTCTTTATAAAATTTTATTTAATTTTTTTTTTTTTTTGGTTTCTTAAAGTGGAGCTAGTCTGGTTCATATTTGTAAAACCTGCTCATGTAAATCTTTGGACAGTAATTACACTAAACTTAAACTTGTTTTAAAATCTGTTAGCAAAAAAAACTGTTTTGTAAAAATATTTTTTTTTATGTTCTGTTATTATTATGAACTTCACATCTATACAAATTTTAAAACTATAACTTATTGTTTATTAAATAGTTAAGCAAGCATTTTTTGTGTGTAAAGTGAATTTACTCCACAACCATTTTCCTCTCTTTATGTTCGCCTTGTTTTTTTGGAAGGCGTAACAAGACTCAAATCGTGTCCCTTTTAATGCATATTTCACCTTAGGGAACAGGTAAAAGTCACATGGTGCAAGATCTGGTGAATAAGGTGGATGTTCTAACACTGAGATGCTGTACTTGGCTAGGAATTCTTGAAAGATAACGCGGAATGAGCTGGCACATTGTCTTGGTGGAGAACCCCATGATTTGTCCTTCCAAATTTCGGGGCATTTTTTCCTTACTCTTTGACGTAGTTTAGAAAGTACCTCAAGGTAGTAATATTGATTAATTGTTTGACCTTCAGGAACCCAGTGAAGGTACACAATCCCATAGATATCAAAAAAAGCAATCATCATTGCTTTAAATTTTGACTTGCTCAATCGAGTTTTTTTTGCTCTCGGTGAAGTTCGGCTCTTCAGTACATGGAGTACACGCTTCGTTTCCGGATCATAGATAAAAAAACACGTTTCAACACATGTTATTATCTTCTACCTGTTCTCTAAGGTGGTATATGTATTAAAAGGGACAAGATTTGAGCCTGTGGAAGCTGTAAAAGAGAAAGCGGCACGTGTCCTGAAGGAGCTGGCAGAAGATAACTTCCAGCACTGTTTCCAACAATGGAAAGTTCGCATTTAGGGATATTTATTTAGGGGTGTTATACAAATTTCGCTTTATAGGGATAGAAAAGGAGTGTATATTGAAGGTGACAATAAGTGATTATGTATAAAATTAAAATTAATTTTTTTACAACGTCAGTCTCATTATTTAATTGCCACACCTCGAACAATAAACTGTGAAGTTTAAAAATAAACGTTCAACCGCTAAACTAAGCGCTATACAAAGAAATGTTTGAAATAAAAGTTTTAGATTTTTAAATTGTCGACAACTTTGATCATACACTTTTGTCCTAAAATGCACATTAAGGCCATAATCTTTGCCGGCCGCATTGGCGTAGTAGGTAACTTTGTAATATGGTAACATTGTAGTAGGTAACGTGCTCGCTTTTCATCATGCGGTCTTGGGTTCGAATCCCATTCAGGCACGGCATATTTTCATACGTTACAAAAATTCATTTGCCGGCCGCGTTGGCGATGTTGGGAACGTGCTCGCCTCTCATCACGCGGTCTTGGGTTCGAATCCCACTCGGGCATGGCATTTTTTCATACGTTACAAAAATTCATTTCATCCTTCACCGTCTGCATTAGCAGCAATTTGCAAAACAGTCGGACGTTAAACAAAAAAAATAAAAAATAAAATACGTTACAAAAAAGTCATTTCATCCTTCACCATCTGCATTAGCAGTAATTGCAGAACAGTTGGACGTTAAACCAAAAAAAACAAACATCTTTTTTCTACGAGAGCACAGCCTCCCCAAAAATTACAGCAAACATTGCGCCCAACCTATCTTGTAAAGTTTAAAAAATGAATAAATGAGATTTTTAAAAAATCGTAGGAGCTTTTTTTGAGCAAATCGCAAAAAAGTGAAAAAATGGCACGAATAAACTGCTACTTCCGGTTGACCGATTTCGATGAAAATGTTCGGGTCAAACTTAAGTTTCAAGTTTCAACTTCGTACGGTATTCCGTTCTTGAGATATTTTTAGGTTTTTTACGTGGTGAGATACGCGGTTCCTAACACAGGCTTCATTTTTCATTTTACGGACTATAGTGTATTTTACACCACTACTCTTCTGTTCTTAAGGATACCCGGGACGGAGAAAATTGAAAATTTTCACATAGCTGGTTTGTTGCACATTATTAAAATGCTGAGTTTTCTGCATCCAATGATGTATAATATGTTTGGGTTTTGCGTTTTTTATCCCCCCCAAAAAATAATTAAAAATATGTTGAACCCTTACGTTATTTTCTAAACGTTACCAGTTTGCATAAACACATCTTTTTTTGAATTTTTTTTTTTTTTTTTTTTTGGTTTAACGTCCGACTGTTCTGCAATTACTGCTAATGCAGACGGTGAATGATGAAATGATTTTTTGTAACGTATGAAAAAATGCCGTGCCTGAATGGGATTCGAACCCAAGACCGCATGATGAGAGGCGAGCACGTTACCAACTGCGCCAATGCGGCCGGCTTTTTTTTGAATGATAAACGATAAATTTCTATTTTTTTTTTTTTAACTTTAAGTTGGCATTAGACCAGCTGTGAATGTAACAGTTGAGGAATTTCCAGAGTATGATCCTGAAATGTATTAGAGGTATTTTGCAGTATTTATAATGTGTTCTCTTTCTGTTTCTGCTTGTTTCCCGTGAATAGTAATTTTTGACACATAAGGAACATTTTCTCAGCCAACTGCGAACAGATTTTAATGAAATTTTTGCACAGTCCTTTATACCATAATTACAATGTACTGAGTTAATATTGCAGTAAAATAATGTGTCTGAATATTTATATTGCACTTACATAGGCAAAAAATTACGATTTTAAAAAATGGTAATTCCAAAAAACATTTTCTTACCTTCCTAACAATATATAAAGATGCTACTAATTCTGTGGGTGTAGAATATACCCTGAAAAGTAACACAAAAAAATTGGAAAGGATAATTGTAATGGTTTTAAAGAAAATGTTCCTTACATTAACATTACGGAGATGGACATTCCGGGTACCTTTAAATGCTTCATTCATATAATTGGCTGATAATGTGATAAGAAACAGAACTATTTTTTGTAGCCCTGGAACTAGCAGATGGAGTGCAAATAATTTAACACTCCACCTGCGTGTTACGTGCAAACTTATTTATTACAGAAATAATTTTAATTAAGCCTAAACCACTGCAATCGTGCATTATATTTCGTGGACTTATATGTTACTGATTTATTTTAAAATGTATATACTGAATTTTACGTCAACATGGACCCCGCTAAAAATAATGCGAATAAAAACATTATTAGATAAGAGATAAGAAGAAGAAATGAAAGTTAAATGCCCAAAGAGTGAAATTTACTTCCTCTTTTATATTTGTAGAAAATTTAATGTATTTTATCGTCTCTCAGTTTCAGAATTTATGTTTTGGCACATAAACTTTATAGTTCTCGAGGTCGAGTTATCCAATAACATCCGCCCTAACTTAATGTTGTCAAAGATTAAAAAGTTAAACTTTTTTTAGTTAAGCACCACTTTTCTTTGAAAAGTAGGCTAATATAAAAAAGCTGGTGTGAAACACTCACACGATTTTCTCTTGCCTTTGTTAAAACAAAACAATTTTGATTAGCAGAATGTGAAATAATACCAACTACCAAAAAAACGAAGTAACAGAGATGAATTAAGTTCAAACATAAGTTGTAGAGTTTTAAATTTTTCACAAAATTTATTATCTGTTCCTTTACAAAAATAATAACACTAAATTCGGAACGACATTATATCTTGACCTAGTTTTGTAAAAAGATGAAAGAAACCATGTTACAAAAAAATTTTAAAACCTATATTTTACCGAATCAATGAGAAAAATATGAAAATTCCTGAATTGTCGGAAAACAACTCTGTACAAACAAAACAGTAAAAATATGTTTTTCTTTTGGCTCTGAGGACCTGATGCACTTCCGGTAAAAACTCTGTTCGACATGAAAACAACTTCCCTTACATGTAGTAATTTTGGTCAACAGCCAAAAGGCTGATTTGAACCCCTAGATGTTTTACTAAGTAAAAAACGAGGAGTGGGGTTTACTATTGCCTTCCTCACTGAGTTGAAAAGTATACTTATTAGCATGTCAAGCCCTAAGAAAAGCACCTACTTTCTACCCTGCAAATGACACCTTTACTTCATTCACCATAGGGTCTGGTTATATAGTAAAATGCATTACTCTCAGAGAAGATAACTCTGACTAGTATATTTTACACCTCTACCTCTTGCCGGCCGCATTGGCGTAGTTGGTAACGTGCTAGCCTCTCATCATGCGGTCTTGTGTTCAAATCCCATTCAGGCACGGCATATTTTCATGCGTTACAAAAAATCATTTCAGCCTTCACCGTCTGCATTAGCAGTAATTGCAGAACAGTCGGACGTTACACCAAAAAAAACCTCTACCTCTTTTGGTCTTAATTAGTTCAATCATATAACTGGCTGACTATTTGATAAGAAAAGGAACTACTTTTTGAAGCCTTTTGTACCTATGAATCATGTAGGACAAGAGAAAGTAAAAATCCGTGAAAAGTATAAAAATATATAATTAATATTAAATTAGAATTTGTATGATTTGCTGACATTATACTAGTAATGAAGAAAAAATGTTTCTCTTTTTTATTACTATCACTGTCGTTCCCTTTGATTAGGTACTGTGCTGCCGGCTATCAAAGCTTCCGACTTGGTGACACAGGGAACCGCCAATAGTTCCGAAAGGGGCGGTAAGCCTGTGGCGGCGTACCGACAGAGACCTTTGTAGCCAAGGCCGAGACCAATAACCGCCCGCTACCACAGCCCTCTCGGCGACTATATAAAGAGCGCTGCACTGCGGCCGAGGAGATTCGATTCCACGCCACTCTGCAGCATCGATGAGACTTCTTCATCGGCACACGGCTACCGAACTCTAGAGAAGACTCATCGAAGACGCTGCAAGAGAGATGATCCTTCCGGTCTGCGACCCGATACCATAAGCCGTCGACCGGGACCGTCATCGCCCGCTGCCGCGAGCGATGCCCACAGCGGTTCTTCAACCGAGCCTTACGCCCACCGGATCCGATAGAGCAGCCATCGACGCACTACTGCGAGGGAAGAAGATGATGTCTCCACTGGAAGACGACACGCCGTGTTGCCCAGCCCCTCGACTATCACGACGACTACAACCGACCTTTGAACGGCCCTTTTCAGGGCCACCAAAAAGTAAAGGTTTCAACTCGCCACATAATGTCGCCATCCGGTGACATTACGTACAACTAAATAGTACTATGTGACTAGCGAACGCTGTCAACATCTAATAAAAAGATCTACATAAGTGCAGTCTTGTACAGACTCAGGTCGAACTTTCCTGAGGAATTAATTGAACACAAATCATCACAGGACACCGGTAACCATTGTCTAGTATTCAAATATACAAGTACGTTCCTTTCGTTCCATTCGTTTACTTGTATGTTTCCGTATAACTCCCTTTACTAGAATTTGAACTACAGAACCTTCGTCTCCAAAAATAAGCTGATTAGCGGCGGCGACGTTACCAACTAGACCAACAAGACCATTTAATGGAATAAAAACGAAGAAGTTGTCTTGAATGTTTTTTAATCCACACAATATTGTTTCCTAAAACGCACTAACGCTGATTGTTCTTTTTCAATTTTTTACAAATGTTATTTTTTTACTTTAAACTGTAACCTATTTTTTTTTTTTTTATTTATTTATTTAATGTTGCATCAACATCAAATTTCCTAAGTTGAGGCCTGAAGTAAACAAACCAGTTAGTGGACGGAGCAATATAAATCGGGTGCACAAAAAAGTACATGACACTTACTACGCGCCTAGTGCAGTTCTGATCGTAAAATACAGAAATATTGGTTTATTGTTCGGTATGATTCTAAAACGATCTTTCAATAGTTGAAACGGGCAAACCGGTGAATTCAGATGTAAATGCTTGTATTTGCTTAATTTCTAAAGTTGGATACTTCTCTAAATTTATTAAAACCATAATAACTAAAACTTTTTCCCTACTTTCTAATGTTTTACCTTTTCTGGGTTTAACTGTAATGCAAGAAGGACTCTCAGCTATAGTTATTGAATTTCACACTAAAGCACACATGTAAAACACTTATCCTAAAAGAAGAAGTAAGTTACTTATCTAAACAACATTACGGAAAACGAACAAAATCAATAAAAAAAACTTGTATCGAAAGCAGTTTGCAACGTAAGAGTTAAAATAACACTGGCGTTTCATAAGACCAATGCTATAGTTTTAAACATAATGTTGAAAATAAATTTCAGAAATTTCATAAATCTATCAAGTATAGCTATTGTTTTACATCGTACGTGATTTACAGAACTGCAATTACTCATCATGCGTTTTGATTCACCCGTTACATTGTGTAGCAATTATAAAGGCCGTATAATGTGTTTGTGTTGTGTATTTACTTGCACTAACCCACAGGTTTGTTTACTCCAGGCCTCAACTTACGAAAAACAGACTATACAATGGTCATTACCGACGACGTTTGGTTATAACTTACTGTGTATAATGAAAGATGAATGATTTTTTGTAGCGTTTGAAAATATGCGTACCTGAACGGGATTAAAACCCACGACCGCATGATGAGAGGCGAGTACGTTACCAAAAACTTTCCAATGCGGCCGGCATTTATAATTTTTCTTTAAATTTATTTATTTAAGTCCCTTGTTGTTTAATACTGTCATGAACTACTTGACATCGGAAATTCAAAAGGAGACTCCATGGAACATTTTGTATGCTGATGATGTAGCCCTTATATCAAATAGCCTGCAGGGGATTCAAGAGAACTTGGAAAATTGGAGAAAGGCACTGGAACAAAATGGGTTGCGCATCAGTAGAACGAAAACAGAGTACATGTTTTGTAATTTTGATCCTGATGACTCATGGAGTGGAGATATCAAACTTGAGACAACCCCCCTGCCCAGAGTTAAAACTTTCAAGTATCTGGGGGCAGTGATCTCAGAGGATGGGTCCATGAAGGCTGAAATAGTGCATAAAATAACATCGGGCTGGAACAAGTGGCGTATGCTGACTGGGGTTCTGTGTGACCCAAAAGTGCCCATAAAAATAAAGGGAAGAGTCTACAGAGCGGCAGTTAGACCAGCACTTGTCTATGGCAGCGAAGCTTGGGCACTTAAGAGAGTGCATGAACAGAAACTCCACACTGCAGAGATGCGCATGCTGCGATGGGCGGGAGGAGTCACATTGAAGGATAAGGTGCGGAATGAGCATATAAGGGGAACCTTCAAAGTTGTTAATATAGCAGAAAAGGTGCGAGAGTCCAGGATGAGATGGTATGGTCATATGCTCAGGAGAACGGTTGATCATGTCGTGAAGAGGTGCCTTTCCATGGCTACAGGGAGGAGAGGAAGGGGTAGACCCCTTACCACGTGGATGACGAATGTCCAAAGAGACATGAAAATGTTGGGCTTATGCGAGGAAGACGCACAGGAGCGTAACAAATGGAGCTCTCTGATTGGGAAAGCCGACCCCGCGTAACGGGAAGAGGCGAGGCCAAAGAAGAAGAAGAAGAAGAAGTCGCATCAACTACAAAGGTCATTAGCGACGACGTTGGGGTGTAACTATATACAATGGAGGAAGAAATTATTTTTGTAACGTATGAAAATATGCCGTGCCTGAGTGGGATTCGAACCCACGACTGCATGGTGAGAGGCGAGCACGTTACCAATGTGGCCGGCATTTATAATTTTTGGTGTTATGAAAAAGACGCGGTTATGTAAAAATATAAATTTCATCGTAATAACTGCAAAAATATTTAAGAGTAATACTATGAAACGGTTAGTAAAAAAAACAATAAAATTACAGAGGGGACAATTTAATTCGTGAACAAAAGCTATAATTAAATAATGGTAAAACGTGGTTAGTGAGCAGCTGTCGTACCTTTAATTGTCAGTTCTAATTCAGTCAAATACCATTGTAAACCGTAATAAGGCAATCAGTTTGGTAACGAAGGGAATACTTTAGTTAAAAGCTTATTGAAAAATATGAAACACTCCACCAAAACTATGACATTAGAACTTATAGCAATTATTGTTAGGTCATCAGCCGAAAGGCAAGTTTGAACCTCTAGATGTTTTACTAAGTGAAACGAGAGGTAAGGTGGTTTACTATGCCTTCCTCACTGAGTGGAAAAGTATGCTTATGAGTAAAACATAATGAAATTCATTACTTTTAGAGGAGATAAATCAGACTAGTCTTTTACACCTTTACCTCTTCTGTTTTCTAATGATTTAGTCATATAATTGGCTGACCATGTGATAAGAAATAGAACTAATTTTTGTAGCCCTGGAATTAGCAGATTGAGTGCAAATAATTTAACACTCCACCTGTCTGTTATTGGAATGTCCTATTGTAAGAACTAATGAAGTACATAGGATTACTGTAAATATACGAATTCACAAATTCATCCACCCCTATTTTGAAGATCGGATTTAACATCGGTGTCCGGCCAGATTTTAGCACGGTAAATCGAGGACCTACAGTACTATACGAGAATTCATAATAGTATGATACGGATTAATTTTAAGTTTTATATATTCAGACGATAATTTACAGCCCCAGCCATACCTCGCTTCCTAAGCACCACCTCTCTTTGTCTTGCAAGTCACCATCAGAGAGCCGCCGTAAAGACATAGCCTCCTGCACACCATCCAACACATCACTTACGGCTACCCCTTCTTCTTCTACCGGCTGGTGTCCACTCCCATACCTTCTTTATCCACTTACCATCCTCCATTCTCTGCAAATGGCTAAACCATTTTAATTGCTACCGGGATATGGTATCTATTATATTTCCTTGAATACCAAATTCTTCTCCTTATTTTGGAATTCGAAATTTGATCGATACGTGACACACCGCAGCTCCACCTCCTAAAATTCATCTTCACCGCTTTTACCCGATCCATCTGCTTTCAAGTCAATACCCACACTTCCACATCGAACGTACGCACACTTTCCAGGATAGCATAATAAAAATTAATTTTCGAATTTTCAAATTTCCATGGATAATTAAGCTTCTCCAGAATTTAATAATACTCCACGTTTAAACGGTTATACGAGATTTTATGATGTGGATATAAGCGGTTTAACTTATGGGCAACAAGAAATGGTATTTTAATTGCTATTTACAAGAACCTATCAACAAAATTTATATCGAACATTTTTAAGTTGTTATTGAATTTTTAATATTAATTTTAAAAACATTACTTCATAAAATAAATATTTTATGGCAGCACATCCAGAATGTTTGATCACAAAAAGATTTTAAAAAAAACCAACAATATACCGGGTCTTTCAAAACGCCTTAACGAGTGCTTCATTTTGGTATTCTTAATACCAAAACAAACAAAATCGTTCACATGAAAAATGTCGATGAAACCTTCCTTCTCATTTAATCCGCCATTTTGTACTTTTTAGGAAAACCATTACACCACGTGAAAGGATTGAAATGTTTTGTTTAAATTTGGTACAAATATTTGCACCTGTGTACTATAAATAATAAATAAATACGATCCATGCATTTCCATATTTAATTCCATTATGTATTTGTAAACATTTTGTTTTTTTTTAATAAATTTTAAAATAAATTTAGGCTGGAAGACATTTTTTTTATTTTTATTTTTACTGGAGATGATGAAACCGGCCAGAAAATTAAGGAACCGAATTTTTGCTATATCTCGGTTGTTTACAATCCGACTTAGATTTTCAAAAATGAAATATCTTTTCGTTCATAACAATTAGCCTAACATTTCAGATAATAAAAAGCTTTTCAACAAAAAAATGGTTTTTGAGAAACCGATTTGAAAATTTCATTTGGCCGTTATTTTAAAAAAAATATGGAAATCCATGGATCGCATGTTTTAATTTTTTAGAGTAGTTATAGGTGCAAATATTTGCACCAAATTTCAATAATAAATTTTAATCCTTTCACGTGATATAGACTAATGGTTTTCCTGAAAAATAAAAAATAGCGGATAAAATGAGAACGAAGGATTAATCGACATTTTTTCATATAAAATATTTTGTTTATTTTTTTATGTAGAATACTAAAATGAAGGATTATCGCCAAAATAGGAGGCAGCACATGGCAAGGATGTCAGATCACAGGATACTTAAGTAGGCGCACTGGTAAGCTCCAGAAGGTAAAAGGGATATCGGTAGTACCTAGGCAAAGATGGATATAGATGATATAGTATGTGAGTTTAGAACAGGCTGCGGCCTAATCCTTGGTTGGAAGAAGAAGAAGAAGAGAAAACGAAAATGAACCGCGCGCGCTAAGGCGTTTTGAAACACTCGGTACATACTCATGTTCTTATCGTTTAGAGATTACGTCTTGCGTTAGCACACCTTTACTCCCAACCTTCCCTTTCCTTACCATTTATAACATCGTATAATAAAAATTTATTTTATTCTACGTGATAATAACAGTTTATGTAATTATTTATTTGAAGTCGATTGAGTGAAACCTGAATGAGTTTCCCCCTAGTTCCGCGAATTGTGCATGCGTTCATTATGTTGTATTTTTACCTTATGAATGTACTTCAGATACATTATTATATAAACAAGGAATTTTCAAACAATACTTGTGTAGCTTGCAGTTTGTTTGTAGGTATATTCTCTGTTACCAAGACGATGGTTTCTAGGTATTGGGGTTTATACCTTCCACAATTTTCATAGTTGAATTTCATAGAAACTGCACTGTAAAATTTAAATTGATTTCTCATAAAATAATTTTTTTTTACTTATTTTTTTAGTGTAACACATCATTATTCATCTGAAAGATGAAATAAATAAAAGTAGTCGTGGTCAACTCTGTAACCGTACGGTTTGAGTGCTAGTCTACAAAATATAAGGTCATAGATTAGTCTGAAAATTTTGACACATTAAAATGAACCGTTTATAAACTTACTGTATTCGCTAATGATCAACACTATATTCGACCTTAGACAACTTAAAAAACGTTAGTAAACTAAATTTACTTAAAATCGTATTAATAGTTTGGTCAATAGTGATTATAATGCGATACGGAATAGCATCAGTGGTTTTTCATGAGTAAAGGTTTACCAGATCCTGTCGAGATTCAAACCGATGAACTATTTATTTGTAATTCAATGTAATGTAACACGCTGTACCATTGCGTCACAAAGCGGCAACCTAAAACAGAATGCTAGTTGTCTTACTCTTCTTCTCTCCTCACTTCCTCCACCATCTTCCTCTTCCCTCTCTAACCACTCCACTCTTTTTACACCTCCCTCCCACTACCCTCATTCTTACTCTTTCCTCCTTGCTTACCTCTTCGTGCCCTTCTACGTATCTTCTTCTACCGTCTTCTACAATCTCTCTGTCTCTCCCTCCCTCCCTTCCTCAGTCATTCTCTTTCTCTCTCTCTTCCTAGATCCGTATACGAACTTAATCCATGACTCATAACCCTTTTTTGTTACGTATGAGTTTTAAATACTAGATACAAAATAGTTATTGTAATTTAATAAATAAATTATTAAAGTCAACGTTTGTCAATAATCAGCAAATTAAATATAAACTTGTTAAAACGCGTACACCGGCTTCCAGCTTAGTCTTGGATCTACAATTTCAAAGATGATCTTCGACAGTGATCATACGCAAAGTCTATAGCCCAGTGGTATGCTACTCTAACTTAACGGCTGAGTACAGTTTTAGCTCTGTACCACTTTACGCATGCGCTACATAGCGTTTCTTACTGAAAAAAATTAGACCAATTAGAGATGGCCACCAATCTTAGACCAGATCTTACAACCCAACGAAATTCTACCAGAATAAATAATTTTAAAACTCATGTGACCGCCGCCCCCTTTGATTAGGTGTAGTGCTCCAGGCCATCAAAGCTTCCGACATACCGACAGAGGGAAGCCGACAATAGTTCCGACAGGGGCGGTAGGCCTAAGTCAGCACTGCAGAGGGCTAGTGCTGACGCCCCAACCGCATCGCTCTGGTGACTATATCACGATCAGGCTCTGAGCCTGATCGTGATTCCATTCCACACTACAGTTTCGACCAGACATCCACCAACGGCACACGGCTACCGGACTCCGACGAGAGAAGATAATGCTTCCGCTCACCGACCCGATACTGTAACCGCCGTCGACCGGAACGTCATCACCCGCTGCCACAAGCGATACCCACAGCGGTCCCTCAACCAAGCGTTGCGCCCACCGGATCCCGACGAAGCAGCTACATCAACGCACTACTGCAAGGGAAGAAGATGATGTGTCCACTGGACGACAACACACCGTGTCGCTCACCTACTCGACGCCACGACGACTACGACCGACTCTTCCCGCCAAGACGACCATAGCTTAAATAGCCCTTTTTAGGGCCCCAAACATTTAAGGTTTTCGCACACCCCTTAATTTCACCATCCGGTGACACTCAGTGTTTTGTTATGTTCCATTACTTTCTACTTTTACTGTGTTATTTAGATTAGAGATATTTTAGGGCATCTCACATAACCTAGATCCCCTTGAATATCTATCACGGGCATTATCAAAAGTGCTCATTATTTAACGTCTCTAGATCTGCGAGAATATCAGCGATCTGATATGTATAAAACTGATGACTTGTCTATACCTTAATATTTAAAAAACAACAAATTCAGAACCAGGCTTCTTTAGAAGAAAATTAATCTACCACCTAAACTTATAAGATAAAATGACTAGTGAAAATGACTAGTTATATTACATATTATTTTCTTTGTAAAATATTTTTAAAATTTTCATCGAATCAACAAACCTCAATATTTTCTTGTAGAAAATTTTCATATGTATAAAATATTTGTAGGCCTACAACAAATCAATTATTGTTATTGTAATTTAAATAAAAAGATTAGAATAAAAATAATTGTATTAAAGTAAAGAACTTGGACAAATTACACTGCGTATTTTAAATAAATTATCCTACAATGAATGTTTTTGAACATAATTATAAGAAACGACATATAATTAAAATTTAATTAAAACTACAAATTAACAAATTAAAACAACACATTTTTATATTAAAATTTTCACTGAAATTTTTCTTTAAATAATAATATAATAGTACACTCAAACAGAAACATACAGTGTGTACATGACTGGATAGATTGTACTAGGAATTACGGTTGTTTACAGAAAAAAACACCGGAGAGAAAAAAATGAAAAGTTTTTATTATATTTTTATAATTTTAATTTATGACCAGGAACTGTTATTAATTAACAACTTCCCGAATTATTCGTCCGATTTTTTCCCCATTAAAAGGGTTTGAATTCAAACCAGGACACAACCATAATCGACTGTCAGCTGCTACCTTACTAATTAACTCTCTCAACCTATTTAATTTCACCTGTAGGCCTACAATTCTAAATGAAATTGGATTAACTCAGACGCCTATTAAACACTGTTGTTTAGATTATCAGCCAAACAGCTGGTTTGAACATCTAGAGGCTTTACTAAGTAAAACGTGTAGTACCTCACTCCTCGATGGTTTACCAATGCCTTCCTCACTAAATGGAAGGTTGGATAGATTGCACTAGGAATTAACGTTTTTACAGGAAAATATCACCAGAAAAAGGAACCTGCAAAAGTTTTTATATTTTAATTATTATCAGGACTTGTTATTTATTAGCAACTACCCGAATTATTTTTGCCCATAACGAGCAGGTAGAGTGTTAAATTAATTGCACTCGATCTGCTGATTCCAGGGCTACAAACAAAGTTCTGTTTCTTAGCTCATAGTCAGCCAATTTATATGACTGAAATTTAAGAAAAGAAGAGGTAGAGGTGTAAATGGCTCAGAGTTACCTCCTCTGAAAGTAATGAATTTTCTTATACAGCCAGACCCTGTGGTGAATGAAGTGAAGGTGTCATTTGCAGGGTGGAAAGTAAGTGCTTTCCGGAGGGCCTAGCATACTGATAAGCATACTCTTTCAAGTCGGTGAGGAAGGCAACTACTGTTGCCTTCCTCAGGAAGGCAACCCCTCAGACCACCTCACTCCTCGATTTTACTTAGTAAACCTCTAGAGGCTCAAACCAGCCTTTCGGCTATTGACCTAAGAACAACAAACGAATTATTCGCTCGGTTTTTCTTTTAAGGCTTTGAATTTAAACCAGGAGACAACCATAATTGACTATCAGCTGGCTGTCTTACTAAGTAACTCGTTCAACCCGCTTAATTTCACCGATGGTTTACCAGTGCCTTCCTGAGTGGAATAGTATGCTTATCAGCATATCAGGCCCTCTAAAAAGCATCTACTTTGCACCCTGCAAATGATACCTTTACTTCATTTACCACAGGATCTCGGTGTATAATGATTAAATTTATTACTCTTCCTCTTTTTACCCTCTTCCTCTTTTTTTCTCTTTCTGTTCTTAAATGCTTCAGTATACAATTGGCTGACCATGTGATAAGAAACGAACTAACTTTTGTAGCCCTGGAACTAGCAGATTGAGTGCAAATAATTTTCCATGACTGACAATATGATAAGAAACGAACTATTTTTTGTAGCCCTGGAACTAGCAGATTGAGTGCAAATAATTTTCCATGGCTGACCATGCGATAAGAAACGAACTAACTTTTGTAGCCCTGGAACCAGCAGATTGAGTGCAAATAATTTTCCATGGCTGACCATGTGATAAGAAACGAACTAACTTTTGTAGCCATGGAACTAGCAGCAAATAATTTTATGGGCAACATTAAACACTATCTATATTTGTTTTGACCTATAGTAGAATTAAAAGTAAAACAAACCTAGAGCAGTGACGGTAGGGGAAGCGCTTGAGGCTCTCAGCCTCCAGTGTTGTACATAGTGTGTTATTAGCACTGGCGCTGTACGCATCATTTGCGTGCCTCCACTCCCAATCCCTTCGCTTTGCTTTCTCTCGTTATGAGATGCATTTTACAGTGAAAATGGTTCCAAAAATACACTACAAACTTGTTTGCAATTTAAGAGAGTACAGTACATTTTTTATTGCAAGAGCGGAGCACTACTGAAATATGACAACGCTGTCAAGAAAGGTTGCCATGAAAAATGCTCGGCGCTGGTTGGCTAAGAGCGAGCCGAGCCCCCGACCGACGACTTTGGCTTCCTTCGGCTCCCTTCGCCCTCGACAGCTCCAAGTATGTTTAACTTTTAATTTAACTATAATTAATTGAATTTTTTCAATTGAATTAATTGAATTTATTTTCCTGTACGGTGTATTACAATAACAAATGAACTGATGGTGGCATGATATAAATAAGAACGACTTGAGAAAGCAGACCACCTTCTAATGTTCTATGTTTCTGTTTTCTAATTTAATTTTCCAGTTAAGTAAATCGTTAAATTTTAATCATCTGAATATTTAAGATAGCAACAAATCTCTGTTCCTAATACTAACACTCTTTAGCCTTCTGAGAGCGTTACCAAACTAGCTAATCGTCCTGATTCGTTCTTATTAATGACTTGCTACTTTTCCGTGAAAACGTTGATAGTTTTGGTTTACAGCGTCAAACACGTACGCTAATTAGATTTTAAAACATTTTTTAATATCTACTGAAATTAATTTCTGAAAAACTAGGTTCAACTGTCTCGTTCAAGGGTACATGTTCCATTGTACGAATCTTAAAATAAAATATTTTTTATGTTTATAAGAAAAACAACTTGAGCCTTCACTATGAGCCATACCGTGAGAAATTTAATGTAGGTGTAGTTACTTGAGTCACGAGATTGTCCTTGTTTGCAACGAGGGGGAAAGGGGGGAAAGCATCAGTGCCCATGCGCGACTGCTTTAATTTTAGTACAACCAACAGAATTTATATTATACCCAAAGCATATGCAGTATATCGCAGAACCTTTTATAGGTTAACTGTACGAATATAACTGTTCTTTTTACCGTACACAGAAATGTTAGTTTCACGAAAACGTGGGCAGACTATTCACAGTGCTGAATGAAATGTAATATGCAGTGTAATAATGCTGTGAAGCTGAAGTTAAACAAAAATGCCTTTCCCTGCCTCATAACAAAAGCCATGAGCGAGCGGCTAACTACTGTGATGTTTATCTTTCCACAATTCAAATTATAAAGAAGGAAGTTAAAGCTAGTAAAGAAGCTAATTCTTCAACAGTTTTTTTAACACCTGGTAAAAAAGGAAACGGTTAGGTAGATACTAGTGATAGTGAACACGCCGGTGATAGTGATAGTAAAGAAGGCGATTCATTCGTAGAAAATTTTGTTCCAATAGAATAAGTTACCTGGTAATTATAGTAAATAAAACATTTCTGGTCATGTAATTAAGCTACAGGCAATATTGCAGGTCACATTTATTTCTTATAAGGTTTATGAAGAAAACATTTTCTCGGAATGCCGCAATCGTAAAAAAACATTTTTTTTCTACGAGAGCACAGCCTCCTAAAATATTTCACCAAACATGGCACCTACCTATCTTATAGAGCAAAAAAATGTAGTAAATCAGGCGATTTTTAAAAAAAAATTGTACTGGCCGTTTTTGAGAAAATCGCAAAAAAGTGAAAAATGACACGAATAAACTCCTACTTCCGGTTGACCGATTTTGATGAAAATGTTCGTGTTGGGTCCTCTAGTAGTACTAACTTAAGTTTCAAGTTTCAACTTCGTACAACGTTCCGTTCTTGAGATATTTTGTACACACACAAGCATACATACACAAACCAATTGCTAAAAACTAGCTTTTGGGTTCAGGGGTCTGAAAACGTGTATATCCGGTGAAAACTCGATTTAGAAAAATCGACACGAAACCAATACTTTTCTTCCTATATATTTATATAGAAAAGAGAAAGTAAAAGATTATTTATTTCCAATTGGATTAGTATTTAATTTTTTTACCCCTGAAGATGGCTACTTGGAACCAAAAAATTCAGGGCAAATTTTTATAGTATTGTTAAAAAAGGTTAATTACTTTTGTTGAAAATTTTTTTGCATGATCTAGATGAACGAGGAAAAAAGTAAGCCTAAAAAGCGATGAACAGCGAAAACTGACAAACAGCTTCGACAGTGATTATGTGATAATTTAATGTAAAATGATAGCAATACGTTCAGAAATCAATATGAATAACAAAGAAATTTTTTGTAACAGAACTTCCAGGAAAACATATTTGTTATTTAACTGATGCAATCGTTCCAACTCTTATATTAATTGATGAGAGAAAAATTGTGATAAGATCAATAGGAAAAAGTACTTTAGAGACAAATATAATTGTTCAATAACAAAAGAAATATTAAATTCAATCAGCATTTTAAAAAAATATCATCAAATACCTTTTTATGGGTTCGAGTAAAATAGTAGAGGAATGCGAATATTAAAACGGTAGAAAGGAGAGGAAAATGAGATAGAAAATGGATATGGGGGGAGTTATTATTAGTCAGTCAGCAATATGCAGCAACATATTATTCAGTAATATGTACGTAGTATTGCTTCATACGTAACAGACACAAAACACACTGTGCAGAGAGCTTTAGCTGAATATCTGCACCACTTTATACTTCCATAAACCCTTAACGTCATCACCTGTGGCTTTATAAAATTCGAACAAAACACAAAATTGATTAATACGGAAATTCATTGCATTAAAAAGAACTGGTTACATGAAAAAAAATCATTATTCGAATCAAAAATTGGGATTCTAAATTAAAAATTTCGTACGAACTTGGTTTGATTTGAATTATTAATTTTTGTTTTAATTTCCCAAAGATACGATAAAAAGTGTTTAATTAATTCCGGTTCAATTTTAATTGACTTTCAAGTGATCTAGTTTGTTACTGTGTTATGACCTGGTAATATTTTTAAAGTGAAGATTAAAAAGCAGCTACCATAAAACTCCAGCGCATATATCCGAAATTTATGATTTTTTTTTAAATTTACGTCCAACTGTTTAGCAATTACTGCTAATGCAGACAATGAGAAGGAAGATGATGATGAAAAATGAGTGATGAAAAAATGTCATACCTGACCGGGAATTGAACCCGAGACCCCGGCGTAGAAGCCAGTTGTGCTAACCATTACACTAAGAGAATTATTATGACCATTTTTGAAGTTCCTATCCGTTTCGGTTAGAATTTTTGTTGTCAAGAGACGTTTTGGACAATTTTTGGAAAACCAGACTTTTAGATTAATGTTTCCAGGAAATCCTTTTCCTTCCAACCTCTCATGAATTTCTCATATAAAAATTAGACATTACTTTAATTACCCATTACGGGATCAAGATGTTGAAGTTTCGTGGACTTTATCTTCAACCAGTTATTCCTTTTTATTTTACTTGTCATCAAGAGTTGTATATTACTGACAATCACCTAATTTTATTGTTGTTTTTGATGAGCTTTAAACTTAAACTAAGAATGGATTTGAACAGTTTCCCAGTGAAATATCAGTCAGCTGACCACCTAAGAAAGTTCCTCACCTAACCGGTGTCACTTAAAATTAAAATAACAATTTTCTATCAGCTGGCCCGAAGGTTTTATCATACGTGTATATTCTACAAAAAAATCTATAATACACAATCCAAAATATTTTTTTCATAACAGACCAACAATGCCACTTAGTCAGTAATCACCCCAGAAAGTTTCTCACCTAACCGGTGTCACTTAAAATTAAAATAACAATTTTCTATCAGCTGGCCCGAAGGTTTTATCATACGGATAAATTTTACAAAAACCGATGAAAACACAATCCAAAATATTTTTTCATAACATACCAACTACGCCTTTTATTAGATAACTATAAATTTTTCTTTAGCTCGATTGTTTTCTCGACTTGTACACAGGGCTTTATTAATTCTGACCACTTAACACACATTTTTTATTATTCAATTTTCTCAGCCTTTGAACTCCTTTTCTTTGTTCCTGAAATTTGTCCTTGGATCTTATTTTCATAAACGTTCAAATACTGAAGATCTTTCTCTGAATTTTTGAGCCAAGTTGTGTACAATTTATTTGTGTTGTTTAGGTCATCAGCCGAAAGGCTGGTTTGAACCTTAGAGGTTTTACTAAGTAAATCGAGGAGTGAGGTGGTTTACCATCGCCTTCCGCACTGAGTGGAAAAGTACGCTTAACAACATGCCGGGCCTTCTGAAAAGCACATGTTTTCCACTCTGCAAATGACCCCTTCACTTCATTCACCAAAGGGTCTGGCTGTATAATGAAATTCATTACTTTCAGAGGAGATAACTCCGATTAGTGTCTTTTACACCTCTACCTCTTCTGTTCTTAAATGATTCAGTCATTGAATTGGCTGACCATGTGATAAGAAACAGAACTATTTATTTTAGCTCTGCAACGAACAGATTGAGTCTAAATAATTTGACACCCAACCTGTCTGTTAAAGGCAAACAACTTTATTTATCACTTCATTAAATATGAGGTGATATAATTTTTTATAGTTTCATGATGAAGAACAATTATATGAAGAATTAATTATATGAAAAATTTCATAATTATATGAAAAATTAAATTTTTTATAGTTTACAATTGAACAGCAAAAGTAAGTATGCACAGTTTCGGGTTTTATAGGTCTTGGATTTTGATGTTATAAAACTGCCCGATACTAATTTAAAATCCATTCAATTTCCATTCAATTAGGCTCTAATTAAATTACATTCACCAGACACATAGAAAGAAAATCAAAAACTTTATTGTTTATTTTTTGGACATGTTAAATATGATTTATACATAGCCTACTAGAAAAATGTATCATCACAATCCATTCCCCTAATATGACGAAGAAAGTAAAACATTTTCACATTGAAAATCACTTGGAAGCTACGAATGATTTTTTCTGCAATGCCGATAAGATTTAATTTCTTACTTTTATACACAATTATTTAAAATCTTCCACGGTTGGTTTTAATGAACCTATATTTTAATCTTAACTCGTTAATGACTTGACATGCGAATTATGTTCATTTAATTTAGTAAATTTATCAAAGAGCCATTCAACCTACATTCAAGTTACAATAATGATCAGCAAAAAGAAGCATTAAAACTTTAACATCACAATAAAAAGCAAGTGAATTTTATTGCGTGCTATAAACAATCTAACCGAGAACAGCTGTTAAAATTTAAACTCTGTGCATACGAGCATTACAATGCGTACGTGAACACTGCAATGCGGAAAATCCTGGATTCGATTCCCGGCTATGAGCTGAAGAATTTTCACGGTATATCATATTAGAAAAAGTTGTACATTCACTGAGTCGCTAATAAAACGAAAATTAGAAGATTTTAAAAATAAACTAAAATCAATATACGAGGTCTGTTCAAAAAATAACCGAACTTTTGGTTTTAAATCTTTATTATTAATTTTAAATATTATTCGTCTTTGCCCCCTTCAAAGCACTTCCGTCCCCTATTCACACACTTTTCCCAGCGATGTTTCCACATCGCAAAACAGTCCTGAATAGCTTCGTTTGATAATTCGAGAAAACTGGTTTTGATACAAACAAATCTCTGTACTTTATACCATTTTAAGTAATTAGACATACCTGGAAGCTCTTTTTGCAGCTCATACGAGGTGCGACTATTAAATAACGAGACTGGCGTTGTAAAACATTTTATTTTTATTTTATACATAATCACTTATTGCCACCTTCAATATACACTCCTTCTCTATCCATACAACGCTCCATGCGTATTTTCCACTGTTGGAAACAGTGCTGGAAGTCATCTTCTGTCAGCTCCTTCAGGACACGTGCCGCTCTCTCTTTTACAGCTTCCGCAGACTCAAATCTTGTCCCTTTTAATGCAGATTTCACCTTAGGGAACAAGTAGAAGTCACATGGTGTAAGATCTGGTGAATATGGTGGATGTTCTAACTCTGAGATGCTGTACTTGGCTAGGAACCTTTTGACAGATAACGCGGAATGAGCTGGCGCATTGTCTTGGTGGAGAACTCATGATTTGTCTTTCCACATTTCGGGGCGTTTTTCCTTACTCTTTGACGTAGTTTAAAAAGTACCTCAAGGTAGTCATATTGATTAATTGTTTGACCTTCAGGAACCCAGTAAGGTACATAATCCCATGGATATAAAAAAAACAATTATCATTACTTTAAATTTTGACTTGCTCATTTGAGTTTTTTTGGCTCTCGGTACAGTTCGGTTCTTCCAGGGCATGGATTGGCGCTTCGTTTCCAGATCATAAGTAAAAAACCACGTTTCATCACATGTTATTATCTTCTACCAGTTCCCTAAGGTGAAATCTGTATTAAAAGGGACAAGATTTGAGTCTGTGGAAGCTGTATAAGAGAAAGCGGCACGTGTCCTGAAGGAGCTGACAGAAGATGACTTCCAGCACTGTTTCCAACAATGGAAAATTCGCATGGAGCGTTGTAGGGATAGAGAAGGAGTGTATATTGAAGGTGACAATAAGTGATTATGTATAAAATTAAAATTACATTTTTTTCAACGTCCGTCTCGTTATTTAATAGCCACACATCGTACTTTCACCATTTGCTTAGTGTTTCTCCGTTCTTCGTCAACCCGGTGTTATTCTCATCACATGTTATGTAGAGCTTGGAGAAGATCTCGCGATTTCTTCGTTCATTTTGGTATAGGCTCTCCAGAATCCGTCGACCTTCCATCATCCAATCTAAAGTTACTATAAAGTAACGAAGATGAGACAGATTACACCACCTGACTTTAGAACCATGGTTATTAGCCGTAATTAGGCCTCTCTCGTCAGTTCAGCTGAGGACATGTTCTCCTTATCCAAGACTACCATGGAGCCTTGGATTTCGAGTGAAAACAGCACTCAAAATCTGGACTTTACTGAACACCTCCGGTAGAAGCTTTCGCCAGTTCTAATCGATTCAAATTCATGCTGAAGAACGATTAGCATTTCTACATTATATTTAAGAAGAAAAACTGCACTTTCAAATTACTCACTTACACTGTTTTTCCGTATCACACTATAGATATAGATATTTACGACTTACTTTTTACTAAAATTTACTAAAAATTGTCTTAAAAGTAATTAAATTAAAAACACTGAAAATTTCTCGAACCTGGAATTTTTTGATTTGTAGTTTATAACATGTAAAATTAAGCTACGAAGTCAATGTACCTTAACTTCATTTACAGAATTTAAAAAAATATAAAAAAGTAGAGCTATCTGTTACGGGAGATGAAAAAACAAATGTTATTATTCAGGGATAATTAAGCTATTAACTTTACAGAACATTTCGACAAACATTTATCAGTTAAACGAGGGAATGGAGTTTCAGTGATGAAAACAATAGAAATATCCGTTTCATTGTGTTTTCTTTGTATTGTACAGTATTAAAAACCAATCAAATGGAAAATTGTCATACATTACTATTTCTTTGTTTAAATTTTATTTCGTTTGTTTATCTAATTTGAAACTATGGCGTACAAATAAAATATAATTAAGTGAATTTTGTTAAATATTTTTAGGTTAGTAAATAGAATTTTTTACTGTCTCTTGCCTTATATGAACATACTATATGGAAGGAAAGTATTTTCATGTAGATTTTTCAAAATCGAGTTTTCAGGCCCCCTAAACCCATCTTTTAGCGATTGGTCTATGTTTGTATCTGTATGTATCTGAATATACCTCAATAACGTAATATCGTACAAAGCTAAAACTTAGAACTTAAATTTAGTCCTATTAGAGGACCCGACACGAAAACTTTCATCAAAATCAGAAAACCAGAAGTAGTAGTTAAGTCATGTAATTTTTTAAATTTTTTGAAATTCTTTTAAAAATCGGCTTTTACGTTTTTTTTTAAATTGTTTCATTTAATAAATTTATTATGCTCTACAACAGTTTGTTCTACCCATAAAAAAAAAGTTAAGTGTCAAATTATTTACACTCAATCTGTTCGTTGCAGGGCTAAAATAAATAGTTCTGTTTCTTATCACATGATCAGCCAATTAAATAACTGAATCATTTAAGAACAGAAGAGGTAGAGATGTAAGAGACACTAATCAGAGTTATCTCCCTTAATGAATTTCATTATACAGCCAGACCCTGTGGCGAATGAAGTGAAGGTGTCATTTGCAGAGTGGAAAATATGTGCTTTTTAGAGGGCCCGGCATGCTGATGAGCGTACTTTTTCATTCAGTGAGAAAGAAAATGGTAAACCACCTCACTCCTCGTTTTACTTAGTAAAACCTGTACAGGTTCAAACCAGCCTTCCGGCTGATGACCTAAACACCAACATGCTCTACAAGATAGGGTAAGCGCCATGTCTGGTGAAATTATTAGGGGACCTGGGCTCTCGTAGTCATTTTTTTATGACAACGGCCTTAATTTGTATTAAAAGGGCAAAAGAGTATATAATTAAAGTTGTAAAAAATTAATAACCTAGAAATTTGAATTGTTTTTTTCTCCAATGCTTAGTTTAGCGTCAATTAGGAATTTTCTGTATTTTGCTAATAAAAATCTGTTAAAAATGAGATATTTTTAAAATTGTGCCCTTAATAAGCATTTAACGACAAAAATGTAGTATATAATCTAAGTTATATAAAATTAAAAAATTTCAACTTTAATTTCAAACATTTTCTACAGAGCCCAGTTTAGCGTCAATTAATGATTTTTCGTATTTTTAAGTTCTACAGAAGTTGGTTTTCATTTTGCGTCATTCACTCATAATTAAAAATAGATTATTTTCCATTTCACTAATGAATTTACTAATAAATTAAACATAGGTTATATTTTTTATTATTTACATTGGTAAAAAAACGTTGTGTGAGTTTTTCACACCAGATTTTTCATTGAAAGAAATAAACGGTCCAATTTCAGTGATAAGTAGAACAATAGAAAAATTTAAGTCACAAATTAATGAAAAACGTTTTTGTGCTTAAAATGCAAGTTTTCTTTTTGTTAAATCGTGAATAAAAATAAATTTCAAAATTTTACCCTCATCTTCTAAAATATTAAGGTGTGGGGAAGAAACCAGCCACTGCTTCGAAAATCTTAACTTGGGTGTGCTTTAACCAATTTACATGAACTTGGTAACAAATTGAAGGAAACACTCCAAATCTAGAACACCACATGTGGTTACAGTATTCATTTTATATTCAATATTTTTTAAATCTCTAATAATATCACAAATTTCGATCACCAAAGAGATTCATTTTTTATATAAATTACAGCAAAAATCGAAACAATCAACTTTTCTGTAAAAATACTTTTATCAATTAAACGGTTAATTCATTTATGTGATAAATGATAAATTTTATAACTTTTTTTTTAAATTTATACTGAGTGATGATTTTTTTATTAAATGGTTATCTTTATTTATTTGAGAGAGCCTCAGCTAAAATTTTATGCAGCAGTTATGAATTTTAGATAAACTCTACTGTATTACAAAAGTCAGTTGTTGTTGTTTATGTCATCAGCTGAAAGGTTGGTTTGAACCTCTAGAGGCTTTATTATGTAAAACGAGGAGTGAGGTGGTTTACAAATGCCTTCCTCACTGAGAGGAAATATATGTTGATTAGCATGCCGAGCCCTCCGAAGAGCATCTACTTTTCACCCTGTAAATGACACCTTCACTTCATTCACCACAGGGTCTGGCTGTATAATGAAATTCATTAATTCCAAAGAAGATAACTCTGATTAGTGTTTTTGACACCTCTACCTCTTCTGTTCTTAAATGCTGTAGTCATATAAATTGGCTGATAATGCGGTAAGAAACAGAACTATTGGGTCTTTTCCGTTTTCTGTATGCCGCTATCAAATCCGAATTCCCTACAGGGTTGCACAATTCTCCCACTCCAGCGTCTAGCGCGCCAATCTGACTGACTAGCAATATTCCTGTGTAATTTCAACTCCACTCCGATTTCACAGTTAGTTACTACTGTGAATTTTGTAAAGTTACTTAATAATATTCGGACGGAGGAAAATGCTGTAGAGTTCCTTCGGGAAAGGGGGTTATTGGATAATCCAAGAAGATGTGAAAACTAAAACTGTGTGAATACTCACACGACTTTCTTTTCCCAATGTAAATAAGAAATAAAACAACATAACGTGTAACATAGTCCTACTATATACTGGAACTGGGAAGGGGGAAGGACGTATGTACGCATGCGTGAGTGCGTGTATGTATGTCTCAGTATGAGTATTCAGTAAGGCAGGGAGTGGGAGAAATGAACACGTGTGCAACTCCTTCAGGATATTCGGATTTGATAGTGGCATACAGAAAACGGAAAAGACCCGAACTATTTTTTGTAGCCCTGGAACTAACAGATCGAGTGCAAAATAATTTAAAACTTCACCTGCCTGTTATGGGCAAAAGCGCATTAGTAAATCGAATGTTGTTTAAACGTATACGTAAAACACATAATGTCAGTTTAATAGAAATCTATAAATACCACGTGGTTTCAACCTTATTAGAAATGTTGACGGAACTCTGCTTAGAGAAATGTTTTTGTTTTACATCCAACTGTTCTATAGTTACTGCTTAATGCAGACGTTGAGAAGGGTGATAGACGAAAATGAGGGATGAAAAAATGGCAGACCTGATCGGGAAGCAGGACGTAACCTAAACATGAATACACTTTGACTTGCACACATCAAGGTCAGTGGTGTATTTTACATAACTCGAAGGGTTGCTGCAGGTGTACTTACAATTACAATACGATTATGGTGTGTAGTTGTACGTAGCGTTACGCGTTAAAAAAGTGTTTTCATATCACCTTATTTCTTCAGTTGATGAGCCTGTTGCTTAATAGTTAAAGAAAAATTATTTTTCTCGTTTCAAGTCACTTTTAATTTTTCAAGTTATCTCTACTTTTTCAGAACGATAAATGTATACAAGTATTGAAAACAAAAGGCTACAACAATTTATGCTTTAATTTAAAAAATTGAACACCTTGATCGGTTTAAAAGTGGCGAAAATGTAGCCTCAGTAGCAATGTTTTTTAGAGTAAATTAATTAACGCGACGGTTTGTTACATTAAAAAAATGAAGAAAACATACCGAGAAGTGTACAAGAAAGTTAGCACTTTCCAATCTGCATATTGCGATTATAAAATTAATAAAATGAAAGCTACAATATTTTGTAAAGAAGATAACACACACAAATCGATGCACCTCAGTTCTGTTCAAATTCGAGAGTAAACACGATGTTTATATAATATAAATTAATCACATGCCCATAACAGGAAGGTGGAGTGTTAAATTATTTGCACTCCATCTGCTTGTACCAGGGCTACAAAAAGTAGTTTAGTTTCTTATCACATAGTCAGTCAATTATACGACTAAAGTATTTAAGAACAGAAAAGGTAGAAAAGGTAGAGGTGTAAAAGACACAAGTCACAGTTATATCCTCTGAGAGTAATGAATTTCATTATACAGTAAGACCCTGTGGTGAGTGAAGTGAAGGTGTCATTTGCAGGGTGGAAAGTAGATGTTTTTCGGTGGGCCTGGCCTGCTGATAAGCATACCTTTCCACTCAGTGAGGAAAGCAATGGTAAACAACCTCACTCCTCGTTTTACTTAGTAAAGCCTCTATCTAGGGTTTCAAACCAGCCTTTCGGTTGTTGACCTAAACAACAATAAATTAGTCACAGTGTACTTAAATTATCAATTCTTAATATTTCATAATCAGTTCTTAATTTCACTGAAAAAGTAAAATTAGATCAAAATAGAGCTTTTTAGATTTGTTAATTTTAACACACAGGATTTCTGATAAGTCCAGTTAGTTATCTGATTGAAAGTATAGTGAAATATTAACACATATCAATAGAGTTACTGCACAAACACTACTAGTGTCTTGTTAAATAATTCTAGTACAAACACCAAAAATATCTTAAACTAACCAATATATCGAATATTTGTTAAGAATAAATCATCGATCCCGAAAACAAAATACCGTATAAGTCTAAAATAATATTGTGGACGATTATTTATGTTACAAACAAGATATTTCAATAAAAGATCTTTTCGTAAAGAAAAGACTCAAAAATGGTTAATGGTTAGAAGCTAACCATTTAAGGTATTTATACCTTAAATACCTTAGTCATCCTTAACGTAATTTAAAGATAAGGCCTCCAGGCCGGCTCAATCAGTTAAAAAATCAGTCACTTTATATTGTAAAGTAACACCGACTACGCAAGCGATTTTGTATGCTGACCAGCTGAGAATCATACAAGAACAACATCACTAAATGCCCCAGTTAAAATTCATGTCTACTTACGACAAAAATTTAGAGATCAAATTCGGTATGTTTACAATCCCGATAAAGAAATAAAAGCTAAAATTATATCGTAATTGTATAAAGGTTAATTTCCGAAATATCAATCAAAAATTAATTTTAAATATTTTTAAAATGATTCAACACTAATGTATTACTAATTTAAAATAATAATTAGTCACAACAAACCGAATACAAGTTGCTTAAGTTAGCTGAAATGAAACTTTGCGAAAAGATAACCTCAAAATCAAGTTACAAAATACTATAAGATTACAAGCCACAAAGCTTTCGAAACCTCACATGAAAATATTGTTTTGTTGAGGATTTGAGAATACAACTCAGGACCGTAACTTATTAATATTAGTTTAAATTGTCACAGTAACTTCATAATTTCTAGATTATTAAATTGCACCTTTTAATATTATCCAAAATCAATTTGAGATAATTTATTAAATGTAAAGAAACGTACTGTGTATTTTTTAAGATTGTTTTAACAAAAGCTAAATACTAGATTTACCTACGGACAGTCTTACAGTGAAAATAAAATAAACTACGATGTAGATCAAAGACCAAAATTATAAAATAAAATTTAAATAAATAACATCAAAATAAAAATACTGTTTTTTATTGAATAAAAAACAATTAATAAAAAAACAATAAAATTAATAATTTAATTATACGCCTAAGCTTTAAATTTTTTAATCAATTACCGAAACAAAATGCAATACATTACTTAATTAAATTTGTTTCAGTATTTTAAAACAAATAATAAAGTAATATCAACATTTAAAAAAATAATTTTATGAGTAGATCAAATCCCATGTTAAGAACGATACATTACGGATCACGGCTTAATTGTGATACAAGGAATCGAATTGTTGACATACATATAAATTTAATACCGTTTTCAGTTAATACTGCATATATTAATAATACATTTAATATAAAAATTACATTGAATACATTTTTGAAATATATTTCTAAAC
The DNA here is from genome assembly GCA_035578175.1 of Catonia carolina. Classification (NCBI taxonomy): domain Eukaryota; kingdom Metazoa; phylum Arthropoda; class Insecta; order Hemiptera; family Achilidae; genus Catonia; species Catonia carolina. The sequence continues at coordinate 45,791,134 of JAQMRL010000004.1, forward strand.
TTCTAATTTCTAAATAATTATAAATTAGTGAAAGATACGAAAATTTCGTCATCCGATCAGCTGGTTCAGAAAGGTATTTGAAGTTAAACCGTTTTGATACGGTAACTCCAATGAAATCGACTGACAAATTATTGGTAGATACAAAACAAAGTTTTCTTTATAAACTACAAAACCCGCAATATAAATTACTCACAAAAAAACAATAGTCGCTTAGTTGATTGTTTTTATAAAAAATGTAATTTAACTACGTATTTTCAGAAATAAATGTTTTTATTTTGATTATTAAAAGATTATGTGATTATAACAAGGAATTTGTGATACACCGTACTTATTAAATTTAATACTAAAAGCGTTGTTTATATTTATAAACATAGGTATAATAAATAAAACATGCATAATCATTTTCATAATAAAATAAAAAGGAAGGATGCCAATAATAAAGACGAAACGCGGCGGAACAGGAGGTCTTTTTGCAAACAGCAGTAATAAAAGGCAGCGACTTGTAATCTGGGATTGAAGGCTTGTTTACGACTAGGTCTCTGTGCGAGCGAGAGGAACATGATAGTGGGGGTGAAAGAGAAACAAAGAGGGGTAAGTGCGACAGGGATGGTAAGGTGGTTTATTCGAAACAGAGCGAGATAGATTTTAAGGAGGAAGAGCGGTGGAGCAGGAGGAGGGAGAAGTTAAACGATAATGCATGTGGGATGGAGTTAACATAACCTCAAAATCTGAAACACCATCGGAATCAGTGAACGTTTAAATGGACGAAACACAATTAAATTCAATCAGGCGATTAAACAACAGTTATTCAAGGATTATTATTATTAATTTATTGACTCACGTGTGTGTTGTAGCTGATGTCAGGTCCAAAAGAGATGTCTCGAAACTCGTTTCATCTTGCAGCCAAAGTAGAAATAACTTCGTGCTGCCTCCGACAATTTTTCAAACAACAACCACGCCGGACCGAGTTGTAATGGAAAGAAAAATAAAAACTAAATCCGCGGCGAAGAGTAGAAAGTTTATCAATATAGACAATGTTTATTCGGGGGTATAATCGAAGAATCAAAGAGGAAAAAGGGAACTGTGGGAGGAGTTGTCGAGCTAAAAAAGAGGGGGGAAGACTTAGGGGCTATTTAAAATGAAGTGTAAAAAGTTTTAGCGCACGCAAGAATCTTTTTATCGAAAATACTTTTCCGTTATGTAAAGAGGTTTCTGGGCATGATCCGGAGCGGGTAGCTGGCTCCCCACTCCCACCCGCTTATCCGTAGACCAGCTGTTCATCGGGCGCAAACTCAGTAGAAACCCTCGCCTCGGTACAGTGCGAAAGAGATGTCGAAAGAAAATCAATAACTCATGGCGTTGGGCTCTGTTCACTCTTTAAAGACACGGACACCGGTTCGACATACTGTTACTCTTTTCCCGGTTGCAACCGTCTAACTATGTTGCAACTGTTTAAATGTATCGCCCGGGACGGAACGGCGGCATCAGAAAATCGCATACTACAGGAGGGGCCAACAAGCAACAAGCGCGCAGACTATCAAGAAAGTTTCTGTGATTTTGAAGCTCACTTGTTACGAGACAAAAGTGGGGGTAAAATGCCCGGGTGGAGGGGGGAAAGCAATGAAAAAACTTGTACCATCAAAATAACGTGCGAGAGAAAAGTTTACATCGGCGGCGCAACTAAACACAAAGTACAAAAAGGGGAGTTTTATACTCTTTTAAAACACAGTTATAAATCAATCTGCGTTCGTAGTGTTATCATAACTGACTACTCGCGGGGTAACTCTGTAAAATTCTTATTACTACTACTACTTCAAGCACAACTACCACTAACACACATACACACAAATACTAAACAAACGAAACTTTTATTAATTTATATACAGAAGAGTAGCGTGTTCAAATTAACAAGTGGACGGTCAGTCACACGAGTAATTTTCAAGAAAAGAAAAACTTTTATTAAGTTTAGTATTTATTTAGTAGTTCTGTTTATTATTAAGTTTCATAATAATTTTGAATCCCTCTAATTCATCAAAACTTTTTCTTAATAAAAAAATACACGACATAACAAGAGAGCGTACTTCCCCCATTCATTCTTATAAAGAACAAAAAGTCTTTTTCATGTTTAAAATTTATCTAAAGATTATCTTTATAATTTATTTTATTATTAGTTACAATTGTATTTATAAAAAAAGTATCTACCAAAGTAAAATCCAAACTTAGAATTTTTTTATTTGTTTATTTAAGTCGCACAACAACTTGGTTATTAGCGACTACGGTGTATTACGTGACTAACTGTGAGGCCCTGGCCGGGAATCGAACCCGGGACCTCTAGGTGGTATGCTAACACGCAAACTTTGAAATTGATATTTTACAATACCAGAATTAAATAACGGACCAAAATAATAAATAATTTGGAATCCATTATATTTTCGATAAAATCTTCACTTTTCAACTGCATCACTTTTAGTTCTAGTTTTACCTAGGCCAAACTAAACAAGTCAAAGCATTTTAGGATTGACTATTTAGTCAAGAGTATCCGGTTTATCAATGTCAGCTTGTAAATGTCAATGGAGTTAGCCGGATCGCATTTTCCTTGTGCTACTCGTACGATTACCTCACTCACACAAGCACATAAGCTCATGAAAACGAGAGTAAATATCTGTAATACTTACTAATAACGAATACGATATTACTTAAAAGTAACTCAAGTCATAATAGACTCTGTTTTGATTTTCACTTCATTATATAGTTTACTCGTCTATTTTATTTCATGGTATAACCTTAAATTACTTTTACATTCTGTATACGTGACAACGCTAGAAGACAAGGGGCGAAATGAAGCTTTTAGTAATGCTAGACATTAAAGCTCACAATGTTATTACACCACTGTAGGCAATAACAGTTAGTTCTGATACAAAAATGTCACACTTCAAAACTAATATTACAAACACTGGACAAAGTGAATCGTTCTTTTAAGTTTTCTTTAATCATTTTTACTTTCTCTTGCCTATATGAATATATAGGAAGGAAAGTATTGTTTTCATGTAGATTTTTAGAAATCGAGTTTTCACCGGATCTATACGTTTTCAGACCCCCTGAACCCAAAAAACGATTGGCCTGTGTGTGTGTGTGTGTGTGTGTGTGTGTGTGTGCGTGTGTGTGTTTGTGTGTGCGCGTGCGTGCGTGCGTACGTACGTACGTACGTGCGTGCGTGTGTGTGTGTGTGTACAAAATATCTCAAGAATGGAACGTCGTACGAACTTGAAACTTGAAACTTAAGTTGCATACCACTACCGGACCCGACACCAACATTTTCATCAAAATCAGTCAACCGGAAGTAGTAGTTTATTCGTATAATTTTTCATTTTTTTGCCATTTTCTCAAAAACTGGTCCTACGATTTTTTTAAAAATCGCCTCATTTACTAAACTTTTTATTCTCTACAAGATAGGGTAGGCGCCATGTTTACTGAAACTCTGGGTGAGGCTGTTTTTACGTAAAAACATTTTCTTATTAAGATTGCGGCTTTCATATGCATTTTAGCGCAACAATTTATATAATAAAAGTTGTAGAGAATTTAAGATTCTACAACTTTTATTTCAAACATTTTTTTGTATAACGCTTAGTTTAGCGGTAATTTGCGATTTTCTGTTTTTTTCTCACGAAAACGTGAGAAAAATCGATTTTTTTAACATTTCGGCCTTAGTATGCATTTTACGACAAAAGTGTATAAAATAAAATTTATAGAAAATTAAAAAATCTACAACTTTTATTTATAGCATTTTTCTCTACAGAGCCTAGTTTAGCGTGAAAGTCTGATTTTCCATTTTTTTTTAAGCCAAATTGAGTTCGATTTTCATTTTGCGTCATTCACTCATGATTAAAATTAGGTTATGTTTATTGAGGTTAGTTTTTGTTTATTTCTAATGTTTTATTACTAATGTTAGGTTTATTATTAATTATTTGCACTGGCAAGAGAAAGTTGTGTGTGTTTCACACCAGATTTTTCGTACTGTAATCAAAGTTTATATTGGGCTAACCCGTGGTGTAGTGGTCATCGTACCTAACTTCTAAACCAGGTTTCAATCCCCGCTCAAATTAGCATTTTTTATCATTCATTTTCATCCATCCCCTTTCATCATCTGGATTAAAATTAATGTGAAAAACAGACGAAAGTTAAAAAAAACTTTATACATTAATAATTTTATTTAAACTTTAATTTGTATTGAACCCAAAGTCGATTAGTTTCGATGTTATCTTCACCCTTTTTCAACTTCTATTAGTGATATTAAATATGACATTCTCTTCGAATAAACTATTATTACCGAATTTTTAAAATAGGAATAAATATTGAATGGTTAACGAATCGTTATATCCTTAATTTCTTTGTGTTTCTGCCTCAATTATAACAATATCAAAAACCCACCATTTTGTAATTTTAAAATCTCATACAGAAAATTTACAAAATCTGACAAAAAACTCGGGTTTTTGAAATGTGTATCTTGAATTCCCGCGTAATTAGGGTATTTTTTGAAGTTAGCAGAAGATTAAAAGAAAAATAAAGTAATAGAAAATCAAAATATTTTTAAATATTAAGATTTTCAAAAACAGGAACTTTTAAGTACAAAAATGAAAATTTGTCAATATTTCTGTGCGGTTTCAAAACCGCGTAGTAAATAAAATGAAAAGATACATCAACTTTTAACTGCAGTATTATTTTACAAGAAAAATCGTAGTACAGATTTTTTATTGTACATTTTATACTTTGGTGACAAAAAAAACTTTTGAATTGTATGACGTATGCTTACGTATTAAATAAATAAAAAATGAACAAGGTCTCTAGATACATTATTAAAGTAACACAAAAAAGGGAAATGATTTAGAACAGTTTGTGTAATTTGATTCCTGAAAAATTACTAGAAATGGATACTGATCCATTATCCGACCCTTTATTTGTTAATTCAATAGACACGTTGTCATTTTTTAACATTTTTTCTTGTAAGCGTACTCCAGCAGTAATTTTTAAATATAAACGATAAATATTTTTAAAAAATATTACTCAATAATTCTGTATGAAATAATAAACGTATAAATCCGAAAGTCCTTACTAACTGACTAATCTACTAATTCCTCAGGAATTTTTTATTTAATTGTGCTGAAATTCAACAGATTTGCTTAATAGGGTTGAATACAAAAAAATCTGATGTGATACACTCACACGATTTGCCAATGTAAATAATAAAACATAACCTATGTTTAATCTTAATATACAATGCTAAATGAAAAACATAACCTAATTTTAATCATGAGTGAATAAGCAAAATGAAAATCAAGTTATGTTTGACTTAAAACTACAAGAAATAATTAATAGAAGCCAAGCTCTGTAGAAGAAAATGCTTGAAATAAAAGCCTAAAATCATGTATATCCGATGAAAACAATACTTTTCTTCCCTATTTATATTTCTGTAGGGCAAGAAAAAGTAATAAGCATTTTAATTTCAACCAATATTTCCTACGGTATGAAAAGCGAGTGACTAACCTAAAACAATACATATTTCCATATTTCCACACCTTCCTAAGAGCTACAATTCTGAAAATCGGAAAGAGTTTTCTTGAGTACTTACCAAAAATGAATCATTTTAATAACGATCACTTGCATCTACAGAAAACGGTGGTGACAATCCTACAAAATAAATATTATAACTACACTTTTTTAAAGAGTTAAAACAGTTTTATAATTTAATGTGTATACCACTGACAGTAATTTGTATTTACCCAGTGATGTTTCCAAACCTAATTTTAACGCAACTTTTATTGAGGTTAACAAAAGAGTAAACGCAAAATTTCTACTAATATACAAATCTACTATAACATATTCAAATAATTTATAATCCACCATCATAGTTTATAAATCATTAGGTCTATCATTAAAAAATATTACTGACACCACATTCCTTGTATAATTTCACGCCGAAATCGGTCACTGAATCAATTCACATTCACGCATTCCTCAACATTTATAAACTCATTTATTATACTAGTTGTACTTTAAAAAATTGTACAGTTTTAAATAAAAAAATAAATAATTAATATTTTATATAAATTATAATTTTTATAATTTATAAATTATTTAAGGGCACTTTATTTATGTGGTAAATGCGATAGGTTAAATAAATATAATTTTTCTATTAAAACCGCAAAATATAACAAAAAAAAATAGTTAGCGTTTAAATTTAACCAATAAATTCGGAAGGCCTATCAATTGACTACAAAATTACAATTTTAAAAGTAATTCTATTAATGATGTAATACAACAATAAACTGTTTAAAAATGTAAACGTATTTACAAAATTACATCAAAGTACGGTTTATAAAGTTAAACGTAGCTACAACAGAAAGATCAGAGGACTTGAAAAGAAGGAATAGAGTAACGTAACCTTGACCCAGTACAAAGCGAATTCACCCTTACTCCGTTTAAGCGACTGATCATTCCGCATTCGAATTTAGTTCAAAACGTCAGTTGTGATGTAACGACCCTTTATTGTAACTTTTGTAAATAATCCACAACATTTAAACAAATATAGTAGTTAAAAGTAATTTAAAATTATTCTGGTTTGATATAAAAGCAAAATATCAGATAATAATCAATGATGTGTCGGTAAAACATCAGACAACTAAGATCCCGAGTCCGATACCTGGTTGGCGTAGTGGTTAGCGCAATTGGCTTCTACGCCAGGGTCCCGGGTTCGGTTCATTAAGTTTTCTTGGTTTATTCCGGTTTTCTCAATATTCTTTCTTTTAACCATTTATCCGACACATTAGGTCTATTGTTTAGTGTCTTAAAAATTTATTTTTTCCAGCGGTTGTTATCTATTCTATATAGGTATCCATAAACTTTTAGTCTTCCTTCTCTAATCGTTCATTTCCTTTCTACAGGTTCTTCTCGGCCTTGTAACATATTGTCCAGCTACTATCTTCAGTCCCATAACAGGCAGGTGGATTGTTAAATTATTTACATTCATGCTGCTAGTTCCAGGGCTACAAAAAATAGTTCTGTTTCTTATCATGTAGTCAGCCAATTATATGACTGAACTATTTAAGAGCAGAAGATGTTGAGGTGTAAAAGACACTAGTCGGGGTTATCTCCTCTGAAAGTAATGATTTTCTTTATACAGCTAGACCCTGTGGTGAATGAAGTGAAGGTGTCATTTGCAGGGTGCAAAGAAGATGATTTTTGGAGGGCCTGGCATGCTGATAAGCATAGGCTGCTTTTGTACTCGGTAAAGAAGGCACTGGTAAACCACTTCAGTCCTCATTTTACATATTAAAACCTGTAGAGGTTCAAACCAGCCTTTCGGCTGTTGACCTAAACAACACTTTCTTCAGATTATCTGGAGGAAGACCTTTCTCTCAAATTTCATATTGCCTTTATATGTAATGTACTGTAAAATTGTATTCCATTTAACATATCAATATCGGAAAGGCAAAAGTAAGGTATGTAAATTAATCATGTACTGTAAAACTGTATAATTTTATACCTAATCTTAAAATATGTACCTAGCTATGGGATCCAAATTAGGTTGTACCAAAATATATTGAATTCTTAGTTCAATAAGTTTGTAAATGAGTTACAATTCTATCAACTGAATTTTTGGTACTTAAAGACTAAGTCAGTTAACAGGTTGACTGCTATTCGAGTGATGAGTGTCCTTGCCAAAAATGCTATAATTTTTTTCATTTTATGCAGTATAGTACCTGTATAAAAATCAGTTACTAGTAAGAAAAAATAATTTTATTCTTTTATTTTTAATACAAAAAAATTGAGACAAGTATCTGTCTTGCATAAATTAGCAAAGTAATGTTTGTTGTTGTCATGTCTAATTTTGAACAACAAATTGTGCCCTTCCATAAGAAAATATGGATTTCTTTATTTTAAGTCGTATAAACATTTTGGTTATTAACGACTATTTTTAAGTACAAAACAATGGGTTTTGATATGTAATTTCCAGACCCTATTTGGGAATCGAACCTGGTACCTTCTGTTAGCAATCAAGCATGCTTAATCAAGCACACTACATCTGGAGGCAGCCACAGTTTAATTTTTTTAAAAACTACAAAAATAAATGCTGAATACAAAATGAAATAACACCCGAACAAAAAAACTAAGACATTGCTGATGTCAGCATAAGTTTCACAACCAGAATAAGTCAAAAACGATGAAAATGAGACACTGATACATGTGTCTCGAAGTGTATCTGGCAATACGAACCGAGACATAAAAATATGTCTCATAGCAGTCAACCTGTTAAGAGATAGGAAACTTCTCGAAAAAATCTAATCAATGTTACAGTAAAAATAATGAAAAAGAACAAGGACAGAAACTTTTCCAACCAAAATTTTAATGATTAAAAACCAGACAAAGCATTAAATTAGATTTTCCACAATAAATCAAAGAAAATTACTTAATTCGTTTTAAAGAAGGTTATAGCATTGAATACAGACATAAAAATTGTCATAAATTATGTATTTTTATTAAATATTAAAACTTTTGAATTTATAAAGTTTCAACATTTTATTAGTTCAGCAACTTAAATAAAAAAGAAAACAATAAAAATAAAAATAAACTTTCGGTGAGTTAGAATCTTACAAGATTAACGCTGGAAAAATCAATACTTACTGTAGTATATTATACAATAAATTCCTTATATATGTTTTCAATAAATATTCTGCATTACAACCTTAACTCGATGTTAGTTTTATACATAATAAATAAATTTTACAAATACCCATATTATTACCCATAACAGAATGATATGGTTCAGTAGTTACCTGCGATTTATATATTTTCAACAGTCTTAGAACATTAAAATACCACTTTTGGCAGTTAAAAAGTTATATCAAACTCAGTTTTTTAGTATTAGTTTTAGCTTTTACTTTTCGAAATATAAAGAAGAAAGTTAAAGACAGTGAAGAAGTTCATTCTTCATCAACAGTTTTGTTGACACCTGGTAAAAAAAGTTAACGAGTAACTAGACAGACTGATAGTGAAGACGCCGGTGACAGCGATAGTAAAGAAGGCGATTCATTCATAGAAAATTTTGTTCCAATGGAATACGGTAGCTGGTAATTACAGTAAATTAAAATTTCCTAGTCATATAAGAGTAATTAAGCTATAGGCAATATTACAGGTCACATTTATTTCTTATAAGGTTTATGAAGAAAACATTTTCTCGGAATAAACCACAGCTTACTAAATGTACGTAAAAACTGCACGGTAGTGAAATGTATGAAGAGTGTCTCACTGTTGAGGTTGGCAGCACTTCAAATTTTCACTTCCCTTCCACATAACCCATCCATACGCAAAAGGCAATCTTGTGACTTCAGTATCTGTAGGTAACAAAATATTTTCCATCTAATACAGCCAAAAAAGCTTATTATCTTCATAGACTTTTTATAAAATTTGAATCTATTTTTCTTATTGTGTTAAAACACATTTTTTAATTTAATATTAAAAGATTATTTATTTATGTTCAATTTTTTTTGATGGGGTGTTTATTATTATTATTGTTATTATACTCATATATTTCCTATTTAAGAGAGCATACGAACTCAAATCATACCATGTTTCCCGTGTTTTCTCCAACACATTCTTCGTTCCTCATAATTCCTCTTTGTGAATTCTAAGTGTTCCCTCCTTCATTCCTCAGTCCACTCCGCACTAAATATTGACTTTAATTGAAATAGATGAATGTAACAGACCCTATAGAATTGACAGACAAATACATTACCCTTTACAGGGCAGTACTACGGGGAAACTATACCTATAAATATATAGATATATGATGTAAAATGTTAAATTTAGAGACTTGTTTTTTTTTAGGGACTTGAATAACGTATTTCTAGTGCTAGAACAGTAAGATTTCTTATTTTATGTTAAGCCCTGGTAAATATATTTACCAAGGAGCGTTTATTAAAACAGGAATCACATGCTGTTTACTGGTAAAAATGCTTATTAAAACAACTTGTAGTACTAATATAATAAAAAAATATGTCAAATTGCTTAACTTTATACTAGCACGAATGCTTGCATCCCCATAAAAAACTTGAATTTTCTAAGCACTGTACAAAAGTAACAACAAAACAACATGGTAGTGTACGCTGGTATGAATCCTTACCACATTCGTGCAACACTCAAAGCAAGTGGTCGGTGCGTGTAATTTCAAAATGTGGATAGCCTACTTACCAGAGAACATCTATAACACCATAAAATGCCAATAAGGTTCAACTGCATAGCTTATTCTTAAATAAAATCTACCTTATTGCCAGTGGTTAGTATACTTACCAAATACCTATAAAGGGTAAATTTATAAATAAATTGATTAGACCTCGTTTTTCGCACATCTAATGTAAGATATGCGGTCACAGCACTAACCACAGTTTTCAAAAATAAAATGAAAAATATGAATCTTAATTCAATAATATATCTCATTTGATCTTATAATTTAAATGCATCCAAAAGACAACATTTTTTAACTTGAAAAAAAATTATTTTTTTTTTATTTTTTTGTGTATCCAACATCAGTTGCAGTATAAATATTACAATGTATGTATGCAATCTTTCGTCAACTTTTCATGACAATACCAAAAACTACATTAATTATAATTAGATAACCATATGACTAGGTTTGTTGATTTTCAAATTTTATCTTAAATTTGTATTATAAATGTAGAATTTTTCAAACTGAGCAATTTTTTTATAATTACTTTTAAAATTTTCATATTATATATCTATATTAGTTGTACATTTATTTGAAACGTCTATTTTTTTTGTTTTTATATGCTCCGATATATTCTATATGTTATTTGTAAATTGAATCAAATTTTAAATGTTCTCTTGGTCTTAACTATAAATATTGAATCACAGTCATTGCATTTAATTTTATACATACGACTAAAATTAAATTTATCCATCATTTAATTATTATGTTTATAATTTAAATACTTTGACATATTATTAATTAGTTTTTATGAAATATTAGATATTTCATTTTCGTATACATCTATACTTTTATTAAAGTAATTATAATTAATATATTTTTTGTTTTTACAACTTTTATTATCTTTTTTTGTAAGCATTAAGTTTCTTATTTTGTTTGTTCCTACTATTATATTTTTTGTATATATTATCAATAAAAATTAAATATTTTATTACAAATTAAATTATAGCAAAAAACCAGCCATCAGACAAAATTAAAAATGATGAACTCTCTAAATTGGTAAATCTGATCAAATAGTTATCTATTACGATTAATGTAATTTTTGGTATTGTCATGACAAGCTAATGAACGAGTGCATTGAAATATTTATATTGCAACTGAAGATGGATACATGATATCTGAAAGGACATATTGACTTTTTTCATCAGGTGACGGTCATGTAATGTGTTTTTTCTATGTTGTATAATTCTAAACAATACGCAGGATAACGTTTAAGAAAATTTAGAATTAATCTAATATGTAAATTTAAATTAAATTAAGCAAGTTTAATTTGTGTTTAAGGAAATTAAGGGAGTAATATGTGCATAGGGTAAAAGGAATTGGAAGGTTATTAGACAAAGTTTGAAAACAAAGGATAAGGGTTCTATCTAAAGGAACCACTACAGTTCTATGCATGGTATATGCAGACAGGACAAGAAAGAGAGAGATAAGAGAGTGTAGCGATATACAGGAGACAACACCCTTTGCTTGGTCTTTAGGAGTTAGTGGTGGACACCCCTATTAGCATTAAGGAATGCAATTACTAACAGATGTTTCCTTCATTTTCTCACCACTAACCCCTTAAGATGGCTGAACCACCACAAGAATATATTATTATACATCATCTAACAACTAATATCTCTCTCCTTCTCTTTCTAATACAATCTTAATATCATTTAGCAAAATGTCATTTTGGTGTCCTTTTATTTACTAACTAATAATTGTCCTCGTGTTGCTCACAAGCTTATTACCAGCATCAATGGAATATATATTAATAACATAACTGTAACCAAAACTTCCTTTTCTCAACTATCAAAATAACAATAATAATTCCAACTTATAATAGATAATATACGAGGGTGATCCCAAAAGTACCCGTCCCAACAAAGAAAACACAAAAATTTTGGAAAAGAATATATTTATTTTTCAACATACTCGCCTTTCAGTTCTACACACTTTTCCCAGCGATGTTCAATAAGTTTGATACCCTTTTTATAATAAGAACGGTCTTGCTCTTCAAAATAACCATTAACTGCCGACATCACTTCTTCATCGTTGGAAAATTTTTGACCACTGAGCCATTTTTTCAAGTTTGTGAACAGAAAATAATCGGAGGGGCTAAATCTAGTGAATAGGGTGCATGAGGTAGCAATCCAAAATTTAATTCATTATTTTTGGCCATTGCAATAACGGATTTGTGAGCTGGTGCATTGTCTTGATGAATCAACACTTTCTTTTTAGCCAAATGCGGGCATTTTTGCTTGATTTCTTCGCTCAAATGTTGCAATAAGTTTGCATAATACTCGCTGTTGATAGTTTTTCCTTTTTCAAAATAGTCAATGAAACTTATCCCATGCATATCCCAAAAAACCGACACCATGACCTTGCCTGCAGAAGGAACAGTCTTTGCTTTCTTTGGAGCCAGTTCTCTCTTTTCAGTTCATTGTTTTGATTGTTCTTTTGTCTCTGGTGTGAAGTGATGGACCCATGTTTCATCCATGGTTATGAAACGGCACAAAAATTCTGCTTTGTTGCTGTGAAACTTCACTAAACACTCAATTGAAACATCTTCACGACACTGTTTTTGCTCGAGCGTGAACAAACGCGGCCATCTTGCACACAGCTTTCTCATGTCCAAATTTTCAGATAATATGCGATGTATCGCTTTTTTTGAAATGCCTACTATGTCTGCTAGCTCACGCACTTTCAGTCAATGATCATCCAGTACTGCTTTGTGGATTTTCTTTACCACTTCTGGAGTCGTCACCTCATTTGGTCAACCACTGCGATGCTTGAACAGCCTCGTTTAAACTCTGCTACCCAATATTTTACTGTTGTAAAGGAAGGAGCAGACTCACCCAGAGTAGAATCTAACTCAGCTTTTATGTTGGTTGGGCTGATGCCTTTCAAATGACAGTATTGTATCATATAACAATTACCAATTTTCTTCATTTTTACAAATTCACTGAAAACGTTTACTATTGATGGCTGCCAAATAAATAATAAACAAAATGGCGTCTTCAAACTTGAAACATATGCTTTATACATTGGGCACTATCTAATACAATGATATTTTTCAAACTACTACTGTCATCTTTAGGTCAGGCCGGGTACTTATGGGACCACCCTCGTACAACAGATTTATGACAGATGAATCTATGACTAAAAAAATATGTAACAATATCTTCTTCAGGTGCCTATCAGTTACGAATATTAGCAATCATCATAGTAATTATTACTTTATTTGTTCAACTGCAGAACATAATATTGTTGTTGTTTAGGTCATCAGCCAAAAAGCTGGTTTGAACCTGTAGAGGTTTTACTAAGTAAAATAAGGAGTGAGGTGGTTTACTAATGCCTTCCTCTCTGAGTTGAAAAGTATGCTTATCAGCATGCCCAGCCCTCTGAAAAGCACATATTTTCCACTCTGCAAATGACACTTTCACTTCATTCACCACAAGGTCTGGCTGTATAATGAAACACATTACTTCCAGAGAAGATAACTCTGATTAGTGTCTTTTACACTTGTACCTCCTCTGTTCTTAAATGCTTCAGTCATTTAATTGGCTCACTATATGATAAGAAGCAGAACTATTTAGTCAGGTCTGGCATTTTTTTCATCTGTAAATCACCACATATCCTACGCACACAAGCTCATGGCTTATGTAGGCATCATCACTCAATAAAAAAAAATAATAATTTTTTGTATCCCTGGAACACAATAGTATATGTTGTATAAGTAGCCTTCTCAAGTTTATTTATTACATCAGTATAAAAAATTACATTCTGGAATTAGGAAGTATCACGATAATATTAAAATTTTATACAATAAAATCCTTCATTTTTTTGTAATGTAATAAATACATTTTTAAAGTGCAACCTGCAGTTTGTAATCAATTAAAATGAACTGAAAGTTTAAAAGATATACTTAAAGATTAAAGATATACTGAACATTTCATGATCTTTATTGCAGTTTTAACTTGTTTTTATAAAAAGATGAATTGGCTGCGGGTTCGAACATCTTCGATAAATTGCTTCTATACCAGCAAGTGCTAAAACTGGTATACGGTCTGCAGATCTATGGCTGCACCAAGGTAAGCAAACTAAATACTATCCAAAGGTTCTAAAACAAGGTGCTCAGGAACATTGTAAATAATCCATGGCTTACCCACAATAGTGTCATCGTAACCTGCAAGTTAATACAGTAGCAGAAGTGTGTAAGTGTGCCATGAAACATAAAGATCATTTTCATGACCATGTCAATGTTAAAGCACTTCAATTGTTGGACAATAGCGTATTAGTTAGGCGACTGAAAAGGAATTAGCCTGTAGTTGTGTTGTGTTAAGACTACTAAAAATACTGTTTAAGCTATAAATAACATTAAATTACATAAGTCAGGTATATAATACAAGTTACTAAAATCACTGGTTAGCTATAAATAATATTAAGTTATTTTTATGTCATACACATTTATACAAATTATTAAATTCATGTTTAGTTAACACTAGGTTAAGTTAGATTTAAGTAATTACTATATTTATAAAACACTGTGTAAGTGATATTAACCCTTTCAGTGCCCAAACAATTTTTAAAAGCTTGATTTTAAAGTGCCATATAATTTGTGTGAGGATGTGCAAAAAGTGCCAACCCTTATTTTGACTAAACTTTCAAGCGTAAGCCTGCCATTGCCAATCAAACTTTCAACGTTACAGAAAAATAAAATTTCCTCTTAAAAATTAATTTATATTGTGTTCATCTATCGCTCTAAAAATAGAAAAAATTCAAAATTCAAAAAATATTTGGTTAGTAACATCGACAGCTTGGTCATTTGCGACTACTATCGGTTTTGGTATTGTAACGGTGGTTTTAACGTTTCAAAATTTCCAGACTCTAGCCGGGAATAGAACTCGGGACCTTCCGCTTTGTAGGCTAGCGCGCTAGGCAGTACGCCACAGAAGCGGTCTTAAAATACATTATTCCATTAATTTTTGTTTAAAATCAGTTATTTTTGTAAACGTCGGTCATCCGGACGTTGGCACTTTATACATAACTTACGGCCGTCCGATAAACCGGACGATGGGACAACGTAAGATATTGACGTCCTGTTTTTCGGACGTTGGCACTTAAAGGGTTAAAAAATAACTGCTAGAGCCAATGGGTGACTGCATGGTTATACGGAGGGAAAGAATAATATCGCAAAAAAAAAATTGTTTGTTAGTCTTAACTAGTTACAGGAAATTTAAAAAAAATAATTTTCACTTATAGTTTCAACATTTTCACTTATTTGTTTCGGTGGATCCACCACCATCAGAGTATACAAAACATTTAAAAAATTAAAGCTAATTATTTATTAAAAACTTTTTAGAGATATAACTTATTCTACAACTTGTATATACAAGTAACTGAAGATATAACATCTTCTAACAAAGTTTATAATAAACAATTAGCTTATTGTCTTGTTTTTCACCTAACGTGACTTAAAAACGTGACAACAAGTCACCTTTGTCAAAAAAATGAGAATGAAATCTCAAGCAAGAAAATTATAAGAGTGACTTATGCAAGATTATGGTATTTCTATGTTGACTGAAATTTAAAAAATCACACTGAGGTAAACAGAAAACTGACAAGATAATAAATTCAATACTAAGGTGAAAATCTGAAACCAAACATGATATAGAAAATTATACATTTTATTTTCATATAAACAATATCAAAATATAAAATTTTAGTTTTTACAATATAAATTTAAACACAGTTACCTGTACCAAATCAAGGATTCTCACAGCCTTAAGTCATTGAAAACCAAGGAATGTATAAAAAACCAATTAACTTAATAAAAGAAAAATAATTTACAAGTAATCAAAGTCAATACACTAGTGATTTGGCTTCCTCTCACAAAAAATTACACAGAAATAAAAATTTGCTAAACATTATCATGTGTATCGTTTAGAATTATAAAATACAGAAAAAACCACCAAATATACACTAGATCAGTGATTCTCAACCTGGGGGTCGTGGTGATATTGTACAGGGGGTCGCTAAACAATAATAAAATTGTTTTTTCACAAATTTATCCATTTTGCGTAAAAATTTTTTAAAAAATCCGTTTCCCGGTTGACTTCAATCACACCACTAAAAATAAAACAGCAGATGCACGCTTCGGATTTAAGACTCAACTGAAATTGTGCATCGCCAGCGTCTTTTAATAGTAACAGCACGACTTGTTCAAATTAAGTCCATATGCATGTTCAAACATTCTCTCACAGTGAATATTATACAAGGAGATTAAATTATAAAGAGTACTTACACATCAAGTTGGAATTTGTAAATTTCTCATGTATGTGCACGTCATACATGCATGTACATACAATTTGCTACTACAAAAGTATAAACGCAGCAATATAATAATAGCAATAGTTGTATTCCATTACTGTCTGTAATTTCTTTAAACAAATGAATTTAGACATAAAATTAGTGCAGTTTGATTGTATAATACTATTAAAAAAACCATTTTACATTTATAATTACAATCTAAATTCCATTATTAATAGTAAGGCTTACTATTATTATCATCGGAGGGGGGGGGGGTCGCAAAATAGGTTGAGCATCACTGTACTAGATGACTTTCACCTGATTGTAAATTTTTCGTATTGCCATGACAATCTGAGGAAAGAATGCATGCATTAAAATATTTATACCATAACTGAAGATGGGTACATGATATCTAAAAGGACATACAGTGAAACTTCCATTAACGGACACTTCCGAATTGCAGACGTTTGCTAATAGCGGACAATTTTAAAAGTCTTGGCATTTTCCCGTAACACACAATACTAAAATATTTCCTAATAATGAACCCTCCACGTAACGGGCGTGGACAGTTAATTAGTATGGTTCTGAAAATTCAATTTCTGGGAAGTGGACAAAACTTGTACATAAAAAATGTTAGTACAATGTATGCAATACATTGCATTTCCAAAAACTGACGGATTAATAATAGACAGCATAACATATGACTGGTTTTGTAGAACGCGTGCAAATTCATTACCATTATCCGGTTCGATAATTCGTGAAAAAGCGTTAGAAGTAGCCAAATACAGGTATTGTGTAAATTGTGTAATTAACTTATGTACAATCCTGGAATAAGGTATGTTGGATTACTAATAAGTACTGTACATGCATGCATATTTTTTATATTACATATTAGATAACACGTTTCTTTTTTAGTAATTTTTATACATGTACTTTATACTATATACTTATGTATTAAATTTTTTTTTCATTGCATAAACGTACATAGTGTGTATTTTATATTGTTGTTTAGGTCATCAGTCAAAAGGCTGGTTTGAACTTGTAGAGGTTTTACTAAGTAAAACGAGGAGTGAGGTGATTTACAATTGTCTTCCTCACTGAGTGGAAAAGTACGCTTATCAGTATGTCGAGCTCTCTGAAAAGCACGTATTTCCCACTCCGCAGATGACACCTTCACTTTATTCACCACAGGGTCTGGCTGTATAATGAAATTCATTACTTTCAGAGGAGATAACTCTGATTAGTGTCTTTTACACCTCTACCTCTTCTGTTCTTAAATGATTCAGTCATTAAATTGGCTGACCTTGTGATAAGAAACAGAAATATTTATTTTAGCCCTGCAACGAACAGATTGAGTGTAAATAATTTGACACTCCATCTATCTGTTATGGGCAGGGTATTTTATATATTCTTGTTAAATACGTTACATTACGCAATACATCATGTAAATACAGAAAATTGGATAGTACACATATTTCTCATTAGCGGACACTACTTAATAACGGACAAATTTTTTGGTACCACGAGTGTCTTTTTTTCAGAAGTTTGAATGTATTCACTTTTTCATCAAATGAGTCATCTAGTGCGTATTTTGTGTTTTTTCCTAGATTGTACAATTCTAACAACACACACGATAATGTTTAACAAAATAGAAATACAAAATATATACAACTACAACATTAAAATTGAATAAAACAATATAAATTATTTAAACAATTAAAATGTGCTACATAAATAATAAATAAGTAAAAGCAACTCAGTCTAGATACATACATATTAAAATATGCAAAGCTCTGCCTGCACTCCTGCTACAGAATTCAATGTTTCCAATTTACCAACTAACAAATATATAAATTATAACACACAAATTTATTCTTTTCTAGTATATTAATGGAGATCAATAATTACACAATTAACATAAATAAATGTATTAAAGTAAATTGCGGGACGAAAATCTTTTAAAAACATTTTTGTTAGAATAACTAATGAAAAATTTTAGAATTGTCAAAATCCACACCAACTAATTTTAAGTAATTTTGACCCCAAACTTGAAAGAAAAATTGTTAATTATCATACTAAGGAGCTTTATTCAAAAGAGAAAAATATTAAACATTTTACATTTCTTTAAATTTATGTAAAAAATTTTGAAAAAGTATTTACAGCTACAGAATTACATACTGCAAACTTCAGCCTATAGGTAACCTGATGTATGAATTGAGCTTTAATTTTGAGAGTGTATCACTTTTTTTGATAAATATTTCCCTTTAATTTCATGAGAAAGTAGCCACAGAACTGGAAAATAAAATTATGAACTTCCAAAAGTATATTATAAATCTGCGTAAAACATTCCATTATCCATTGAATTGCATAGCCATGGATGAGATACCCATTAACACCAACAAACAGAACAGTATGTCCAAAGGATAAAAATGGTGTTGCCAAAAACAAATCAAAAAGATTTCAGTTGTGCTTAGATGTTTAGCTGACAGTTCAAAATTAACTCATATTAGAGTGAAAAATGATGTTACAGAGCAAGATGACGAGAATGATGGTTTGTTGAAAGATGCCGCCTGGAACCCTTATATTCAGTGTGATGTAGATACACCCGATGACTAATTCAATAATTAAAATTGTGAAATATTTTTTTTCAGACTAACCCATAAATTTGGTAAATAAGTGTACTTGCTTGTTTTGGATTATGTAAGTTTTTCTTAGTTTTCTTAAGATTTGTGACTTACCAAATTAGTGAATAAAGTTTAAAAAATAATCAAAAGCTTGCAATGAGACGCATCAACAATTTGTATAGTCCAAAAACAAAATTTTACACGAAGAGCATTGCATGAAAATGTTATGGTTAGCAAGAGAAAGGATCTAACTTACAAAAGGTACCTTCATGAAAAGAGCGACATAGACAATTTGGTTTTCAGTTTAAGGGACATATACTGTGGATAATTCGAACTGGTACAACTCTTGCTCTACGTGTACACACAGTTCCGCATAAAGTATATCCATAACCTATTCTTTCACAAGGTCAAGAAATTTTAATGTACGCAAATGCCTACAACCTTATTTCAATGTACAAACATACAAATAGTTATTTCATTTTAAAATATGTATTTAATTTATCGCACACAACTAACTAAACAAACTGGTCTGAATATATAATGAACAAAAAATTATACATGAAAACAAAGCGTTGTGACCGGGCGTGAGTCGCACATTACAGTAGCAATTGTATACTTTTGTGACTGTACCGTCGTTGCATGGTGAGGAGTGAAGAGTGGAGTAGATAATCACCAAAGCTACTTGTGCCAATTCGAAGTGTCCAAGGTATACTTTCATTTTGACATTGTTAACGAAGACAATATTGTGATCTATGACTTTATCGTGATGTTACAGTTTTTGAATTTAACATTAAAATAAAATATATTTATTTTTCTAGGTTGTAGAATCATCCATATTTTGGTAATAAATTTATGAACCACACCTTTGTTGACTTTTATATGGCTAATTTATAAATCCATTTGTTTGGTTTTTGAGTGATAAATATTCTTGTGGACAAAAAATTTTAATTGTAGCAAACGTCATTATTTTGACACTTTGCAGAGTAAAACTAATGATAAGAGTAAAAATAATGATAAGATATATTTACTGTTCTTATTCAACAAAGATTTTTAGCCCTGGCAGATCAGTTGACCTTGCTTTTCTACAGATATTTTTACCCAAAAAAAGTTTACTTAAAAGCTGTATTTAATGGTAGTTAAAAAAAATGTGTTTTGTACTGGTAATGTTGCCGTGGTGGTTTTCTTTCCACTCAAAAATTTCAAGTGATAAAATTGGATGGACAGTATCAATAAATGTATTGGTAATAAAAATTTGAAAAATTATGAGTAAATCAAATCGGTATGCTCATAAAACATATTATACAACATCTAGCAGGAAAAAATAAAAACTTTAATAGTATTTTTCCTGTAACTAGTTTTTTGTTAACACAATGTAATTCTATGCTTTAAGTAAAGACGATAAAAATCTGAGTAATAACATTCTTAAAATGAAAATATAAACACACTCAGTAGTGTGTTTCAAAAAAAGACTAAACTGTAAAAAAAAAAAAAGTTAAACTTGACTGAAATAATATCTTGAAATATGAAGTGTTTGAACCTGAAGATGACGATGATATGATATGGCAGTGTAGTTAAAGTAGAAAAATATTAAATAAGTTAAATGATTAACAAATCATAAAGTTAAGTTCAATGTTTTAAAACATTTCAGTCTATGAGTATCTTTGTTTAGGACGTTAATTGCGAAAGGATTCTGATGCTGTTCTAATTTTTTTAGATGTTTCTCACTACATTGTTTAATTTTTTATTTTAATATTTTTTTTAAATGCTAAATTATATTTCATAATTTTTCTGCAAAAATCGTGTGTGTCTATAGTAAATTTAATCTTGCGAAAATGTAGCAATATAAATAAATTACATGTACAAAAATTTGTAGAATATGACAGGAGATTCGCACAAGGAGCTGCAAACGCAGAAATTTTAAGAAATGTTGTTAATATAAATTTCTCAAGCATGTGGGATATAAAAATGACCGACCTTCCTTGTGGACGGAATATAGCAAATATAATTAAGAATAGGAGTACAGTAAAAACTGTGCTCTACATGCTGTATTAGTTTTTTTTGTTCTATCAGACTGTTTTGCAATTACTGGTAGTGTAGAAGGGTGACAGATGAGAAAATGCAAGACCTAACCAGGGATTGAACTCGGGACCCCAGTATAGAACCCAGTTGAGCTAACCACTACACCATGGGCCGACCATGATGCATTCAAGCCCAAGTACAACATACACTGTGCTTTGCACTGAATAATAACTTTTATACTAACTATATTTAGTGTACCTAACAAAAAAAATTTAATGAAAGTTGTTAAAACACTATCATTGCAAAACCCCTGATGTAATCTAATTACAAACAAATACAAAAAAAATACAAAATAAAAAACTTCCAAAATCCTGAAGACACTACAAATACACTTCTCTAGCACACATTTTTTTATTAGGCAGTAATTTTACGTTCACGATTGGGTACAATAAGTGACACAATAAAATCGAAGAGTTCCACTGCATCATTGTCAGACGTAACAGAAGCAGCGGCAAGTTGTAACCTCGCATCAATTCCAGCACTACGAATAGTTAACTTCGCTTTCTGATTGTTAGCGACCATTGCCCAAATAATTGCAGCAACAGCTATCTTCTCTTTAATATTACTCGATGAGTTTAATTTATTACCAATATGGGAAAGAAAATTTTCTGCACAAACAAAAACAAAAAAAAAATTCAAACATTAATCATAAAATACAAAAAACTTAAGGAAGAGAATAAAAAACTAAATAACCATGCAAACCTAAATTTAAATGAATCCTAACATCAAGAAGAATTTGTAATAAAGTGCAGATAAGAAATTAACAAAAGACCAATTAAATACTACGCAGAAAGAAAACAAACTAGTAAGCTTCTGTGTTTTATGGAAGATTTAAAAAACTGACATCAAATATAAAAAGAGAAGATTTTCCTTTTATCCTTTTAATAGGATGTTGGAGGAATGCCGCAAAAAAGACAATACAAAGAGAATTTTGGAAACCATCAAAACACGGACTACAATGAATCGGTATAATTTTTTTAAATTATAAAGATTTGGCAGTTGAAAGTAATAATTTTAGATACGTTAACAGAATAAAGGGATTTCAAAATTTAAAATATGTCAAGAAAAGGGGTTGAGTTATGAATTAAGTCTTCTTCTTCTCCTATTCACTTCACGGATAAGGCAGTACTGCCAGTTACCGAAACCACTTTTCTTATCACATATTTTCAGTTACTTTGGTGATAATTTTTAAAATTGTCACCAAACTCTAGATCAATCACATCCAGATGTCAGAAACTACAAGAGATAGCATCAAACTGTTTTCGGATTTGTAATCTACACAAAAAGTTAGTGGGCCTGGATTGTATAAAAAAAAGTGCCCAAAAACCAGAAGTCAAGAAATCAAAGTCGGAATTCAGAAACAAAAATAGTGTCACTCGGTTCCTCTTAAAAAGTCTTCTTCTTCTTCTTCACTTCCAAGGATTAGGTTTCTTGAACCTGTTCCGGTACCCATCTGTTCCTTGGTCATCCTATATCTCTTCTTCCTGTAGGTTTGTAGTTTCTGGCGGCTTTTGGTATTCTCTGGCCTGGCATGCGATTCAAATGGCTGCACCATCTGCTCCAGTTCTGCTTGATTTTGTCTAGCAACGGTAAAGCATTCAGTGTTTTTCTAATTTCTTCATTTCGTAGCCTATCTCTTCGGCTGCATCCATATACACTTCGTAAGAATCTCATTTCTGCAGCCTGGATTTTGCTGTCTACCTTTCTTGTATGTATCCAGGACTCACTGCCATACATCAAAGTAGGGACAGCAATTGTATCGTAAAACTTAAGTCTCGTATCTTTTCTTGTTTTCCGTTTCAGATGTTTATGTATATTGCCACAAATGCTTTGAAATTTAGATAGTTTGTAAAGCACATCTTTGTCAAAGTCATACGAAACATCATTACCAAGATATTTGAAATGAGAGACTTGTTCAAGCACTCTTCCTCCTAATTCTATTTTAGTTCTTACGGTGTATTTTCCTTTAAATGCCATAGTTTGATTTTTGTCTGCGACATTTTCAAATTATATTTCTCAGACATTTTGTCTAACATAAAAACCGCTTTCTGTAACTCGTCTTCGCTTTGTTGTATTAATACCAAGTCATCTGCATAGATCATGTGATTGAGCTTCATCTGTTCTGAGAGTTGTATTCCTGAATTAATGCCTATTTTCCATGTTTGCAACATGTCGTCTATATATATGTTAAATAAAGTCGGCGACATACTGCAGCCCTGTCGAACTACCTTATTTACCAAGATGGCTTCTGTTACCTTATCATTTACTTGCAGACGGATTGTTGTCCCCTCATATAATCCCTTCATAACTTGAATAATATGCTTTGGGTATCCTTTAGATTCAAGTATAGACCATAAGAGATTACGATTGACAGAGTCGAACGCCTTCATAATGTCTATAAATGCTAGATGAGTTTCAAGGTTAAACTCTCGTCTTTTTGATATAATTTGGTTCATGGTAAAAATTGCATCTGAGCATGACCTTCCTTTTCTGAAACCCATCTGTTCCTCTGAAATCAAACTATCCATAATCCTCCTTAGTTTTGAATTGATTATTCTTGCTTATACTTTATAGGTGGTGTCCAGCAAACTGATACCTCTGTAATTATTTGGGTCCGTTCTACCCCCTTTTTTATAGAGGGAAATAACCTTTGCTTCTAACCATTCTTTGGGAACTATGTGATATTTCCAACACATATTAAAGAAATGTAAAATTCGCAGGTGTAGCAACACCCTCCACACTTCAATAATTCCGCGTTCAGTCCATTCAATCCCGGAGCTTTCCGGTTCTTTGTGCCCTTCAATGCTTCTGATAGTTCTTCCATTGTTATCTGGTCAACACAGCATCCTTCACAGTGAGCTTCAACAGCAACTGGTTCAACATCCTCATACCATAGTTTTCTATAATGTTCTACCCATTCCTCTGTACTTATGCAGTTTACTCTAATCGAGTCTCTTTCAGTTTTTTTGAATACCTTCATTACTTTATATGCTAGCGATTGCCTTCCATGTAAGTCATGTTCAATAGTCCCAATGAACGTATCCCAAGATTGTTGATGGGCTCTTCTTACTAATTTTGAGGCTTCATTTCTTGCTCTCTTGTATTCCTCTTTATTGTAAGGTGTTTGATTCCCTAAATATTTTTTGTATTTTTCGTTTTTCTCATTGACTACTGCTTCTACCTCCTTGGTCCAAATCTTGACACCTTTTCTTTTCCTATATCTATTTTTCCGACCAAGAGCTTCCTCTGCAGCTTTAACTATGATGTTCTTGATGTTATTCCATTCTATCTCAATGTTACTGTCATCTGTAGGTATGTTTTGAAGATGTTGATTCACACGTTCTTGATATAAGTATTTCACACTGTCTTCTTCTAAGAGATGCACTTTAAAGACTTCATCACTGTTCCCATTTGTTTGCTTCTGTTTGTTGTTTTTCTTCCATTTCGTGTATAATTCTATTTTTCCTATAACCAAATAGTGATCTGAATATATATCACAGCCACGAAAAACACTTGTATCTGTGATTTGCTTTGCTATGTTCTTGTTATCAATCACATAGTCAATCAGCGATTTGCTTCCACGTGCGGTCCATGTATATTTGTGTATGTCCTTTTTCCGAAAAAACGTGTTCATCACTTTCAGTTCATTGTATGTGGCGAACTCTCTGAGAACTTCTCCATTCCTATTTCTTGTTGTTTCTCCAAAGGTTCCTACAACATTGGGTATTGGTTCGTTTCCCACTCTCGCATTAAGATCTCCAATTACTAATACACTGCCTTTTTTGTTGTAGGTTTCCAGTTCTTTTTGTAAACAGTCATAAAACAAAGCAGTCTCCTCATCCTTTCCCTCTTCTGGGGCATAAACCCCTATAACGACTAGGCATCCTCGATCATGTTTGAATTTCACAGTGATTATCCGTTCGTTAACATATTTGTAATCTTTTATTTTCCGTTCCCATTTCTTATCAACAAATATTGCCACACCTTTGGCCGCTCTGCTATGGCTATCCACCCCACTATAAAACATAGCATAATCTCCAACATATTTTGAGCCAGTTAACTTCTTTTTTGTTTCTGTTACAACAGCGATATTTATGTTTTTATTCTGTAGTATCTTACATAATTCGGTTTCTTTATTGTTGATTCCTCTAACATTCCACGTTGCTATTTTTAACTTTTCCGCAATCCAATTTCGTGATTTATTTTGTTTCCTATTTATATTTCCAATGTTCCTGTCCTGTCCGAGGCTATCTTGGGTACTGCAAGTAAAGTAATTTTTCCGTGGATAGGGAACTAGCCTATCGCACAACCCCCTTACTAGGAGGACCAGAATTTGAGGTTTATTCCTTTCCATTTCAGCCGCCCATTCTGGGATCAGACGCTGTTTGGGGCCGCCCAATCTGGGTACAGACGCCCCGGTTACCTGTTGGTCCGCGGGAGGTATTTCATTTCCCTCCTACCACCCAATATTGGGAGGCATCCCCCTATCCGCCACCCGAGGACGCACCCTCTAGGGGTTACAGGCTCCCCCGAGGGTCCTCTTAAAAAGTAGATACAGAAATCATTGGGTTTGAAGTTCCAGTTTCGACCATAAGTGGCCCAAATCTGGAAGTTAAGAAATTAAAGTCAGAATTTGGAAACAAAAATAACTTGTCATTCGATTCCTCTCAAAGAGTAGATTCAGAAATCACTAATGGTTTTTGCCATAGGATAAAGGAAAGCCTTTTAAAAAATTACCACAAGCCATGAGACTCTATGAAAGTGATTTGCTTATTTATTAGGTTTAAATGAGAGAATAATACATAAATATTTATGAGTATTAGTACGTTCAATTACTTGTTTAAGTGTTTTGAGATGTAACAGTAGGATTTAATTTTATTGCAAACCATTCATTATGGTTGTTCCAATATTATTGGTTTAAAACATTTCATAAATACCTGAAGTCAGAAGTCTTGGTCTGTTTGAAGAATGGAATGAAATATTTCTCAAGACAGAAGTAGCAGCATAACTTACATTAGATCTGTTGCTTGCAGAGAGATCAATGAGTTGTTCAACAGCATCTTTGCCCTGAAGTGAAAAAGTTTACAAAATTTGGATAATTTATTGAGAAATATCATAATGAAAATTTATTACTATAAGTGGCTCTTGGGCCAGCTCAGTCACACAGCTGATAGAAAGTTGCTATTAATTATTAAGTAACACAGTTGAGAACACAACTTTATATAGTGACAGCTGACATGCACAATGAATAAACTTCACAGGATTTTTTTCATTTTTTGTGACTTCACAGCTATTATTGTTGTTTTCCTCATCCCAAAGGCCAAACCTCTCTATTTATTCAATCACTCTTCTACAGACCTCTACTAGTCATACTCCATTCATGCAATACTTTGTGACATCTTCTTTTCCTTTCCTCCCTTGGAGGAGAGGTCTAATTCATATAATTATTCGGTCAGCTGTCTTCATTTACCCAATATAAGTGCTCATACCAAAACAGTGTCTTTTTCAATTTTGTCTAGTGCAATGTTTGGCTTTCCTACTTTTCCTGAGATTGCTTCATCCCTAATGTGGTCCAACCTCAAGATCCAACAACTTCTTTTCCAGAAGTCCATCTGCACAGCTGCAATCTTTGTCTTACCTCTTCCAGCAAATTCCCATCAGAAATGAACACAGTTAGTGCACCATATACCAGAAAGCTTTGCTGTATAGCTCACCAATCTTCTCTTTTCAGGTTCTCCTTTTGGGGAAATCCCTGATAAAATTCACATCTACACCAATATAAAAATATAGCAAAAAGTAGCGATAAACTTGGGTGTTTGTCAATAATACAGTTTCTGATAACAAACAAAAGCTAAAAGATTTTTTCCAGTTTTGTAAATTTCAGTAAATGCAATATAAAACTGTTACAGTAAAAGTAAAATAAAGGAAAGTTCATGATTTCATAAATTAGCTGGAAATTCATATATTGTTTAATGGGTAATGTGGGAAAAGACCACAGGAGGTTTAGAAAGCCTAACAAAACAAGAGTGTATTTCTTTTTAATAAAACCTTATCATAAAATTAATCTTCAGTACTGCCCCATGAAAAATACTGACAGGATGGAAAAATAATACAAAAACTGCATAAAGAAAGACAAATGTAGATTTTCAACAATAATGACTGATGCTAAAATATTGTATTAATTACTTAATTAAGTACTTAATTTTTTAAAATACTTGTACAGTACAGTTTAAACACAACTGAGCTCATTTATTCTAGTAAGGCAGTAAATTAACAACAGGTCTTAAAAAGCCATTGGTATTTACATTATTGTTTTTTCCTTGAAAGGTAATTGACCCAAATACCAAAATTTTCAACACAAAACTGATTTTTCTACTTCAAATTTTGACATGATATTATTCATTAATAAGATAACTAATTGCCCATAACACACAGGTGGAGAGTCAAATTTTTTACACTCAATCTGTTCGTTGCAGGGCTAAAATAAATAGTTCTGTTTCTTATTACATGGTCAGCCAATTAAATGACTGAATCATTTAAGAACAGAAGAGGTAAAGGTGGAAAAGACACTAATCAGAGTTATCTCCTCTGAAAGTAATGAATTTCATTATACAGCCAGACCCTGTGGTGAATGAAGTGAAGGTGTCATTTTCTGAGTGGAAAATACGTGCTTTTCAGAGGGCCCAGCATGCTGATAAGTGCACTTTTCCACTCAGTGAGGAAGGCATGGTAAACCACCTCACTCCTCATTTTACTTAGTAAAACCTCTACAGGTTCAAGCCAGCCTTTCGGCTAATGACCTAAACAACAACAAGATAAATAAAAGAAACCTTTACAATAAAACTTTTTTAATAAAAATAGTTCCATATACTGTTTACCTTAGATATAACCAACTGGCCTTCGGGATAATATGAAAACACCATCAAAAATTTCAACCAAACACCTTCAACATCATCTGTAGGTAATTTTTTATGGTGCCCTAACTCAGTGAATCTATTCAACAAAGTACTCTGAAAAAATAAATAGAAAAATATTACAGACTTAATAGGAGACAACCTCTCTTCTACAGAACAAGAATTTACTAAACTGTTTTATCCTACTGTAAAAATATTATTTTTCACTGACCTGTTACAGCTGCTATATACTTTTTTATATGTTTTATCTGCTTTTTTTATATAATATGCTTTTTTATATAATCCTACATTCTAATGACATGTTTTGGTGGGGTCACCATCATCAGAACTTTTTAAAATGTTTAGTTTCAATTTTATGGACTCTGATGATGGTGGAACCACTGAAACATATCACTACAGAGTATGATTATATCTTCTTCTTCAGGTGCCTTTTCCATTACGAAGGTTGGCTATCATCATGGTCAGCCGTACCTTGTCCACTGCTGCTCTAAAAAGGTCATGCGACGAGCAGTTACGAGGGGGTAACCAAAAGTATCCGGAATAGCTCTGCTGTGGGCGGAGCTTGTGCAGTACAAATTCCCGCCACTAGGCTGCTTGTAGCGCTACTCATTGCCAGTTCAATGCCATTTTGTTCGTTGATCTAGCTTGTTCTGTTCTCGTGCAGTGATTGTTCTCGCTAGTGCTGTTTTGTGCTCGTGTCGTTTTTCATGATGGCAAGTTTTAATGAACAACGTGCGGCTGTGAAATTTTGCTTCTTGCTCGGTAAAAACCCCGCGGAAACAGTTGTAATGTTGAACACAGCTTACAAAGACGACGCTATTGGAAAAACCCAAGTGTACGAGTGGTTTTTGCGCTTTAAAAATGGCGACATGTCGATTGAGAACAAACCTCGTTCTGGACGACCGTCGACTTCCCGAACAGACAAAAATGTTGTGAAAATGAAAGAAATTGTACGAACAGACCGACGACAGACCATTGACCAAATATCACAGGTTAGTGGGTTATCTTGGAGCTCAGTCCAACGCATTTTAACAGAAGACTTGACAATGAAAAGAGTCTGCCAAGTTTGTGCCTCGGGTTCTGACAGACACTCAAAAGGAACGTCGAATTGAAACGTGTAGTGATTTGAAACAACAGCTTGAAACTGATCCAGATTTCATGTCAAAGATCATAACGGGTGACGAGTCTTGGTGCTATGGGTACGACCCAGAAACCAAACAACAATCCAGTCAATGGAAGACTTCATTATCACCCCGACCAAAAAAAAGTCGTCAAGTCAGATCGAACATCAAAACAATGCTGATTTGTTTTTTTGATGTGAGGGGAATTGTCCATTCAGAGTTCGTTCCACCAGGCCAGACGGTAAATCAAGCTTTTTATCTTGAAGTGTTAAGAAGACTACGAAACAGCATTCGTCGTAAAAGACCTAATTTGTGGCAGACAGGGGACTGGTTTTTCCACCACGACAACGCGCCTGCACACACGGCAATCTCGGTTACCCAGTTTTTGGCGAAAAACGGCATGGTTTTGCTACCACACGCACCGTACTCACCCGATCTGGCTCCGTGTGATTTTTTCTTGTTCCCACGCATGAAAAGGGGCATGAAAGGCCTCCGATTTAACAACGTTGATGATGTCAAGAAAAAAACGACGGATGAGCTGGCAGCCATCACTGAAGAGGAGTACAAAAAATGTTTTGAACAGTGGAAGCACAGGTGGGACAAATGTATTAGTTGTAATGGAGAGTATTTTGAAGGGGATAAGGTTCTTTTGTAAAAAAATTAAAAATAAATAGTTTTAAAAAATAATTCCGGTTTCTTTTGGGTACCCCCTCGTAAATGCTTCTCTCAGGTTTTTTAACCAGGATATTCGTCTGCGTCTCACCGAGCGTTTACCAACGAGTTTCCCTTGAATTATGAGATGCAGAATCTCATATTTAGGCCCCCTCATGATGTGACCAAGGTATGTCAGTTTTCTTATCTTTATGCTCTGCAGGATTTCCAGCTCTTTCCCCATTCTTCTGAGGACCTCCATATTTGTGACCCTGTCTGTCCACGGTATTCGAAGCATGCTCCGATATATGATTATATAAAAAAACGTTAAAAAACAAGTGACATAGCAGCAGTAACAGGTCATTGAAAAATAAATATTTTTACAATAGGACTGAATACAGGATGTATTATAAAAATTTCTTTATAAACTATTTTATTATAAATTAGTATACTGTCTTCTACAAACCGAATTTATATGAGAAAATATATAATATTTTAGTATTTTATCAAACATCCTATGCAGGATTATCAACAGCTGTATTATTTAAAATTGAAATATATACTTCTAAACTACCAGAATACAGTAACAAGGAATCTTTTTCCTTATCTGCCATGGTAGGAGTAGGAAGTTTTAGATTTTGATTGTGAAAATTTTAAAAGGCATTACTGAAGACGTGTACAAGATACATGAAAATACTTTAAACATAGGAAAGTATTTACTGTTACTGTATTCTGGTGGTTTAAATTTAAATAAATCTGTATTCGATCTGTTGAAAATATTCCACGATATTTTTCAGCATTCCATTCTCTAATCACCATTTTATAATTAAAAATAATATTTATCGATAACACCTTGAAATTTTTCTGAACCGATATGTTTTGAGTGACAACCAGTCAAGATTTTGACTAACTTCGTCAGAAATAATCCAATAAAAACTTGCATGATGCAAAACTACTGTGTCAGGAAATGTATGAGCAGCCATATCTGATTCACTCTATATAAGTTTGTAAATTATTCACATGCAACAATTCTAATAACATTTACCTGTTTGGAGTTAAATATATACAGTTTAACGAAACAATTACTACAGAGAATGAAAAACTAAGTAAATATACCTTTGCAATAATAGCACGTGCCTCTGGCGCTTGACATGAATGCGTTAATAACATAAATGCTCTGTTAATAATAAGCGTAGGATATTGCTCTTTATTGTTCGTAATTAAATTCATAAGAGCATGAACGAGAGAAAATGAGCTTGGTGTCTTTCTTTGACCAACTCCAGCTGTTGTACTAGTTAGAAGTAAAGATCTGGCACCTGAAAATTTAGATCAAACAGTAGATGATAATAAATTTAAATAACACATAAATAAATTATAAAGCACAATGTATTATATCGAATTGAATTTCACATTAACTTGACATGTCCTATACTCCCTTTGGGTCACTAGCGTAGTGGTTAGCACAACTGGTTTCTACACCAGGGTTCCAGGTTCGTACCCGATCAGGTCTGGCATTTTTTCATCACTCATGTTCATATATCATTGTTCTCTACCGTCTGCATTAGCAGAAATTGCAAAACAGTCAGACATAAAACAAAAAAAACAAATACTCCCTTTCTGGAGTCTCCTGAATGCAGTTTTCATGAAAACATCTGATACAGGTGTCAAGTCATTGAAAGACACCTGAATCAGATGGTGAGGTACCATAGACAATTTATGTCATACAGGGGTCCTCAACTTACAAACATATTGCATTCTGACTGAATGTTTGTAAATCTAATTGTTTGTAAGTTGATACGTATACCGGTAAACTATGATGTAAATATTTACGAACTTATTCCTTTGTACGACATGCATAAAAGAGCTAATTTTAGGGCCACTGTCATCAAGAAACTGATTTAAGACTATATTTTTTAAATGATTTATTAACTGAAAACAACATTTAATGCACTAAATGTAATACATACTGTACAGTATATAGTAAAATGATTTTACCTATGTACTGACATAATCTAATACGTAAACAAAAAACAAAAATGAATGTACAATATTTATCATTTTAAAAAAGGTAACTATTATTGATAAAAAACACATTATAATAGATAGCAAACGTTTCTGATTAATGAAGACTACTTACAGTAAACATACACTTTGTTTATTTCATAAAGGTTGATGGAACATGGGGCGGCTTCTTTAGATATTTTAGTTTGAAAAAAACTGATCTATTGATGTTTGAACAGATGAAATTTTTTTTCTTCTAAAATAATTTTATAACATGCTACTTTGTTGCTAACACCGAACACTTAATTGAATCGGTCGTCGGATGGATCTTGCACTTTAAAACATTCTAAGGCTTTTCCCTAATAACTAAAGCCTTTTTTTTTTTGAAAGTGAACTGCTTCGGTAACTGTTGCAGATTTACTTCTTCATCCTCATCCTCTTCTTCGTCTTGTTCGTGTAATTCCATTGGCTCCTCATTTGACAGTTCTTGCGAGTGATTTTCTAAAATAATTATAAACATCTTCTTTGTCTATTCCCAAATTCAGTTGATTTCCCACCTCGATAACATTGTATGTAACTTCATCTTCCTCGTTTTCCGTTTTTTTCACAATTAAAAAAATTCAGGCAGAAAAAACTGTACATTCACTTCATCAGCCAACACGTTTGTAAGTCCGGATGTTTGTTAAGTCGAATGTTCGTAAATTTGGGATCCCCTGTATCAATATACAAATTTATTGTAAAGAAATAAAATCAAATATAAAGTTACCTTGTGGACAATTAGCAGTGAAGGTAATCAATGTTTGTAGAGCTACTAAAAATGTTTCATAATCAGCTAAACACCAAACCCATAACTTATGTAAACAGTCAGCAAATCCAGCATTAGCAGCTGCAACCTTAACTTCTGGGCTACTCGACAGAAAGTTACATGACAAACCAAGATAAAGTGACAATTCTCCTAATATAGGATTTCCCTGGAAAGATAAATAAATCATTAATAAAGCATTATAGGTAGGAATTTACTCACCATGAAATTTATTTCTGCCTAAGGCTCAGAGTTTAATGGTGAAATTAAAGTAACTAAAAAATTATTTAATTTGACTTCTTACAGATATTTTATAAATAATAAATAACTTACAGTAGCCATTAGAGGTGCCACTTCATACGTTTTTTGGAAAATGGGAGCAGTCTATAGTCATTGCAACTGGTACAATGTTGCAATAAAAGAGACAGATGAAAGAAATATGTTATCCAAATCACCATATTACTGGTGCATAGTCATTAATTTTCTATTTTAGGTGTCAAATAATTTGTTTTCGTTCAAATTGTCTAACAATATAATTACAGAAACCCATTCACAAATTAAATATACCAAACATATACAATCATTTCTTTAGATTGAATCAATAATGAATGAAGTATAATTTTTTTCTCTAGGGCCAAATTTACACATTTCTGTAAGCTCTTTTTGCAGCCAACAATCTCAGGATTCATTCACTGTAGGCTTTTCTCCTTTCTTCTGTCCACCCGATGTTCTGTTTTTACTCTTTATTGAAGCCCTTTAAGTATGTAATTAATTGTCTGAATCTGGTTCGGTCCATTAAGTTTTCTCAGTTTATTCTGGTTTTCTCAATATCCTTTCTAACTTCTTTAAACCACTTGTTCGACACCTGGTCTAGGAGAAGCAGAGAAATTTGAGAGAAAGATCCTCTGGAAGATAATGGGTTCAAAGGTAGTATACAGACAGAACTTACAATAAGTACCACTTAGGGACCCGACACAATTTTCATCACACCGACATTTTCATCAAAATCGGTCAACTGGATGTACGTTTATTCGTGCAATTTTTAACTTTTTGTGATTTTCTCAAAAAAGGATCCATGATTATTTTTTTTAATCGTCATCAGCAAAATTGTTTATGCTCTATGAGGTCGAGTAAGAACCAATTTGGGTAAACTGAAATTCTTGGGAGCAGTGCACTCATGATAAAAATGTTGTTTTAACATTGTGGCCTTAATATACATTTTAGGAGAAAATTGTGTATAATTAAAGTAGTAGAAAATTAAAAACCTACAACTATCATTTCAAGTGGTTTTTCTACATACTTCGTTTAGCGTCAATCAGTAATATTTTTGTATTTTGCTCAACAAAATCAGTAAAAAATATGATTTTTTAAGACTGCAGCCTCAGTAAGTGTTTTACGACAAAAGTGTACATAATTAAAATTATATTTAATAAGAAAACCGGCAACTTTTATTTCACACATTCTTGTTTCTATCGAGCTTAATTTAGTGTGAATTCGTGATTTTCCATAATTTTAAGTCGCACACAGGTTACATTGATTATTATTTTTATTGGCAAGAGAACGTCGTATGAGTGTTTTACACCAGATTTTTACAGATAAACTACAACAAAACTTAGGCCAATACAGATTGTTCACTTAAGACAAAACAGGTAGTAGCAGAATGGAGGGGCAGGTTTACAAGCCATATGAAATGGCAACATCTGTAAGTTTATCTTTTAAACCATCACAAAAGTAGCAAAACAAAAAGAAACAAAAAGTATTAAAACTTTGGACAGAAACTACTTCTTAAAAATAGTACCATTCGACATAACTAGCATCAGTTAACAAGTAATTCTCATTTTTCATACAAGGTTGTTACCTAGTTGATTAATATCTTTATTAATTTATAAAGAAGTTACATTTATAAAAAATATTGATTTACCTTTCTAAGGCGAGACGTGTCACCAGTTTCGATAGCTAAAGTTACCAATACATTTCTTAATCTATAAATTAATAGTTGCAACAATCCCATGTTTAATGCAGTTTGAGATGCTACATGGGAATGTCCTAGTAAGACTGTCAAAGCTTCAACTAACGGTTTTCTTCTTTTTGTAATAATCCACTTATCCCACAATAGAATCAATTTCTCACAAATTTGTTTTGAGCCATCTAAAAAAATCAAACACAATGTTCATTATTTTCACTTAACTTTGATTCAGTATTTGTTTTTCTAAATAGAAACGTGTCAGTACCAAAGTCATTTCTCAATAAATATTGTCGTGTTTTTAAAATTTTTTTTAAAATATTCATTCATAGCTTTATGAATGTATGGAACTTCTTAACATCAGATATAATAGTAATCATTAAAATTTTTCCAATTATCACCAATAAATTTTAATCAGATTTGTAATCATGATCATGAGCCAAATAAATAATATGAAGTAAATAGTTATGAGTATAACCATGAAACAACAGGTTAATCAAGGCATTTGCTTTATTGTTAGAATATGAGTGTGATCAAAAAATACAAAGAACAATTGTATTATGAAAAAAACTGCTGATGCTACAGCCATTTTAAGTGATAAGTTCGATAGCCTGATTCTTTGAGACAGCATTGTCAAGTTTAAACAAGTTGTGACTTTTCAGTCGGTTACCAGACTTGGAAGAACAAAATCATGTTTACTGTGTCTGTCGTGCATCATGAATTTTGAACAACAGTCTCAAAAGTGTCAATGAAATGTTAAAATCAGTGTATGGCGATAATGTGGTGACTGAAAACTGTTTTCAAGTGGTGTAAGTGATTTAAAAGTGGAAATGACTCGGTTGAAGATGTGCAATGGTCAGTACGTCCTTTGATCTCAAAAACAGACAAAAACATTCAAAAAGTGGCAAAATTGGTTCAATCAGGTAATTGACAATTTAAGAGCTTACCAAAGAACTGACCATTTCATAAGGGCCTGAACGAAGGATTTTAACTGAGTATTTGCAAATGAGATAAGGGACAGCATAATTTTGTTCCCATACTTTTGACTGGCAAACAGAAAGAAATCCACACCACACTTCTGATTTGTGAATTTTTTGGCCGAAAACAAGATTCCTGTCTGTCCACATTCACCTTACATTCCAGATTAAGCAATATATGATTTCTGGCTCCTCCCAAAAATAATTACAGTGGTGAAAGGGAAACGTTTTGAAACTATTCTTGACAGAGCAGCTGAAGGCCCTTCAGAAAGAAGCCTTCCAAAAAAAGCTTCCAATCATTGAATCAACGTTGAGATAAGTGCATCAATAGCCAAAGAGAGTGTTTTGAAGGAGATAATTTCAAATTTGATACAAGCTTCTTATAGTAGAACTTCAATAGTTCAACACTTTGTGGACTTAGAGGTTGTTGAAGTACCGAAATGTCAAACCATCCAGAGCATATGGCTCATTATATAGGAAGCATTAACATGATTTTAGTATGAAAATAGCACAATTTTAATGAATAGAAATAAACTGACGTTCCCTTCTGTACAGTACTGTCCTCAAACACAACTGAAGGATACGAGGATGAGGAGAAAGTGAAGGGGCTGACCTGCCTGCTGGATCGCTACACCACGTCATGTTGCTTTGCCACGAGCTGTGTCAAAGTATACAGAGTCGAAGATGCGAAGGTTTACTGTACTTTGTAGGTAGTAAAATTATTCACGGTATTTTTTATTTAGTATTTTTAGATCACACTTTGTAACCTCTTAATTTTTCTTCAACTTTCCTAATCTCTAATAGCCTACCTCTACATGCCATTTCATTCAAAATCAGTGCTTTTATAAGATTTGATTGTTGTTTAGACTGATTCTGTCTAAAGTTTTCTGAACATCTAAGCCAATAAAAATATATTCACATACAGAGAAATCTATACTAATATTATAAAGACAAAGCATGTTTTTTGTGCAGGCTAATTTCCAAAACTACTAACAGATTTTAATGAAATTTTGACAGGATATTTGTATTTATATTCACAGCAACATTTTATTTTTTATTTTCAAAAATGATAACCCTAAGGGCCCTAATGAAGATTTTCATAAATATGTATGTGTGTATGTACATGTGAGTATGTATTGCTATTGAAGTAGATGAGAGGGGATGAAGGCGAGAGACGTACGCAGGGGAAATTGTCAAAACATCGTTTTTTTGTGTGTGTACTATTATTGAAGTACAGACATACATATAAAGACTACCATGAGATGTTCGCAGGGGAATTTATCAAAACCGTGGTGTGTGTGTGTGTGTGTGTACATTGGAGTATACAGTTGACCAGCAGCTACACAATTTCTGTTACATATTTTTTTTTAAATTGATTACACTTTCGGGTGCAAAGCAGCGCAGTGTATACAAGTAATAATAATAAAATTCTAAATCATCAAAAAATAAAAACCATTTCTCATGTTAACCCACCGGGTTGGTCTAGAGGTAAAGTCGCCGCCAAAATCAGCTGTTTCACAGCTGATTTTCGGAGACGAAGGTTCCTGGTTCAAATCCTAGTAAATGACAGTGGTTACCGGCGTACTTTGGTGGTTGGGGTTTAATTAAGCATACTCTCTCAGGAATAGTCGGCCTGGGTCTGTACAAGACTACACCTCATTTACACGTCATACACATCATACTCATCTCATTGTGTCATGGGGTTGCTTATTGTTCTGAATTGAACAGATTGCAACGTAAACAAATTAGGAATTAAAAAAAAAAATTTCTCATGTAGCTGTATCACAGCTAGGCCATTTTTAACATGAATCTTCAAATAAGCATGTTCCATGTCTTTAAAGAATTTTCTCCAAACAATGACGTTTCGCTTTATTTTATTCACACACAAACACGGAAAATAATTGCACTGAGCAGATACTTCAGAGTTTAAGCAAAAGCTTAACTTTTTATTTTTGATTTATACATACTGAAGGATTTTCTTCAGAGAAATGGAACAAAAGCATTCGCTCACCTCTTATTCATATGGTCTAATTTTGGAGCTAAAGCTAATTTTCAACTAACAAAGAAAAATACAAACCATCATTTAGGAAATAACACAGTCCAATTAAAGAAGACATAGTTGATTGTTGTAACAATTGATTTGTATTTTCATCTAGACAATAACATATTGTTTTGATTGCATAATCTGGAATAACGATATTATGGTCTTCATCACTCAACTCGTACAAAATTGTAGATAATAATAACAACGCTTTACTCCACAATTTATCTCTCACTTTTAAAGATACATTGACACCTGAAAAATTTCCATAGAAAAATCAGTCCAATATAAAATATTCTGTTTCACACAAAAATATTTTTTTAAATGTTAATATATAAAAACGGTAAGTAGGTGGACAAGATAAGTAATTTAGAGGTTCTTAGGCATTAGCGGGACGAAAAGGTTAGAATATAAAAACCAAATTACAAAAGATGTAGGGTGTCAGGTATGTAGATATGAAACGACTTGCACAAGATAAAACAGGTTGGAGAACTGCATCAAACCAGTCGAGAAACTAATGACAAAAAATGTATAAAAACCATGTCTAAACTGACATTCAGGCCAACATTTTTAAAAATTAAAAAAAAATAATGTGTACTTGAATTAACTACAACAAACTCAATTCAGTCGTACACCAACATTTCAAAACAAAATTTGATACATCACCCCAACAAAAAATGAATCTTTAACAGGCAAACATAGTTCCAAAACAAAGGTGTCTGTGTAAAATGAAAATTGCTCAAGGCCTCTACCGATTTTTAGTAGCACTGGTGGGAAAAGTATATGAAGTCTCAGGAGAACTAATTTGAAAAAAAAAAAAACAGGATAAGGTTTCTTGAACATTTAAAAATAAACTTTTTATTTGAAAAAGTTGGATACTTTTTACACAGACCTCGTATTTATAGCAAATAAATGATGGTATAAATATTTTGCTGTTTAGGTCATCAGCCAAAAGGCTGGTTTTAACTCTCGAGGCTTTACTATGTAAAACGAGGAGTGAGGTAGTTTACCAGTGCCTTCCTCACTGAATGAAAAAGTAATCAACATGCTGGACCTTCCGAAAAGCATCTACTATCCACCCTGCAAATGACAGCTTCACTTCATTCACCTGGCTGTATAAAAAAAATCCATTACTCTCAGAGGAGATAACTCTGACAAGTATCGTTTACACCTCTACCTCTTCTGTTCTTAAACTTTGTACATATAAATGAACCAAGAAAGATAGAAACAATAAAAAACACTTACCATACGAATTTTCATCAAGAAATTTAATCAACACCTGTATTAGATCTGGAGGAATATTTACAGAATTTAAATTATCTATGCAATAATACAATAAAGAGCAAATTGAACAATACATTTCATATACTTCATTTGACATAACTTTTTCGCTACTGTTTTTTAGGAAACACCTGTAAATAATAGAAAAACAATACAAACACATGATTACTTTTCTTTCTTTTAAAACTTTCCATAAATGAACCTATGTTTGAGGTCTTCCAAAGACCTCAAACTTACCTTACCTGTTACTTCACTGTGTGTTTTCAATTCAGTTGTATAGGTAATGCGCTACAAGTTGACGATTGCGCCTATCATGCAGAGGACAGTATTATACTATCTATCCTACTTACATCGGCCAACCCGAAAGCATAAGACATGTATCAACTGTGTAACTCAAAATGTAACCACCACAAACACTTAAGTAATAAAATTCAGTTCATACCCATCACACTAAATAAATAAGGAGTAAGGAGTAATTATATTAATTATTTAAAGAAAGTGAATTGTTTAAAATTCATTTGCAATTTAAGCCTAACATAACTTTACTGAAAATAATGAAATATGAAAACCCTAAAAATACAATTACATTTTGAAATTACCATAAAACTAGTATTACTCACAAAAATAAGCTCGCATCGACGGAACTCACGGACTAACTAGTCTATCACTACAAATGTCAGAGGTAGATCAGTATCAGTAATGTCAGAGGTAGAGGTAGATCAGTTTACTGCTGATGACCAAAAAGAATACTAAATATAGCTTAGGCCTAGTATTATGGCTTATTTAGAATTAATGTTTATTATTTAGGATAATTATTAAGAATCAATAAATAATACAATGAGATGTTTTTAAATGACATAGTTGTAAACATAAAATCAATGTAAAGTAAAACTACAACATGATGTCATGGTTAGAGCTGTCGCTATGATGTATTTAGAAAAGCACATATAGTAAGTAGCACTTCCAACCCTCAGCATAGTCCAGTCTTACTCTCGCTGACGATTGTCAACTTATATTGCGTTACCAGTACAGTGTTGAGGCTCGGACTTCGAAAGGCAATGATATGAAACGTATAGGAGATGTAGTGTAGGCTACTACAGAATGATGCTGAAAATTTTCGGATGGAAAAGTCTGCACTTCCGACGTACTCCATAATTTTGATAAGAGCATTGAAATTATATACTTAAAAAACTTTTTTACCATGACAGCACAGCCTCCACAATTTCTGCAGACATGGCGCTTACCCTATCTTGTAGAGCACAAAAGGTGAAGTAAATGAGACAATTTTTAAAACAACCATAGAAACCATTTTTGAAAACATCACACAAATAAACTACTTCTGGTTGACTGATTTTAATGAAAATATTCATGTTAGGTGCTCTTATGTTATCTAACTTCAGGTCCAAATTTCATTTTCATATGCTATTTCATTCTTGAGATATGTTGTTCACACACACACACTCGCACGCGCGCACGCACACACACACACACACACACACACACACACACACACACACACAATCAATCAATCAATCACTAAAAACATGTTTTTTGGGTTCAGGAGCCCTGAAAATATTATATAATATATATCAAATGAAAACTTGATTCCGAAATCCACATGAAAATAATACTTTCCTTTCTTATATATTCTTAGAGCAAAAGAAAGTCAGAAATAATAACCAATATTTACCTAATTAATGACATAATGAGACCTTCTTTTTTTATTACTTCATTAATGTCACCTGGATACACAGATAATAGTGAAATAACAAACCGACAGACACTTTTAATCAAACCAGGTGTTGTTGGCACAATTTCACCATCATTTTCATCTGTAATAAAACCATAATTTTATCAAATTCAAAATACATCTCGACTCAAAAGAAATCCATAATAAATCCAGATACAACAATTTTTATCTAAAGTTATAATTATATCGCATAAGATACAAAATAAGTTTATCTGGTGATAAATGTAAAACTATCTTTTCCTTTTATTAATTAGCAGAAATCCTGGTGGTGTTATAGGCGCTTACATTTCCTTTGAAACTATGGTTCACAGAATGATTTTGCAAACCTACTATAAAAAATTATTTCATAATATTAACTCTTACACATGTTTCGGTGAATCCAACATCATCAGAGTATATAAGATCGTTTGAAACGAAAAATTTTTTTAAATCTATAGAAGATGTTACATCTTCAGTCATCCATATAAAACTCTGTATTTTTTTAAACAGATGACTAAAGATGTAACATCTATAGATTTAAAAACAAAATTTAGTTCCAAATGATATTGTAACAGAATCGACTAAACGGATCACGAATGTTCCAGAATTCCATTCATAAAAATAGTTAAGAAATAATAAAGATAGCAATAGTGAATGACAGTTTTACAATGATGACCATAAAGGTGTGTCTATTCACAAAAGTTGTAAAAACTATCGTGTAGTCTCTTCTTCTACCTCAATCGTAAGATTGGTTGGCAGCCCTCCATCTAGCTCTGTCCATTGCCACCCTCTTCCATTGCGCATAGCTCTCAGCACCCAGATCTTTTGTAATTTGGTTTAGATACTGTAGCCGGGGCCTTCCACGACCCTTTTGTCCATTAACTGTACCTTCAAGAATGCTTAACGTAAATTCGTTGCGTCTTATTATGTGTCCAATATAAGAATGTCGTCTGCCCCCGAGAAGCTTCAAAAGAGATCTACTTTCCTCTGCCCTTTGTAAAACCTCTACATTCGTGATCCTGTCAGTCCATTTTATCTTGAGCATTCTCCTCCAGCACCACACCTCAAATGCATTCAAAGCCTTTTCCTCGACCTTCCCAATAGTCCACGTTTCTGACCCATAGAGTGCTATACTCCAAATGCAACTCTTTATTAGTCGCTTTCTTATTTCCAACTTTAGACTATTTGAGGAAAGCAGCTGCCGTTTACTAATAAACATAGCTTTAGCTTCTCTAATACGCCTTTTAATGTCCATTTTATCCTTCCCATCTTCCGATATTATGCTTCCAAGATATTTATACATTTTAACTTGCTTTAGGGCGGTGTTATCTAATTTAATGGACACATTCTCTGGAACTTTTGAGCAGACCATAACTTCTGTCTTTACCTTATTGATCTCCATATCATATTTATTCCTCAGTATTTCATGCAAGGTGTTTAGTGCTCTTTCTATACTTGGTTTATCATCTGCCACTATTGCTATATCATCTGCAAAACGAAGCATCTGGATCCTTACCCCATTTATCTTGATGCCAGTGCAATACTCTTTGCATTCATTGATAGCTTGCTCTATGTAAATGTTGAACAATAATGGTGACAAACAACAGCCCTGTCTTACTCCTCTCTTTATATTAGCCTTCCTTTGCTCTTCACCTATCGTGTAGTACGCCTATTATAAAAGTTCAGGTATACTATTGTGTACAGCTATTTTTATGAAGTTGTTTATGAGGTTGTTTACGTTTTCTATTTACAATAGTTGACTTGTTAACAAAGAGATTTTTCTAGCATTCATTAATAAAGAGTTATTATTTTTGTACTTTATGATTTCTCTACTTTGTTCTGGAACGATCTTTGTGAATGATTATAAAAGGAGACCCCCGAGTGCGGTCCAGTCAGTATTCGTGTGATCTTTGCCGTGTGATTATCGGGTTGTGTATTTACAGGTTACACATCCGAGTATTGTAGTGATTCAAGATTGTTATACCGTCTCTTTGTTGTGTGTGTATTGGGTAAAGTCTTTTTTTGTGAGTGTATTGTAAAGTTAATGTGTAGTTTTGTGAATTCAGTTTGTGTTGTATGTTAGTGTAATCTATAAAAGTGATTGTTAAGTAGGCTAAGTAAGTTATTAAGTTATTTATTGTTTGTTATTTATTTTAAGTTAATTATTTAATCATTTATTGTATTTCTTAATTATAATTAGTTGAATTATTTATTTTGTGATCTTTTAGTGTAATAAATCTTTGTAATTGTAAACTTTAGTGTATTAGTTATTTAATAATCTAGATCCCGAAACGGACCTTAGCAATAAGTGTCACAATATTATATACTCTGATGATGTTCGATCCACCGAAACACGTGTAAGTAATACACGTGTAAGTAATAGAAAGAAATCAAGGTAGCTTAAAAAAAGGTTAGCAAAATTTATAGTATAAACTTATTACATGAAACAGAATATTAACTCTTCTGCTACGGTGTACTTTTCGTCGTATAATGAATGTTCAAATGTCAAAACACACTCCCAAATAAATTCATTTATCTAAGGCCAGTACCGACAGAAAATTGTGAAAAAATGACAGGCTATTTATACAACACGTACGGTTATTTTTATTTTAAAAACATAAAAATCGGTTGCGTTTTTCGCTAGCTATAGTGGGCGAAACACTTTCGCACATAAAAATTTGTAGGTTACTTTATATTTTTGGCTGTAATGTGCTAAAATTTAAGTTTATCATGAAATTGTACAGAACATAATTTGTAGAAGACATTTTCGTGAATAAAACCATGTTTTACAATATAGAGTAACTCTAATAATTGCAGTTTGAAATTTGCAACGCACAAAGTGGGAAGAGAATCTGTGATATTCGAACAGTGTTGCACTGTCAAATTCCTACCATTCCCCACCCTCTTGTTCACAATACGTACGTGAATAGTATTGACATTGAACACATATACAGTTACAAATACACATACAAAATTATGTAGTAGTGGTAAAAGGATAAGGTTTGTAATAGGCCATGAAACAGGTCGAGGGATCTTCGACGAAGAAAGACAATGTTTACTCTCAGAATTTTCGCATACCACGCCAACAGTTGCACGTAGGACAAAAACGTTTAATTTTATAGTATCTACACATTACTTTGATTAAGTAGGTAGTTCAACGAACCTTAAGAGATGAAATATTCCATAAGTTACATTGTCTTGAAGATAGGACGACTTCAAAAGTAAATTGGCAACTTACAACCATCGTTTCAACTTTGCTATCGATACATTTGCATTGTATTTATATGAAATTATAGAGCCATTCAA
This sequence comes from Catonia carolina, assembly GCA_035578175.1. Taxonomy (NCBI): domain Eukaryota; kingdom Metazoa; phylum Arthropoda; class Insecta; order Hemiptera; family Achilidae; genus Catonia; species Catonia carolina. The sequence continues at coordinate 45,835,193 of JAQMRL010000004.1, forward strand.
GGTGCATAATTTGATATATGAACCAAACAAATCGCTTCATAAATGCATTTGCTATAAGCTTTTAAAGCGGGTAACTACCAGGGCAACTGAGATTGCCACCCGTAGCAGAAGGGTTTACTCTGACAAACAAACACAATTTGTAGTTAAGTATTTATTAGTTAGCTTATTATAAAGGATGTTCAAAACATAATATTATATTATACTTTATTTTTACTTGATTTGAAATAAATGAAATCCACGTACTTTTTTACTTTTATTACACTGTATAATTTTGCAAAATGTATAACCAACCATTTGTCCCAGTGGTAAACAAATTTGTCAAAGGAATCTGTAGAATTTTCCATCCAGATTACATAAAAATGATTTTAACAGATTTTGCACTTCTTGGTCATCTACAAAAAATGGATTCCTTCAAGATCCTATTGTAAAAATATTTAATTTTTCTCAAACCTGTTAAAAATGCTATTAACACTTGCTTTTCTACCTTTTTTTGATACAGTAGTCTTTCTTTATACCGATGAAATAATTGAGAGTTGTTTGGTTTGCCATAACTGTAATTGTTCTTACTCTACACCGATTTTGCTAACTCTTTATAACAATGGTACATGAGTAGTTTAACATGTTTCTGTTCACATTGTATTGTTTCTAAAGCACACGCGTTTTTAAACACACACTACCTGAGTAGCAAGGTCGTCGCTTGGCGTATTTTGTTTCTCAATTGAGAAATGTCAAGTACAAAACTCTTCTATTATTGTCCGGCACCTCATTGTCTACTTTGACACTGTTGTGTTGGTCACTACTGTACAGTCTCAGTTGTTTTTCGGTCCGTGAACGGGCAAAATGTTTTCTAAACAGCATAAAGTGCTTATCATACAAGAAAAGTTATCGTTGATTCGGTCAATAAAAAAAGGCAAGAAATAAATGGATGTTGTTCAGCAAATGGGGCTCTCCCAGTCAACAGTGGCAACCATTTGGAATGATAGAAAGAAGTGGCTTAATGCAGAAATAAAGGGACGCAGCAGGAAGAAATTACAGAAGCCTTAGCATGAATATTTAGATTGGGTCATGCTGCGGCGGTTTCAACTGCACCATATAAACCATATCCCACTCTCTGAGTCTCTGGTCAAAACAAAACCAGAATTATTTGCATCAGAGCTTGGCATTGCTGACATCAAAGCATCTGAGGGTTCTGGTGCTAGGTATTTGTGAGTGAATTTATAGTATTACATAATTTTTATTTCATTTAATGAATTTATATTAGTAATTTCACCTACCTTCTTTTTAAACTGCGTCACCTTTATTTTTATTCTTACTTACACGTGTTTCGGTGGATCCATCATCATCAGAGTAAATAAAAAAATTGAAACCAAAAAAATGTTTATCTCACTTATTTAAAATCTACAGAAGATGATACATCTTCAGTCATTTGTATAAAACTCTTTTATTAAAAACTTTACTTTTTGTATAAAACTTTATTTTTAAACCTATTTCTTCAAATTTTGATTTCTCTCTATAATGATCTCTCTTTATAACAATTAAAATATCGAGTCCCACGAATTTTGTTTTAGAGAGAGAGAGAAAGGACTGTAATCCTACTTTCTATTGTCGTGTTTCGGTGGATCCACCACCATCAGATTACATAAAATTGAAACACATAAGACTTACCTGTAAATATAAATTTGTATTTATTCCAGACAACTTTCTCAACTTTCAAACAACTTAAAATTGTTTGTAACTGAAAGAATAAACGTTTTTCAAGGACTGCTGATAGATATTCCTGAAAACAAGAAATATTACTTTAATAAATATATGGTTTTAACAGAAAAAAGGTTAATAAATAAATCATATTGTGAAATTTTTGTCGGTAGTTAAGTTCAAGTTGTCATACAGTCATGAGTGTGTTGTAATACAGTCTACAAGACAGTGTTAACCAGTGTGAATATATGTTGTTAATATTGTACATTACGGGAAAAGTCTGTGCGCAGTACACATTGTATTTATAGTCCAATTCACGAAAGAAAACACCTGTCTTTAAACAGCAATATCTTTTGAACCATTGTATGTAAAAACAATTACGATACGTCAAATTAAAGCTTGTTTTATTGTTGGTTTCAGGATATACATTAAAAATTTTGGAAATTAATAGTGTATTAAATATAACGAATTAAATACCGTGTTTTTAACCACTTTTCCAGTATACCCAACTTGAGGGTATTATTACTTTGTTCACGCATACTTTAAGACAAATAGGGCTACTAAGTATTATATGTTAATGTAATCCTCTAACCAACAATAAAACAAGCTTCAATTTTAAGTATCATAATTGGTTTTACATACAACGGTTCAAAAGACATTGCTGTTTAAAAACAGGTGTTTTCTTTCGTGAATCAGGCTATAGTTGTAGGTAATTGTTAAACGTAAAATAATTGCTATTGTTAGTCAAGTTAGTTTAAGCTTTGAGTTTTGTTACTAATTTTGAAGAAATTTAATTGTAATTTCTTGGTAGACTAAGCTAAATAATTAATTGTAATTTATCATTTTGTAAATGAATAATTGCTTTTAAGTTTAAAGGAAGTTAGTTTATTATTTATTATACCCAGATCCCAAAAGATCCTAGGCTTAGGTGCTACAATATAAAAGTCAGAGACAAGTAAAATTATCACACTAACAATACAACCAGAGAGAGAAAATTCATGAACCGCAAATTTTTAATTAACACAACTTGGAATAATTTTCAAAAGTTCAGGAATATTAAATAAAATAATGTTGAATCTTATTTTCCAACACCAGAAATAAGAGAATTTTTTTTTGCCAGTAAATGACAGTGTGTTAGATATAATGGTGATTTTTTAACAGTAAAACCTCCACAAACGACCACCTCTTCTAAGCGACCAACTCCCTAACCGACCAGTTTTTTCGGGAACCAAAATATTAACTATTCTTCCCCACAAAAATTTACCTTGTAACCCTTTTTGTTTCGAGCGATACAAAAGGATCGCTAAAAAACAAAATTGGCATAGGGAAACAAAAGAAACTCCAACAGGAGAGACTGCGGTGATGTGACGGTAAAAAAAAACAAAAAAAAATTAGTAAAAGAATTTAATTAAATATTAAATTTATAGAGAAAATACTTAATGGATACGGTTACATTTGTTTTTGAGTAAACGCAGAAAAGTTACACAGGTGATTAAATGTAAATAAGCATAGATAGCCAAAATTTATAAAAAAAGAGCTCAAAAGGATTGGCATGCCATTCTACTGGATCCAGTTAAAAAAAATTTAAATTAATAAGAAAAGATTAATAATTAATAATAATCATTATTAATAAAAATAAAACAAATAAATTGATATTCAATCATAATAGGTCATTTAAATGACAGATAATATTTTAAAAAAAAATTAATTTAATTAAAGAGCATAACTAGTATAGCTTTAAGAGATTATAACAATTAATTTAAAAAAAAAAATTTATAAGAAGACAACAGAAAAACGTTTAACCAAAGCAGGTTAGACAAGAGCAAAGTTCACAATTTTCATTTTAAAATTTTAGAACTTGTTTTTCACAAATTATGTTTTACAAAATTAAAAAAAGGTAAGTTGATAGTATTACGCAGCATAATTTAACAAAATTAAATTAAATTTTTAGAAAATCATTACATAACAAATTACAAAATAATTAAGGATTTTAAGTATATTTAATTGTATAAAAATAATGGAAGCTTCATAAGTAGAATTTAATTTTTTTTTAAACGAGTGGAAGCATTCCTTCCAAAAAATAGAGTTTATCGGGTGACATAGGAAAATTCAGACATGTTAACGATCGCCCAAACTTGATTAAATTCATCCCAAACTGGGTCTTAAATGCATCCTAAACTTGGTTATAAATCCATTCCCAACTTGATTTTAAATGCACCCTGAACTTGGTCTTAAATGCTCCCTGAACTTGGTCTTAAATGCGCCCTGCACTTGGTCTTAAATGCTCCCTGAACTTGGTCCCGATACACGGGAAAGCAAAATGGTCAAGCAAAAACCAGGCGACATAACGCACCCCGAAAAAACTCAAAAAGAAATACGGCACAAGTAACCAGAGAACACGTCCGGCGACATGACCATTTGCTGCAAGAAGGACGAGAAACGCAAAATTTACCCAAAAGGAAACCTCGGGCCTGACGTCACCGCCCCCCTTCCAACAAGGGAAACAAGAAAGGAAAACATGAAACGGCAGAAAAAGCAGATGACAGCGAACGGTAAGCTAAAGCCTAAAAGAGAGAAAAACAATTGAGAGATAACTAATTAGATAGTTAATTAGTAGATAACGAAAATTAAAACTATTAGAACAATGCAAGGAAATTAATTTAAAAATTAAAATTTGTAACATTGAAAAATAAATGTTACAACCTCCACTAAACGACCACTCTCTAATCCGACCGTGACTGGTAAAAATGAGCAAAAGCGACCACTTTAATTTAATAATATAATAGAAATTAAAGGTAGATGGACAAACATATGTAATACAGAATAGCCATGCACTACATATTGATACTGCTACCTCGAGTATTGACAGATTTATAAGCTTATACAGTTTATACAGTATAACAGGTACAATTTAACAAGCTTCAACTTCTATTGTATTAGTGGGAAAACCACAAAAACTACATAAACATCTTCGGCTCTTCCCCTACCAGAAATGTAATGTTGCATGTACGCCATTGACCATATATGACATTATGTACAGAACCCTATAAACATTCATACAGTTCAGTAGTGTAGTTTATTCATTTCGGTCGGTTTGTAAGTACATCGGGTGTAGTGTTACAGTACAGTAATTAAAATTACAGTCGTTGATAGAGTACATTGTTATTAATTTTTCTGTTTAAAGTAAAATGTCTCAGAAAGGTTATAAACAAACAATTTTAACTCTTAAAACACGTGTAGACGTAATTAATGATAGTGAAAAAGGATTGTTGCAGCGTCATTTGGCGGAAAAATATGGTTGCAGAAAGACCCAGATTCAGCAGATACTAAAAATGACGGATCATATTACAGACAAATGGCATCAAAATGAAAATAAGGATTTCAAAAGAGATTGTACTCAACAGTTTAAAGTCATTAATGAACGCACTTTTGCGTAGTTCAATGGCGCACATAGTAGAGGTTTACCAATTAGTGGACTAATTTTACAAGAAAAGGCGATATGTTTTGCTTTTCATATCACCATACACTTTTGATATCATACACTTTTCATAATAATGAAGTTATTTTAATTAGGGTATCGTCCTGACCTCCACTTCTCCAAAACGACCACTTATTGAGTTCACCTTACGTGATCGTTTTGAGTAGGTTTTACTGTATAATGATAAAATACCACTGATTTATACTCATAGTACATGTTACGAATACATTATTTTAATTTACAATAACTTAGAAGAATAAATTTATTACCTCATGTTTATTATGACAAATAATATGCATACAAACTGCAGCTGCTTGTTCTCTAACAATACTTGCTTCATCATGATCCAGCAAAATACTGAAAAAAATTAAATAAAAAAAATTAACCAAAAAATTTCTGATCCACTAAATTGTTTAACAAAAATCTGGTGTGGAACACTCACACGACTTTCTCTTGCACAATGTAAATAATGGAAAACACAACCTAACTTTAATCACACGTGAATGATGCAAAAATCAACCTCTGTGAACTTAAAAATATGAAAATCACTTATTGATATTAAACTATATTACGTAGAAAAAATGTTTGAAATAAAAATTATAGGTTTTTTTTTGATTTCCTATAATTTAATTATATACACTTAGTCATAAAATGCATACTACGGCTCCAATCTTTAAAAATTCCATTTTTTACCAATTTTGATGAAAAATACACAGAAAATTACTAATTGACACTAAACTGACCACTGTAAGAAAATGTTAGAAATAAAAGTTATAGGTTTTTTAATTTCTAACAAACTTAATTACATACACTTTTGTTGTGAAATGCATATTAAGACAGCAATCTTAAAAATCTGGTGTGAAACACTCACATGACTTTCTCTTGCCAATCTAAATAAACCCCAAATAACATATTTAATGAGTAAACAATGTAAAATGAAAAACAACCTAATTTAATTCATAAGTGAATGACGCAAAATGAAAATTAACCTCTGTAGACCTTAAAAATATAGAAAATCAGCTGCTAAACTAGGCTCTGTAGAGAAAAATGCATAAAATAATAGTTGTAGGTTTTTAATTTCCAATAACTTGTGATTATGCTCATTTTGACCTAGAATGCATATTAAGGCTGCAATCTTAAAAATATATTTTTTCTACGAGAGCAGAATCTCCCCAAGAAATTTAGCAAAATGGCACTAACCCCATCTTGTAGAGCATAAAAAATGCACTAAATGAGGTGATTTTTAAAAAAATCGTAGAACCCATTTTTGAGAATATCGCAAAAAAGTGAAAATCACACGAATAAACTACTACTTCCAGTTGACCGATTTTGATGACGATTGTCAATACTTTCCTTCCCTATATGTTTATATAGGGCACGAGATAGTAAAATATGTTAACACAACATTACTGTTATAATCATTACCTTAAAGCGGTGGTCCATAAGGTAGGCAGAAGATCTAACACAACTAACGCAGCATGCCTTTCAGAACTAAGTCCAGAGATTAATTGTAATGCACCTGCTCGTATGACAATATCTCTACAATTGCATAATGATAACAACAATAAAATGTTATTCTCTTTAATCCAGTCTTCTTCCCATTTGTTTGATTTCTGAAAACAATAATAAAACATGAAACAGTGTAGCTGGGAAACTCACCTCATATATTTATTAACGAAAGATTAAAGTATCATATTACTGGTAAATAGCCAATTAGTGTAGTCATCTTCAACACCTGTAAGAGATTTAATTGCTGGTTCTTCTTCAACCGAATTTAACTTTTAGTAGTACAGAAAAAAATTTCAACAAATAATGGAAATTTACAAAAATAAAAAATACATCCTATCAGTAATTTTAGACTGAATTGATATACAAACTTTAATGATAAGAAACATTTTTTAATAGTGAGGCTAAATTAACGTAAGATCTATACAAATATCATGTGTCAGTTAATTTAGGAATAAATTATTAAAAGGTATTCTGCAGCTTATCAATCTGAATGAAAAAATACTACTACTGCGACATAATGCACCAAGAGTTCTAGCCACAAGGTTAAATGATCAATAAAGAGTACCACAAACAAGTTTAACGTTGTTTGCATGAAGCAATCCAAAAAAAACATGATTGGATTGTGGCGAAATAATTGACAGCTTTTGCGTCGTGATAATGCACCTGCTCACACTTTATTGACTGAGTGAGTTTTTGGCTAAAACCAACGTAAGGGTAAGCACACAGAACGCAGGTCTCAGGTCGCTAGTGCTGATTCACGCTGGGGAGCGTGCATAGGGGGAGCATGTAACTACGCACTTAACTTTCATTCAGTTGTTGGTATTCAACATGAGTTCCAATAACAGCAGTGATGATGAATTATTTCTAATGGAAAATGTTTACACGAAATTATCATTTTAAGGCGATACCGTCAGTGACATTAATCAGAACAGAAAATTGTACGGCATCATCATCTTTTTCCGCAATTAAAAAAAGATAGAGACAGGTTTTTTTAAATACATGAGAATGACTCTGGAAACATTTAATTTTATATTGTCAAAAGTACAACTTGGTTTACAAAAACAATGGTGCAACTTGGACAAGCAACCAATATTACCGGAAGAAAGACTTGTGATTACTTTGAAATATGTATTTTGAACATTTCGACTATTGATATTCAATATTATAAAGCATTGTTTGGCCAGTAATAATCTTTTAAAGTTATTTTTATAAAACTATACTATAATTAATAAAGAAGTTGTTATTATTTATGAATACGTATTATACGATGCCAAATACACTTAGCAACCTGCCAGCAAGCAGCAGGCAGGTTTATACAAAACAAACCCATGAGCTGATATGCGCAGATGACCAGCACGCAGGTTTTCCCACCAGCGTTTACTGTGAGACGTCCGATTAAAATATAGTGGCATATTTGTACAAGCAGGCTCCCGCTTGTAAGCAACCAGCGACCAGCGTTCACTGTGCGCTCACTCTAATAATGCCTAGACCTCTGTATTCGCCAAATATGATCCATGTAATTTTTTTGTAAATAAAAATAAAGAGAATTTTAAAGGGCCATTGTTTTACAAGCATAGGTAAAAACACTTTGCAGAAAGAGCTAAAGGTTATTGCACAAAAGCTAATCAGAAGTGTTTCGAGAATCGGAAGAAGCAGTGTCGTACATGTGTGATATCTGACGAAGACTATTTTAAAAGAAATAACATTGATGTAGATGAATAAATAACTTTTTTCCAAAAACCAAAATTTCCATTATTTTTAGAATATAAAAATATTTACAATGTCATCAAAATCTCTCCTTCGAAACGTACCTTACTTTTTACATCTAGATGTAGTAGATTATTCAAAAGAATTACAGTCTGTCTAACAATACTGAGACCCATGCAAGAATTTGGAGTTCCACAATGAAAAGCAGACAATAATTCCCACAAAACATCGCAACTTAATTCCTCAGTGGTCCCTTCACGAGCGGTCAAGATGCATGATAAACAACCAAGAACAGTATCAAGAAAAGCTGAAAAGAATAAAAAACTCTACATTATTAAATTACAGAACTTCACTTAACATAACAAAAAGAAACACGTAAAATTTTACACGTAATCATAAATATAAACTACAATACTTTATTTACTTAATTTAGTAATTAACAGATAGAAGTAAAAATTACCTAAGTTATAAAAATGCTGAGTGTGGGTGTGATGTAAACAACGCATAATTTCAACAGTTAATCCATTCCAACATATATTTGAGCTGTTGCCAAGTTTACAACAATCACCGGATAGTTGTAATAATGACATCAACAATTCCTTCCACTGTAAAAGAAAAATTAAATTCAATAAAAAGAAGGAAAAATAAAAAAAGTAATCCCCTCCGTGGCCCAGTGGTCACCGTGCTGCGCTACAAAGTGAAAGTCCTGAGTTCAACTACCAGCTAGGGTCTGGAAATTATTACACAATCGCATCTGTTGTTTCTTGACCCAAAGTAGTTGCTAATAATCAAGATGTTGATGCAACTTAAAAGAAACTAAAAAATAAATTTACAAAATCAATAGATTATAAGCTGCTTTAATTATACTGCTTTTAAATGTGTTTAAAGTCGAAAGCAGTTGCTAATAACCTTAGCATTATTATTTATAAATAAATAAAACCCCAAAATAAAGTCAAAAAATTATAAAGATGCATTTTTTATAGTTTCGATTCTACCGAATAAGACGAGAAAAGATGTCCATATTTCATTTTTTTTTTACTTTATTTCAGCCATTAATAACCATTAAAAGTTTTATTTATAGTTTATTAAACGCGTTTATTAGCAAGTATTTAAGAGTTAATTTTAAACATTTATTTTATTTAATAAAATTAAGTATTTTTAAATTTAATTCATTTTAAGTATTTTAAGTTTATTTTAAGAGAGTTTATTATATTAGTACTTACTTTTCTAATAGACAATAGATGGAAAACGTCCTTTAGCTTGGAAAATTTCAGTAGCAGTAGACATAAGAGTAAGGAAAGGGGCAGACCTATGCTCCCCAACTCATCATGTGACAAATATAGACTCACTTTCAACCTACTCATTTATTTTTTGCAGAGTAATCAAGGAAATGAACTACCTATACATTTAAATTTTACCAGTGATTAACTAAACCGAACAATTATTAATACCACAGTGTTAATTTATTATAAACAACTTAGACAGATATCAGGATTAAGTTGGCACAAAAACAATAACTCCAGGAAATGTTTGAAGTCAAAGTCAGTTTACTAAACCTCAGTTATAATAACAAGCAACAGTTATTTATCATAGGATTCCAGCAGCAGGACTACAATAAATTTTTACTACGCTGAAATCAATTTGCTGATGACTAGTGGGGCTTCACATATCAACAATTTCAAGAAACACAAGCAAAATAAACCAGAAGTATTTCTTTTTAAACAGTTTACATTTTAAATGACAAAGATTTAGAATTTGGATTTTAAAAATAATTTATGAGAGATAACCTGTGTAATAATAAATTTAATTGAATTTTTAAAAAAATATACGTTTTACCACACACTATCTAGTACTGTTTAATACAATAAGAATGCACACAAATAAAAATTTGTTCAGTAATGTTTTTTAAATGTTTATAAAAATTATAGGATTCTATTATTCATATTATAAAGGTAAAGTAAATAAACTCGGAACACAGAATTTCCAAACTGGAGTGACGGGTCATTGGAAGAAGTATCAATAAGAGGCGTTTATCAGACAAAATTTGGAAACTGATGTACAAAGAAATCTTCAGGAACACAGAACCGCTTGCGGATCAAATAAGGAAAAAAATAATTTTCTTTTTCGGACACATCATGCAGATCAATCCCTTTAGAATATCCAGACAGATCATTGAATACTTTTTAAGTAAAAGTCCAAACCGCACTGGTTTTGCGAAATTAAAGAAGACGTAGAAGAACTTCAGATCTCATTTGAAGAGTTAAAAACCAAGACAAAAAATTATCACAAACTGAAAAAGATGAGACTCCAGCAAAAGAAACCAACCAAACGTCCAAAAGCAGTGTATTCTGAGGAAAAAATAAAAAGTAGATCTAACGCAATGAAAAATGATTGGGAAAAAACCAAGAATAAGAACATCAAGAAAATGGATAAGTTCCATAAGAAGATATTAAAGATTTTCCAAACTTGACTTGAAGAACTTATCCAGTCCTATGAGGCTTCTAAAAAAGGTGAAGTAATATAAAAATAAAGTAATATAAAAAGTATATATAAAAACAATAAAAACTATAACAAAACTTAATGAATAAAAAATAAACAAAAACCAAAATTTTTACCAGAATTAACCCTTTGCTATTTTCATCTGTGTATGAAGTTAAAAGTTTTAACATTGGTTTGAATGGATTTGTAATAATATCAGATATCCAGTTTATTTGTGGTGTCATCGTGGCTGTAAACACAAAAAATAATTAACGATAAAAAAATGCGTAAATAAATTAATAAATAGAATCGATGTACCAAATCATATCAAGTAACTTAAGAAAAATTTTAAAAATATGATTATGATTTTATCAAATCAAACAAATTATGAACCATTTAAACAATAGATAAAAGTGGTTGCCTCCATGATGCAGTGGTTAACATGCTAGATTGCACGTAAAAACTGGAAGGTCCTGGATTCAAATCACAGATATGGTCTGAAAAATTATGACACAATAAAGTTCACCAATACTGGATGGTAACCCAATGTAGAGGCTAATGATCGAGAAGTTAATAAAACTTGAATAAACTAAAGAAAGTAAAATTATTCAGAAGCAATAAACAAGGGATTTTGAAATTATATTATATTGTACTGATACAGTTCCAAAACGTTTTAAATAACTGAGTATTGCAATAAGTAATACTGTATATAAAGTTAAATTACTTTTTGTATTACAGAAAAATTGATAGTTCAGATGAGATTCAGATCTTTTAAAACTTTACATTCAAACTTAAAACCAAATTTCTCTATCTATTAACAGAAAATATGACAAAAACAAAATCTCTAAACTTTCATTAATTTTGTTTAATTATCAATAATCATAACTTGGTGTGTTATTTTGAAAACTACTAAAACACCCAAATAATGACAACATATTTCACTCACCAACAACAAATCTTAAAAACCGAAGAACTGAAAGTAAAAGTTGTTCATCCTTTTTTGAAAGAGGATAAGCTGATAAAAATTTTATTAACGTTTGTTTCCATAAACTATTTTCCTCAAATTGACCTTTTATTTCAGGTTGAAAACAGCTTACTTCTAGAAATCTGAAAATTAAATTAAATATTAATATTTTTTAGTAATCTTTATAATAGAAGGAACGGGAAATTATCCAGCCTATTATTAGACACTTGAAACATCAAATAAAATTCTTTAGTTTTATCTGACCAATTAAAATCTGTACACACAAAAAGCTAATGCCATATTAGATAAATGTGAACACAACAATAATACTTACCTATATTGGAAAAAATTCCTTCCAAAAATTATATTAAAAATAATTGAGTTGGGTCGTTTGAAACCCACCTATACCACAAAAATTTTAAAATGAAAAAAATTTTATCATCTATTCCACAATCTCTTTTCAGCTTGTTTACATCCTCTTAAATGATTCCACATCTTCTCTTGAGACCGTGAACAAGATTTTTATAAAACTTGAGGCCAGTTCCTTCACCCATACCGAAAATGTTTTAACAAAAAGTATCTTTCAGTTTCAGACATTTAATTTTTACTCTAGTTGGAATCAAATTTGGATGTCACATTCTGAAAATACTTTACCTTTCCAAGATAAAACATTAGTGAACTTATACCTTGAATGAGAAATTATTGCCTTTTAATTCAAGCCAGAATTGCTAACTCGAGTTAAACTTAAAATGCCACTGTCAAATTGGTTTAAGTATCTCAGAACAATTCTGTTTCCAGTCGTAAACTTTTCTACCAAGTTCTACCAAGAATGCCAGATGTGATCTCTTGATAGAAAAGTCATCATATTGTATCATATTGCAAAAAAATATTTTTTAGTCCTCATTACTAATTATGATATTGGTATTTTATAACCTCATCAATACAAAGTGAAATGATAGGGTGAACTGTCCATCGCAGAGTTCATTAAGACAGATAATTCAACAAAACTCTTTTACATTTCCAATTATATATACTGATAAATATGTATAATAAAATGTGAATTGTGAGTGTAATGATTTTGAAAGCAAGTTGATGTACAGGTGTGTAAAAATTTTGAGTTTCTGTACCAAACAGTGACTATTTGAATAGTGTAGTTGCAAACCGAGTTATACTTTTATGAAAAATGAATTAAGTTAAAATTTGAACAGTCCAAGATACTTTTGCAGTGGGCTTGATTAGGAATTGCGGAAGAGATTGGTGAAATGCTTTGTTTGAAGTGTGGTCACATGTGGAGCGGAGACGTGGAATTTGAGGAAGCAGAATAAGCGGGGGTTGGAGGAAATGGAATGTGGATTTAGAGAAGGATGGAAAGAGTTGGTAATGAAGAGGTACTTCGGAGAGTGGGGGAGAAAAGGGGGCTGCTGGAGATGGTGAGACGGAGGAAACACAGGTGGCTGGGTCACTGGTTGAGAAAGGAGTGTCTGATTGCAGATGTGGTGGAGGGACCAGTTAATGGGAGGAAGAAGGCAAAAGGGCGCAAAAGATACAAGATGCTTGATGATGTGAAACAGGGAAGAAGGTGCGAGGAGGTAAAGAGGTTGATGCAAGATAGGGAGAGATGGAGGACTGAATGTAGAGACCTGCTGTGAAGCAGAACATAAATAATGATGATAAAAGATGTTATTCACATCAAAGAATATTCATTTCAAATCACACCAATTTACATCCCTTACAGATTTACAGGCAAAGTGAATGTTTAGTTGCAAAATTCGATGAGTTTACTAAGATAGATATTTCAACTAAAGTTTTACATTTGCATTTAAATATTTTATGATAGATTATTAGCTAAACTTTGCAATTAGTTCAAGTTTAATGGATATACATTATTAATAATTGTAAAATACTTACTTTGTTAATACCGGTAAAGTATTATGGACATCTTTATGTGATTTAGCAGATTTAATCACATTTAATAATAATTTACAATTATGGTGAACAACACTGCCTTGTACATGCCTTAAATCTTGCAACTTAACACTCATATCTGGATTGGAATAATTTGGCGGTTTATCAACATTTAATAAATCACCTGATTCAATCGCTAACCATAAGATACTCAATGCAGACTGAACTTTTCTATTATTAATTATATTTCCTACATAAAACAACAAAAATTTTCAATAATTAACAAATTTTGTAGTTTTTCAATTAAAAATTTGTCTTGAAAATCATTCTGTAACCCTAATTCTAAATAATTTATTTTTAATTTCTCTAAATCTACGTCTACCTCTGTATCCACACTTGATCTCAATAACACTATCATCATAATTGAGTTGCCGTGCGTGATAATTTCACAGATTTGTTGATTCAACAATCACACCCTGTAAAGTCAAGGAGACGCACAGTAGAAAACTAAAGTACTTTGCACACAAACAAAGCTGTTGTTCCTAATAAACTGTTTAAACCAACTGTAATTATTTTGTGCAACAACTCACAATTAGCCAATGAAGCAAAAGAAAATACTGTTACTGATATATTTTTATTTTATTTCACATTCAATTGTTTTACAATTACTGCTAATCCAGATGATGAAAAGCGTGATAGATGAAAATGAGTGATGGAAAAATGCCGACTGACTAGGAGTCGAACCTGGGACACCAGCATAGAAGCCAGTTGCGCTGACCACTACACCACAGGCTGCCTATATTATAGGTTATCAGCATAGGTCAGAATATCATAAACATACAACATAATGTAAACACGCTTACTACAAACAAAAATTATCAACATAATGACATCCTAACCAAGCTATAAAAACAAGCATGTTAAATATTTAACAACAGAGTGCAGTATGTGTCAAGAAACATTTTGAATAAACTGAAGATTTCTAAACGAGATGCATCTTGATGGACTTTATGTTGATGATGTGTTGGAATGTTGATGCACCAAGTGGCAGTAAGCATATTGATAAGCCAGAACATCAATGCTCAACAAAGGGTTAAAATAAAATGTATGAACTGATGAAACTGCTATCCTACTAAAAAAAGCCCAAGTACGATTATTATACTATAAAATTTTATCGGTTTATGTTATTATACATTTCATTATAAAAAATAAATTAAAATATTAATTATTTATTCCAACAAACCATTCATTCTTGTAATTCTCAAAAAAAAAAATTAAAATTAAATCTCAGATTATATTAATGCAGGTAGGTGAAAAATTAAGTAATTTAAATTTCCTGCAAGTTAATGGACAAGTACCTGAAAAAATTGATAAAAAACCATAAATACCTTTTAATGTTGGTTGACTGTAAGGACTAACATTCCAATGGGAAACACATTCAAAAGGTAATTTAAAATGTGTTACAATCAGCTGAGGTAAAGATATTGAATCAGGAGTGGTAATAAAAAATTCAGCGAATACAATAAATGCTAACAATTGTGTTGCATCCCTTTGCAAACGCCATTTGTTGTGATATATAAACAAACCTGCAAAAAGAACCAGATATATGTTTAAGTAAATTAAAACCTGCAATAAACATCGTATAAAATTAACCTTCTTATATTTATGTATTGACTAAGAGGCAGAAGGATCACCTAAAATCAGTGGAGATAGATTTCTGGAGGCAGAGCTGTGGTGTCGCGCATCGATCGAATTCCGAAATTAGGAGAAGAATTGGTATTCAAGGAAATATCAGGGATACCACTTCCTGGAAGCAATTAAAATGGTTTGGCCATTTGCAGAGAGAGGATGGAGGATGGTACGTGCCAAAAGAGGGTATGGGAATTGACGCCAGCCTGTACGAGGGGTAAGTCAGAGGTGATGTGGTTGGCTGGTGAGCAGGAGGCAATGTCTTTGCATCAGCTTTCTGATGGTGACTGGCAAGACAAAGAGAGGCGGTGCTTAGGAAGCGAGATACGTCTGGCGCTGTAAATCCTCGCATGAATACATATAAATATATTTATTAGTTATCTTCCCAACAGGATTGGCTAAAAATTAAAATATTTGTTAAATTAAACTTATAAAACCTTATAAGTAATTTACCAGAAAATTTTTAAATCTTAAAGTATATTTAAAATTCAATGTCAACTTACACAGCAACTAATTTTATTGCCATCAAATTTTATTGTATCCAGACACAACAGACATTATTTCCAAGACGGATTAAATATAAATAATATAATTTTAAAAAACAAACAACCAAGTTAAAATATAATTAAAAATTAACTACTTACACTTAATTAATGTTTTTAAAGTTTTCAAATCCTGACATAACAAAAGTCGAATCTTTGAACAATGTCTTGCTAAATTTTTTAATGAAGTAATAATGGGGAGAACAACTTTTCTTTCATCACACTCATGGCCCTAGAAAAATTACAGATAACTAAATAATTATAAAATAATTAACAATTAACACTGTTGTTAAGAATTACAATAACAGGATTTTGCAGAAAATCTTGGGTCCTGTTAGAGACAATGGAGTGTATAGAAGATGGCATAACCATGATCTATACACAAATGTGGGAAAAAATCATTGCTGTGATGCGAGCCATAAGACTTACCTTTCACGGATATTTGGCATGGAAGAACCCAACGAGACTGTCTAATCAAATTCTGAAATACTTTCAAAATAAAAAAACGAAGGTGGTATGGTTCAGTGAGGTGGACAGAGATCTCCAGGAATTTGAAATTACATATCAGGTTATGATGCGCTTCAGAGGTAACTAGAAAAGCACTAAGGTTTAAAAGAGGAACACAGGAAATGCATAAGGGAGTACTGAACAAAGATAAAAGCCTGTGGAGGATACAGTAGAAATTACAAGGTCCTTAGTTGCCTGAATTGAAAAAAATAATAAAAATTACAATCGTGAGTTTAACTGATTAATAATAAAATAAACAAAAAAATGAAAACATATAATGTTTCTAGTTATCCATGACCTTGCTACACGATTTAAATGTTAATCTTAGGTTAGAACAGGATTTTTCTGTTTCTAATATAACTACGTACTGTTGCCCACTGCCCTACCAGCGCCTGCAGACAGTCCCAGTACCTGCCTGCCGCGCGGAGTGCTACAGACTCGTGAAGCCAGTAGCCTCCCCTCTACTTTGAAGTGGACTCGCCGGAGGGGTATTTGAGCTGCCGCACTGAACCACAAGTGAGACTCTCCAACCAACTCTCAACAGGAGAAGAACACGGAAGAAGAGCTCCCAACCAAAGAAGAAGAGCCCAGCTGAGACCAGACATACCAACCCCGTTCTACGCTGCTGGTGGCGGATGCACATTCCCGCACCGGTCAGCCTTCGCCGACCTGGAGAGAACCGGCTTGGCCGTGCTATCGACAGACAGCCTACGTCGACCCGACACTGCGAGGCTCTGGGGGCCACTACTGTCACACTGCAGTGGGGGTCCCAACTGCCGCTGAGGGAAGGCTAGGCCTGAATCCGGTAGCCAAGCCGTCACTCTTCGGGCTTCGCTTTCAACATGTTAGCTCGCCACTTCTGACCACCAACAACGGCCCTTTTCAGGGCCAACCACTAAACACACCCGGCTTTTTTTAGGGCCACCAACACAATTAAATGGCCCTTTACAGCACCACCAACTTTACGAGCAATTTTTCGCCACGTGTCGTCAGCTCTGGTCGGAATGGTAACTGACACAAAGAACTTGATACTTTTTTTACCTAGTATCAATAGAAATGCTAACTGAATGAAGAACAATAAATATTCTTGCTGTACTTGGTTCAATCAAAATTAGCAATGAGGCAAGTCATGACAGACTAATACTTTGAACATACACCAAGAGGAATACTAAGTACTAAAAACACTTTAGTGAAAAAATTAAAAACAATTCATAAAACATCTTTGAACAGTTTTACTTGCGCTACTTAATAGTGTTACTTGTTTATATCACATCATTTACGCTAAGAAAATATTACATACAAATAATAAAAATTATATTTAATAAATGAAACTGTACTTACAAAAAATGAATGAAGTAGATTGATGATTATTTCAAGTCCATTTTCATCAATAAATATATTATGTAGATGCGGATCATCTGTCATGACACTTAATTGTGTCAGAGCAGATTCTACAATCTTCCCATCAATATCAGGACACTTTAACACTTCAACAACACGAATCATGCTTTCTGCCTGCAACACACAATCATAAACCCACTAATGTTAGACAATATTTTTCAGATTTTAACTTTGACGAGGTTGTTTTTTCCATTTAACCATGAGGTAAAAAAATTGATGGGTTGAAGTACAACTTGGCCATGAACATGAAGCTTAAAATCAAGTCCTTTTGCAATTGATAGTTTTTCCAAGTTCAACAATTTTGCATTTACTGCTAATTCAAATGATGAGAAGAATGATAGATCAATAAAAGCCAGATCTGACCAGGAATCAAACCCGGGACCCCTGGCGTAGAAGCCAGTTGAGTTGACCACTACACAACAGGCAGGCTTAGTTTGTAAGTTAATAAAAATCTCCAAGGATTCACCATAATTTAATTGAAGTGTATAAGCCAAAAATAAAAGAGTTGTAACCATATTAGTATAACTGCCATTAATTTGTTATTTAACCCTTGTGCGATGAATAGGTTTGAAAATAATAACTCTTCTAACACTAATCATGAGATCGCGCAATAGACTTGGCTTTTCTTATCCATCTTTCATGCAAACAATTTAAAATTTTTATGAGACGCTAAGAAAACTTTCAGAGATGTTTTTAAAAAAAAACAAGAAACTTTGTTTTTTTACGCCAGTTATAGCGAATTTACGAAAAATCTGTTGTAATTTATGCAAAGTTACCACACTATATAGCTATAGTCTGGGGTAAAAGGAAGGCGAAAAACCTCCTCTCTTTGAGCTGATGTCATTGAACCATTTCTACAGTTATTTATATGACATAGAAGGTGTGGCTATTAAATAACAAGACTGACGGTGTAAGAAATTTTATTTTTATTTCATACATAATCACTTATTGTCACCTTCAATATACACTCCTTCTCTACCACTACAACACTCCATACAAATTTTTCATTATTGGAAACAGTGCTGGAAGTAATCTTCTGCCATAAAAAAAATACTTTGAAAAATGTTTTAAAATGTCATCATATTATTAAATAACTAATTCGATGAATCTTAATCATAATCCGGAGTCCGACTACTCGTTTAAATACGAATACGGTTATCCAAAAAAAAGGAACGAATACAAATGAGTCACTTATAAAACCCTGGAAGAAGTTGATCACGACTTTTCAAATTGTCATCACATTATTAAATTACAAATTCGATGAATCTTAACAGGTTGGCTGCCGTGAGATGCGCTGGCGCTACTCAGGCATTTTTTTACCCACAGGCCGTGAGTAATACGGTTGCTACTCAATTCCTATTCTACAATTTTGTTAATATCTTTTCGCGGCCTGCTTGGAGAGTGTTGTAATTTTAATACAGCCTTTATGGCATACTTTTGCGTATATGTACGTTAGCAACATCTTTGAGAAGCCATAAGAACTCGAATGACACACGAGAGAACTGACGCCATTCGCTTCCGTTGTTTCAATGAATAAACATAGTTTTATTGTGAATTTAGTCCATTTTTTAGTTTAGTTTGTTGTTTTATCGTATTAGTTTTTTATCTAATTAATTTAAACCGGTGAACTCACTTTTTTCATTATTTTTAATTGTATTAATGTTTTTTTTATATTAATAGAATAATTAACGCATAATTAAAAAGAAACTGTGTTTTTATTGCGCGGTCAGTAGGAAAGGGGTTTCCTTTAACATGGGCGGCAGCCAACCTGTTAATCATAATCCAGAGTCCGAACACTTGTTTAAATACAAATATGGTTATCCAAAAAAAGGAACGAGTACAAACGAATCACTTATCAAACTACAGAAGAAGTCGATCACGACCTGATGCAACTAGTTCATGAGATTGGGCTTTCATGGTGAATAAATTGTTGCACATTATACTACAGTTCACGTGGGTTTTCTTCATGTTTTCAATTTTTTTATAATGTAAAACTACGAAGAAAGAGTGAATGTGCTGAAGTGCACACAATTATTTTGGGCGGTTTCAATTGATCGATCGGTGTGGTTAAAACGTTGTAAAAATACAACTCCCACATGGTTATGAGCATGAGGTTACATAACTTGTGTTTCATTGAGTGTCCATGTCATTTCATTGTGTGCGTCATGAAAGTCACAATACAAAATCTTTTTTTTTAGTTTATATTTTTACACTTCTTTGATTTTTGAAATTGGAATCTGTATCGAGAATCGAAAAATATTGACATAGACACAACACTACATTTAACAAAAGCATCTTACCTCATATATTCCAGACAATTTTTGTTTTCTTGTAATTGATTTATCAACAATACAAATATCTGAAAGATTGTCAATTTTAATAGTTGTGCTAGTTAACCACATTAATCTAGCAGCAGCTTCTTCACGACACTGTTCATTAACACTTAACAGAAACCGGATATTTGCCAAGAGCACCTTTAAAATAGATTTACAACAAATATATAAAATATAACAATACACTCAGCATAATTATTTTTAGTTAAATTACACCATGAACTTCAAATTGTACTATCCAGACAATTAGTGGGTACTGGAAATATCTATAATACACATAAATCCATCTGTGTCAGTTTCATTACATCATAATATATTTTTTTTTATTCCTAATTTGTGTACGTTGCAATCTGTTCAATTTAGAACAATAAGCAACCCCATGACCCAATGAGATGAGTATGATGTGTATGACGTGTAAATGAGGTGTAGTCTTGTACAGACCCAGGCCGACCATTCCTGAGAGAGTATGGTTAATTAAACCCTAACCATCAAAGTACACCGGTAACCACTGTCTATTATTCAAATCCGTATAAAAGTAACTACCTTTATTAGGATTTGAACCAGGAACCTTCGTCTCCGAAAATCAGCTGTTAAACAGCTGATTTTGGCGACGACTTTACCTCTAGACCAACCCGGTAGGTCATCATAATATGATTCTACAAAAATATATTCTCTTAAAAAAATTAAAATCCATTGAAAAAATTTTACGAAACTTTACAGAATTTCATGGACAGCCAATAGCTATAATAATTATAAATATAATCTAACAACGTAATTCAGCACTGAATTATTTCATGACACAACAATAATATGGCTGATGAAAGTGTCTTGTTAATTTATTTAAACTTTTTCTGAACTCTTTTATCGCCAGATGGTACCATTGGACATGTTTTGGAAAACAGTGGCAGAGGTCAGGCCATCACCAGAATGTTACATCCCGTTTTGTGGAATAATCACAAATCTTATGATACTAAGAAAAGAATCTTCTGTTCTTTTGTTGAAAGCAGTGTTTTGAACTATCCAACCAAGATATAAAAGCAGAATTATGACTATTGAAATATCTATATATTAAAATAATTGTCATATTCTGTTCACATTTTACTTCAACTGAAAAATATCTTGAGGATTAATAAAGCTACTTAAACTTCTCAGAACGTTACGCATTATCAAACAAAATGTGTGTTAATTAATTTGGTTCAGCTGGTCAGATGAAGTTTTGGTAGATTTGAAGTTATGATGGTACACAGAAATAATGAGTGTCTGAACATAACTTCAGTGCAAATAAACCAAATTAGATAAATGAGAGTTCATTTGATAGTGTACACTGTCCAGAGAGTTTTATGCCTACGATCATTATTTTAACTGTTACAGAACTTGAGAGATCTATATATTAATTTCAGTTTAAGTTGGTTTTAAATCCAACTGGCTGGCAGCCAGCTTGGTGTAGTGCTTAACACTTGGTCACTCTTTGTATTGCTTTGTGTACAGATGGTAAACACCACAGTAAATCATTACATAGGACACAAAACGGACTGGACAAATATGTTATGACAGCAAGGAATAAAGTCTACTTTATTCCATAGAACTCTCTTTTTCAAAGCTCTCATAACTCATTCATCCAATCCTTTTGTGTCCTCCATTTTGCTGGAACCCACATTCAAATTTTCTGTGGCAACCTGTTCTCCATTATTCACTGATGACCATACCAAATGAGCTGTCTGTCTTCAATTTTATCGATTAATAAAAATTTTGTACAATAGGAATAAAGTGTTCAATAGTACTAAAAATATAACAGGAAAAAATATTCGTCAGTATCAACATAAATTTTTAACACAGAATTTTAATAAAATTACTTATAAAAAAATCTTACCTCTGATTCACTCATACCAATTACTTTTGCAACGTCAGGATTAAACATGTCAATAACTGTTTCTCCAAGAGGTAAATCCTTATCAACAAAACTCTGTAATAATGGTAACACAGGAGCTATTTCCGCCCAGATATACAACCAAGACTGTTCAGATACAAGCATTTGACACTTCAGTATTAAAATGATAATTTCTTCAGAGTAACTTTGCACCTATTAAAGATAAATAAAATGTAACGTATTTTTTATACATAATATTAATATGAAATTAATTGTTTTCCTACAGACAAACTGAATAAATTCCATCATTTTTATAATTTTCTAAACTTATATGCATTGTCTAAATTTTTTTACCATAGTAATAACACATCTCAAATCCGTGTAAATACGAGAGTCATTAAAATAAAAATCGGAACTTTTTCACACAGCTTTATTGGTGATAGGTCAAAACACTAATGAAGTTTCTTATTTTTCCATAAAGTTTCCTTCACAGAAATATATTTCCTCCATCGGATTGGAAGATTCATTCTGATCCCCTCATTAAAAAAGAATATGGCTATCCCAGTAGCTGATTGTGCACGTACTGTTCAACCACAGCATTATCTTTAAATTTTTTCTATCCAAATGCCTCTTTCAGTGAACCAAACACATGGTAGTCACATTATGACCAAGTCTGGACTGTGAGGTGGTGTTCAAGAGGTTGCCAGTGAATTTTAGTGAGTTTATCATGAGGTAGAACTGCTGTGTGCAGAAGTGCATTGTCATGCAGAAGGACATTGCAAATTGATTGCCGGTGTTGTTTGCTGCAATAGGCAGCTTTGCTATCACCCAGCAGATTGGAGTAGTAGGGCGCATTTACTGTCCTTTGAGTATTTAAGTCAACCAGCAACACAACTTTTGAGTCACAAGACACAGTTATCATATAACTTTGCTGACTGTCAATCAAGTTTTGGCTTTGATCGATACTTTCCTCTCTAACTTTCCTCACACCATACTCATCATCTTGTTTTGCAGGGTTGTTTTTTCTTGTTTTTAGGGTTACCTTGTTTTCTACGAACTGGGCTTAAAATAGATTCAAAATTTCACTCAATTTTATACCTTTATTGCTGAGAAAACCAATAATGCATTACGCAACAGACAATGGTACTTCTCATTCGCCCTTACTGATACTAAAATGCAGACGTGAATGCGAGAATGGTAAGCATGACTATTAAATAGGCATGGATAGACGAAAATGAGTAATGAAAAACTACCTTTTGTATTTCTTAGAAAGAAACACATACTTTTTAAATCAATTCAGAAATATATTGAAACTTTAGTAAGAATTAACTTATTTTAAATGGTCGTATCTGTTGTATTTTTACATTTAAAATATTTTAAATTAATCAGTAAAGCATAAAAAAATTAAATTTGTTTCAGTATAACAATCAACACATGAATACTCACTTCTTCATCTTCATTAGTAACACCATGACAAATGATTTCCCTTAAAATAAAAGCATTGATGAAAAACTTTAATTTAGGAAATGGATCATAACCTCTTGAAGCTTGACCAGGTCCAAAGAAGGTAGAAATTTTTTCGTGAAAAATTTTATAAGTTTCTAATGATACTTTACAATCAACATGAGCTAATAAAGTTACGATAATTAATGAGGCTTCTTCTGTATCTTTTCCATCGAATCTAAAATCAAAAAAAAATATATGTATACTTTTACATTTTTAATTATGAATATTGTGAGGAAACCATGGTTAACAAAATAAATAGGACCATGGATGCCACATTCAAATGAAAACAAAATAATGAGCTAAAATATACTGCTTAAAATTAGCGGTAGCTATACCGCTGAGGCCTGAGGCAATTCATCATATGGTGCCTTCCCTCAATGTAAAAAAGCTCAACTATGGTTGAAGTTTATTTTCAATAAGTCACTACGTAAAGTACGTACAAAACACTATTAAAATTATTATGTGCATTTTTCATTGATTTTCTAGTAACTTTTAAAGACTGTATTGGATAGAAAGAAAAATTTATTTTTACTCAAAATTTTAATTACTAGAAATTCCTTTTTACGGGCTTTCTGTTCAGCAAAAGTGTTCATGACATCATAAAGATCAAATTTCAGGCCATGGAATATTCGATGGATATAATAGTTAAGTTGCATAATTTTTCTTGTCCCATAGAATTTCTTAAACTAGGTTATCAATTTTAAATGGAATGGTTACAAATAACAGAAATGCAGTGCAAACTTCTAGAAAGCTTGAAGATATTGCGTAATGGTATGTGTCAAGATGTACACCATCTGTTGAGTATGCGCCACGAAAGAAGTCCCACGGTGAAAATGTTATTTAAGTCATCAGCCAAAAGGCTGGTTTGAACCTATAGATATTTTACTAAGTAAAACGAGGAGTGAGGCGGTTTACCATTGCCTACCTCACTGAGTTGAAAAGTATGCTTATCAGCATGCCCGGCCCTCTGAAAAGCACATATTTTTCACTTCTGCAAATGACACCTTCACTTCATTCACCATAGGGTCTGGCTGTATAATGAAATTCATTACTTTCAGAGGAGATAACTCTGATTAGTGTCTTCTACACCTCTACCATTTCTGTTCTTAAATGATTCAGTCATTTGGTTGACTATTTTTTTTAGCCCTGCAGCTAACATATTGAGTGCAAATAATTTAACACTCTACCTGTCAGTTATGAGCTTACGACAAAAATATAAACTATCAAAAAAACAAACGTTGACAAAACATTTCTTCCATAGCTTACAGTGTTGCTACAGTGCCATATCTACAAGTGGTGAGGACTATTAAGTCCTTACCACTTTGTTCCAGATGCGTTCTAAAATTGGGCGATATCATTGTCTTGCAAATGTGCTCCTTACAAATGAGTATGTACTTCAAAAGTAGGTAACTAAAATTAATTAAATACAAAACAACATTTAACTACATTTTATAATAATAAATGTTAGAGTCTTTCTATGCCCACGGTCCTCTCGAGCCGGGGACCCCTGGCATTTTGCCCATTTTGCCACCCTATTGTTACGCCACTAACCATACACACAGCTAAAAACCAAAAAAGATATAATATACTTACTTTTCAATGCAATTTTCAATAAAGCATTTAATTATTTCAAACTTTTGATGAAATACTAAACTTGGTAATGACAATTTAAACATATTTATTGTTTCCTCCGAACTTAGATTTTTATAATCCTGTACAAACGCCATTGAAGCTTTCATAGATTTATATAAATCTCTGACAATTATTGAATCAGAATCTGCATCTTTCTAAACAATCAAAATAAAAAATCATAATAATAAGAGAAAATATTTGAATAAAAATAGTTACAACATACAAATTATAATTATATACAAGGGCTGTTTTTTTTTCAAGATCCGAGCGGTCGCGGAATTAAAAACCCCACAAATATCTGATGAACCTTTGTGCATAAGTATTGTGCAGCTTCTCTAATATGGCCGCCAATAGCATCACCTCGGTCTGTTCAGTTCTGAACACGCAGCGAGCACGTAAACATAGCTACAACAATACCATCTCCCGCCAACTGTGAAGTGCATGTGGTAACTCGATTTCCTCAGGCTGAGTAGTCCAATTCAGGCGAAATTCATCGACGAATAAGTAATGTGTACAGTGAGACTTGTATGAGCAATAGCAAAGTGCGACAATGGTGCAGGAACTTTAAAGCAGGACGTACAGAAGTTCATGATGCAGGCAGCCTGGGAAGGAAGTGAGTGTCAACTGATGACCTTGTTCAGCAAGTGGATCATGCAATTCGGGAAAATCATCGGTTTAGAATTTCTGTGTTGAGTGATTCTTTTCCTGAAATTTCAAGGCAGCTCTCTACATAATTGTCAGCGAGAGACTTCAGTACTGCAAACTGTGTGTGAGATGGGTTCCCAAGATGCTGTCCAATCACCTCAAAACACAGCAAACAGGTGCTGCTTTAATGTTTTCCACCCCTACCACGATGAAGGAGAAGATTTGTTGAACAAAATTGTCACAGGGGACAAGAAATGGGTTCATTTTGAAACTGAAAAAACACAAGAACAATCCAAACAGCGGATGCATTCTTATTCTCCGAGTAAGCCAAAGAAGTTCAAGTGAACCTTCTCCATCAGAAAATGCATGGCTACTGTGTTCTGGAACTGGAATGGAGTTCTCTTGATGGAATTCACCAAACGTGGTACAACCATCACTGCAGCCTCATACTTTGTGACTCTTCAATGTCTACGAAGGGCAATTCAGAATAAGCGGAGAGGGATGTTGTCATCAGGCATTGTCTTACTCCACAACAATGTTTGGTCACACACTGCAGCTGCAACACAAGAGCTTCTGCAGCGTTTTCAGTGGGACTGCTTTGGTCACCCAACATACAGCCCGGACTTGGCTCCATCAGATTTTCACTTCTTTGCTCACATTAAACGCTGGCTAGGAGGATAGCGTTTTGGCACAGACCAGCTGCAGACCAGTGTAGAAAGATGGTTGAAAGCACAGGCAGCTGCTTTCTATCAGGAGGGTGTTGGAAAGTTTGTACCAAGCTATGACAAATGTCTAAATCGGAGTGACGACTATGTTGAGAAATAGCTGCAATGTGTAAGTAAATGTTACAAATAAAAAAGTTTAGATTTTTTATTTTTAT
Organism: Catonia carolina; assembly: GCA_035578175.1. NCBI lineage: Eukaryota > Metazoa > Arthropoda > Insecta > Hemiptera > Achilidae > Catonia > Catonia carolina. Next base: position 45,861,931 of record JAQMRL010000004.1, read on the forward strand.
TTAATTTAGTGACCGATCGGATCTTGAAAAAAAACCGGCCCTCGTAAAATCAAGTCATAGGAAAATACAGGTAATCTTCTATAATAAGCAAGCAAAAACAACCAACAACTAACTGGAGACTTACATTTTGGTTATGTTTCAGCAGTATACATTTTGACTTCACAATCTTTTTCAAAGACAGTTAAATGTGTTTTTTCAAATTTCCAATTAATCTTGCCTTACTTTAATCAATACTTCTAGAAAAAGCACTCTAAGCTAAATAGAAACCCTCATTTCATATATTCGGCCGTTGACCATTTTTAGAGGGAACAAGCTATAATTATAACAATTATTATTCTGAAGTTTACGATTACCTTAAATATAAATTACATACTAAATATAACTATAAAAACTATCACATCACACTAAATGATTCACAACACACCATGCTGTTTAGGTCTGTGTTGAACCTCTAGAGGTTTTACTAAGTAAAACAAAGAGTGAGGTGGTTTACCATGCCTTCCTCATTGAGCATAAAAGTAGCCTAAGCTTATCAGCATGCCAGGCCCTCCAAAAAGCATCTACTCTGCACCCTGCAAATGACACCTTCAGTTAATTCACCACAGGGTCTGGCTGTATAATGAAATTCATTACTTTTAGAGGACACAAGTCTGACTAGTGTTTTTTTACACCACAACCTCTTCCGTTCTTAAATGCTTCAGTTGTATAATTGGCTGACCATGTGATAAGAAACAGAACTACTTTTGTCGCCCTGAAACTAGCAGATCGAGTGCAAATAATTTAATACTCCACCAGCCCGTTATGGGCGTAACACATACCATATAATTATAATATTATTTTTACCTATTTAAGGTTAAAAATTAATAAAACTAAACTTAATTGCTACATATGACTGACATTGTTTGTAAGTATATATCAGTATAGGATACTTTTGCCCATAACACGCAGATGGAGTGTTAAATTATTTGCACACAATCTGCTCGTCCAGGGCTACAAAAAATTGTTTTGTTTCTTATCACATGGTCACCCAAGTATATGATTGAAGCATTTAAGAACAAAAGAGGTAGAGGAGTAAAAGACACTAGTCAGAGTTTTAGTTTGGCTTCTCCAAGAGTAATGAATTTCATTATGAATAATAAATAAATAAATAAATTATACAGCCAGACCCAGTGGTGAATAAAATTAAGGTGTAATTGCAGGGTGGAAAGTAAATGCTTTACAGAGGGCATACTTTTCCACTCAGTAAGGAAGGCAATGGTAAACCCCGTCACTCTTCATTTTACTTAGTAAAGACTCTAGAGATTCAAACCAGCCTTTTGGCTGAAGACCTAAACAACAGCATAAGATACGTACCTTAAATTCCTTTACATAAGATATTAAACCACTGTACAGTTCATCGTAATACAAAATAATTGAAGGATCCACCAATAAATCGATTAAAACTTTCTGCAATTCAATCGGTACACATACAGAAGAGAGAGGCACAGGTATCAAATATTTTAGAAGAGAGCAAGTACTACAAATTAATAACAGTCTGTGGACTGGTTCCAACGACCTAATGGCAAAAGAAATAAAGATAATTGTACAATCAATATTCATAACTTCACAAACCTAAATCTAAATAACAATACATAATACTAACAAAACAGTTTAAATACTTAATTTTACAAAATTACAGTTGTTTCAAATTATGAAGATAGTAACTATTTCCCAGAGGGAATATTTTAGATTGTTTTTAAAATAAATTTCCCTCTACAATTTGTTTACTTGTTTTTATTACAAGTTCTAATTTATTTTTATTGTTGCATAGTATAATGTTACACAAAATATATTGATAAAAAGTTTATTTTATCTCGCATAAAGTATTTTACATTATTAATATTTATTTAAGAATAAAGTTTTCAGAACAATTTAAACTATATTTTTACAATGGTAACTACAAATTCTTGTAATCTGTGGTAGAGTGGAGGCAAAAGAAGCTTGCCATTGTAGCTGCGCGAACAGTTCGGCTTTAGTCAGTAGATTTTGTGTCTTAGTACCGAACTGCCAATTAAATCACATGTTCTCAACGATGTAAATTATCATCTACTAGCGACGTTAGAAACATTCAATAGTAGACATTGTATACAACAATTAACACATACAACATACAACACAATACAGACTAATGTTTTCAGGTTAGCTGATACAGTAATCCCTTGGTATCCGTGGGCTTCGGTTATCCAGGGACTTTGTCCGTGGGCCTAAAACCATAAAATATGTACGTAATCTCACTTTGTGTACACCATACTTGGTGGGAGGTGGGGTCATACCATTCTGAAAACATGTGTCACCCTTCGCGTTTGAATAATTTGTGTTCGTATCATGTTAAAAAAAATCTGCTTCTTAGGGAAGAAAATAGAAAAACCGATAAATCAGATCTTTCAAAATTATACCTATTTAAAGATTACTGTAATTGTTAGTTACTAGTTTAGGTTACTGCTCAGTAGTTAATGAACAACAAAACTAAAATGAAACAGGCCGCATCCATGACTGAGAGGTTAGCATGCTACGCTACAAAGCAGGGAATTCCAGATTTGATTCCCTGCTAGGTCTGAAAAATTATAAAACGTTCAAATCCACTATTTCTTAACCCAAATTAGTCACTAATGACCCAAGATTTTGATGCCACTTTAAATAAACTTAACGAAAAAATTAAATAAACACTTAAAACATGAACTTACATGCTTTTAGAAATAGCTTCAGCAAACACTACCATTGTATGATATAATTGCTTCCTAATACATAAAATACTAGCATTTTGAGAAGTCCAAAACAAGAAGCTATTGTACAAACAAATTTCAAAGACTTCTACAAGTTTTAAAAACAATGGTGCTGAAACACATTCAATTTTTCCACAGAATGGAGCGATAGTTTGCATTGCAAAAGCACAAAATTGCGGTATTGCTAGCTGATCAACACTGACAATAACTCCATCATTAAAAACCTGATTCTGAAACAAATAAAAAATCTAATTAATAATAAAAACTGTAAATTAATTAAATAATTGAAATTATAACTTGTTCAAAAATGTTTTATGAATCTGAACAAACATTAAATCATCATCATCATCCTCTGTATCCTTCTTTAAAGTTTCTTTGGGTAAGGCCCAACAAAACTCCTCTGTGTCCCCCTTATCACTCCCAATTACTCTCTTGGAATCACATCTTTTTTACAATTCATCCAAAACTAAACCTATCCATTTTACTCTTGATCTTTTTCCCACCATCTCAAAGTACAACATTCTTTTAGGCAGTCTACCCACCAAACCTTCATAACTTTGTCTGTTCAACTCTCCTTGTCTCCGCCAATCCTAATTGTTCTTTTATTAATTACAATACTTCCAGTCCAACTGGCTTTTACTCACTGGGGTCCCGAATTTAATTCCCGGTCAGGTCTGGCATTTTATCATCACTCATCTTCATCTATCATCCTTTTCACCATCTACATTAGCAGTAATTGCAAAACAGTCGGACGAAAACAAAAACAATACTTCTTACTCTATCTTTTACCCTTCTTGTGTTTCCAAGCATATTCCTCTTGAACTTCATTTCTGCCGGCTGCATCCTACTCTCTGGCTTTCTTCCACCTCTCCATGCTTCTGCTACACAGTAAATACAAAATAAAAATGAATTGCCAAATTAATTTATACAGAATCAATAATAATAAACTTACATCTGCTTTATTTCTTTCTTCTTTATATTGGTAAAAAGCATCATTGACTAGCGATCTATAATTATTTCCTACCGGAGGAGATGCTTCTGAAGAATCACCAGAAAATGAATTTACCTGAAACAAGATTACAGTAACTACTTTAGGAAAAAGTACATCTTGTAAAAGTCAAACAAAATCATTAGACAAATGACCTTAAACATAAAAACCATTTTTGTAAATAAGAGACTATTGTGTGATCCAACATAATTTTCTCAGTTTCTTTTATGATCCCGTAATTGACTAAAAATAGATTTTTAATACAACTGTATAATAATAAACTCAAAAAATATCGTTCCTGGGCCACTTAAACAGAGTTGACAACACTAGATTAGTAAGAAGACTGATAGAGCTTTTCTGGAACAAAGAAAAATACACCAAAATGGGTCAAGGAGGTCAAGTATTTTGGAGTTGATTGAGAGGGACTTCTTTTTATAAGTGGGCCAGGTGATTCTTTGGGCTTATTTAAGTTTAGTTACACGGTTCTCGATTGATGGTTTCTCGTTCAGATTCCATGTGATGATTTCACTGAGATATTTAAATTTATAGACGATTTTTATTTCATTTCCATTATTTAGTTGAAGCCTTTGATGTTCTTGTTTGAAGGTTGGCATTATTCTGTTTTTTCGAGTGTTATTTGGAGCCCAATTTTTGCTGCTATATCTTGAAGCACTTCAAAATATGTTTTTATGTTTTAATGAAATAAAAATAATTAATTAATTAAATTACTTTCTATTAAACATTCATTTTTTTACCTGATTACTTTAATTTATGAGTTGCATTATGTTGTATGTATATATTCTATATTGGAATCAATTATGAATGGATTGTAGACATTTTACATTAAACATGGATTCTGAGGTATGTGATTTTGAGATACGCGATGATTTTCCCAGTCCCAATTAATCTTGTATCTAGAGACTGCACTGTATGTAGAATTATGGAAATGTTTCAAACCAAGCTAATTATTGAACATGGAATGTATATTTTACAGCTAATTTATGATGGCTAAAAATAAGTAATACTACTAGAGTCACATTAACTGACTTGTGTAGCTTCTGCAGTAAATGGAATTGAACTCATAAAAAATAAGGTTTTTTTGCCTTACATGCACAGCAGTATTTATAGATGGCAATGCTGCATTTATCATGTTAAACTTACCTCTACTTTTAAACAGGAAGTAGCTGGATCCAAAAAGAACAATAGACGATTATGTAACAATTTTACAAACTCATTTAGAGCGTTTAATGCAGGAACTGATCCACTTGAAGCAAGATTTAATATATTCTGAAACAATAATTTATAATAAGATAACCACAAATAATTTATTTCTTGATTTTTTCAGTTTTATTCTCTCTTTACAAAATAGAATTTATAAGATATGTTACACATTTCCAACACATACAGAAGTTCAATGCCCTCGCAAATTTTTCATTCTTACTTGAATCCAGCTACTTTTTCTACTTGATAAACAATAAAATCTGCTCAATACAATTTTTAAAAGACACTAACATGTTAGCATATTAAAACAGAAAAGTGTCTTAGCTGGGATACAAGTAGAATAGACCAACATTAACGAGGAATGATCTTTACAAAACTAACTGTATTGATCGTAAAAGTACACGTATAAATGATGCGTCTGGGTTATTTTTCTGCCACCATGGCATTTTTCATTTGTACAAACTAGTGTTTTATTTAAAACAATTAAAAATAAAGATACCAAACTCATCTACATTAGAAACATCCATCAGCAATCCATCCAATCCAACCACTGGAACCAGCAAAGTCAGTAATATGCATTTCTTTTGAACATTTTAAGTGTTTTTTTTTCTGTTAAAACAAACACACAATTCCCACTAAGAAGCAACTGCATAGTCAAAACTACCATGCGGTTGTGGGAGTTAATTTACTTTAATGATTGTATCTATTTTTTCCTGTTTAGGAGCTGAAAAGTAGTTCCTTTCTAGGCTGTTTTTTGTCAACAAAAATTTAGTAACCGTTTATTCTTTCCGTACCAAGGTTTTTGCATCAAAAAACAATAAAAAACTACAGTATTACAATACTATGTGTTAGAACTGTAATTTATTTAACAGAATTGAGCATCAAGCAGGATTCGGTTCATATTACGAGGGTTATCCAGAAAATAACCTCCGTTTTGAAATAAAAAGTAAACGAGTGAAGATACAAAAACTTTATTATATACATATTAAAACTACAGTTTTTGTATATAGTCGCCAAACAGATTCAAGCACTTGTCATCCCTTGGAACAGTCTTTGAAATACCCTCTGCATAAAAATCTGCCGCCTGTGAATGTAGCCAACCATTCATGGCGTTTTGAAGCTCTTCGTAATTGGCCAACCGCTGAGATGCAAGCCACCGCTTCATGTTCGGGAACAGGTGAAAGTCACTAGGAGCCAAGACCGGGCTGTATGGGGGATGATCGAAAACATCCCATTTAAACTCGGCCAAAAGTTCGTTTGTTCTTCGAGCTGTATGAGGGCGAGCGTTGTCATGCAATTTTGGCCCAGTTTAAATGGGACGTTTTCGATCATCCCCCATACAGCCCTGATTTGGCTCCTAGTGACTTTCACCTGTTCCCGAACATGAAGCGGTGGCTTGCATCTCAGCGGCTCGCCAATGACAAAGAGCTTCAAAACGCCGTGAATGGTTGGCTACATTCACAGGCAGCAGATTTTTATACAGAGGGTATTTCAAAGACTGTTCCAAGGTACGACAAGAGCTTGAATCTGTTTGGCAACTATGTCGAAAAATAGAGAAAAACTGTAGTTTTAATATGTATATAATAAAGTTTTTGTATCTTCACTCGTTTACTTTTTATTTCAAAACGGAGGTTATTTTCTGGATAACCCTCGTAAAAGGATATACATACATAAATTTTTATACTTACTTTCAGAACACCATAAAAAACAGATAACAAGGAGAAAACCATACAAAATCAGAGCATATTAGATGGATTTTACAATATTTTTGAGGTAGAAATCAAAGGGACATAACGTTATTTTATACATTTCAAACAAAACTCAAAACAGTAAACCCCTTCAATACTGCCACCAAAAAGCTAAAACCTCCTCTATAGTTGTATGAGAATTTATCAGGTTGTTTATTAAATCCACATAATCTTAATGTCAAGCCGAAGGGGAAATTTGAACCTCTAAAGGTATAACTGAGTAAAACAAGGAATAAAATATTTTACCATGCTTTCTTCTTATGTAACTGTCCAAAATTATAGACTTCCTCAGAAAGGTTAAAGGTTTTTTATAATTGCAAGTAAAAAGTATTTATTATATATATTTTCAATCGATTCATTTAAAAAGGGATTGGTTACATAATGAAATCCATTGCAAATAACAACATGGAGACAAGAAAAAATTACCAGTAACAGTAAAACTCATTTGAAATATTTAACTGGTAAAAACATAAAAAAGTATTATGTATTGTATATTAATGAAAATATGCATATATTACCTTAATGATTGATTGGCGTTGCAAGAATACTTCTGGTGGATAGTCGTATAACATAACAGTTGTAAAAAAATGGCAAGTGTGTTCAATCATGGATGAATTTTTTAATGAATTTTCAACAGCAGTTAAGACATGAACATCTGGTTTAACTAATTTTTGCCAAGGTAATGTCCACACACGAAAACATGATTCAATGTAATTTGCAGATTCATCCATATTTGTAGCCACATTTTTATTAAATCTCACGGTTTCACTTTTACTAAGTGCTCCGGAACTGCAACTACCCCTTGTCCTATCTGTTTCTAAACCATCCATAGGTCTGGACATATTGAAGCAGTTACTTTTTATTACATTGGTTTCAGAAAAACTACGAGGAATTACATCATTTGAAGAAGTAGGATTATTAACTGGAGGCAATTTGGAATGGAATTCTAGTATGTTTTCAGATTTCTGCGAAGAATTCTCAACAGGACTTCCAAAATTTTGAACACTCCTTTGGATGGAAGAATCTACACCACTATTTACTGGATTTTTTTCTTTCTTTTGATCAACAGTCTTGTCAGTACTAATCAATGTCACCCTTTGCGGTTCTCTAGTAAACAATCAACATTAATAAAGGAATTACAAAAATTTGTAAATAAGAAGATAAAAATGAAGAGAAAGCTGAAACAAATAATTATTTTATATATATATTAATTATTATTCTTAATATACTAGACACCAGCTGTCAACTCCACTTACAATCCAGCTGTGTCTTGGACACACATACACATAAGCAACTTTCTTTGAACATTTAAATAAACAGAGGCAAGACATTCTGTGAACAGGTTAAATTTTAAAATGATAAAGTAATATTGACTAATGCTGCCAACTGCTTAATAGGTGGTTTTTCTTTTTTTAATTTGTTTATCTGATGATGTTGGATCCATCAAAAATCTCGGTAATAAATAAAATATAATAAAAAAGTAAAAATCTGGTGTGAAACACTCACACAACTTTCTCTTGCCAATTAAATAATGAACAATAAACCCTAACATTAATAACAAAACATAAGAAATAAACAAAAACACTAACCTTAAAAAACATAACCTTATTTTAATCATGAGTGAAAGACGCCAAATGAAAATCAACCTCAGTTTGGCTTAAAAATCACTCTTTCACGCTAAACTAGGCTCTGTAGAGAAAAATGCTTTAACTAAAAGTTGTGGATCTTAATTTTCTATAAATCTGATTATATACACTTTTGTAATTAGGCTTTTTATTTTAAGGCTGAAATCTTTAAAACATCAAATTTTACACGTTTTCGTGAGAAAAAAAAACAGAAAATTGCTAATTACCGCTTAATTAACCGTTATACAAAAAAATATTTAAAATAAAAATTGCAGGTTTTTAAATTCGCTACAACTTTTATTACATACATATTTTTACGCTAAAATGCATATTTAAGTCGCAATCTAAAAAAACAATTTTTTTACCAGAAAACAACCTCCCCAAGAATTTCAGCAGACATGGCACCTTTACCCTATCTTGTAGAGTAAAAAATATTTAGTACATGAGGCATTTCTTTAAAAAATCGTAGGAGCCGTTTTTGATAAAATGTTCGTGTTGGGTCCTCTAGTGCAGCAGTGGTATTAAGTTTCAAGTTTATATGATGTTTCCATTTTTGAGATATTCTGTTCCCACACACACAGACCAATCACTAAAAACATGTTTTTTTGGTTTCAGGGGGTCTGAAAATGTGTAGATCCGGTGAAAACTCAATTTCAAAAATTTGACATGAAAACAATATTTTCCTTCCTATATAGTCATATAGGCAAGAGAAAGTAAAAAATATACTAAATCGTCGACAACTAGAATGTCTGTAAGCTGTCCAATGGTTATGGCTCATAACACGAGATTTGACAAGAAAGATCATTTGTTATGTACAACAAAGATGCCAAAGGAAGAACTGTACATCGAAACCACTGACATTCTGCCAGAAATGTGAAGAATTTGTAATAAGTGCAAATTTTTAAATGACTTTAAAAATATAAAGTATTGTTTATTTCCTTTTATGGCTAAATTATATTTTATGATAGACTACATTTTAAAGTAGATTTGAATAAATGACTCATTTTTCATAGTTCACGTAATTTTTGTTATTTTAACGATAAATAAAGTTCATTAAAATAAAACCAATTAATCAATACTTCATTTAAAAACACAACATGTTGTATTCAATGAATAACATCATTTACCACTGTCATATTTATATGACAGGCTTTTTATGTTCAAAAGATAATGTAATTTACCACAGTCATATTAATAGGACAGGCTATTTTGGAACCTTAAAATTAAGATATCCCCAAATGTCAAAACTATACTTAATACCAATAGTAATTTGAGTAATTTCATCAAATTTTACAATCCTACTACAAAAAATCTGGTGTGAAACACACACAACTTTCTCTTGCCAATGCAAATAATTAACAATATAACCTAACATTAGTAATAAAACATTAGAAATAAACAAAAAACTAACCTCTAAAAATATAAACTTAATTTAATCATGACTGAAAGATGCAAAATGAAAATCGAACTCAGCTTGGCTTAAAAATAAGGAAAATCACTCTTTCACGCTAAACTAGGCTCTGTAGAGAAAATGCTACAAATAAAAGTTGTATATCTTTTAATTTCCTATAAAATTAATTATTTACACTTTTGTCGTAAAATGCATTCTAAGGCTGAAATCTTTAAAAAATTAATTTTTCACACGTTTTCATGAGAAAAAAACAGAAAATCGCTAATTACTTCTAAACTAAGGGATATACAAAAAAATGTTTGAAATAAAAGTTGTAGAATTTTAAATTTTCTACAACTTTAATTATATACATGTTTGCGCTAAACTGCATATTAACGTCGCAATCTTAAAAAAAAACAATTTCTTTACGTGAAAAACGTCTCACCGAGAATTTCAGCCAACATGGCGTCTACCCTATCTTGTAGAGAATAAAAAATTGAATAAACCAGGCGATTTAAAAAAAAAATTGTAGGACCAGTTTTTGAGAAAATCGCAAAACAGAGAAAAATTACACGAATAAACTGCTACTTCCGGTTGACCGATTTTGATGAAAATGTTCGTGTCGGGTCCGGTGGTAGTAGTATGTAGCTTAAGTTCTAAATTTCAAGTTTGTACGATGTTCCGTTCTTGAGATATTCTGTTCACACACATACACACACACACACACACACACACAGACACAGAACAATCGCTAAAAACATGTTTTTTGGGTTCAGGGGGTCTGAAAACGTGTAGATCCGGTGAAAACTTGATTTCAAAAAATTGACATGAAAACAATACTTTCCTTCCTACATATTCATATAGGCAAGAGAAAGTAAAAAATAATTTGGTAAAAAATGGATTTAATCGTAATAAGTACTCCATACTCACTTTGTTGGTTTTTGACCAGAAGGCCTAGTCATAGATGTTGTAGCATCTTTTGTTGGAACTTTAACAGGCAATTCTATTTGTTTTTGAGAAGAGCAATTCGCTACTGTCACACCATTATTACCCGAGACTACTTTTTTAGGTTGAAAATATTCAGGCATTACAACTTTAGCTATATTACCAACCAATATTTTTTCATCATTGCCATCAATGTTAGACAACTTTGTCAAACCTGGATCACATCGTAAAAGTTGAACTGCTCCATTTTTAGTCTACAAAGAACAAAAGAAAGACAGAACATAAAGAAAATAATTCTATTTCATATAATAAATATCACTAACCTTTTTAAACTGCTTTGATATCTTTTATCTGTCACATGGGTTTCGGTGGATCCACCATTATCATAGTACACAATATCATTTTAAGCTAAAAATTTTCATTTAAAATCTGTAGAAGATATTACATCTTCAATCATCAATATAAAACTGATTTAAAATTGAGTCTTCTTATCTATCCCTTCTAATATTTATTACAGATGGCAGCAGCAGTCAATATCACTTCATCATTCTTAAATTTGATTTGTTCTTGTAAAATGCCCTCTTTTGCTCTTTTAAATGTTTATAAATATGGAACATGCCCACAATAGGCAGGTTGGGTGTTAAATTAATTGCACTCGATCTGTTGGTTCCACGGCTACAAAAAATAGTTCTGTTTCTTATCACATAGTCAGCCAATTATATTACTGAACTATTTAAGAACAGAAGAAGTTAAGGTGTAAAAGACACTAGTCAGAGTTGTCTCCTCAGATAGTAATGAATTTCACTTCATTCAATACAGGGTCTGGCTGTATAGTGAAATTCATTACTCTCAGAGGAGACAACTTTTACTAGTGTCTTTTACACCTCTACCTCTTCTGTTGTTGTGAGCTACAAGAACAAGTGTTGGCAACGTTGCTAGCAAGTCATTGGCTAGCTATGAAGTGAGTAGGGGGCAATGCGTAGGTTCAGAGCTCATCAACCCTGAAAAATAGTACAGTTAACATAGTAATAATAAACAAAATACAGAATATATTATTTCTTTAAACCACTACTAATACAGTAAACAGTAACCACTTACCAATTATAGCGCTTTCGTTCATAAAAAGCACATCTTCAGTAGTTTTTACTTTCTCTTGCCTATATGAATATATAGGAAGGAAAGTATTGTTTTCATGTCGATTTTTCGAAATCGAGTTTTCACCGGATCTATACGTTTTCAGACCCCCTGAACCCAAAAAACATGTTTTTAGCGATTGGTCTGTGTGTGTGTCTGTGTGTCTGTGTGTGTGTGTGTGTGAACAGAATATCTCAAGAACGGAACATCGTACGAACTTGAAACTTGAAACTTAAGTTACATACCACTACCGGACGCGACACGAACATTTTCATCAAAATCGGTCAACCGGAAGTAGTAGTTTATTCGTATAATTTTTCAGTTTTTTGCGATTTTCTCAAAAACTGGTCCTACGATTTTTTTTAAAATCGCCTATTTTACTCAATTTTTTATTCTCTACAAGATAGGGTAGGCGCCATGTTTGCTGAAATTCTCGGTGAGGCTGTTTTCACGTAAAAACGTTGTTTTTTTAAGATTACGGCTTTAATATAAATTTCAGCGCAAAAACTTATATAATAAAAGTTGTAGAGAATTTAAAAACCTACAACTTCTGTTTCAAACATTTTTTTGTATAACGCTTAGTTTAGCGGTAATTTGCGATTTTCTGTTTTTTTCTCACGAAAACGTGAGAAAAATCGATTTTTTTAACATTTCGGTCTTAGTATGCATTTTACGACAAAAGTGTATATAATAAAAGTTATAGAAAATTAAAAGATCTACAACTTTTGTTTAGAGCATTTTTCTCTACAGAGCCTAGTTTAGCGTGAAAGCGTGATTTTCCGTATTTTTAAGCCAAACTGAGTTCGATTGTCATTTTGCGTCATTCACTCGTGATTAAAATAAGGTTATGTTTTTGAGGTTAGTTTTTGTTTATTTCTAATATTTTTTTAATAATGTTAGGTATATTATTAATCATTTGCATTGGCAAGAGAAAGTTGTGTGAGTGTTTCACACCAGATTTTTATTATTAAAATTTAAAGAATTGAAATCCTTATCAACCATGGTGTAAGTAGGATGTTTTAAATTTCAATAATAAAAATAACTGAAGATGTGTATTTTATGCATGAAAGCGCTATAATTGGTAAGTGTTTACTGTTTACCGTATTACTGGGGGTTTAAGGGGAGCACTATACCTCCTATCTAACCCAAATTAAATTGACTTCTTTTTAGGTACACGTTTCTAAGAAACTGTTAAGAGTTAGGGCTTTAATTTTTTTGTGCCTTTTCTATGACATCTTTTTAAGCTCTGGTACTAGACAAATTAATATAGAGCTTGCGATATCATTTCCAGAATTTTTTTGAAAAATGCAAAAAAATTTAATTTTTTTTTAGAATTTTTTATTTTATTTTGAACTTAGTAATAATACTGCAATGATTCTAGTACCGCATGTCACAATTATAATTGAAAACATGCTCGAAACATTGCAACCTTCAAAGTCAAATAATTTTTGAGAAAATTGTACCTTTATGGAAAAAAGTGAATTTGCGGGAAATGAGCTGTAAAGTTTTATTTACCCTAAAATCAGCCTGCACCATAATATTGATACTCACCAGACTGTTCTTTTTCCTCAAATAATTTCCTCTTTTTTTCCCTTGTCTTGCTTCTTTAGATACACTTTCCATTGCCTTCTCAGCTTACTGTGTTCTTTGAATATCGCAACTCTTAATTGTTTCCACAGATTAACTCAAAAGAAATTCTGGTCAAAACATTACTTAACAAAAATCTGCATAGCTTCTGTAATTTCTATCGTACAGTTATAATTTTTATATGAAATTATTCTGAAAAAGATACAGTAGGCAATGGCGCCAAAATTAGAAAAATCGATTTTTGTCGATTTTCGAGGTATAGTGCTCCCCTTAAAGAACTAATATATATTTTGTTTATCAATATAATACGGCTGTTAAAAATACCGATATAGGATATTTGATACGATAGTAATAATAAAATATTAAAGGTCATCTAACAAATATACTTACTTGAACAAGTCGCAATATTAAACACAAAACTTTACATTTTTCAGGTACACAAGAAAAACTAAACCACTGCACAAGATTCTTGAACAATTCATCCTGATCAATAAGCAATTCATCACTTAAAAGACCACATTCAAGTTTTGAAACAATATTGTTCAAAGCACGAACTCTGATCTCTTCAAGTTCATGACCTGAAAAAGAATTGAAAGTGTTTTAAGGAATTCAAAAGTTTTTCAAGGATTTCAAAGAATTGAAATTTTATAGTTTGCTTATTGCACATGCGGCTGATCCTTTACACCTGCATATGTGTTTTAAATGTTCGACATCTGATGGACTCAATATAATATTTTTGATACCGACTCAATATACAAGATGTGATCAAAAAATACGGTGAATGATTTTACTATGAATGAACTGCAGACATTACATCTATTTGAAGTAAAAAGTTCAATAGCCTGGTTCTTTTAGATAATCAGTATCAAGTTTGAACACGTTGCGACTTATCAGTCGGCTTCCAGAGCCAAAAGAGTGAGGTCATATTTACCGAGTTTGTCAAGCATCATGGATTTCAAACATTGTGTTAACATTCATTTTGTTTTAAGCTCCAAAAGTGCCATAAAAGCTAATGAAATGTTAAAATTAGTGTATGGTGATAATATGATGACTTTGAAGACTGTTAACGACTGGTATAAGCGATTTAAAAGCAGAAATAAGTCTATTGAAGACAAGGAATGGTTGGGACGTCCTTCAACCTCAAAAACAAACAAAAACAATGCAAAAAGTGGTAAAACTGATTCGATCAAACATCTGATTGACTATTCAAGAGCTTACTGAAGAACTGGACATTTCACATGAGTCCAAACAAAGCATTTTAATCAAAAATTTTCAAATGAGACGAGCAAGTGTGAAATTCGTTCCCCGACTTTTGACACCCTTGCCAAAATACCTCACTTTTTGATCCAGTTTTTGGTTAAAAAAAGATTCCTGTCTGTCCACATCCACCTTACTCTCCAGATTCAGCACCATGCGACTTCTGGCCCTGCCCAAAAATAAAAATTGTGGTGAAAGGAAAACATTTTGACACCATTCCCGACATTGAGAGGGCCTCGACAGAGCAGCTAAAGGCCCTTCCGAAAGAAGCGTACCGGAAATGCTACCAACCATGAAATCAACATTCAGATAATTGCATTGCTAGCCAAGGAGAATACTTTGAAGGAGATTAATTCAAATTTGATATAAGCGTATTACTGTGTTAGTAATAAAATTATGCACCTAATTTTTTTATCACATCTCATATATCTGGTGGACTCAAATATAATTTTGTTTTAAACTGTTGTTAATGACAATGGCACTCGATGCCCATTGAACTAATTAAAAAAAAGCATTGAAAGTAAATTAAATCAGTTAAATCACACTGATTACAGTAATCAGACACACTACTAAAGAAAATGGTAAATAAAGCAAATGGTAAATTAATTGCCATCACAGTGAAACTTCTTACAATGTAAATGTACATGTAATAATAAACTGACTGCTACAAAATTTCAGGGACTGTTCACCAGTTATATCTGTATGAATCAATAGTCAGATGAATAAGCCACAGATAATGTTAGTAACAATTTAATAGGTTAACATGAAGCAACAGTTCATAACATTCAAATATAAAATTAATCCAACTTTACAAGTAGATCGTTTAAGAAACAAAACACTCGGAATAAGTAATGCCTGACGAGCGCATAATAGAGTTCACTACGGATACCTTAACTGGTTTCTGTAGAATACAGAGTACAAGAAAGTAAGGTTATTCGGTACTTTTAGGATGTAAACAAATAAAAAATAATTGCTTTATCAGAGTTCATAGGTTATGAAATGTATAAACATCGTATAGGTAATCTTCAGTTTATACATTAAGACACAATAATACGATAAAGGTTAAATACAAACCAAGTTTATGCACATGAACAGAAAGATCTGACATAATACGAAACGCTAGACTACATTAAAACATTTGTTTTATTACAAAATATCTTATTAAAAATATTCCCGCTCAATTCACTGAACTTCGTGCTAGACACGGATAAGTAAGAATAGAGTAGGAACTCCTATGATCTAGTTAGTGTATAAAACATTTTGTCGTCTGCAACTTTCGTTCGTGACCACTGTTGTAGAATGCGCTAGTTGCGCATACGAGGGAGATTTTGAATTGGCTTATTACCCTATGGAATATTTTTTTTATTTCATTTTACTGTTTCTTTTATAATTGAAATTTTTGGTAAATAATTTTTGTTTTATTTAAAGTAGCATCGATAGTTTGGTTATTAGCGACTATGGTTTCATACGTTACAAAAAAATCATTTTATCCTTCACCGTCTGCATTAGCAGTAATTGCAGAACAGTCGGACGTTAAACCAAAAAAAGAAAAAAGTGGTTTGAGGCTAGTTATAATTAATAAAATGCAATTTTGTCACTAAAAGAAGTGTTTTTTCGCAGAGGGTTAGGGTACTTGATTTCTTATGTTTTCCTAAAGCGAAAACCTGTAAGTATTAATATGATAAGTAAATACGTGTAGGCTAAAATAAACTTGTGTTTTTAGGTTAAAGGATTGAGCAAACATTAAATGTATGAATTGCCTTCTTTTTTTAAATTATTGTACATAAATCTGGTGCTTAAGATTGCCTGATATAATAATAGTTATAGCAGTTTCACATTACGTTAACTATAGCCCTGACCTAAAATTATTAATAACCAAATATAAATTAATTAATTAATTAATAACCTAATTATTATACCAGTTAAACTAAAAAAGAAACAGCATTAACCTACAAGCAAGATCTATTTTGCTTGGTATTTACTTACCATATTAATACTTACAGGTTTTCGTCTTTTGGAAAACAGAAGAAATGACGTCCCTATACCCCTGCAAAAAAACACTTTTTTACCTAACTAAATTTCATTGTAAATAATATATAAAAAGTCTCCAAACAACCGTAATCTCATTCGCCGTGACGAAGTTAGCGTACTACTTGCTCTCGCCAAGCTTGCTCTGTATGACGCCAGGATTCAAATTTTAAAGCTCTATCGACATATACTTGAAACAACTAGCTGACGACAAACAGTGTTGCATTTTGCCTATCCCGGTTCCCTCTCCATCTTTTTAAACAGCGAGTTATGTGTACTCAGGTTAGCCAACATAGCTTTATGCTATGCACCTTATGCTAGGCGCTGAGAACATTTAAGTTTCACACGCAAAAATGTTCATTGTTATGGCTTTTACGTAGCTTTATCTTTTTTTTGTTTCTTAGGTTCAACGTTTGACTGTTCTGCAATTACTGCTAATGCAGACGGTAAATGAGTTTATATTACCAGAAATGATGCTATGGCAGTAAACACTTCAAATTATATTTTTGGTTTACAATTAGTAAAATACGTTTAGAATCAGACTTCCCCACTTCACCTGACACTACCAATTGCACATATGCAAACGACACTGCTATTTTGTCTGAAAAAAAATGAATCGCACGACTGTATTAGAGCGTCAGAACTGGTACAAACACATTTAGATGGTATCAAAGAATGGCTCCACAAGCGGAAGATTAAACTGAACGTTTCCAAATCACAACAGGTAACTTTCACACTTCGACCTGTTAGTTGCCCAAATTTACGTATCGATTAACTAGGCTTACAAGTTACAGACAAAGTTAGGTACCTTGGTTTAATACTTGACACGCGTCTCACGTGGAAACCACACGTTGCACGTCAGAGCAATCTCAGACTCAAGGTTTCGTATGTTGTGTGGCGTCTCAGGTCGCAAGCCTCGCTAACTCTACACTTAAAA
This sequence comes from Catonia carolina, assembly GCA_035578175.1. NCBI lineage: Eukaryota > Metazoa > Arthropoda > Insecta > Hemiptera > Achilidae > Catonia > Catonia carolina. The sequence continues at coordinate 45,879,553 of JAQMRL010000004.1, forward strand.
GTCATCCTTTACATATCACTATTTTTTTGGTATTTAACAAAAAAAAAATAATAGTCAAAATAAATCACTAGTACGGCCAATTTGGCTATATGGTGGACCAATTTTTGGAGCCTGTCACAAAACAACACTCAATATTCTTCAAAAACACCAGCCAAGGGCACTTAGAGCAATAACAACGCACCTTTTACGTAACCAATAATACCCTTCACAAAGACCTGAAAATACCAACGGTTCGGGATATTGTCAACGCAACATACAACTCATTACACACAAAGACAATTGACCACATAAATCCAAATGTCCAATCTCTTTCAACTAACCATTTCCCTGTTAACAGACAACTGAAACGAAGGTTGAATAGGGAGGGATCTTCTACGATCACCATATAAAAAAACATTTCAATTTAACTTGTCATGCCTGTGTCATTTCATAAAAACAAAAAATAATTTCATATAAAAAAATCATCCATCATAGTTTATAAATCATTATCATTGAAAAATATTGGCACCACATTCCTTGCAAAATTTCAGATCGAAATCGGTCACTAGATCGATTCTCATCACGTCACATTCCCGTCATTCCCCACTCATTCCATCTCATTTGCTAGTCGGGCTTAAAAAAAATGTACAGTTGTAAATAAAAATAAATTTGAAGCCAAAAAGAATCAGATACCGGTAGTGGTTTATTTCGGTGGTTAGTAATCATGGGACTGAACAGATAACATGCCATATAGGCCTATATGGTTAATAATACCGACGACTGAGTACGAGGGTGGTCTGAACATTTTCCGACCTCACAAAGATACAAGACATTTATTCCGAAATTTTTTTTTATTTTTCAACATAGTCTCCTTGTAACTCTGCACACTTCTCCCAGCGATGCTTCCATCTCTGCAACCCGTCCAAATAGTACTCGGCGTTTGTCTCTGCAAAATAGTTGTTCACGAAGGTGATTGCCTCCTTATTTGACAAACATCTCTGTCCTCCGGGAGCAATTTTTAGATGAGAGATCTAGATCTAGATTTTTTAGCAATCTAGATCTGGTGAGTAAGGCGGATGATCAAGCAGTTCAAACCATAATTCGTGAATTTTCGCTAAGGCAACCGCTGAGGTGTGAGACGGTGCGTTGTCTTGGTGAAACAGGATTTTCTTTTTCTGCAAATGCGGCTGTTTTCCCGCAAGTTCTGCCTTTAGCTTATCAAGTAATGATGCGTAGTATGCTCCTGTAATGGTTTTTCTTTTTGAAAATAATCGATTAAAATAACTCTATTACTATCCCAAAAAACAATCGCCATCACTTTCCCTGCCGAAAAAACAGTTTTTGCTTTTTTGGAGCCGGTTCCCTCTTTGCAGTCCACTGTTTGGACTGTATTTTTGTTTCGGGTGTATAATGGTATATCTAAGTTTCATCTACAGTAATAATCGGCGCCTAAACTCGGATTTATTGCACCTAAACTGCGCCAACAAAGCGTTGGAAATGTTCATTCGAACACGTTTCTGGTCTAACGCGAGCAAACGCGGCACCCAATGCGCGGACATCTTTCTCATGCGTAAATGTTGATTAATTACGTGCTAACAATTCTTTTAACAGGTTCATAACCTCTGCTATCTCTCTCACTTTAATTTGGCGGTCGTCTAGCACCATTTTGTGAACTTTGGCGATGTTTTCGTCGGTAGTTGCAGTTTTTGGACGTCCCGAACGTTCATCGTCTCCAAAACTGTTACGGCAACGTTTAAAATCAGCTACCCAAAATTTTACTGAGGTAAATGATGGTGCAGAGTCCCCATACACAGAATCCAACTCATCTTTGATTTGCGTAGACGTACTGCCTTTCAAAAACAAATATTTAATGACAGCTTGATACTCGATTGTATCCATTTTCACAAAAACACTTACATCAGATCACTCAAACGACTGTTACATAACAACTGTGCGTCCAAAATGACTGAAACTTTGGTGAGTAAATAAACAACAAAATTCACAAGCTTTTATTTACGAGTGCTGCCATCTTCACGTTGAGGTCAAAACTTTTCAGACCACCCTCGTATAATTTTATAAGTAGTTTTAAAAAGCGGGGCGACAGAGAGCGTGTGAGTGTGAGAAAGAGACAGATACCGTATTGTTTTTTTTTGTTTTGTTTAACGTCCGGGTCTTCTGCAATTATTCCTAATGCAGACGGTGAAGGATGAAATGATGGCGTATTGACATGAGCAATTTGTTATACACGGCAACTTTAGACAATGTTGCTCCATAAAGTATACTCAAAGACTAGTTGTCTGTTCATAATAATATGCTTCATCATCCGTAATTTACATGATTTTGATTTTATTTATTTCATATTATATAAAATAAACATTTCATTGCAAATTCCATAAGAAGGGAGATAATTTACTGCCAAATTTTTAAACTGAAAGCATAACCCTCTTCAATGGCTCTCTTTAAGGTTGATGAAAGAACAGCTGCTTTGCGAGTAGATTTGTTTACAAGTAGGTTAACTGAGATGGTATTGATATTTTGTTTATAAAAATGTAATTCTGCCGTCGTTCTGTCAATTGTATCCTTGTTAGTGTACATTAACTTTGTTAGGTTTTTCTATTGTCAACTATCAGCAATGGAATAATTTTCTAATAAAGACATTTTACAAAAGTGCCAATAAGTAGGAGTGCCTGTCTGGGCATGAAAAATATGTTTTGAACTTAGCTAAATTGCAAGTGTACTTCGTAAATCGACTTAATTGAAAGTTCAAATAAAAACTTTATAGTGATAATGTTGATTTAACTTTATTGTGTTGTTTTTTTGTAGTATGTTGTACAAGTTAAATAATGGAAGAAACAGTACCTAAGAAAATCGTTAGTAGATTTCATTCGTACCACGGAGACAATATTGTTTTATACGAAGATAATACAGTTGCTTTTCGTAAAGCAAGTTTTGCAAATGCATTAACGTTTAGTGAGAAACCTTTATTACCCGGTGAAATATTCTTAATTGAAATAGAAAAAAATGAGCGAGGTTGGAGTGGGTATATGAGAATAGGTTTAACACAATTAGATCCTCAAAGTGCAGCTACAGCTGCAGTTTCTCTTCCGCAATATGCGTTACCAGATCTGACAAATCTCTGTACTTCATGGATTTATGCAATCACAAAATCACAGAATAATGTATATGAATTTAGTCCTTATGGTTTAACGCACAGAAATGAAGGTGAGCAAAAATATTTTCTGGGTGATGACATTAATGTACGCACATTACGGGGGACGATCCCACGAAGTCTTTTAAGACCTTCGACAACTGGCCATTCTCAAGATATACTTCCTACTGATGTTGGTAGCAGAATTGGAATCGTTTATATTCCACGAGAAAGAGCTGTTGGTGACGTTGCAGAGATGCATTTCATAATTAATGGTGAAGATCAGGGACCTTGTTCTAAAGACATTCCTTACAAAGATGGTCCTCTTTATGCTGTAGTTGATGTTTATGGTACTACAAAACAAGTCAGAATTATACAGTTGTATGGAGGTAAGCTATTATACTTTGAAAATAAATCTTTATAATGCATCCTGCAGTTTGAAATTGTTTCTATTTCATATAATGATTTAATATAATAATTTCACTAACCTTCTTTTAAACTGCGTCACCTTTATTTAAATTCATACTTACATGTGTTTCGGTGGATCCACCATTATCAGAGTAAATGAAAATTGAAACTAAAACATTTTTTTATCTCACTTATTTAAAATTTACAGAAGATGATACATTTTCAGTCACTTGTATAAAACTGAGCTTATTATACTTTGATACTTATCGCTAAGGTCCGTTTCGGGATCTAGGTAATTAAATAATTAATACACTAAAGTTTACAATTACAAATATTTATTACAACTAAAAGATTTACAAAATAAATAGTAAACTAATTATAATGGAGTATTTCAATAAATAACTTAAATAATTTACTTACTACTACTTACAAATAATTATACACAAAGCACATACACAAAAACTGAATATAATGCACATACACAAGATAATATAACAATAGTTAACCCCTACAATACTCGGATACGTAACCTGTGCTACGCACCTATAGCCACTCAATAAACACTCGTCAAAGATCAAACAGATACTAACTCACTGACCGCCTCGGGGGTCTCTTTATATAGTGGATCAAAAAGATAATTCTAGCAAAACAGAGAAATTCGATACTAATAATAAAGTACAAAAAACCTTTTTACTGGAAAAGTTTGAACTATTGTTTTTTTTTTTTTTTGTCATCAGTCTCTCGACTGGTTTGATGCAGTTCTCCAACCTGTTCTATCTTGCGCAAGTCGTTTCATATCTACATACCTGTAACACCCTACATCTTTTGTAATTTGCTTTATATATTCTAATCTTTGCCTCCCTCTACAATTTACTCCCTCAATGTTACCCTCCATTATTGATAACCCAATACCTGGATGTCTTAGGATATGCCCCACTAGCCTATCCCTTCTTTTGGTAAGATGCTTCCATATACTTCTTTTTTCATCCACTCGCCTAAGAACCTCTAAATTACTTATTTTGTCCACCCACCTAATCTTTAACATTTTCCTATAACACCACATTTCAAAAGCTTCTATCCTCTTCCGTTCTACAGCCCCTATCACCCACGTTTCACTTCCGTATAATGCTACACTCCAAACATAATGTTTTAAGAAATTTTTCCTAATCTGTAAATCAATGTTTGTAGTCAGTAAGCTGTTTTTCATTTGAAAGGCTTTTCTAGCTTGAGCAATTCTACTCTTGATATCACTCGTGCTTCTACCATCCTTTGTTATTTTACTCCCTAGATAGCAGTGAACTATTGTAAACAAGTAAATAGATCTATTGTAAATAGAATAAAAGGTGTTACAGGTAATCAACTGAACCTTTCATAAATAGTTGTACAACAAAGACCCTACCTTATCATACACAATAGCGAGGTCCTTTTTAAATAACCTTATATAACTAGCCCTATTGTTACTTTTTCACTCGATTATTTACTCTTTAACATTTTATGAATTAAGTACTAAAAATTTCTTGAACCATGTTCGTCTTTGATATTGTCTCAATACTTTAATAAAATCAAGACTGATGCTTAAATACAATTTATTTAAATGATATGTTCTGCCTGAAATACTGACTAACCCGTTTAAATTTTAAATCCTATTTTTCAGGAGATGAACAATTATTATCTACAAATATGGTACTTCTTTTCTTTGATAATGTTTTAGTTGTATATCATAATGACAGCCAGCAACTTTTTAATAAATTGAAATTAGATACTATTTGCATACTTTCAGGTGAACATATTTTGCGTGGTATAAAACTGTTACAGAATTTGTAACATATATTGATTCCAATTGAGCTCTATCTATAGTTTTGAAGTCAGTTTATGTATTTCGGATAGTTTGAAACTTAAATTCGGATGTTTGTTATACTATATTGGAAGTGAAAAGTTTAAAAGTTATTATACTTGATTGAATTATTACAACAGATTGATTATTGATTATTACAACAGGAAATCTTTTTAGATTTGTAGGTATGATTTTGTTTTATAATTTTTTTAAATGTATCCATATTATTTTGTTAGATTAGTGAGACGTTAATTCTCCATTCTCACTTACTGGGGAAGTCTCTTTAGTTATCCCTTATCCACTCTTATACTATTAGTTCTAAACAGTCTGCTCATCTTCGTATGTCTCAGGAGATATCCAAAGACTCCTATCAGGACCTCAAAAGACCTTCCAGTCATACTGAACACCTCTTTCTTCGAGAAGTATGCATTAGTAAAATATCTCCAGAGATATCTGTCTGCTATTTTCTTTTATGAGAGTTTTTTTTCGGCGTCCTAGTAAAATTTTAAACTACTGAATATCAACTAACTGTGTATAACTCCATTCCATATTATTGTGTATGTATTTATTACTGTTAAAATAAAAAATAGATTATAACTAGATATTTTTAAAAAATGGAGTGTTCAGTCAATTAAAATGTAAAACACATTACAGTTTTTTACCAACTAGTTATCTGGTAGAATAATGAACTATTTTTTGTTTTTTTTTGTTTTGGTCATCATCCGAAAGGCTGGTTTGAACCTGTAGAGATTTTACTAAGTAAAACAAGGAGTGAGGTGGTTCACCATTTCCTTCCTCAATGAATGGAAAAGTATGCTTATCAGCATGCCAGGCCCTCTGAAAAGCACATATTTCCTCTCTAAATGACATCTTCACTTCTTTCACCACGCAGTCTGGCTGTATAATGAAATTCATTACTTTCAGAGGAGACAAATCTAATTAGTGTCTTTTGCACTGCTACTTGATATTCTTTAATGATTCAGTCATTTAATTAGCTGACCATGTAATAAGAAACAGAACTATTTATTTTAGCCGTGGAACAAACAGATTGAGTGTAAATAATTTGACACTCCACCTGTCTGTTATGGGCAGAATAATGAACTAAACTCCATTAAAAAGTAAAAATTTATGCTATTTTGTATTTAAATAATACATAATATGAAGAAATTTATCTTTAGTTTGCCACTAAAGCTGAAAGCAATGATACTGATCAAGTATTCAAAATTGTGACAACAAAAGGGATGCTTGCTCTAAAACCACAATTCCTAGTGACATTTTAGTAAGCCATGTTTTAATTATTGATTTAAAAAAAATTAATATAAGAGTTTCCTTAAAATAAACCTGGGTTTCATTTTATATTCTCTTGTTAATAAAAAAAAATTAATGTATCCTGGAGCCTACAATCAATTTTACTATAAAATACTGTAATTTTTTACTGACCTTTTGCAGCTGCTAATCCACTCGGGTTTTATTACTTTTTTATTTCTAATTCGTAATTACTTTTTTATCAGTCATTTTTATTAATACCTTTTTATTTTATTTTATTTTTCACTAACATATTTCAGTGGATCCAAAATCATCAGAGTATATAAATAAAATTTAAAAACTTCAAACTACATTTATTAACATTTATTGAAGATGTTGTATCTTCAGTCATTTGAATAAAAATTTATGTAAATTTTATACTAAAGACTGAAAATACGACATCTACAAATTCTCTATTAAATTCTGTTTCAATTTTTTTTAATTTATGTACTCATATGATGATCCACCGAAACATGTCAGTGAAAAATAAAATTATATAATAAAAAGGTAAAAATTAGGGGTGTCGCAACTGTACCAGGTCTGTTCAGTACATAAAATTCACGTTTATCATATCAATAGATTAACAGTTTCATTACTAATATTTATTATATTCTTTTATTGTTTCAGTTAAATTTAGGACCATGTTTAATAATTTTTTCTTGAGCATGATGTATTTTTTTATCTTTCCGAAGCCTTTTTCAGCTTTTCACTGAACTCTTTCTTCTGACCATTTCTTGTTTATCATTTTATGGTCATCTCTTTCATTTGGAATCCCTCAAATTCTTTAACCGTGTTAAGGATATGGTAAAGGATAAATAAAACATGCAATGGAAGTAAGGCGCGTTAACCACAATACGTTTAATAACAAGTATTATAATCATAAACTAAACAGACAGATTGACTTTATACAAACAAACCAACTAACTTAAAAAGGTACACATAATTGCTATATACTAATATTATTTTTGGAACAGTTTGTTGTTAATTATTTTTTTAGTTACAAAGTATGTAATTATTTAATTAATTTCTACAAGTAATTAGATCATTTTGAATAGGCTCTGCCCACCCTTCTAACACTCACTCTCTTACTAGCGCACTCGCCTCTCCACTCCTGATCTAATAATGACACGCCCATTTTATATACATACACACACATATAATAAACAGATTTATTTGTCAAAATAATCTGAAATTAATCAAATTCTCTGGAATTTACTATTTATTTAACGCTGTTTTCTTAATTTTCTTATCCTTGTGGAGTTTCTAGCAGGAGGCATGTATCCTCTCCCCAATGAAGCTTGATAAACTATAAAAATATAAGTACACAAGATTATTCTCTTTTTCTTTCGGTTCCGTCTCGTATTGGAGGTCGGAAATCATCATAGCGATGTGAATCCTGTCGATAGCGGCTCTGAACAGCTCCGTCGAACTACAGTAGTTTCAAATTATGCAGATAGTAACTTTCCATGAGGGATATTTTAGATTTAATTTTTTTTTAAATTTTCCCTGTTTGAAATTAAAAATTCCCTCTACAATTTTTTTCATTGTTATTACAAGTTGAAATTGTGTATTATTTAACATTCAAATTTTATTGTTAATTTGTCGGTCATTATAAAGTATATTAATAAATATTTTTTATTCAATAATAAAGTTTTCAGAATGATTTAAACTATATTTTACAATGGTAACTACAAATTCGTGTAATACACGGTATAAATAAATCAATTTATTTGGTTATAAATTTCAAAACTTTAACCATATGAATATCATATAACAACTGATATGGTAATTTATAAAATTATAAAAAAATTCTCTCTAGCAGTAACGAATGCGGTATGATAATTACAATAAATGTCCCTTTTTAACCACTTCATACGTTCCCTATTTAAACAATACTGTCTCATTAAATTAAACCTACTGTACACCCATACCACTCCTTCAGATTTCACACCTAGGAAAGATTTCATCACCTTCTACACCCAATGCTTATTTTTCACTTTTAATCTTTCCTTAGCCGGCCGCATTGTCGTAGTTGGTAACATATTTGCCTCTCATCATGCGGTCTTGGGTTCAAATCCCACTCAGGCACGGGATATTTTCATACGTTACCGTCATTTCATCCTTCACTGTCTACATTAGCAGTAATTGCAGAATAGTTGGACGTTAAAAAAAATAATAACTTTCCTTCGACAATGAGCCTCAGTAATGAATACTTATCTCCTCTCATAACATGACCCAGATACTCCAATTTTCTTCTCTTTATAGTCCTCACCAATTCACACTCCTTACCCCATTCTCAACAAAACATCCACATTTGTCGCTCTCTCCATCTATGACACTCTCCACATTCTCTTACAGCACCACATCTAAAATCCTCATTATTCCTGATGATGTTTCCCTGTTTAAGAGTCCATGACTTCACACCATACAGCAACATGGAGAAAATATAATGTAACATTCTCACTCTCAGATTCAAATCAATAGTTTTTTTTTTTAAATTTATTTAACGTCGCATCAACTACAACGGTCATTAGCGATGACGTTGGGGTGTAACTATTGTACAATGGAGGATGAAATGATTTTTTGTAACGTATGAAATTATGCTGTGCCTGAGTGGGATTCGAACCCAGGACCGCATGATGAGAGGCGAGCACGTTACCAACTGCGCCAATGCCGGCCGCATTGGCAGTTGGTAAATGCGGCAATATACCAAATCAACGTTTGGTAGCAGAGGAATCTTTTTATTTTAATTAACAGTTGTCTCGCCATTTCTATTCTTCCTTTAATTTCTCTAGTTTGATCATTATTTTCAGTGATCCATGTCCCTAGATATTTTTAAGAGAGATTTTTTTAAGAATGAAATATTAGTGTGCATTTTATGATGAAACTGTTATATTTACAATCAAAATTATTAGAAATTAAAAACCTACAACTTTTATTTCAAGCATTTTCTGCTATAGTTTAGCATCAATTAGTGATATTCCCTATTTTAAGTTGTTAATGATTAAATGTAAGTTATATTTTTCATTATTTATATTGGGACAATAAAGTTGTGTGCGTTTCAGACCAGATTTTTAAAAATTTGTGTAGCTATACTGATGATGGATCCACCAAAACATTTTAATGAAAAATAAAATTGTATAGATTAACCGAATTGTGTACACTTTAAAGTAAATAAAAATCTAATTATTTTCTTTTTTTTTCTTGTTTCTAGTTGCATCATTGCAGAGCGCTTGTAGAGATGCTATTTTACAACACATCAAGAAAACTGCTGTTTCTTCCTTACCTTTACCAAAATCATTAAAAGAATATTTGTTATATCAAGCTTGATTTCTTCAAAAAAACCATATGGTTTGAGTATGGCTACTCTCTATTGGTTTCCTTTTAAAAATGTAATTGATACATCAATCAGCAGCGTATTAAATTACATTTTTGTAAAATAATTTAATATACTTCATGGTTATTGTACACTATTCAATTATACCAGTAAATTAAATAATGTTTGTAGTAATCCAGTTTTAATTTCTATTAAATGTTAATTATAACTGAATTGTTTTAGATAATATTTTTATGTGTATAGAATTTTAGTAGAAGAAAGATAGAGAGAATAGTGATATACTTAATTATATTATCCATTAGAAAAACCTATAGAAAAGTTTTTAACATTGAAAAGAACTTTGATAGTTTAACTTGTTGAGTATCTCCGCTTCTAGTTCGTCTGATGTCTTTGTAAACAAATTTCCTTTTTACTGTTTGTTAGTCATTGTTGACCCTAAAATATGAGGATCATATCATTTGGAAAGTAAAGGTCGGCCCAAGTTTTCTTCATCGTGAACGTTCTTCATCCATCATTAAACACGATGCACAGGACAGAACCTTCGTTCATTATATTGTCATAATCCGTGGTGATTTTCCTGTAAATTTCAATTGAACAAACTTTTCGTGCATCAAAAAGTGAATTGCATTGCATATTTCACATTTGAAGTATTCATAAATTTTTCCGCATGTTTCAAAACCGCTAAACAACTAACATCTGTAGCGGATAGCAGCTAACGCCAAATTGAAGCAGTAATCGCACAATGCATCATCTTCCTTAATTTCCAAATGACACTCGTGTTAAATGAGAAAGAACAAACATTAAGTTTATGGTAGTTGGTAGCTTGTAAGTACTGTGTTCATTATTTTACAAAGGTCTTTTTGATGTTTTAAACTTAAATTATATTAGGAAACCATTAAAAAATAATTTTTAATTTTTTAAAGAATTTTTAAAAAAATTCAATGTGATTGGGATATTACATTTTTTAGCATGCTGTTTATTATTATATTTAAAAACGATTGTTTATATTATTAAGTTATTGGATTTTATTTATACTCTATATACCAGCATTCCAAAATTTATTTTATAACTATTAGAAAAAAACTTAACAGTATTTGTAATTATTGAAGGTTTTTTTACAGGTGTTATTGTATTGAAATTTAACGTTACTACCAAAATGTGATGCTTTAAATAAAACTTTTTGTATAAATTGATTTTGATTTTTTTTAAACTTGCCTTAATTTCAATCAGAAAGTGTATGATTTTATTTTCAATAATGTTCACAACATTTTAAAGCTTTATCTATTTTTCTAAATGATCACCATTTTCGTTGATACTGTGGGACATTTTGTATGCCCATGTGTCATACCAACCATGTCATTAAGAAACGTCATCTAACACGTCGTAATCACTGCTGAGGCACATTCTAGTCAAATGTTTTTTCGATTTAGGTTACAGGTGATAAATCACTGGGAGCTAAGTATGGACAATGGAGTCTAAGACTCTAATAATGGAGTTAAAAAATGGAGTTCTAATAATGGAGATAATGGAGTCTAAGAGTCTAAGACTAAGTATGGAAGGTCAACTCGGGGATAGCATTGGAAAAGTCAACTTGTTCCTGTTGATGGTCTTCCTTCTTTGCCGGGAATTTCAGTACATCCAAGTGCAATCTTTTTACATCTTTTGTGTATGTTTTTGACAGCTGTGCATGGCTTACTATACTCTTCTATCAATTGGCGATGAATTTTGATTGGTTTAATGCCTTAAACTTTCAAAAATTGAATGACTGCATGAACTTTGTGGTAGTACCGAATGGAGTTTCATTACCAATAACTGCCAAACCAAGACTGAGCATTCCAGCAAGATGTGTGCAATCTTATTAGCGAGTAGGGGAAACAACAAAGACTACAGTGTTGCGAACAGCCACATGAAAAGTTTCCCCGCATCCCCAGAACTGTGGAGACCTAACTTTTAGAATTCCTTCTCATAAGTAACTTGTATCTCCATATCAGGCAGGTGGAGTGTTAAATTATTTGCACTCGATCTACTAGTTCCAGGGCTGCAAAAAGTAGTTCTGTTTCTTATCACATGGTCAGCCAATTATGTGACTGAATGATTTATCAACAGAAGAGGTAGAGGTGTAAAAGACATTAGTTAGAGTTATCTCCTCTGAGAATAATGAATTTCATCATTATACAGCCAGACCCTGTGTCATGTGAAGTGAAGGTGTCATTTGCCAATTATATGACTGTACTATTTAAGAATAGAAGAGGTAGAGGTGTAAAAGACACTAGTCAGAGTTATCTCCTCTGAGAGTAATGAATTTCACTATACATCCAGACTGGTAGGGTCAGTGGAGCATATAGCAGCTTACTGTTATATGATTACTTACAATTATATGACTGTACTATTTAAGAATAGAAGAGGTAGAGGTCTAAAAGACACTATTCAGAGTTATCTCCTCTGAGAGTAATGAATTTCACTATACATCCAGACCGGTAGGGTCAGTGGAGCATATAGCAGCTAACTGTTATATGATTACTTACAATTATATGACTGTACTATTTAAGAATAGAAGAGGTAGAGGTGTAAAAGACACTAGTCAGAGTTATCTCCTCTGAGAATAATCAATTGCACTATACATCCAGACTGGTAGGGTCAGTGGAGCGTATAGCAGCTTACTGTCGATAAATAAAAAGTAGAATTCCACTCACCTTAGAAGTCCTGAGACTTACCAGTTGGTACCAGTGGCTTTTCAATGAGTGGTGAGCTGCCAAAGATCTTGAAGTGGACTGTATTTGCGTGGTTAGTTTTCGGAGTGTTTCCAGCACATTACATCACTGCGGGGCGTGAACTAATATCAATCTGCAGCGGAATATTAGTATTATTGCGTTTTCAAAGTATAGCGTTAGCGATCGCGGATAAGACTGAATGGAAAAGCGTTAACAACAAGATAGTGTCTATTCGCGTATCTAGTAAGCGGGCGACTGTCCAGTTCAGTTTAAAACTGTTTTGTATGTGCAGGTAGAAATGAATCCTCATTGGTTGAGACCGATAAATAATATCTTACAATAGTACACAAAGTAAACTGATAAACTGAATAAAACTAAACATAAAATTTACATAGAGCTTTAGCAGGGTGGAAAGTAGATGCTTTTCAGAGGGCTGTTGCTGGTAAGCATACTTTTCCACTCAGTAAGGAAGGCAATGGTAAACCCCCTCACTCCTCTTTTACTTAGAAAAGCCTCTAGAGGTTCGAACCAGCCTTTTGGCTGATTACAAACAACAACAACTATAGTGGCGAGATGACTTGAATGCAAGGCTAAGAAATGCAGCGTGTGATGGCTGCAGCACTGTGCATACACTAGCACTACCGCACTACCGCACTATCGTCTTTTCTAAACACATCGGCTACGGTGTGTTAAACAGCTACTAATAAGTACTTAGTGTAGTAAAACATAACACACGTTAATAGTGTTTCTCATGAATCATCATATGTATGGACCATAACAAAATAATGCGTAATAATAAATCATTAGTTTTAATATCCGTCGTTTAAAAGAGTAATGTAATAATATTACAAACAATGTACAGACCTATGTAAATATTGAAATACTTATACATAAACATACTTACAAATTTATAAACTTTAAAAACACATAAAACTTTTTCTCTTCTGACCATGGCCTCTTCTTATCAGGAATGCTTTAAGAAGATTTATCAACCTTCTTTCCGATAAAGATTCTTTCTTGTAAAGATTACATTATTGTTATTACAGTCTGCTCATTTTTACGTTCTCTTGCCTATATGAATGTATAGGAAGGAAAGTATTGTTTTCATGTTGATTTTTCGAAATCGAGTTTTCACCAGATCTACAATTTTCAGACTCCCTGAACCCAAAAAAACATGTTTTTAGCGATTGGGGTGTGTGTGTGTGTGTAAACAGAATATCTCAAGAAAAGAACATCACACAAACTTGAAACTTAAGTTAGATACTACTTCCAGACCCGACACAAACATTTTCATCAAAATCAGTCAACCGGAAGTAGTAGTTAATTCATGCCATTTTTCACTTTTTTGCAATTTTCTCAAAAATGGCTCCTACGATTTTTTTAAAAATTGGCTCATTTACTAAAATTTTTTTTGCTCTACAACATAGGGTAGGCGACATGTCTGCTGAAATTCTTAAGGAGGCTGTTTTCTCATAAAAAAATTGTTTTTTAATATTACGACTTTAATATGCATTTAGTGCAAAAATGTAAAAATAAAAGTTGTACAGAATTAAAAATCCTACAAGTTTTATTTCAAACATTTTTTTTGTATAATGCTTAGTTTAGCGGTAATTAGCGATTTTCTGTTATTTCTCACGAAAATGTGTAAAAAAAACAATTTTTTTAGATTTCAGCCTTAGTATGCATTTTACAACAAAAGTGTATATAATAAAATTTATAGGAAATTAAAAGATCTAAAACTTTTACAGCATTTTTCCCTACAGAGCCTAGTTTAGAGTGAAAGAGTGATTTTCCGTATTTTTAAGCTGAACTGGGGTTGATTTTCATTTGCGTCTTTCACTCATGATTAAAATAAGGTAATGTTATTTTGAGGTTAGTTTTTTTTTATTTCTAACGTTTTATTACTAATGTTAGGTTATATTGTTCATTATTTGCATTGGCAAGAGAAAGTCATGTAAATGTTTCACACCGGATTTTTAATTATAGTAAAATTTAGATTACATTAAACCTAATGAAGACAGAGAGAAAGAACAGTAATCTTCACTATTCGTGGCTGTTACATTTCATGAATAACAAAACCAAACCTATGTGGGAATAAGGGGTTGTGATCGTCAAATACAAAAATAAATCACAGAACCGAGCGCATCGTTTTATGAGTGATATCTTCAAAACAAATATTCAAAGCTGTCTACATTTTTTCTTTGTTATAATTTTGAATATTTTCATATAACGTTTATTGTGGTACATAAATTTCTGTTAAAAAATCTATCATTGATGTAGGACATAATGGATATTTTGCATCGCAGTCAGTATGTGCTGTTGTGTTTGAAGGTTTTGGCCTGTAAAATAAAAACATTAATCAATTGTTTTATATAATTTTGTAGAAAACAGCCTTAATCAATCATCCAAATTTACTGCATAAGCCAAGCATTCTTTTTGGTTTCAACAATACATGAAAAACCGTAGATATTATTCTCACCAGATTTCAATAATACCCTCTTTACTGTAAACTTGTATCTAGCTTAGTTGAAGGTACAATATTTTCACATCGTAACCAGTTTGCTAAAAAGAGCATGTGCAAAAAAAGCTACAGTTACCATTCGTCTATATCACACTTAAATTGCTTCATCATTTTTCATAACCAAATTCAACAAAATTACTTACTCAAAATATTCTTCCTTTTTTGTTTTGTAACCTGTGTTTAAAGTTTCCCTAGCAGTCTAAAATGATTGGACAGTTAAGATATTTTCATAAATTTCCTTGATTATTCTAAGTACAGCTCTTATTAATTATAGGTCGAATAAAAATTATTAGAATAATTATCTTTCTTTTAACTATTCGATTTCAACTATTTAATGGCCGGCCCATTGGCATAGTGGTAGCACAACTGGCTTATACATTGGGATCCCGGGTTCGATTCCCTGTCAGGTCTGGCATTTTTTCATCACTTATCTTTAACTATCATCCTTCTTACCGTCTGCATTAGCAGCAATTGCAAAACAGTCAAATGTAAAACCAAAAAAAAACTATTCGATTATTTTGAAAAATATTAAAATTAAGGTGAACAAATAAACTTTTCATAAGCTGCAGTTTACGGACTTTGAATAATTCATTTGACGAATAAAAGAAAATAATTTTATCATTACCATTCATCATCCAATGAATAAAAATAAATAATATGTTACAGATCTGTGAAATAGGAATAAAAGACATTTATTTAATGTGCCTAAAAACCATAATTTTATGGTTAGTTACGTCTGTTTCTGTGGATGGCGCCAGATGCAAATCATGGTGTCTCTAGTTGAGAATTAAAACAGGCAGGTTTGGGTGTGAAAGAACAGAGAAACACAGTAGGGAGAGTGGAATAAGTCACATAGGTGAGAGAGAGAGATGGAAGACTGAACAATGCAGACAGTCGTAGTGATGTGTTCATAACAAGACAAATAAACTGAATTTATTCAAATAACTTCATATGTTTGGGGTCTGAATAGTATTAATCTATATCTACAACATTCATGCACTGTGTACAGGTCGGGTCCAAGCTTCGTGTAGTTGTGGGGTGAAGGGTACGGGTGAGGTATAATGAATGAGTGATGCATGCTGGGAATACGACTGTTGTATTACGCTAATACAAAACATTGGTTTTCAAACTTTCTGTATTTAAAATATTTGTTTGTATTTATTACATTTATTTATTAACATATTTTGATATAAATTATTAAGTTAAATATGAATCCGACCAAGTTAATAACCCGGTAGGTATTTGTTAAATTAATGCGCCGGATGACAAGAATATTTTTTTTAGTCTAGTTAGTACACGCTACCACTACAAATGCATCAGCTGTGAAATACTACTAACTCATTCATTCTCCCACTACTATAACAACGCATTGCATTCCTTCCAACTACACAGAGCTGGGACTCAAGCTATAGCTGCTAGGAACTTTATTCGAAAATAGTATATTCAAATAAAAATTATTGAAATATGAAAATTATTCATTTGTCCCAAGACTACTTTCATGCCAACTATGCAATCATCTCAACTTAAGTTATTTGGATATGCAAGAATAAGGCTTAAAAATTTTCATGAAAAATAGTAAATACGTAAAAAATTCCCTTTGAGCATCTGAGGCTCAGTACTCTTATTTTATGGATTTACCTTGTACTTAAGGGAATACTCGAAGTTAAAGGGGATACTTCTTAATTTTATATTGTATTGACCAATGGCATAACTTTTGCCATGGCATTGGTTAATACTATACATAATAGAGCTAGTGAGCTATAAATACCTTGGAACTGACGTCTTATATGAAGATGACTGGGAAAAATAAACTAACCAAATGTAATAAGATATGTGGGACAATTCGTAGGACACCGAGGCAAAAGACAAGACCCGAAACAAGATAACAAGGTCTTATAAGACGGTAGCAGTTCCAGTCTTGACATATCGCAGCAAAGTATGGGTGCTGAGGAGAAGGGAGGAAAGAAACATCTAAACTGCAAAAATGAAATTCTTAAGATCCATCAAGGGTTGTACAAGACTAGACATGATCACAAATGACGATACAAGGCAAGAATTAGGAATTTTTTCACGTAACGAAAAAATAAAATTATATTGTCATATGGTCGATCAATTAGATAGAATGCCAAAAAGTCACTATCCTGGTTTAGGAAGAAGGTACAAACCAATAGGAAGCAGAGATACTGGAAGACCAAAGAAAAGATGGGTGCTGAAAAAGGTAGCAATGCCTAACCCTTGAGCAGAAGAAGAAGATACTGGATTACCATAACAAGTACATAACAAAGTAATATTGAAAGTAAAGTTTGAAAAACTTTTAACTGCATAATACGAGTAATATCTGAATTCACAAAAAAGAAAGAGAGCCATAGAACTTTGATAACATTTTTCTTATAATGTATTTCTGTTACACATCATGTTCATCCACTAAGCTCTTCATATATCTACAAGACATGTATTATTTAGTATTGTATTGTAGCTGGCAGCAACAACACATTCTGAATACAGATCAGAACTCCTTCAAAAATGCCTCCTACATTCCTCTTCCATTGTACATTGCATTTAATAGAAAGAACTTAACAAATAAAACTTTACTTACGAAAAAAGTATCTTAATAATTTGTTGAAAAAGATTATCTCTTTTTGTGAAAGGTACTTCTTTTAATTGACAAATACTCTTCTGTATACAAGAACGGCCATCCATACCGCTTCTAAAATAAAAACAGTACATTCAATATTTCTATCTTTATTTCTATCAAATGCCAAAAAATATATATTCCTAAAACAAAATCTTGAAATAATTTGACAGGCTCTCTGATCACTTTTTAAAAGCATCAATAATAAAATAGCTTTCCTAGTATGCTCAAACATACATGTATTCTTGTCAAATATACATTGTGACACGCACAAAATTTAAAACAAATTTAAAGAAATAAGAATGAATTGAAATAAAAATGTTAGTTTGAAAACAACTCAATGAGCGGTGATAAATTTTAAGATAACAGGTGTTTCTAGATAAAAAAAGACACAACACTTCAAATATGAAAGTAAATATGTATATATTGAATAAAATAAAAGAAAACATAAATTAGTACCTATCAGAAATAAACAATTGTAATAAACAAAATGAATCAAAATAAGAAGAAAGTATTGAACTGAAAACTTTACATTTGAATAATTACAATACAAGAAAAAATAATACATTATAAAAAAAGAAGTGAACTTCATGATAAACTAGGCACATGAAATTCTTTAGAACATCGGAAACAAGTCCTTGAAACATTTTTTACTTTTATACCCAAACTTATCATACCACATTTTACACTGTTCAGTTATCACCGAGCGATTTAGATGAAACACTAGCATTTTAAACTCTACCATCACTGCTACATAAGTGACACCCGCTCACCCCCAGGGATATTGCAAGCCCGCAAACACGAAACGAGATATAAAAACACGCATGCGCAAAAATGAACCAGACGCATGCTCGACAACGAAACGCATGCCTTACGCAAAAAAATAAGGACTGAGTAAGAAACGTCACAACATGTCTTGCATAAGGTGATCACAAAGAATGTTAAATGAAACATATTTTTTTTAAAAATTCGCACAGATTGCAATAATGATGATATCGCAACAATAGTGAGAGACATATCAACTATAAAAGTAATTAATGTTTTGTTTTTTATGTACGAGGGGGTACCCAAAAGTATCCGGAATAGCTCTGCTGTGGGCGGAGCTTGTGCAGTACAAATTCCCGCCACTAGGCTGCTTGTAGCGCTACTCATTGCCAGTTCAATGCCATTTTGTTTGTTGATCTAGCTTGTTCTGTTCTCGTGCAGTGATTGTTCTCGCTAGTGCTGTTTTGTGCTCGTGTCATTTTTCATGATGGCAAGTTTTAATGAACAACGTGCGGCTGTGAAATTTTGCTTCTTGCTCGGTAAAAACGCCGCGGAAACAGTTGTAATGTTGAACACAGCTTACAAAGACGACGCTATTGGAAAAACCCAAGTGTACGAGTGGTTTTTGCGCTTTAAAAATGGCGACATGTCGATTGAGAACAAACCTCGTTCTGGACGACCGTCGACTTCCCGAACAGACGAAAATGTTGTGAAAGTGAAAGAAATTGTACGAACAGACCGACGACAGACCATTGACCAAATATCACAGGTTAGTGGGTTATCTTGGAGCTCAGTCCAACGCATTTTAACAGAAGACTTGACAATGAAAAGAGTCGCTGCCAAGTTTGTGCCTCGGGTTCTGACAGACACTCAAAAGGAACGTCGAATTAAAACGTGTAGTGCTTTGAAACAACAGCTTAAAACTGATCCAGATTTCATGTCAAAGATCATTACGGGTGACGAGTCTTGGTGCTATGGGTACGACCCAGAAACCAAACAACAATCCAGTCAATGGAAGACTTCATTATCACCCCGACCAAAAAAAAGTCGTCAAGTCAGATCGAACATCAAAACAATGCTGATTTGTTTTTTTGATGTGAGGGGAATTGTCCATTCAGAGTTCGTTCCACCAGGCCAGACGGTAAATCAAGCTTTTTATCTTGAAGTGTTAAGAAGACTACGAAACAGCATTCGTCGTAAAAGACCTAATTTGTGGCAGACAGGGGACTGGTTTTTCCACCACGACAACGCGCCTGCACACACGGCAATCTCGGTTACCCAGTTTTTGGCGAAAAACGGCATGGTTTTGCTACCACACGCACCGTACTCACCCGATCTGGCTCCGTGTGATTTTTTTCTTGTTCCCACGCATGAAAAGGGGCATGAAAGGTCTCCGATTTAACAACGTTGATGATGTCAAGAAAAAAACGACGGATGAGCTGGCAGCCATCACTGAAGAGGAGTACAAAAAATGTTTTGAACAGTGGAAGCACCGGTGGGACAAATGTATTAGTTGTAATGGAGAGTATTTTGAAGGGGATAAGGTTCTTTTGTAAAAAAATTAAAAATAAATAGTTTTAAAAAATAATTCCGGTTTCTTTTGGGTACCCCCTCGTATATATAACAAAACTTTTCATTTACCTTATACTGCTTCTAGTACTTTCTTCCTTACAAGCACTTTCGTGGTGTGCACTGCTTCTTCAGGTAATAATAATAATAATAATAAATCTGGGTTGTTGTTAAGGTCAACAGCCAAAAGGCTGGTTTACTAAGTAAAAACGAGGAGTGAGGTAGTTTACTTTTGCCTTCCTCACTGAGTTGAAAGATTATGCTTATCAGCATGCCAGGCCCTCCAAAAAGCACCTACTTTCCACCCTCCTAATGACACTATAATATTTCAAATATGGCAAGAGAAAGTAAAAAACCGATTTTGAGTTAATCCGACAGAGTGAATTAAATCTTCATATGTTTACTTTTATATAAAAATCAATACTTACAAATTGTGCATGACTTCAAGAAGACCATGATGAGATACTTTTTGTGTTCGTGTATAAGGTGAAAAGAATTGTGTTAAATTATTAGGTAATTCTAAATTTAAAAGGATTCCTCCATTCGCTGCCATGCTTTGAAACCTGACTTTTGCAGGAACTGCAACCCCAACTGCAAACTAAAAATAAAGTTAAAGCAGGAAATCATTAAAAAAATAACGATTTTGCACTAACATTTGTATTTCTTCTAGGTAAAATAACTTACCCAATCAACAAACTATAATCTTAAAATTTTATCGGTATCTTTTCTTGAGAAAACATGCATGAAGACATCAATTCTAGCGACCAATCAAACGCTTAACAAAAGAACAGTGGCAAAAATTCTCTAAAATCTTGCATAGCAATTGACAAGAGTATCAGTCTTTTCGCTACTCTGATAGCACTTTTCCAGTTATAGTCACTTGAGTCACGAGTTTGCCCTTGTTTGCAACGAGGGGAAAAGGGGGAAAAGCCTCAATGCGCATGCTTTAATTTCAGTAAGACAAACATAACAACTTATACAATACCCAGAGCATATTGTACAGTATATCGCGGAACCTTTTGTAGGTTAACTGTACGAATATAACTGTTTGTTACCGTAAACACAAATGTCGGTTTCTCGAAAACATGGTGGAACTTATTCACAGTGCTGAATGAAATATAATAAGCAATGTAATAAAATGTTGTGAAGTTGAAGCTAAACAAAAATGCCTATCCGTGCCTCTTAAAAAAAGCCGTCAGTGAGCAGCTAACTACTGTGATGTCTCTTTTTACAATTAGAAATATAAAGAAGGAAGTTAAAGACAGTGAAGAAGCTAATTCTTCATCAACAGTTCTGCTGACACCTGGTAAAAAATGGAAACGGTTAGGTAGATACCTGTGAGACTGATAGTGATGACGCCGGTGACAGCAATAGTAAAGAAGGTGATTCATTCGTAGAAAATATTGTTCCAATGGAATACGGTAGCTGGTAATCGTAAATTAAACATTTCTAGTCATATAATTAAGCTATAGGCAATATTACAGGTCACACTTAAGGTTTATGAAGAAAACATTTTCTCGGAATAAAACACAGCTTACCATATGTATGTAAAAACTGCACGGTAGTGAAATGAACGAATAGTGTCTCACTGTTGAGGTTGGCAGCACTGCAAATATTTCACTTCCCTTCCTCTCAGCCCATACATATGCAAAAGGCAATCTCGTTACTTCAGTATCTATAAATATCAAAACACCTTGATTGTCAATGATTATTCCTTGGTAATCAAAAATCCTCTTTCTTCTTCTTCTTCTTTTTGTTTCGGCCATCTGTGGACCACGAGAAACAATCAGCATTAGGATTTCCTTTTCCTCCTACCGGCTTTGATGTCGTCCCAGTACTTCTTCAGCCTCACCCTTGCAGCCTCTCTCCTCTCCTTAGACCACTCCACCGTCCTCCTCAAAGAAACGCGCTCCCGAAAACCAGCAAAAGCTCTGACAGCTTTTGGAAATTTGCTTTTTGCAAATTTGGAAAATTTTGTGCACTAGGAACCCAATCATGAATAATAGTAGAAGTTAACCACATAAACACATGCAGACCATTATTTAAGGAGCTCAAATACTTACAGTTCCCTACTCTACTTTTATGAGGTGATAATATATTATATGTTAACAAAATACAACGTAAAATTTCAATGTCCACTATCATAACACAAGAAACAGAAACAATTTTTAAACGCTTTTATTTAACTTACTCTTGGAAGCATCAAATCTTGCAACTTAAAATTTTAATACTTCTACCGTATCAATATGAATCAAACTTTGCACACTTGTTTATCTTCGATGACAATACGCTGTGGAGGTGTTTGTAAAAAAAAATTTTTTAATTTTATTACTTTCTCTTGCCTACATGAATGTATAGGAAGGAAAGTATTGTTTTCATGTCGATTTGTCGAAAAAATCTGATGTGAAACACTCACACAACTTTCTCTTGCCAATGCAAATAATTAACAGTATAACCTAACATTAGTAATTAAACATTGGAAATAAACAAAAAAAATCTGACCTCAATAATAAACATAACCTAATTTTAATTATGAGTGAAAGATGCAAAATGAAAATCGACCTCAGTTTGGCTTAATAATAAGGAAAATCACTCTTTCATGCTTAACTAGGCTCTGTATAGAAAAATGCTCTAAATAAAAGTTGCAGATCTTCTAATTTCCCATAAATTTGATTATAGCCTATACACTTTTTTCGTAAGATGCATGCTAAAGCTAAAATCTTTTAAAAAATCAATTTTTTTAATACATTTTTGTGAAAAAAAAAACAGAAAATCACACCGCTAAACTAAGCGTTATACAAAAAATATTTCAGATAAAACTTGTAAGATTTTAAATTCTCTTTAACTTTTATTATATACATTTTTGCGCTAAAATGTATATTACAGTCGCAATATTAAAAAAACAATTTTTTTATGAGAAAACAGCCTCTCCAAGAATTTCAGCAGACACGGCGCCTACCAACACACTCACACACACAGATTGCTAAAAACATGTTTTTTGGGTTCAGGGGTCTGAAAACAAGTAGATCCGGTGAAAACTCGATTTCGAAAAATTGACATAAAAACAATACTTTCCTTCCTGTATACTCATATAGGCAAGAGAAAGTAAAAATATCCTATTCCTGTCCAATATGTATATTCCATTACCTACAGTTTGGAATCACCCGCCATATATCTCTGAAATCTCATCTCTACACTCCGCAGTCATTGTCTGTGGGCAGCTGTCATTGTCCATATCTCACTTCCAAACACGTAACTATAGTGCTCGCCATGAAAGAAGTCCGCTGAGAAGACCAGTTGCCTTTCAACCAATTTAATCGTCTTTTCTATTTACATCACACATCCATTAAGTTTTATTTGTAATCATAAATGCATAAGGCTAAAATTCTTGGCACAATACTGTTATAAAATGCATGGTTCAGTTGAAAAATGATATCCCTATCTTTACGTGGAGCCAAATAGCCATTATTTAAAATGACCACAGTATAAAAATGGAACATTGGATTTTACTTTAAAAATATTTACAATATAGATAAAATTGTGATCTTTAACATACTTAAACACAGATTTTTTTTTGTAAAGCTTGGATAAAGTTACAGACATTTAAAAATCACACTAACAGAAAACTGGCTAAGAACTGGGTACTTTTTATGGGTAAATTGTTTTATATCCGACAAATTTTTACTTTTTTTGCCTATATGTATACATAGGAAGAAAAGTATTGTTTTCATGATGATTTTTCAAAATCGAGTTTTCACCGGATCTGCAAGTTTTCAGAACCCTGAGCCCAAAAAATATGTTTTTAGCGTGTTTAACATGTTTTGGTCTGTGTGTGTGAGAACACAATATCTCAAGAATGGAACATCGTATGAACTTTAAACTTAAGTTAGATACTACTACCCAGACCTGACATGAACACTTTTATCAAAATCGGTCAACCGGAAGTGGTAGTTTATTCGTGTCATTTTTCACTTTTTTGCAATTTTCTCAAATACGGCTCCTACAATTTTTTTTAAAAATCGCCTCATTTACTAAATTGTTTATGCTCTACAAGATAGGGTAGGCGCCATGTCTGCTGAAATTCTTGAAGAGGCTGTTTTCGTGCAAAAAAATTGTTTTATTAAGATTGCAACTTTTTTTTTATTCCTAATTTGTGTACGTTGCAATCTATTCAATTCAGAACAATAAGCAACCCCCAGGACCCAATAAGATGAGGATGATGTGTAAATGAGGTGTAGTCTTGTACAGACCCAGCCCGACCATTCCTGAGAGAGTATGGTTATTTAAACCCCAACCATCAAGTATACCGGTAAGATTGTGACTTTAATATGCATTTTAGCGCAAAAATGTATATAATAAAAATTGTAGAGAATTTAAAATCCTACAACTTTTATTTCAAATTTATTTTTTTGAGATTTTAGCCTTAGTATGCATTTTATGACAAAAGTGTATACAATCAAACTTATAGGAATTTAAAAATCTATAACTTTTATTTAGAGCATTTTTCTCTAAAGAACCTAGATTAGCATGAAAGAGTGATTTCTGTATTTTTAAGCCAAACTAAGGTTGATTTTCATTTTGCGTCTTTCACTCATGATTAAAATAAGGTGATATTTATTGAGGTTAATTTGTTGTTTATTTCTAATGTTTTATTAATAATGTTAGGTTATATTGTTCATTATTTTCATTGGCAAGAGAAAGTCGTGTGTTTCAAACCAGATTTTTAAATAAAAAATTTAAGTCAACAGAATCAACGAAGGAAAGAACAGGCTTTAATTTGCTGTAGGGTAAAAAAATTTCCTTTTGGTTGTTTTTGAAAGTTCTTCAAATGGACTTCTTTTGTGACAGGCAGTATAGAAACTAACATCACTATATAAAATTTCAAGAGTGTATCTCATCTCACACTAATCATATCTTCTAAAAAGACACACATATTATCCTCAAATAACTCATTCAAGTACTCAAAAAAAAGTAACATAAGAATTTTGCTTAAAGCAAATTTTTAATATTTATAATCCTTTCCATAATTCACATTACTTTATCTCAAGAAGTCTTATTAAACAAAGGCACTATTTTAAAATTAAAAATTTTTTCTTAAAACAAAAACAATTACAATAAAAAAATATATAATTATAAAACTTACTTGTAAAACACAATTAGCAGAAAATAATAACTGTCTATTATTTCGAATGATTTTTTCATCAGATGATAGAGAAATATTACTACAATTTACTGAATAAAATATCAAAATAATAATAAAATATAATGTAATAACCATTGGTGTAGAGAATAACAAAAGAAAGAAATTCAAGCAGGCAGGTTAACTGTTATTTTAAAAGTAGGAAAAAATATGATCAGTTAGGTAGACTAATTAACACAGTTGTGTAAATAATACTTAACAAGGTAACTGAACTTCCTGAAGTCATGTAGGTTATAAACACAAATGACATTCTTTATTAAAATCCTACTTTTCATTTAACAACTCTTTAGGTTTATAACCAAATAAACTTTGATTATGAATACAAAAATCTGGTGTAAAACACTCACATGACTTTCTCTTGCTCTATAATGCTTAGTAATGCCACTATCTTTAAAAAAAAAATTTACCACGAGAGTACATCCCCCAAGAATTTCAGCAGACATGTTGATTAGCCATCTTGTAGAGCATAAAAAATTTAGAGATGAGCAATTAAAAAAATCATAGTAACTGTTTTTGAGACAATTAGACAAACGACTACGTCCAATTGACCGATTTTGATGAAAATGGTCTTCGGGTCCCCTTGAGGTAATTATGTGTAATTAAAGTTTCCAGTTCCAACTTCATATGCTATTCCATTTTGTTAACACACAGACCAATCATTAATAACATGGTTGTTGGTTTCAGGGGGCCTGAAAACATGTATTTCCATGAAAACAAATTTCGAAAAATCGCCATGAAAACAATATTTTCCCTACATATTTAAATAGGGCAAGAGAAAGTAATAAAGAAACCTTCAGGTAGATATCAGTGGTTATAAAATATAAATAAATAAATAGAATCAATATAAAAATAACAGCACATTTATTACTTTTTTAATAAAAATAAATTTATACAACTCTCTATTTTTCAAGCAAAATCAAAAATGGAAAATACTGAGTACTTGCTGATACAAAAAAATCATAATTAAAATTTTGTTTGTAAAAAAAATATATTTATTAACAAAAATGTCAATCCACAGTAACATTTGGTATAATGAATATAAACTGATTTCTACGACCAAAGTGTACAAAAGTTTTGAATGTGTAAATCAACAATACAGACAATATTGTATAAAAAATTATTTCAAATCTCAATATTCTGAAATTTTTTTGTTGTATAGTAAACAGTAATGTACTAGTTACGATGCAAGTGTTTGAGGTATGTTCCCTTGTACACATTCAAAACATTTAGTCTAAGTCATCTATGAAAAGACAATCGTTCAGCACCAAAAAATGAAAGTGTGAATTATGGAAAAATTTATTAACACCATCATTGTTTATACCATTTAAAAAAAAATCAACCAATTTATTCTCAAATCTTCACAAGCTACAAAATATTCTTCTAAAAATTACAGTCACATGTTTTAATACTCCATTTTTTTGTAAAACTTCAGGAAAAATATTTTATTCACATTCTAATAATAGAAATGCAAGAATATCCAGTGAACACAGATATTTTGTTTTCACAAATGTATTAATGTTGAACAAAAATTCCACCTCCGACCTGAATATACTTGTATGGTAATGCTCTATTCCGCCTCCTGAAAAACAGAAATACCAAATGTCATTACGTATTTTCAAACAATAAAAATATATATAATTTATAAGAAAACGTGTTTTTGGTAAAAGTGTCACAGTCCACAACAAGGTCTTCTTTTTCAACGATTCTAAAAACATATAATATCTGTTACTTTAATCCCCAACAGTCTCCAAAATATAAGGGTGAATCAAATATAAACAGGATTTTATTTTAAAAAAAAAAATCATTTATTCACCCTTACATATTATTTTTCCACATAGTTTCCTGCTTTAGAAATACATTTTTCTCAGCGAGAAGGAAGGTTTTTTATTGCAGCAACGTAGAATACGAAGCTGGCTGCATCAGGAGCCAATTGCGCATGAATCCCTCCACGCCTTCGTTGTCTTCAAATTGTTGCCCTTCTAGAGTTTCTTTAAGCGGTCCAAACAAATGGAAGTCACATGGCGATCAGTCCGGGTTGTAAGGAGGATGATCAAGTGTAGCAAGTGCATTTCCTGTAGTTTGGAGACCAATAGAGCTGCAGTATGGGGCATTGTTATGGAGGAGGATGACCTCTTGAATTGGTTGGTCTTGTCTTTTTCAGCGATATGCATCCCTCATCTTGTTTAACAGGTCGCAGTAGTAAGGAGCATTGATTGTGCATCGCTCATGCAAAAAATCATTGAGCAAAATGCCCCACCAGTCGAAAAACCAGGTCGAAAGAATCTTGCCAGCTGACAGTCGAGTCTTGGCTTCCACTAGAGCTGCCTCCCCTTTCTTTCTCCACTTTTTACTGGCTTGTTTGCCTTCAGAGTGTAGTGGTGGACTCACGTTTCATCGCAGATGACGATTCAACTCAAAAATGCATCACCTTCTTCCACAAACCTTGCTGAAGGCTCTGACAGACCTCCAAACGTCTCAACTTCTGATTTTCGGTCAAAAGACAAGGGGCCCATCTGCCACACACTTTACGAAACTGTATATTGTTTAATATGATCGCTTGACAGCTTCCATAACTTATCTCAACCAATTTCTGATACTCTCGCCTGTCGATCGTCTTCAAGAAAGTCTCAAATATTTTCATCTGTAATGCTGGTCCAAGGACGGCGATCGTTTCCGCATTTTCCAAACGTTCTGGTCCTTCAGTGTACTCTTTATTCAGGGCAAACACATACATCCTTGACAATGTTTGATCACCAAACTGTGCAGTCAATCTCTGGAAAATATCAGTCGCTTGAACTCTGTGAGCAAGAAATTTTATAATCATGCATTGCGCAGTGGAGGGATGAACCGTTGCTCCAACATCATGAGCGTTACTGACGAAGCGGTTGAAAATGTATATGGAAGGCTCTCCTCACTTCTTACGGCCCCACCCAAGCATACTAAAAGCATGAGTCCAGTCCTACCAAATGTTAATGCTCAGAAACAAAAATCCTGTTTATACTTGATTAATCCATGTAATACTATCATGTCATTATACAAATTCATTAAAAAGTGCCCCTAATATATTACATTGCCAAATATTGTTCTATTCTATTTTGTTTCCAAGTAACTGAAAATAAAATATCTGAAAAGACTTTAGATTTTTACATTTTGTATACTCTGATGGTGGTAGATCCACCAAAACATGTTCTATAATAGTAATAACAATTATGTAAGCTTAGCGTTTTGAATTTTTGTGCAGGCTTGCATTTTTAGAAATCTATCTACTAATATTGCTTTGAATCGATTTTGTTTGTTTTATTCTTTATTCTTCTATGTTCGCCTTGAACTACATGGAACATTTTATTTTTATTTTATTATTTTCATATTCTTTTATTCATTTACAGTTTATAAATGTTGATTTATAAATTAATTGTGTGAACAAAATGACAAGTGTTTATAAACGCTTCGTGGATGGAATTAGTTTCATATCATCAGACGCATTACTAAAATATTAATTCTTTAATTTGATTTCAATAAAATTTAAAACTTTTTTTAGCTGTAGGAGATACTGAACAAGAACCTTTTCCAACTGACTGTTATCCAGAAAACTAGACTTTTGGAATCTGCACCTCAATTCAATAAAATATGCCATAAGATAACAAAGATTGTTATAAAATACGTAAAGGCTTCAATAATAATGTATAACTGATGTCTAAACATTCACATACAGAGCAAAACAAATATAATTTTGGAGATAAGAGAATTATAAGTCCTCAGGCTAAATTTCACAACACCATTAGATAATCTGTCATAATTCAATGACAAACCACTTTCCGGATTTTAAATATCTGTTCTACAGAATTATGTTTCATTTTTTCTTTGATAAATTATCGTACCACTTTAACATTTAAAAATTGTGACTTTAAAAACACTATTCAATACAAAATTAAGGACTTTTATATTTTTTTTTTGTCAGACCTGACCGGCAATAGAACTTGGGACCCCAGTGTAGAAGCCAGTGGCACTATATAAATTAAATGAGTCAGGTGTTGTTGATATTATCGAACTTCCATGAGGAACAAAAAAGTCTATATTTTTTACATGAAATGTGATTGAAAATGAAGAATAACACTGGTTAAATTAAAAAAAAACTAGTTTTACCTGACAGGTCGTAAAATTATTTTCTCCCTAGGGAATTCAGCACTCCCACTTGATTCCAAAAATATATCAAAACAGGTTTTCAGTTGTAATAACTGCACTGTTAATATCCAAGATGCTGAATTTGGTGATGAACATAATTCTTTACAGAAAACATTCACTTCTCTTTCCATATCCTGAAAGAATTTAAAAAAAATGGTGTTTAGTATCGATAAAATTATTTTATATATTAAAAGATGATGTACTTTACGGGAGAAGTATTACCTACAACAGGAGAAGTTAACACAAATACATCAAATCTTATACAATCAAAATTTCATTCATTTGCCCTGGTGCGTAAAAATATAACTCAAATATTTCATATTTTACTTTCTATACAGCTGACTAATGTTTGTGATTTCACCACTTGTTCACCATCTTAATTGTCTTTCCGTTTTATTTTAATCGCTATTTTTTTACTAGTCTTTTTCATTGCTTATAAAATGCTATATTGTTATAATGGTGTTTATAATCGTAATGTTTTGTGATAGGCCTGATTCATTCGCAAGCACAAGTACTACATAATATGCCAACAGAATTTCACAGCGCGTTCTTTTCTTTATTCTTACTTATTATTCTAAAATCAATAAAATTATTATATTTATATAAATGGATGAAATTTGTTCAGTTTTTCTTCTCTATTGAATGGTATTATTTTCAATTTGAAGAAAAATTGCAAAGCCCTTTTTTCTAATCCAGTCATTTTTTTTCTCCTCCATAATTTTTTGTTTGTAAATTTACTTCTATAAAAATTTCTGCTACTGTAGAACAATATTTAAAATGAAACTGGAAGAAACTACAGAATTTTGTGAACAAAATAAAACCAAATACTGTAAAAATCATTGAAAAATAAATTGTTAATGAATAACTTGGTAACAATTAGACTATGTAATATAGTCATTTTTGTGGTAGCACATTTAGCACGGAAAAATTGACCCACGAAGCAGCATTAAAAGAGTTGATTTCGTATGATCATCTTAGTCATTGGATCGATCTATTTTGATTGTGAAACTGTGGGTTTGGACTTGTAACTGGAAAACCTGAAACCTTCCACTTTCAAGCTTAAGGCACACCACTACACCACGGAGGTGGTGAAAACTTAAATAATTATTAAATTACAACAATTTGCTATACTCAGTACACAAAATAAATTTTAATAATCAACATGCACATGAAATGAATACAAAAGAGATTAACACAATGGTGAGCAGATTAACAGATAACTTATCTGACACATCTCCACAACACTGACACAATGGAAACTTCAGTCGAGGTATGTCAGTGAGAGAAACCTAACACTTTCTAATTATAAATTACAGTATAAATGAAATTTATCTTTACTTTATCTTTGGCTGCATTTTAGTTTGTGTTTCGATGGTGCCACCTTCTTTGTAGCAATATTAACTAAAATTAAAAATTAAATTTAGAATGGTGTTCCATTCAGTCATATCGAAAAAAAACTGTCTTAAATGTTCAATCCTGTATTTGTTTGTATTAATTACAATAGATGGCAGCAGCTTCTTTAATTAAATTAATGTGAATATATTTTTGAAATATTTCACTTTTTTGTATTTTATTTATTGTCATATGTATATTTTCCAATATATATATAAATCCTCTTCTAGTTTTCCAAAATTGTGTTCTGCTTCTTTCACATTTGTGTAATTAGACTCCATTTTATTATATTTAAATTCTCTTCTCATGTTCCTTAAATCCGGTATAAAAATTATGAGTTGACATTCCAATATAGAACATATCATCAATCTTTATTTCCATATTTTTTATCTTATATATCCCTTTATTTTCAAATTTGTTATTTTCATAATCTATTTTACTTGTTAACTTTTTTTTAAATAAAAACGCGGATAAGTTTTTTAAACCAAAAGGCAACCAAAGGTAAGGTAAAGATAAATTTCATTTATACTGTAATTTATATTTAATGATTGCCAGGACACATTTCAAAAATTTGTTGTGAATGACCACTTACTTATTATTACAAACTACATAAATCACTTAAATAATTTCATTAAAAAAAAAATCTATAACATTAATACTTACTCTAATTGCTTCATTGTTTGAAGCACTTAATGATTTACCCGACCACTGAAGCTGAATCGCAAATATTGGTGCCGAGCTAGGAAAGTCACATTTCACTGCACAAACTGCTTGAAGCTGAGCTGAAACATTGACAACAATAACGATAAATACAGATATTCAAAAATGATTTGTATGCAAGGAAATGTCAAAGCAATTTTTTTCAAACTTAATAAAATATAAGATAAATAAAAATGTATTTTATGTACTGTTACTGTATTAGAATACAGAAAATAGTGTTAGAGGTGCAAAGAAAAAACATGAGATTCTATGAAGAATCTTATCTCATGTTATGGCTGTAGTCCACAATTATTTAATATATTGGACCCTTATGTTTTTAAGAAAGTAATGACAGCAGATCCAAGGCATTTTAGCTATTTTCAAAATATCATAGAGTAAATTAACTACAAAACTTATTTCTTTAATACTGACCTATATTGTAAGCACTAAATTTTTGGTTTTATTTATTTACACTAAAAAGTAATCAGAAAATAAATTATTCATTAGTAAATAAAACCACTTTTTTAACAAAATAAAAGATAATTTTTTAAAAATAAACCTAAGTAATCCAATAAACACTAAATAAAACCCTAATAATATAATTACACATTATAAACAACATTCACTTTGAAACTGTAACAAATAGACCAAAATTCCAAAAAAAAAAAAACAATCAAAAACCATGAACAACAAAGTACCCACAATGCAAAACTTGGTAAACAAGAACGCCATTACACAATTCATTGATTTTATAGTCACAGAAACTATTACATTAAATAGTTAGCACTTCTAGTGACGAATCTGAGAACCTAAAAATTATAAAAAGACCTTTTCGCAAACACATCCAATATTAGATTAATTTTAAAAGAAAAAATAGGTGTCAGTAATAAGACATAATATTTACCTGATCCCCTAGTCAGTAAGGTTTTATAAAACAAATCCGATTCAGTAACGGACAAAAACGGCAAAATATGTGCAGTATATGGTAAAGAGATGAAATCTGAATGAACAATAGAAGACCATTGAGAAACTGTACAAATCAATTTGTTAGGAAATGAACTCTGTAATTCTTCTGGACATATACACAAAGATCCACTTTCTGTAAATAAAAAAATAACATAATATAAAGACAACTTCCTATTTTCTAAGAAATAATATCAACAAACATACTTTGTTTTTTTTATTAAGAGTACGGTACATTTAATATGGTTTGGCCATTTGCAGAGGATGGAAGATGATAGGAGGCCAAAGAGGGTATGGGAGCGGATGCCAGCCAGTAGAATACGGAGGGGTAGGCTGGAAGTGACATGGTTGGATAGGGTGCAGGAGGCAATGTCTTTGCGGTGGCTCTCCAATGGGGACTGGCAAGACAGAGAGAAATGGTGCTTAGGAAGCGAGATACGGCTGGGGCTGTAAATCCTCGCATGAATATATGTAGAATGGTACAACCTGTCACATTCGGATTAATATGGTGATTGGCCAATACAGACATGGAAAAATCCAGATATCGCAAGGTCATTTCTAAAGAGGGTCAGAAATAATGAACAAGTTTGTTGCTGAATGTTATTTTAGATGTTTCTATTGATTTAGCATTTATTTTTGTATACTGTACTCTTTAAAACAAAAAGTAAAACTAGATAAAAAATTTTACTTACAGTAGCCTACAACTTCAGTAGAGCGGACGCCAAATAAGCTTACCGGTTTTCTTAAGTGCAGAGAAGGTTTATTTTGGTAATGGCAAACTCGGTGCCTCAGCGAGTGGTGGGGATCAGTGCTGTACTAGCTGTGATCAGATTCACATCACTTTCGCAACATTATATATCAGCTAACCTAAAAACATTAGTCTGTGATGTGTTGTATGTAGTACATTGATACTGTACTACTTGTACGCCGGTCTGTAGTTCATATTTTGCCCACTGTTGGCGCTGTGATGGGTTGCTGCTGCCAATAGATAGCGCCAGCGGTCACACCTCTCACAGCGCATGTACCAAGTGGCAACATATAGTATCTACGCACTGGCAATGCAATAGTCGAGAAGGAGAAGGTGACAGTATCGAGTTCTCTGTGAGCGAGGATCGATACGGGGATTTGACATCTCAACATTGAGTTAGTTCTTTCCGTCATCTGCACCTCCATTCCCTACCCCTCGCTTCACCGGCGACTGCTCCCCTTTGGAGGCAGCGGTAAAAGGTGCTCGTTGCATCGGCGACTCGCTCCTATTAGATTAGGCAGCGGTACAGACGACCCCACTTCACTTCACCGGTGACTGCTCCTCTTCGGAGGCAGCGGTGAAAGGTGTTCGCTGCGTCGGCGGCTGCTCCTAATCTTTTAGGCAGCGGTAAAGACGACCTCCCCCTTCGATGTTTTACTTTTGAACTACGCCGCCGATGCCCGGCCGGTCCTATGAGCTCAAACGACTGCGCTACTGAAAGCCGGTGGCGACAACATGTTAATTGTTGTATACAATGATTACAATTGAATGTTCTTAACGTTGCTGATAGATGATAATTTACATTGTTTAGAACTCGTGATTTAATAGGCAGTTCGATACTAAGACACGAAATCTACCGACTGATCCAAACTGTTCGCGCAGCTACAACGGTAAGCTTATTTGGCGCCCACTCTACATACTATACTGGAAAAGTTCGTGACTTTTGTATCCTTCATACACTTCACACGTTTTTTTTTGGAAACTATGTTTCTTAACCTTCTTAATGGAATCACTCCAATTTCACTTGTTTAGTCGATGTTGAACACAAGTGAATGGAGGTTCAATGGTTCAGAGTAACTCATTATAGGCTTGTTGTCGTCCTCTTCGGGTTCAGAGATTTTTCTCATTGCTATGCACACAATTTCTATGATGTCAGTCTAAAATTCTGTTGACTTCATGTTCACTTAACCACTTCTGGACTTCATTGTCATTGATTTCTTCACACCCAGGCAGGTTTTTTACAACCTCTGCAATCTGACTCTCTTCTTCAAGGTGTGCGCAAACAACATTTCAGCTGCAACTTTCACTTTTCCATCCCTAACCATTTCACTAACCAAAATTGAAAAAATTAGTTTAGAAATACGTCCGTATATAAGAGGGTTCAGATATTACAGGTTGTACTGTATGTTGAATATTGCCACAGTGGTTGCACCATTCTTAATTTCGCTCCAGTTAAATAGCTTCTTTTCCTCTCCTGCTCCTCTAATTTTGATGTCAAGTTCGGTTTTTGTTTTTGCTGTGCAGCTAGAAAGTTGTGCGTTTCAACCAATCATATCAATATCGCATCATCATGGTAAAGGTGTATTATGTTTGTTTTAATCGCTAATAATTGTATATTTTCATTGTCCTGCATTGCTTTGCATTTTCTCAAATGTGTTTAAGTATTTATTTAGTTCAGAATTATACTAATTGCACATATTTCTTTGTTACAAACCATGCAAGTTAAGTAATGCTATTCGGGTGTCTGTTTAAAGTGCATCTGTAGGTGATTACCGTGTCAAACTGGACAATGTATCAATTGTATTCAAATATCACATTTTTATACATTATATAAGTCAGCTGGTATAACAAACTTTATTGAATTATTAAATGGTAAGTTTTCTTTGAATTATATATATTATTTGGAAAATTTAATTTTAATTTATATTCAAAAATAAATCCTTATAATGCATCCTGCAGTTTGAAATCAATTCTATTTCATATAATAAATTTATGCCCATAGCAGGCAGGCGAAGTATTAAATTAATTGCACTTGATCTGCAGTTTACAGGGCTACAAAAAATAGTTCTGATTCTTATCACACAGTCAGCCAATTATATGACAACTATTTAAGAACAGGAGAGGTAGAGGTGTAAACGACATGATAGTCATGGGTGTAAAAGACACTACTCTCCTGACAGTAATGAATTTCATTATACAGCCAGACCCTGTGGTGAATGAAGTGAAGGTGTCCTTTGCAGGGTGGAAAGTAGATGCTTTTCGGAGGGCCCAGCATGCTAGTAAGCATACTTTTTCACTCAGTGAGGACTGTACTAGTAAAACACCTCTTTCCTCGTTTTTACTTAATAAAGCCTCTAGAGATTCAAACCAGCCTTTTGGCTGTTGACCTAAATAAAGAACAACATAATAAATTTGGTATTAATTTAGATTTAAAGGTAAAAGTTTTTCCTCAGCTTTACTGAAAATTTTGATCCACTGCATGCCTATCCACATGCATGGATAGCATGGATAGCTGTCTATCCACACATTCATTACCTGAATTACGATGCAGTATAATTAACTATTTCTCAATTTCATTTAAGTTCCATTCTTCAATGACAACTTTTTTTCTGCTGTAGAAGTAATTAAATGGTTGTTAAAGTCAGCATATACTTCCACGCATGGCTTTCCAAATAGCACCACAACTTATTTAACTAATACTTACGCTTAACTAAGCTAACCACACATATTTAACATAAGAGATAATTTCAAGTGAAACATTAAAAATGCATCACTACTGAGGAAATGTTGTTGAAGATTTAATACAATGCACAAAATAACAACTACTATTAAGAAATCGCATGTTTCATTGTATACATATTTTAATGTGCACATTTTGTTAAAAATTTGAGGCACCAAATCTGTTATGTATATATAGGGTGATTCAAAAAGAGCGCCCGTTTTTAAACGGCTGGTAAATTTTTGTTTATCGGTTGGCAACATTGTTTGACCTCATTTCTATTTCGGAGAACATTCCGATTGACGATTCAGTTGTAGTTTCTCTTGTTCGCAGTGTAATACTCTCGCAGTCTCTGTCTAACCATGGAGAAGTTTACTATTGCACAATGAGTGTTAATCGTCATAACATTTTACCAGAGTGGAGAGAGTTATGCGGCTACTGTCAGGCGACTTCGCGGTACTCTAGGACGTATGAAGCACCGAATGAATCAACAGTTCGCAGGCTCATGAAAAAGTTTTTTGAGACGGGTTCAACAGTCGACCTTA
Organism: Catonia carolina; assembly: GCA_035578175.1. Classification (NCBI taxonomy): domain Eukaryota; kingdom Metazoa; phylum Arthropoda; class Insecta; order Hemiptera; family Achilidae; genus Catonia; species Catonia carolina. The sequence goes on from JAQMRL010000004.1 coordinate 45,916,210, forward strand.
AAAGTTCTGGACGTCGTCGTTCTGGCCGAACTGAGCAGAACGTTGCGTTGGTTCGTGACAGTGTGGCTGTTAGCCCAGCAAAATCAATACGTCGCTGTTCTCAACAATTGGGTTTAAGATGTTCTTCTGTACGGAGAATTCTTCGGTACGATCTCCAATATCACCCGTATAAAATTCAGTTGACGCAACATTTGAAAGTGGCAGACCACCAGAAGAGTCGACAGTTTGTTGACTGGGTATTGAGAAAACGGCAGGATGATGACACCTTCGCAAACAAAATCATTTTCAGTGATGAGGCGCACTTCCACTTAAACGGTTTTGTTAATAAACAGAACTGCCGTATGTGGGGTTTAGAAAACCCCACATACGGAAACTTGTCCCACATAGTCGAAACTTGTCGTGCAGTAATATCCAATTTCATGGACAGAGTTGATGCGTGCCAGCGCAGTAGAGGAGGACACATGCATGACATCATTTTTCATACATAAAATCGGAAGGTAAGATGAACTTGTTGATGTATTTATTTTCAGTTTTTCAATAAAATAAATCTCTTAATTTGATATATCAAAACCGGCGCTCTTTTTGAATCACCCTATATTTTTTACATAATGTGCAAGTCATTATTGAGTGATTATGCCTATATAAACCTTAGCTTGTGTGTAGGCAATGATATGAGGTGATGCCAGACACAATGAGATGAAGGACACCAGATCTGATCAGGAATTGAACCACAATCCATGCATAGAAGCTGGTTGCACTAACCACCAACCAACAAGCTGGTCAAACCTTATTGTTCTTCCCTCAAAATAAGTTATAGTAGAAATACTCTCAAAGTATTTTTAAATCAACAGATTACAAAGTTACAAACAACAAGATTCAGAACATTCTCATCATTTCCCATAATTCTTAATAGCTGAAAATATGATCAACTGCTAAGTTGCATTTTCCTAGTTCTGGAAATTCTAACAAATGGCTTAACAAAATAAGATTTTTCTATTAAGTCACAACTGACATATGAGTTAATGCAACATTCAAAATTAAAGATAAAATGAGGTCCCCTCTGTAGTGTCAAGATAGCACGCTAGCCTACCACATGGAGGTCCCAGGTTTGATTCCCGGCCAGCGTCTGGAAATTTTCACAAGTTAATCCTCTAGTGCCGCTTCGCGCTAATGATAAACTATAAATGTCAAAGATGCTCCCGAATAAATCCATTTAGCTAAGTTCATTACTGATAAAAAATTATGAAAAAATTACAGCTGCTTCTTAAAATATGTACGGTTTTTGAGAATATAAAAACAAAAATCAGTTACACTTTACGGTTGCTATAAAATACTTCAAAAGTTACAATATCTGAAAAATTGGTAAAGGCTAACGAAGGAATCAGTTAGGTTGGCTAACTGTTATTGAATAAAGGCATTAACTTGCTTTAAGGAATAAATTACTATACAAATACAAAAATTACACCAGTAAAAAAGACGAAGTGAGGAAAGAGGGGGTTCATGTGTCACAGCAAAGAAAGAAAGAACAAACATAAACATCCGCATTATTTAGCTCAGCGATGGCACAAACGTTCAATCTTTCTTCAGACAATAACACACATCCACTAAAGTAGATCTACAATTTTACCAACCCTAAAGATGAAATATTCCCATAGTTACACTATTTTAAAGATTAGTAAAGCCAAATGTTAGGTTGGCAAACTTCACCGGCACTATCGTAAGTAAGATCGTAAGTAGAGTGTTTTATATCAAATTTGACTACGTTTCAGCGTGCGTAATTTGAGATATCATATGAATACACCTGCTATGGCCGCTCGAAGCTCACAATTACCCAGACCTCGAATATGTTCTCAAAGTTCACACCAAGGGTTCCCGGGGCTTAAAGGTTAAAACTCACCGTAGTCGCTAATGACCGAGCTGTTGATGCAACTTTATATAAACTAAAAAATTATCAGTATTTAAATGAGTACTAACCAAAATGATACTACAACTTTAAACATTATACATACCAAGAGACTGTACTTGCTTGTACAGTTCTATTCGAGATTTCAGCCTTTTTTTAACAGCATTTAATATTCCAGGTAAGCACGCTTGACTAACTGTACTTTTAGGTTCAACTTTCCCATGCTTATCAGAAGATGCAAAATCCAAACCACAAATACGCTGAGCCCAATTGTAAGCTAGTCCTAACTGGCAACTGGCATAACCATCAATATTTACCTAAAAGCACAAAACTTATAAATACATTTATGACAAAATATAAACAATACATAGAAGGCAAAAAAAAAAACTACTGAACAGTAGTAGTTACTAACAGAAGTTTAGCAGTTTCCACGTAGATATCAAAAAATATATTTGCTGGATGGAGCTGCCAGCAGACACCTAACAAATCAGCAAGCAATGATGAGTATTAATATTTAAACGTGTCTTGTTTTTATCTTGGCTTATCCCATACTCCTTTTTTACCTTCTCTTGCCCTATATGTATACATAGAAAAGGAAAGAATTGTTTACATGTCAATTTTTCATGAGATAAAACACATTTTCAGTCCTCTGAACCCAAAAAAAAACATGATTTTAGCAACTGGTCTGACTGATCAAAATATTTTAAGAACGGAATAGTATATGAAAATTGGAGCTTAAAGTTAGGAAGTACTATGGGAACTGACACAAAAATTTTCATCAAAATTGGTCAACCAGAAGTATTAGTTCTTTCATGTGATTTTTTCAAAAACGGCTCGTACGATTTAAAAAAAAATCAACATATTTACTACATTTTTTTTATGCTCCACAAAAAATGTTATGCTCATAGTAAAAAAAATTGTTTAATATTGCGGCCTTAGTATGCATTCTAGAGAAAAGGAATCAAACCACAACTGGTAATTAAACAAGACATTTTTTCAGTTGAAATTTTATTTCAAGCATTTTCTTCTACAGCGATTAATTTAGTGCCAAATAGTGATTTTTTAAGTTTTGCTCAACAAAATCTGTAAAAAAATGGGATGTTTTAACATTGTGTGGCCTTAGTATGCATTTTATGACAAAAGTGTATACAATTAAAGTTAGTGGAAATAAAAAATATTTACGATTTTATTTCAAACAAACAGAGATTGATTTTCATTTTGCGTCATTCACTCATGATTGAAATTAGGTTAGTGTAAATTGTTTTGTTATATAAATTGGCAAGAGAAAGTCGTGTGAGTGTTTCACATTAGACTTTTATAGTTTTAAGTTGTATCAAAATCTTTAGTCATTAGCAGCTACAGTGGTTTTGACTAGTAACAATGTTCAGACCCTAGTTGGAAATTGAACCCAGGATCTTCTGCTTTGCATTTTTATAGGCAAAAAAAACCAGGGTGGTTATCATCACCAGTTACTCCACAAGAGTGTAGAGGTACCAAATGCTACAGTTTTCATGTAAAACTAAAACCTTACAAACTAGTACCACAGGCAAGAAAATAAAAAGTAACAAAATGGGCACAAAGAATTAAAAAAAGACTGTTAAGTGGTCACAAAAAAATCATACCAACATGGAAATATAAAATTAAAGCTAATATCACTACTAAAGTAAATCTAACACTTCACTTGATTCTATTTCACCCACGTTTCAAAATATTCTTTAAAAAGACTTCTACGAAACCAAAATTACATGTATTTGCAAATTAAGAAATTAATAAAGGCTGTTTAAACAAACAGAATACGGTAAACTTTACATATACTATGGTAATTTTCATGAGATGCAAACATTTTTGTTTCCTTCCCAATTGTCAAACATAAAACAAAAAGTATTACCTGTTTAAGTTGGTAATGATTTGCTACATTAGGGCTTTCTAAGCCTTTATCATCTGGAAATAAATCAGCCAAAATATGATCCCCGGAAATCAACTGGCTGTAAAAGTCAAACAAAACACAAATTTAAATTTTGTTAACAACAGGAAAAATACAACTTAAATGAATAAGATTACCACTTTCACTACTGAGCCAAATTATTGACGTCACGAAACTTTTCTGTTTTACAGATCTCGTCATTTGATGTCTTTGATTCCCGCATTGTATTAAATAATTGAACGCGATCATGTCACTTCAATATGTCGTAACCCTCATTTCTGTCAAAATCAAGATTTTGCGCTTTACTGCATTACTAACCTCAAATATAGGCCCTAGCAAAGTGTTGTAAGCCACAGTGCGATATAAATAAACAAATAAATGTATCATAACTGTTACAAATAACAAAAATCATAAATTTTAATAACAAAAAACTGCGCTCTGTAAAATTTAATTTTGTGGCTTACGACATATATTGAAGTGACAAAGTCGAACCTCTATGGTCAACATTTCTTGTATTACAAATATTATTTTAAAATTTTAGTTATAAAATACACCACTAAAGCGCTAATATAAGTTTTATTTCCTGTCTGTGGTTATTTGGTTTTTTTTTTTGGTTTAACATCCGACTGTTCTGCAATCCAGCTATTCTGCTGTTCTGCTGTTCTGCTGTTCTGCTGTTCTGCTGCAGCCGGTGAAAGAAGAAATGATTTTTTTTTGTAACATATGAAAATACGTCATGCCTGAATGGGATTCTAAGCAAGTTTATAACCTACAATTTATGTTGTACAGCATGTGCATTGTTTTGCAGCATCTCATTGAATTATGATGAAAGTATTATTATGATTATAATATATTATCGTTATTATATAAACAATATTATTTCAGTTGTAAATAGGTTTTAAAATCATATACTTTTAGTGTAATACAATATAATTAGGCTGCCTCCGTAACATAGCGGAAGTGCGCTACAGAGGTCCTGGGTTAGATTCCAGGCTAGGGTCTGGGAATTTCCCAAGTTAAATCGCACTGTAGTCGCTTATACCCGGGCTGTTGATGCGACTTTAAAAAAAATAAACTATAAAACCCAATGTAGGGCTCATTAAATCAAGTTTTAATATTTCTAGTATAATTCAATTCTTTTTTTCTCTAAAAGTGGTTCTATTTTGTTAGCATATTTTTAAGCACAAGAATTATTTTGGTTAATAACAAAATAATTATTTTAAAAGGAAATATTAGAGCTTTAATTTGAGGTAAGTACAGTCTAGCCTTTCTTAGTTTGCTCCTACTGTAAACAAATAATGACGTAACTGAGCATGCGCATAATATAAAAATGTGTACACGCTGACTAAAAAGTAACAGCAAAATACTTTCAAAAGTATTTTTATAAATGAAATTGTTAGGCCTATATCATATCATGACTGATGTTTTAAGTACTTTAAGTACTTATAATTTAAAACACAGTTAACCGAATACGACATCCATAAAGTCGTGGACCCTAGTGTAGCTGGCTTTGGTTTGTTGAGAGTAGGAGCAAACTAAGGACGGCTGAACTGTAACAATGAAATTGGTACAAAAATAAAATTACAATAAAATCTTGAAAACAGTTATAAATGGCCAGCATGGTACATAAGTATTAAATTTAAATCCCAGCAGTGAAAGTGTTAAGATTTAAAAACAAATATTTTAGACTACATATTTTTTTTATAGGCTTACTTTATTAAATGAATTATTCATACCTTCCACAAATACTGCTTCTCGATGCAGCTAGAGTGACCTTCACTTTGATTGAAACAATATGTAAATTAATCAGATACCAAAATGTTAAATAAATACTATCACCACCTAAAACAAGAACGTACAACACAAATGATTAGAAACGATATAAAACAAATTTGGAAAATACTGGGCAAGGAAATGCCCACACAGATTTATAAACAAATTCAAAGAAATCGAATAAAAAATAGGAAAGAGAAAAATGAGATTCTACGGACATCTGGTAAAGATGAACTATGAAAGCCCTACAAATAAATAATTTAAAACCTAAAAGAATATAAAAACAAACAAAGATGATTAAAAAACAATAGAAAAGGACCTAATAACACTCAGCACATAGAAAAGATAAAAATACAATCACAAAAACAATAGAACATTTTCCACAGATAAAAGAAAAGAAAAACAATATACTGAAATGGAATAAAGAAAGAAAGCATTTCTGGAATTAATGAAGAAAAATGAGAAGAAAACTCAAACTACAAAATAAGAACTTGAGCAAGAAAATTAAAGGAGTAACTCATGCATGATTACTGTACAACTAAGTTGACTGAAATGAAAAAAAAACATTTTCATAAACAGAACTTAAATAATTGTAACAACAATAATCTAAACTAGTCTGAAATACTAGGTAGTCCAAATTTAAAAATCTGGTGTGAAACATTCACACGAGTTTCTCTAGCCAATGTAACGAATGAATAATATAACCTATGTTTAATCATGAGTAAACAATATAAAATGAAAAACATAACCTAGTTTTAATCATGAGCAAGTGATTCAAAATAAAAATCAACCACTGTTTGACTTAAAAAATAACTGGAAAATCACTAAATGATGCTGAACCTCTGTAGAAGATAATGCTTGAAATAAAAATTGAAGATTTTCTAAATTTTCTATAACTTTAATTGTAACACTTTTGTCGAAAAATTTAAAAGAACCGAGATATTAAAAAATGCCATTTTTTACAGATTTTGATGAAAAAACAGGAAATCACTGATTGCTGCTAAACTAAGCGTTATACAAAAAATGTGTGAAATATATGAGTAACTTTGGTTATACATGTTTTGTTCTAGAATGCATATTAAAGCCGCAATTTAAAAAAAAATCATTTTTTACCACGAAAGCACAGGCCCCCCCAAGAATTTCAACAGACATGGTGTTTTACTCTATGTTGTAGAGTATAAAAAATGTAGTAAATGAAGTGATTTAAAAAAAAATTGTAGGTGCATTTTTGAAAAATTTCAAAAAAAAGAAAAACCACACGAATTAAGAACTACTATTTTTGGTTGACAGATCTTGATGAATATGTTTTTGTCGGGTCCTGTAGTGGTAATAACTTAAGTTTCAAGTTTTAGCGTTGTACTATCAATCATTCTTGAGATATTTTATTAACACATACACACAGACCAATCACTTATAACATGTATTTTGGGTTCAGGAGGCTGAATACGTGTACATCCGGTGAAAACTTAATTTCAAAAACAATGCTTTCCTTCCCTATTTATTCATATAGGGCAATAAAAGTGAAATATGGAAAAAAAAGAAGAAAAAAAATTGTATTGTATTTATTGTATCATTTGAATGTACGAAGTGTGGCTATAAATAACGAGACTGACATTGTAAAATATTTTATTTTTATTTTAAACATAATCACTTATTGTCACCTTCAATATACACTCCTCAATCCCTACAACACTCCATGCGAATTTTCCATTGTTGGAAAAAGTGCTGAAAATCATCTTCTGTCAGCTCCTTCAGGACACGTGCCGCTTTCTCTTTTACAGCTTCCACAGACTCAAATCTTGTCCCTTTTAATGCAGATTTCACCTTTGGGAACAGGTAGAAGATAATAACATGTGATAAAACATGGTTTTTTACTTATGATCCAGAAATAAAGCGCCAATCCATGCACTAGAAGAGCCAAACTTCATCAGAGCCAAAAAAATCTCAAATGAGCAAGTCAAAATTTAAAGCAATGATTGATTGTTTTTTTTGATATCCATGAGATTATGTACCTTCACTGGGTTCCTGAAGGTCAAACAATTAATCAATATTACTACCTTGAGGTACTTTCTTAACTACGTCAAGGAGTAAGGAAAAACGCCCTGAAATGTGGAAGGACAAATCATGGGTTCTCCACCAAGACAATGCGCCAACTCATTCCACGTTATCTGTCAAGAGGTTCCTAGCCAAGTACAGCATCTCAGTGTTAGAACATCCACCTTATTCACCAGATCTTGCACCATGTGACTTCTACCTGTTCCCTAAGGTGAAATCTGCATTAAAAGGGACAAGATTTGAGTTTGTGGAAGCTGTAAAAGAGAAAGCGGCACATGTCCTGAAGGAGCTGACAGAAGATGAAGAAGCACTGTAGGGATAGAGAAGGAGTGTATATTGAAGGTGACAATAAGTGATTATGTATAAAATTAAATTCTTTACGTCAGTCTCGTTATTTAATAGCCACATCTCGTATCTTGACATTCTGGCGTTAACACGTTTAGTGACAACACAAGTTAGAGAAGAATGTTGACAGAAAGGAATTTCAAGAATAAAGATGCTGTTAAATGGTTTTTAACCTTTGTATTCATTAGGCAAAAGCTAACACTCCATCACATCAGATATTTCCATTAGTTTAAATATGCAAAGTTGCAATGAAAAATTACTTTACACTTTTATTTTACAATGGAAGAGACCTGTAGTTGAACAAAAAAATTTCAGCAAATAATTATTGTACTTACTTTTTAATGTAATAGTTATATTTACACTCAAAGGATGTTTCATGAGCAACTGTTTCTTGCGTTCTTCTTGCCTATCAACTCTAGATTTCTTCCTATGATGTCGTTTACCAAGCTCCTGTAAGGAATAAACTACCAGTTATTAATTTTTTTTAAAGTATAGTTTTTTACATGTAAGTAGAAAGTAATGATCAAGACAGCTGAAAAGGTTAAAGAGATTTATATTATATAAAATAGAATCCACATCGGAGTTTTTAAATCATCTCCAACGTGGCGCATCCCATAATAAAATTATGGGCGCATAAAATTTATTACTAATAAAAATTAATTTTAATATTCATTACTTTAACATTTTATTGTTTTCAAGAAACTAACTCCACTTTAGCACACTAACTAAAACTAACCTCTTGATTATCCGAGTCAGAATCATCCTGTGATATATTATCAGAAACAGTTCTATGCAATCGCTGTGCTTCTTCTTCATCGCCCATCACGGTCACTGTAATTTTTTTATCTGTCAACACATGCAAAAGAAACTTTATGTAAGACAACATAACAAAATAAATGTGTTTTATTCTACATTACTCAGTAACTCCCAGTCCACTAACCAAATTTAAAAAAAAAAATTCAATCAGGAAGAACAACCAAATTATGTAATATTTTAGTCAAAGAATTCATAAAAAATAAGATAATACACAAAGAAAATTAAAGTAGCATTAAAAGGAGTAAGGGCAGTGAAAACTACAAGTACTTTTTTACTTTCTCTTGCCTATATGAATATATAGGAAGGAAAGTATTGTTTTCATGTCGATTTTTCAAAATAGAGTTTTCACCGGATCTACACGTTTTCAGACCCCCGAACCCAAAAAACATGTTTTTAGCGATTGGTCTGTGTGTGTGTGTGTGTGTGTGTGTGTGTGTGTGTGAACAGAATATCTTAAGAACAGAACATTGTACGAACTTGAAACTTAAAAATTAAGTTTAATACCACTACTGGATCCGACACAAACATTTTCATCAAAATCGGTCAACCGGAAGTAGTAGTTTATTCGTGTAATTTTTCACTTATTTGCAATTTTCTCAAAAACTGGTCCTACAATTTTTTTTAAAATCGCCTAAATTACTAAATTTTTTATGTTCTACAAGACAGGGTAGGCGCCATGTTTGCTGAAATTCTTGGTGAGGGTGTTTTTACGTAAAAAAATTATTTTTTTAAGATTGTGGCTTTATTATGCATTTCACCTTAAAAATGTATAAAAATAAAGTTGTAGAGAATTTAAAATTCTACAACTTTTGTTTCAAACATTTTTATTGTATACCGCTTAGTTTAATAGACAGGTGGTGTGTTAAATTATTTACACTCAATCTGTCCGTTGCAGGGCTAAAATTAATAGTTCTGTTTCTTATCACGTGGTCAGCCAATTAAATGACTGAATCATTTAAGAACAGAAGAGGTGGAGGTGTAAACGACACTAATCAGAGTTATCTCCTCTGAAAGTAATGAATTTCATTATACAGCCAGAGCCTGTGGTGAATGAAGTGAAGGTGTCATTTGCAGAGTGGAAAATATGTGCTTTTCAGAGGGGTCGGCATGCTGATAAGCGTACTTTTCCATTCAGTGAGGAAGGCAGTGGTAAACCACCACACTCCTCGTTTTACTTAGTAAAACCTCTACAGGTTCAAACCAGCTTTTCGGCTGATGACCTAAACAACAACCGCTTAGTTTAGCGGTAACTAGCAATTTTCCTTTTTTTCTCACAAAAACGTGTGAAAAATCAATTTTTTTAAGATTTCGGCCTTAGTATGCATTTTACGACAGAAGTGTATACAATAAAATTTATAGAAAATTAAAAGATCTACAACTTTTATTTAAAGTATTTTTTTGTACAGGGCCTAGTTTAGCGTGAAAGAGCGATTTTTTCGTATTTTTAAGCCAAACTGAGGTTGATTTTCATTTTGCGTCTTTCAATCATGATTAAAATTAGGTTATGTTTATTGAGGTTAGTTTTTTATTTATTTCTAATGTTTTATTAAAAATGTTAGGTTATATTAGTCATTATTTGCATTGGCAAGAGAAAGTTGTTCGAGTGTTTCACACCAGATTTTTCATTTTAAATTAAAGCTTTGTTATCAGAAAGATGAGATCTACAATAAATGTTTAAGCAAATTAGTAATAAGTCGACACTTACCACATGCTTCCCGATGTGCATCAGCTTGGACATAAAGAAAATAAAGCGGATGAGGTAACAGATATGCCAACTGATGTTGCTTGTGTTTTATAGCACTAGACAAACCAAGATTTTCTTGAACTGGTTTCGTTACCTAAACAGAATACAGAAAGGGTAAAAAAAACATTAATTAAGTACTTATTACTGCTTATTTATTATGGAATCTTTACTGTGGAGAGTCAATAAAACATGGTGGTCTGATGGTAAAGCCGCATGAATATCTCACAAGATCCCATCTATCATGCCCTGTAATAAATTGTTTCAAAAACTGTGGACCAGTTACAACAATACTCAATATGTTGTAGTATATTACAACATACTACAACAATGATTCGCTCTATGTTTAATATAATAAAAACACGTTCAATTCATTTTTTAGAAATTTTTTTATAAATCGAACATTAATTTACCATTAATAACTAAATTTTACTATTAATACCATTAATAACTAAACCCTATCTGTTTGGTCCAGGGCTAAAAAAAATAGTTCTGTTTCTTATCACATAGTCAGCCACTTATATGACTGAACTATTTAAGAACAGAAGAGGTAGAGGTGTAAAAGACACTAGTCAAGAGTTATCTCCTCTGAGAGTAATGAATTTCACTATGCAGCCAGACCCTGTGGTGAATGAAGAGAAGTTGTCATTTGCAGGGTGGAAAGTGAGTGCTTTTCGGAGGGCCTGGCATGCTGATAAGCATACTCTTTCTACTCAGTGAGGAAGGCAATGGTAAACCACCTTACTCCTCGTTTTTACTAAGTAAAACCTCTAGAAGTTCAAACCAGCCTTTCGGCTGTTGACCTAAACAACAACAACAAAATTTTACTATTGTTACTTACATTGTTATTTTTCATTACATTATTTACTATTATTACATTATTATTATTATTATTATTATTTAATAATTAATGTCTGTGACTAGTTTAATACAACTGTTTTTAATTGCCCGTGTTTAACTCATTTTTAGTTTAATCAGTTATCTTTTGGAATTGTATCAATTCGTTTCGATTTTTTTCGTAGACTGAAGTTGAAAAGTTTTGTAAGCTGTGTTTTGTTAACATGCGTGATAATGAATGTGTTGAGTTTTTGAAACATAAAAGCGGTAAACATTAAAAAGTAGAAAAAAATTGTTTTGTTAAATGTAATGATTAAAATAGTTAATTAAGGAGTCTCTTTATGAAACTACAATAATTACAAATAATCAGAACGGTATAACTGAAAACGCTTAAAGGATAATGTTTATTTTAGCTGAATGTAGATATTTTTATGATGGAACGTAGTGCAAGATAATATTGTCCGGCGGAGAGGACACTTATGCGCCAACTGGTGCAAAACTTTCGTTTACAACCTGATGCTTGCCTCGCACGGAGTACTCTTACAGTAGATGGACTATACACAAGTAGTGAACGCTGCACAGACTTGCTACTAAGGAAGCATGGAGGTAACAATATAACCAGTGCTGCCACCACACTACAATTATATATCCCTTTCAACTCAAGAACACGGCAAGGGTGTAACTTACTTTCTGATCGACCCTTGTAAATAAAGTAAGTGCTACGAATAGATTGTTCAGTCAACACAGCCACTCTTGAACAGATAATCCTGTTTAATTGCTGCTTGAATCACTCACTTCTGGATGGATGAATTATAAAATCATTTTTTTATTTTAGCATGAATTAATTTACCAAATTTAATTAAATTTAGTAATTGTTTAGGTCATCAGCCGAAAGGCTGGTTTGAACCTATAGAGGTTTTACTAAGTAAAACGAGGAATGAGGAGGTTTACCAGTGCCTTCCTCTCTGAATGGAAAAGTACACTTATCAGCATGCCAGGCCCTCTGAAAAGCTCATATATTCCACACTGCAAATGACACCTTCACTTCATTCACCACAGGGTCTGGCTGTATAATGAAATTCAGTACTTTCAGAGAAGATAACTCTGATTAGTGTCATTTACACCTCTACCTCTTCTGTTCTTAAATGATTCAGTCATTCAATTGACTGACCATGTGATAAGAAACAGAACTAATTATTTTAGCCCTGCAACGAACAGATTGAGTGTAAAAAATTTGACACTCCACCTGTCTGTAATGGGCAGAAATTTAGTATATGGGAATATTTCAACCATACCCCAGTGAAGTTTCTTCTGAATTTTTAAAGTTAAAATTGGTAACTTTCATAAAAACCGTTGACAAAAAACCCCATAATAAATAAAACCACAAACTGTCAAAAACTTAATTTTTTAATCTCATGTGAATTAATACCTAATATATTTTATAGTGTGATTTACAATATTCCGTACGTCTGAAAAGAATTTAAATGATTTCCCAACAAAATCTTTTCATAAATATCTCCAGCATAATTTTTAAAATTCGTATTATGGTTAATCGTTAAGTTTTATCAAATGGTTACATTGTAATAAGTTTTATACTTTTATTATTACACGTTTTTTTTTTTAAAGTACTTCATGGATCAGACACCAATAATTTAAAAATTTGTTAATATATAAAATTTGTTATTATATTACATATACAGAACATGACAATATGGAAAAAATTCTTGTAAAATTTTAATAACTACATTGTTTTTTGTTTGTGAAAAACATATCAATATTTCCCTTACCTGAAGAACAAAAAAGCTGCATCAAAAATATTATTCTTATCCCATATAATCAAGCTGAATACAGTCGTAGTAATTTATGAGCTCATAAATAAAAATGTATGTGCTACAGAACCCAACATTAGAACTTGATATTCTTGAATGAAATAAATTACTTGAAAGAATATAATTCTTTATTTCAACTACCGAATAATCATAAACAATATAATCAAAACTTACAGCTAATATATCTTTCAACATTGGAGCGAGATTATCAATATGAGCTTTCTTCTTCTGAATGGTGGTAGCAACTTTTTCCTTCTCAGCCTGCAATTCATGACATTGAGACGCCAACTGTTTCCGCTGATGAAGTTCCCATTCTAATCGAGCTAATTTCAATTGGTGGGAATCTTCTTTAGTTACTTCCTGAAAAATACATCAAATTTCAACAAATTTGGTAATTACACTTTTATCCTTTAACTGATGGACAACAAAACACTGAAATAGCTAAGGTATATAGCAAATATGTTAACGACATGGAGAAAAGAACACATGTGTATCAATGGGCATGTTATTGTGACGTCATTTCAGGAAATCATTCCTCCCCTCACCATTACAAAACTCAAGGTTATATTCGTTATCTCTTCTAATAGGTCATCCGTGTATTTCTCTGTGCTGCCGAGTTGTAGGCATATTCGTGAATATTTTTCAGCGTTGTTTACAATATTTTTCTGCTATTCCAATCACAAAAGATATAGTATTCAAAATCAGTTACTGAAGCTAACCTAAAAATGGCTTGCCTGTGGTGTAGTGGTCAGCGCAAATGACTTTTATGCCGGGGTCCTGGGTCAATTCTTGGTCAGGTCTGGCATTTATTCATCATTTACCTTTATCTATCATCCTTCTCATCGTCTGAATAAGCAGTAATTGCAAAACAGTCAGATGTAAAACAAAATAAAAAAACCTAAAAGTTCCTTCAAGAGCAGTATTTTATGGTAATACCATTGTCAAAATCAGCCAAGTTAACAAGAGTAGTGTAGTTGTGAGGATCAGACCTAATTGAACAATGGCATGACCATACCTGCGTTTCTACCACGTATTAATGGTTATAAAATTACAGGAGTTTAACACCATCATTCAATACATTTATTTGTTATCACCCAGTCCTAGATTGACCCAATTTAGTCCAGAGATATTTGTTGAAATTCCCTTAAAAACCACTCACAAGTTCAGACCATTGTAATACTCTTCAAAACTGATGCGCTTTGAACCTATGCATTGCCCCTTACCCACTTCATGGCTCACCAATGACTCGCCAGCAATGTTGCCAATACTTGCTTTTGTAGCTCTGTTATATATCGTCAGCCATTTTTTTGGTCAATCAATAACAATTATAGTCTATAAATATTCAACCAGCTGATTATATTATAAAGTACTGCATGTTAATGTGCTCTATCATCGACGTATTCAGTGCGAGATGCAAGACACAAGTGAACTACTGTATGTAGCATGAGTAATGTTTGTCAGGCTGATACATTGTACAATCAGACAATGCTGGCAAACGTTCTGATTGGTCTAAACATGTGGAACAGCAGAGCTCATCAATGGTGAAAAGCATTATAGTATTAGTTTGTCTGCATAATTTAAAAAGACATATGACAAAGAACATTGTGATATTAGTTTCATGACTTGGATGTATTATTGGCAATAAATCAAAATAACCCATCCTAAATTATCGTTAACACACATTTATACAGCAAGAAATTCAAAATTACAGTACCAACCTGGAAATGGTGGCTACAAACCACCAAATGGGTGCAACTTAAGAAAAGAGTTGCAAACAAAATAAACATACACAAATAAACGAATCTTTAAAGCAAACTGGGAGTTTCAATATCAAATTTTTATGTATTTTTACCTGCAAATTTATATAGTACCATTTAAATTAATGATGGAGGAGGATTCCTATTAAATACTCATTTCAACTTACACTGACATAAAAATATCTGTGTTTTAACTCAATTATTAAATAAGCCTACTAACATGCTATCATTTTTGCGGGGTTAGATTTAAAAAAATAAATGGAAAAAATTATTTAAACTTACTGGTCTGGAAATTTTCTGTGGAGCTTCTTTAAAAAATTCTTCAACAGGAACTAAATCAATTTCTTCATCTTTTGACCTACAAAATAATTAGAATACATTAGCAAAAATGTTTAACACTAATCAAAGAACTAATTAAAGAAACATGCAGAGATTTTGAGACACAAACTGTTTACAAACAATAAAAAAAACTATAAATTCTGAACAGCATTACACTGAATTCACAATAGTAAAGAGATTTAGACACATTTGAAATATGTGTTTATACAAATTTTCTAGATATAACTTGAAAATTTCGCTGGGATCGTACAGTAATATTCACCACCCATTAAAGCAATTTAAAATGCCAGTACACGAAAAAATAAAATTGATAGTACACAGCGACTCTTTCGCTATAACTTCCTAGCTCATGTGTTACAAACCATCAATATTTTTAAAGAGCTGCAATTTTTTAGTTAAAGGTTAAACGTAAATTGCAAAGGTTAACTAAGCAGATCTTTAACAGTTAACATGCTGGTGCTCCGACAAGATGATTACTACCCAGTGCAGGCCATTTTTTGCAAATTTTAACACAACATAACATTTTGGCATTTTCAGTTACCAATATGATTCTTTTTGCATTTTAATATTAAATTCTTTGAGAAGAAATCAATCTGTAATATAATAATGTTGCTTTTACTCTTATTTTTGTATTTGTTTAACCAAAAACTAGGTTTTTGTCAAAAAAAAGATGATACCATGAAGGTTAAAATCTGAATATACTTATTCAATTACTATAAAAACTGAGTGATAAATTACAAATAAATCACAATTACTTTCTTCTAAACAATATAAAACATCACTATCATCTAAATCCATGCTAGGAGATGACATGGTGAACAAAATAACCAAGACAAACAAAGACAACATGATCTCTTTCCTTCTAAAATTACTGTACAAAAATTGTACACGTATGCTATCTAGAGTGATAAAAGTTTAATAATATGATGGAAAAGTGTTCTAAAACATCGAGAAATGTAATGTATCTCTGTACATTACACAGCGTGGAAAATACAAAGCCGTCCTATTTATTCCCACATTTATTTTTAGATTTCCAAAACCACAGTATTACATTTAGCATGTTAAGTGTTAAAACATTTACAATCTTTTTAATATCATGAACATCCCTTCTTATTCAGTATTGTACAGTGCTCGACTTTACCATCATGCACGCATAAGACAAGTGATGTAAATTTTGACCAATCAGAGAAGACAATACTTCCTCCAATCACAAAGCAAGTTACTAGATTCTCTCTTTGTCTGGTTGATATAAAAGAAAGTGCATTCGGCCCATCTGTCACTATGCACTTCAACTCCGACGAAGACAGATCCATGAGAAAAGGAAGATGTTTTGGTACAAGGCACTGCAGCAACATGCTGGCTTCACCAGTCTTTATTGAGACCAATACAATAGTCCTTCTAAAGACCAACTCTTTAGGTTTTAAATGACCCTTATCAGAATCACCAATTTAAGATTTCCCCACATCACTTATGATCACCATCCGATGACATTAGATGTCACAGTTTCAACTGAAAATTAATGCCACTTTTAAAAATACAGTTTCAAAGTAAAATTGTGCTTTTTCTCCATTCCAATATTACAAGGTTAGTTACAACTGAAGGTCAGAGAAATGTCTTAACCCTTTCCACTCGTATTATATTTGCACTGTGATTCCCCTCCACTTGTATTTATTTTATGATTTGTTGATACCCTATTACATTAATCATACGCATAATGTGTTATTAGTTTTAAGAGCATGCAATACTTTTTATGTTTGTTATTACTTTAATGTTAATAATGATACACAAAAAAATGCTTTTTCTCACCTAAAAACTTTTAAAATATAACCTGCAAAACATACACTGCTGTTGTAAAAACTAAGATAAAATAAACTATGTAACTAGAAATTGATACCTAAAACCTAATAAAAACACGCAAAATAATCTGAATATCATTTTTGTGTGAATTAGTTCCCTAAAACTACCTAACCACATAAACCGATCTTAAAGCGACACGAAATATAGCAAACTAAACAATGCACTTTCACAATTAGGTTAGTTTGTTTACTAGTTTGGTATGGCGACATCGATTCAATTAATTCTGTTTATATCGATAAACTTTGTTAAACGCATTTTTTCATACAAAATCAGATGTGAAAACGGAGTCGGATGGGGTTCGAGATACAAGTGGAACGGTAATACTATTGTGTTGAATCAGATCCGACAGTCGAGTGGAAAGGGTTAATAATTGGACAAAGAGGAATCTATCAACAACTGAGTGACTACACAAAAATTATTTTAATAATTTCTGTGATTCACTAGGTACAGAAAATATTAATCCAAGTCAAATTGATTATGTGTATATTAATAATTACTTGAACTGCAGACATTTCATGACTTCTTTTTTCAAATGCAATACTTCATAAAGAAGATTCTGAAGTTGCAAATGTTGGCTGTCAACTTGTTGTTTAACTTTATGTAGACCATCTCGTAGCTGTTTAGTACGAAATTTTTCAAGACGATTCAGTTTTTTCAATGTAACAAACAACAATGCAGCTTGTGTTTTCTTTTCTGCTATTTGATCAAGTGTATCCTAAAAAATGAAGAAAACAAAATAAAATAAATTTACATTAGGACTAACAAAAGTAAAATGTAATTACAACTGTAAGGGACTCCACACACAGGTCGTAGCGTATGAGGAGCGTAATTGTCGATTTTCTATGATATTCATTTGTCTAATAGTAGTCACTGCACATAATACTTTAGCTAACATGTCAGTCTGATTCTGACATTCATAGAGGAAAGTTCATCTTTTCTTTGTCATTTCAAATTTTTGTTGTATTCATTTCAAGTTTTTTAATGTCTACGAGGTGTGGCTATTAAATAACGAGACTGACATTGTAAAAAATTTTATTTTTATTTTATACTAACACTTATTTTTACCTTCAATATACACTCCTTCTCTATCCCTACAACGCTCCACGCGAATTTTCCATTGTTGGAAACAGTGCTGGAAGTCATCTTCTGTCAGCTCCTTCAGAACACGTGCCGCTTTCTCTTTTACAGCTTCCACAGACTCAAATCTTGTTCCTTTTAATGCAGATTTCACCTTAGGGAACAGGTAGAAGTCACATGGTGCAAGATCTGGTGAATACAGCGGATGTTCTAACACTGACATGCTGTACTTGGCTACGAACCTCTTGACAGATAATGCGGAATGAGCTGGCGCATTGTCTTGGTGGAGAACCCATGATTTGTCCTTCCACATTTCGAGGCATTTTTTCCTTACTCTTTGACATAGTTTAGAAAGTACTACAAGGTAGCAATATTGATTAATTGTTTGACCTCCAGGAACCCAGTGAAGGTACTTTCTAAACTACACCAAAAAGAGTAAGGAAAAACGCCCTGTAATGCGGAAGGCCAAATCGTGGGTTCTCCACCAAGACAATGCGCCAGCTCATTCCGTGTTATCTGTCAAGAGGTTCCTAGCCATGTACAGCATCTCAGTGTTAGAACATCCACCTTATTCACCAGATCTTGCACCATAAGACTTCTACCTGTTCCTTAAGGTGAAATCTGCATTAAAAAGGACAAGATTTAAGTCTGTGGAAGCTGTAAAAGAGAAAGTGGCACAAATCCTGAAGGAGCTGACAGAAGATGACTTCCATCACTGTTTCCAACAACGGAAAATTTGCATGGAGCGTTGTAGGGACAGAGAAGGAGTGTATATTGAAGGTGACAATGAGTGATTAAGTACAAAATAAAAATAAAATTTTTTACGTCAGTCTTGTTATTCAATAGCCACACCTCGTATGTATTGTTGTACTATGTACTGTGCAGTACGAGCGTTGTACAGAACCCGATGTTTTTACATAATCGCTCGACCCCGTACAGCGCTGTTTCATTTAGCACTCAATGGCTGCGGAACGCATCTCAAGCACTAAATGGGGTATTACTGTATTTCATTGTACACTGTATTAGGTAGCCTATTGTACAATAGACCAACAGTTGTTACTTAACTTTTTTTTCATTACCACTACAAAATTTTAGCACATTATGTTTGTGTTTTCCTTAAAAATAACACAATTCACTATAAACTAGTAAGTTAGACTATTACCTTGTCTTTTGATTTCAATTTCAATGCTGCTATCTCTGCAACAATTGAACGGAATTCATCGCACACATTTTGATACAATTGGAAATCTTCTTCAGGGTCCCTAGAAGCTGCTTCTTCTTCTTCATAATCACCAACTTGCTGTAAAAAGAATTTCAAAATTAAACATTCGTTTTTTTTGTCAGTCTCTCGACTGGTTTGATGCAGTTCTCCAAGCTGTTCTATCTTGTGCAATTCGTTTCATATCTACATACCTGTAACACCCTACATCTTTCGTAATTTGCTTTATATATTCTAATCTTTGCCTCCCTCTACAATTTACTCTCAATATTACCCTCCATTATTGATAGCCCAATACCTGGATGTCTTAGGATATGCCCCACTAGCCTATCCCTTCTTTTGGTAAGATGCTTCCATATACTTCTTTTTTCATCCACTCGCCTAAGAACCTCTAAATTACTTATTTTGTCCACCCACCTAATCTTTAACATTTTCCTATAACACCACATTTCAAAAGCTTCTATCCTCTTCCGTTCTACAGCCCCTATCACCCACGTTTCACTTCTGTATAATGCTACACTCCAAACATAATGTTTTAAGAAATTTTTCCTAATCTGTAAATCAATGTTTGTAGTCAGTAAGCTGTTTTTCATTTCAAAGACTTTTCTAGCTTGAGCAATTCTACTCTTGATATCACTTGTGCTTCTACCATCCTTTGTTATTTTACTCCCTAGATAGCAGAATTCCCCAACTTCCTGTATGTTTTCGTTGCCTACTTTTAAATTTCCCATCTCTTCTAAACCACTCTTGCTGCTGCACAACACTTTCGTTTTGTTCTTATTAATTTTCATGAAGTAATCCTTCCTCAAGATCTCATCCATTCCATTTAAGGCATCCTCTAGTTCATTCTTTGCCTCGGCTAATACTACTATATCATCGGCGAATCTCAGCATTTTTATTGTCTCTCCTTGAATTTTTATTCCTGCGTCAAATTTCTCCTTCACTTCATTTATAGCCTCTTCTATATACAAGTTAAAAAGTAGTGGTGACAAAGAACAACCTTGTCGTACACCTTTTCTTACAGCAGCCTCTTTTTCGTACCCCTCGATTCTCAAAACAGCCGTTTGATTCTTATACAGACTGTAGATAACTTTCCTTTCTTTGTATTTAATTCCTAGCCTTTTCAAAGTTTTAAACATTTTACTCCAGTCCAGATTGTCAAATGCTTTCTCTAAATCTACAAATGCCATAAAAGTAGTTTTATTTTTCTGTATTCTTTTCTCAATAATCAGTCTCAGAGCCAATATTGCATCTCGAGTTCCCATTCTCCTTCTAAATCCAAATTGGTCATCGTCCAATACTTCTTCTACTCGGTGTTCTATTCTCCTGTATATAATTCTTGTCAGTATCTTAGATGCATGGCATGTTAGGCTGATAGTTCTGTAATGTTCACACTTCTCCGCTCCTGACTTTTTTGGTATTGGAATCATAATATTTTTTTTAAAGTCCGATGGTACCTCTCCACTCTCATAAATTCTGCACACAAGTTTGTATAATTTGTTTTGAGCAACTTCGCCACATTGTAATAATAATTCCGATGGTATGTTATCTATTCCTGGTGTCTTATTCATATTCATATCCTTAAATGCCCGATCGAATTCTTCTCGTAGTATAGGGTCCCCTCTTTGATCTTCTTCAACATCAGTTTCTTGTTCTATCGCATCATATTCTAATTCTTTTCTCCTGTAGAGTTGGTTTACGTATTCCTTCCATCTTTCAGCTCTCTCTTGGCCATTCAACAATGGTTTGCCACCTGCGCTTTGTAAATTAACAGCTTTCATCTTTCGTTCTCCAAAGTTTTCCCTTATTTTTCTGTAAGCTGCGTCCACTTTACCAACTGCCATTTTACTTTCAATGTCCGTACATTTCGCTCTGATCCACTCTTCCTTCGCTTTCTTACACCTTTTGTTTATGGTATTTCTCAAGTAGCAATATTGCCTTTTACCTCTCTCGTCCTTTGCGTTTTTATATTTTCTTCGCTCATCCATCAGTTCTAAAATATCATTAGTAATCCACGGCTTCCTACCTCTTCTTTTAGTATGTCCTAACCATTCTTCCGCTGCTTTCACTACCACCTCCTTGAAGTTTATCCACTCCTCCTCTACACTTCCTGTGTCATTACCTCTTTCTTCTATCCCTTTTTGAATACTCTCCTGGAAACCTACCTGGTTGTCTTGTTCTCTTAGTTTGTCTACATCCCACCTAGCATTTCCCTGTCCCTTCTTCAGTTTTTTAAGTTTAAGCCTGCTATCCATTACTACTAAGTTATGATCACTCCCTATGTCTGCACCTGGATAGGCTTTACAGTTCATAATCTGGTTTCTGAATCTTTGTCTAACCATTATGTAATCTATTTGGTATCTTCCCTTGTCACCTGGCATCATCCAAGTGTATAACCTCCTTTTGTGATTCTTAAAAAGTGTATTGCCTATCACTAAATTATATTTGGAGCAGAAATCTACCAGCCGACTTCCTCTGTCATTTCTCTTCCCTAGACCATATTCTCCGACTGTCTTTCCTTCTTTTCCTTCTCCAACTACTGCATTCCAGTCTCCCATAACTATCAAATTTTCATCACCCTTGACATATTTTATTACTTCATCTAATTCCTCATATACTTGTTCTATTTCTTCCTCTCTGTGTGAAGACGTAGGCATGTAGACCTGCACTATAGTGGTAGACTTTGGTTTCGTATCTACTCTAACCATGATAATCCTATCACTACACTGCTTATAGTAAGTCACTCTTTGTCCAATTTTTTTATTCATTACTAGACCCACTCCGCCCTGCCCTCCGATGGCTTTAGTGTTAATAACCCTATAATCCCCTGACCAAAAGTCTTGATCATCATCCCAGTGTACCTCACCAATGCCTACAATATCTAACTTCAACCTATCCATTTCCCTTTTTAAATTCTCTAACCTACCAGTTTGTTTTAAACTCCTAACATTCCATGTTCCAACTCGCAGAATTTCAGAAACTTTTATTTTTTTGATGAAGTCCCCTCTGATAGTCCTTGCCCGGAGATCCGAATGGAGGACTAGTTTATCTCCGGAATGTTTTACCAGAGAGGACGCCATCATAAATTTTTCATATTTTGAAGTTCTCGAAGTTAAACATTACTAATCATTAATGTATGGGAAAGGACTACAAAAATCATCACATAGGGTGCGTTCACGTACAAAGCTGACAACAGGTAACTTGCAGCTGGCTCCAAGCGCTTACAACAATTTAGGTATTTCATGGTTAAATGCTGGAAAATATTACAGTCATCGAGATGTCTTTCACCACGTGACGATGGCTATTTTTTTTTTAAATGTAGAGTTGAAAATGTTACGAAAAAGCCAATGCGTGCATGAAATTAAACTCAAAAGAAGGAGATTAGGCGAATACCACCATCTATTTCATCAAATGAAATCTGATAAAGTTAAATTTTTCTCTTAATGTGAGAATGGAGTTAAACTATGTTTAATTATATTTGCAAGTAATTTTAATCTACAGTCCCAAATGGCTTTTCTTTGAAATACAAAACTAATTAATTCTTCAGCATGTACCATTTTCTTATATAAATAAAACAAAATACATAAAATACAAACGTAGAAATTCATTACTACATATTGGTATCCACCAGATTAATAAGCACTGGAAACTTTGTTTGGCACATTTTATTTGCTGGTCGGAACTTGTAGCAATTGCTTGTATGTCCTTACAAGCTTTTTTTGTGAATGCACACAATTAAAACAATGGAGACTTTTACTCATGCCTATAAGCGCTTGTCAGCACTGGAAACAAGCATTGTACATGCACCCTAATCATAAATGTAGTTCACAAAAATCATCATATCTTTATATCATTATGCACCATAACATTAACGTGTAACTCATCCATTATTTCTGCATGTTCCATGGTAATATCATTTGGGCTATTAAACGGTACAATCCAAGTATAATCTGAATTATTTATTTATTTTCTTTATTTATTAACTATTTATGTTCAATCAATATCTCATTTAATCATCTACTTTCAAAGCTTGCATGCACTCAACTCATAAAGTTTATGGTAATAACAGTGCTTATCTCTTTGATAATAATTATTAACTCTCAGGCAAACAGTGACATGATAAAATGTTATTGACCAAAAACAAAATAACACTAACTTACTCTATGATTGTATTATCATCTTATACTTCTGTACATCACCACAAATTAAATGCAAACCAATTAGTTTGACTAGAATCAAATGATAAGAATATACGTAAATTGCACAACTAAATATTTGAACGGTTTTCAAGTGTACAAACTTTAAGTTCTAAACTTTGTTGTACTGCTTGTAAATCGAGATTGTTAAATAAACAACCAACAAATCGGGAAATGAAGGAGGTTCTTAATCAACCCTATAAACAACCTAATATGAAGGTACCATACGAAACAGAGAGAGAGAGAGAGAGAGAGCATTTTTTTTAAATATACGTAGGTATTGTTTCTTTACAAATAACGTGCTAACATAACCTTTGAAATATTCTTCACACACAAATAACACATCCAAAACAAATGAGAGTGACATCAATAAAATAACAAAACTTTAAAAATTAATAACTCTGCTGGGTAGCACAATTGAAGTTACGGTATTTATTTACCTCCCCAGGGTTAAAAACAACCAAATCTTATAACCAATATGCAAAGTAGTAACCGGCTATTTACCTTGTATAAATTTGCTTCACTAGTAGATGACACTGCTACTTTCGAAGTTACATCTTCCTTTTTACGTTTCTTAACTGCAGTTTCACTGCTTCCCCGAACCCCAAAATCTTTAACCATTATGTTTTCCCTTATTTATCAAAACAACAATCCTTACAATCTGAAAAGGCAAACCGCAACATGAAAATACAACGAGCCGATAAAAGATAAAAGAAAATAGAGCGGTCCTTTACTAGCGCTTTCAACGTCACAAATTGAAACTAAAGCAATAACAAAATACGAACGTTTTTTTATTTATTTTTTTTGTAAGTATAATCGAAACTAAGACCTGACCTTTGCCCCTCCACATAGAATTCTTAATTTTTTTTTATACGGTAGTCGGTTTATAAAGGTGAGAATGCCCGCGGTGGCATTTCTGCCACTGACGCAGTAGAAGTAACAACTGCGGCCCGTTCTTGACTTATAAACAAAAGATTCCTTGCGCTGTTATTTTATACTTACCACGGAGTAAATAAAGCTTACTCCGTGATACTGACTGACCAGCTAACTGATAGAAATATCATCATAACGTTCATTGAGATTTTGCTACATAAGAGCTACAAGTAGCGTTTGTCGGAATTAAATTGTTTAAGAACCGAAAAGAAATAATAGAGCTATTTACAGTTGAGTATCTACGTTAACCATTTTAGCCATTTATCTTCCAATTGTGCACTAACGAGTTTATCTGTGTGGAACTCCTCTGAAATCTTATGTAAGTGGATTAAGACCCAGCATTTTCCTACCACTGAAGTTAGTGCTCTTCGATCATGTACGCTACCTGTGTTTGTTAACTCAAATATTATTTGTGTGCAGACCTAATATGATTGAAGTACCTACATAAAATTAACTTCACAGCTCAATCGATTCTTAATGTGCATGAGTTTTTAATGGACTCATTTATAAAAAAATCGTTTGAATGAATTTTGTTTTAAACATTATACGTACCTATTTATTTACAATATCATGTATGAATTTGAATGAGTTTGTGACAAAATTTGTAGGTAACAACCTATACTCAAAGGTAACAGTGTTAACAAATTGCGTAAATTATTACGCTACCTGTTTCTTATAACAAATCTCTCTCACTCGCTCCGCCAAAACTAGGTATGTCGAAATCGTCCGTGTTAAGACAGTGAGCACTCAATATTACGCGGTCTGTCTCTCTCGCACAATTTTACCATTTTTAGCCACACTTGTTGTTTAGGTCATCAGCCTAAAGGCTGGTTAGAAACCTGTAGAGGTTTTACTAAGTAAAACGAGAAGTGAGGTGGTTTACTCACTGAGTGGAAAAGTACGCTTATCACCATGCCGGTGTAGTATTTTATTTTTAGTACCCATGCTGAGTTTAGTATAGGACTTATAACATAGACCGTCTGACCTTGTACACGCACGTGGAGGGTAGATGCAATGGTTTCCTGGACACAGACTACGGGAAACCATGGCACCGGTGTCGTATGCGGAGTTTAGTCCTATGTAGAATTTAGTATAGCGCATAGATAATCTTTTTATATTTAAAGCTGCAAGGACACTCACTCACTGACTGACTCACTCACTCACTCACTGACATAAATTCTAACCTAGAAGGAAGCCTCGGAGAGTGTTAGACCTCAGAACCTTTTTTCTCCGTCTTGTGCTGAAACCAGCCAGAAAATTGCCAATTTTTACCTAATCCCATTTGGGGTGGCAGGGCGTTAGGGGTAGTTTTTTGAATTTTTTAACCGTGCGTCGGAGCGCAAAGGTCACTGCGACCTTTTTTCTTCGTCTCGTTGAGTTAGGCGGGGCGGATATGTTTAAAAACTTTTTAATCCTTTTCTAAGGCTTCCACGCCACGGAGAAGGGGAAAATTTTCATATTAAAAAAACGAAAAATTCACAGCCATCTGGGTGCTTTGCACGGCTAAACTGGTTATTGTACCGTGTCCGCCTTGCGCCAAAACCCCCAGGTAAAATGCGAAACAGTAAACTTTTTACTTAATTTATGGCGTTTGGAGGAGGGGAAAAAAAAGAGAAATTTAAAAATTCAATTTTTACAAAATATTTCAAATGCAACGTTTTCAGCTACTAAAATTACATAGGTTTTTGTGTAACAGAAAATTTCACGGGTACTCGTCACTCCATAAATTTGAATAAACTAATTTTCTACCCATTAGGAATTTTGCGGAAATTTTTTATTATATATTCTCATTAGTTCTACATTAAAGCTGCACGATTAGCATGGATTGAACATCGTGCATTTTTATTTGGAGTGGCGGTGGAGGAGGCGATTTCTTTGGCCGCTGTATAGAAGCCTCCTAGCGAAAAAGTCACCGACACCTTTTTTGTCGGGAATGAGCCGAAACGTAAGGATCAATTCACGGATTTCAAAAATATTCAACCGTTTTCTGGAAAACCGGGATAAAAACAACGAATTTCGGGATTTTCAAAATTGATTTTTAAAAATTCATGATAAATCGCCGTTAATATGTAGACACTTTTTTATTTTTTTATATAAAGTAGTTTTTAGCGTAGAATTCGATTTTGTTGCCTACAATCCGGTGAAAAGTGACCCTGATTTTATAAATGGATTTGAAATTTTGAAACGCCATTTTAGACCCCAAGCACTTCAGCAATCAACTTGGCTATGCGTTTTTTCAATTTCTGAGCTTAAGAAATATGATTATACCGAATTTCGAAATTCTACTATTTACCTTAGATCTTCCAGAGCCGTAAACAAGTTTATTTACTCCAATTCGTAAACTATTCAATTGTAAAGAAAACGTTCTCTGAGACATTTGTTTTTTTTTACATGAGGTATTTTACAAATGAGTTTTTAAAAAAATCCGTCGTTAAACTCTTGGAGTTAAAATTTTTACAATGGCCTCCTGGAGTGTAGAAGCACTTTTTTACAATACATTATATTTGGCCAGTTTAAGGAGGTGCTTATGTAAACCCCAGCATGTTTTTAGCTTCATAAATGCCATAGAAATTACAGGGGAGTGAAAAGTTTAAAAATCGTAATTTCGACATAACCAATATTAAAATTCGGGATTTAACACATTTTGCACACGGATATTTTGCTGGTGGTTCGTTGTGCTTAATTGTAATTCTTTAGTATATTTCTAAATTAATAATAATCAATTCAGAAATACGCGAAAAACGCATATTTGTATCGGTCATTGTTTTCAAATTTCTCCGTGGGGCGGCGCTTTCTTTCTTTTCAAACGCGGGAAAAATATTTTGTGTTTTTACTTCAATCGACAAAAATGTATTTAAAATGTTGCCGGTATACTTTTTGCTATTACTAATATTAACGATTTTTTAACGGAGATTCTGAAAATAAAATCGCTGAAGCGATACAGGGTACTCCCGAATAATTACGGTGATTTAAATTATTTGCATCAAGTTTTAACTTAAAATTATATTTGAAAACTCATGATAAATCCAGGTTATTATGTAGATACTTTTTTATTTCTTTATATTACGTGGTTTTTTGCGTTGAATTCAATTGCTTTGTCTTAGATACGGTAAAAAGTTACCGTGGTTTTATAAATGGGTATAAATTACTTAAATTACCCCAAGCACTTCAGCAATTAACGTGGCTATGCGTTTTTTGATTACTTAGTTAAAGAAGTGCTATTTTAATGAATAAAAAAATTGTACTAATTACCTATGACTATCTAGACTCAAAAATATGTTACACTTTCATTTCAAAATGTTTGAAATGTAAGTTCTGATCCACCTAACCCCTTTGGCGGCCTAACTTCACTCTATGACAAAGTGCGGGCGCGCAGCGCCCGTAATTTTATGGTTTTGATCCTCGTATGTATTGTGATTCACCTACCCCTCTGAGTTAAAGACACGGAAGCGGCGCGAAGCGCCGCTGGAGTGGGGAGGGGGGTGCAGGGGGCGGAGCCCCCTGCCTCACCACTGAAGCGGCGCGAAGCGCCGCTGAGGCATCTGGGCGCATCGCTCGGCTGAACTGGCGCTGTGGTCCACTCGACCTGTAGCTAGAACCCCCAGGAAAAATCCGAAATCACGGGTCGCGTGTTTTAGGGGGGTGGTGGAGGGGGGTGAAAATTTTGAACTTTTTAACCGTGCGTTCTAGCTAAAAAGTGCTCAGAACCTTTTTTGTTCGTACTTCGGAGACGTTTCAGAATATGTTACTAAAGTTGTGTTTCGTTAACGGGTACGCCTAAAAAACTCAAAAAACCAAATTTAGGCTTTTTGACCCCCTCGGATATCACTTTTTTCATTTTTTACGCACGAAAAACATTTTCATTGCTTTTTTTATAATTGCACCGCACTACCCTTCCGGGCGGAATTGCGGAACATTTTTGAAAACTTAGTTCCCGTGTCCGTGAGGGGTGCTACGCCCCTCCAAAATTTTGAAAAATTTTCAAATTTTCGAATTTTTCAAAATTTTATTTCAGAATCGTTTTCAGCGTTAAAAATACACAAAAAATTAATTTTTTTCAATTTTTTAAACCTACCCCTTCTTTTAAGGGTGGGGGGAGGGGGGTATTTTATCTCCTCAACCGTTTGTCGGAACTGGTAGCGCACAAAGAGTTTTTTGTTCATCTACCAATGTACTTTAAGAATACGTAATCAAAAAGTTTACTTTTAAACCCGTTCGTTGCAAAAATCCAAAAAACAAATTTTGAGTTTTTCGCGTATCCGGGTTTCAAGTTACTTATTCATTACGCTTAAAAAATAGCTTGGAGTCAAAATTTTCGCTATATATTGTGTTCGGAGTAGAACCTAAAGAAAAGAAATTTTTTTAATTTCGTCTTACGGGCCCCGTAGGGGGTGCTAACCCCCCCCCCAAATTTTTTAAATCTCAAATTTTGAAAATACAAATAATCGTTTTACGACATGTTCTTAAGCGTTAAAAACAGATACGAACCTTTTACTTTAAAATTTTTATAACCTCCCCTTCTTAGTTTTTGGGGGGGGGGGGTAATTTCCATCTTCTAAACGGTGGGTCATAGCTAAAAATTGTACAGGACCTTTTTTGTTCCACAACCGGAGTACTTAAAGAATAAGTAAACAAAGGTTCTGTCATCCCACTCTTTCACAGAGAAAACTCAAAAAACAAAATTAAAAATAAAATGGAGGAACTACGGCCCCCCACCAAAATTTTTAAAATTTCAAATTTTGAATATACGAAAAATCTTTTAACGGCATGTCGTTTAGCTTTAAAAACAGATACGAATAGCGTACTTTAAAATTTTTATAACTTCCCCCCTTCTTAGTGTTAGAGGGGGGTATTTAACCAGGGGTCACTGACTAACCACTCACTCATTGACATAAATTTTAACCTATACGGAGGCCTCGGAGAACAAAACCCATGACAAACATTGTTCAGGCGTCCTTTGAAACCGACCAGTAAATTATGACTTTTCGGTTTTTTTTTTTTTTTTTTTTGGTTTAACGTCCGACTGTTTTGCAAATTGCTGCAAATGCAGACGGGACTTTTCGGTTACCGCCTTCCGGGGGCTCAGGGGGCCCCCCAAAAATTTTGAACATCTTTAAAGAAGCGTCCTAGCGCTACGGTCACTGCAACCTTTTTTCTTTGTCTCGTCGAGATAGGCGGGAGCCGTACCATGCGTTGCCTGAAAAACGACCCCGGGGTCTTCCAGGGGGCGGAAAAGGGGCCATTTCGGACTTCCCGAAAACGGAAAAACTCACAGCCATCTGGGCGCATCGCTCGGCCAAACTGGTGGTGTGGTCCACTCGACCTATAGCTAGAACACCCAGGAAAATTGTTTAAATTCGCCTTACGGGCCCCGTAGGGAGTGCTACCCCCAAATTTTTTAAATCTCAACTTTTGATAATACGAATAATCTTTTTACGGCATGTCGTTTAGCTTTAAAAACAGATACGAACCTCTTACTTTAAAATTTTTATAACCTCCCCCCATCTAAGTTTTGGGGGGGGTATTTTTTATCTTCTAAACGGTGGGTCATAGCTAAAAATTGTAGAGGACCTTATTAATTTTTTTCATGTAACCCTACCAAATATCAGAATCCATGAAAAAACAGTGAAATTTTTATTTATCGTCATTAAATTTTTAAAATGTTTCTTCCGTGCTCCGTAGTGGGAGCTAAGCCCGCCAAAATGTTTGATATTCTTAAATTTTCAAAATATGTATGATCTTTTAACAGCATGTCGTTTGGATTCAAAACACACAAGAACATTTTAAAAAATCAAGAAAATGTAAACAAAAGCCTCGTTAGCCCACCCGTATAAACAATACCCAAAAACCAGGGCACATTCGAAACAGAATAATTTATTTATTGTCACTTATTGAACGTAACAATTAATTCTTACAACAGTTCTTAGCGTCTTATATATATAATGGCCAATTTTTTTGATTAATAATTAATTAATAATAATTTAGTAACAGAAAGAAGAATGAATGATAATAAAAATAAAAAAATCTTAATAAAAATCATATTAATAATAACAAATATAATAATAATAATAATAATAATAATGTTATTTACTAATGCTTTTTTACTAATAGCTTTGTTGGATTTCATTAAAAATTCTTTTATTATTCAGTTATAAGTTATATTTATTAATTGTAAGTCGTAAGTTATTAGATTTTAACCTCAAAATGAAATATGTTTAATATGCTTATTAAATTAATTTTAATAGTCGCTAGTATAAACAAACAAGACGCCATGTTGAACAACGCCTAGGGACGCATGAACTCAATGCGCCGCACTATTTGTTTTCACTTTGTAAAGGGTGATCTTATAGCAGAAGCCAAAGATACTGTACGTATGTTTTGGGCGTAAAAAATTAAGTAAATAAGAACCAAAAACGTTTTTCCGTTTGTAATTCGTTATTAAATTATTTAAAATTGAATTTCTTTCATAGATATTGAAAAACATAATCAGATCTATGTATCAATCTATCTTGTATCAATGCGCCATGTATTAATGCGCGTGGCACGCTTTAATACTCATTCTCTTACGCCTCTTCTGTTCGGAAGCCTGCCTTTGCTGTAGTGTGTTATAGAAAGTGTGTTTTTTCTTGTGTGTGTGTGTGAATAAATAAATTTAAAAAATATAGTAATTGTATTTGTAATTGTGTTGTGTTGTGTGATTGAATATAAGAAACATTATTTGCTTAAAGTCTTCCTTACAATAGACGGGTTAAGGGTAAGTAAAACTCAAACAAGTTACTTATGTAGATATAAAAATATAATAAATAATATAGTTTTTCTACAATTTTTCTAACAATTTTAAAAAAATATAACTGGTTAAGATAAACTTCTTTAAGATAAACATTAAGAACTAAATGCATAACTCTTCTAATGAACATGAAAAATTTATGTAGTTAAAAAGTTAAGTGGTCTGCACATGGAAAATATTTGTCAGCCATCTTTATTTAGGTGCTACTGTAATACAGTTACTCAGTTAAACACTTACACAATTAAATGTGACACGGGAAAATGTAAATTATTCACATAATGAGACAATAACGCCAAAATATTCAACAGATCAACGCCATTGTCGACTAAAAACACATTATTTAACTTAATAAAATCCGTTATTAAATTTATAAACCAACTGACGAATGCATCCACAAAATGGATGCATTCTTTTGTGACTCGAATGTAAACACCAATATTGTTAGTACACACTCAAAGCAGCGGATATAACTATTTTTTTTAAATCTAGTGTGAAAAACTCACACAACATTCTCTTGCCAATGCAAAAAATTGACAATAAACATAACGTTGCTTCTAAGACATTACGGGCAGCGAAAATCACAATTTTATTATAAATAATTTTATAAATACTGGCAGAAGAAACAAATTTTTTTTAAATGTGTTGTAAATACGCACGGAACTTTCTCTTGCCAATGCAAATAATTAACAATATCCCTTAACATATGTTACAAAACATTAAAAATAAACCAATACTGGCCGAAGAAATAATTTTTTTTTAAAAGTGTTGTAAATACGCACGGAACTTTCTCTAGCCAAAGCAAATAAATAACAATATCCCTAACTTATGTTACAAAACATTACAAACAAACCAATACTGGCCAAAGAAATAATTTTTTTTTAAATGTGTTGTAAATACGCACGGAACTTTCTCTTGCCAATGCAAATAATTAAAATATCCTTAACTTATGTTACAAAACATTAAAAATAAACCAATTCTGGTCGAAGAAATATTTTTTTTTTTAATGTGTTGTAAA
Organism: Catonia carolina; assembly: GCA_035578175.1. Lineage (NCBI taxonomy): Eukaryota > Metazoa > Arthropoda > Insecta > Hemiptera > Achilidae > Catonia > Catonia carolina. The sequence goes on from JAQMRL010000004.1 coordinate 45,948,613, forward strand.
TATGCACGGAATTTCTCTTGCCAATGCAAATAATTAACAATATCTTTGTTTGAGCTTAATTTATAAATTAATTTTTTTAGGTAATCTGCCAAAACCTAAAGCCCTGTTAATATTTTTCATGTAACGCAAAACAATACTGAAATAACCAAAGATAGTGAACGTTTGTATAGATTTATTACGCTGACAAATGTAAGTGAGAAAGGTTTAAACGTCAAAAACCAACATGGAAGTTTTATGCCTTAAAACCTCAAGCTTTTAAACTATTTAATTTCAAATTTAATTATTTCCATCCTTTCTTTGACAAAGATCCAACTTTGAAACCAAAACCTGTAAACTTAAACTTACAAACTTCAAAGTAGATGCTTAAACCGTGACTCGTTGATCTTTAAAATTTCTATCTTTGAATCACGAAACTTTAACCATACAATCTGATAATCAAACGTCAAAACTCAAGCTTGACCTCTTATCTCCAAAGCTTGTAATGTGAAATTTCGAACTTTCAAGTATTAAAATGATAAATTTTTAAATCAGAACACTAAACTTTATATATAAAATATTAATTTATTCTTCAAAAATCAAACCTTAAAACCGCAAACTTTAAAAATTCAAACGTTGGAACAAAAAATTTTCCAAACTCTTAACATTTGACTTTCTAGCCTTTAAAATAAAAACTAAAAATTCCAAATAATATTGAAAATGATGAACGTCTTATATCTTCATTGCGCAGAAAAATGTAAGTCGGAAAGGTAAAAACGTGAAACCCCAACATAAAACATTTATACCGTATAACATCAAAATTTCAAAACGGAAATTTAAAATATCAAACGCTAAGTTTTACCCATCAAACTTTTCAACCTGTTAATGTAAATTTAATTATTTCGAACCTTTTACAGGCAAACATCAAACTTTGAATTCAAGAACTCTAACCTTAATCAAACTAGATGTTGAAGCCCTGACTCTTTGAATTTTTAAAACTCAAACGTTAAACCTTCATACTTATCTCAACCTAAAAGAATTATAAACTAAAACTTCAAAATTTAAACCTTCGAGGTTTAAAATGTTTAAACTTTGAAACTGAAATTTTAAAAGCCCACCGTGAAACTTTAATCTTAAAACCTTTCGTCTGCAAACTGTCAAACATCAACCTATACACCTTCAAACGTTGGAAATTTTTATTTTCAAAATCTATACATTTAAACTTCTAGCCTTTAAACTATCAAACTGACAATTCATAATAAATAATTAAAAAAAAACTTTACTACTTCAAACCTTCCACCCACTACTCAAATATACAAATTTGGTAACATTAATTGAACCTTAGTTTTCAAACTGTAAATTATGAGTTTTCAAAATTGTGTTTTTGAAAAATCATAATGTTAACCACATAACATAAAAATCGGCAACCTTCAAACTTTAAATTGGCACATCTTTAACCGACAACCTCAAACCTAGAAACTTGAAAATCTTAATCTTCAAAAAAATATAAAACCTCAATCTTCAAGTACTATTTGCTAACTTTAAAAATTTCAAACCTTCAAATTATAAAACTTCAAACGTTGAAAAATCAATTTTTTAATCGTAAAATTTATAAAAAGCAAACCTCAGCCAGAAATATAAGATATATTAAAAACCCCAAACTTGGATTTTTAAAACTTAATAATTATATTAGTCCCAAATTTACAGAACTCAAGTGTTAAAACTTCAATCATTGAAACTTCAAACCTTCAAATTATAAAACATCAGCGTTCAAACTTTAATATTTGTTAACTTTAATATACTAACTTGAAATTAAAAATGTTTACACATTGAAAATTTAAATTTTAAAACTTCAAACCAACAGACTATGAAATATGTAAATAAATTTTTATAAGCCAACGTGATACTTCAAACTAAAACCTTTTGTCAGCAAATTTCAAATATTAAACTTTAAAACCTCCTTTTATAAACCTTCAAACGTTGAAAATTCAAAATTAAAAATAAAACATTAATAATTATAACTTCAAACCTTTCAACCACTACCACGAATCTTTAACCGAACCTCAGTCGTTCAATGGTTTAAACTCTGAACTATGATACTTAAAACGTTTATTTTTGAAAAACTGAAAGTCAATCACATAACATAAAATCTTTAAGCTTCAAACTATGAAATGTCACACTGAAATTTAAAATTAAACCTAAATAACATTAAAAACTTCAAACTTCAAATTTTAAACATATAACTTTCAATTATTCGATTAAAATTTAAAATTTCAGAACACAGAAAAATGCGAGCATAAAACACCAGACCGATTCATTAAAACTTTACACATTACTTGAAACTCCAAACTCTCAATCATTAAACATCAAACTTTTAAACCTCAAGCTATAGACATTGAAACGTTGGAACAAAAAATTTTCCAAACTTTAACATTTAATTTTACTTACATTTAACCTTTAAATAAAAAAATGAAAATTCAAAATAATTTTGAAAAAGTAGAACGGGTTACATCTTCATTACGCAGAAAAAAGGTAATTGTAAGTCAAACGTCACACTTTGAAACCCAAAACTATAAACCTTCAAACGTAGGAAATTATATTCTCAAACAATAAATTTGTAGGCTTTAAACTAGCAAACTGAAAATTTAAAAAAACACATCAAACTTTCGAACTCCAAACCTGCCAATCAATACCACAAATCTTCAAATTTTGTAACCTTAACCGAACTTCACTTTTTCAATTGCTCAAACTCTAAACTATGAACTTTTTGAAAAATATAAAAATCAATCATATAACATAAAAATCTTGAAGCTTAAACTTTGAAATTTCTAACCTTTAACCCTCAACCACAATTCTAAAAACTTTAAGCGCTTAAGCTTCAATAAATAAACTACAAATACCAATCCCAAATTATTAAATTTCAAACTTTTTAATGGTAAAATTTCAAACGTTGAAATTTCAAGTATTCAAACCTAAAATTTATAAGAGCAACCTCAATCTAAAATTTAAAATATATGAAAAACCTCAAACTTCGAATTTTGAAATTTAAATCTTCAATCATTGAATTATAAATTCTGATCCACCTAACCCCCTTGGCGGCCGAACTTCACCCTATGACAAAGTGCGGGCGCGCAGCGCCCGTACTTTTATGGTTCTGATCCGCTCATGTATTCTGATCCACCTACCCCTCTGATGCGAGACACGGAAGCGGCGCGAAGCGCCGCTGGAGTGGCGAGTCCTTATTATATACAATCGCAAGGACACTGACTCACTGATTGACATAAATTCTAACCTATAACGAGGCCTCGGACAGTGTTTTTCGTTAGGACCTTTTTTCTCCGTCTTGCGCTAAAACCGGCCAGGAAATTGCCAATTTTCACCTTAAACTTTTAGGGGTTGCAGGGTTTTAGGGGTAGTTTTTAAAAATTCTTAACGGTGCTTTAAATCGAAAAAAATTATTGATTATTTTTTCTTCGTCTCGTTGAGGTAGGCTGGGTCAATATGTTTAAAAACATTTTCACTCCTACCTGGAGCTTCCACGTCACGGTGAAGGGGAAAATTTTCACATTAAAAAAACGAAAAATTCACAGCCATCTGGGCGCTTTGCACAGCAAAACTGGTTACTGTACCGTATCCGCCTTGCGCCAAAACCTCCAGGAAAAATGCGAAACCGTAAACTTTTCACCTAATTTATGGCGTTTGGAGGAGGGGAAAAATAAGAGAAAATTTAAAATACAATTTTTACAAAATCTTTTAAATGCAACGTTTTCAGCTTTTAAAAGTACATATGTTTAAGTTTAGTAGGAAATTTCACGGGCACCCATCACTCCATAAAATTGAATAAACTAATTTTCTCTGTATTACGAATTTTTGTGAAGTTTTTACTATATATTCTCGTTAGTTCTGCATTAAAGCTGCACGATTAGCGCGGATAGAACATTGTGCATTTTTATTTGGAGTGGCGGTGGAGGAGGCGATTTCTTTGGCCGCTGTATAGAAGCCTCCTAGCAAAAAAGTCACCGACACCTTTTTTGTCGGGAATGAGCCGATACGTAAGGATCAATTCACGGATTTCAAAAATATTCAACCGTTTTCTGGAAAACCGGGATAAAAACAACGAATTTCGGGATTTTCAAAATTGATTTTTAAAAATTCATGATAAATCGTCGTTAATATGTAGACACTTTTTTATTTTTTTATATTAAGTAGTTTTTAGCGTAGAATCCGGTTTTTTTGCCTAAAATCCGGTCGAAAGTGACCCTGATTTTATAAATGGATTTGAAATTTTGAAACGCCATTTTAGACCCCAAGCACTTCAGCAATCAACTTGGCTATGCGTTTTTTCAATTTTAGAGCTTAAGAAATACTACTATACCGAATTTCAAAGTTCTACTACTTACCTAAGGTCTTACAGACCCGTAAACAGGTTTTTTCACTCCAACCTGAAAACCAGTCGATTATAAAGAAAACGTCCTCTGAGACATTTGTTTTTTTTTACAAGAGGTATTTTACAAATGAGTTTTTAAAAAAATCCGTCGTTAAACTCTTGGAGTTAAAATATTTACAATGGCCTCCTGGAGTGTAGAAGCACTTTATTGCAACACATTATGTTTGACCAGTTTAAGGAGGTGCTTATGTAAAGCCCCAGCATGTTTTTAGCTTCATAAATGCCATAGAAATTACAGGGGAGTGAAAAGTTTAAAAATTGTAATTTTGACGTAACCAATATTAAAATTCGGCATTTAACACATTTTGCACATGGATACTTTGCTGATGGTTAGTTGTGCTTAATTGGAATTTTGTAGTATATTTCTAAGTTAATAATAATCAATTAAGAAATACGCAAAAAACGCATATCTGTATCGTCCATTGTTTTCAATTTTGTCCGCGGGGCGGCGGTTTCTATATGTTAAGAAGCGGGAAAAATATTTTGTGTTTATAATTCAATCGACAAAAATGTATTTAAAATGTTTCGGTAGACTTTTTGTTATTACTAATATTAACGATTTTTTAACGGAGATTCTGAAAATAAAATCGCTGAAGCGATACAGGGTACTCCCGAATAATTACGGTGATTTAAATTATCTCCATCAAGTTTTAACTTAAAATTATATTTGAAAACTCATGATAAATCGTGGTTATTATGTAGATACTTTTTTATTTCTTTATATTACGTAGTTTTTTGCGTAGAATTCGATTTTTTTGTCCCGGATACGGACAAAAGTTACCGTGGTTTTGTAAATGGATTTGAAAAATTAAATCGCAGTTTTTGATTCCAAGTACTTCAGCAATCGACGTGGCTATGCAGTTATCCGATGACTTAGCTCAGGAAGTACTATTTTACTGAATTTAAAAATTGTACTAAATACCTATGACTATCTAGACCCAAAAATAGGTTAAAGTCCCATTTGAAAATGTTTGATTTTGAGAAAAGATTACCCTGAGACATTTGTTTCTTTTACAGAGGGATTTTTCAAATGAGTTTTAAAACTTTGTTTGTAGCCATTTTGTTATTACTAATATTTAACGTTTTTTTAACGGAGATTCTGAAAATAAAGTCGCCGAACCGATACAGGGTACTCCCGAAAAAATACGGTGTTTTGAATTAATTGCATTGAGTTTTAACTTAAAATTATATTTGAAAACGCATGATAAATCCAGGTTATTATGTAGATACTTTTTTATTTCTTTATATTACGTAGTTTTTTGCGTAGAATTCAATTGCTTTGTCTTAGATACGGTAAAAAGTTACCCTGATTTTATAAATGGATTTGAATTTTTTAAATTCTGTTTTTGACCTCAAGCGCTTCAGCAATCGACTTAGCTATGCGTTACTTCGATTTTTGAGCTCAAAAACTAATATTTTATCGAACTTTATAATTTTAACATTGAACCTCAAACTTTAAAAGCTTCACACTGTGAACTTTGAATCTTAATACTGTTTTCCTTCAAATATATAACGTCCAAACCGTAAACTTTCAAACTTTAAACATGAGAATATTTGAGAATACTTTATCAAAATAGTTGACAATTGCAACTCTCAATCTTTAAACATCAAAAGCAACCCGAAACTTTCGAACCTCACTTTTTACAATTTCAAACCTTAAAATTATAAAAGTCAAACATTAAAATTCTTACATTCTAAACGTAAATCTCTTAAACATGAAACCTAAACCTAAAAAAGGAAAATATCTTCTAACTTAACAATATCTTCTGCCTTAACAGACAGGTGTGGTGTCAATTTATTTACACTTAATCTGTCCGTTGCAGGGCTAAAATAAATACAACTGTTTCTTCTCAAATGGTCAGCCAATTAAATGACCGAAAGATTTTAGAACAGAAGAGGTAGAAGTGCAAAAGACACGAATCAGAGTTGTCTCCTCTGAAAGTAATGAATTTCATTATACAGCCAGACCCTGTGGTGAATGAAGTGAAGAAGGCATTTGCAGAGTGGAAAATCTGTGCTGTTTAGAGGGCCAGGCATGCTGATAAGCGTATTTTTTCACTAAACAAACGAAAATTTTTAAACGTATAAATTTTGAAATTTTAAAAAGCCACCCATTAAAACTAAAAAACGTCATATTTCAAAACTTCAAGGTGCAAACTCAAAAATTAAAACTCCGACCTCTCAACGCCTTTTGAAACATTAACCTCAACTAAAAAACTGATTATTCTTATCCACCTAACCCCTTGACCCAACTTTCCCCTATCCACTTATAAATTCAGATCCACCTAACCCCTTTGGCGGCCGAACTTCACCCTATGACAAAGTGCGGGCGCGCAGCGCCCGTACTTTTATTGTTCTGATCCGCTTAATGTATTCTGATCCACCTACCCCTGTGATGCGAGACACGGAAGCGGCGCGCAGCGCCGCTGGAGTGGCGAGTCTAAATTATATAAAGCCCCAGGGGTCACTCACTGACTCACTCACTCATTGACATAAATTCTAACCTATACGGAGGCCTCGGAGAGTAAAACGCATGACGTACGTTGTTCAGGCGTCCCTTGAAACCGACCAGAAAATTATGACTTTTCGGGTACCGCCTTCCGGGGGCTCAGGGGGGGCCCCCGAAAATTTTGAACATCTTTAAGGAAGCGTCCTAGCGCTACGGTCACTGGGACCTTTTTTCTTCGTCTCGTCGAGATAGGCGGGGGCCGTACCATGCGTTGCCCGAAAAACGACCCCGGGGGCTTCCAGGGGGCGGAAAAGGGGCCGTTTCGGACAACCCGAAAACGAAAAAATCACAGCCATCTGGGCGTATCGCTCGGCCGAACTGGCGCTGTGGTCCACTCGACCTGTAGCTAGAACCCCCAGGAAAAATCCGAAATCTCGGGTCGCGTGTTTTAGGGGGGTGGTGGAGGGGGGTGAAAATTTTGAACTTTTTAACCGTGCGTCGTAGCTAAAAACTGCTCAGTCTTTTTTGTTCGTCTCCCGGAGACGTTTAAGAATATGTTACTAAAGTTGTGTTTCGTTAACGGGTACGCTTAAAAAACTCAAAAAACCAAATTTAGGCTTTTTGACCCCTTCGGATATCACTTTTTCCTATTTTTACGCCCGGAAAACATTTTGATTGCTTTTTTTATAAATGCACCACACTACCCTTTCGGGCGGAATTACGGAACATTTTTGAAAACTTAGGTCCCGTGTCCGTTAGGGGTGCTAATCCCCCCCCAAAATTTTGAAAATTTTCAAATTTTCGAATTTTTCAAAATTTCTTTACAGAATCGTTTTCAGCGTTAAAAATACACAAAAAAACAATTTTTTTTAATTTTTTAAACCTACCCTTTCTTTCAAGGGTGGGGGGAGGGGGTATTTTATCTCCTCAACCGTTTGTCGGAACTGGTAGCGCACAAAGAGTTTTTTGTTCATCTACCAATGTACTTTAAGAATACGTAATCAAAAAGTTTACTTTTAAACCCGTTCGTTGCAAAAATCCAAAAAACGAAATTTTGAGTTTTTTGCGTATCCGGGTTTCAAGTTGCTTATTCATTACGCTTAAAAAATAGCTTGGAGTCAAAATTTTCGCTATATATTGTGTTTGGAGTAGAACCTAAAGAAGAGAAATTTTTTTAATTTCGTCTTACGGGCCCCGTATGGGCTGCTAACCCCCCCCCCCAAATTTTTTTAATCTCAAATTTTGAGAATACAAATAATCGTTTTACGTAATGTTCTTTAGCGTTAAAACAGATACGAACCTTTTACTTTAAAATTTTTATAACCTCCCCCTTATTAGTTTTTGGGGGGGGGTATTTTCCATCTTCTAAACGGTGGGTCATAGCTAAAAATTGTAAACGACCTTTTTTGTTCCACAACCGGAGTACTTAAAGAATAAGTAAACAAAGGTTCTGTCATCCCACTCTTTCACAGTGAAAACTCAAAAAACAAAATTAAAAATAAAATGGAGGAACTACGGCCCCCCCCCCAAATTTTTTAAAATTTCAAATTTTGAAAATACGAAAAATCTTTTAACGGCATGTCGTTTAGCTTTAAAAACAGATACGAATAGCGTACTTTAAAATTTTTATAACTTCCCCCCTTCTTAGTGTTAGAGGGGGGGTATTTAACCAGGGGTCACTGACTGACTCACTCACTCATTGGCATAAATTTTAACCTACACGGAGGCCTCGGAGAACAAACCCCATGACAAACATTGTTCAGGCGTCCTTTGAAACCGACTAGAAAATTATGACTTTTCGGTTACCGCCTTTCGGGGGCTCAGGGGGGCCCCCCGAAAATTTTGAACATCTTTAAGGAAGCGTCCTAGCGCTACGGTCACTGCGACCTTTTTTCTTCCTCTCGTCGAGATAGGCGAGGGCCGTACCATGCGTTGCCCGAAAATCGACCCCGGGGGCTTCCAGGGGGCGGAAAAGGGGCCATTTCGGACTACCCGAAAACGAAAAAACTCACAGCCATCTGGGCGCATCGCTCGGCCGAACTGGTGGTGTGGTCCACTCGACCTATAGCTAGAACCCCCAGGAAAATTGTTTATATTCGCCTTACGGGCCCCGTAGGGAGTGCTACCACCAAATTTTTTAAATCTCAACTTTTGATAATACGAATAATCTTTTTACGGCATGTCGTTTAGCTTTAAAAACAGATACGAACCTCTTACTTTAAAATTTTTATAACCTCCCCCCTTCTAAGTTTTGAGGGGGGTATTTTTTATCTTCTAAACGGTGGGTCATAGCTAAAAATTGTAGAGGACCTTATTAATTTTTTTCATGTAACCCTACCAAATATCAGAATCCATGAAAAAACAGTGAAATTTTTATTTATCTTCATTAAATTTTTAAAATGTTTCTTCCGTGCTCCGTAGTGGGAGCTAAGCCCGCCAAAATGGTTGAAATTCTTAAATTTTAAAAATATGTATGATCTTTTAACAGCATGTCGTTTGAATTTAAAACACACAAGAACATTTTAAAAAATCAAGAAAATGTAAACAAAAGCCTCGTTATCCCATCCGTTAACGGAGAAATACCCAAAAGCCAGAGCACATTCGAAACAGAATAATTTATTTATTGTCACTTATTGAACTTAACAATAAATTCTTACAACAGTTCATAGCGTCTTATAAATATAATGGCCAGTTTTTTTGATTAACAATTAATAATAATTTAGTAACAGAAAGAAGAATGAATGACATAATAAAAATCATAATAATAATAATAATAATGTTATTTACTAGTGATTTTTTACTAATAGCTTTGTTGGATTTCATTAAAAATTCTTTTATTATTCAGTTATAAGTTATATTTATTAATTGTAAGTCGTAAGTCATTACATTTTAACCTCAAAATGAAATATGTTTAATATGCTTATTAAATTAATTTTTAATAGTCGCTAGTATAAAACAAACAAGACGCCATATTGAACAACGCATAGGGACGCATGAACTTCAATCCGCCGCACTATTTATTTTCACTTTGTAAAGGGTGATCGTATAGCAGAAGCCAACGATACTGTACGTATGTTTTGGGCGTAAAATATTAAGTAAATAAGAACCAAAAACGTTTTTCCGTTTGTAATTCGTTATTAAATTATTTAAAATTGAATTTCTTTCATAGATATTGAAAAATATAATCAGATCTATGTATCAATCTATCTTGTATCAATGCGCCATGTATTAATGCGCGTGGCACGCTTTAATACTCATTCTCTTACGCCTCTTCAGTTCGGAAGCCTGCCTTTGCTGTAGTGTGTTATAGAAAATGTGTTTTTTCTTGTGTGTGTGTGTGAATAAATAAATTTAAAACAATATAGTAATTGTATTTGTAATTGTGTTGTGTTGTGTGATTGAATATAAGAAACATTATTTGCTTAACGTCTTCCTTACAATAGACGGGTTAAGGGTAAGTAAAACTCAAACAAGTTACTTATGTAGATATAAAAATATAATAATTAATATAGTTTTTCTCCAATTTTTCTAACAATTTTTAAAAAATATAACTGGTTAAGATAAACTTCTTTAAGATAAACATTAAGAACTAAATGCATAACTCTTCTAATGAACATGAAAAATTAATGTAGTTAAAAGGTTAAGTGGTCTGCACATGGAAAATATTTGTCAGCCATCTTTATTTAGGTGCTACTGTAATACAGTTACTCAGTTAAACACTTACACAATTAAATGTGACACGGGAAAATATCAATTATTCACATAATGAGACAATAACGCCAAAGTATTCAACAGATCAACGCCATCGTCGACTAAAAACACATTATTTAACTTAATAAAATCCATTATTAAATTTATAAACCAACTGACGAATGCATCCACAAAATGGATGCATTCTTTTGTGACTGACTGGAATGTAAACTCCAATATTGTTAGTACTCACTCAAAGCAGCGGATATAACTATTTTTTTTAAATCTAGTGTGAAAAACTCACACAACATTCTCTTGCCAATGCAAAAAATTGACAATAAACATAACGTTGCTTCTAAGACATTACGGGCAGCGAAAATCACAATTTTATTATAAATAATTTTATAAATACTGGCCGAAGAAATAAATTTTTTTTAAATGTGTTGTAAATACGCACGGAACTTTCTCTTGCCAATGCAAATAATTAACAATATCCCTTAACATATGTTACAAAACATTAAAAATAAACCAATACTGGCCGAAGAAATAATTTTTTTAAAAAGTGTTGTAAATACGCACGGAACTTTCTCTTGCCAATGCAAATAAATAACAATATCCCTAACTTATGTTACAAAACATTAAAAATAAACCAATACTGGCCGAAGAAATAATTTTTTTAAAATGTGTTGTAAATACGCACGGAACGTTCTCTTGCCAATGCAAATAATTAACAATATCCCTTAACATATGTTACAAAACATTAAAAATAAACCAATACTGGCCGAAGAAATAATTTTTTTTTAAAAAGTGTTGTAAATACGCACGGAACTTTCTCTTGCCAATGCAAATAAATAACAATATCCCTAACTTATGTTACAAAACATTAAAAATAAACCAATACTGGCCGAAGAAATAATTTTTTTTAAATGTGTTGTAAATACGCACGGAACGTTCTCTTGCCAATGCAAATAATTAACAATATCCCTAACTTATGTTACAAAACATTACAAATAAACCAATACTGGCCGAAGAAATATTTTTTTTTTAAATGTGTTGTAAATACGCACGGAACTTTCTCTTGCCAATGCAAAATAATTAAAATATCCTTAACTAATGTTACAAAACATTAAAAATAAACCAATACTGGTCGAAGAAATACTTTTTTTTTAAATGTGTTGTACATATGCACGGAATTTCTCTTGCCAATGCAAATAATTAACAATATCTTTGTTTGAGCTTAATTTATAAATTAATTTTTTTAGGTAATCTGCCAAAACCTAAAGCCCTGTTAATATTTTTCATGTAACGCAAAACAATACTGAAATAACCAAAAATAGTGAACGTTTGTGTAGATTTATTACGCTGACAAATGTTAGTGAGAAAGGTTTAAACGTCAAAAACCAACATGGAAGTTTTATGCCTTAAAACCTCAAGCTTTTAAACTATTTAATTTCAAATTTAATTATTTCCATCCTTTCTTTGACAAAGATCCAACTTTGAAACCAAAACCTGTAAACTTAAACTTACAAACTGATGCTTAAACCGTGACTCGTTGATCTTTAAAATTTCTATTTTTGAATCACGAAACTTTAACCATACAAATCTGATAATCAAACGTCAAAACTCAAGCTTGACCTCTTATCTCCAAAGCTTGTAATGTGAAATTTCGAACTTTCAAGTAATAAAATGATAAATTTTTAAATCAGAACACTAAACTTTAAATATAAAATATTAATTTATTCTTCAAAAATCAAACCTTAAAACCGCAAACTTTAAAAATTCAAACGTTGGAACAAAAAATTTTCCAAACTCTTAACATTTGACTTTCTAGCCTTTAAAATAAAAACTAAAAATTCCAAATAATATTGAAAATGATGAATGTCTTATATCTTCATTGCGCAGAAAAATTTAAGTCGGAAAGGTAAAAACGTGAAACCCCAACATAAAACATTTATACCGTAGGCTATAACATCAAAATTTCAAAACGGAAATTTAAAATATCAAACGCTAAGTTTTACCCATCAAACTTTTCAACCTGTTAATGTAAATTTAATTATTTCGAACCTTTTACAGGCAAACATCAAACTTTGAATTCACGAACTCTAACCTTAATCAAACTAGATGTTGAAGCCCTGACTCTTTGAATTTTTAAAACTCGAACGTTAAACCTTCATACTTATCTCAACCTAAAAGAATTATAAACTAAAACTTCAAAATTTAAACCTTCGAGGTTTAAAATGTTTAAACTTTGAAACTGAAATTTTAAAAGCCCACCGTGAAACTTTAATCTTAAAACCTTTCGTCTGCAAACTGTCAAACATCAACCTATACACCTTCAAACGTTGGAAATTTTTATTTTCAAAATCTATATATTTAAACTTCTAGCCTTTAAACTATCAAACTGAAAATTCATAATAAATAATAAAAAATAAAACTTTACTACTTCAAACCTTCCACCCACTACTCAAATATACAAACTTGGTAACATTAATTGAACCTTAGTTTTCAAACTGTAAATTATGAGTTTTCAAAATTGTGTTTTTGAAAAATCATAATGTTAACCACATAACATAAAAATCGGCAACCTTCAAACTTTAAATTGGCACATCTTTAACCGACAACCTCAAACCTAGAAACTTGAAAATCTTAATCTTCAAAAAAATATAAAACCTCAATCTTCAAGTACTATTTGCTAACTTTAAAAATTTCAAACCTTCAAATTATAAAACTTCAAACGTTGAAAAATCAATTTTTTAATCGTAAAATTTATAAAAAGCAAACCTCAGCCAGAAATATAAGATATATTAAAACCCCCAAACTTGGATTTTTAAAACTTAATATATTAGTCCCAAATTTTCAGACTTAAGTGTTAAAACTTCAATCATTGAAACTTCAAACCTTCAAATTATAAAACATCAGCGGTCAAACTTTAATATTTGTTAACTTTAATATACTAACTTGAAATTAAAAATGTTTACACATTGAAAATTTAAATTTTAAAACTTCAAACCAACAGACTATGAAATATGTAAATAAATTTTTATAAGCCAACGTGATACTTCAAACTAAAACCTTTTGTCAGCAAATTTCAAATATTAAACTTTAAAACCTCCATTTATAAACCTTCAAACGTTGAAAATTCAAAATTTAAAATAAAACATTAATAATTATAACTTCAAACCTTTCAACCACTACCACGAATCTTTAACCGAACCTCAGTCGTTCAATGGTTTACACTCTGAACTATGATACTTAAAACGTTTTTTTTTGAAAAACTGAAAGTCAATCACATAACATAAAATCTTTAAGCTTCAAACTATGAAATGTCACACTGAAATTTAAAATTAAACCTAAATAACATTAAAAACTTCAAACTTCAAATTTTAAACATATAACTTTCAATTATTCGATTAAAAATTAAAATTTCAGAACACAGAAAAATGCGAGCATAAAACACCAGACCGATTCATTAAAACTTTACACATTACTTGAAACTCCAAACTCTCAATCATTAAACATCAAACTTTTAAACCTCAAGCTATAGACATTGAAACGTTGGAACAAAAAATTTTCCAAACTTTAACATTTAACTTTACTTACATTTAACCTTTAAATAAAAAAATGAAAATTTAAAATAATTTTGAAAAAGTAGAACGGGTTATATCTTCATTACGCAGAAAAATGGTAATTGTAAGTCAAACGTCACACTTTGAAACCCAAAACTATAAACCTTCAAACGTAGGAAATTATATTCTCAAACAATAAATTTTTAGGCTTTAAACTAGCAAACTGAAAATTTAAAAAAAAACATCAAACTATCGAACTCCAAACCTGCCAATCAATACCACAAATTTTCAAATTTTGTAACCTTAACCGAACTTCACTTTTCCAATTGCTCAAACTCTAAACTATGAACTTTTTGAAAAATATAAAAATCAATCACATAACATAAAAATCTTGAAGCTTAAACTTTGAAATTTCTAACCTTTAACCCTCAACCACAATTCTAAAAACTTTAAGCGCTTAAGCTTCAATAAATAAACTACAAATACCAATCCCAAATTATTAAATTTCAAACCTTTTAATGGTAAAATTTCAAACGTTGAAATTTCAAGTATTCAAACCTAAAATTTATAAGAGCAACCTCAATCTAAAATTTAAAATATATGAAAAACCTCAAACTTCGAATTTTGAAATTTAAATCTTCAATCAATGAATTATAAATTCTGATCCACATAACCCCCTTGGCGGCCGAACTTCACCCTATGACAAAGTGCGGGCGCGCAGCGCCCGTACTTTTATGGTTCTGATCCGCTCATGTATTTTGATCCACCTACCCCTCTGATGCGAGACACGGAAGCGGCGCGAAGCGCCGCTGGAGTGGCGAGTCTATATATATAAAGCTGAGTGTAGCGGTGTTTGTCCGGAAATTCTAACCTATAAGGAGGCCTCCTAGCGAAAAAATGATGAGAATCTTTTTTGTTTCTCGCCTCTTGAAACCCCCAGGAAAAATCAAAAATCCGGGGTACGACCACCCTGGGGCTCAAAAAATTTAAAAAACTGTATAACTCCTTAACGGCTAGAGATATCGAGCTCGGACTTTTTTTAATCGATTTCTCGACCCAGAAAACATAAAGTCCTTAAGACTTTAATTAGCTTGAGTACTATAGAACAAGAGTATTACTTAAAGACATTTTACAATATTTTTCAATTTTTTTATGTCACGACGTTAAGGGTAATAACACATGTGAAAGTACCGTTATGCCTATTATTGTATGTATGACAACCCCCTATTGTTACCGGGAACAGGCCTACACAATCGCATTGTTCCAGTTCTCGGACAACAGTCTTACTGTTCAGTTGCATTTTCGTTGTTTGCTACCTTAGCGTATCATTGAAATAAACAGTTCTTTTAAGAACTAAACCTTTTATATGAGTGGCAACCTGTTTTGCATTGCTATTTTTGTTACCATATCGTATTATTCAAAGTATAAACAGTTCTTTTAAGAACTAAACTAATATTAATTTAAGTATAATATCAGAGTTTTTACTCTTAAACCCAAATAAAAATTTCAAAATAACTGACCAACAACTCAGTTTTCTTTTCGCTTTATTTCCCTACAAATCTTCATTGAAGATTGTCAACAGCAGCAAAATTGAACTGATTGTGGGGTTTTTTCTATTGCATTTGCAGTTTCTATCGCGTTGGCCATGAACCCATCTGATCAAATTTTCAAAATATCGTCAATGCGAACTCACCTAAGTTCATTTTCGGGATTGATTTACGTACTTCCTGCTTTTCGCACGGGCAGTTATATGTTTCATGTTCGAGGGTTAGCGATAAAAACAATTTATACATTGTAGCGCCAACAGGATAAACTAAAAGTATTGTTTAGAGATAGCCCTTACATTAAATGCTTCCTTTAACCCGTAAAAATTTAAGAACCAACAAATTTTTATATTTAATATACATAATATAAATTAACATAATCTCATTATGTTTTTCTAACACGTGCAGCGAAGCGCATGGGTCCCGCTAGTATACTATAAATAAGTACACGTTAAAAGAAAAATTTGGTTTTTGTTAGAATTTTAGATAATATATTTACTTCGTTTTCAAACTTATGAATTATTATTATTACTATTTACCAGCTATAATAATATTCTTTTAACTCATTTTATTCTCCGTAAACATTTTTATATGTCCATAACAGGAAAGTGTAGTATTAAATTATTTGCACTCGATCTGCCAGTTTCAGGGCTACAAAAAATAATTTTCTCTTATCGCATGGTCGCCCAATTACATGACTGAAATATTTAACAACAGAAAAGGTAAACATGTAAACAAACGGCACTAGTCAGAGTTATCTCCTTTGAGAGTAATTTCATTTTACGGCCAGACCCTGTGGTGAATGAAGTGAAGGTGTCATTTGCAGAATGGAAAGTAGATGCTTTACGGAGGGCCTAATATTCTGGTAAGCATAGTTTTCCGCTCAGTGAGAAAAGCAATGGTAAAGCACCTCACTCCTCGTTTTACTAAATAAAGCCTCTAGAGGCTGATACTAGCCTATCGGCTGATGACCTAAAACAACGAAAATTTTTCAAGGTTTCATACTCATATTTTGACATTTAGGAACATTTTAAAGTTATTTGGATAATTTAGTAGCTAGTAGGGTGACAGTGTTACCCTACATCATCTTTTCAAACCATACATATAACTCAAAAGGCCAACCCTGTTTTCCAGTGAATTTGACACATTGGTGCAATCAAAAGACTGGGTTTGAAGTAGACTGTCTCCTTTCTGCGGGTTAGTTTTGCGATTTTGTTTTTTTATTGTTTTATTGATTTCTTAAATTTTGAACTTTATTCTACCCCAAGCACTCAGGTTCTTTTAGTTTCTTTCTCCATGCCAAGCTTGTTGGTTACGAGACAAATTTCGTTTGATTCTTGCTGTATTATGGTATTCTAATGTTTACGGATGTTTTTGTATTTGTGTTTCAGCCTAGTAGTACTTTAAACTTATTTGAGGTAAGTTTTATTTGAAAGTGGTTTCTGATTGTAACAGAAGCTAATCTATTGTAAACAGTGTCTGAATTTAACGTATCATAGGACATTTTCTGTTAATGCAATGCACGGAAAAACTGAGGTGTGTCAAATTCATTACTTACTAATCCATTTATTGCTACTTCTTACTTGCTTCAACAAGCGTATTGGTCTGCTTTATCCAATATTTTTTTTCCAAATAATAGACTACTCAATTCACTTGTGCGTAAAATGTTTAAAGAATTTTTAAAGGTTGTGGTAAATTTACTGATGTATTTTCTACCTGCATAAGTAGGTTTTGGTTCATAAAATCGAGTATTGTGGTTAGCAACATCGTAAACCATTCTGTTTTTACTTTCTCTTGCCTATATGAATATATAGGAAGGAAAGTATTGTTTTCATGTCGATTTTTCGAAATCGAGTTTTCACCGGATCTATACGTTTTCAGACCCCCTGAACCCAAAAAACATGTTTTTAGCGATTGGTCTGTGTGTGTGTGTGTGTGAACAGAATATCTCAAGAACGGAACATCGTACGAACTTGAAACTTAAGTTACATATCACTACCGGACCCGACACGAACATTTTCATCAAAATCGGTCAACCGGAAGTAGTAGTTTATTCGTATAATTTTTCACTTTTTAGCGATTTTCTCAAAAACAAGTCCTACGATTTTTTTAAAAATCGCCTGGTATACTATATTTTTTATGCTCTACAATATAGGGTAGGCGCCATGTTTGCTGAAATTCTGCGTAAGGCTGTTTTTACGCAAAAACATTTTCTTTTTAAGATTGCGGCTTTAATATGCATTTTAGCGCAAAACGTTATATAATAAAAGTTTTAGAGAATGTAAAATTCTACAACTTTTATTTCAAACATTTTTTTGTATAATGCTTAGTTTAGCGGTAATTTGCGATTTTCTGTTTTTTTTTTACGAAAACGTGAGAAAAATTGATTTTTTAACATTTCGGTCTTAGTATGCATTTTACGACAAAAGTGTATATAATTAAATTTATAGAAAATTAAAAGATCTACAACTTTTGTTTAGAGCATTTTTCTCTACAGAGCCTAGTTTAGCGTGAAAGCGTGATTTTCCGTATTTTTAAGTCAAACTGAGTTCGATTGTCATTTTGCGTCATTCACTCATGATTAAAATAAGGTTATGTTTTTGAGGTTAGTTTTTGTTCATTTCTAATGTTTTAATACTAATGTTAGGTTTATTGTTAATTATTTGCATTGGCAAGAGAAAGTTGTGAGTGTTTCACACCAGATTTGATGACCCCTAAATACTTGACGTGGGGCGCACAGTCCAGTTGGTGGCCGTTGATGGTGAGAGGAGTCGGTTGGGCTGTCTTCCTGGTGAAGTTGATTGCCTCGCATTTTTGGGGATTCAAGGACAGTTTCCAGAGGTTGCACCAGTGGGATATGGAATCTAGTTTCTAGACAGATTGATTGGTATTTTGGATCTTTCCAGTTATTCCCCCGCCAGTATAATTTGTCACATTTTATGGATATTTTTTATGTAATGGTAAGAAAATTTTTAACGATAAAAATGGGGAAAATATTGTAAAGCTAAATAGGCCTATACGTTAACTTGAACAATATTTACGAAGGATGTTTTAATATTTTCCCCGTTTTGATCGTATGAGTACTATAATTAATTTTCGCCAAACACCCCCTAACAACTCACGAAAAGAACTGACTAGAAAACCCGTGAGGCAGCCGTAAGCGATCCGTTGCAACCAAATCCAACACCCGTACGGGACCCAGTTCTCCCACGGCCCGTGTCGAACACGCCCCGTCCTAACATAAATCAGACTTTAACCGGACGTCCAGTAAATCGGATGTTATGCCTACGAAAATTTATCGACGTCCGGTTTTCCGGACGAAGCCACTTAATAGGGTTCAAACAATAATCTGATTAGTGTTATGTTAATCCCATTAATCCGGGACAGCGCGAACGCAGTCCCGACTACCAAAAATTCTGCGCCCAACATATCCACATTAGGGATATTTGCAGGGTTCAGCCAAACCGGAGTGCAATGGTAAGGCCTCACCCTGGAGGAACCGCCTTCTTGATCACGGTAATCTCCACGCCAGGTAAGTATGATCACGGCTAAACACATAAGTACCCTAACCAGAATTTTACCAACTAGCACTTCGAGAAGTTTTGTAAATAAATTGCATTTAATTCAACTAAAATTGAATAAATTAAATACATTTTCATAAAATATTGATAAATAAAATTTATTTCATTTATTGGAATGAATTAAATATTATTTATCACCGTTTTTATTGTTTATTTAACCAAATATTAATGTATATATTGTTAGTTCAGAAGTTCACCGCAATGAGACTGTAGCGCTGCTTGACATCATATGGCTATTAACAGTACAACTTTTAGGCAGTTAATTCTCACAGAATAAGCGCTACATAGTTTGTTTAAAACATGATTTTATTTTTGTTGCCAAATTTATATTTTTACCATTTATTATTACGATTATTACTTTCTCTTGCTTATATGAATATTATAGGGAAAAAAAATTTATTTTCATGTCGATTTTAAGAAATCCACTCTTCACCGGATCTACACGTTTTCAGACCCCCTGAATCCAAAAAAACATGTTTTTAGCGATTGGTGTGTGTGTGTGTGCAAAATATCTCAAGAACAGAACATCGTACGAACTTGAAATTTTAAACTTAAGTTAGACACCACCAGAGGCGGCCCCAGAAATTTTTTAAGAACTTGAAACCTCAAACTTAAGGTCGACACCACTAGAGGACTCGACACGAACATTTTCATCAAAATCGGTCAATCGGAAGTAGTTGTTTATTCTTGTAATATTTCTCTTTTTTGTGATTTTCTCTAAAACTGGTCCTACGATTTTTTTAAAATCGCCTGGTTTAGTAAATTTTTTATGCTCTACTAGATAGGGTAGGCGCCATGTTTGCTGAAATTCTTGTGGAGGCTATTTTTACGTAAAAAAATTGGTTTTTTTAGATTACGGCTTTAATATGCATATTAGCGAAAAAATTTCTGTAATAAAATATGTAGAGAATTTAAAATCCTACAACTTTTAATTCACACATTATTTTGTATAACGGTTAGTTTAGCGGTAATTAGCGATTTTCTGTTTTTTTTTCTTACGAAAACGTTTGAAAATCGATTTTTTAAGGATTTCGGCCTTAGTATGCTTTTCACAATAAATGTGTATAATTAAATTTATAGGAAATTAAAAGATCTACAACTTTTATTTAAAGCATTTTTCTCTACAGAGCCTGGTTTAGCGCAAAAGAGTGATTTTCCGTATTTTAAGCCAAACTAAGGTTGATATTCATTTTGCGTCTTTCACTCTTGATTTAAATTAGGTTATGTGAATTGAGGTTAGTTTTTTGTTTATTTCTAATGTTTTATTACTAATATTAGGGTTATTGTTAATTGTTTGCATTGGCAAGAGAAAGTTGTGTGAGTGTTTCACACCAAATTTTTTCTTTTGTTTTATTGTGGATATTGAAATTCTTTACAAAAATTTTTTGCATTCATTATCACTTAAAAATGTACAAAAAATACTGTAAGCAATTGAACCATATAGATGGTAGTGCATAACATTTGTCTGAAAATTATTCATCATGTCAAATTACAGAAATAGGTAAACGCATACACATTTTTGAATTTTATAAAGAGGTCGAAGAATATAACCTATGTTGTTTAATCACGAGTAAACAATGTAAAACGAAAAACATAAGCTAATTCTACTCATTAGTAAATGAGGAGACACTAAATGAAAATTCTGTGGACACGGGAAATAGTATAGGCTAGTTAATATAGTAGCTACGTATAGTATAGTGACGTTGTAATAATAGTGACGTCGTCAGCATCTGTACTAAATTGTACATGCTTCAAGGTCAGCCTTATATATATGAAACGCTATACTAAATTCTACATAGGACTAAACTCCGCATACGACACCGGGTCCTCTGAAAAGCACATATTTTCCATTCTGTAAATGACACCTTCACTTCAATCACCACAGGGTCTGGCTGTATAATGAAATTCATTAGTTTCACAGGAGATAGCTCTGATTAGTGTCTTTTACACCTCTACCTCGTCTGCCGGCCGCATTGGCGCAGTTGGTAACGTGCTCGCCTCTCATCATGCGGTCTTGGGTTCGAATCTTATTCAGGCACGGCATATTTTCATACGTTAAAAAAATCATTTCATCCTTCACCGTCTGCATTAGCAGTAATTGCAGAACAGTCGGACGTTAAAAAAAAAAATCTACCTCGTCTGTTTTTAAATGATTCAGTCATTTAATTGTCTGACCATGTGATAGGAAACAGGGCTATTTATTTTAGCCTTGCAACGATCAGATTGAGTGTAAATGAAGGGCTTGGGGCAATAAAGTGCTATGCCACATTTTTGTAAAATATGAGATATCTATATTACAGTGTACTGTTTTTAGTGTTTTATCATACTATGAATGAAGTTTTGTTTTTACACATATAGATAGAGCCACATCAAGGAAAGTTTGTTTTTGATGCAAAGCTTTAGTTGTTATTATTTTGGAGAGAGTGTGCTATGCCACACTCACAGCTACATTTTTCAAGATGGCGGATTATAGTAAACAACAAAGACCATGCTCCTCACGGAAAAAATTATTTTTTGATGATGAAGAAGATGATATTAATGAAATGTTAAAGGAGAGTAGTGATGAATATGTGCCCAGTTCTTCAGAAAATTCATCGGAATGTAATAGTCGTAGTTCTGAGGTGAGTAAATGAGTTTTATTACTTAATGTGGCTAAGCATACTTTTACTGCTAATAAATTTTAGATTTTGCTTCTTATGGTGCTATACAACTAATATTCATTAAACTAAACTAATGAGCCTTTTTTAGTTTCCTAATATCTTATTCCTATGAGTTTAAGACCTAATACTGTACTTAATTTCTGATAGAAAGAAAATAAATTTTGTTTTAAGTAATATAACCTCTTTTATTTTGGTTTGTGGCTTAGCATACTCTTGCTAAAATAAATTGTCCACAAAATTTGAAACTACTTGTTTACTTAGTTTTGTAATATTATGCAATAACTTGTAAACGTGTATGCCATATTTCATTTGTTGTGAAAGTTAGAGATTCATTAAATCCTTGGACAATGTATTAAGATTGAAACAAAAACACAGTACCGTCAACATTGTAGTAGGTAACTTATATTGTCATACGTATAAAATGTAAAGAAAGTGAAAAATAAACTAACTTTTCATGAAGTATCCACATTTTTTCTGTTAATATTGGCACTTTCTGTAAATAATCCTTATAAGTTATAAACTTTTATCGCTATATAGTAATTTTTTCTTTTACCAAGTGTAATACTGTATTTTTATTATACCTCTAAATTGATATTGTATGTAATAGCATTGAAAACAGTTAATATTACATTTTTGTTTGGTTTCAGTTGGATAATGACGGAGGAAAAAAAACAAAAAAATTTCCAGGCCAAAGATCGTTACACCAAACAAAACAGAAGGAAAGTGGAAGAAGAGTTATCCTGACCGTACGAAGAAGATAAAGAGAAAGCAGAGACGTAACACAGGTTCTCCGTACACAAGTGAATTAAGTGGTAAAGATGTTCCAGGTAGAAGTATTGGCCCAGAATGTACATGCAAAAACAAATGTTGGGAAAAAGTTCGGAAGCAAGCGCAGGTAATTTTTAATTCTTTTTGGGATTTAAAAAATTTTGATTCTCAAAACGCTTATCTGTTCTCTTGCATTGAGTCTTCAACTCCAAAGAGAACTTATGCAAAAAAAGAAAAATATGTGATGAATCTAGGCGCACTTTTTCATATTGTTACTGCGTTAACGTTCAGGGGGAAAAAGTAAAGATATGTCGAGATGAGTTTCTATCAGTGCATGGTCTTCACAATAGTCGGGGTCGCCTACGTAATGTTCAAAAAATGGTCACAAAAGGTACCATTTCAACAGATAAAAGAGGGAAACATACCAACAGAGCAAACAAATACTCTGATAATGATGTTGAAAATGTGCGTCAACACATAAATATGATACCAAAATACCAGTCACATTATTCTAGGAAACAAAATCCATCAAAGGTATATCTTGCATGTGACCTAACCATAGAGACCCTGTATAAAGAATATTATATTTCTTGGTGTACTGAAAATAAACTGAAACCGGTTAGTTCTGACAAATACAGACGAGTATTCTGCACTGATTTTAACATAGGTTTCAAATTACCAAAGTCGGATACATGCAAAACTTGTGATGAGTTTTCTGTATCTTTGGAACATAATAAGAAAATTGATAATACAGAAGGTGTGACATTATTAAAAAATAAGCACGAGGCGCATTTACTAAAAGCTGAGGCCATGCAAAATCGTTTGAAAAGATTTACAGATGAGTCGAAAAATAATTCAGATTTACATGTTATAACAATGGATCTTCAACAAGCTCTTCCAACCCCCAATCTTACGGTCGGGCCAGCCTTTTACAAGCGTAAACTTTGGAGCTTCAATTTTGGGATTCATGACTGTGCAACTGATCAAGGTTTTATGTTCTTGTGGAACGAAGCAACAGCAAAAAGGGGGAGCGATGAAATTGGGAGTTGTATTTTAAAATATTTAGAAATTTCTAGAGTAAAGGCTAAACATTTGATAGTTTTTTCTGACAATTGCCCAGGCCAGTGTAAAAACTGGACCATAATGGCTTTATGGAATCACTTAATTAAGGAAAAGCGTTTTGAGTCTATTGAGCATTGTTTTTTGGTGCCTGGCCATACATATATGCCATCTGACAGGGACTTCGCCAAAATTGAAAAATTCAAAAGACAACATTATAATAATATTTATACAACTGATCAGTGGAAAGATGTAATTAAAAAATCTAATAAAAGAAAACCTTTTATTGTAACGGACATGAATCGGAGTGACTTTTATACAGTGAGTGATTACTTGGCAGAAATAAAGAAAGTAACAACAGTCGACAAAAAACCACTAAACTTTTCTAGTATTTTTTCATTTTTATTCTCAACTTATACTGGCCAAATGCAGATTAAATCTTCAGCAAATGGCGATCCTATTTTAATTAATATTGGGAAGTCAGGCCGACCACCAACTGTTGCACTAAAGCAAAAATACGGTAGACCACTGACAGTCGATACAAAGAAAATAGAAGACCTTAAGTCTCTGCTAAGTTACATTCCACCAATCTACCATCTATTCTTTAATAGCCTTGTCAGTAATGAACGAAATATACAAAACATAAAGAATAGTGAAGCAGAAGAAGAAGAAGAAGAAAATGAAGATGATTTTATTATTAACTGTAACTAAAAAAAAAAAAAATGCATTAAGTAACGCAATATTTTGATTGGAAAAAGTTGATACTTAGCAGTAATAGGTAGTTTTTACTTTCTTGTAGTTTAGTAACATCTGATAAGTTATGTTTATTATTATTTATAACAATAAAATATTTATTAGTTTTATCAATAATATTTTTAATTTATTTAAGTGTCTGTAGCTTAGTTGACTTTTGTTTTGCAGACGCAGTCTGTAAAAGTTTAGTATGTATTAGTATAGCAAAGAATATAAATTTTTGTTTACTTTTATCAATAACATTAAAAGTTTTTATGTGTCTTAGTTTTACTGACTCTTGGAACCAATGTATTTATGTTATGATTTTTTTTAATACCAGCTTGCAATTTTTTAATACAAAGATATCAGAAAATTATCATTATTGTTAAATATCATTTTTATTATAGTACGCAGTTTGAGTTATTTTAAGTAGTGTTATGTAAGTTATAATCGTTTACTTTATAAGAACAAAAATATTGTGTGTTAGTTTTTCTAATAAATTTGATTTTTTAATGAATTTCATTTGTTAAAATATTTAATACCAACTTTCCCCCAAAAAAACTATGCTCATTTTAATGTCAGTGTTCTATTAACAGGTTTTTATCTTCTGAATTGAGAACAGATGAATTAACCATTATTTCCAGCACGAATGACCTAAGCCACTGAGATGTAAGAAACCCATTGCAGTAAAAAAGTGCTATGCCACAATTTTTCTGGCAATGACTTGGTTTTCCTCATTTTCTTCAGTTTGAAAAGTACACAAATTTTAATTCAAGTAGTGGAAAATACTTACAAGACATGGTATTAATTAAATAAGTAAAAATTATTGTAAAGAAAATTTGTTCCTGAATTATGGAATTATTCAAAAATTTCAGATTGCGTTATCTCTATAACATGAAAATGTGGCATAGCACTTTATTGCCCCAAGCCCTTCAAATAATTTGACACTTCACCCGTCTGTTATGGGCAGCGTTGCCTCCATATAGAAAACTATAACGATGCATTTTAAATCATACTGAAAAATCTGGTGTGAAACACTCACAAGTCTTTCTCTTGCCAATGAAAATAATGAACATTATAATTTAACATAAGCAATAAAACATTAGAATTAAACAAAAAAAAACTAACCTCAAAAAACATAACCATCTACATAACCATTTAATATAACCATAACCATAACATAACCATTTAATCATAAGTGAAAATAAACATCAGTTTGGTTTAAAATACGGAAAATCACTCTTTCATGCTAAACTAGGCTCTGTAGAGAAAAATGCTTGAAAAAAAGTTGTAGATCTTTTAAATTCCTGTGAATCTGATTATATATACTTTTGTCGTTAAATGCATACTAAGGCTGAAATCTAAAAAAATTTATTTATTTTTACAGATTTTCATAAAAAAAAAACAAAGTTAGTAATTACCGCTAAACTAAGCGTTATAAAATCCTATATATTCCTATAGGCAAGAGAAAGTAAATAGGAAAAATCAAACTGATATGTAATGTTTTTTTATACATATCCACACTCTTACACTGTTTTAAGTTGTTATGTATTGTATTAAATGTTTGAAAGGATCTGTAACATTCTGTTTGGAACTTTCTAGATGGCTAGCTTAGCAACGTATATAAATAGGAGTACAATAATGATTCAATGAGGAGTCTCGTTTGAGAACTTGTGTAGGAAAGTTTAATGAACCCTTAACGCTCCAGCTTTTTCGCTTCTAATACACAACGGCTGTATTACATTCCTTTCCCATAACTCATGTAGTTAAGAGTTGACTTGTGAAAAACCATTTGTAAAGCATAATTTTATCTACACATACATATATTTCACAATTCTGTAGATTGCAGGAGAATGACTTGTTTGGGAACACTGCAGGTAGTATTTTGTTGTGCACGACTCCCTCACCCCTTTTGCTACAATGTACATTAGAGCCAACCGTTTGTAACAAAATAAAATTCCTATAGAAAAACATCACAGCTTTCACACAAACTAAGAAACGTGTTTGTATGTTGACTGGCAGACGGCCTGCATGCGATATCTGTTTACATAAACAAATTTCAACACTTTATCCTACCCTTCACACTAAAACGATAATAAAATATTTCCCTTTCAACATATTCTATTTCTGTAAACGCTGTTAGTTGCATGGAAAAATTTTCTACAAAATAAATACATTAATAACCGGTTTCAGACATATATTGACCTCACTGCAACAAGTTTTATTGCGTACTCCACTGCCCATGTCTATATCCATTAAAGTAGCTTCACATGGCACATGGGTTAAGTCGTTCAGAGTTGTGATGTACTATTATTACTTTATAATAATGAA
The DNA here is from genome assembly GCA_035578175.1 of Catonia carolina. Classification (NCBI taxonomy): domain Eukaryota; kingdom Metazoa; phylum Arthropoda; class Insecta; order Hemiptera; family Achilidae; genus Catonia; species Catonia carolina. The sequence continues at coordinate 45,975,416 of JAQMRL010000004.1, forward strand.
TCCCACTTCTGTGATTGATACAATGTATCAACCTGAAGTGCCACACAAGTTATTGGAGTCTGTCTAACTGCTGCTGCATTATTTCACGATTATCTACAATTTAAAAAAAAAAAATCTGGTGTGAAACACTCACACAACTTTCTCTTGCCAATGCAAATAATGACCAATGTAACCTAACATTAGAAATAAACAAAAAACTAACCTCAAAAAACATAACCTTATTTTAATCATGAGTGAAAGACGGAAAATGAAAATCTCGTGAACTCGTGTAATTACCTGTATGTAACTTAAGTTTCAAGTTCGTACGATGTTTCGTTCTTGATATATTCTGTTTACACACCCACACAGACCAATAGCTAAAAACATGTTTTTTTGGGTTCAGGGATCTGAAAACGTGTAGATCCGGTGAAAACTTGATTTCGAAAAATCAACATGAAAACAATGCTTTCCTTCCTATATATTCATACAAGCAAGAGAAAGTAAATATGTACAAGCTTTGAAGGTTTACTAGTTTTTTAAATTTTCATTTAATATATTACAGGAAAAACAATTAGTTTTAACTCAAGAGGTGTGCTGAGTTTGCTGGCCCCTTGGAGGGTACGTGTGTCATTTGAATTTTTCATTACAAGTAAAAATAAATTACAAATTACAGCTTTGTCACTGTATTGAAACTATAGAGAGAAATCAATGTACAAAATTTTAATAAAAGACAGTTTTATTTATAAATACAATATTAATAATGAACTTGTATAATAATTATTATCAGTCTGACAATACATTACAAGGTAAATAAAAATTAAGTTTATAATTATTTAAAATTAAACTAAATGCATAATTACATTGACCTTTTCAGCATAAAAACTAAACTACAAGGTCATTAATCAAGGTATATATTTTATCACATTATGAGTTAAATAAAGGGTAATAATTCTTCATAATCTGACTAATTTTAAGTTCAGAACCTGACACTGTGGCAGTCTTGTGAAATTTAATACTATGATCACTGCTTAAATAATGGTTCCTTATTTTGTGTTAATACTGAAAAACTGAATCAATTTAAACATTGTTAATTTGTTTAACAAATTAACCTTTTTAAATTACCAGTAAATTCATATTTAAGAAATGTTCACATTTGTTAAAAAAATGTTCACTTGGAATAACATCAGGTATATAATTTAAATATTACAAAACCAAGTAACAATAGTGAATGAAATTGTTTGAAGCTGAAGTAAAAAATATTTAAAACTTAATAATAATAAAATAGTTAAATATGGCAGCAAAACATTAGCAAAAGTGACCAAGACAAAAACAATAGACAAAGTCGTAAAACTCGAAAGACGAACCCTAAGAGCCTGCATAGGAAAGAAAAACAAAGTAGATGGGCAATGGAGAATTCTTATAAACGAACAAGTCTATAAAGAAAACGAACCCATAACAGATACAATAAAGAAGAAAAGGATATCTTTTCTTGGATATCTTATCAGAACACCTAAAGACAGAATTTTAAACAAGATGATTAGAAAACTCTTTCCAATGGTAACATCAGGAGCATGGATCCGAAATGTCAAAGAAGACATGAACGAACTCGGATTAACTTTCGATGATTTAGAAAGCAAAATAGAAATATTAAAAATCTTAATAAATAAGGAAAGTAGATTTGAAACAAAATCAGATGGAAGAACAAACCCAAGCAGGAAGAAACCAGTCGTTTCAGAGGAAGTTCGGCAAGCAAGATGAGCCCGAATGAAGGCATACTGGCAGAACATCAAGCCAAATAATATGAACAGGAAGAAGCTTTCTAAATTTGACTACAGTGATCCATTGTGGTCATAAAAGACAAAAAAGAAAATAGTTAAAATTGTATTCACAAGAACAAGTGAATATAAATTGAAGAAATAATAATTAATGAGTAACACGTCATAATATTATACTTATCTGTGTTTATTGATTGTTGAGAGTAAGCAGTTCATATGAACAACTGTTTCAGATAATGACTGTAGCACTGTTAACATGATCAACTGACTGCTAACAAATCGCTTCACATGCAGATTATTATAGCGATATCATTCAACCCAAAAAGTGTATAATACAAAATAGATTGTTTTATTAAAAACAGCCTGTGAACTAGTGAACTCCTGGTCTAAAGCCACGTGCATTACTATCATCGTAGGATTAATGAAGTACAGATGCAAAATTTTTTCCTTGTAATTTACTTTTTCCTGTTTAATAATACATATACAGTCACTTTTTGATACTAGACTCAATATTTGATTCTTTACTCCACAGTAGTTTAATCTAAGAAACAATTTATGATATATAAAAAAAATCATTTGGCTAATAAATATTTCTAAGAACATTTTAGTTTATTTTTTTAAAATATCCTGTACTTTTATCACAAACAATATTTTTATAATCATGTAATTAATTGATTCTGATTTTATAATAATAATGGCATAATAATACTTGAACACTATAAGGCATTGAAAGTAACTTGTTAATATACAATTCAGCTAAAACTAACGAAATTCAAGAAAAGATGTAATTGAAATAACCACTTCGAAAAGGAGTACCAGAATGTGTAAACTAATCTAAAAGTACACTCTTATATTTCACTTTTTGTTATTTAATAATTGACATGTAAAAAGGTTTTTACTTCATAAAACATCACTTCCAGTTAATCTCTTTCATTTAATCAGTAATTCTGAATAAATTAATTAATAAAAGCTGATCAAAAATTATGTTTATTTTATATTATATTTAGTTTTTAATTCCTAAACCATGTTATTCTTTTTACAAAAACCAGTTTTTTCCATGTAGTGTCTCAATCAAAAAATATTTGAATTCTGAAATAAACTATTTTTAATAATTTTTTTCAATGCCTACTTAATTGCAATACATCTGAAAACAAATTCTAATTAAAAAACTAAATTAAAACTTATATTACTCAATTAGCAACGAGTTACAAATATTACAATAACAGATTTTTATATACGCACAAAAATTTATAGAATTACACTGGAAAAACTAATAACAAATTTATTTAAATTATACAAATATAGATCAATTATTAGATTGTAGAAGATAATTCACAAACCACAACATAATAATTAAATTACAATGTCTGAAATTAATTTTATAGAGATCAATCGGTTTGTTTGTTTGTGTTACTGTGCATCTAAACATGAGGGCCATCTTCTTTCAACCTCTGATCAAGCGTCTTAATTAATCAGACATGTGATAAGAGGTGCATAGGGTGGATTAAGGGCAATTGTGCATCTCTTTTACTATAACCTCTGATATTACTGATGCCAATATGTAATTTCAAGCTGAGCTGAAGGCATATTAATTGCCGAACAGTCAGACGTTCACATAAAAAAAAAAATCAACATGGCTGGTAATAATGCTAGTTGCATAGTGATATTCGCTTTCTTTATTGCTAGTTTATGGAAAGGGACTACAATAAATGCAGCTGTTTACTGTTTGACTTAATGATGATGGCAGCGAAACACAAGAAACGGAACACAGACTTCTTGAGCTGTCCTAATTCATGAAAATGTCCACCCTCACAGTGATGCTGTAGCCAAACAGCTTCTAAAGCAGTTTGATCAGAACATATTTGATCACCCAGAATACAGTCCTCACAATATCAAACAATTTTAATTTATCCCTTGGACAGAAGAACTGGCCACAAGGCCAACGCATACAGACAAATGAGGAGCCTCAAAACAATATTCAGGACCATCTCACATCAGTGACAGCAACATTCTTCAGAGAGAATCGGAAAACTCAATCATGGCGATTATGTCAAAAAGTAACCATGCATGTACATAACTTTTGGTAATAAATTCATTTTGTTTACTCATCTTTTTAATAGATTTTTAGCAGCAACTATGAAAAAACTATAAAAAAAGAGATAATAATTATATTGTCATCAGTAACATATATGATTATGAGATAAGTCAGCACGTAGATAAACATTATAAAAAATTATAATTCAATTGAAATATATATTTCTAACCACCAGAATACGGTAACAGAAAACACTTACCAATGTTTATAGCGCTTTCATGTATCTTGTACACATCTTCAGTAAATTAAAATTCTTTAAAAAAAATTTTCACATCAAAATTTAAAACTTTAACATCTTCAAAAAAAATTCTGTAAAATTTTTAAAGAATTTTAATTTACTGAAGATGTATACACGATACTTAAAAGCGCTACAAACATTGGTAAGTATTTTCTGTTATCGTATTCTGGTGGTTAGAAATATATATTTTAATTTTAAATAATACAGCTGTTTATAATCCTACATAGGATGTTTAATAAAATAATAAAAATAAAAATTATAATTCAGCGTTTAAAACCACTAAAAATCACAGTATCTAGAATTACACAAACTTTCACTAAATGTGTTTTACTATTATGGATAAACAATATTTTTAACGAATAAAACCATAAAAATGCACAACCTTAAGAGAAACATAATTAACTATTGGAATTATAACACGATTTGTAACAAGAACAATGAACAAAAAGTACAACCTTAATGAAACCATAACCAAATTCTAGTTTTAACAATTAATTACAAGATTTTACATCTGTTAATATAACTGAAATACAATATTAATTCTATAAAGAATAAGTTATTTTGTTATCAAATTAAATGCATTAACTTAATATTTATTGTAATAAAATAAACTACTGTAATAAAAACTTTAAATTTTACAAAATAATGATGAATAGTTAGAAGAAGTAATAAACAAAATGATCACAGAAAATTATACATTATACTGAACTACTTTTAATAACTAAAATTTATAATTGACGAATATTATTAAAAAATATGTTTCAATGCTTACTTGATAATAATAAAATTATTTACAAAATTTATAATACACCAGATTAAAAAAACGAATTATTTACTAGATCGTAATCTTGCCAGACCAGATCGTTCTTCTTCTTCATCACTAGTGTAAGAAGACATAGTCCCTCGATTTGAAGTAGCTTGCATTAATTCTTGATCTGGTCCGACTCTGTTCTCATAAAGTAATATATTTAATGTCTCTTCATATATTCGAGCTTCTGGAAACTCAACCTGTATTAAAAAAAAGAAGATTTTATTAGAATTGCAAAGTATTAACCCTTTGGGTGCCACTTCTTGTAGTGGAGAACTGGTGAAAAATGGTAGGTCAAAAAACACGCTAATAACACTATTCCCTTTAAAAATTAATTTCATCAGAACTAATAGTTATTAGCTTAAATCTTTTAAAGAAATTTTCAGAAAACCTTACTCTATAAATAGCACCGTTTTACCAAATTTTTTATTAATATTTATTTTCATTTACTAAAATATCTTCATTAACTTACCAGAATTTGATGTTCATGTAATATTCTTCATCCATTATTATTTAAACTAAAAATATTTTTACTATCGCCTGTTATTTCATTTTATAGACAATTTTGTCCTGATTAGATTGATTTATAACACAACATTTCAAGTGGTGGAGGTTAGTGGGAGTAAGCTGAAAAGTGGTAACACCAAGCACAAGAGTTGGATGACCGAAGATATCCTGAAATTAATGAACATCCGCAGATCATATAAAAACAAAGACCCTATCAGATACAGAGACGCCCAAAAAGAAATTCGAAATAAGATTAGACAAGTAAAGCAAGAGTGTCTAATGGAGCAATGTAGAGAAATAGAACAGTTAGAGGCCAAACACGACTCATTTAATATGTATAAGAAAATTCGACAGACAGCTGGTCTATACAAAAGGAATAATAGGAGCATCCTTATGAATGAGCAACATCAGATTCTTGCTAGCACGGAAGAACAACTGCAAGAATGGAAGAGATATATCAAAAATCTCTTTGTGGATGATAGAAGCGTCTCACATGATATTACTGCACATGACGGAGTGGATATCACTAAGGCAGAACTTTTACGCGCCATGTCGGGAGTAAGAAACGGAAGGGCACCGGGACCAGATGGTATACAGATTGAGGTTTTGAAGACTCTGGAAGACGATGGACCTAATGCACTTCTGTTGGATTTGCTAAATTGTATATATAGGACAGGAATTATCCCCAAAGACTGGCTCAAATCAACTTTTGTTGCACTACCAAAAAAGGCCAATAGCAAGTATTGCAAGGAATACAGAACAATTAGCTTAATGAGTCATGTGTTGAAGTTGTTCCTAAAAATCGTTCATTCAAGAATTTTTACCAAATGTGAAGAAAACATCGGCAGATCCCAGTTTGGTTTCAGGAGTGGTTTCGGCACGAGGGAGGCGCTGTTTAGCATTCAGGTTCTTGTACAGAGATGTCGGGATGTGAATGTGGATGTATATGTCTGTTTTGTCGACTATGAGAAGGCGTTTGACACTGTTCAGCATGAAAAGTTAATGGCTATACTGAAAGAGGTAGGTCTGGATGGGCGAGACATTCGGATAATAGCCAATCTGTACTGGAATCAGACAGCGGACATTAGAATTAACAACCAGACATCGGAAGAAATTCCTATTATGAGAGGAGTTAGACAGGGCTGCGTGCTCTCTCCACTTTTGTTTAATTTGTATGCGGAGAAGATCTTCAGAGAAGCGGTGGAAGACAGAGCAGAGGGTATAATTGCCAATGGAATAGTCATTAACAATTTGAGATACGCTGATGACACAGTTCTGCTGGCAACGGACAGGGATGATTTGCAGGCGCTCCTACATTCAGTGACGGACCATAGCCAACAAATGGGTTTGAAAATAAACATAAAGAAAACCCAATGGATGGTGATCAGCAAGAACAAAAATATAGCTAATAACTTGGCAGATATTGTGATAGATGGGGACATAGTGCGAAGAGTGCAGGCATGCAAGTATTTGGGCTGCTGGGTGAACGAGGAGTGGGACTTGTCGCAGGAGATTAAATGCAGAATAGAGCAGGCGAGAACATCATTTAGGAAAATGCAAAGGGTACTAACAGGTAGAGAGTTAAAACTTGCGCTGCGAATACGCTTATTGCGCTGTTATGTGTTTAGCATTTTGTTCTATGGGATGGAAGCATGGACCCTCACAGAAGCAATGTGCAGGAGGATTGAGGCTTTCGAAATGTGGGCTTACCGCAGAATGTTGAGGATATCGTGGATGGACAGAGTGACGAATCAAGTGGTAATGCAGCGGCTAAACAAAGACAAAGAAGTGCTTAATATCATAAAAAGAAGGAAATTAGAGTACTTTGCCCACGTGATGAGAAATCCGAAATATGGAATGCTGCATGTGATCATCCAGGGGAAGATAGAGGGGACGCGCGGCCCCGGACGTAGGAGAACGTCCTGGCTTAGGAACCTTCGCCAGTGGTACGGGGTGAGCACCACGACACTATTTCGGTTGGCTGTGGACAGAGTGAAGGTCATGCGACTGATCGCCAATGTTCTAGGAGGACACGGCACTTAAAGAAGAAGATAACACAACACTATTTAAAGTTACAAACATAATCAAAAATAACATCACCACTGGACCCATATGACGAAGCCACCATTTGACACATGTGTTTACAAAGAAATACTTATACTTAACTCTTCGTAAAATAGATGTAACTAAATAACAGCGAAATCTATTGACATGCATTGAAAATTTATACTTTACACTATTAATAAAGCCAAAATTCAACACATTCTACTGGTGCATACGGAAGTTACAACCATCTACATGACAGTTTAGTGATATCTGATCTGAATGGATCTGGCACTTTTCAGAAGACCCTCACATTCAACATCATCGGATCCTGGCACTCAAAGGGTTAAAGTACACCATACAGAAACAGGGTAAAATTTCATACGAATCTTTAAAAATATTTCTTGATTTAGTGTTATTAATATGCCTTATTGGTGGCAATTTTCTAAAATTGTCATCTTCATTTTCCTTTGTCCGTCTGTCACCCAGATGTCAAAAACTACAATAGCAACAAACGGTTTTCGGATTTGCAATCTAAACAAAAAGTTAGTGGGCTTAAATTGGATTTGAAGTTCTGGTTTTAACCGGAAGTCAAGAAATCAAAGTTAGAAACTACAAGAGACAGCAAAAAACGGCTTTTAGATTCGTATTCTACACAAAAAGTTAGTGGGCCTAAATTGGGTGTAAAGTTCTGGTTTCGGCTGGAAGTGGCCCAAAACCAGAAGACAAGACATCAAAGTTGGAATTCAGAAACAAAAATAGTATCATTTGATTCCTTTTAAGGAGCATATTCAGAAATAATTTGGTTTGAAGTTCTGGTTTTGACTGGAAGTCAAAAAATCAAAGTCAGAATTTGGAAACAAAATAGTGGCACTTGATTAGTCTTAAAGAGTAGATATAGAAGTCAATGGGTTTGAAGTTCTGGTTTCAACCAGAAAGTCAAGAAATCAAAGTTGGAATTTAGAAACAAAAATAGTGTTGAATCCTCTTAAAAAGTAGATACATAAATCAGTAACAGTTTTTGCCATAAATCAAAGGTAGGTCCTAAGCCTTTTTAAAAAATTTCTACCAGCCATGAGACGCATCGGCTCATGAATTTTAACAGTTGGTCATTTTAACGCCGGCTCAAAGAAGGAAATAAAAATAATGTTGAGCAACGTAGCACAAATTTAGAGGCGAAACAACTAAAAACGAAATCTAAGAAAACAAAGGTTATTAAAGTTGGAATCATAAAAATGCGAGCTTTCCTGCAATTACAGGACTGTCAAATTTGGCACCAAATTTATTACATTAATCAAGGTTATTTACCTGGGCTGAATTGCAACACTGCTCAATCATCCTCGATGCTTCACTAATATATAAATCAAGTGTACAAAAAGTCCAGTTTTATAAACTTGCTTTCTTTGATACTTTTTCCCGAAAGTGCTACTACAGCCACCTTTTGTTTATTGTAGCTCTAATATTTCAATTTACATCACAAATACTAATTAAAATAATAATCAGAAAGTAATTACATATTCCCATTCTTTTCCAACATAATGTTGATTTTTAAAATTCGCAGTAAATGTCTGAAGCTGAAGACAAAAAATTCTGAAATCAAACTTTATGAAAACGAACTTACCTTTGTATGTTTTCTATCCGTCGCATAAACGATAGATGTACAACATACTTCAGCAACTTTCTTTCCGTGGCCATAGTAACTCCAACAGCAAATCTCACTTGAACCGATTACATCTTTAATAAATAATACTCGACCACTAAACCTTAATGAAAGTTTATCAAATAATTCTATATTTTTAAGTAGATTATCATCTGATGTACTGGAAAAGAAAAACAATTTCATTAGAAAATTCTTTAAAAAAAATACTATAATGGTTTTCACGGTTGATGAGCTCTGCTGTTTCATATGTTTAGACCAATCAGAACGTTGGCAGATTGTACGAATGTTTCAGCTTCACAAACATTACGCGTGCATGCATATAAGTGCCGCAGTAGTTTACTCATGTCTTGCATCTTGTACTGAAAACATTGATTGTAGAGCACGTTAACATGCAATACTTTATAATATAATCAGCTGATTGCATGTTTATAGGTTTTGTTATTGGAAGACCAAAGAAATGGCTGACGAAATATATAACAGAGCTACGAGAGCAGATGTTGGCAACGTTGCTGGCAAGTCATTGGCTAGCTATGAAGTGGGTAGGGGGCAATGCGCATGTTCAGAGCTCATCAGCCCTGAAAAATAGTATAGGTATTCAAAACTAAATTTATTAATTAATCCTGTTTCCTATTAAACAAACATACAAGTAGAGTTCACATGCAGAGGCATCATTAATGAGGATTCCTTCGTTTACATTTTACAGCCTCATGAAAATGTTAAAACTCACCTAATTTTGAAGCTGGGTATCTCTGTTGTGGAATTTTTAAAACTGTAATTTGCCAATCAATGGAAAATCTATATGATAAGAGAACTACAGTAAAAAAATTTCACTTTATGATCCACAAAAACCGAAGATTTGACAACCTCAGAAGAGATGTGCAATGTGCATCCCAACTTCACAAAATAGCAGATACATACATTTGAAATTGGAACAGGAAAGGAGACCTAATCTTTATTGTTTATGAAGATAAGAAAACAAGAAGTACCATTTTTAAAAGTTGTGTAAAACAGCCTTTTTGTCATAAGTGAAACTTATGAAACTACATGAAACCCATAAATGTTACTAATTTCCCCTTTAATCAACAATGCCAACCGCATTGGCATAGTTGGTAACAAGCTACCATGCTCGCCTCTCATCATGCGGTCTTGGGTTCGAATCCCATTCAGGCACGGCATATTTTCCTACGTTATAAAAAATCATTTCATCCTCCACCGTCTGCATTAGCAGTAATTGCAGAACAGTCGGACGTTGAACAAAAACAAAAAAAATCAACAATAAAACTAATTCATTTCAACACAATTCAAACTCTCAAAGACCAGCATCAAAGGGAAAAACTACTACACTTTTATCAAAGCTTTGCTCCTGTCCTTGAGAACTGAATTGTCGGATAGCTTGGGAGAGACAAGATGTGCAGAGTCAAAAATAATGTACCACTGCAGTTAATGACAGCTCACCAGCGGAAAACTTTTGGCAAAAGAGTAATAAACTAATCTCACTAGAAATAAATTCTCATGAGTTTTTCATTTATAAAAATTTTTATTTTTACAATATTACTACAATACAAGAATTATGAAATTTCTTACAATTATGAGAAAAGAAGAATTTAATATTTACAAGGGATAAATTGAAATGTTAGTTAATTTTTACTTATTTTAAATTTACCTTGTGTAAGAATATTTGTTGTTATGGCGATTGATTAAGAGCTTTACAACAGGCTGTAACAGAAAAAAATAAAAAAATGTTATTATTATATTTTATGACATAAAATTTCAAAATTCTGCTTCAGTAAATTTTAATAATCCAAGGTTGATATCTTTGATAACAAAAAACCAAAAGTTTTTTTTGTTAGACAAATATTTTTACTGATTTATAGTCAATGATTTATTTTATTATTTGTCTATCTCCGATCACTGATAATATCTTGATGATATATACCAACTGATAATACTCTCATCACCAAACTATCGTTTGGTATAAGGCAACCAAAGGTACAGTTATTTGAGTCACGAGTTTGCCTTTGGTTGCAACAAGAGGTAAAGGGGGAAAAGTATCAGTGCGCATGTGTGAGTGTTGTAATTTAAGTACAACAAACACAACAACTTATACTATACCCAGAGTACATACAGTACATCCCGGAACCTTTTGTAGGTTAACTGAACGAATATAACTTTGTTACTGTAAACAGAAATGTTAAGTTTCTCAAAAACGAGGGCAGGCTATTCACAGAACTGAACGAAATCTATTATGCAGTGTAATAAACTGCTGTGACGTTTAAGCTTAACAAAAATGCTTTTCCCTGCCTCTTAACAAAAGCCATGAGCGAGTGGCTAACTACTGTGATTTTTCTTTCCACAATTTGAAAAATAAAGAAGGAAATTAAAGACATTGAGAAGCTATTCTTCAACATTTTTGTTGACATCTGGTAAAAAAAGAAAACAGTTAAGTAGATACTAGTGAGACTGATAGCGAAGACGATGGTGACAGGGATACTAAAGAAGGCGATTCATTCTTAGAAAATTTTGTTTGAATGGAATAAGGTAGGAAGTAATTACAGTAAATCGAACATTTCTAGTCATGTAATTAAGCTGTAGGTAATATTACAGGTCACATTTATTTATAAGGTTTTTGAAGAAACCATTTTCTTGAAATAAACCACAGCTTACAAAATGTATGTAGAAACTGCACGTTAGTGAAATGTACGAGTAGTGTCTCACTGTTGAGGTTGGTAGCATTGTCCAAATTTCACTTCCCTTCCTCACAGCTCATCCATACGCAAAAGGCAATCTCGTGACTAAAGTATCTATAATGGGATAAATTTCATTTATACTGTAATTTATATTAATGGTTGGCAGGATGCAATTTAAAAATTTATTTGTGAAGTAAAAATTATTTATTTTACTGTTAACTAGACAAGGTTTGCTCAAAATGTATTAACTTTATTTTGTTGTGTGCAAACAAGTGACAGGAATATACTATGCATTGGCATATTGATGTAGTCGAGTCTAGTGCTCATGTACAGGCAGGTCATTTAAAGGTCATGATATCGCACCATTCGACTAAAGATATTTGAATACTAAACACTGTTTCATTAAGTATAGCATAATGTGTTGAATAACAATATGACAGAAAATTTTGCCATTCTCAAGTTTAACCCTTTGAAAAATCCAACAGGTCTTTGGAGATAATCCTTTTAGAGGCTTACAGATAGAGGGGTGATACAACAGATTTAAAAATGGCTAGACTTCAGTGGACAGTGAACTTCGCTTCAGGGAGACCTACAATAGGACAAAATTATGTAGTTATTAATAAAATTTAAATTTTAGTGATGGAGGTATTAATGTCTGAGAAATAATTATAGAGAAAAGGAATCAGTATTGGTTCAGTTCATCCAATTTTGACGAAAGATTTGGCTATGGGAAGGGTTGGGGCCAAATTCATGCCAACGAACTTGATAGCTCAACATAAGGAACAGCAATTTGAAATTTCTCAGGACATATCAGACAGCACAAAAAGTAGGCTAACATTCTTAAAATTATCATAATCTCTGGCTATTCCCTCATTCTTGAAGATGCTGCTTAAAGGGTCCCAAATTGAGTCCAGAAATAACATTTAGAAAAATGTAGTGGCTCAATTAAAGTCCATTCCTGAAATGGTCGCCCACATTTGCTTCCAAAAGTGGTAGTAGTGCTGTCGTGTATAGAGTACCAAGGAGCGTATTTTCAAGGAAACCTTTTGTTAATTTTATTAACATGCTATGAATAAATAAGTTTATTCCAAATGAAGATTGGATACTTTATGAACAAACATCTTATAACTACTATACTGACCTTTGTTGCAGAACTAATTAATAATTCTTCTTCCTTACGAGAATTGATAAGAGGAACACGACATATTGGTTCTGCATCAGATTCGCGCTTATGAAGCGCATTATCACACGCTTGAGCCAGTTCTGCGATACAATAATACTTCGCTTCTGCTAGCAATTCAGCTAGCTCTTTTAATGTTTCTGGTAAAGGAACTGATCCGTCTCTCAAAAAATTTAAAATTAATCCAAAATGTTTACCACACCTATCAATTAATATCCAGCCTGAAAAAATAAAATATATTTTTAAATAAAACAAATTAAATTTCAAATTATTCACTACAAGTTAAAAAGCGCTCAAAATAATAAAAGTTCCTGGAAATCAAAATTGCATTCCCAGTTCATTTGTAAGTTTATAAGTTCAGCTGAAGCTACATATCTAATATGATAGGATAATTGATACAGTAATACTGCATTTCATTTATGCAAAATAAATTTCAAGAGGTTATAAAATTATTAATAATTTTCTATTTTACATCTGAGCAAGTCAATATTTGCAGAATTCATCTTAACTAAAACAGCGAGTTTTATAAACTTCTATACACATTAAACCTCCTGTACAGTAAGACCTCGACTTACGTATGGGATGCGTTCCGCAAAAATCATCGCGTAACGTGAAATTCAAGTTAACTTGGATTGTTTGGTTTAACCTTAAAACATTTGCTAATTGTCCGTACCATTTAAATCCGCTAATTGTCGTTAGTGTCAATTCACTAAACCCAGTCATTCCTTTTATGTTCTTCGTTTTTTCACCCCTTTTCGTATCTTTTACAATAACGACACATCTAACTTTTCCTTTAAAATAATCGCTTTCTATAAACATTTTTATAACCTTCATTTGAATTCATATTGTACATAAAGCAACTACAAAAACAAGAAAACAGAAGACGTACAAATAGTAGCATAATTAAAATCATGATTAATAGTACGCAACCATATACGATCGATATTATTAACACACTAAACAGTACTAATGTTTAGAACAGAAGTAAATCAAGATAAAATTCTAGAGTAAAAATGGGGAAGGCAACTACAATAAGGGTTTCAAGAGCAATTAGCAAAACAATGGTCATAAATGTAAACATCAGTACGATAAGAAAGAATAACTACTGTACACAACATAATATAATGTTCAACAAATTCACGCTAACATGAATTTGCGTAAATTGAGGTCTTACTATATTTTTATTACCAAATAATATTTGTTTCAGGCAATTTACTATAATATATCTTGTTTTAACAGTTAAGTAATTTATAATAAACAACAGCTAAGAACATCACCCTTAAGAAGATGAAGGCAAATAATTTTGTTAACAAATAGATAAATAAATGTTCCGTTACATAGACAATTATGAAAAAATCAGTAAAGAATGAAATAACTAGATATTAATAGCAGATATTCAAGGAGTTCTAGTTCGTCCAAAATAGACCATAAATATCTCATACCAAAAAATGTAACAATAAATATAGAATTCAATGGTACATAACAAAACACTGCATTTTATAATTATTTACTCATGCAAAATTTTGGTAGATAGGATGACCCAGGATACATACATCTAACTCAGTGTTTCCCTACCAGTGGTCCGCAGACCAAAGATGATCCGTGAGAGTCCGGTGACTACTTATAAAAAAGTATTATTTTCCCGTGATTAAATCAAAGTTACAATTTTAATTGAACAAGATTAAGTAAATACATTCAAGATTCAGATTAAGTAAAGGTAGAAGAGTTGTGCTGTAAGAAAGCCCTGGGCTTCCCCAAGATTCGGCAAGTAGCTTTGCGGTATCTTATGATGTTTTCAACCACTTATTTGTGTGAGCAGGGGTTCTCTAGTTTAGTGTTAATTAAAAACAAACAACGAAATCGGCTAAGTGTAAGCAGTGATTTGAGAGTAGCTCTTAGCAAGAGCCTAAAACCTACAATTCCTCAGCTAGTCAGAAAGATCCATGCACAAAAGTCGCATTGAAATTTTCATTTCATTTTTTAATTTTCATTGTTATTTTCGACTAAGTAAAATCTGTATTCCTTATTTTATTAAAAGACAATTTACAATTAAAATATTTATACTTTTTGTGATATACAATGTACCCTACTTTCTGAAAATAACAATTATATGTTTGTAATAATAGTTTCTTAATTAATAATAATAGTTAGTTTCTGAAAATTTGTTTTATTTAATCACCTTTTAATTTGGTTACAACTGATAAGATATATGCAATAATGTAATGGGTGGTCCGTGGTAGTTCACTTTCAGGCTGAGTGGTCTGCAGACCACTGCGGGTTGGGAACCACTGCTCTAAGTGGACATGATCTTTCCAGTACGAAAGGCATGGCATATGCAAAGAGCAGTAGAGACAACACTCCACTCAGACGTTATTTTAAGTAGCATATACTTTGTGTAAGACCAATAACAAAAACCATTTCTGAAATCATAGGTTCAAGACCAGGTTGAAAACCATTATAAATGTGGACCTATTCCGTTATTCCTCATCACATCATCTGTAACCTTAAAGTTTGTCTCGTGTATACGCATCTTTACTATTATTACTGATTACTCCCACTCACTATAATTAATTTTAGATATTGTTTGCATGTTTATTAATACACATTACTTGCTTGTTTGCTTCGCACGTGTTCTATTCTATACATAATGAATCTTTTGGAATTGGCTCCTATTATTTCTATTAAGGAAAGAACTATACGTTTCTTTCAAGAAAAAGGAGTACTGCATAATCCGTGCATTTGTTTAAATGGACATGATATAACACTGAACACCATTGGCCAGGACGTTGGGTTTGTAATAAAGTAATCTGCAGAATTAGTAAACCTTTAAGAAGCGGCACATTTCTTGCTAATATGAAGTTGAATTATCGAACAACCATTCTCTTCATTTAAAGTTGTTGCAAAGAGTACGAATCAATTAAATGGTGCAAAGATAAAATTTTTAATAAATTTGCGTTATTTTCTGTATTTTTATTTTAATGTTTTGTAATTTGTAAAATAAAACTTGTAAATAATTTGTGAAACTTATAAACGAATAAAGGAAAAAACCTAAATAAAAATGAAAATGTTTGCTTCATGCAATAAATAGTGTGCTAACAATTCGTAGTTTAAACATTCAGTGAAAATGTATTTAATTATTTTTTAATTTTTTGCTCTTCTGTAGTACGGTTAGGCACCTACTTAAATTAAACACCAAAAGTCATTAATAAAAAAAGAAAAAAAAAACAATAGCTATTATGTCAGTAAATAATGCATTTTACTTTCTCTTGCCTACATGAATATACAGGAAGGAAAGTGTTGTTTTTATATCGATTTTTCACCGGATATACATGTTTTCAGATCCCCTGAACCCTAAAAACATGTTTTCACCGATTGGTCTGTGTGTGTGTGTGTGTGTGCGCGTGCGTGCGTGTATGTGTGTGTGTGTATGTATGAACAGGATATCTCAAAAACAGAACTTTGTACAAACTTGAAACTTATGTTAGATACTACTACCGGACCTGACACAGACATTTTCATCAAAATCGGTCAATTAGAAGTAGTAGTTTATTCGTGCCATTTTTCACTTTTTAGCAATTTTCTCAAAAACGGCAGAGTTTTTTAAAAATCGCCTCAATCACTATATTTTTTATGCTCTACAAGATAAAGTAGGTGCCATGTCTGCTGAAATTCTTGGGGAGGCTGTTCTCTTGTAAAAAAAAAGTTTTTATTAAGATTGCGGCTTTAATATGCACTTTAGCACAAAAATGTCTATAATAAAAGTTGAAGAGAATTTAAAATTCTACAACTTTTATTTCACAGATTTTTTTTGTATAACGCTTAGTTTAGCGATTTTCTGTTTTTCTGTTTAGTGATTTTCTGTTTCTCATGGAAACGTGTAAAATAAATCAATTTTTTTTAAATATTTCAGTTTTAGCATGCATTTAACGACTAAAGTGTATATAATCAAATTAATAGGAAGTTAAAAGATCTACAATTTTACGAGCATTTTTCTCTTCAGAGCCAAGTTTAGCGTGAAAGAGTGATTTTCCATATTTATAAGCCAAACTGAGGTTGATTTTCATTTGGTGGCTTTCACTCATGATTAAAATTAGGTTACGTTTATTGAGGTTAGTTTTTTTGTTTATTTCTAATGTTTTATTACTAATGTTAGGTTATAATGTTCATTATTTGCATTGGCAAGAGAAAGTTGTGTGAGTGTTTCACACCAGATTTTTTATTCAATTGATACAGTGGATCATGCAGCACTACAATTTACACAACATATGCTACTATACTTTTAAGTGCAAGGTTAGGTTGGAATATTATATCCATTTTGTATATGCCTACAAACAATATTCTGGTAAAAGCCATTGCAATTTTTAAATTTTACTTAAATAATTACAACATATGGTACTTAAGGAAATAACACAATCAATACAATATTTTACTGAAGGAACAAGACAATGACCTAATTAAAATAACTGTGAATATTGTTACGCACTTCTGAATTCTAATACAGAAAAGATTACTTAATTTGTTTTGCCTACCAGTATTAGAATACACAATTCAAGAAGTAGCAATATATAGAGAACTTAGTTTAAAAAACTATACTATAACCATGGGGTTAATGAATCAAGTAAAAACTGAACATTCTCCAACACCAGGTTAGGAAACAAAATAAAATTTCAAGGAATCAGAATTATCATTATTCCCTTACCCTCCGAATCAGTCAAAACTTCCATTCTTCCACTAAACATAGCTCTCAACATTGTATCCTGTTTTGTTAATGTACCAATGGTGGTATAATGAAGGGATCCACCAATGTTTAATTTAACATATTGAGAAGGATTTCCTTTTATTACTGTTTTATGATCACCAGACATAACTAAGCATGGGAATAAAGCAAAGTTATTGTAATAATAATATTTTAATTTGCAAAACGGCGTTAATTAAGGCAAGATTGTATAAGTGAGTTCCTACTAAAATTAACAATTTATTACCTATTGGAATGAATTAATATCCCCAAATCCGAACACGTAAGGATATAAATACTAAACAGTTTTAAATTAACATCAACTACTTTCAAAAATTATTCTAAAATTAAGCGTTAACTCTCTAAAAATACAAAAATTATAAACTTAAACTTATCATTAACCTATCAATCACAACTAAACTACACCATAATCAAACAGGGGTACCAATTCTACAGAATAAAATTAATGATATTGCAATTTGATAAACATCTTAAAATTTTTAGGTAGGTTTTCTAAATGACTACGAAGATATTTTATTATTAAGTTTTTTTATTATTATTTGCTGAGAAACGTAACCATTGCTCACTCAAAAGTCAGGTGTTACCATTTTGCCTCAGACGTCACGTGCATACCATTGCATACAGAAGTACAGCGCGTATTTTAAAAATGAAATTTTCTGTAATTTTCATAATGTCTGCGGTAAATATTACGCGTAAAATCATTTGATCATAAATATTTTAAAAATGTGAACGCTCTGAAAAAAATGTAAATGTTAACGATTTTGTTTCACTTATTATCTCACAGTTATCGATCCACTTTTATGTCTACAAAGTAGTTCATCTACTTACACCATATTAGAATTTTATTAAGTCTATTATAGAAATTATACTAAAACACAGGTTGGTTTGAATTTGTGTGATTCCTCTACTCTGATTAAATTTTAAAAGTACCTATGTTATCTCTTTTATAAAGAGCATAAAATAATTTTAAAGGTATGTATTAAGATGCATCAATACAAACCGTTGAGTGGGCTTGATAAAACAAACAACTGCCTCAAAATTTGAGGCAGTTGTATTACATTTAATGTAATAGAAGAAACAAAAGATATAATATGTCTTTTGTATTATATTTTATATATTATTATTTGTATTATATTATTATATATTATAAATTCAACAAATTATGAATTATAAATTACAAAAAAAATTATAAATTTTTCCATGAGGAAGCTGTTGTTATCTCAGTAAAGTTGACTTCTGATTACTCAAGCTGATCTCTACCACATGGACAAAAATGGGATTTTTCTCCCTAGTACAACCTGATACAACACTTAATGGTAGGTGATACAAGGTACCTGATATTTTTATTTATTTATTTGTTTTATTTAGTTAAACATAATACAATTATGGCTATACTAACCTATTTACAATATTTTTAACTAAATATATACTTATACTCAAAAACTCTTCTTCACGAAGCGTTCTGTCCGCGCATAGGAGTAAATAAAAAATTTATTTAGACAAATTTATATATACTAATAACTACTATATCCTGGCTACACAACCTCAGGGAATGGACCGGAAAGACATCTGCTGAACTTTTCCGTATTGCTGTCAGCAAAGTGAGAATTGCCATGCTGGTCGCCAACATCCGAAACGGATAGCGCACTAAAAGAAGAAGAAGAATAACTACTATAAAAAATACTATTATAAAATCTAAAAAGGGTACAAAAAATACATTAAACATTTTTTGTTAAAAGCATTAAAATAAATGATAAATACTATTAAATTTATATAAAAAAAATAATAATAATAAAATGTTTAAACATTACCTTAGATTATGTACAATTTTATTAATAGAGGAAAATCTTCTTTTTTCAATAACTAAAACTACTTTACAATAATTTTAGGAAATACATGTGGATATTTTTACTTATGAGAATTAATTCAATTAATGAGCACAGAAACAAACAAAAAAACTACTGCAATGAGGAAAGCAAAAAATAATCAGGGAACAGTTATTTTAAAACTAGGAAAAGTTTCTCAAGTTCTTGCTCGTATATCGATAGGATATGATATTTAAGTTTATGTTTCATACGATATGGTGATATAATACTGAGTAAATACAATGGAAGTGCGTTGACGAACCGCCCCTAAAGATAGAGATTTTTTCACCTAGTATCAGTACAGAAATACCAACTGAGCAAAGAAACATTAATCCTTACTGTACTTTAATGAATTGGAATTAATATCATAGTGAGTGGAAGAAGACCGATACTTTGGAGCTGGGATAAGAGTGAATTATTTGCAAAAATTCCCTTCACGAAATGATGACTCTCATGGCTGGAGGCAATTTTTAAAAAGGCTTACCTTTGACTTATGGCAAAAACTGTTTCCAAGTTCCAAGTTCTGATTTATATTTCTTGACTTCCGGTTTTGGGCTGCTTCTGGTTGAAACCAGAACTTCAAACCCAATTTAAGCCCACTAACTTTTTTATGTTTGCCAATAACAGACAGGTGGAGTGTTAAATTATTTATACTCGATCTGCTAGTTCCAGGGCTACAAAAAATAGTTCTGTTTTCTCACACATGATCAGCCAATTATATGACTGAAGGATTTCAGAGCAGAAGAGGTAAACGTATAAAAGACACTAATCAGAGTTATCTCCTCTGAAGGTGGGTGGAAAGTAGATGCTTTTCGGAGAGCCCGGATGCTGATAAGCGTACTTTTTCACTCATTGAGGAAGGCAATTGTAAACCACCTCACTCCTCGTTTTACTTAGTAAAGCCTCTAGAGGTTCAAACCAGCCTTTCGGCTGTTGACCTAAATAACAACTTTTTATGTAAATTACAAATCCGAAAACCATTTGTTGCTAATTCTTGTAGTCTCTGACTTTGATTTTTTGACTTCCGGTTTTGGTCACTTCTGGTCAAAACTGGAACTTCAAACCTAATTTAGGCTCACCAACTTTCTAGGTAGATTTCGAATCCGAAAACCGTTTGTGGCTATTTTTGTAGTTTCTAACATCTGGGTGTGACAAATAGACTAAGGAAAATGATAGATGACAATTTTAAAAATTGCTACCAAGTGAATACTACAAATACAACTGTTACTGCTACAGCAGTTCCTACTTCTGTCTTTGATCTATACTTATGTAATGATCAATAACTGTATTATTCACTCTCACCCAGCATGCAGTAAGTAAGCTCTAAATTGGAATAATACATCAAGAACATTGTTTACCAACAGAGATTCTTAATTATGCTCTGTTTCTCCTTCTACCCTATAGCTTCAAAACTGACTTACGCATATAATTCCTATTATATTCATGGGCGGATTTACAGGGGTGCTAGGGGGTGTGCCGCACCCCCAGATTTTTGGGATGATAATAAATTTAGTATTTAGTATCCAAATACCTCCTACGTTCCGGTGAGCTCGCACCCCCAGATATCAAGACCTAAATCCGCCCATGATTCTATTACAATACAAACATTTTTCTGTTACATCTTTCATTATCTTGTTAAATAAATTTAGTTTGTAAGTAAGTTGTACTTAATATATTTTGGCAACTGTTTCTAGTACGCCACTTGTATCAGGAACGAGCATCAATTGTGTATGACTCAGTTCAACACTAACGACCAATTAGGGGTTATTACTACCTTTAATGAGCTAATCTTAAATCCTAACAAAGCTTAAATGCCAAAAAAATCTACAAATTTAAATGTGAATTTTGCATTGAAATTATGTAAAAGGTATAAGTAAATTGTAATCTTAAACTTTGCTTGGATCTTTAACTTTTTTACTACTTACTGTAACTGTTGGACTTATATATACAGTTCCTTCTTTGTACATTTTTGAAGTGATAATGTACGTAAAGAAAAATACCTTTTTACAGAATTTAGATGTTCATAACCACTACACAAGAAACAGAATCGATTATTATGTTGCTAATCACAACACTTAATTGTTTGAACAAAAACCAACTTATGCAGGTAGAAAATACATCAATAAATTGCCACAAGGTTAAAAAAGTTGTGACAATTTGTCATTTTAAAAAAAAGCTAAAACAGTATTTGATTGATGAAACATTTTACAGTGTGTACAAATTCCTTTCTAAATAGTTTTTGGTTGAAAAGTATTTAACTTGTAATTAAACAAATATTCTGTACTATTTGATACAAAGGGGTTCATGACAAGCCTACTGAGTTAAGGAGTAGCATGACAAGCCTACTGAGTTAAGCAGTAGCAGGAAAAAGTTATTAGTAAGTGATGAATTTATCATTGTGTTTGATTTTTTTTATACTTTTTTTATTTTTAATTTTGTGTGATATTTGATTCAATGGGGTTCATGACAAGCCTACTGAAGTAAGTAGTAGCAAAAACAATTTTCTGGTGGTAAGTGATGAATTTATCATTGGTGATAAACTTTCAGTTTATCAGTTTTATTTGACATGTCCTATACTCCCTTTGGAGTCTCCTGGATGCAAGTAAAAAAAAAAAAAATTTAATCAGTGGCCTTGCATTGAAAAATCATAATTTTGGCCTCATTGCAAACTTCATGCTTCATTAAAAATTTTAATAAAGTCTCCTAATCATGAAAAAGATTAGTTTTTTGTTGTCATCAAACCTTTTTGTCTTTTTTTTGTGTTTAATTTTTAGGAGTTATCACTGCATCAGATGTCTTCATCTGATATCGGTGACTTCTTTCAGATTTTGAGTATTTTAAATTAGTAACATTAAGTTACTTGCTTGTTGCCTCTAGTTGAAAATTGAGCCCAAGATATTACCAAAATGAGCCACTGAATTAGTCTAATTCTTGTAAATTCAAAATCTTTAAATATTATAAAATTAGGATAATAAGGAAGATGATTGTGTAATATAATAGTAATGCACATGAAATAAATACAACTTAACAATTTTTAATACATAATAATATATTTTTTTAAAGATTTACAATAAATATAAGAAACTTGTAAGATTTATGAATATTTACAGATGAAACATGAAACTGAATAGTTTTTATACATGATTACTTCCAACTACGCAATACAAACTTGTATTTTCTTTTCACAAAACAGAGAGCAAAATAAAATAATTATTCAGATGTCAAACTGTATTTAATGTTTATTTGTAAAAATTCGTTATTTTTATTACAACATGTAATTTAATGTAGAATGTTAAATTTTTTTTAACATAGGTATTACCAACTTGTTGCTTGATATAAAAACATTGTATGGTCTTTGTACCCTTATAGAGAAAGTGCCGTAGTTCACCAACTTGATTTGTGATTCTTAAGTTGGCAAAACGTATTAATATTGCATTAATTTTATGTATATACAGTGGAGTGTATATAAAGAAATTTAAGCACAACTTGCTGAAGTTTATGAATCAAACACAAACACTAAAACAGAAAAAGAAACTTTCTGATAAAATTTTGAAATAATATAAACAGAGATGGATAGGTAATTAAATCAGATGAAACAAGAGAGGATGGAGTATCAAATAAATGGTTTACGGTTGTTAATATTTAATTATACTGCACAAGCCATGATATAGTAACTGGATCAAGAGAAAAAGAAGCGGAAAAGACTTGTTTATAGGTAACTCATTATAATACAAAAACTCTGTCATCTTTAGTTAGTACATACTATAATTTAACCAAACTGTACCCCCTCTCCATCAGACTTACCATCCATCATTTATTAAAAATTTGTTTTGTTTTATTACTTACATTGTTACAATAAATATGCTATTAATTATTGATAATATTATGTAATAATTCTCAAAAATTATTTTACAGAAAAATAAACCCATACTGTTTTAATAAAATTAATAATACCGCAATGAAATATTTATATATAATATCTATTTACCGTTTTGAATAAAATAAAAATTAAATACATTCTGTTTTTACTTAAATCTATTCATTGCTACATTTATAAACTTCATGATCATTTTTAATCCTGTGTTTATGGTTTCCAATAAAATTTAAGTGTGTTAATATATTCTCCATGCATAAAATTTTTTAATATACACTACTTTTTAAATTTTGAGTATATTACAAAACATCTAAATAAGAAAATAAAATTGTTACCCAAATAATGATTTGTCAGGCTTTTACCTAGATATAGGATGCTAGAGCATGATTTTTTCATGGATGTTATTTTTTTAACTTTAGACGTCATGTTAATATTAAGACCCACCCCATACGACAATTTAAAAATTCACATAATCTCATAAAATATTCTGTGGTTAAGATAATGTAACTATATTAAGGATAAACTTTTTAACATTTTGATTTTAATGAATAAGGAAACAACCGTAAAAAATGTTTAAATTAAAATTGATATAAAAATCAAGTTGTGCTGTAATACCATTCTTAATTGGTAGCAATTTTAAAAATTGTCATCAATCATTTTCCTTTGTCCATCTGTCTGTCTATCCATCCCTCACACCCAGATGTCAGAAACAACTACAAAAGATAGTAACAAACAGTTTTCGGATTAATCTAAACAAAAAGTTAGTGGGCCTAAATTGGGTTTGAAGTTCCGGTTTTGATTGGAAGTGGCACAAAATTGGAAGTCAGGAAATCAAAGTTGGAAACTACAAGAGACAGCAACACACAGTTTTCGGATTCGTAGAATACACAAAAAGTTAGCGTGCCTAAATTAGGTTCAAAGTTCCGGTTTCAACCAGAATAGACCCAAAACTGGAAGTCAAGAAATCAAAGTTGGAATTCAGAAACAAAAATAGTGTCATTCAATTCTTTTTACATAGTAGATACATAGATTATTGGGCTTGAATTTCCAGTTTCGATGGGAAGTGGCCCAAAACTGGAAGTCAAGAAATCAAAGTTGGAATTCAGAAACAAAACTAGTATCATTCGATTCCTCTTAAAAAGCAGATACAGAAATCACAAATAGTTTTAGCCATAAGTCTAAGGTAAGCCTTTTAAAAAATTGCCACCAGCCATGAGACATGTCGTCTCATGAAAGATTTTTTTTTAATAATCATATAGTTCATAATAAAAATTATTTATTAAATATGAATTTTTAAATGAATGTTCACGTAACATGTGAATAAATATAAATTTAATAAATACTCATATTATGAGTATTTAAATTTTAGCTAAATCCATCAAAAGATTATGAAGTTTAGGACCACGTTTTTGATACGGAATAGATCTACAAAACAGTTATGGGTAATGGATTAATGAGAGATAACAATTTTAAGAACTAAGTAACAAATCTATAAATTTTTTTTTCTTTAGATTTTATTTGTCATCGGGAACTGTGCTTACTTTATTGACAACCACCCAATTTGATCGCTGTATTATTTGACGTGAACCGGTACAAATTGTTGAACAGGGACCCCCAGTGGAGTTTGTTCAGGAATGGCTGTCAGCTGGTCCCTATACAAAGTTGCTTGCCCAACTAGTGTTACTTAACAAATAATAGCAACTTTCTACCATCTGACTGACTGGGCTGGCCCGAAGGCCAATCTATAAAATAAAACAAATTATGTAGCAATGATTATAGCGATAAGTAAAAATATAATGTACATACTGTATTACAAAATAAACAATATAATCCATAAAAAATCTTATGTAAACTAAAATTACAAGTTATAGGTAACTGTAATTTAAAAAAAACTATTTTCTATTACTACATGAAGTATGTACCGTTACTACAATATTAGGATAATAATTAAAATATTAAATGGTAAATGTACTGGTATAATAAAATAATAGTAATAAAAGTGATGAACTAATATATAAAATTATGATTAATACTGTTTCTGTAATATGTTATTAATGTATAAATTCAGTTAATAGTTACGCTTGGATTGATCACCATTATAATTATTTGTACAAAATACCTATATAAACAATTTTATTCATTATGGATGCAATAAATATAAATTATGAACTAATTTCTCATAAAAATGTAGCCTATTTATAAAATACTGATCAATACAGAACCTGCAAATTCAGACGAAGTTTTTATTTGGTTATCTTCAAAATTGACAAAAATTTTGAGTAACCACAGAAATAAAATAATTTATGAACTCAAATTAAATTATCGTAGGTATTCAATTATTAATATTGTAGTGCTTTTTTGCTAGTTCCTCGTTACTTTAAGTTAAGTACTTTTTATATATTGTTATAGTTTTTTATATTTTCTATTCTTGTTACTTTTATTGTTACGTTTTATTGTATTACTTTTGATCATTTGGTATGTAATGTCAAACTCTTTTATACAAAATGAGTATTTTGTATTGTCTAGAGGAAGTAGACAGTGGGTGAAATCTTTACAAATTACTGATTTTTTTTATTATTTTATTTAACTTTTTGTAAATTTTTCATATTATCATATTTACTTTTAGTTTTTTTTTATTTAAACGATTGCAAATAAATTCTCAGTTATTAGGAAACAAAAATAATGTTAGGGATTTATATCTGGAACATTTCGTTCTGTTAATCCAAAGTAATTATTTAGAGGATTTTTTTTATTGAAATATATATTTCTATCCACCAGAATACGGTAACAGAAAACACTTACAAATGTTTATAGCGCTTTTGTGTACTATCTTGTACACATCTTCAGTAAATTAAAATTCTTTAAAACATTTTTTCACATCAAAATTTAAAACTTCCTACTCCTACCATGGTAGATAAGAAATAGTTGATTCTTTTATCTAAAACAGTCTTGCCAATTTAATCAGTTGATTGTCATATTTAAACTGTGTGGTCATTAATTTTTCCCTGTTACTGTATTATTATAAATATAGTATTTTTCTAAAATTTTAATTTCATATTGTCTGTTATTTATTTCTAATATTTCTAGATTATTTTTTATACTTGACATAGTATGTTTATATTTGATCATGTGTTCAGTTACATTGGAAAATTTTTGGTTTCCTTTCTATAGTTTGAATAGTGTTCTGCAAACCGTTTTTTAAAAGATTTGGTGGTTTTACCTATATAATATTTCATTACATTTATTACAGATTTTTTTATATGTAATATTTTCGACTGACAATCATGTCTAAAATTATTTGTGGTTGATAAGTAACTTAATTTCTTGGATACAAAATGATACTACTGGTAGCTTTCGTAATATTTAATATTTTTATTAACCCTAATGTGTGTATGTCACAATCTGTTCAATTTAAGAACAATAAGCAACCCCATGACCTAATGAGGTAAAGGTTATCTGTAAGAATGATCTGAGTGTGAGAGCACAATTTT
This sequence comes from Catonia carolina, assembly GCA_035578175.1. Lineage (NCBI taxonomy): Eukaryota > Metazoa > Arthropoda > Insecta > Hemiptera > Achilidae > Catonia > Catonia carolina. The sequence continues at coordinate 46,002,374 of JAQMRL010000004.1, forward strand.
TCATGAGAATTTGTTTGTTTATGTTACAACAGATCTTTTTAAGTCTCAGCGACAAGAAACTCTGACATCTTCATTGTCATTTAGTAACATAATCTTAGTTCATATACTTGATCAGTACTTTATTGCAACAAATTTATAATCAGGTAATAAACACTTAGAATTAAGTAAGTCTACTGATTCTACTAAAATGAAGTAACAATATTAAATATATTAGTAGCTCTTTCACTTTAAATTAAAATGCTATGATCTTATTTTATTACGATGATAACGATTTATATACTAATGGAATTTAAATAATGCAATGTTATTATCATAGAAAATAACTGTAAGTAAAATAACAATAATATTCTTATTCATGTTTATTGTATCACAGCCAATTGTATCAGAGAACAGTAGACATTAAGTAATTTTTTTTTATAAATTTTTCATCCATAATGAATGTAAAACAGTAGAATACCAGTTGTAAACAATTGAATTAGCAATAGGTTAAATTATTTATCAAAATATCAAAATGTAATTTTGTTACATAATGATTATTGTAAACTTATTGGTTTAGTAAAGAAAAAAACAGTTAATGTTATTAGAGTATTTTGTTTAATACTACAGGCAAATTAATTCTGTCCGAAATTAACAATTGCTTGGAAATTGATGAGGATATGTTACATACAGTGGCATGATGTTTATTTTTTCTTCTTTTAAACTCAATCATCTGGGTGTCAGCATTTCATCTGGATCTGTTGTTGGTCATTCTTGCCAAAGAAGTCCAATCCTCAGCTCAAACATTCTCAGTAGGTATTTAATTTCTTTAAAAATACTACAACCACGGCTTTCTCCAGCTCCATTTGCCTTCCTCTAGAATTTTTAACAGGATTATTTCTGGCCAAATCCTGTCGTAATAAGTTAGATGAAGTTAGACCTTCAACTTAAAGTGAAATTAAAATAAGAATAAAGATTGGAATTGTAAGAAAAGTGTTTAACAAAAAAATTACTATGTAGCAAGATGGAATTAGATCTATGGAAAAAATTTAGCAAAATTGTATGGTGAGTGATTTCTGAATGATTAGGAGGAACATAGAAGAAATAAATACAAGTACCAGAATTGTCCAACAAATAAATACAAAAGTATTATGAAAAATGGAAGAAAGAGAACTTTAATGGCAACTATTTGTCAAAGGACAATTATTACGAATGGCTAAAACATAAAATGAGAGAAGGAAAAATATAGTTAAAGAGGGAGTACGAGATAACTAGAAATTAAGATAAGTTGAAGACAAATATGGCGCATGAAATATGTTTTCGTGCAGATAACCTCATGATAATGAATAAAGAACAAATACAATTTTTATTTACCGGAATTTAATAAACTGGACTTCAATACTTGGCATTCTACTGTATTTACACATTCAGAGCAATGTTACACTAGATAAGTCAATAAAATGTCATGGATCTTACTAAAAACTAAGATCTAGGGAAAAGTTTGTATTATTTGAATATTGGTATTCATGATTAAACTGCTGATTTGAACATTTTGAGGTTTTACTACATAAAAAATGAATGAAGCAATTTAGTTTCGATACCCTTACTTCTTAGAAGAAGATGACTACTTGTCAGTATGCTGGCATTTTGAAAAGTATTCAATTAATGTTTATCCTGCAAAATGACATGACACCTTCACTTTATTCTTCACAGGATCTAAGTACTAAAATATATTTTGTTCAGTGAAAATAACTCTAATTTTAGTGTCACTCATATCTCTACCTCCTCTCTTTCAGAATGATTAAAAATAATTAAGAAAAAGAAAAGTAATTATTTTTATAGCCCTTAAACAAACAGGTTAAGCATAATCAGTTTAACACTGCTACATAATGGGCAACAATATAAAAATTTGTGATGAAAAGAGTATTTAATGATTTTAATAATTAAAATCCAAATCAGAATAATTATTATTCTACTTGTTTTCATTACCAACTGAAATAACTGAGATAGTTAATATCAAACCTTTGGAATTTTCAGTTACTGAAATGAAAATGATAACTATTTTAATAATTTAATTTCTGGAGTATTACTTACATACAAGAGTATACTTCTTACATGAATATACTCAGTTTTATATTCTTGCAAGAATATACTCGTTAACCAAACAAAAAATAGTATATATTATGAGTAATATACAATATTGTAGGTTACATCTTTGTAAAAAATATCAATTATTTTTGAATATTTGATATCTAGTATAACAAAGCATAGAACAGTATTGCTTTATTTTATAAGATTAACTAAGTATGTTTATTTACATTAAAATAATAATGGATACATAATACCTACCTAATGTACACTAGAATTTACAAATGTAGTAACTATTTATTTACAATTCCAAATATCACCATTTTTAAAAGCACTATAATCATCAATTAACGATAACAAAATAGCCTAAATACATAAAAGATTATACTTCTTAATATTAAAAAATTATCTTACTAAATAATTTATTTAAAAAAAAATGTGTTTGAATATGAGTAAACACTCATATTTTATTTTTACACATATATGTGTAACAGAAAAAACCTAACCTAAATTTTAGAAAATTATGGTAAAACTGATATAAATTGTGTGTAATTTTAAGTAGTGGTGTGAAATGCAACAAGTGAAAAATATATAGTTATATTATGACTAAATGCATGGAATGTACTTGCAGTGACTTATGATACAAATATAATAATCACATTTATAACATAATGTAGTTAATGTTTACACACAAAGGCCCTTACGATTAAAATAATAAAATAAAATCTAAATTAACTAAACTAAAAATAATTATAATAAATACAGTCTTTCATTACAATATAACTCAGATTTATTTTATATATTTTATGTTAATGCTGTGTATTTCTAGGCATGTAAAAATATTGCAATGATCAATATTATTTTGTTGTCCGCTAATAATAATGGCAAGGAATTTGATTTATTTAAAACATTTCAAATCAAATGAGCAAATCAATTATTTATTCACATACAAAAGATAGTGGGTTATTACATGTTGTAGAAAATAATAATGTATCAATTTTAACTAAATTTATAGTATTTGATATGACAAATGAGCTATGGAATGCGCGAACACTGGAATTAGGAGAAGGTAAATTGAAACGTAGGGAAGCAAAGGCACCTGCCTGTTTGTTGCTAATGAACTCAAATCACAACTATTGTAATTAAAAAGCATTGGTTCATATGTCCGAACAGGATTAAAAGTAAAATTACGTACATTAATAACTAAAATTATAAATTATATAAACAGTATTGAAACACATATAATGTTAAAAGATAAAACTATTGGAAATTTATAACTTAAAATTTATTATAACTGAAAAACACTACTTCGAAAACAGACTAATGTTTTCACAAATTACAATAGCGCACGATGTTTACTCCTTGGCTTTCGGTACCAAACTGGTTACAGTTTTACCCCTAACATTCTGGTTTGTACTGAACCACTGGGCAACTAGAAAGCAAAGTCCATATCCACCCAAGGAATACAGTAACACAAAAATGTTTTATCACAAACTAGATTGGCCTTCAGGCCTCCCTGGTCAGTTAGCTGGTAAAAGTATAAATTGTTAACTGACAATGTTTGGTTCGACAAGCGACTCTGTACAGGGATCAACTGATGTGAAACATAAATACATACATTAGTCATTCATGTTCAATTTCAAGTTGATACATACAACAAAAACCAATAAAATTATGAATATTTACCAACAAAAGCTAAACAAATTGGAATAATTATTGCAATTTGAAGTAAACTTTTAAAAAACAGTTACTTGGAATTGTCCATTCAGATTTTGACTATGAAAAATGAAAAACTATCAGTTTTATGAATACATTATTACAAACAAATAAATATTCCTTTAAATAGCCTAATAAAATGCTACAATTTTCTACTAAACAATACTAATAATTTTATTGGCCAATATGAAGTTTCATCTGACCTTTTAAAAAATAATAAAACATCCCGCAGTTATTCGAATCACTTTTTATACAAAATGATAAAATGTATAAAGTTACACACCTAGAAACAAACATAGTATCTACAAGTTGAGCCGTTCTTAGTTTGCTCCTACTGTCAACAAACAAAAGCCACCAAGTACAGGGTGCACGCTAGAGTCTACGACTTTACGGATGTCGTATTCCTATTAAGTTAACTATTTTTTAAATCTGCCCATAACAGACAGGTAGAGTGTCAAATTATTTACACTCAATCTGTTCGTTGCAGAGTGGAAAATATGTGCTTTTCAGAGGGCCCGGCATGCTGATAAGCGTACTTTTCCACTCAGTGAGGAAGGCTGGTAAACCACCTCACTCCTCGTTTTACTTAGTAAAACCTCTACAGGTTCAAACCAGCCTTTTGGCTGATGACCTAAACAACAACAACACATTTTTTAAATTATAAGTACTTAAAGTACTTAAAACATCTGTCATGATATGATGTAGGCCTAACAATTCATTTATAAAAATACTTTTAAAAGTATTTTGTATATAAATACTTTTGAAAGTATTTTTTTGTTACTTTTTAATCAGCGTGTACACATTTTGATATAATGCGCATGCTCAGTGACGTCATTAATTGTTTACATTAGGAGCAAACTAACAGAGGCTGGACTGTATAACTTAACTTTGGAATTGGTGTAAACAAATCATATGAGCATATGGTTGGAAGAATGTGACTAACATGACTGATGGTCTATATTGGACGACCAGGCGCCAATGACGAATCATGTTATATCAACATTATTTATGTTTGTGTCTGCTTCTGCCACAGTAGACTAATCAGCTAATTCACTGCTTTTTATGGTTAGTTCACAATGCTGCATCATCAAAGTCACCATGGTTAAATACAATTTCAGTTAGGTGCGATTTTTGTTTCACCATTGGGGTGACCCGTGCTAAGCATTTTCTGTAACTAAAATTACGCATCCAATCAATAGCAGAACAGACAGATTGTTTACAACAGCTACAAAGATAAGTGGAATAAACTATAGTTAAATTTTTAAAATAAACTATTTTTAGTTAATCACCTATACAAAATTGGTGAATATACTGAAATTAAAGATCCATACAAATCTTGGATTTCTAATTGCCATTAAAACACTTGCAGAATATTATATTCATATTGTATTTATCTTTAAAATTAAATAATGTTTACTTTTAAGTATATCTTATAAAAATCAAAACATAATCTAAATAAAAATTTCAATAAATACTTATAAAATATTAATGTTAATTTTAAATTATTTTATAGACTTTTAAATATTAGTAAATTTCGTTAAACTCTAAAATAAAAACAATAAATAAATTTATAATAAAAAAAAACTGATTATTTACAGAAATAATAATATTCAAAGTATTATTTGAACAAAAATGAAATTTATTATTATTTTTCCAGATAGAAATGATTTTTTTAAAAATCTAAATGTTCAATTAATTTGCAACAAGATTTATGTGCTGTTATTTTATTTAAATTGATAACTGAACATTATAAAAAGCACCAAAATAAAAGTTTTAATTTTAAAAGCAAATAAATATATTATATCTAATAACTAACCTGATATCTAATAGTATTTCTATTTTAAGTGATTGAAAAATATTTTAAAGTAGCCTATTTTATAATACTAATAATACAATAATTGCAATTATAATTACCTATCATACTAATTATTATACATCACCGGTTGTATTATTACAAACATTAATTACCATAACCTAAATTATTTGATAATTGAGCTGTTTACAGTGTTTTGTCGATTATTTTCATTATTCTGGAAATTACAATAAATAAGAATATTGTATGAACTGATATATTGCTGTTTAAGAAATTTATAATTAGGTACAGTAATCAATTGTTAAAAGAGTAAAATAGGATAAACCATAATATATACAAGTGTTCACCAATACCAGGGCCGTTGAATATTATTCAACGGCCCTGACCATTACTAAAATTCAATGACTGCATTTTTACACCGCTGTTTAAACATAGCAATGTAGCGTGATTGACTACTGATTTACAGGTTTTTATTTAAATTCCCAAGAATTACCTGGAAGGACCTGAATATTATTTAGATTTAAAATTCAAACCGATTTTTAAGTAAAATGAAACTGTTAAAGTTATCTCAGGATTCATTTATTTTTTTGTTAGAGTTAATCATTTTTTTTTAGAAAGCATTTATCAATGGTAAGAATTTTTTATGTATGTTTCCATTTCATGTAGGCTACCTTTAAAATAATTTAAGTTAAAAAGTCTAAAGTGCCATTTAATTTGAATAAGGGTGTACAAACAGTGCCAGCCCTTATTTTGAAAACATGCACGTGTACGCCTGCCATTGCCGACCAAAATTTCAACGTTACAGAAAAATTAAATTTCCTGTTAAAAATTAATTTTTATTGTGTTCATAAAAAAATAAATTGTTCTAACACATAAAATATTTAAAATAGTTTTTTTTTAGTTTATTTAAAGTTGCATCGACAGCTTGATCATTAGCAACTATGTCGGTTTTGGTACCTTAACGGTGGTTTTAACGTGTTAAAGTTTTCAGACCCTAGCTGGGAATCAAACCCGGGATCTTTAGCTTTGCAGGCTAGCGCGCTAGTCACTAAGCCACAGAGGCAGTTTCAAAATACATTATTCCATTAATTTTTGTTATAAGTTTTTTTTGAAAAGTTCGGTTATCCGGACGTTGGCACTTTATGCATAACTTACAGACGTCCGGTAAACGGGATGTTATAATTACGTAAAATATATAGACGTCCTGTTTTCCGAATGTTGGTATTGAAAGGGTTAAAACGCTTTCATTTACTAACAGGGAAAGTTAGCACAAAGCTCAATCTTTTAAATTGTAGCACTAACGCATGAGCACATACAAAATACCCTGTTCTTTTTTCCATTTAAGTAATACTATCAAGCTATTTCGGTTGGACTGTACATTTTACGTCACACTGTACCTCATGAGCTAGGGTTCTACTATAGTATTAATAAAAGCCACTGAATGTACCATACTGTTGTATTCTCATCTTCTATCACCACTCAATGAAATAAAACAGTTCTGCTAATGATAAAGTATAGGTAACGCGCTATAAGTTGACGATTGTGCCTATCATGCGGAGGACAGTATACTATCTATCCTACTTACATCAGCCAACCCGAAAACATAAGATGTCATGGTTAGAGCTGTTGCTATGATGTATTTAGAAAAACACATATAGTAGCACTTCCAACCCCCGCATAGTCCAGTCTCACTCTCGCTGACGATTGTCAACTTATATTGCGTTACCTATACTTCGCTTGTTTCAGTATTATTAAAATTTCTAGATTCCTTTCTTTATAAATTATACAATCAAAATGTTCTGGATAACAATATATCAATCCAATGATAATATTCTATTCTATTAATAGAAAATTTAAGGCTATTATGTAAATACAAGTTTTACATAATTACAAAACTGTCAACATTTGTTTTATAACTTTTCCAGGTAAGTGAGTTCTTCCAACTTGCACATTTTAGATCACAGTTTCAAGCTGTGTATAGAACTCACATTCTTATACTGTAGGTAATGTTAATGAAAAAATGTTTTATTGACTTACATTTTTAATGATCATATTAAAGTAAATAAAATTAAAACTAACATAACAGTAACAAAAATATATACAGGAAAGGAAACAAACAATAAAATTGTCAAGTTCGAATAAAAGATGGCAAAATAAAATAGTTATATGACAATAAATTATCAATTAAATTATCTAATTTAATTAACTAAAGTTAATTATCTTGTTCTCTCTGCCATATGAGTATTGCTCATTGGTATAACTTGAATCGGTGAGTATTTTGTTCGTCCCCATGCTGGTTTTAAAATACTTATTGCTCTATCTGGTCTATTATTACTTATGCTTGTATTTGCAATAAATCTTCCTAATCTTATATAACCAAGTGTAGCCATAACCAATAATGTAAAACCAATTAAAAGGAAAAACATAATAAATGCTGTTTGGATTGGTGGTGCAATTATGAAACATAAATCTAGCAAGAAGTTGACGGATTCTGGTAGTTTTGTCATATTCTGAAATAAAAAGAAAACATTATTATTAATAAATAATAAACACCAGATATTTATTTGTGTGTAGGCACATTGGTAGCACCACCTAACAGTTAAAAAAATTACTACTTATTGTAGAGTTTAACATTTTTATTACTTGGGACAGGAAAAATTTGCTAAAATAAATTAATGTTGTATAGATCAATAGCCAAAAATAGTTCATCAGCTGGTTTGAACCTCTAGAGGCTTTACTACGTAAAACAAGGAGTAAGATGGTTTACCATTCCCTTCCTCAATGAGTGAAAAAGTATGCTTATCAGCAGGCCGGGCCCTCTGAAAAGCATCTACTTTCCACCCTGCAAGTGACACCTTCAATTCATTCACTGCAGGATCTGGATGTATAATGAAATTCATTACTCTCAGAAGCGATAACTCTTGACTAGTATCTTATACACTTCTACCTCTTCTGCTCTGAAATACTTCAGTCGTATAATTGGCTGACCATGCGATAAGAAACAGAACTATTTTTTGTAGCCCTGTAACTTGCAGATCAAGTGCAAATAATTTAACACTCCATCTGTCTGTTATGGGTATAATAAATTAATTAAATACTATAATAATTATGCGTTTCCTTTCTATTTCCTCTACAATCTTGGCTTACTTTTGTTGAATTTCTCTCACATCCCATACGCAAATATTTAATTGCTCCAAGATCCTGACTCGTTTATGGTTTTTCATTCCAATTGATTTTCCATTAAGTCCAGTCCAATTCGAGACTACACTTTGATGCTTGGAGTGACTTAATTTTATGAGAGAGGGATTATCAACCCATACACTCAACCCCCTACCAGGAAGTCTGCTTTTTACCTTTAATTATCAATTTTTATTCAGAAAACCTGTTCAAAGTTGTTTTGAATTTTCATTCTTAAGCCCTACTGTAGGTAATAGTTATGAAAAGTTTTCAATGGAAGGCCCTAAGACTCAAAATTGCTCTTATGACCCCTCCCAAACAAAAGTCATGGCACCAGTCAATGAAAAGGTCTACACGCACCAATGATGCTAAATAAATTTCATCTGATGATGAATGAAAATGATCAGGTTTTTTTGATCAATGAGCATTGAAATAAAATGATGTATACAGCATACTTTGTGCCAATATCTACTGATGTATGTAGCTGGAGATATACAAGTATGGTAGGAGACAAGAATAATAAATTATGTAATTAATTAAGGAACAACTTGAAATGGACAGATTGTTAAAGAGGGTTGGACTGACAAAGTTGCGATAGATTGGTTATATCAGTAGGATGGAGAAGGGTAGATGCAATACTTGGAGATGGAGGGTAAAAGACTAAGGGGTAGACCATGAGTAAAGTGATGAGTTCAGTTATTGGAAAAAAGATGCAATGCCAAGAGAGAAATAGAGGAGAGATAGTTCAGTGATAGTGGTGGAGAGCAGTTGTGTTGGGCTTGAGCTGAAAAACTTGGAAGAGGGATAAAGAGGGATGATGATGACTCATTATGATAGACATCTTATTAAATAAATTAAAAATTTTTTCAAACATAAATTTGATGATACATTAACTATGATTGTGTATAAAGTAATTTATTGAAAATAAGGATCTTGTATTATGTGGGCTTCCAAAGTTTACAGAAATACATTTTTTGATACCTTAAATGGTGTAGTTAGATTGACTTGTAATCTTATTTGGATTTTTAGTCTGATACTATACCACAATATAGTCACTAACAACCCAAAAGTTTGTGTGGTTAATTTATATTTTTTGGTTGAATCTTGTTAAAAAAAATAACACATAAATAAGACAATCACACAAAATTTATGCAGTTCAAGAAGATTCTATGAGAAATTGATACTTACCACTTGTAGCCAAAATATTGGTACAACTTTATTATTAAACTGACGAATACTAAATTGCTGCATTTTAGTTTTTCTGACGACAAGATTAATCTGAATGCTTGTTTTAACATTCATTGGCACACCCATATCCTGGAACGAAAAATGTAAATATTAGAACTGTTTAATAACTTGTAAATACAATTTTAAGAAATGCTGTATTTATTTTGAAAGCATAAGAATTAGTATTTAGTTACATGAAAGAGCCAGGAATTTCATTACCAATATTATTTAAAAAATGAAAATGAACAAATAATATAAGTATATTTTCAAATTGCATTTCTTTAGCAAAAATATCCATTGGCAGAGAGAACATTTTTGAATAATAATTATCCTGTACTTCTTAGGAATGTATGTTATGCTAAAAATGCAGTCATTTTTGCAAATTCAGCCAAGGGACTTCAGTAATTGATGGATAGAATTTCTAAAGAGGAAGAAGCTCTTCTTCTGAAAATCAGCCCCTGAAAACTAAGGTGATGGTGATTGAAGATCCTATTGACCAGGTTCAAAAATTTAAGTATTTAAGAAGTTGGGTTATAGCACATCTGGAGCCAGTAAAAAGAACTTGTCCATTTATGCTTGTTAAAATAATTCTAATGCTAGGATTAAGTTTTATATTCCTTAAAGTTGAGAAAATGATTGTTGTCATCTCAATAACGCCATATATTTTTGAGTAAGATGATGCTCTCAGAAGCTTTGATTGTAGAATATTTCATTGCTATTTTAATAAAAAAACTTCAATATTTTAAACAAAATTTATCACAATATTTAAAATCTATAAATCATTTAATTTGATGACTTACTGGTTGTATACCGAAATGTGAATCATGAAGTTCTGGATCAGGTGAAAGTCCATCAAAATCATCCAAAAGCATAGGATCAGATTTATAAAAATGAGGTCTTGAAAGAGCAACTGGTATGCCTAAAATAAATGCACAAGACAATTTTCAATTTAGGTTATGTTTACAAGATTATTTTACTTCAAAATTTGTTGATGCGCAAATAACAGTTAAGACCAGCATTTATGCTGCTTTTAATGCTTTGAGTGGACACCAAATAAGCTTGATGGTCCAGCTGCGCAAACAGTTTGGATTCAGTTAGTAGGTTTCGTGTCTCAGTACCGAACTGCCTATTAAATCACATGTTCTAAACGATGTAAATTATCATCTATTAGCGACGTTAAAAACATTCAATTGTAAACATTGTATACAACAATTAATGCCTACCACACATACAACACATTACAATGAACACATTTATTATTGTAATTTTGTAATTATTGTATTGCAATTTGAAAATATTATAGTTTTCAGGTTAGCTGGAATATAACGTTGTGAGTGACTCTGATCACAGCTAGTACAGCACTGGCCCCCACCACTTGGTGAGGCAACTGAGTGCGCCATTACCAAAATAAACCTTCTGCGCACTTCAGAAAACCAGCAGGTTTATTTGGCGTACACTTTACTTATTGATTTATTTAATTTGCAGATAAAATATACAACTTATTTTTATCAGTTTCTTGTATCTCACTTCATTTATGATGATTTTTTCCTTTAGCTTATGTATACATTTATTTTGTTACACAGTTGTGAAATTTGTTAATGTTTGTTTAGAAAGAGAATTTACTCCTGGACATGATGAAGCAGGCAAGAAATAAATAAATTTAACTTGTCTGAGTATACAGGGTGTCCATTAAGTCTGGAAACGGCTGAATTACTGAAAAGTGAGCGTGACTAGGTGACCAGAATGACTTTAATTGCTTGTTGCACCAAAAAAACTATTCTGGGTGATATTTGAAATTTTTGTCCGCCATCTTGGATTTAACTTTCTTAATTTAAATAGGATGATGGTCATATGATACATGATTTCGATCTAAAATTTCAAAATAAATTCAATGCCGAAAACTGGAAATCGATATCTTTTTTCGTTTTTGAGATATTACCATTCAACTATCCAGATCGGGGCAGAACGGCCATTCTTCCCTCCTCCGACTTTGAGCCTACATAGACAATTTTGGTAGCAAGTGAACGACTACACATAAGATTATTGAAAATAATAAGTTTTTTAATATCTCCACTCGTTAATAAATAGGAAATTATTGTCATTAAGAAATACGGAAAAACAATTTAACGGCTGATTTATTGCATTATTAAACTACAGTATTTAATTTGTTACCAGTTAATACTTATTGTTATTTTTGTAAATGTTAGTGTTTATAAGGAACTATTGTGAAAATGAGTTACATAATTGAAAATAAAATTACCAATTGTTTCTTGACTCAAGAGTAGTTGTTCAAAGTGGCCTCCTCCTACTTATTGACAATATGTTGTACGTGCGTAAAAACTAGTTAAAACATTACGAATGAATTCCCTTGGGATTCCAGCAGATTCATTTAGAATTCTTTGTTTTAGTTCATGCAGACTGTTAGGTTTCGTTCTGTAAACTTTGTTTTTTAAGTATCCCCAAAAGAAGTAGTCTAATGGACTCAAATCAGGTGATCTCGGAGGCTATTCAATTGCTCCTCTCCTAAGTATTAACTGGTAACAATTTAAATACTGTAGTTTAATAATGCAATAAATCAGCCGTTAAATAGTTTTTCCGTTTTTCTTAATGACAATAATTTCCTATTTATGAATGAGTGGAGATATTAAAAAACTTATTATTTACAATAATCTTATGTGTAGTCGTTCACTTGCTACCAAAATTGTCTATGTAGATTCAAAGACGGAGGAGGGAAGAATGGCCGTTCTGCCCCGATCTGGATAGTTGAATGGTAATATCTCAAAAACGAAAAAAGATATCGATTTCCGGTTTTCGGCATTGAATTTATTTTGAAATTTTAGATCGAAATCATGTATCATATGACCATCATCCTATTTAAATTAAGAAAGTTAAATCCAATATGGCGGATCCTAGATGGCGGACAAAAATTTCAAATATCACCCAGAATAGTTTTTTTGGTGCAACAAGCAATTAAAGTCACTCTGGTCACCTAGTCACGCTCACTTTTCAGTAATTCAGCCGTTTCCAGACTTAATGGACACCCGGTATATTTTTTTTAATAGTACACAATTTGATTTGTTGTCTCTTTTAGAGCACTGTGAGAATGATCTATGAAAACTGTTTTAAAAATTTCTCATTCATTTTTTTTAGGACTACTTTTGAAAATAAAATATACGGTTCCACTTTATACCAATTCAGACAATCATATAGTAATATTTTGGAGAAGGTTGGTAGATGAAGGTCATTATAAGAATGTTGCATTCTGTTTTATGGAATACCTGTATTACATCATTGGCATGGTAGAGAATTTTTTTTTTATTGAAAGCTCCTCCATTTATAGCTCAGAGATTTGGAGCTAATATTTAAAAGCAGAATAAGTTGTCATAGAAATGAGTTACTGGAGAAGTTGTCTTCTGTTTTTTTATTTTTATTATTCAAAGCTCCTCCATTCAGCTATAAAAATCCTCCATTTATAGCTCAGAGGTTTGAACTCTAACCGAAACTTGAAAGCAGAATAAGTTGTTATAGAAAAGAGTTAATGGAGAAGTAGTCAGTTGACTGTGGTTGATCAAGTTGAGAATAAAAAGAAATAAAAAATAGTTGATAATAAATATTTTAATTTATAGAATTGAAAAATGGTAACTTACCTGGTATAGTCTTCTCACACAAATGTAGAATGTTGTCATAAAAGATTTGTGTATGAGTTCCGGTTAGATGAAGAAAGCAAGAACAACCCGGAAAGAAGCAGAAGGATGGCATTATGAGAGCTATGGAGAAGAATGGTCTAAGGGAGTGGTTCTCTAACTTTGTAGACCCACTGCACCCTTGATCTACAGATAATTTCCAGTGGCACCGTTATTATGAACCAACCATTGTAGAGTACAAATTGTAATTATATTACAACAACCACTGTGTAGTACAAATTCTACATTGTCATCATATATATTATGTGGGTGATTCCGTTTCCAGAGAAGAAGATAAGAAGGTATAACATTTAAAAGGAAATGCTTGCGTATGTCGAGGAACAATGGCCCAGGGTGCCGGAGCACACAATTTGAGAACCGCTGGTGTAGGGGATGAAGATGTGTAAAATAGGAATAAGTGGTGTTTTGGGTTATAGTAAATGCAGAAAAAATACTGTAGAACAATCACCATAAAAATAATAATTCATAAAACTAATTAAACTATGTAAAATAAAAAATGAACACTTACGGAAATAACAAGGAGATATATCAGTTAAGCCAGCTGGTAAACATGTTCCTTCTTTTTCACTACAGTAACAAGCATTATCTGTGTTGTTATCTGGACTATCAAATGCATTGTCAGCTATTCTAAAGAGATACATAGGTATTCCTCGTTCACTAAGTACTTCTTTATCGAATACAATTGGTAATGTTCTACAAAATGCTTTCCTGTATAAATAAAAGGTTTGATTTTTCGATACATGACGTGGAAATAATACTCCTTCCATTGAGTTTTGCAATACATTACATTTTGTCCTGAAATACACAAATATAAGTATATATTACTATTTTCATTTTTTTATTTTGTTTTTAAATGTAGAAATTTATGTAAAAAAAGAGAAAGGAGGAGGAAAAGTATATTTCGTTTTTTATTTTATGTCTGACTTTTCTCCACATACTTGCTAATACAGATGATGAAGGGTGAGAAATGAAAATGAGTAATGAAAAAATGGCACACCTGATCAAAAATTGAACCCAAGATCTTTGAAAAAAGAAGCAAGTTGCATTGATTACTACACCAGGGCTGGTCAGGAGGAGATAAGGAAGAAACATAATGAGAAGAAGGAGATGGAGAAAAACAGGAGAAAGGGAGAGTCAGAGAAAGAGGGATGAGTAAAGGAGAGGGACAGGGAGAGAGAGGGTGAGTGAGAAGGAGAGGGAGGAAGAGCAAGGGAGAGGAGGAGAAGAATAGAGAGGAGTACAGAGAAAGTGGGTTTTTTTTAGTTTGGTGTCCTACTGTTTTGCAATTACTGCTTATATGGTGAGCAGGACGATAGAGATGAAGATGAGTGATGAAAAATGTCAGACTTGACCAAGAATCAAACCCGGGACCCGGCGTAGAAGCCAGTTGTGCTAACCACTGCAACAATGGGCCGGCCGATGGTTAGAAGTCGGGAAGGGAGAACGGGAGAGAAATAGAAAGGAGGAAAATGTGCTGAGAAAATGGGTGAGAAGATAAAGTGGTGGAAGAAAAGATTATAATTTAAAAAGAATTTTGTTAGTAGGAAACTTTTAATTAACTATTATTATTTTTATAATGGTTCTGGAAGATCAACAGTTAAAAACTTTTCTAGTAGCCTATTGGAGAAAGAAAATGTGTAATTATGTATTTACTTACATATTTTCCTCAGGTGAATATCCCCATTGTTTTATTCCAGGAAGTCCATTAAATTCATTGATAGAGAACGGAAGTATTCTTGATTCATCTTTTGGGACGTTAATAGTGACTGTATTGTTTCCTTCATCAAGAATCTATATTTTGAAAATTTTAATGAAGATTATTAATATTGGTAAACTTTTTATAATTTATTATGTCTTAAATATTAAAAAAAATAATTATTTTATTAAAAAACAAAATGTTGACTGATGAATTACGACAGTTTGGCAACAGGAACTTGAGTGGTCAAATGTAATACGACATCACCAGGTATTCCTACTTACCATCAAAATACTTACGTAAATTTCTGTCATTAATTATCAATCTGTAAAACAAATTGTATTTCAATAAAATTTCTTCATAAGAATTAAAATTCAGTTAAATAAATGATAAATTAAATAAACTTACTCTGTCCAGAAGTCCAAATCTCGAGAAGTGAATCCAACTAGGTAAAAACTTACTACCTAATTTTATTAATGGATCATCATAACCCCAAAGAAATTCATGAACGGTTAATGTTTTTACAGGTTGTAAATCTAGATGCCTTACTAACATTGTCAGCCCTAAATTAAATGCCAAAGATGAACTGTGTAACATTGATGATATGCCCTAAAAAACCATAACAATACAAATTTGAAAATTAAATATAAGATGATTTATTTCTAAAGAACATTTTCATTATAGTCTTAATTTCAATATAAAACATTCCATATAAATAAATTTGGTAATTTTACACCAAATTTCTATGTTTGATTATCTTATTGTAAAATGTTACCTTTGTTAATCCAAATAATGTTTTTGATGTCTGTCATACATGGAAAGGTTTATCAATACCTATTTTTCTTCTTCATCTCTTCAAGAATATCCAGCTTTTTTCGCCATCAAATATTTTATGTCTATAAAGTTGTGATTGAAATAATAATTCCCAGTAAAGTAGAAATCTTCCCAAGCATCTTCTTCCCTCAGGACTGCATCCCAGTATCTGTTTTGGAATTCTATCTCCCATCATTCTTTGAAGATGCTTCATTCATTTATTGGAATAATAACGTTTCTCTTGTTTACATGTACTATCTGCAACTCTTTCCTTATATTAAAATTTTGAATCCTGTCTTCCTTCCTAGAATCCTTGATCATTTGTAGAAAACACGTCTCTGCAGCTTCCAATATTTACTTCATTCTCACTGTACAAGCTTCAGTCTCACTGCCATTACATTGTGAAATCTTATGAATGTATTTTTTTGAGGCCTGATTTTCTATAGTTCAACAATGATTAAAGGCACCAATATGAGATTTGGTACACATGTTCTAAACATGTGAAATAAGATTCAACATTTCTTCATTCAAATTTTCAAAGTGACAACTGTAAATTTATTCACATCTAAAATATGATACGTTTTATAGAAAAATGTTTTATGACATTTACTTGTAATATACAGCATTTTGTTCTGTACGAAATTATATGGTATTTAAAAAAAATACCTTGTATCTTTAGATACCTATTTTACTTCTTGTAAATAGTCAAGTTATTATGGATTTTTATTGATCTGTACTATTAACCAGCAATAAATTATCTGTGCATTTTAGACAATGTATGTCAAATACCTAACAAGACTTCTTTTATATGTAATAAATTGTTTATAACTAACCCAGGGTGTTTGGGACTATATAAATTTTATGTTTAGTTTTATTCAATTCATCAGTTTATTTTGTGTACTACTGTAAGATATCATTTATTAGTCTCAACTAATGAGGATTCTTTTCTACCTGCACATACAAAAAAATTTTGAACTGAACTGGACAGTCACCCGCTTACTAGATACGTGAATAGACGCTATCTTGTTAATGCTTATCTGGTCTTATCCGCGATCGCTAACACTATATTTTAAAACGCTGATTTAACGCGCTGGAAACACTCTGAAAACTAACCGCGCAAATACAGTCCACTTCAAGATTTTCGGCAGTTCACCTTTTATCGAAAAGCTACTGGTACCAGCTGGTAAGTCTCAGGACTTCTAAGGTGAATGGAATTCAACTTTTTATTTATCGACAGTAAGCTGCTAAACGCTCCACCACTGACCCTACCGCAGGGGATGTCATCTGTTAATTTATTTACTGCAGAAAGTGTCTTTATAAAAAATAGAAGTTTCATTTGTACAATCTAAAGGGAAAATTAATAAGTTTATTAAGAAGAACGAAATTTTTCTTCTATTCTAACATCAAAGTAAAATGTGTCCTTGATTGATAATTTTAACTTTTTTAATACCAGAAAACCAATTAATGAAAATTTCAGTCACATTTCAATCGGTTTTAAGCAGTTCACAAATTTATCTTATGAATAATCATATTTAGATTACCTACATATATTTTATTACACACAAAGTTAAAAATATGAGATATTTATTTTACCATACCACTAATGGAATATTGATAGCATTAACGATATCCTTCATTGGATCACCAACGGATAGTTCTGGTTCAAACGCAAGCGTCCTAAAAGGTTGGAATGATAATGTTTCATTATCATTAAACCTGTAATTTGAATTTTCCAACAGCTCACTGAAACATAATAAATTCATAACATTATTATTATTATTTCACCAGCTAAAACTTTGTTTATCCGTTATGTAAACCTATAAAACTATATATCTCAATAATTACAACATTCTTGTCGTTATAGTCCTCTGAAAAGATATTTATTATGTCCCTTACAGAAATACCGACACTTAAAATAAATATATCACTATTATTTGGAGAACAGTATATTTTCACCCCAATAACTATTGACATCAGTTTAAACAATAACAATTTTTTACTTTAAAATAATTTAAAAGACAGTAAAATTGGTAAACATTCCATTACTGTAATACTTGTCTTTACCTGATCTTTAAAGCTGTACAAATATCAAGTATGTTTCGTATTACGTTATTCAATAGGAGTTTGTAAATGAGAAGGTTATGTGGTGTGGAGTCAATATTTTTACTTAATGTAGTAGCGCTCAAACTCCCGTATGAAATACATTGCTTATGGACTTTGCGTACTGCATTCTGAATGTGAAATTGGCTATAATACAGTCATCCGCTAACTAGATACATGATTGGATGCTATCTTGTTTTTAAACGCTTTTTCTGCTCTTCTATCCGTTTAAATCCGCGATCAATAAGGCTATACTTAAAACCGCAACGCAATAATAATAACTTAAATCGCTACCCAGATTAACTAACATTATTTATGCGTGGCTACAAATTTACGTGCTGGAGAGACACTTCAGGAAACCAAGTGCACAACATACAGTCCATACCTACAAAATCTTCGGTGGAATCAACTTTTTATTTAACATCAGTAAGCTGCCACATATGCTCCACCACTGAATGCTACCAGTAATCTACTCAAAAATTAATGGGTCTGAATTGAATTTGATGTTCCAGTTTCGACCGGAAGTGAAGAAATCCAAGTCGGAATTCGGAAACAAAAATGTGTCATTCCTCTTTAAAAGTAAATGCAGAAATCACGTATGGTTTTTGCCATAAGTCAAAAGTAAGCCTTTTTAAAAATTGTCACCAGCCACGAAACGCGTCGTCTCATGAAAAGGATTTTTGTAATTTAACTTGGTTTAGATTGAGTGTATTATTAAACTCTTGGGTTAAATTATAAATTTAATAATGTATTTAATAAAAGAAAACAAAGTAAATCATAATAGACAAACCTGTAAACGTACGGTCCAATTTCAACAACTTTAATTTTCTTATCTTGACCAGCTAGAAACCTTTCACTGTTTGTAATATTAAACAAAAATACACCCACGTATACTTTAACAGGTGGTTTCTTCCATATACTAAATGCAAAAGATCCCTCTTCCATTTTCATAAGCTGTAACAAAATAATTAATCATAAAAATAAAAAATTTCCTTTCAATCATACATCTAATACAGATCATAATGTGAAATTGTGCGCTTATTTCAACTGTCTCTTTAAAAAGTAAAAGTATACTGCTATATTAATAAAACCTCTAAAAGTGATGGAATATGTTCCAGTTGGAAGAAGGGAGGTGGGAAGACCTCGAAGAAGATGGAAGATCGGAGGCCACCTCTGTCAGGTGGCCTCCGATCTTTTGTGTTCAGTTTTCTTCATCAATAATTTGGTCATGTAAAAGTGATTATTTGACATGTAGAACATTATTGGAATTTTTTAACTTGTAAAAATGTTCCAGACTTCTGGAATTCGAACCTAGGACCTTTTGATTTTAGTTTACCATAATCTAACTTGAAAACCACTGCCCAAAAAGGCAGCTACATAAAACATTCATTTATGTTTGTGCATTAATGGTCCAAGCTAATAAACACTACTAATGGTAATGTTAGAAAATCAATTACATTCAATTTTTATAAAACTGTAAAAATCTTTCTGAAATAATTACAATTTTTTTTGCATTACACACTAACAATTCATAGATTATAAATGAAATAAATCAATAATTTCTACCACTTTAGTTTAATTGAAACGTATTTCATTAGAACAAATACTAACAGAAAATATTTATAATTTTATTTTTGTTCTCCATATGAACTCTTTGTGGTCATATTTAGCTCCTTAATAAACTTATCCTTTTATCCTTTTTTTCTAGGAAAACCTAAATACTGAATTTGGTTAAGATAGTATGGAAATTTCGGATGCAATAGCATTAACATATACAATGCATTTTTTATGGACTTTGTTTTTGGCATCTTGGATGTATGATCGATGGAGATTGGAAGGAATTTTTGGAAAATTATGTCATGGAAGTGACTTCAATTGCAGATTTCCGTATGGATATTTTTGTTGTAGTCCCAATTACTGAATTCAGATTCCTGCATATCTGGATCACCCATTAGCCCCCTTAAACTATATTAAGTACATAAACTCATTTTCAGATTATATTTTCCAGCTTTTAAATAAATAATTTTTTAACGATATCATTAATGTTAACATTATTGCAACAGTTCTCCTAAAATTATTTTAAAATTATAGAATAAAACAATTTATATTTATCAAATAATCCTAGTAAAGGTAGTTACTTTTGTACGGATTTGAATACTCGACAGTGGTTACCAGTGTACTTTGGTCGTTGGGATTCAATTAACCATACTATCTCAGGAATGGTTGGTCTGAGCCTGTACAAGACTACACCTGATTCACATGTCACCCTCATCTCATTGGGTTATGGGGTTGCTTATTGTTCTTAAATTAAATAGATAATGTACACACATTAGGGATTAAAAAAATATATATGTATCACACTCACCTTATTTTTTACTACTTCCAGTGGGTTAATTGCATGAATTGCATATGATAAAAACATTAAGGCAAATCCACATAAACTTAGCTTCAAGTATCCTGTAACAAAGAATAAAAAACAACAATTTAAATCACTGAAATTATAAAAATTTTTATTTATGTTTGATTGTTTTGCAATTACTACAAATGCAGATGATGAAGGGTGATAAAAGAAAATGAATAGTGAAAAAAATGCCACACCTGACCGGAATTGAACCATGGACCCCTGGCATAAAAGCCAGTTGCATTGACCTCTACACTATGGGTCAGTCAAATAATCAATATTATACGTAAACCATAACAACTGTCTTGCAAAAGACTGGTGACTTTTACATCTCTACCTCTGTTATTCTTAAATTCTTTAGTCATAATGATTGGCTGACCACGTGATAAGAAACAGAACTATATTTTTGGTGCCCTGGAACTAGCAGATCGAGTACAAATAATTTAACACTCCACCTGCCTGTTTTGGAAACAATTATAAAATTATCACTCCAAAAATTTATTCTTAGGATAATTAAATCGCTAAGGATTCATTGTATGAATTTATTCGCATGGGCCATATGATTTCCTTTAATTCATCTGCACGTGACAAGGAATAATTTTATAATAATAGTGAAAAATTATTTTATTATAAAATTTTATAAGGGTAAATAACACTAAACTGCACGTGTTTCCTATGGCAATTGCACGTGTGTGAAGTAGATGACAACAATAAAATCTAATATTTTTCATTACTATAATGTTTTGTTTTTACAACTAGATAGATTTGTGGGTATAATAATGTTAAATTATAACTCATTACCAGAGAGAAGGTCGTGTAATTTCCATTACAATTACTTCCTATTAGGCTTACTTTTAATAAAATTACTTTTTTATTAATTATAAATAGGCATTATATAGTATGCTATATCTAACTAAATTAACAGTCACTTGTTAATTAATAACAATGGTTGACAATATGATAGTTTTTTATTGATATAAAAAATTATGTTATTGCATTATTATTTAAGATATTTCATGGTCAATGTGAAATATTCATTTGAATATTGAAAAAAGTGTATAAATACATTTGATATATGTATATAATTTTCAATTATAATAATATTGATTTTTTTGCGCAGTTATTTGATAATCAAATTTTGTATGAAAGACCAAGGTTATGGTCGTTTTTATTTCTTTTTTAGAAATATTTTATACGTTACAAATTATTTTGAATGATTGCTTACTGCATGTTAGTATAGGTTTCTTAAGTTGGATTGAGAATGCTATTGAAGATGAATTACTTAATCTGAACTCTGTTTATCCTTAGGCAATTCAGTCATGAATATATGAGTGAAATTAATGAGAAATTTAATTTATTTATTCAATTTTTTTAAATTGAAAATCTAAATTGATTTTAGTAGTTATTTAGTTAAATCTTGTTCATTTGTATTTAATCTGTATGTTGGTTTATGGGAGTCTTCTAACTGGCTCTGTCTTTAGCTTTCCTTGTTACTTTTTTAAAAGTTAAACAATTGACATTCTTCATCTTTCTTTATCTACAATAGAGCCTCGATTATCCAAGGTAATGTGGTACCTTGGATAATCGAAAACTCGGATAACATGGACTCAGTCAAAAAACGAGAGGGAAATGTATGTTAAACTGGTGAAATGATTGAAAATGTAGTAGAAGATGTCAAAAAAGCATCTACTGTATTATCAAATGATAAAATGATGTACAAATAAAAATAAAATAAAAATACAAAATGAAAAAAGACATAAAGTATATATAAAGTACGATTGATTTGTTGCTACGATTGCTTTGACCCACCGGGTTGGTCTAGAGGTAAAGTCATCGCCAAAATCAGCTGTTTAACAGCTGATTTTTGAAGACGAAGGTTCCTGGTTCAAATCCTAGTAAAGGTAGTTACTTTAATACGGATTTGAATGCTAGACAGTGGTTACCGGTGTACTTTGATGGTTGGGGTTCAATTAACCATAATCTCTCAGGAATGGTCGACCTGAGTCTGTACAAGACTACACCTCATTAACACGTCACACATCATCCTCATCTCATTGAGTCATGGGGTTGCTTATTGTTCTGAATTAAACAGATTGCAGCGTACACAAATTAGGGATTACAAAAAAAAAATTGTTGCTATATGCAGATTTCGCTTTGTGCGGTACTTTGTGGGACTGCCTTGGTTAACCCGGAACTCTGTTAGTCGGGGCTTGGATAACCGCAGCTCTAGTGTATTTAAATTGTGATCTTCCTTGATTTTTTTATCCTTCTAACACAATTTTCATGAGTTTCCACGTCACAAAATTCACCTTGTTCTTCTGGTTTTGATTTTTTCAAAACTGAATTAAATCTGTCAAAAATCTTATGTGTTGATTACTTTATCTCTACAGCTAATTTTTACTTTCTCTTGCCAGTGTGAATATATAGGAAGGAAGTATTGTTTTCATGTCGATTTTTCAAAATCGAGTTTTCACCGGATCTACATGTTTTCAGACCCCCTAAACCCAAAAAACATGTTTTTCGCGATTGGTCTGTCTCTCTCTCTCTCTCTCTCTCTCTCTCTCTGTGTGTGTGTGTGTGTGTGTGTGTGTGTGTGTGTGTGTGTGTGTGTGTGTGTGTGTGTGTGTGTGTGTGTGTGTGTGTGTGTGTGTGTGTGTGTGTGTGTGTGACCAAAATACTTCAAGAACGAAACATCATACAAACTTGAAACTTGAAACTTAAGTTAGGTACTACTAGAGGACCCGACACGAACATTTTAATCATAATCGGCCAACCCGGAAGTTGTAGTTTATTCGTGTCATTTTTCACTTTTTTTAAAAATCGACTCATTTACTAAATTTTGTATTTTCTACAAAATAGGGTAGGCGCCATGTCTGCTGAAATTCTTAGGGAAGCTGTTCTCTCGTAGACGAAAATGGTTTTTTTAAGATTGCGGCCTTAAAATGCATTTTAGGGCAAAAGTGTAATCAAAGTTTTAGACAATTTAAAAATCTACCACTTTTTATTTCAAACATGTTTTTGAATAACGCTTAGTTTAGAGGTAATTAGGGATTTTCTGTTTTTTTTTCATGGAAATCTGTAAAAAAATCAATTTTTTTAAGATTTCGGCATTAGTAGGCCTATAGTTTTTACGACAAAAGTGTATATAATCAAATTTATAGGAATTTAGAAGATCTACGACTTTAATTTAGAGCATTTTTCTCTACAGAGCCTAGTTTAGCGTGAAAGAGTGATTTTACGTATTATTAAGTCAAACTGAAGTTGATTTTCATTTTGTATCATTCACTCATGATTAAAATGAGATTATGTTTTCTGAGATTAATTTTTTTGTTAATTCTAATGTTTTAATTACTAATGTTAGATTATATTGGGCATTATTTACTTTGGCAAGAGAAAGTCCTGTGAGTGTTTCACACCGGATGTTTTAGTTTATTGTAAGTCGCGTCAACATTTTGATTATTAGTAACTACTTTGAGTTGAGGAACGGTATACTTGTAATAATTTTCCAGTCCCTGGCCGAGATTCGACCCCGATATCTCCATTGCAGCGTATCACACTAACCTCTGGGCCACGGAGGCGGCCATCTTAATCATTTATTATAACAAAAACCAATTAAAATGAAAATCGTTTTAAGTAAACAAACATTCATGAAAAACTAAGAAAGGAAACCCCATAACGCATTGTTGTGTATTCTGCTGTAAATAAATGAAATTGAAATACATAACTATAAATAAAAATAACATAATTTAAAAACCACTAGAATAAACTGTTATTCCATTGATAAAATTTAACAATGCTACAATTAAAAAAAAATGTTTGTATGCAATTTCAAGGAACCTAATGCCCGTAAATAAAATTTAAAATACTGAAAGAGGATGTTCCATTCTTTTACTGAACTAGAATAAATAAAATAGGTTATTAAGAGGAGCAAAAAACAACAACAAAAACAAAACACTAAGCACACTTGTCTACTCTATACATATATTTTTATTAATTTAATCATGTATAGTTTGAAATAAATAATCCATTGTTAAATATCTGTCCGTATTTCATGCCATAAAGAAATTATAATGCGTAACATTTAATTTATTTATAATATTACTTTTATTTAATTGTTAATTTATTCTTTTACTGCTAATTATCTGGCTAAACAATAAATAACGCTAATATTAGTGCAAAAATATATGACAAAAAACAAATAAATTTGAAATGATTCATGGAATTTTTGTTGATGAATTATTCAAAAGATGGACTTATAAAAATATATTTTATGAATTAAATAAATAAAAAGATTTTCTGAAGTTTTTAAGTAAAAATTTTTAATCCTAGAAAAAAATGTTTGTGGTAATGGAATGAAAATTATACATTAAACAATATGGGAAATACCACTTTTTTAGTACAAAAAATATATTTTTTGTTTCTTTCCTTTAATTAATTATTTATAGTTTATCAGAATTTCCTGGGTTAAAAAATGTTAATTTTTTATTTTCTGATTATTTTACGGTCTAAATAATAAACAATTTTATATTTGTGTAGAATATTGTTGGAAAAACATGAGGGAAACCCAGGATATATAAATAGAGAGGATAATTTTTACTAAGATGCTTCTTGAACCAATAAAAAATATATAGTTAAGAAAACAAGAAATAATATTTTTAACTTGACAGGGCTGTATATTTGTTTCAAATCGTTTCACAAGTATTAACCAAACTGAAAAAAATATAGTGTAATTTTTAATTAGTAATAATATTAGTGATTTATTGTATAAAAAATTCCAAAAAACCTTATGTTAATGTTATTTTCTTATCAAGATCTTTAACAATCTAAATAAGTTAAAAATTTGAATGGAACAAAAAAAGAGAAAACCATACAGCAGATCAAGGATGAATTATTTAGATCGAGACGTACTTAGAAAAAAAAGAGTTCATAATTTAGCTATTTCTCCGGCCAAAAAAGACAGAAAAAGTTACGTATTGAGAAGAGAAGTTGTGAATAAATGAATGAAAGAACTTCATTGTTTTGGAAAAATTAGAAAAAAGAGGAAAAAGTTGAGTCATCATCCTGAGAGAGTGATCTTAATTGTACCATTTCAGAAGAAAAACCTTAGGAAAAGTGGATGGCAACAAAAAAAAAATCACCAGTCGCGGAACTGACCGATAGAAGCGACTACTTAATTAATTAATTAACAAATTAAATAAAAAAGATTTTTGTAAATTAATTAATAGTAATATTGTTTCCATGGTAATGGCTGATAGTCGAGCGTGACGTGACGGCAAACCAATGATTTTTCTCGTGTAAAAACCACAGTTCAGGCGCTTCCAAAGACGTAGTCACTTTACAAACTAGTAAAGAAATATAGGATTTCAAATTTGTGAAGAAAATGAATAATATTTGAAATGGTGAAAAAGATTGAGAAAAGTTTTAAAAATTTTCCTATGATTCAATTAAATTTCAGGGATGTAACACAAAACAACATTTCTTCAAATTAGATACAAGTTGTAGAAAAGCGGGTTTTCTTCTTATACGAAGCAATTGCTGATTTCAAATGAATCACATTAAATTTATTTTTCAATGAGCAATCGAAAAAGTAAAGAAATTTATGAGCATACATTATCGGAAGGTGAGAAATCCGGGATCTAAATGGTTCACAGAACTTCTAATGATAAAATACTTTGTTTTTCTTTCATGACCAAAGACCAATGTATGATTAATACATTTTTGCATGATTAAATAGAAAAATTTACAAGGTTCATCCTTTTATCTGTTAGTAATAAACAATCTAATGCTTAAGAAATTAAGCGGGAATTTACTGTGTAATAAATTACGCAATGCAAATTACATTAAAGTAATTTTCTTATGATATTTATTTAAGTTCTATAGAGATGTATAAGGTTTCAAAGAATATATTTAATGCGGATTGTGGATATAAATAAAAATTAATAACTTTACAAAATATTCCGTTACTGCATTACAAATAAGGTTTATATTAATTTATAAGTTTTTAAACATAATCTCGATTACATTAAATAATTTACATAAAAATGTATAAGTGATATTTACAAGGTAAATAAGATTCTATAATTCTGCGTTTTGAGAAAAGGATTATGGAATTGAAAGGAGAACTAAAACCATTTTATATTAATACCAAATATTATTAATACAATAATTTACAGTGACTAGAATTCATGAAAAAATAATTCCTTTTAAAATATCTATAATTTGTAATATTATTGTATAACAAGTACAATAAATACTACTTAAAACCCTTATACGTAGAAGTTCTAATTACATTTAAGTAGTGAGAAATTTTTAGCATAGTTTTTATTACTTTACTATGGTCTATTAAATAAAAATAACAAAATATATCCACTGCATAAAATGTTTTAAATTTTCTAAAAAATATGTTACAGGAGGCCTCGACTTACGAACATAATGCTTAGGTCTTCTTCAGGAACATAGGATTTGATTAGGGGGGGGGGGGCAGAATCTGGAAATTTTTACTTTATCTTGTCTATCTGAATGAAGGAAAGTATTGTTGTTTTCATGTCGATTTTTCGAAATAGAGTTTTCACTGGATCTACACGTTTTCAAAACCACTGAACCCAAACATGTTTTTAGCGATTGCGTGTGTGTGTGTGTGTGTGTGTGTGTGTTTGTGTGTGTGTGTGTGTTTGTGACAAAATAGGTACCTACCTATATCAAGAACGAAACATTGTACGAACTTGAAACTTGAAACTTAAGTTAGATACAACTAGAGGACCCGACACAAACATTTTCATCGGTCAACTGGAAGTAGTGGGTAGCCTAGTTTATTCGTTTCATTTTTAACTTTTTTGCGATTTCTTCAAAAATGGCTCCTACGATTTTTTTAAAAATCGCCTCATTTACTAATTTTTTTGCATTTACTCATTTACGGATTTTTTATCCTCTACAAGATAGGGTAGGTACGCCATGACTGCTGAAATTCTTAGGAAGGCTGTTTCATCGTAAAATTTTTTTTAAGATTGCGGCGTTAATATGTATTTAAGCGCTAAAATGTAGCTATATAATAAAAAATGTAGAAAATTTAAAATCCTACAACTTTTATTTCAACAATTTTTTGTATAACTCTCAGTTTAGCGGTAATTAGCGATTGTTTGTTATTTTATCTCACGAAAACGTGTAAAAAAATCGATTTTTTAAGATTTCATGCATTTCACGACATAAGTGTATAATCAAATTTTTAGGAAATTAAGAGATCTACAAATTTGTTTAGAGAATTTATCTCTACAGAGCCTAGTTTAGCGTGAAAGAGTGATTTTCCGTATTTTAAAGCCAAACTGAGGTTGATTTTCATTTTGCGTCTTTCAGTCATGATTAAAATAAGGTTATGTTTTTTGAGATTAGTTTTTGGATTACATCTAATGTTTTATTACTAATTTTAGGTTATATAGTTAATTATTTGCATTGGCAAGAGAAAGTTGTGTGAGTGTTTCACACCAGATTTGTTCATTCTAAGTACATTAATAACCTTACCAATTTTTACCCCAAATTCTAACTTGGTATTTATATTGTATATTATTCTACATGAGAATAAATTTTATGTATATTTCTTTAAAGAGTTGGTGGTAATAAAAATTATTTTTTTTTCATGACACGTTTTTTCACGATGGGACGATTAAATCATACGTAATAACAGGCTTGAGTAATACTAATTAAATTAAGCAATAGGAAAATTAAATAATAAAATTACGTTTTCCAATTTTATTTAAGTTCAAGTTTAAATAATAAAAAACAATTTTCACGCTATTCTCAAAAAATCTTTAATTTACACGTTACCTCGTGTAAAGCCTCCTCAATCGATTAATTTTAGTACCATGATGCAATAAAATCTTCTGATTTTACAATACTAAGAAATAATTCTATTATTTCGTTCCAGAACAAATTGTTTTAAATATCTTAGATGTATGGTTATATTTCAGCGTCACCGTCGTAGTTTATATACAGGCTGATATTTAAGTACGGAAACGGCTTTATATTGCATATCTGTAAAGTGTTTTAAGACAGAAAGATATTCGGTTCTACATAGTTTTAAAAAATCACCATTATGGAAATTTAAAAATTGTTGTTTGCCATCTTTAATCTGCCATATTGAATCGAACTTATTATTTTTTTTAAATAGAAAGGTAAACATATGACACACGATTTCGATGTAAAGTTTTACAAGAAAAACAATGGTAAAATGTGTTTTTCCGTTTAACTCAGCTCAAATATTTTAATACCAATAGTATTTTTTTTACCAATAAGAAGCAGGTTGAGTTTTAAATTATTTGCACACGATCTGCTAGTTCCAGGGCTAAAAAAACATACTTCTGTTTCTTATCACATGGTCAGCCAATTATATGACTTATTTAAGAACAGAAGAGGTAGAGATGTAAAAGATACTACACAGAGTTATCTCCTCTAAGAGTAATGAATTTTATTACACAGCCAGACCCTGTGGTGAATGAAGTGAAGGAGTCATTTGCAGGGTAGAAAGTAGATGGTTTTCAGAGGGCCTAGTATCCTGATAAACTTACTTTTTAACTCAGTGAGGAAGATAATGGTAAACCACCTCACTCCTTGTTTTACTTAGTAAAGCCTGTAGAGGTTCAAACCAGCCTTTCGGCTAATGAAACAACAACACTTCTCTTCACAATACGTGACTTTTTTTCTTTCTTTTTTTAGGAGCAGAAATAGCCAAATAATGAACTATTTTTCTAAGTAATTAATAAAAGAGTGATGAATTGCATTATACAGCCTGACCCTGTGGTGAGTGAAGTAAAGGTGTCATTTGCAGGGTGGAAAGTACTGTAGATTATTTTCAGAGAGCCCGGCATACCGATAAGCATAATTTTCCACTCAGTGAGGAAGGCAAGGTAAACCACCTTAATCCTCGTTTTATTTATTAAACCTCTAGAGATTCAAACCAGCCTTCCAGCTGATGACCTAACCAACAACAGTAATTTTTACTTTCTCTAGCCTTTATGGATATATATAGGAAAGGAAAGTATTGTTTTCATGTCGATTTTTCGAAATCGAGTTTTCACCGGATCTACACGTTTTCAGACCCCCTGAACCCAAAAACATATTTTTAGCGATTGATCTGTGTGTGTGTGTGTGTGTGTGTGTGTGAACAAAATATTTTAAGAACGGAACATCGTACGAACTTGAAACTTGAAACGTAAGTTAGATACTACTACCGGACCCGACACGAACATTTTCATCAAAATCGGTTTTAGTAGGTTTTTGTAGTTGTTTATTCGTGTAATTTTTCACTTTTTTGCGATTTTCTCAAAAACGGCTCCTACGATTTTTTTAAAAATCGCCCCATTTACTACATGTTTTATGCTCTACAAGATAGGGTAGGCGCCATGTCTGCTGAAATTCTTCAGAAGGCTGTTTTCTTGTAAAAAAATTGTTTTTTTTAAGATTGCGGCTCTAATATGCATTTTAACGCAAAAACGTATATAATAAAAGTTGTAGAGAATTAAATTCCTATAACTTTTATTTCAAACATTTTATTGTATAACTCTTAGTTTAGCGGTAATTAGCGATTTTCTGTTATTTTCTCAGGAGAACGTGTAAGAAATCGATTTTTTTAAGATTTCAGCCTTAGCATGAATTTTACGACAAAAGTGTAATAATTAAATTTATAGGAAATTAAAAGATTACAACTTTTATTTTGAACATTGCCTAGTTTAGCGTGAATAAGTGATTTTCCGTATTTTTAAGCCAAACTGAGGTTGATTTTCATTTTGCGTCTCTCACTCATGATTAAAATGAGGTTATGTTTATTGAGGTTAGTTTTTTTGTTTATATCTAATGTTTTATTACTAATGGTTAACTTATATAGTTCAATATTTGAATTGGCACGAGAAAGTTGTATGAGTGTTTCACACCATATTTTTATTCATCCAGTCATGTTTGAGAATCAAATTTTAACGCAACCCCAACGATGTTATTAATAAACTCGCGCAAAGCGTGAGCACAATCGCTGGTATAATTCACTCTCAAACGAGCCTGTTACACCGATAGCCTGCGTACTGGTATTTGATTAATTATTAATAATTATTTATCAATAACATTCAATTAATGAATAAATTTTATGTAATTTTTATTGCCGCATAATAAAGGTCATATAAAAGTGTCAAATTAAAAAAACTTATTGGAACTATGTAATTAATAATGCATTATGTATTTAACTTATACATAATACGTATATTGTATAACATTGGTGGTATTTTTAGGTTGTATAAGTATCGCAGTAGACCATACTACTTGTGATTACAGTTTATTACTTAGCCTTAGGTTATAATCAGTGAGAGAAAGAGTTTTAGAAGCATCAAGTAAGATAAAAGATAGAATATAGAGTGGGGGGGATTTAGGTTAAGGCTTATCTAATTGTTTTACAGAAATTCCACTAAAAAAAAAATAAAAAATAAAAATAAAGAGCGGATAATGTCCAAATAATGACAACTTTTTTACTTTCTCTTGCCTATATATATATCGCCTATATATCCCATTCAGGCACGGCATATTTTCATACGTTACAAAAATCATTTCATCCTTCAACGTCTGCATTAGCAGTAGTTGCAGAACAGTCGGACGTTAAACCAAAAAAAAAAAAAAATTGCCTGTATGAATATTATAGGTATCGTTTTCATGTCGATTTTTCAAAATCGAGTTTTCACCGAAACTACACGTTTTCAGACCCCCTGAATCCAAAAAAACATGTTTTTACTGATTGGTCTGTTTGTGAGCAGAATATCTCAAAAACAGAACATCGTACGAACTTGAAACTTAAGTCAGGTACCACTACCGGACCCAACAAGAACATTTTCGTCAAAATCGGTCAACCGGAAGTTGTAGTTTATTCGTGTAATTTAATTCTTCTTTTTACTCTGCATATTACAGCATTTCCTTTTCTTTACCAATTTTTTGAAGTACACTGAGGTTTCATATTCTATCTATCCACGTATTTTAAGAATTCTTCTGTAAGTCCATAACTCGAACGCTTCCAGTCTAATGATTAAACAGGTTATAGTTTTCATTATTTACATTGGTAAGATAAAATCATGTGAGTGTTTCATACCAGATTTTGGGTTTTTTCTGTTATTCCCTCCTACACAGCATAATTTTTCACATTTTGTGTATATTTTGTATGTAGGTGGGTGGTGTATATTCGTACAGTATTTTTAACGATAAAAACGGTAAAAATATTTAAAAAAAAATCATATAGGCTGTCAATATTTTTCAAGTTAAAATTTTACTATTTATTGAAAATTATTAAATTATTTAATAATATTTAATTTAATTATGTTAAATTAATTTATTAAAGATGTCATGTACTTAATGAGTTTATATTTCATTATTACATATTATATAAAGTAACAATATTGAGAAAAAGTAATGTATTTACCTTACCCATATTTAACCTTAACTTGAAGAATATTGGTGTAGGATTTAAAAAAATATTTTTACCATTTTTATCGTTGAAAATACTGTAAGGTTGCATACAAAATATTCAAATAATGTAAAAAATTATGCTGGGGGGGGGGGAAATAACAGAAAAGACCCCAAATTTTTTTTTCTTTGTGTAGGGAATAAAATATTTGTTTCTTTTTCCGCATAAATAAATTCATTGAATGACTTTTAATCTTTCTTTACAATAAATATTGCATATACTTAACGTTTTCAGATACACGTAATTTATAACCTAGTTTACAATCAATAAAAGTTAATTACCTAATAACAATAATAATTTGTTAATGATACTTAATAACTTTAAACCATACAAGTCACCGCTTGATGAATATGTGTATTCAACTTGCATATTAATATGACACCTGATTACTATGATAATAAAAAACTAAATCAGTAACTTGAAAAAATACTGAAAGAACTGGTTTAATACGTACAGATTAATAATAAGACTAATACGTCATCATACGAAACAAACTATTAAATTTTAAATAATAATATTGTAATTCTAAGGATTAATTGACGTAATTTAGGGGGGCTGTTTTTAATAGCAATAATAAATAAAAAAATAAATAAAAACATCCTGGTTTTTGTGTTTACTGTATTATTAACGTAGTCTCATCAAGATGTTAGTGATGCATTATAAATAATTTAATTAAAAAAAAATAAAATAAAAACATGGGTCCTGGTTAAGATAAAGAACTTGTAATCATTCAGGATTTTTGATGCAACTTTGAAATTAAATTCTCGAAAACAGTATTTAATATTCATGACGTACTAGATCTAATTTACTTTTTACTATATATGTTTTACACCACACCCTTTAAAAATTAAATTAATTACCCGAAATATATTTTTTAAATATTGGAAATACCCAAAAACTTTGTTGTTGTTGTTGTTTAGGTCATCACCCAAAAGCTTGTTTCAACCTTTAGAGGCTTTACTTATTAAAACAAAGAGTGAGGTGGTTTACCGTGCCTTTCTCACTGAGTGGAAAAGTATGCTTATCATGAAAAGCACATATTTTCCACCCTGGAAATGATACTTACAATTTATTCACCACAGGGTCTGGTTATATAATAAAATTCATTACTTTCAGAGGAGATAACTTTGATTAGTACCTTTTACACCTCTACCTCTTCTGTTCTGAAATGGTTCAGTCATATAATTAGTGACTGGCTATGTAATAAGAAACAGAACTATTTTTATAGCTCTGGAACTAGCAGATTGAATGCAAATTAATTTAACACTCCACCTGCCTGTTATGGGCATCCAAAAACTTTATGAAGTTTATTAATAAGCCTATTATTAATACAAAAAATTCTCTACAGAGTGGTTTATATCTCCGTAGGGTTTGAACAAAAACTGTTCACATCCGCTGTATTTCTGGATGTTAGTTCGGAGTTCGGCAAAATATTTTGGCATCTCGGATTTTGGTAAAAATTAAAATCCATATTTTCTGATACATATTTTCATTTTTGAAATAAGAATTTTGTAAATTCTTTCTTAGTGAGCACCGAGAATCAAAATAGAACCTACAGACAAAGTTTCTAGGTCTCGGAGTTCCAGAGATATCGTGACGATAGGTGAACGAGACAATCCATCAATTATAATTTCGCTTTCATTTGTGGAAAATTTAGCATCAAACTTTGAAGTACGCAATTTTATAAGTTTTTTTTTATTCCCTAACGTGTGTACGTTGCAATCTGTTCAATTCAGAACAATAAGCAACCCCATGACCCAATGAGATGAGAATGATATGCATGACGTGTAAATGAGGTATAGTCTTGTACAGACTCAGGCCAACCATTCCTGAGAGAGTATGGTTAATTGAACCCCAACCATCAAAGTACACCGGTAACCACTGTCTAGCATTCAAATCCGTATAAAAGTTGTTTTTTATAAGTTACTTTATTTTTACTTTCTTATGTCTTATATAAATATATAGGGAAGGAAAGTATTGTTTTCATGGCGATTTTTCAATGGCTAGAGAAAGTCGTGTGAATGCTTCACACTATATTTCTTTAGAAGTAATTTGGAGAGTAACAATATTTTAATAGAAGTAATAAAAGATTAACTGATGATAATAAGAATACAGTACCTAGAAGTACCATATTATTTTAATAGTAAATCGGATAAAAAGTTATTGCAAAATCAAGAGAGTACGACCTTACTTAATAATAACTAACAATAATAAGGTCGACAATCAACCTAGACCTTTCATTTTAATGCTGTTTTGTAGCTAGATTAAGAACAGGTATGTTTTTATAAGCGTTTCTTTTACTGCGTATCTTATCCACCGTAGGTCCTAGAAAGCAATCGCTTGAAAACAAACAATCTGTAGATAACTTTAATCGGAAGCAACGGGTGGTTTTTCATCACGGTCAAAATTGTTCTGAAAATCACGTTGTTTTTAATCTATTACAATAAATCGCCTTCACCGGTTGTTTTTTTCCTAGCGACAATAATTTTGTAGGTATTATTAAAACAATGCTTGATGTCTTATTACAAGATATTGATTATCTTTCTCCGGTATTGTTTTAACTAATAATAATTCATAGTTTTTTTTTATTGTTAAGCTACATAAAAAATCAACTACACGTGTCATCTATTAAGGAATAAATTTTTATGAAGTGTAATTTCTTGATGGTATTTTTATGCGTATTTAATAATTAATTATTTTTTATTAGTTTTTTACTGTATTTAAAGTTACTATACGTTTTCTAAACATTTCAAAAATTCTTGGTTTGTAAATTTTTAACTATGTATTTTTATTTGAACTGTACGGAGCAAAATTCGAGAAGATTAATGTATTAGATTTACGTATAGATTTTAGATTTCGTACTTCATTGTTTCTTTTAAGATCAGAATTCTGTGTGCGCGCGCGTTCACACACCAAAATTCTGCGTAATATTCTTCTGAAATTTTTAATTTTATTTTTTTAATATTTTTTAAATTTGATAAGCAATTCATATAGCTTTTAAGAAATTAGTAAGTCTATTAGTGAGAAATTCAAATAATCTAAAAAATTATTAACGATAAAATTGGGAACTTAAACATTTTGTCACTTAACCGATTATTTAAAAATATTAATTACCTCACTCCTCGTTTTACTTTACAAAGTCTCTAGAAATTCAAAAAAACCTTTCGGCTGATGACCTAAACAACAACAAAAATTCAGCGTAATATTCTTCTGAATTTTTTTTTGTTTAATTTTTTTAAGCCGCATCAATATCTTGGTCATTAGCAACTATTTTGGGTTACAGAATCGGTGGGTTTGAATTTATAATCATTTTCCAGATCCTAACCCGAGACTTCCGTTTCGTAGCGTAGTTTGCTAATCTAATTTATTAGCGTTGTTAACTTAGCGTATCAGGCTAAGTGTTTATTATCCTTTGTTCTAAATTAGACCTTTAAAACCGCCAATTTTCAGTTTTTTTTGCAAAAACTTTTGTACAAAGAAACCACCAATAGTACACCGATTCTTTAGAAGCCACTATATGAACAAAAAGTCATAAATTTGATACATTTAACATAAAAAGTTTTATCATGCAATTAGGAAAATTTTCGACAAAATAACGCCAGCTGATAATAGATTTCTTTTTTTTTTGGTTTAATGTCCGACTGTTCTGTAATTACTGCTAATGCAGACGGTGAAGGATGAAATGATTTTTTGTAACGTATGAAAATATGCGTATAAAATAGATTTAGTTAATGGCGTCCATGTGACTACTACAGTAGCTATGGTTTTTAAAGTTTTTGAAACGTGAGGTTTGGTTCCGGGATAGCCATTTTAAGTAAAACTATTTCACGATTTAACTACTGTACCAAAACTTTACTTCTCTATATGTTGTTTAGGTCATCACCTTAAAAGCTGGTTTGGACCTATAGAGGTTTTACTAAGTAAAACGAGGAGTGAGGTGGTTTACCATGCCTTCCTGACTAAGTGGAAAAATACACTCCTCAGCAAACCTGGCCCTCTGAAATGCACATATTTTCCACTCTGAAAATGACACCTTAACCTTATTAACCACAGGGTCTGGCTTTATAATGAAATTCATAACATTCAGAGGAGATAACTCTGATTAGTTTCTTTTACACCTCTACCTCTTGTGTTCTTAAATGATTAAGTCATTTAATTGGCTGACCATGTGGAAAGAAACAGAGCTATTTATTTTAGCCCTGCAACGAACAGATTGAGTGTAAATAATTTGACACTCCACCTGTCTGTTATGGGCAGAACTCCTCTATACTATTATATAAATTTTCTATAATTACCTTAGAAATAATTAAATTAATTTATATAAAGTACATAAAACTATTAATGGATTAATAAAAAGTTAATTTATTACGATCAACGCATTTTGAGATAATTATAATTTCAGTCCTTAGGCCTGCCTATATAAGAAAATATATTGAAAATTAGTTACAGAACAAAATATAGTTTTTTGTCATCCGTGACAGATTTGATTTATGTTTTGACGTCACCAATAAAATTATTTTTATCTATTACTCATCAGTGTATTGTCTGTTGAACAAGTAAGAGAGGACGAAGAGGTTGAGAAGAATGAAGCAAAATAAGAAAAGAAAAATAATGAAAAAAGGAAAAGAAAAGAATAATTACGATTAGGAGGTGATAAGGTATGTTGTTTAGGTCAACAGCCGAAAGGGCTGGTTTGAACCTCTGGAGGCTTTACTAAGTAAAACGAGGATTGAGTTGGTTTACCATGCCTTCCTCACTAAGTACAAAGGTAGCCTATGCTTATCAGCATGCCAGGCCCTCTGAAAAGCATTTAATCTATACCCTGCAAATGACACCTTTACTTCATTCACCACAGGGGTCTGGGTATAATGAAATTCATTACTTTCAGAGGAGATAACTCTGACTACTGTCTTTTACACCTCTACCCCTTCTGTTCTTAAATAAATCAGTTATATAATTCGCTGACCATGTAATAAGAAACAGAATTATTCTTTGTAGCCCTGGAACTAGCAGATCAAGTGCAAATAATTTAACACTCCACCTGCCTGTTACAGGCGTATGATAAGGTAGGCCTATATACGGAAGGAAAATGAAAAGATGGAGAACTACGTGAATACGGAAGAAAAATGAAAATGATAGTAAGCTCCAGTAAGTAATTAAAGTTTTGGAACCTTTATCATCATGATTGTTGTAATATTGGAACAACAGACACTAAATTTTTAATAACGAGTATTACAGAAAAAATATTTATTATTTATTTAATTAATTATTTTATGATAAAGAATCGTACTGCTATGATGTAGAAAATTCTAATGTTTTATATTATTTAAGAGTTTTATAGAGTTTATTTTATTTTATATAACCCTCCAATTAATTTTCGGAGTATAAAAAAATAAACGACAGTTTATACTCCGCTCAAAAATTGTATACTTGGCAACCGAACTATAGAACAAGTTCGAGATTTTAAATGTTTAGGATGCAGGATTTCCTATGACAAAGATGATGACTTGAGTGAGAAAGTGGCAAAATTCAGCGCCGTATGCGGTTTTATATGGGAAAATAGGAAAGAAAACGAGACAGGACACCCAAATGAAATTTTAAGGAGCAATGGCTGTACCACTCATAATATATGTGAGTGAAATATGGATGTCACTAAAAAGGAACGAATCTCTTATCCAGGCTGGTGAAATGAGATTTTTACAAAGTGTCAAAGGTAATACCCGGTTAGATAGAGTTCGTAACGAAGCTATAAACGTCGAGTTAAATGTTCAGTCACTGTGTGAAACGTTAAGAATATATAAGAGAAACTGTAAACTGCAAGAGAAATTCGCTAATAACAGGCAGGTGGAGTGTTAAATTATTTGCACTCGATCTACTAGTTCCAGGGCTACAAAAAATAGTTCTGTTTCTTATCACGTGGTCAGCCAATTCTATGGCTGAACTATTTAAGAACAGAAGAGGTAGAGGTGTAAAAGACACTAGTCAGCGTTATCTCCTCTGAAAGTAATGAATTTCATTATACAGCCAGACCCTGTGGTGAATGAACTGAAGATGTCATTTGAAGGGTGCAGAGTAGATGCTTTTCAGAGGGCCTGGCATGCTGATAAGCATAGGCTACTTTTTCACTCAGTAAGGAAGACAATAGTAAACCACCCACTACTCGTTTTACTTAATAAAACTTCTAGAGGTTCAAACCAACCTTTCGGCTGTTAACCTAAACAATAACAAGAGAATCTTGTCCAGCACACGACTTCCTCTACGAGCATGGAAATATAAACCTAGAGGGAAGCGAGGCTTGGGAAGACCTAAAAAGAGATTGATGATGGAACAGGCCATTGAGCGTAATCCTTGATAGATGATGATAAAAAATAAAGATATTTTTGTGAATGATCAGCCAATTTTATTCCTTAACCACATTTTACGGTACTAAAAAATACATAATAAACGCAATAATTGACCAGCTTATCAACCCATTCATTATTTGTTTTTTTTTTTTAGCTTTTATTCGTTATCGGGAACTGTACATTGTTGACAACTACCCAGTTTGATTGCTGCTTTTTGCTGTATTTTTTTTGACGTAGATAAGACATGAGTTTGAACAGGGACCCCCCAGTAGAGTTTGTTCATGGATGGCTGTCAACTGGTCACCATGCAAAGTCGCTTGCGCAACCGGTGTTATTTAACAAATAATAGCGACTTTCTACCACCTGACTGACTGGGCTGGCCCGAAGGCCCCATTCATTAAAAATACAAAACAACTAAATAAAAATGAACGATGAAACTTGGTTCATAAATATCAAACACCTTGAAAAAGAAACAGCATATTTACGGAAGACAATATTTAACACTAGTGTCACGTTTAGAAGATTCCTTACAATATAATATACTGCATAATAAATAAAATATACGAGATGCTAAAAGTAGACGAATTACAACAAGAACAAATAATTCATAACAACACACACACGCTCAGTTACCGTAAAACTAGTAAAAAAAAAACAACTGTACGTGGACGCAATTTGTAATACTGTAACTGATGTATTTCAGGGATACACCAACAATGAAAGTAAAAAGTATCAAAATGTCATCAGAACAGATTGACCTCTGTTATCAAATATAAGTTACTCAATCTACTTCTCCTTGGTGCAGTTAATTACACACTTACAACATTAAAAAGTTTACTAAGAACATAATAATCTTTTCATCTTAAAAAAGTTCATAATTTGTTTGACCCTAGTTTTAAAAACAAAATACATTTTACAAAAACTTTAAGTTATTTCCGGTTAATTTATACATCATTATTATCTATAGTTTTCCTTATATATTTTTTTAAATTTAAGGTTAATTTTAAAAATTTAATTTGTGAAGTTCAAATGTATTAATGTTAAATATACTAAATATTGTTTTAAAATTAATGTATTACGTTTAAAATAGTACTTAAACTTTAAAATAAGACGTTTAAGGTTAAGTAATATTTTAATAAGTGCTTTGATTATAATAATGGCTATTCAATGAATAAGTAATAAGACAATTTTTACAATGTGTTTTCCTCGTTTTATTGTTATTTTATTTGTAATTTACAATAATTCGATGTATGTATTATTTATTTGTATTATCCTATGATGTAGGGCTTATTCCTGTAACTTATTTTATCATAGTGTCAAATAAAATACATTATTTCCGCCACGATGAATTTAAAAAATTTTTGAATAAAAATTCGCATTCAAAACGTATAAATTAAAAGATCTTACAAAATAACTGAAATAAAAATTGTTAGAATTTTAGCAGTGTTGTTAATTTTTGTTATTTGATTTTTGTCTCAAAAAGTAAGGCTTTACTCTGAAAAATACTTTAACCCACCGGGTTGGTCTAGAGGTAAAGTCGTCACCAAAATCAGCTGTTTAACAGCTGATTTTCGGAGACGAAGGTTCCTGGTTCAAATCCTAGTAAAGGTAGTTACTTTTATACGGATTTGAGTGAGACAGTAGTTACCGGTGTACTTTGATGGTTGGGATTCAATTAACCATACTCTCTCAGGAATGGTCGGCCTGAGTCTGTACAATACTACACCTCATTTACACATCATTCTCAGCTCATTGGGTCGTGGAGTTGCTTATTGTTCTGAATTGAACAGATTGCAACGTACACACATTATGGATTAAAAAAAAACTTTGAAAAAACCAACTTTTAATAAAGGTCTATTCCCACGACGGACGCTAGTCGTCGATTCTAGAACTAGCATCGTGGGAACGAACAACTAGCACCTAGTTTACCTAACGCGCTAGTATTCACAATGTAGTAAATATGAAAAATGCCTATAATGTAATTAATGTCTTTTACTTAATTATTGCAGTGTTAAATGAAATACATTATTTCCGTCACGATGGATTTTCAAAATTTTTAAATAAAAACTCGTATTAAAAAACGGATAAATTAAACATTTTACAAAAATAATTCAAAAATTGTAATACAAAAATTGTTTTTAATATACAAAACCCTTTTGAGACCAATCTGGAGTTATGGTGTCCAGCTCTTTGGAGTAGCGGCAGAGAGTAACTTAAATTCAATCCAGATCTTTCAATAAAAATTTTTAAGACTTGCTTCTTGCGCTTTTATGTAATTCGTAAGACTTGCTTCTGATGCTTTTGTGTAAAGAACAAAACCCTCCAAGACGTTTTCGAAATTCCGACAGTAAAAGAACTAATCGGGTCCTGCTATAGCAAATTTCACGAACGCCTAGATGACCATCCAAATCAACTAGGCCGTGATCTAATTACAAGGAACTTTCCAACTGTGCGACATCTAAAGCGAAAATGGACTAGAGACCTTTTGGTCTGAATAACGTACAACAACCGTAGTTATATAAACGGAAAATGTACCACTTTGTACCTCTTCTCCTAAAAGTAAAATTTCCCACCGCCATTTAAATATCATTACTCATGTACGGAAATTGTGCAGCTCAATGTACCGTAATAAAAATTGAAGGCAAAAAAAGAATTTGAACTGCTATTAATTTTTGTTATTTGGTTTTTTAATTTGCCAGACTGCGAAATGGGGATGTAATTTATGTAAACTGGACGAAATACTAGAAGCCTCCAAATTAGGTTTTTTAACAAAATACAGTTCTCAAAATTCGAATAAAATTATTAAATTAAACACAATAAAATTACTTTTCCCCTTGTAGTATTATATAAACAGTTCCGAGGAAGGTGGAGGGTTGTTTGCTGATGTCGGATCAAGTGGCCAGGCGGCGGTTTTTTGGTTGGTAAGGCGCTTGCAGCCTCCTTGGGGCTGGACGAGGACGCCTCAATTGAGTCCAACACTACTTCCCTCATTGTGAGGGAGTGAACATGAGTTTTCCTCGCCGCCTCGGATAAAAAAAATAAAAAGTAATATAAAATTACTTTCATTCTGTAACACAGAACCTATTTGCTTTTTTACATTAATGATATCATAAATGAAGATCAATTTATTTAAAAAATGTAATGAAAACTATTTAAACGACATGTTAACGATCTGGTTTACAAAAATGTAAGCCTGACTAAAATTTAAATATAGACGAATAAGTTACACAAGAATCCTTCTGATCGTGTAAGCCTACTGGTAAAATAATTACGTAAAATGGGATATGTAAAACATTATTAGTATTTTTTACAAGAAGAGATAAAATACTTGTAATAAAATTATATAATATAGATTTATCGTTACATAATTATTAATAATAATTAAAAAACAATAAACTACATTACGGAATAAAATAAAATAAGATAAATTACAATAAAATTACCTGACGAGGTAACTTTCTCCCATGTTTTACATATTCTTTCTTAAAAAAAATACAATTTCCAATAATTTCCAGAGTATTTTCATACAAATCTTAGCTGTTTATTTTATGTGTTTAATATAAATCTTGTTATTTTTCGGTTGAAGAAATGACATGACCGAAAGTTTGATGGTTAGATTGTAAGGTCCAGTAATTTTTGTTAACAAATACGTTATGGATCGTTTAAATTTAGTCAATCTATTCTTCCTTGTTTATTTACATATAATAAAAGTAACTTTATGAAAATTTGACAACTTTATTTATTATGTTTGACAGCTTGAAGATTTGTAGAAAGATAATTAATTATATTAAAAAGAAATATCTTTGTGAATCTATTTGTATATATTGTTGTTTAGGTCTCAACCGAACGGCTGGTATGAACCTCTAGAGGTTTTACTTAGGAAAACGAGGATTAAGATGGTTTACCACTGCCTTCCTCACTAAGTGAATATCATGCTTATCAGCATGCCAGGCCCTCTACAAAGTACCTACTTTTTACCCTGCAAATGACACCTTCACTTAATTCACCACATGGACTGGCTGTATAATGAAATTTATGACTCTCAGAGGAAATAACGCTGACTAGTGTTTTTTACACCTCTACCTCTTCTGTTCTTAAATGCTTCAGTCATATATTTGGGTGATCATGTGATAAGAAACATAACTATTTTCTGTAGCCGGTGGAACTAGCAGATCGAGTGAAAATAATTTACCATTCTACTTACCTGTTATTGGTTTCTATTGCTATATATTCTCATTAAATTGTTTTAACAAGTTATCAACACAGATCTGTCAACAAGGTTTCTGATTAAGGGGTTTAACATTTTAAGATATTTTTCTGTAGGTAACTAACATGTTCACAATCTTAGAGAATTAAGAAACTCAGAGAATTTGTGAGAAAGATCCTCCGCAAGATAATGGTTTGAAAATTTTAGACGGGCAGTACGATAAGGAGAAGAACTGTACAAGAAAGACAAGTGATTAATGGAAACCACCAGAAAACGAATATAAAATTTTACGGAAAACTGTATAGAATAAATGTCAAATGTTGACAAAACAATTTTTAAAGATACTGAACAATATACATAAAGTATTTGATAAGTGGTTTAAAGAAACCAGATAAAATACTGAGAAAACGTGTGTAATAAAACGAGTAAACTTGATAAACCGAACAAAATTTAGACAACTATTTACTTGACTTTAGATAGTTTCTCGAAGAGAAAAAGTAGAACATTAGATGGACGGAAGAAATAAGAAAAACCTACAGTGAACGAATGGTGAGAGAGTGGGCTGCAGAAGAGCTTCTAGAAACGAGTTAAGTTACTTAAAAACTATAAAATTGGTCCTACACGAAAAAGAGAAGGAAGAAAAAATTTAACCTTACTTTCTCATAGGTGCAAGTAAAAATTCGAGTATGGCAATTATCGGAACTATAATATCTTTTTGGTTAAGTATAGAACTACATTTAGAGTAGTTAGTCCATTTTTACCTTGTTAAACTCAATTACATTAGTCGATTAGTTCGAGTTGCAAATGGTTCAGTTTTTATATTTTATAATTTTTAAATTATAAATAATAATATAAGACAGTCGTAATATAAATTACAGAAATATTAGCTTATTATATAATTTTATTTATAAACTGTCCGTCTCTCCTCTTATTAGATGCTTTATTTTATAGAACTGTGTTAAAATAATATTTTTTTATTAACATAAAACACTTTAAAATATATTTTATATAAATCCAAAAGCCCTCGTAATTGGCCAATTCATTGTGACGTCACTAATTCTCTAATTTCCTAATAACACAGATTTTGTTTTACGTCTGACTTTTTTGCAATTGCTGCTAATGCAGTTGGTGAGAAGGATAATACATGTAGATTAGTGATGAAAAAATGCTAGACCTGACCGGGAATCGTACCCGGGACCCCGTCGTAGAAGCCAGTTGCGCTAACCACTACGCCAACGGGCCAGCCACAGAGAATAACACAATAACACAGAGAACAGAAATTAATTTTTAAATTATATATATATATATAGTGGCGACTATTTACAACACTATGGGTCGTTTGTCGCAGTCAAAACGCCATTTTTGCCTGTCTTGCCATGACTCCTCCTCCATGTTTCTTCTCCCCATGGCTCTGTCAATACCTTCCATCCATCTCCCTCTCGGTCTTCCTCTTTTTCTATTTCGCTGCGGTCTCCAGTTCCATGCCTTCAGTGGGATTCGTACGTTGCTCATTCTTCGCATGTGACCATACCAGTGCAGTTGTTTTCTCTCAATACGGTCTATTATTGAGTCTTCAACGCCCATTATTTCTCTAACTCTTATATTCGTTACCCTATCTCGTAACGTCAATCTGCAACATCTTCTCCAATATCTGTTGGAGAAGATGTTACTGATTCTATTTTTCATGTTTTGTGTAATGGTCCACACTTCTGCCCCATATGTCACCGTACCTTCCACTATTGCTGAAAATATTCGTTTCTTTATGTCTTTTCTTATGTTGAGACTCCACAGAATTGATTTTTAAATTATAAAATATAAAAACTAAACCATTCAGAAAACCATCAGAAATTTTGCACATCTGTTCTTTAGAACAGATGTGCAAAATTTCTGTTCTCTGTGTTATTGTGTTATTCTCTGTGGCTGGCCCGTTGGCGTAGTGGTTAGCGCAACTGGCTTCTACGACGGGGTCCCGGGTACGATTCCCGGTCAGGTCTAGCATTTTTTCATCACTAATCTACATGTATTATCCTTCTCACCAACTGCATTAGCAGCAATTGCAAAAAAGTCAGACGTAAAACAAAATCTGTGTTATTAGGAAATTAGAGAATTAGTGACGTCACAATGAATTGGCCAGTTACGAGGGCTTTTGGATTTATATA
Organism: Catonia carolina; assembly: GCA_035578175.1. NCBI lineage: Eukaryota > Metazoa > Arthropoda > Insecta > Hemiptera > Achilidae > Catonia > Catonia carolina. The sequence continues at coordinate 46,047,280 of JAQMRL010000004.1, forward strand.
AAATATATTTTAAAGTGTTTTATGTTAATAAAAAAATATTATTTTAACACAGTTCTATAAAATAAAGCATCTAATAAGAGGAGAGACGGACAGTTTATAAATAAAATTATATAATAAGCTAATATTTCTGTAGTTTATATTACGACTGTCTTCAGGTTAATAGAAATAAAAACAAATAATGACTGGTCAAAAAACTAGGTCAGCAAGTTGGAGCCTGAAGCACTTCGGAAGTATAGTAAGAAGAGGTTATAAAATCTTACTCATTTCATACATAAAATTTAGTGTTAAACATTTATACGACTTTCTCTTATACAAGTGTAAATAAAAAAAACAACATACGTTTAATCGTGAGGAAACAATGTAACATGAAAAATATAATCTAACTTTAAACATGAGTGAATGAAGCTAAATGAAAATCAACCTTTGTTGAGCAAAATGCGGAAAATTACTGATTAACACTAAACTAAGCACTATAGAAAAAAATACTTCAAATGAAAGTTATTTGTTTTTTAATGTTCTTTGATTATATACTATACTTTTACCTTAAAATTCTTAATTAGCCGTAATCTTAAGAAATAAAGTTTTAACTACGAATTACAACCTCCTCCCGCCCCATGAACTCAGCAGATATACCGCTTATCTCATCTTGTAGGGCATAAAAATTTAGTAAATGAGTCGATTTTAAATAAATTGTAGGAGCCATTTTTGAGAAAATCACAAAAATTGAAAAATCGCTCGAATAAACTGATATTTCTAGTAGACAAATTTCAATTAAAATTTTCTTGTTAGGTCCCCTAAAGGCACCTAACCTAAGTTCTAGGTTTCAACTTTGCATAATTTTTCGTTCTTTTAGATATTTTTGTAATAGTTAGACTTGCGCGCGCAATAACAATAATATTTTTGACACACACAATAACATTTTTACGATTCGGTAAAAACATTTTTTTAAGCTCAGGGGACCTGAAAACGTATATTTCCAGAGAAAACTTGATTTCGAAAAACGACTTGAAAACAGCTTTTGTAAGGCCTCCCTACTTAAATATTTCACGTAGTGCAAGAGAAAGTAAAACCGCAAGATTTTGACATTGCGAAATGTGGTAAGATTATTTTCGGATACTTGTAACACAGTTTTAAACTGTCTGGTACTTCTAGTGATCTGGCATAATCACCGTACTGGGTATTAAAATATGTGTTGAACATTCTAGCGTAGTCGCTACACATGAAATCAAAACGCATTGTTGTTTTTATTTGTGTTAGTCTTGTATTTCTTTCTTTGTGTGTAGTCTACGGTCCAATCTTTTCAATTTAAGAACAATAGGCAACCTCATGACCAAATAAGATAAGGATGATATATTGTTGTTAAGATCAACAGCCGTTTGAACCTCTAGAGGTTTTACTAAGTAAAAACGAGGAGTGAGGTGGTTTACAATTTTCCTTCCTCACTGAGTTAAAAAGTGTGCTTATCAGTATGCCAGATCTTCAGAAAAGGACCTAATTTTCACCCTACAAATGACACCTTCACTTCATTCACCGATGGGTCTGGCTGTATAATGAAATACATGGCTCTCAGAGGAGATAACGCTGACTAGTGCCTTTTAAACTTCTATCTCTTCTGTTCTTAAATAGTTGTCATATAATTGGCTGACCATGTGATGAGAAACACAACTATTTTTTGTAGCCCTGGAACTGACAGAGTGAGTGCAATTAATTTAACACTCCACCTGCCTGTTATGGGCAGTTATTGGAGGTGATGTGTATGCAGATGATGTGTATGACATGTAAATGAGGTGTAGTCATGTACAGACTCAGGCCAACCATTCCTGAGAAAGTATAGTTAATTAAACTTCAACTACCAAGTACATCGGTAACCACTAACTAGTATTCAAATCTGTATCCATTTAATTTTAAAGTATTTCTTACTTTGACTTTTCTGTTACTCTAATAATATTTCTTCATTTTTTCTTTGAGGTTACTTTCTTCTTTCATTACTGGTAATTCTGGTTTTCTTTATTGTTTTTTGTAAAGTTCGCAATCTAAGCAATATTAATTTATCTTTAACCATTTAAGGCTATATCTTCACAAAGTTCAGAATTCCTACTTTTGTACAAAATTTCATATTATTTTTTAATCAGACTGATGAAACGTACAAGTATGTGTAACGTATCGAATTTAACTTATGTGTCAAGTTAAAATATATGTATTATTGCCTTCTTGAATGTTTGAGATTATAGAATCTCTAAATCGTAAATAAATGACACAATTATTTTTATATAATAATTCTGTAGGTAGAACTTATATCACTTTATTTGCAACGTTAAAAAATGAATCAAAATTATTTTAACAAATAAAGCAATAAAAAATTAAAAACGCTTATTGGAAGATAAAACATTAATATTTTATTTCAACACGAATCAATATTTCTGCTGTATCAAACTGAAATATTTTAAACATTTCATAACGCAATTCAAAAATTAATGTTCATTAAATGTTGTTATTGTAATGTATTTAAATACATAACTTTTTTATATTTTTCCTGGTACGCATAAGAAAGTTACGTTTAAAAGTTGTGCAATAGTGGTAAGTTTCCGAGTTAGACAACTTTCAAAGTTGACCGACTGGCTAATATGAGTTACGTATGTATATGAAATAAAATTACATTGTTATTATGTGACAATTTTATTTTTTATCTTCTGAAAAAAAATTCAGCTTTACTGATTTACTCCGAAATAATTTGTCATAAATATGTCTAGTTAAGAGATGTATTGTCTATAGTCCGAACTGGTTTCTACGCCGGGGTGCTGGGTTTGATTCCCGGTCAGCTATGGAATTTCTTCATCAATAATTGTCATCTATCACTTTATTGTCTGCTTTAGCAGTAATATGCAAAATAATCAAAAGTATAATAAACAAAATGTTCTTAATAAAAAAATAAAAGTATAAGATCATAATATTATTAATGATTCTTACTCTTCCTATCAATTGCAACAACTGCCAACTGTTTAGATCTGCAGTATCAAGAATACGCATAGCTTTGATGATAGCCAAACTTCGGAACGAAGACGGCACCTAAAGAAGAAGAGACTCTTCCTATCACAGATTAAGTCACAGATTAGGGGCAGAAAGAAATATAATATCCCATCAAACGAAAGAGTAATAATTGAAATAAAGAAAATCTATAAATTCCAAAGTTAAGTTAGAATTAAAATACCAGAAGATATGATTAAATAAAGTGGTCCAGTGATGCCGCAGAAGAAAAATAACATAATTTCTCGTACACCAGATCAATACTGAGAAAATTCTTGCGTAAACTATAAGATTTTTTTTAGCTTTTTTTTATTTGTTAACGGGAATTGTACATTGTTACAACTACCTAATTTGATCGCTGCTTTTTGCTGTATTTTTTGACGTAGATTAGACATGAGTTTGAACAGGGACCCCCAGTAGAGTTTGTTCATGGATGGCTGTCAACTGGTCACTATACAAAGTCGCTTGGCCAACCGGTGTTACTTAGCAAATAATAGCGACTTTCTACCAGCTGACTGACTGGGCTGGCCCGAAGGCCAAAACTATAAGATAAAAATTAATTTAAATATATCCTGGCCTTCGGGCCAGCCCAGTCAATCAGCTGGTAGAAAGTCGCTATTGTTTGTTCAGTAACACCGGTTAGGCAAGCGACTTTGAATGGTGACCAGTTGACAGCCATCCATGAACAAACTCTACTGGGGGTCCCTGTTCAAACTCATGTCTAATCCACGTCAAAAAAAACAGCAAAAAGCAGTGATCAAATTGGGTAGTTGTCAACAATGTACAGTTTCCAATAGCAAATAAAAGATAAAAAATAAAATAAAAAAATATACATATATCTTAAGTAAAGTCGTCGCCGCGAGTCAGCTGTTTAACAGCTGATTTTCGGAGACGAAGGTTCCTGGTTCAAATCCTAGTAAAGGTAGTTTTATACGGATTTGAATACTAGACAGTGGTTACCGGTGTAATTTGATCGTTGGGGTTTAATTAACCATATTCTCTCAGAAATAGTCGGCCTGGGTCTGTGCAAGACTACACCTCATTTACACGTCATACACATCATCTTCATCTCATTGGGTCATGGGATTGCTTATTGTTCTGAATTGAATAGATTGCAACGTACTCACATTGAGCATAAAAAAAATCTCTCAGCCCAGTCAGTCAGCTGGTAGAAAGTCGCTATTGTTTGTTAAGTAACATCAGTTGGGCAAGTGACTTTGTATGGTGATCAGCTGACAGCCATCCGTGAACAAACTCTACTGGGGGTTTTTCTTCAAACTCAGCCTAACCCACGTCAAATAATACAGCAAAAAGCAGCGATCAAATTGGGTAGTTGTCAATAATGTACAGTTACCGATAACAAAAAAAAGCTAAAAAAAATATCTTTTTTTTTCAATTTTTTGTTTATTTAACGTCGCATCAACTCCAGCGGTCATTAGCGACGACGTTGGGTTGTAACTGTAGAGGATGAAATTATTTTTCTTTTGTAATGTATGAAAATATGCCGTCCCTGAGTGGGATTCGAACCCAAGACCGCATGATAAGAGGCGAGCACGTTACACATTAAAATTATTTTAATAATTATTAAAATATTAAAAAACGACAGCCAGCAACTTATAATTTCGTGAACAAGAAATAAATTTTAGGTTTCATTTTTTGTGAGTCGTTTGTATTTTGTACTTGCTTGTACTTTTAACAAGCCAACCGGATAGTTGTGGTATTGGATGACCTCGGAAGAGATGGGCATCCAAACTTCATTCTAAATAGCAGACTATTGAAGTTGCAACAGGCCAGAAGGCCTAATCCTTATTGCTTATGATGATAATCATAATTTTGCAGTCCATTTATTTGACATACGTTCAGAACAAATTCTTTGCTTTTTGTTTTACTGCAAGATTTTATTTTTATTACTACAATTATCGTCAAAAATATAATTTAGTAATTATTACTGTGGGTACATAACATAATAGTACTTACTTATATGAAAGTCATTGCAACTTATTTATTGCTACAATACTAAGAAACCTATTTAACAATTTGAAACTAATGAAGCCAAAAGATAATAATTTCTTATATATTAATCATAGTGACTAAACACCACAATTTATTTTACAAACTGTGTATAATTATTTTAATATCTAAATGAATTTTACCCATTAAACTTACAAAATCATTAGATTTAAATAATAATCTATTTATCCTTTATGAATTATTGTTAAAGTAATTACAATAAGCAAATAAAACATATATTTATTTATTCATTGAGCTGTAAAAATACATAATATTTATTGTTAATTACATGGAAATGAGAAAAGAGTAATTAAAAATCCGCGTTGTCATTATTTAATTCGATATATCTAAGAAAATTTATAATATAAGTGTAGTTATGATTACTGCTAAAAATAGCCAAGAAATAAAACAATTTATAAATCATTAAATTTATATTTAATTGCTCTCTGTCTATAAATTTAAATTTTTAAATTAAGTTATTAAATTGTATACGGGCTTTTTTATGTGTAGTTAATAACTTTGGCTTTTTTTCTGTTCATTTAAATTCGCATAAGCATATTGGTCATTAGCTTTACTTGGTTTTCTAGTTCATTATTTTGGGTTAAGGAACAGTGGATTTGAAGTTAATAATTTTCCAGACTCTAACGAAGAATCGTATCCGTAACTGAAAAAGTTGTATTAACATTGTGATTGATTTTTATTTTCAATTCGAAATAATTACAACGGAAATAATGTATGTATGTAATGCCTGTTTTTGTTTTGGTTGAGAAGTGAATGGAGCATCGTGAAGATGCAAATCCGTAATGATTTCTTGGGTAGACTTTAGGAAGGAAGAGTCTTAAAAAGACTTCTACGGCGCTGAGAGTAATTAACTTCATTGACAGCTTTCTGATAAAAATTAAATTATTTGATGCAGGAGTAGGCTAGGTAGCCTATTCCGTAAAAAAAAGAAGGAAAAGAAGAAAAAGAAGAACAAGACGAAGAAGAAGAAGAGGAAGAGAAGAAGTAGATGGAAAAAGAAAAGAAGGAGGAGGAGCAGAAGGAGAAGGATAAGAAAAAGAAGTATACGAAAATGGAGGAGGAAACGAAGAAAAAGAAGAAAAAGGAGAAATGGCCGAAGAAGAGGAAAAGAGGAAAAGAGAAAAAAGAAGAAAAAGAAGAAGAATAAGAAGAATAAGAACAAGAAGAACAAGAACAAGGAAAAGAAGAAAAAGAAGAAGAACAACAACAACGACAACAACAACAACAACAACAACAACAACAATAATAATAATAATAATAATAATAATAATAATAATAATAATAATAATAATATATTATTATTAAGAAGAAGAAGAAGAAGGAGGAGGAGGAGAAAGGAGGAGAAGGAGAAGAAGATTGAGAAGAAAAAGAAAAAGGAAAAGAAGGAGGAGAAGGAGAAGGTGAAGGAGAAGGAGGAGGAGAAGAAAGAAGAAGAAGAAGGAGAAGAAGAACTTAGCTGTTTTGTCCGCGTAGTAGTCCTTCCAACAATTCTTAACAGTTGGGAAAGCAGACGTGTTGAGAGTAATAAGAACCAGATCCAGAACAAAATCCCGCGGTACAATAGTCGATCAGTTATATGAACGAAAACTGGTTGATTTTTAAATAATAATTTAAGGTTTTACATTTTTCGAAAACTTTTTAACGCAGTATTTGAAATTGAATCCGAGGTCTTACAATTTGCAGCCGAATATGAACATACTACAATACCGAAGGGGTTAAATATAATAAATTTATTCATTTACCGAATAAATATTAATATAAATATATCGGAAGGTTAATTATAAAAATTATTTTTATACCTGACCCTTGTTAGAATAGAGGTGCATACAAGCACTTGAAAAATGTGTACGTCAACAACTTCAAGTTCATAATCCTTCACTTATTCATTGTAAGATGGCAATAAAACGACTGTTATTTTTATTCCTGTCTTGTTTTAAAAGACCTCGATTTTAGCAAAGAAAATTTGCACAAAGTACTTTGACTTGATGATAAAGGTCAATTCTATTTACTTTTTTAAATACGTGAATAATGATGTATTAATCAAATTTATACAGCTATTCAAATTTTAAAAAGGTGATTTATGTATTATAAAAATATAGTATATGCTGGAAGATATTTCTTTTAAATTAATTAATGAATTGTTAATAAATGAATTTAACTTTAAAGGTTTATTAAATTTTTTAATAAAACCACAATATTAGTAATAATTATTTAAAATTTACTTCTAATCCAAATATTATTTAGATTAATAATAATTAAATAAAGAAATCAAAATGTGTTTATTGTACATATCAACATCTACAATCTATTCTGGAATAGAATAATAACCAGGGCCTAAATTGGTTAATTTTATCACGAGTAAAAAAAATACCAATGGAGGAATTTTGTGTTGTCTAATTTGCAAAATGTCTTCGTTTTAGTCTCTTGTTGTCGGCTGAATTGTCTAAAAGCGGTTTTTTGGAAAACTGTAAACTATTTTATAAAACTGTATTGTTTGTGTTTAACCGAGTGTTTATTAAAAAAACTGTTGGTAAAAATATTTTGTTTATTTATTTTTTAATGCAAGTATATAAATAGTTTTAGAATACTAAACTTACCGCTCAAAAAATCGTTACAAATTTGATTTAAAATATTTTTGAGAATTTTTTTAAAGGGGCATTGCTATCATGGTATTATATACACTCCACTAATACTGGTTTTTGCGCCTGCACAAATCACAACATTTAATCAAGATGAACAAATAATAATTTCCAAATTAATAATTAAATGGAGAAAGATTGTCTTGTATTTCCCCCACACACAAAATTTGTACTTATTACGAGAAGGTTACTGAATAGGTTTAAAACTTTGCAAAAATTTTCAAGAGTTTAAAAAGTTCCTTTATTGATAAAATTGCTTAGAGTACTTGAAACCAAAGTACATTTATTTGGTACAAGGATTTTTGAACGGAACTAAGGTCTTTTGAATTAAATCTATAAAAATCATCTGCTTATTTAAATATTATTTTTCTTTTATTAAGAACTAGCAATTTCGTGCGTTGTTACTAGTCTCAAAGGAGTTCAAAAATAAACCGATTTATTTTCCCCGGTTTTACCGGGAATTTTGAATTTTCTGGTTTTACTGTACTTTAAGTATACTCAAGCCGATCTTCAATTTTAAGGTTCTTTGTAAAGGTTCAGAAATAATATGTTTTGCTTTATTATAGATGTTACATTTCTCTTCAATGTTTGAATAACAAATGGTTAAAATGTAAGAAGTATAATTTTCCTATTCCTTACGGAATTTCGGAAAAGTATACTGATAATATTAATTTTTGTACAGTGATAATCCCTTTTGAACTGGTGTGGGCACGTGAAGAGGGTTTCTGAAGGTAGATAACCTCAGGTGATATGGAGGTGAATTCTGGAGATGAGACGTGAGAAAGGAAGACCGAGGTATAAATATATATAATTTTATCAAACATGATTTTCTTTGTTTATATCTAATAAATCACATAAAAAAGCCAAACAAAAATTATGTACAACACTCACTTCAGAGTATTAACCTCAAGATATCTTTCGTCTCACTCGGAGACATCTGCAGGATGAAACATCTTCACGTTTTCTCACACAAAACATAAATAACATAAATGTAACATAGTAATGTTACATTATATAAGGTCGAATACCACGTCAATAAAATACAATGTCAATAGTTGCAACTTAATTACACGCGACTATTTCCACCAAATAGTTGCGCGTAATCAAGTTTCAACTAATAACATTGTATTTTATTGACGTGGTCTTCGACCTTATATGTAATATTTTTATGTTATTTATGTTTTGTGTGAGAAAACGTGAAGATATTTCATCCTGAAGATATTTTCGAGTGAGACGATAGACATCTTGATGTTAATACTTCGAGGTGAGTGTTGGACATAGTTTTTGTTTGGCTGGTTTTTATGTCATTTATTACAAACAAACAAAGGAAATAATGTTTAATGAAATGATACGTACATATAAACAACTTGAGTAAAATGTAAGAAGATTGTTGGGGTTCAATTAACCATACTCTCTCAGATCTAGTCAACCTGAGTATGTACAAAACTACACATCTTTTTTTAGGTCATACATATTTTCATCTCATTGGGTCATAGAGTTACTTATTATTATTAAATCGTACATATTGTAATGTACACGCATTACGGATTAAAAAAAATTGTTCATTAATAAAAATTTTCGAACAGATTTTTTTTTTAATAAGTTATATAAGTTAAGTATTTTTTTAAATAGATAAATCTCATTTTATTATTTATATAATATTAATCTAAGGTTAACCTAGCTGTAAATTCTATGTACGTTGACGTTTATGTTTTACAAATGTTACATAACACAAAATTCATAATTTATAATATTGTGGTGATTTACTTGCGTACGTTTTAGATTAGAATAGTTGTTGATCAGGAAAAGTAGATGAGTGTCTTACCTAAAAAAACAAAAAAAAAATTAAATTAAAGTAATCACTATAATTACTAAATAAAAAAATAGCATTTTTTTCTATTAACTTTTAAAAAAATAAATATAGACATAACTTTTTCAAATATTTTTTTAATATCGAGAGCCAGTTTAAGAGTAAGCTATAACGGTTACTTGCGCAAATAAATCATAGTAATAACTTAAATTTAGCCAAAGGAGACAGATAACACACCAAAATATTTAGTCTTGATATTTATATTTAAAACAACTTGATATTTTATTTAAATTATCAATTAAATGGATTACGCCAATGACCTCGTATACATGAACATTATTTTTTGCTATTTTTTTTAAGTTCAAAATACATGAATTAATATTATTATTATTATATAATAGTATTGTAAATGTGTTCACAAAATAGTTATGTTATACCTTAAGGGAATTTTCTTTTCATTTAACATTTGCATTGTTCGTGATATTTCTTTTATATGAAACTAAAGAAATGTTAACCATGTTATTTTAAGTGAAATTAAATTAAATTTTTTAATTATTTTATAAAAACTGTCATTTTATAGTTTTTATTTTGAATCTGAAATTAACGTATTATATATTATTTTATTATATAATATAAATTATTTAAAAATATCATGTAATAATGACGCATGAAAAGTAATTTATCTAATATAATTACGAATTATAATTTCATAGCACACGTTTCAAACTTATAAATTTTCCTACATTAAATGAAATTTCATTAGCAATTCCGTACTCTTATGTTTTTTTATTTTTGAAGTACAGACTTCTTTTTGTTTTTTCTACGTTTCTGATAAATATCCCGCTTTTAAATGCATCAAAATCAATAAAAGTATAACTTCTAAAATATATATTTTTAAAAGAATTATTATTTATTTGAAATATACAGTCCCTTTTGTACTTTTTCGTTTTCAAACATTTTAATTTTTGGAGTAATATTTATAATAAATGTTCAGGTTCGGTTCGTAACCACACCCAGGAATTAAATTAGATATCTTTGAGTCGGCAATACATTTTTGGTACAGGTTTATATTGAGGCAGCCAAAAATACAGTTTTAATTTTCACTTTCTCTTGCCTATATGAATATTAGGAAGGAAAGTATTGATTTCATGTCGATTTTTTAAGTTTAATTATAACTGTGCGGAACTAGAGAAATGTATTTTTTTAAATTTCTATTTAGGAAATTCAAAATCTGTTGGAAACAATCAGTGAATATGATATCACAAAATTTGGGAAAAATTAACATGGTATACAAACGTGAGTGGAGACACAGTACAGTGACAGAACTCCGACGTGAATAGGCAATTGTAGCATTAAGTGCAGCATTTAGAACATTGTAATGGATAGTCAATTACAGTACTACGTTAATAGATGAGGTCTCGGCTCCATCAACGTTTCAGACGTCTTATTGGATTGTTTGGGAGTGTCTGCGTAGCCAGATTTGAGATCAATGGGTTATGGTGGTTCACGAGTTTCTTTCTAAATTTTGTATATAGTTTTAAGAAAACGTCATTTATGTAGGGTACGTTTAGGTCTGAGTGTAGCGTTCTATTGGTTACATAGGCTAATATGGGGCGTTAACTATCCTCCGTAAAAACTTTGATTGGAAATGTAAATTAAAATAAATAAAGTTAAAATCTTTTATGGCCGGCTAATATAGTGGTAGCACAACTGGCTTCTATTCCTGTAGTCCTGGGTTCGACTATTGGTCAGATCTAGCACTTTTTCATCTTTATTTCACTTCATATTAGTTACGTACAGAGCAAGGCTTATGTAGATCATTAAAAAATTTAGTTCCATACAGTATTAGGTCTGAGCTAAAAGTTTAGCTTATTTAGTCGTAAGTTTCCAAAAAAGCTCTTCTTTATAGAATATAGGTCACCTCCGTAGCTCAGTGGTTAAAGCGCTAGACTCTGCCGCCCACAGCAAAGTGGAAGGTGCCGAATTCGATTACCGGCTAGGGTCGGAATCATTTCGAGTAAAAATCCACCGATTTTGTACTCTGATAAATAGAAGATGCATAAGGTGCAGTAAAAACATTTAAATTGTTCTATTGTTTTATAAATATAACGAGCTAAATATTAGAATAAAAATTATTGCAGTTGGTAAACTATTTCTGTTTTTCAGGAATAGTAAATTAAAGGTTTTATCATAAATACAATAAGCTAATAAAATTAGTCCGTGAAAATTTACAGTGTAAATAAATAAAATATATCTAAAAATAAATCAAGACATAAACAAAACGGAAGTCGGAAATCCGGGAAGGACTTATAAAATTTTAATTCATTTGACATTATTTATATAAGTTAGTATTTCCTATTTGTAATTTTATCTGTTTTTTCTTTAAATTTCAAATGCCATTAATTGATAGATAAAATAAGTTTGATCTAGTTCATTTATATTTACTAATGGCTATGCCGTATTTAGAAAAATATTTCCGATTTTAGACAAGACAAGCGGTTTGTCTTGTGTCTAGAAGATCATAAAAAAAATTAGTTAAGAGTAATACAGTCATTCAATGCTAGTTGTTATTAATTCACGTTAATGATGTTGAATAAATTTTAATGAAAGAAAAAGTGAATGATTCAGTAAACGGTAGAGAAGGAGCGAGAGAGAAAGAACGAGTGAAAGAAAGATCAAGATAGGAAAAGTAATCCTTAATGGATTTGCAAATCTTGATTACCAAGGCTGTACAATACAACATCTTACTGTATTTTAATAATGCCTTCTGAAATGTGACACATTTTATATTTTATTAATGAAATTTAACAAACATTGTTAAAACTAAGTTATCTATTTTTTTATTTCATTACTTTTCATGTCACAACAAAATTTTGAGGTTTTGCCTATTAGGTTTACCTCAGTTAGGCTTAAAAATAGGGAAAATCACTCTTTTAAGCTAAACTAGGCTCGGTAAAGAAAAATGCTCAAAACAATAGTCGTAGATCTTTTAATTTCGTATAAATTTTATTATACACTTTTACTGTAAAATGGTATACTAAGGCTGCAATCTTAAAAAAATCGATTTTTTACAGATTTTCATGAAGAAAAAACAGAAAATCACAAATTACCGCTAAACTAAGCGTTATACAAAACAATGTTTGAAATAAAAGTTGAACCTTTTAAAATTGTCTACCACTTTTATTACATACATTTTGCGCTAAAATGCATATTAAAACCGCAATCTTAAAAATAAACAATTTTTTACGTGAAAATCCCAAGACATTTCAGCAGACATGACGCCTACCCTATCTTGTAGAGCATAAAAAATATAGTAAATCAGGCGATTTTAAAAAAAAAATTGTAGGAGCCGTTTTTGAGGAAATCGCAAAAAGGTGAAAAATTACACGAATAAACTACTACTTCCTGTAGACCGATTTTGATGAAAATGTTTGGGTCGGGTCCTCTAGTGATATCTAACTTAAGTTTCAAGTTCGTACAATGTTCCGTTCTTGAGATATTTTGTTCACACACACAGACCAATCACTAAAAACATGTTTTTTGGGTTCAGGGGGTCTGAAAATGTGTAGATCCGGTGAAAACTCGATTTCGAAAAATCGACATGAAAACAATACTTTCCTTCCTGTATATTCATACAGGCAAGAGAAAGTAAAAAGGAGGAGTAGAAGAAGAAACAATATGTCTATTATTCTACTGTTTACTTAACTGTTTACTGTTTACATTAAGAGTATATTTGCATTGAAAACGAAATGCAACTTAAAATCTTTCACTACCACGAATGTTTTACGGTTGTCAAAATTTTATACTTCAATCAAAGGTCTATTATATAAAACTTTTATAAATCAAACGCAAGTTAAAAAATAACTTTAAGATATTGTTAAACATGTTAGAAACATTAAACGCTTTTTAACCCTTTCATTACCAACGTCCAGAAAACAGGACGTTGCTGTATTTTTACGTAGTTATAACATCCGGTTTACCAGACGCCCGTAAGTTATGCATGAGTACCAAGGTCTGGATAACCGAACATTTCCAAAAAAAATTTTAAACAAAAATTAATGGAATAATGTATTTTGAAACTGCCTCCGTGGCTTAGTGACTAAAAGCCACGCTAGCCTACAAAGCGAAAGGTCCCGGGTTCGATTCCATCTGAAAATTTTAATACATTAAAACCACCGTTAAGGTACCAAAACCCACAGTAGTTGCTAATGACCAAGCTGTCGATGCGATTTTGAATGAACTAAGAAAACTATTTTGAATATTTTTAGTGTTAGAACGATTTTTTTTTTTATTAATGCAATAAAAATCAATTTTTACCAGGACATTTTATTTTTCTGTAGCGTTGAAATTTTGGTCATCAATGGCAGGCTTACGCCTGCAAGTTTTCGAAATAAAAGCTGGCACTTTTCGTACACCCTTATTCAAATTAAATGGCACTTTAGATCAAACTTTTAAATATTGTTTCTGCACTGAAAGGGTTAAATCAAGTGATTTATTCAACATTTTTACTAATTTCCTTACTGTTTTAGATATTCTCAATAATAGTCCTTCTAATAAGACACGAAGTAGAAATTAACTTAACATTAATAACAAAATATGAATTTAAATTACAGAAATATATTGATTTATAATTATTGCCATTTCGGTTAAAACTATTAGGACAACAATTAATGTCCAGAAGGGCGTTAAACAGATCACGCCATCAGTTAATTCTAAAAATTTTGAAGGTTAAACGAAGGTCTCGTTTTAATATACATTAATTAAGGGCTTTCCTATAAAATCTTTCCTGAACTAGCTACGCTACATTTAGTAATAGTAATTTTGAATAGAATGCTCAAGTTTTCCTGTATGTCCTACAGCTATTGTTACACACACTTTTAAATAGCCAGTAGATATTTTAAGCTATTTAAATTATTATTTAATTGATAATTTTATATTTTTAATAAGTTTACCAGTAATAATAAATCTGTCAACAATACTTGTTTTATAATTTATTTTTTTATAACTCTTCTGGTGTAGTGTTACACCTAGTTTTAATCTAGATGGCACCGCCCCTCATCGCCTTCGGTGGTAATAACTAACGGCTCCTTATTTCACTCTTCTATCAACTCTGATTTTTAAATACAATAACTACATACAAGTATACAAAAGGGATGATTCTTAACATTCATACACAGTAAAACCCTGATTATCCGAAATCTACTAAAATGAAACCAGCCTTCACTGAAACGGATCCGAAAAACTTGTTTTTTAATTCGACAAATACTCAATTTGATTATTGTGTATACGCACAATACAGAAATTGAATACGTAGCGTCGTTAAAGTACAGAACAGAGCACATTAAATAAATTACAAATATAAAGTTACACTATTCTAAAAATATTGTTTACACGTTCTCTCCCGTTCCTCCAGGACTTCTAATAAAACTATGGCGTGATGTTACAGCAAAAAACGGATTCATAAAAAATCCCACTTTTTTTTTAGAAAGGCGGTAAATAATTTAAAAAAATATTCAGTAAATGTTAATTTACTGTACAATATTACATTTTGTTCTCTTGAAATTTCTACATCGTTTATACATGCTAATAAACAGTCGTAAAAAATATTGTGTAATAATTTTTACTATTTTTAAACTCTAAAAGTATGACTGATTATTATCCGGGATTTCGCGTGTGAGGTTAGACATTTATGGTTGTCATTTGGCTATTTATTTTGACTATAGTGTAGGAGATTGAAGACTTAAAAGGGCTAGATTATTATAACTTTCATACCGGTTCACTATTTTTGGTCTTTAATTTGTATTACGGTATTGCACAATGACCTGCACAATTTCCGTAAGTATACGATATTTAATTTAACGGGAGGTAGCAATTTTACTTTCAGGAGAAGAGGTACCCAGTGGTACATTCTATGTTTGGAACTACGGGTAATGTCCGTTATTCAGACCAAGAGCTCTCTGCTTCGTTTAAATGTAGCACAGTTGGGAACTTCCTTGGAGCTAGGTCACGGGCTAGTTGGTTCGGATGGTCATCTAGTTGTTCGCGAAATTTATTTTAGAAGGATGCGGTTAGTTCATTTACTGCAGGAATTCTGAAATCGCAGTGGAGTGTTTTATTGCTTATATAAAAAATGGAGCGCCAGAAGCAAGTCTTAAGAATTTTCATTGAAAGGCCTGGATCGACTTTTAGTTACTCTCTGCCACTGCTCCAAACAGGTGGATACGATAAGTTCAGATTGGTCTCAAAAGGGTTAAGTAAATTAAAATTTTGGAACGGTGGTTTAATTTCGATTGAGGGTTAATTAAGCAAAAAATTAGCTTCTGGGGCGGTTAAGTTCTAATAATTTTGTACTCAGATGATGCTTCCAACTTAATCACCGATTCATTTGAATTAAAATATTTAATCATGTTTTCAAATTGTAAAAAAATATTATTTAATTATATTACAAAAAATAAATTAAAATTGATGTCAAAATATTGACTCTAATTCTTCAATTAAATTATTCTTTAAATATTTATCAATTTAAAAACAAATATTCAATTAAACTACAAGTCACGTCTAATTTCATTCACTCATCGTCAAAAATTGCGTCATTTTAAATTCTAAAGAAAAATTGCACTTCGTCTGAACCCAAGAATAAACCTTTCATCATATAGCCTACAATAATCAGAAGATAATATTGTAGAAATACTGTTTATTTCTGTCTTCTTTAAAATAATAATTATAAAAGTTTTAAAATATTTATTGAAAACTTTTATGAAACATTTCTTAAATCTTACTAAAAAAAATGATATTAAAAACGTTTAACCACGAAAACATACAACATTGGTACTAAAAAAAGGTACCATGAAGTGAATTGCTGTTGTTTAAATCAATAGCCAAAAGGCTGGTTTGAACCACTAGAGGCTTTACTAATTTAAACGAGGAGTGGTGGTTTACCTATGTCTTCCTCACTGAGTTAAAAAGTATGCTTATCAGCATGCCAGACTCTCCGAAAAGCCTCTACTTTCCACCCTGCAAATGACACCTTCATTTCATTCACCACAGGATTTGGCTGTATAGTGAAATTCATTACTCCCAGAGGAGATAACTGTCACTAGTGCCTTTTATACCTCTACTTTTTCTTTTCTTAAATAGTTAAATCGTATAATTGGCTGACAATGTGATAAGAAACAGAACTATTTTTTGTAGCTCTGGAACCAACAAATTGATTGCAATTAATTTAACACTCCACCTACCTGTTATGCGCAAGTGAGTTAGAAGTAAAATTACAATTAGTAAAATTAAAATAGAAAGTGAGTTATAGTAAAAAATAAATTTATTTTCAAACACCCGAGAAAGAAAAGTAAGAAAGGGCACGATAGCAGAAGAAACAGAACAAACCATTCGACGTTCGAAAAGTTCGTTGATTTTAAAAATATTTAAAAAATTGTTGAATAGTTTTAACTGTTAAAATAATATCTTAAAACTGTTGTATGTAATTTACAAAACGAAGAAAAGTTGCGAACTATTTTGGTTATTTATTTTACGTCAGATTCTTTTGAAAATTAATTTTAATGTTCGGGGAATCGACCCCGGACTTCTAGTTTTTGTATATAAACCGGTTGTGTCAATCCTTAAATCAACACGTACGTAATAAACCTTTTTAAGCAGTAGAAATACATTGACTCCAAAAAAATTTAAAAAACCCTTCTTTTCACTTCTAGGAATTCATCAAGCTGACAAAAGTCATTGACGTCAAACTCATCAATAAAATTAAGACAAACAGAATGATTCATGCGTTTATAAACTTGAACTTTTTTAAAGTACCTTTATTGTTTATTTTTGGTATAAGATACTTGAAGTGCGAATGTACGTAAATGAATATGAAGGACATTATATAATAAAATATATATTGATAGACATGTTGCACAGTCATGGACTTTGCAAATTCTAATCAAATTTTAACATTAGAGTCATGGCCTTTCTTTCTCTTACTTTAATTCGCTCGGTTGGATTCAACAGGAGGTAAAATGTATTCAAGTTTTAGAGGTTTTGATCTTTGTAATATAACATGGAATAATTTCCGGAACGGATTTCTAAATGTGTTTGTTAGAAATGAATAATTCTATATTACACGGGAAAGAATTTGAAATGTGAACATATTAATTAAATTTCTATCTATACTAATGGGCCTTTAGTTTTTAAACGTTGTAATTCTCTTAGGCTATTTTGTATAAGAGTGTAAATATAAAAGGTTAAAGACTACATTGTAAGTTCCGGTGATCCAAGGATAAATTATCGGATATCAGTAATGAATAAACAGCAAGGACCTATTATACAATACATAATAATGAAAAGTAATGCAAAATCATTACATTGCACTTATATGCAAAATTGATATTGTTGTAAATGTAACAAAAGATGCATATGTAACAGAAATGAGACCTTGGCACAAATGTTCCTTTATCGATAACCTTGTTATTATTATACTAACTGAAAGAGACAACCGTAAGTGAATTATAACATCTTTAAATAATTCTATTACAGAATATGACAAGCAAAAGTGTTTTGTTTCTAATCTATTATAACATAAATTACTTGCAAAAACTACTGAATTTTATTGAATAATTATAATGCACTTTTTAATCTTTAAAGAAAATTAATTAACCTTACTTTATAAAATATCATAAACTACAGATTTGCCTATAACAGACAGGTGGAATGTTAAATTGTTTGCACCCAATTTGTTAGTTCCAGGACTATAAAAATAGTTTTGTTTCTTATCACATGGTCAGCCAATTATATAACTGAATCAATAAGCTGTAATGTTTCTTTCGTCCGTAACTGGTTAACTTAACAAATCCAGTGCTTCACAACTTGTGGAAATTAACAGGACCTGTAACTGGAAATTTGTTTTGTCTATTACGGTACTGTACATTGAGCTGCACAACTTCCGTATATTGTTTAGGTCATCAGCTGGTTTGAACCTGTAGAGGTTTTACTAAGTAAATCGAGGAGTGAGGTGGTTTACCGATGCCTTCCTCACTGAGTGGAAAAGTATGCTTATCAGCATGCCGGGCCCTCTGAAAAGCACTTATTTTCCACTCTGCAAATGACACCTTCATTTCATTCACCATAGAATTAAATGGAGGTGGGGAATTTTACTATAAGGAGAAAAGGTACCCAGTGGTACATTCCCTGTTTAAAACTACGGGTAATGTCCGTTATTCAGACCAAGAGGTCTCTACTCCATTTTTGCTTTATACATCACACAGTTGGAAAGTTCCTCGTAGCTAGATCACGGGCTAGTTGTTTTGAACTGGAAATTTAAAAAAAATCAAAATTTCTTTAAATTAAAATATTTTACAGGTTTTTTATACGTAAATTTCCCATAACAGGCAGGAGGAGTGTTAAATTTTTTGCACTCGATCTACTAGTTTCAGGGCTACATAAAATACTTCTGTTTTTTTATCACATGGTCAGCCAATTATATGACAGAAGCATTAAGAACAGAAGAGGTAGATGTGTGAACGACACTAGCCAGAGTTATCTACTCTGAATGTAATGAATTTCATTACAAAGCCAAGCTCTGTGGTGAATGAAGTATAAAGTTTTCTCTTACAGAGTGGGAAATATGTGCTTTTTAGAGATCCAGGTTTGCTGATAAGCATATTTTTTAACTCAGTGAAGAAGATAATTGTAAACCACCTCTCCTCGTGTTACTTAGATAAACCTCTAGAGGTTCAAACCAGTATTTCGGCTGGTGACCTAAACAACATACTAAAAATATATCCCTTAATATTTTTTAAAATTTTCAAAAAAATTGTTTGCATATAAATCAAAATACATTGGGGACCTTAAAAACCATATAGAAACCAAAATGCATTAGAATTGATAAATTTTCCTTGCTGTCGTCCCAGTATTTCTCCATTCATTCCAATTTTAGTGCCCTTTCTGTTCTTGAAAATATTCTTGTTGTGAGTTTACTTGTTCACATATTTTTCTGATTCTTGATAAAAATACATATTTTACATATTATTTAATTAAATAATTATTTAGTATTTAAATTTCACACGTATATTTAGCAAACAGGGGCTCATAATTTAAGGTCGTTAACTTTTATGACCTCAATGAAGGGGTTTATTTTACGAGAGATAACACATTAGTGGATCCACCCTCCATCGTTAATTAATAATAAAATTTCAAAAACAAAATTTAATAAAACAGACAACAGTGACCTAAAAATATATACAATTTATAAAAAAAATTAAATGAACCGGTAGACAATATTGTGTTAATGTACAACAGTCTAATGATTTTAATAACCAGATTACGCAAAAATTACATTTAGTTATGCATTTTTGTCCTCGTGCCCACTTATCCTTACTTTTGTGTTCAAACAGCTCTCTCTCTCTCTCTCTCTCATACACACACGCGCGCGCGCACACACACACCTTCTTTACATACCCTCATTTATATCTATGTCTTTTTTCTTTATTTAATTGTATTAGAATATGCTTAACACTCGTTAAAAACCAGTTCACTTTTAAAACGTAATCACTCATGTAATAAAATAATTACTGATCTTTCAAATATGTACTGCAATATATATCCGGATTCTCTTTGTACCAGATTCTACATTAAGATTGCCCTATTGAAAATATCCTACATTTTATGTGTTCTCGTAACCCACTGGTTTTTTGTTTTATTTTTCTTAGAATATTTTATATAATTTTTAATTATAACATCATTAAAATTAAAACCAACAATCTAAAGCAAAAGTTCTAAAGTTTTTTCTGATTTTTACATCTTAACAATAAAAGTAATTTAATATCTCATAAAACCGCTTCGATGACTCAGTTTTAAGAAGTAGCTTGCTTTCTCGTGAATACCTGGTTTAATTCCCAGTTTAGAAATAAATACTTTTTTAATTTTTACATTTTCATAATATATACACATATTTTCAAATAGTATATACACACACATTTTGCACATATTTGTATTAATTCACTATATACGCATATTTGTGAGTGGACTACACCTTCCCGCGATTCCCACATCTTAATCAAATTGAAATCTATCCTGCCAGTCATCCTCCCTCAAACCACTAAGCATCAACACACAATATACACTTTCCCACTAGGACACCTTTGGTCACCCTCACCCACGCTTTTCTCACCCACGCCTGAGACCACATAACCCCAGGCATCCTATTTGTGTGCTCATACAAATTCATCTTTTTAAATTCCTGTGTTTCTACAATGCTGACATCAACTAAAGCTCAATCCCTGACAAATTAATTTCTTTATCTGCCCACCTTGTGACTCGGCAACTCCGACGCTAACCGTTTATCTCTATTATTTTCAGGCGTTTGACATTTATATCTAACATGTTCTACACCTCTGCTCCATAGGTAGCGATATTTTCAATTACTTTATACAACCGCCATTTAATTTCCATAGTTGAAATCCTGTTAAAAATTATGGAATACAATAATTTTTTTGCAGCTTTTCTTTTGTAAACTTAGATTCAATTTCCTCTGCATTTCCACCATCTGAAAACACTTGCACATCTAGATAAGTAAACTCGTGATATAGTTTTACGATGGATATCATCCATTATTAATTTTCTTTTTTATCCGTGGCGGGGAGAAAAACTCATATTCACTCCCTCACGATGAGGGAAGTAATGTTGGACTAAATTGAGGCGTCCTCGTCCAGCCCCAAGGAGGCCGCAACCGCCTACCAACCACAAACCCGCCGCCTGGGCACTTGATCTGACATCAGCAAAGAATCTTCCACCTCCCTCGGAACAGTTTATATAATACTACAAGGGAAATTTCGGGTTAAAAAATTTACATACAGTCAGCGGGGCGTGGAAGGGAACCGTAGCCTAATTCCCCTCTCGCTGTCACTGACCAACACTAACTTTTATTCATATCTTTCATAACCAGCTCAGGAAATTAGTGTGCCTACTCTCTGGGACAGGATTGATTAACTGTGGGAGAGGGTAATCCCGCTGATCTTCAGATGTCTCCTCCCTCCGCAGTCTCCCGATCACCCTCTCCGCAAACTAAGCGATCAACTTCCAGCTCTCCTCATCCCGCAGCATCGCTGCCCCTACTCCCTCTGGGATCCACTGTGCAACGCCTATCTTCTCAGATGTCTCCATTCTGTCGAGGCCAATTATTAATTGCCTTGCTCTATCTATTACATACATACCCTGTGTATGGTTGTAGCAGATAAATAAAAATAAATTGTTAAATAAATAAAAAATGTAATATCAAAATAATACTAATAAATATCATCGGTATCGCCATCGAAAATGACTTAGTTAATTTTATAATGGAAGTTGGTAAATAAACCTTTATTCTTTAGATTGTGTACATTAAATTTTGAGTAATATATTTGAATAAACAAAATATTATAAGCAAGTAGTACATAATTTGAATTACTATTCTTCTCATACCAATAAAATAATGTTGAGTGAATAATCATTCAATAGTTTAGGACGCTAAAATAATACAGGCCTTCCTAAGTATATACACTATCACTGAAATCATTTACTATCATTTATGACTAAACAAAATAATGATGTAATATTGCGGAAGAAAAATTTGAATGAAGAATAACTGTTCGTATGATTAGCTAACCGTCATTTTTTTTTCTGAGTAGAACCTACATTGTAAAGGGGACGCGTAGAATGGCGAAGTGTAATCTGCAAAAGTGACTAGTCTTATTTAAAACGTCATGTTGACTTTCATTCTTTCATTATCTTTCACTTAGTTTATTTATCTTTCTTTCATTTTCTCTTCTTCTCTCTTAAAGATACATATCACCTCCCTACTAATTTTGATTTAGATGATTCAAATAACCAATATCTAAATACTTTCTTAACTAGTTCAAATAAATGACGTATATACATTGATATATCACATGTATTACAATACACACATGTGTATACTGGACGGCGTACAACTGTGCACATTGAGACGCTGAAATCCCACGCTATTAACCGACCTGAAAATATCTAATACTGTTTTCTATCCATGTTTTTACGGTAAATAATTTCGCTTTATGCAAAATTTTATAGATTTATTTTAATATATATGAAATTTTATTAACACGAAGTTGTGCTTCGTTTTTACAGAAAAAATTTAATGAATATGTTTACTTAATATAATTATTTGTTTTATTTTGTTGTGTTATTAATCAATTTATAAATGGTTGACACATTTTTGCTTACCTTAAATCTATTAGAAGACCATTAAATTTCTACCTTAAACGTCAATTCTTTCTTTCAGCGCTGCGCGCAGTAACGCGGCTGTCGGAAGCCGATGTTCTGTAAAATAAAAGTTGTACACCAACGTACGAACGACACATTTATCAAAATCATCCATTTTTAAATTAAATTTTACGCACGTAAAGCTTGAAACGCACAATAAAAAAATTTAACAATAAACTGAGAAAATAACCTAAATAAATAAGAAAATCCTGTCACCACATTGATAACATTGTTCATGATTATTGGAAATTAAATCACCGAATTTTTTAATTAAATTTTACCTACCTCGTGTTATAAATATATCTAGTATATCAGGTAGCTTTGTGACGGCAGAAGGCCATTCTGGCCTCCATTCGGCATCCTGGGCGTTATTACTTCAAATCGATTGTAGTCAATTACATTTAGCAGTTGCCTGCCTCGTGGTGTATTGACTCTACATCCCCACTGAGTGTTCTTCGCATTATAATCACCACCTGCAATAAATGCTGGTCCCAACTCATCGAAAAAATTTTGAAACTCCTCCTCAGTTATTCGAAATCGTGGCGGACAATAAACTGATGCTACATTAAATTTTAAATGGT
The DNA here is from genome assembly GCA_035578175.1 of Catonia carolina. NCBI lineage: Eukaryota > Metazoa > Arthropoda > Insecta > Hemiptera > Achilidae > Catonia > Catonia carolina. Next base: position 46,070,631 of record JAQMRL010000004.1, read on the forward strand.
TTAGGTATAAAGAAAGTACAGTTGCCTGAAGAAAATTTGTTGGAGGTTCAGTGAAAAGGAAGTCATGTTTTAAAGTCGCCTTGATGATAATTGTCGTGCCCCCTTGGCTCCGGTCGGCCGGGTGATCAGTCCGGTAAACGATGTAACCGGGAACGTAAAAACGAGAACGTGAAGTCAAGTGAGACTCCGAAATGAGGGCGATGTCTATTCTTTTCTCGTGTAGTACATATTCTAGCTCATTGAAATGTTGTGAAATACCATTAGCATTCCACAACAAGACGACAAGGGAATTAGATGTCATATTATTTGGCATTATTTTTAGACATTAAGGCTTGTATAAGTTGAGTCATCAACGAAATCATTGGAGACAATAGAGTTTTCATTTCCAACAAAAAAGTATTAATTTTACTTGACGGCCCCAACGCAGCATTATATTCCGCAATTTGGGCAGATGAAAATATGGAAGGTGAATGTACCTGTAATAATGGAGTTTGTCCTGCTTGAATTTTATTTCCGGTGGATTTTGAAGGCAACGGTGGAAAAGATGAAGAATTAATGTCAGGTACTGGGTGCCTTTGATTTTTTGAATTTTCACTTGTTTTATGAAGGGGTGCCCGACGTTTCTGGATTTCCTTGTATATAGCACACCCTTTGTAGTTAGCCGGGTGAGACTGGGAACAGAGCGCACACGTGGCTGGCGTATCGCGTGGTTTGGTACAACTGGAAGACTCATGATCCCCTGCACAACGCACGCATTTAGGAGCGTGATTACAATAACGTCTTGTATGTGAATATTGCTGGCACCTTAGACATTGAACTATATGGCGTTTCGGACGCGGCGGCTCAACTTTTATTTTAGAAAAAAATAAAGACGTTACATCAAATATTTGTTGATTATTTTCTGCCTTCTCTAGGTCTACAAACAGCAGCGGCAAATACTGTTTTGTGCGATGGGACATAACATTCGATACACTGCGTACTGTAAGACCTTTCTCCTTCAGTGCTGAAATTATCAGGCTATGATCCATCGACTGGTGCAACCCACGTATGACTACACTGAATGGTTTATCTTCAGAAAGCTGATAGCAGTGAAAGTCAGCATTATTTTCTCTCAAATATTTGACACACTTTCTGTAATCATCACCATTGGAAAGGTAAATAGTGATACCTTGAGTTGTCGAAGAACATTTGAAACTGTCTCCGACTAACTGTTTTAAAATGTTGCATAACGGAACGTAATTTACGTTTGACTTTAAGAAAATCGGCGGGGGCCGTTGAATGTTCAACTTAGTTTTATCGCTTTCTGAGTTGTCGTTCGAAATATCAGAAAGTAAGGAATATTTATTACTGACAGGAGTTTTGTTTTCATATAAAATTGAATTTTTCGACCGTGGATCATTCGGATGTATTTTTTTAATAGCATTTTCATCAATAGAAACGTCAGTAATTTTACGTTTGTTTATTACTTGCCTCCATTCCGTGTTATTGGAGCCGTAATTATCTGAATTACTATTTTTGGTTACGTTATCCAAACTCAAACTAGTTTGGATAGTTTGGACAGTCTCCATAGTAGGACACGGGCCGTAACCAACGTTGTTACTCGGTTGCATAGCAACCTAACCTTAAACGAACAAATTTATGGTGTTCGTTGTAATTTTCTTGGAACAGTTTTCAATATAAAGTAAATTAATTCTGAAACACTTACAATGAAACTGAAGACCAGACGATATTATTTTTACGAAAATGTTCAATAGTTCAGTACATTTAACATAAAAAATGATTCTGTTAACTATATGTGCTACTCCTCTTTATAAACAGCAACTACCATCGCTAACGCCAACCGGTAAGATGGATTGGGTCAAATTTCAAAATCTTGTAAATAACAATTTAAATGTTCACGTCCCTTTAAAAACTGCTCACGATTTAGAATGCGCCATAGACGATTTTACCTCTATCATTCAATCTGCTGCATGGGATTCTGCAATAACTGTTTCAAAAAATGAACGCAATGGACCTCATTATCCCAGATTCATACGGGAATTAATTACTCAAAAACGGGCAGCACGTCGTCGATGGCATCGTACAAGACTTCCGGACGATAAATCTACTGTCAATCGGCTATCCAACAGACTTAAAAAGGAAATCTGGGCAGTTAAACTCGACCGCTTTGAAAGCCGCTTGAATTCCCTGGACACAGAAGATGGCTCGTTATGGAGAGCAACAAAGCGACTTCTAAAGCAAGTTCCAGTTTCGACTCCTCTTCGGCGTAAGAACCAAACCTGGGCCAAGTCTGACCAAGAAAAAGCTGATTTATTTGGTGAACATCTCAGCAACGTATTTAAACCTCATGTACAAACAGGAGACATTGAGTTTGACAGGGATGTACAGGAATTCGTAACGTGCCCAACTACGCTATCGTTGCCGCCTAAACCTGTGAGTTTAAACGAGGTCAAGAATATTATTAAACGTCTTCCATTGCACAAGTCACCCGGTCTGGATTTAATAACTGCAGAGATATTAAAGGAGTTACCAGAAAGAGGGATAATTTTTATACGAAACATATTTAATGCTATTCTCAGAACTGCGCATTTTCCTTTACAATGGAAATTGTCAACTATTGTTTTATTTCAGAAGCCGGAAAAACCATCTCACTGTGTAAGCTCTTACCGGCCCATTAGCCTTCTTTCAGTCGTGTCTAAACTTTTTGAACGAATTTTGTTAGATCGACTTTCGCCGATAATTGAAGCTACAACTCCAAATTATCAGTTTGGATTCAGAAGGCAGCATTCAACAACTCATCAGCTGCACAGAGTGGTTGATTTAATTTCTGTAGGGTTAGAACAAAAATTATACACATCGGCTGTATTCCTGGATATTAGTTCGGCGTTCGATAAGGTTTGGCATCCCGGGCTTTTGTATAAATTAAAATCTATTTTTCTGATACATATTATGGAATTCTGAGATCATTTTTAGAGGATAGATATTTTGTTGTGCGCCAAGGTTTGGAATATTCTAATATCTGGCATATCCAAGCAGGAGTTCCTCAAGGGTCCATATTATCTCCTGCTTTGTACTCCATATTTACGTCTGACTTCCCGGAAAATGACTTCACGACAGTAGCAGCGTACGCAGATGATACAGTTCTGTTATGCAGCAGTGAATCTCCAGAAGAAACTTCGATGAACATCCAAAATCACTTGTATGAGGTATCTACATGGCTCAAAAACTGGAGAATGAAAGTTAACCCGCTGAAATCTGTGCAAGTGACTTTTACTTTAAGAAGAAGAACTTGTCCAACTGTTTACCTGGATAACAATGAGATACCGCAAGAAAATAAAGTTCGATATCTGGGCCTCCATTTAGACCGTAGACTGACTTGGGGATATCATATCAAAATAAAACGTTTGCAACTAAATAACCGTACAAAATTACTTTCAAAATTCATCAACAGAAAATCAACTCTATCATTAAAATTTAAATTATTAACATACAAAGCCTATTTACGACCGATATGGAATTACGGTATTGAAATTTTTGGGACCGCAAAGAAAACTCACATTCAAAAAATTCAAACTCATCAGTCAAAAATACTTCGGATGATAACGAACGCCCCATATTACGTAACAAATTTAACATTGCATTCCGATTTGAAAATCCCTTTTATAACAGAAACTGCTAAAATAAAATATTCCAAATTTAACAGGAAATTAACAGATCACATCAATCCCCTAATACAGCAAATGTCAAGACGAAACTTACCACACCGACGCCTACGAAGAAAATGGAGTAGAGATCTATTGATCTAATTGTTCTATATTTTTATTAATTTATTTTTTTTGAAATCCACTATACTTTTGAATTATCCACTGGGATGTATTCTTTAAAAAAATATTTCTGTTTATTTATCAAGTTATTTGTTTTTTTCAAAATTTAGTTAAGCTTTTGGATGGTTATACTGTACTGTATAGTTTCTAAATAAAATGAACGTTAAAAAAAAAAAAATTACCTACGAAAGCTTGAAACTTACAATAAACCAAGGAATAACTTAACTTTTTAGACAAAATGTTTTCGCCACACTGAATTATAATTCATCATTCTATGGTGATTCAGCATGATGATTTAGACTGCGTACAATTTGTATACAATGTGGTACATAAATACAAACTGTGTACACTGCGACATGATTATTTTCAAAAAGGAAATAACTATCGCCGTCCTATCGTTCTATCTCTGTTACACGCTATATGCACAACTACTGGCAGTATACGCACTTGGAAATTCATAATGTAAGTACAATATTTATTTTTAATTTATAAAAAAACAATCGTACTGTTTTTAGTTGTTGTTTAGGTCATCAGCCGAAAGGCTGGTTTGAACTTTTAGAGGCTTTATTAAGTAAAACAAGGAGTGAGGTGGTTTACCATGCCTTCCTCACTGAGTAGAAAAGTATGCTTATCAGCATGCCAGGCCCTCTGAAAAGCATCTACTTTCCACCCTGCAAAAGACACTTTCACTTCATTCAGCACAAGCTGTATAATAATGAAATTCATTACTCTCAGAAGAGATAACTCTGACTAGTGTCTTTTACACCTATACCTCTTCTGTCCTTAAATGTTTCAGTCATATAATTAAATATCCATGTGATAAGAAACAGAACTATTTTTTACAGTCCTGGAACAAACAGATCGAGAGCAAATAATTTAACACTCCACCTGCCTCTTATGGGCAATATTTTTAATTAACTTTAGTCAAATCTTCAGAAGTAGTTTTATTAATATTTACTCAGTTATTATTATGATGTATGTCCGCATAGTGTAATAGTCAGTGAAAATGGCTTCTACTCCAGGGGTTCTTGGTTCGATTTCCGGTCGGGTTTAGTATGTTCATCTTTCACTCCTCATTGTCTGTATTAAAATTTATGTGCAATGTTTTAAACTCAAAAATTAATATTTTTACTTCGATAAATTAAAAAAAACCTAATATTAAGACAAAAAGAAACAACCCTCAATAGTTATCGAAATTAAAACTTTTCTAATCATTTTCGGAGAGGAACAACAAACAATCTTTAGGGTTATCGCAGGAATCAATGATTTTCAGAACATCTGCCTAAAATTTTAACAGCTTTATACTCGGAGAAAGTGCGAAAAATACTCCTCAGTAATTTAGGTAGGCCTATAATAATTTTAAAGTGTATTTTTAAATAAATCGAAAGAATTAAGAAAAATTTAATTTAAATAATGTATCAATTCACAATATTAATGGACAATAAAAAAGTTGATATTTTATTGTTTTTTACGTAAAAAAATGCTTGGGCTATCAGTGTTAGTGTCTTTGACTGAAATGATTGAAAGCGTTGAATAAAGATTTTTTAGAGCCAAATATTTGGCATCCATAAGACTAAATGGGCTGTAAAAGAGCGTCTAGATAAGTAATTGCTGATGAACAGGTAACCATGAGCGTTGATGTAGGCCTACCAACAATGTAAACAAATGGTTTATTGTAGAAACAGGTATTGTTTGAGCATGTGTGTTTTTTAACAAGGAATAATTCTTATGCAATCAGTTTTTTGTAACATAAATATAAACTTGAAGCAAAGACGATGAAAGTCTAAATAATAACGTTCTTTGAATCAAATATAAAACACTCTGTAGAATGTTAAAGAAAATAAACTCCGAACGGTAGTTGCTTTTCGGTAGGTCTGGCATGCTGATAAGCATACTTTTCTACTGAGGAAGGCAATAGTAAACCACCTCACTCCTCGTTTTACGTAGTAAAGCCTCTACATGTTCAAACCAGCCTTTCGGCTGATGACCTAAAAAACAATAGAAAAATAAGCAACCCCATGACCCAGTGAAATGAGGATGATATGTAGGACGCATAAATGAGGTGAAGTCTTCTTCAGACTCAGGCCAACAATTCTTGAGAAAGTATTGTTAATTGAACCCAAACCATTAAAGTACATCGGTAACCACTGTCTAGTATTCAAAACCATATAAAAGTAACTACCTTTGCTAGGATTTGAATTATGGAATCTCGCCTCCGCAATGCAAACTTTAAAGAGAAAAATTATGCTGTTTGTATTATTAATCAATCAGTAATTGTGCAAAGGTAATAGAGCGTAACAAAGGAATTTAACAAAATACTTCATTACAAAACTTTTTCCCATTTACATTATTATTTATAAGGATGATTTAACTTAGCCTCGATCGTATTCCTAATATAAGAATAATAAAGTTAATGCAATCGTATAAAAAAAACATACATTTTTATTTACATGTAAGCATACTTACATATTTTACGTACTTTTTTAATCGGCCTATGAATATAAATAACATATAATGAATGTATGTAATAACTTTACTAACCTTATGTTTTATAAAATAATCAATGATCTTAGAAAATTAATTATTTCTATGCGTAATATCGAATCGATAAGTGTAACTGAATACTCAAGTTAATCATCTCAGTAGTTTACAATAATTAATTAATAGGTATTTATCAAAATGCTACCGGTATTAAAAAATTTCCTTATCAACACTTTTTTAAACAACTAATAAATTTATTATAATTAATCAATGTTTAAAAAGAAAATTTACATCTTGTAAAAGAAGAGGTTGAAAAATTGAACATAATTTATCGACAACTGAAAATCCCATTTAATCAAGAAGGATTTTTTATAACTTTAATTTTTATTAAAGTACTGTAAATTGGTTGCACAATTTCCGTATATGATATTTAAAGAGCGGTGGCGAATTTTACTTTAAGAAGAATGTACTCAGTGGTACATTGTCCGTTTATAACTACGGGTGTTGTCCGTTATACAGACCAAAAGATATCTTTTTATGTCTAATTTTTATTAAAGCTGTACATTGAGTTATACAATTTCCGTATAAGATATTTAAAGAGCGGTGGCGAATTTTACTTTAAGAAGAATGTACTCAGTGGTACATTCTTCGTTTATAACTACGGATGTTGTCCGTTATACAGACCAAAAGATCTCTAATACATTTTTGCTTTCGACGTGGCACAGTTGGGAAGCTCCTTATAGCTAGATCATGGGCTAGGTGGTCCGAAAGGTCATCTAGTAGTATGTGAAAATTTACTGTACAAGGACGCGGTTAGTTCCTTTACTGGCGGAATTTTAAAATCGTCGTGGAGGGTTTTATTACTTACATGAAAAGGATTTAAATTGTATAAAAATCAATTTGGATAGATATAACATGTTATGTAATTATGTTTTTTCACTTAATTAAAAATCTATAACTTTTATTTTAACTTCATTTTGCGTCATTCATTCACATGCTTAAAATAAGGTTATGTTTTTCATTTTATATTGTTTACTCATGACTTAACTTAAACTTAGGTTATATTGCTCATTGGCAAAAGAAAGACATGTTTGTTTCACTCCAGATGTTCTGTCACATTGAGTACAATCAAAACAAATTCACATTGATCAATCAAACAAATCCTGATAGTTTACCAGATCCATAAATTTAGGATCCCCAGATTAGTTTCAGGCAATAATTATAAAGATTTAGTTACTTTTCAGTAAAGGGAGAGAGAATGGCTGCCAATTAGAATGTATAAGTACGAGTATTATTTTCTATTTGTAAATGAAAGAAATAATTTTAATGTAATTCGAGGTTTTCATGTGTGTGATTTGTTTAAAAGTAATTTCTAAATAGTTAAGGGAGTGTTGTTTAAGTAAATGAGGGGAGAAGATTAAATTTAAATTACTGCTGACCAGAAATAAATTGCTACTTGGTTTGTCAACACCAGTTATAGATAAACAAGAAGAAACTGAAGTCGGATGATGAGTAAAAGAAGGAGAAAGACAAGAACCGGGAGAGACTTAAAATAATTTAGTGATAAATTTAAACAAGAATCTCAGATTGAAACTGTAGGTATATTGATACATAATTAATTTAAAAAAATATATAGGTTTTTGGTAACGAACTGAATTTTCTACAAACGAATTTATGCTACCGGATTATACAACCAACACATTATTAAATAATAAAATTTGAGCGCTTAATTTTAACGAAATTTGATATTCAGGAATTGACCAAATGTCTATAAATAACAAATTATATAATTCTTTATTATCAAATTCCGCCAATAATTTTTGAAATGTTTAGAACTCATTATACAATTAACAAGTTACACTTTTATTTTTTGATGAAAAAGTATATAAATTGTTATCTCATTGTTAGAAAACATAATAAATACATAGGTAAAAATAAATGTAGGTCTCCTGGTGCGTTATATCATCTAAATATTAAAAAAAAAACAATAATATTGTTTTTTAACCGACTTTATAAAGAAAATTTAGGTTATAAATTTCATTTGTGTTTTTAATTTTTATCCGTAAATATTTCAAAGAAATATTAAAAATTATTGTTACGATGTTTTTTAATAGATCGGGATTCAAATAAATTTTAATAAATCTCTTAAGTTATGTAATTTTGTTTTTTATTTGTTACTTTTTGTTTATCTTTTATATATACAGTAATACGAAATTGTCCATAACAGGCAAGTTGGGTTTTAAATTATTTGCACTCAATCTGCTAGTTCCAGGGCTACAAAAAATAGTTCTGTTTCTTATCACATGGACATTTAATTATATGACTGAAACATTTAAGAACAGAAGAGGTATAGGTGTAAAAGTCACTATTCCCCAAGGAATTAAAGACTGCAGATGAGATCTAGCCAATAATAGCCAATGTCGGATGTGAGGTTGCCCCTTCGCTAAGTCACACTCTGCTCCACCGAACTCCAGCTAACTTTTTGTTAGGCTGTTATCCACAGCGGGACCACAACTTGACAACACAGAATACGATTAACGAAAGTCAATTGGCTCTTCGCTGTGATCTATGCTCCGCCTGCAGTCTCTAGTTCTTTAGGGTAAAGTCACAATTATCTCCTCTGAGAGTGATAAATTTCATTGCACAGCCAGCCCCTTTGGTGAATGAAGTAAAGGTGTCATTTGCAGAGTGGAAAGTAGGTGCTTTTCGGAGGGCCTAGCATGCTGATAACATACTTAGCATAAGCATAACATACTCCACTCAGTGAGGAAGGAAATTTTAAACCAGCACTGTTATGAAGTTTTTTAATAGATACGGATTCAAAAAAATTTTAATGTACCTCCTAAGTTGTGTATTTTTGTTACTTTTTTGTTTTTATCTTTCATATATAATACCAAATTGCCCATAACAGGCAGGCGGAGTGTTGAATTATTTGCACTCGCTCTGCTGTTTCAAGGTTACGAAAATAGTTCTATTTCTTATCACATAGTCAGCCATTTATATGACTGAACTAAGAACAGAAGAGATATAAGTGTAAAAGACACTAGTCAGAGTTATCTCCTCTGAGAGTGACATACTTCATTATACAGCCAGAACCTGTGGTGAATGAAGTGAAGGTATCATTAGCAGGGTGGAAAGTAGGTTCTTTCCGGAGAGCCTGGCATGCTGATAAGCATACTTTTCGACTCATTGATGAAGTAAATAGTAAACCACCTTCCTCGTTTTACTTAGTAAAGCTTCTAGAGGTTCAAACCAGCCTTTCGGCGGATGACCTTTTCAACAACATTTAATACCAAGAATTAAATATTTGAAATTTTTACAAATTTATTTTAAAGATGATTTGTATATCATTAATTTATACGAACGACAAGTATACCATTTTACGTATAAGAAAGTGTAAAGTATTTTAGGTGAAAAACAAATTTTTATTGTATTTTTCAAATTTCCAGTTACAGGTCCTGTTAATTTAGACTAGTTGGGCACTCGACTTGTTAAGATAACCAGTTACGGACGAAAGAAACATCTCAGCTTGCTTTTCTTCGAATTCGAGAATTTTTACACATAACAAAAATGAGCAAGTTAAAGATAATGATTATATTTAGAGGTTTATTTCAGATAAAAAAGTTACCGGTAGGAAAGAGATAGGAAAATTCGTAGTATCTCTAAAGAAAAAGTTAATACTATAGTTATAAAATAATATTGTAATAATTATTTAAGAATTACATATCGTAAATTTCTTTTTATGAAAGAATATTAGACAGATGAATTTAGTGGTTATATGTACAAGTCTATCTTATTTATCTATTTACTTAAAAAAAAATCACCAACTAGTAATTTTAACTAGTAAAAATAGATTTAATCTATTCTATTAGACTAATTAAACTTTTGTTTACGGAAGATAAACTTCCTAGTTTTATCACAAGTAGCAGTTCAGGTGTTATTATGAAATATAATAAGGTTATCGTTAAAATAATAGCGACGTGAAAAAAAATGTTTATCATAGAATTATGGATTAATAACCTTCAATTCCACATCTGTCTATTCTGATATTTTTTGTATTAATTCATAAAACATTTTTTTTCATATATGGCCTCCGGGCACCGTTAGTCAACTGGAAGAAAGTTACAAAAAATTGTTAAGTCACATCGGTTGAAGAAAAGATTTAGTAATCTGATTAACTGACAAGTTCATATAAAAAAATCACAAATGAAATATATATCAGGTGATTCAGAACTATACGGCTACAACTCGGTAGCTCATTCTATAGCTAAACATAGTAAAATTTAATATCAACACAGGCCCGAAAACGCTTCGTAAGCGAGTTATACACGGTCAAAGATTTCGCCGAGAATTCAGTACCCTCGGTAAAATGAGACCATAAACAAAGTAAACAATTTCAACCCTTCGTATAGTCACTTGAGTCACGAGTTTGCCCTTGTTTGCAACGAGGGGTAAGGGGGAAAGCATCAGTGCGCATGCGCGACTGCTTTAATTTCAGTACGACAAACATAACAACTTATACTATACCCACAGCATATACAGTATATTGCGGAACCTTTTGTAGGTTAACTGTACGAATATAAAATTGTTTGTTACCGTAAACACAAATGTCGGTTTCTCGAAAAAGTGGTCGAACTATTCACAGTGCTGAACGCAATGTAATAAAATGTTGTGAAGTTAAAGCTAAACAAAAGTTCCTATCCGTGCCTCAACAAAAACCGTGAGCGTGCGGCTAACTACTGTAATGTTTTTCTTTCCACAATTCAAAAAGCAAAGAAGGAAATTAAAGACGTGAAGAAGCTATTCTTTTTACAGTTTAATTGACAACTGGTAAAAAAAAAGAAAACGGTTAGGTAGATACTAGAGAGACTGATAATGAAAACGCCGATGACAGCAATAGAAAAGGAGGCGATTCATTTGTAATTACAGTAAATCAAACATTTCTAGTCATGTAATTAAGCTACAGGCAATATTACAGGTCATATTTATTTCTTATAAGGTTTATGAAGACAACATTTTCTCGGAATAAACCACAGCTCACAAAATGTACGTAGAAACTGCACGGAAGTGAAATGTACGAGTAGTGTCTCAGTGTTGAGGTTGGCAGCACTGCAGATATTTCACTTCCCTTCCTTACAGCCCATACGTACGTAAAAGGCAATCTCGTGACTTCAGTATCTATACCAACATTTTCAGTACCAACGTCCGGAAACCAGGACGTTGGTACGTTGGTGAATTGGAGATAGTGTAAGAGAAAGAGTAAGAGAATGAGTAGGAGGAGGAGAGGAGAAAAAGATTAAATTCCCTGTAGTAATAAGAATTTAAAAATTGTAGTTTATGATCTAGGGCAACCACATTTTGTTTTTCGTTGTACGAATTGTCAACATTTGCTGGTCGGGAGATAAACGTTTAACATATCATCTGGTTATTGCAGCAATGATTCCACTACGGGCAGAGAAATCACAGTAGACGGTAGCAATGTACCTATAGTGGGACATGTTAAAGCATATCGCTGTTTTGCAAGTTGTTCTCGTCGTACATTTGCTAGTAACTTACTTTCAAACCATAGACTAGCTGTTATTTTAACTTGCATATCACTAAATTTTACACTGTAACATTTTTATCACTATAATTAACAAATTTTTTCATAATGAGTTGTAAAGAGGTTAATATAGATTGTCAAATACGCGTTTGTTGTTTAGTATTACAAATAGTCACTATTAAATAACTTTTTTGACAGTTTAAAGTGGCCGTACCGAAAGGGTCTTTTATTTTATCTAGCACACGTAACTAATAAAACTAAAATATTAATTAATAAATACCTCAAAAGTGTTGTGCAGTAGCAAGAGTGGTTTAGAAGAAATGTTGAATTTGAAAATAGGCAACAAAAACATACATGGGAAATTATCTAGGGAGTAAAATGTCAAAGGATGGTAGAAGAACAATTGATATCAAAGATAGGATTACTCAAGCTAGAAGGGTTTTTGAAATTAAAAATAGTTACTAACTACAAACATTGATTTATAGATAGGAAAAATGTTTTAAAACACTATATTTAAAGTGTAGGGTGTATTTAATTTGTATACGGGAGTAAAACTTGGGTGATGGGGGCTGTAGAAAGGAAGAAGATAGAATCTTTTAAAATGTGGTGTTATAGGAAAATTTTAAAGATAAGGGGGGACAAAATAAGTAATTTAGAGGTTCTTAGCCGAGTGGTGAAAGAAGAAGTGTATAGAAACATCTTACCAGAAGAAGGGATAGGTTGTAAGGCATATCTCAAGACATCTAGGTATTGCTTTATTAATAATGGAGGGTAATATTGAGGGAGTAAATTGTAGGGGGAGGCAAAGGTTAGAATTTAAAGAAAATTACAAAAGCTGTAGGGTGTTACAGGTATGTAGATATAAAACAACTTGCGGAAGGATAGAACAGCTTGGATAACTTCATCAAACCAGACGAGAGATTGATGACAAAAAATAACTAAATACCTAAAAATTAGTCAACTATAGAAGTAAATAAATAAGAAAATTTTATTGTAAAACCGTGTTAAAAAGAAAAAGTTTTGACGCCATCACAAGATTGAGAGGGCCACGACAGAGCAGCTGAAGGTCTATCCTAAAGAAGCCTTCTAGAAATTCTTCCAACCATGGCATTAACGTTAGAGTAAGTGGATCGATAGCCAAGGAGAGTACTTTGAAGAATAATAATTTAAATGTGATAAGAGCATATTACTTTATTTGTAACAACATTAATCACCGCATTTTTTTTATCACACCTCATATTGTTATTCTCAGTAAGAAAGAGAGAATTTACTATGAGGAATTAAATCCTCAGTGTTTTAGCATGTAAATTACTGTACTGCTGCTACTTTAAAGGTTTCAATTTTGATCTGCGAATGGGGTCTGAAAATTATATACAATCATGACCCGAATATTGATGTGATTGTAAACAAATAATAATTACAATAAATTATTTTAACCTAGCAATATGTTAAAAAAATATAAACATTTGCGTGTAAAGAAAGTTTTATATTAATGTCCTCCAAATCTTTTATTTTTTTAATTGCCATAAATGTTACAACATTACGAAGTATTTAATTAGTTTTATACAAGTAAAGTAATTTATTAATTAAAATTTATTTATTTAGTATCATTATAATTGAAATCAGATTAATTAAAAACGGAAGGTCTTCCTTCCGTCTCATCTGAAACATGTGTTAGATTATCTGCAATAAAAACTTTATAATTCTTGAGTTGCATTTAAATAGATAATAAGTTACTAAGTTGTAAGTATAGTACTTAATATAAATAAGATTAAAAGAAATGACAAAATAAACATAGACAAGGTCGGATTATTAGCATGGCTTTAACCTCAACCTCGGACCATTAACAACTGTAATAATAGCTTTAAACTGTTTTATAGATCCTTCGTACGTACTTAAATTATCAGTAAGATGTTTTGAAGAAGTATTTAAGTTGTAATGTTATCTGAAATTGCACTTGTTTCGCAAATATATTTTTCCCTTCAGCCGTGAAAGTAAACCTTAACTCTTCCGCGAAATTTATTCAGAGTACTTGATTCACGTTTTTAGACCTTGCAAAATGTACTTGCTAATTTCTAGAACTAAAATGCCAATTATTTACAAAGTTAATAGTATTATTAAAGTATTTCCACATCCAACATAAAATAGTACAGCTATACTTGAGGTCATTGGATCGATTCCTCACAAGAATTTTTACGATGATATTTTTAAGCTTTGATATCTGGTTTTTAAATTGTTGTCCTTTAGAAGGCATAAACATATTAGAATAGTTTATAATTAACATAAAATTAACAAAAATACAACTATCACTATATTATTTTCACATAGGAACATTACACTGTAAGTACATTTTAAAAAAAACATTTGAATTATCACCAAAAATTATTTTATTTATTTAATGAAATTAAAATTTTGTTAATTCAGATGTTTGGTAAATATTTGTTATGAAATTATTTTTAATAGGTATGTTTAGTTGATTGTCACATTCAAGCAATTATTATTTACTATTTTATCCTCTTATATAGTACTAGTTGCTTATAAAACTATTGTACAGTGGTAAATAAAAATAAAATCAAGCCAAAAAAGTTTACTTAAAGTTGCATAAATATCTTGGTCATTATCGACTAATTTGAGTTAAGGAACAGTAGGTTTGAACGTGTAATAATTTTTATAGATCCTGACCGGGAATTGAACCCAAAACATCCGCTTTGTAGTATAACTCGTTAACCATTGGACCACGAAGATAGTTCATTAATTAAATTGAATACAATCAAAAAATAGCATTAATCGAATCGAAAATAATTTTAATGAGACAATTATAACGACCCTTGAACTCCTCAGGTTTACTTGCAAAACACTTCCATCACAATAAGGTTTTTGATAGATCTGATGACATAAATAAAAAAGTACAATTTTTTTGTGAAAAATGGAAAATATACATAAATTACATTATAATAAATACAAAAGTGGTGTAATTTCATATAAATTATCAAGTATTCAGCCTTTTCGCACATTGGTTTTTAATGTAAAAATCCAATGAAGAATAGTTTTTAAAAACAAAAGTAAGAACTTAAAATATTTAACTGGTGGATTCCTAACTGATTGATTCGATTACCAAATAATTTTCGTGTAATTCAAGCTGTGTTTGTACAGTAAGGAAAGATTTCAAATTTCTTATATTACTTTTAAGAGAGTTAAAATAAGTAGATCTTTGTTTGTCACTTAACAGGCTGCTTCTGTAACTATAACTCAATCGAAAAAATAATAAAAACGCGTAGACCTACATATTCAAAAAGGATCAAATAAAACTTAAATTAAAAATTTAAAATTTTAAAATTAAAAAAAGCCTCTTAAAATTTAACATTGCTGAATGTTGAATTTTATATAATGTCTGTTCTTGTTATTTGTAATTAATATCAATGTTTTATCATCTTTTGGTTGTTCTATAGTACAGTTAAAGATTCAAAATAAAGTATAACAAAGCCTCCTACACAAAAAATATGTTGTTGTTGTTTAGGTCATCAGCCAAAAGGCTGGTTTGAACCTGTAGAGGTTTTACTAAGTAAAACGAGGAGTGAGGTGGTTTACCGTTGCCTTCCTCACTGAGTGGAAAAGTACGCTTATCAGCATACCGGGCCCTCTGAAAAGCGCATATTTTCCACTCTGCCAACAACACCTTCACTTCATTCACCACAGGGTCTGGCTGTATAATGAAATTCATTACTTTCAGAGGAGATAACTCTGATTAGTGTCTTTTGCACCTCTACCTCTTCTGTTCTTAAATGATTCAGTCATTTAATTGGCTGACCATGTGATAAGAAACAGAACTATTTATTTTAGCCCTGCAATGAACAGATTGAGTGTAAATAATTTGACTGTCTACCTGTCCGTCATGGGCAGACAAAAAATATAAAAAGTTAAAAAAATCCTTATTTTTGCCCCTTAAGGGGACCCGGAATGCCTACTAGTATCTCAGTAATGTTATTGTAAGGAACATTTTCTCAAAAACTGTTAAGAGTTATCCTGTCCAATTTTCTTGTGGTTACTTTTCAGGCTATTCTACACCAACTGAGTTTGTAGCATCTAGATATATTGTTAGGAAGATAAGACATTTGTTTTCTGAAATTACCACTTTTGAAAATAATAACTTTTTGCCTATTGAAGTGGAAAATAAATATTTAAATATATTATTTTACTGTAATATTAACTCAATACATTGAAATTATGGTATTAAAGGCTGTGCAAAAATTTCATTAAAATCCTTTCACATTTGGCTGAGAAAATGTTCCTTATGCGTCAAAAATTGCTATTTATGGGAAACAAGAAAATCAGAGGTTAATACGAGTATTATTATCGTATATTATATTCACAGGTGGTCTGGTGCTAACTTAAAGTTCTAAAACAAAAAATATTGCACAAAATAAAAAAATATTATGTATTTATCTGTTGTCATTCAAAAAAAAGAGATGTAATGCAAATGGTAACGTTTAAAAAATAACTTAAGGATTCAACACATTTTTAATTTACAAAAAACTGCAAAACCCCCAACAAATTATACCTATATCGTTGGACGCAGAAAACTATGAATTTTAATAATTTTTCAAAAAACCGGAAATATGAAAATTTTCAATTTCTTTCGTTCCGGATACCCTTAAGTTTAAAGTGTGTATCTGTAAGTTTGTCTGTGGCACTGAAGCTTCAGAACAGATGAACTGATTTTGATTTAGTTTTTCTGTTTGAAAGGTGACTTAATAGAGAATGTTCTTAGCTACCTGTATGTTTTAATAAAAAAAAGCGCAGGCCTATAAAAATACTTTAACCTGAAATTCGATCTGTTTGTCTGTCATATTGAATCAGAAATCGTGTCTCCTAAAAAGATGAACCGATTTTGATTTAATTTTTTTTGAAAGGTGACTTGATAGAAAGTGTTCTTAGCTTTTTATAATTGCAGATGACACTATCTTTGGGGCTGCTAAAAAACTACAAGACCATCTGAATATAATTGTGTAAGAAATGTAAGTTCAAGGTAAATGAATGTTGTTAAAATTTCTGTGTGCACAATTTTTATGACGAAATGTAAATACAACATACAATCTTTCGTTAATCTTTAAACCCTTTTCTTTTTCTGCCAGTTTTGTAAAGGCGTTTGAGTAGAGTTGAAATCAAAGTAGTTGCCTTGTTAGGTCTTCGAGTACTGAAACAATACCCATCTTCTGGAAGGTGGCTAGTGTATCTCTTGTTTGAAGTGTGATGTAGATAAGGTGTGATTACTAACATAATTATTTTGGTACAGAGATTTTTACCACATAAGATACATTGCGAGGGAACTATAACTCAAAAACTTATATCGACATGAAAACTTCCTGAATAATTTTTTCTGATTCAATATCATATGTGTATTTAATGTGTATTATATCACATATAATATGTGTGAAATATGTGTATTTAAAAGAGAACAATGTATAAATTGACTAGGTACTTAAACTTGTTATCGTCACATTCTACAGAGAAAATTAACAAATTACAACATAATTACAAGAAAACAATGCGTTAGTTTTTCTAAATGAATATATCAAATTATATCATTACATTACAATGCTCTCAGTTATGTAACAATGTACACAAATAATCCAAATTACTTTATACATTAATATCACTTCTTTTTCATTTTTAATAAAATAACAAGCAAAGGAAATAACCAATGATATAATTTTGTAATTCTATTCAGTTTTTTATTAAATAATTTAATGATACTTGATACGAAAATTAATTTCATATCTTGTATATGATTTATCCAAAGAAATCGTGGAGTATTTTCATATTAACAATTAGGTTATTTCAGGGAATTCACCCTTTTTTGCAAATATATTAATAATTTTGACGTAATATGGTACTTTTTTTGGTGCAAAAAGTACTGGTGAATTTCCAATTCTTTTATCAAAATATATGTTGCACGTCAATAACGTAATAATTCAAACCACGTGTTTTGGAGGTTATTTTATTTAATAAATTTCTGTGTATGTATCATTATTTAACTTTGTAAACGTATTTACTTTAAAAAAATATTTTTTATGTAGGTAATAAATTTTCAGATTTAATTGGTAAATTATTTGGAATACTTATTAGATTTTTTCAGGCAAAATTTGAGTGAGATTGAACCGGATTTTTCCTCTAAAATTCAAATATTCTTTTCTTCTGTGATAAAATTATTGTAATTTGATTCCGGTTACCTATTGTAGTTACATCATTTTTAAGTGGATTATTTGTTCCAAGATTATGAATTTTCGATAACAATTTTTATTTTCTATTATCATGATTTTATTACCTTATCGGAAAAAAATTAATTACCGAATTTCTTCAACATTTTCCTAATTAGAAAATTATTATTCAAGATACATTACGTCAAACAAACAAAAAAATATACGAGTATAAAAAACTTCTGAAATTAGTGATACAATTTTTTTATAACAGTAATCTATTACGTCTCTTATATATGAAATTCTAACATGTACGTTGAAGTTAAATTGTGCAAAAAAATTTAGTTATTTTTTAAAAAAGCATAAAAATTTCCTTCAAAAGTTTGTAAATATAAATAAAACTATTAAAATGAAATGAAAGTTTAATTTCAAAGAAAGAACATGAGTATTTTAAATTTTAAATACTAAAAATTCGTACTTGAACTTATGGGATCCAATTATGGGAAACGGCAACCCACTCTAACATAGAAATACAAGATACTACATAGAGATTTAAAAATTCCTGCAATTCAGCAAGAAATTCACACATTTATAAAGTACCAAAGAAGACATGAATCGCGCACAAATCATCTCGCTATCTCCCTTTCAGATAATTCGAACGACATTTGCCGACTGAAACACCCTATGGAAGAAACCCTATATAAGTCCCTATGGACTTATTTTAAAATTACAATAAAACACACGGAATAAATTTACGAAGTTTTTCCACTGGGAGATTTTCTTCGGTCATGACATGTAAAAAGCAAACTCATCTACTGATATTCTACTTTTTCTGCTATTTTTCTATATTTTTATTTATTTATACATTATTTATTATTTATTATACAATATATTATTTATTTTATTCTACTTATTATTCTACATAAGAATAGATTGTAGATTTTGCTCTGTGATGAAAAACATACTAAAATACAAGTAGAAAAGTTTAAGAGAATAGAAAGAAAGACTGAGGAAAATACTAGGTCCCAAAATAGTAAAAGGAAAAAGTAAAAGTAGAGAAGAACTTTATTTTTGATTATATAATTTGCTGTATTCGAAAAGAATAAACGTACATTTTAAATAGGGATAGATGATAATGTATGACTTCACCTATGAACTATTTTTCATCAGCTGAAAAACTGGCCTAACTTAGAGATTTCTTCTTAGCATGCATATCTGTTTCGAATTTGGCGACCATCATGTTCTGAACCTGTTTGCTTCACAGTGCCCTTGCCAAACCAGGTTCTCAGATTGGCCAGTCAGAAAATTCTTCTTACGCTAGGAGCATTTTTACTTCAATTATTCCTTTCAGGATGCTTTGTATATATTTTTTGATTCCTTATGATGTAGGCCTACTCAAAGTAAGCATAAGCTATGTTAATTAACGCTGGACCTTTATTCATTCTCCGTAAGACTTCCATGTTGGTAACTTTCTGCGTCTATGATATTCTCAAGATTCCTATTTACAGCCAGAGTTATGTACAGCTCAGAGGTCTACTGGGCCTTTAATTACAAGAATGAAATAAATAAATAAATTACTATGAAATATTTCAAAATTTTAATCACATATGATCTTATGGCTATTAGCTACAATTTTGTTTTATGACATTTTATGAATATAATAGCATTTAAGTTCTTCTAAATCTTAATTTTGAGCTTTCAAACAGGGATTTTTATCTCTGCAACACACAACCGATTACACAATCAGAATTCTTTTATTTTTTTTGTTTAACGTCCGACTGTTCTGCAATTACTTCTAATGCAGACGGTGAAGGATGAAATGATTTTTTGTAACGTATGAAAATATGCCGTGCCTGAATGGGATTCGAACCCAAGACCACACAATCAGGATACCGAGCATATTTAGAGAACAATTTATTTCATATAATTTCTCTAATATTAGATAAATGATATTGTTATTTTTAAATTAAGTTAAAATAAGATGTCCTACAATACAAAAATATAAAATATAATTTGCATAGGTAATACAATTATTAATAAAAATATAGATAGATTTTTTTAAAATATGTAACCAGATTCTATTCAATATTTTAAATAAATGTGTGATAAAATTAGGCCACGGACATGAAATAGAAACTTGAAATTTTTGATAAAAACCTTTTTTATGAAATGAATAATAGATTATTAGAATATTATTACCATCCGATATTAATGTATGCAAAATAAATTCATTATTAAAAACTAGTAAAATATTTTAACTAGTGTGTTATATACTTATATGTAGATTAAACAATAAATCTTGTTTTACTTTTTTTGGAAATATTTAACAAATACACATCAGTGAACATCTAGGACAATTAATCAATTTTTTTTGTAAATTATAATACAAATTTATTAAGTATTATATTTCCTACTAAAATACACTATTTCCCTAAAAACTCAAAACAAAAAAATTAACATAATTATTTAATCAATTTTTTTGTTTTTACTTGTTAAAAACCACCCGGATATATTACAAACAAATTCAGATTTTGATTAATATTTAAGGAAATATTTATGGTTTTATCAAATCATTTACTATTAAATTAATAAGGTATTTTAGCTCCTAATCTGACAATAGGGAACTAAAATTTTGTTTTACTTAACATAAATTAAGTATAAAATTATGGTTAGAAATCAGCGCCTAATTTTAGAGTGATCTATATTTTGTTTTAATAAGCTTTCCTTCGTTTAAATAAATAATTATTAATGTATGGCATGAGAAGTTGTTAAGGTTACCTGGTTTTGATAAGGTTGGTTAAGGTTACTCTTGCATAAATTTTTTGGTTAGTTTTTTAATTGGTTGATGATGCCTGTATAGGCCTTCACTTGTGTGTAGGTAATGATATGAGGTGATTTACCAATGAAAAATACCAGACCTGACCTTGAATCAAACCCGAAACTCCTGGGATAGAACCCAGTTGCATTGATCACTACACCGACGGATTGGTCTAACAGATGTCTTGACAGAAGTAATTAGAATGATTTTGTTTAGAAAATAGTCATTATTAAATGAAATATATCTCGATGAAATTAAACAACTGCAGAACGATCCAGTTATTTCTGATTAATTGAATCTATTTAAAATTTAACTTCCATTTCTTTAATAATGAATTTACTTTGCTAGCTTAGGTTTTCATCTGTCCAACCTTTCATCTATCCAACTCTGATGAAATGTCAATGATGAAAAATAATTTACAAATTATTTCAGCAGGCAAGCCCACGTATTGGTCTACCGATCTAACTAAATTATCTGATCTTCTGAAGTTTTTTTATATTTAGAGAGATTTCCCAATTGCATTTTCATACTTAATTTTGTTGTAACGTCGTCAGATCATTCAATTAGTCTTAACAATTAATTCACTTGTAGTGACTCAAAAGTATCCTCCTTTTCAACTTAAAGAGCGAATAAATATAAAGATCTTTCTGCAAATGGAAAATTATATAAATAAATTATAATTTTACATAAAAAACTTAAAATGAAACGGGAATTAATACCAGTTTCAAAAACAATAGAATTTAAAATTAAAATATTATTCAATGTTTATTTCAGGTAAAATTAAAGAAAGAAGGAGGCTACGAAAAAAAGACTGAATAATACGTGGGTGTACTGCTAAGCACACGTCAAAAATGTTACAAAACAAAAATGCCTGTTTTTGGTTTAGTGGAAAAACATCCTAAAGATTTCCATTCTACACAATGATAAAACACACCAATAACCTAAGAACACAAGGATTGTGTTACAGAATTGTTATTTACTTTATAATTATGTCATGTAAAATACATTAAGGCACTTTAGTGATTTTATCTGTATAAAGTCTGTCAAGTGTGTTTTAGCAGTACATCCAGTAAATACAGTAAGACTCAATAGAGCTTTGTAAGAATTAAAATAAACCATACTGCACTGGAAAATGAACAGTTTATAAATTTAATGATAACAAAAGATACAATTTTTTTTCTATGAAAATCCTCAAAGAAAATTATAAGTCCACAGCGAAATACGAGGTGTGGATATTAAATAACAAGACTGACGTTGTAAAAAAATTTATTTTAATTTTATACATAATAACTTATTGTCACCTTCAATATACACTCCTTCTCTATCCCTACAACGCTCCATGCGAATTTTCCATTGTTGGAAACAATGCTGGAAGTCATCTTCTGTCAGCTCCTTCAGGACACGTGCCGCTCAAAAATGTTTGAAATGAAGCTCGCAAAAATGTTTGTACTGACACTTTGTACGCGATTGAAAATTACCCAAATTTTTTGGAAACGATAATAACATGTGATGAAACGTGGTTATTTACTTGTGATCCGGAAATGAAGCGCCAATCCATGCACTGGAAGAGCCGAATTTCACCGAGAGCCAAAAAAGCTCGAATGAGCAAGTCAAAATTGAAAGCAATGATGATTGTTTTTTTTTATATCCATGGGGTTGTGTACCTTCACTGGGTTCCTGAAGGTCAAAAAATTAATCAATATTACTACCTGGACGTACTTTCTAAATTACGTCAAAGAGTAAGGAAACACGCCCCGAAATGTGGAAGGGCAAATCATGGGTTCTCCACCAAGACAATGCACCAGCTCATTCCGCGTTATCTGTCAAGAGGTTCCTAGCCAAGTACAGTATCTCAGTGTTAGAACATCCAACTTATTCACCAGCTTTTGCACCATGTGACGTCCACCTGTTCCCTAAGGTGAAATCTGCATTAAAAGGGACAAGATTTGAGGTTGTGGCAGCTGTTAAAGAGAAAGCGGCACGTGTCCTGAAGGAGCTGTCAGAAGATGACTTCCAGCATTGTTCCAACAAAGAAAAATTTGCATGGAGCGTTGTAGGGATAGAGAAGGAGTGTATATTGAAGAAAACAATAAGTGATTATGTATAAAATAAAAATAAAATTTTTTACGTCAGTCTCGTTATTTAATAGCCACACCTCGTATACCACCAATTTGTACAGCTGATAGTAAATGGGCCAGAATTTATCAAGAAAAGAATTTATCATGAAAAGAAAAATTGAAAATGTAGATACTGTGAATTGAAATCGTAATCGATGTTTATTTATACATCAAAAACTATTTTTAGAATTTAATTTTTTATTAAACATCACGTATAAAACATCCTTTCCCAGTCAAATACCAACGTAAGAATTGGGTTTTGAACACAAGGATTCGTGAATCACTATCCAGTATTATAGATTAATAGAAACTGATGCTAGAACATTCTGGTTTAATGAATGTCAAAAAACTTTCTCATATTTTTAAACCTTTCATAGTTAAAAAAAGTTTTTTATCAATGGAAGCAATATACCTGGGCTATTTATACAAACCTTCTAGAAAAAAAATCTATTAGTGTTAATTAATACTAAAATACAGTTGTAAATTTGTTAAATGTTCTAATAAATTATGTTAACAAACTTACAGTAGTCTTACTATTTACATAATTTTATTAATGCTATTGACATTATGATAAACAATAATGAAGTTAACATTTTTTTTTTTTAGCTTCAGGCGAGGATATCAAGATCACATATGTTGAACGATAGAAGCAACCTCGAAAATTAATAATAAACAGGAAATATATCACATATTATTTCAATTAAACCGTCTGTAAATATTGTAATAAATTTATTTTATTAATTTAAATTATTTAATAATCATATAATTATATATGTAAGCAATTTTTATTGATGTAATTTTAATTATACTTACGTAATATTTATCAATTTTTTTTGTAATTTTTAATTTAGCCTAAATATTAAGTATGTTAGTAAATAATTATGTTACAGTGAACTCTTTGAGTAAAAAACCTTTATCTTTTAATCCCTAATGTGTGTACCTTGCAATCTGTTCAATTTAAGAACAATAAGCAACCCCATGACCTTAGGAGATGAGGTTAATATGTATGACGTTTAAATGAGGTTTAATCTTAAAGAGATTCATACTGGCTGACCATTTCTGAGAAAGTACGGTTAATCAAACCCTAACCATAAAAGTACACCGGTAACCACTGTCTTGTATTCAAATCCATATAAGAAAAATCTGATGTGAAACACTCACACAACTTTCTCTTGCCAATGAAAATAATGAACAATATAACCAAACATTAGTAATAACACATTAGAAATAAACAAAAAACTAACCTCAAAAAATATTACCTTATTTTAATCTTTTTTTTTTGTTTAACGTCCGACTGTTCAGCAATTACTGCTAATGCAGACGGTGAAGGATGAAATGATTTTTGTAACGTACGAAAATATGTCGTGCCTGAATGGGATTCGAACCCAAGACCGCATAACGAGAGGCGAGCACATTACCAACTACGCCTATGCGGCTGGCATTTTAATCATGAGCGAAAGACACAAAATGAAAATCAACCTGTTTGGCTTAAAAATACGGAAAATCTCTCTTTACGCTAAACTAGGCTCTGTAGAGCAAAATGCTTTAAATGAAAGTTGTAGATCTTTTAATTTCCTATAAATTTGATTATATACAATTTTGTCGTAAAATGCATACTAAGGCTGAAATCTTAAAAAAGTCATTTTATTTCACGTTTTCGTGAGAAAACCGAAAATCGCTATTACCGCTAAAATAAGCGTTATACAAAAAAATGTTTGAAATACAAGTTATAGAATTTTAAATTCTTTACAACTTTTATAATATTGGCCTACATTTTGTGCTAAAATGCATATTTAAGCCGCAATTTTAAAAAAACAATTTTTTACGAGAAAACAGCCTTTTCAAGAATTTCAGCAGACATGGCACCTACCCTATCTTGTAGAGTATAAAAAATGTAGTAAATGAGGCGATTTTAAAAAACAAATCGTATGAGCTCTTTTTTGAGAAATTCGCAAAAAAGTGAAAAATGACCCGAATAAACTACTACTTTCGGTTGACCGATTTTGATGAAAATGTTCATGTCGGGTCCGGTAGTAGTATCTAACTTAAGTTTTAAGTTTCAAGTTTCAAGTCTGTACGATGATTCATATAGGCAAGAGAAAGTAATAATATTACCTTTAGTAGGATTTAAACCACTGAACCATCGTCTCCGTACATCAGTTGTTAAACAGCTGACTCGCAGCGATGACTTTACCACTAGACCAATCCAATGGGTTAAAACCTCTATATAAAGAAACTTCTCTGTAACAGGAGCATTCTGGCTTGTCCCTTAACAATTGAAGAACTTAGTGGATGAAGGTGCTATGTAACAAAAATATAGTTTAGTGGAATTCCTATGAAAATACTAACGCCTATTCCTTCATGAAAATTTTGTCTTATGCAATGAAAGGTTCTTAAAATTTTACATGGTCACTTTTTTATTAAATTTTTCGAGCATTGACTACCATTATCATATAACACCTTATGGCACTTATTCTTACGCATACAACACCTTCATCAAATGAACGTCTTTATAGTACAATGCCGTCTATAAATGGATTAACAGTAATTTAATAATACAAAATACTCGTAAAGATCTTTATAAGAGACTTTTTAAAGGAACATATACTGCATATTAATTATGATGATAGGTGTTCATTCTGGATTTAACTGTTTTTACCGTAAAAAGATGTCTATTAGGTTGTGGTGAATTCTGGTAGAAGAAGGTGTCAAATGATCTTAACATCTTAATCCTCTACAAACCTTAAAATTAAGCAGAACATAGTCCGTTTATCACCTAGTATCTCCGTAAACTGTAGACATACAGCGTTCTATGTCATCTACTTAACTAAGTATGCTCTTAACACCTTCAGTAATTCCAATAAATAAATTTTTGAAAATTATTACAAACCACCTTTATCCACTCAGCTCAACAATTTATAAACCAATCTTTGTATTTAAAAATTTAGAGATTTTTTCTTAACACATTTAAATATTCGACCCTATACAAAAATAGAATTAATTAGCTATTAAGACTATCTAGAAAAAGATAAAAAAATTTTGGTATCTTTTGAATAAGAGCTAAAAAGACACATAAATGACTTAATAATATCGTTATTCGGATGTCTTGAATTCAAATAAATTCTATAAAAGATAGATTGTTATAAAATAATGTTTGTAAAAATTGAAATAATAATCCACGTACAAATTCCGCAAAAAATAACATGCTGTCCATTTAACGTACATAATTTCTATTACTCAAAAGACTAGAATCTTTTTAGTATCTTGGATCTTTTGATTCTATCTTCAATTCTAACCGGCTTACAACAACTGAAGCTCCAAAATGCTTTAATAATTTTTTCTCTCTCTTTATTTAGAAAATTCACAATCTGTTGGAAACAATCAGAGAATATGATAACACAAATTTTGGAAAAGAATTAACATGATAAATAAACGTGAGTGGAGACACAGTCCAGTGACAGAACTCCGACGTGAATAGATAAGTGTAGCATTAAGTGCAGCATTTAGAACACTGTAATGGATGGCCAATTACAGTACTACGTTAATTGATGAGATTTCGGCTCCATCGACGGTTTATTCGTCTTATTGGATTGTTTGGGAGAGTCTGCGTAGCCAGATTTGAGATCAATGGGTTACAGTGATTCACGAGTTTCTTCCTAAATTTTGTATAGAGTTTTAAGACAAGACGATGCATGACAAATTTGAACTACATGATAACCCTCTCATACAAAACATGTACACTAGGGCGATACCGGGTACTCAGCGCAGACGTTTGAAGCGCCTCTGGCTAAGAGATCTTCTTGGCCAACTGTAGGACTGTGGTGATGACTGCACGCTCCGTCAAGTAAATCAAGTTTTGGAACATTAGCTTCACATTTAGAAATTGTTATATTAATTTAATAACATATACTAAATTTCAATTAAAAGTGTCAAAAAAAAAAGTTTTAAGAAAACGTCATTTATGTAGGGTACTTTTAGGGCTGAGTGTAGCGTTTTATTCGTTACATAATAGGGAGGGTTAACTATCCTCCGCAAAAGCTTTGATTGAAAACGCTAAATTTTTGCTAATATCGATGGTTTTGGACAGTAGTAAAACTGACTGGCATAGCTCCATATTGGTCGAAGGTAGGAGCTGTAAATGGTTAATTTAGATGTAGTTGGTAACTTTAATAACAAAAAAAAATTAAACGGGAGAATTACAAACTGTTCTCTCATACAAATTTTAAAAATTATAAGCATATAAATAAACATTTATTATAATAACTAATTGTTCAATTTAATATGAACAGATTATAATGTTGCTGACTTGAACAATTCTTTAGTTACGCCTAAATTCTGATTATTATGCCTCCCGCAACTCATGTCATTAACAATATTACTGTCGCTAGATTCTAACCTAATGATAAGTTTGTGATCAAATCAATAGTTTAACCTTACAAAAATGCTATTAAATTAACTACGTCCTAACAGAAGTAACTTATACCCGTCAAAATCATATTGTATTTTCGTTTGAGTACTTTTATTATTCATAACTCAGTTCAAATTTATTTACAGGACTGTAATAAAATATAATTATGTTTTTATATACTAAGAAGATTCCCGTATTATTAACCTATTGTTTATTTCCTGTCAAGGGTCGTATGAGAAAAGAATTTAAATTAATAATTCATTAATAAATTTACAGCTTATGATTTTTACATAAACATAAAGCGTTATTAAATTTGTATCTAGGTCGGACAAATCGATCTTGTTAAAATTTGCCAGCTCTTTGCCATATTTTGTCCTTGTTTTTTTGCTGCATAATTTTCATACATACACTTGTTATAATCATATTATAAAAAAATTATAATTTGCCCAAAAATGTAAATTTTCATTACGTAAATTATTTTCTGAATTTACATCTTGTTGTTTACATCATTATAGTTCATGATGAATATGTAAAATGTAAAATAGTAAATAAATTTACCAAAAACAAACTGGGAATTCAATCAGATTATCAGTATATTAAGTAAATAATTAAACCACTTAATTGGTTGTCATTAAAATTATTTTAATAATTTATATTTTGTATTATATTCAAAGCTATTAAGGAGAAAGCTACAACAAGATTACCCTTGATCTGTTTTCAATGTTTCTTTTCATTAAAATTAACTATATGGTTTTATTCCTAAATTACTGTACCTCTTTCAAGACAACATCATCGTTACAAGTTCAAAAAAACGATTAAATTATAAAAATCAATAAAAAGTATTTGGTAAAAAAGCTGCTTAATTCTTAAAAATGCAGAACAGAAGCAACATATAATTTAAATATTTTTATTGGATTCTAGGAAGATGATCAACACATACATTAATAAAATAATAATTATTATACAAAACGAAATTTGAGCTTATGAGCTCCAGTCGTGGGAGTCGGCTTAAATATCGAAATCCTGGAAAGTTTAAATCTAAGTTATTTAGAACAATCACAGCATTATGACGTGGTATTGTAGAACATACAAACAGCGATTTAGAGGAAATATTTAGCGAATTATTTAGTAAAACCTCGTTTATCCGGATCATGTTTGTAGACTTTTTATTATTAATGTTCACATAGTTAATCATTTTTAACTATGAAAGCAAGAACGTAACTATAAGTACGAGAAACATTCGCTTTTTACTTTGATTAAAATGTACAGTTCCTGCATAAATTTTACAATAAATTATGGTGTGTTGTTGTTGTTCAGGTCATCAGCCGAAACGCTGGTTTGAACCTGTAGAAGTTTAACAATTTAACTTCGTTACAGAAATTTTATTATATTTTTAATTTTTCAAATGATGGCAGTACTTGCGGTTGATGCCGATCCTGTGATTGCAACTCGAAAGACACAAAACCATTTACACCTGATAGAGTCATGGCTTAAACTCTGGAATATTAAAATTAATGAAAATAAATCGCAACAAATGACATTCAATCTTAGACGACAAAACTGCCCAACCGTTTACATTAATAAAATTCCGCTGCCTCATACTACTCAAACACGCTACTTAGACTTAAACTTGGACAGAAAACTTACATGGAACGTACATGTTACACACACACGCCACAAACTCAAAATACGCTTCTTTCAACTGAAACGCTTAATCGATAGACGTTCTAAATTAAACATGTCGCACAATTAACAATCTACAAGACAGTCTTAAGACCAATCTGGACATATGGAGTTCAACTTTGGGGATCTGCTAAACCTTCACACACGAAACGTATACAAGCGATTCAGAACAAGATTGTACGAAAGATAACGCAATGCCCCTTTTACATCACAAACTCAATGTTGCACAAAGACTTACAAATGCCATACAAAATTGATGTCGTGAAACAACTATACAAGACGATGCATGACAAATTTGAATTAGCTACATGACACCCTTTCATACAAAACATGTACACTAGGGTGATACCGGGTGCTCAGCGCAGACGTTTGAAGCGCCTCTGGCCAAGAGATCTTGGCCAACTGTAGGACTGTGGTGATGACTGCACGCTGCTTCAAGTAAATCAAGTTTTGTAACATTAGCTTCACATTTAGGAATTGTTGTATTAATATAATAACAGGTACTAAATTTCAATTGAAGTGTCAAAAATTTTTCTTTCAAAATCCATTTTATTTTTGATCTGTAACATTTATTATTAATAGATGATATTGTTGTATTTTGTGTTTCCAGCGTTAACCTGGTCCACATCAAACTAAAAATATAGCAAACATTGACTAACTAAACGAAACTTCTGCATTTTAATTGAAAACCGTTTTTACCCACTTTTAAAATGGAAACTTTCCGTATGTAAATATCTTTTGAAACCTATTTGGTCAAACGCTTGTCAAAAATATGATTTTAACTGATATTAGCAATTTGTCCCGTATATAAACAGCTCATTCTAAAGTACCCAGGATTATCACCACCCCTTGGTAGTGCGTAACGAAACCTAACACAATGATTTAAGAATCATTTACGTTATTATATCAAAGAGTGCTACAAACGATTTTATAGTAAAACTTATTAACATAAAAACGACTTAATTAAAAGAATGCATACACGACCCTAACGCATCTAACGTTCCCCAGAGGAGATTAACGTGAAAATTTACCAGAAATTTACTAAAGGATTAAAATTTAATTAAACATATTATAAAAATAACTCTTAGATAATTATGAAATAAACTATAGTATACACATACACACAAATAAAAATATGAAATATTACGTCGGTGATCATCTTTTTTATGTTATTCATGCCAATTTAATTATCTCAATTAATCATCTAATCTGTAGTTGTAAAATGAACAAATAAAAAATTTGTTAAAAAATTTTATTACTTATTGTTTTTGCTTTTGTATGTAAGAACAGATGGTAATTTGCTGTTTAGATAAAAAACTATTAGATGGTATTTGGTCTAATCAACTTTTAAAGTAGCCTAAATTAACAAGAGACTTTTGTGCATTAGCCACTCAAAATTGTATTTTGGTTATTTCCAGAGGTGTTTCTCCTCGATTGGTTTTTTAGAAAACATATTTTTTAAACCCCTTTTGTTTCTCAATAATTCTTCAACCTTTCACTTTTCTGGTGACAATAAAAAAATAAATGGATAATTATTAAAAAACTTTCTTATCTGTATATTTAATTAATTTATCATAAATGTTTTTATAGCATTTCATTTCATGAGAAATTAGGTACTAATAATCTAAGATTTAATAACATTTAATTGTTGCGAGTAATAGTTTATAAATAAATTAAATTATTTAATCAAATTAACATAATTTTTAAAGTAAATTACAATATATTCCGGGTGTGTTTCAATCAAAGTAAGGAACATAATATAAAACATAGAATTAATTTATACTTATCATTATATTTACACAAAAACCATGATAACATATGCAAAGTATAACCTATTTAAGGCCTATTGCTAATTTTAATTACTAACTGCAATTAATGTTATCAAAGCTAATTAAATACCGAATTTTATATTTAATATTTACATAATTAATTCGAAAATAAATTAAAGTTGGTATAATATTTATATGGCATTACGACATGAGTATTTCAAAATTATTCTGAAAGTTATCCGTAATAATTCAGTTTTATTGAGAAACTGGCAGATTCAATTACTTCGATAAAATTTAGGAGGTTAGTACTTTAATTTTTTTTTAAATTTGAAACTTAATATTTGATTAAGAAACCAATTTATAGATAAGTTTAACAAGTATTGTTTGATTCCCGACTGAAATAAGTGCATTTAAAGTTTATCGTTTTTTAGTCAGTAAATTTTTTATTTACCGACTAGGAAAAATATTTAAGTAGGCCTATTTAACGAATTAAGAAAAATTTAAATTAAAGGTTTTTTTAATTTAGTGAAATTAACAATTTTATAAGGAAACGTACGTAAAAAACTAGATGAAAGGTTGAATGACTTAACATGAGTGACGTGCATAGAGATCAATATCCATTGAGTTTTTAAGTTTTATTTACCTGTTAATTCATTCATCTATTTATTTACTAATGGCATACATTTCTGAAACAGCAGATCTCTGATTCACTTTCTCCTTAATTGCATTGAACGTTGTTTGCAATGTTGGTAAATGATGAGAAGAAATTTTGCATAAGAAATGCAAGGAAAATCAAATTGTATTTTATGTTTTGAGTTTATTATCACTCTACAAGGTAGGGTACGCTCCATCTCTGCTAAAATTCTTGTGAAGTTGTACTTTTGTGGTAACTTTTTTAAGATTGGTGCTTTAATATGCAGCTTAGGGCAAAAGTGTACATAATTAAAGTTGTAGAAAATTAAACAACCTACAACTGTTATTTGAAGCGTGTTTTTCTACAACGCTTAGTTTTGTGTCAATTAATGATTTTCTGTATTTTTTTTTCATAAAATCGTAAAAGATATGGGATGTTTTAAGATTGCGGCCTTAGTATAATTTACGTCAAAAATATGTATCTAAAATTATAGAAAATTAAAAAATTACAACTTTTATTCCAAGTATTTTTTCTATGGAGACTAGTTAAGCGTTAATTAGTGATTTTTCGTGTTTTTAAGTTTGACAGAGGTTGATTTTCATTTTGCGTCATTCACTCATGATTAAAATTAGGTTATGTTTTTCTTTAGTTTATTTTAACCCTATAGCTGGCAATAAAATTTTTCTAGACCGGCAGTGAAGTTCCAGCATATGGATCAACGAACTGTAAAGAAATCATTAAAAATTTGTTATAAATCACAAACCTTATTACGTGACGTATCAAAATAACAAAAAACTTGTGAAAATAGAATAAATACATTATTGAAATTTTAATCTGACAGTTAAGGATGCTGAAGCTATTTGAAAATAATTTTTAGACAAATATTTTTTAACATTTCAGATGACACTATTGTTTAAAACTTTCGTTTGCTCTACTTTCAAAATTCATTACATACGAATCGCTACTTATGTTTATTAAAAAAAAACAAAAAAAGATTCTATGTTCAAAACTGAAGGAAATATATACAAAAACACATCATGCAAACCAAGAAATAATCAAATTCAGCTCTAGGATAGCGTAGTTTCAACAGAGAAACACAGGCAGAATATGCAACTAAAACTATTGTATTATATGTAAAAATTACTTTATACATTACTAAACTATAGTACAAAACAGCAACGCTGTCTGTAGATGATAAAATTAAAACGACAAAATTGCAATGCTATGAAAGTAAATCCGATTTTGCGACCCGATCGGTTCAAGAAGCGGTAACTTCGTCTCAAAATCGACGATTGCCGGCTTTAGGGTTAAGTAGCATTATCTTGGTTATTAGCAAATAAATTGGGTTGAGAAACGGTGGGTTAGAACTTGTAGTAATTTCCCAGATCCTGGCTGGTTTAGATTATCACCCAATGTTACCCTTACGAGAAAGAATTCGAAATGAAAATACTTTAGATTTCCCATTCAACCCCGAAAGAATAAATGTACCAAATTTCAGCTTTTTTGGTTATCGGAAGTTATAGAATTAGTGTTGAGTCATTCAGTCATTTTTGCATTTATTTATAAAGATAATAAATTTGTTGACCATAATTTTTTAGGTTATGTAAATATTTAATTCAAATATTTTATTAGCTAATGATATGTGAAATTTTATATTTGAATAATCTTCCTCAATAATGATTCATAGTTACAAAAATGAATTGGTTAAGTTAATTTAGTATTAATACAATTTGAAGATGTGAAAGTGGTACTCCAAGGTTTTCTTTTAGTCACATATAAACAATAAATATAATGTTATGTTGTACTGTAATAATATTATATTCAGCCTAAACGCCACATCCAGAAGTTATTAAACCGTAATTTTAAAGTTACTTTATATTCAAGTCTTGTCTGGCGTAGGTCAACAAATGAAAAATTGAAACTAGGTTAACCTAACCTGTAATGTTTATATTGTTAAAGAATGCTAACATTGAATCTAGCGGTTGACATGTCAAAGCAGACTTATCGCGTAGAAATTCACAATCTGATAAATAAAGTGTAGGTATTTATTTACAAAAGGACTTAGTACATTAAAATATATTCAGTAGGCTATATATTTTTTTATGGCAGAAAAATAAGAATATTGGTTTATTTTGTCTACAGAATGATTCACGAGAAACAGAAATACTTCAGAAGATGAATCTACATCGATATATAAGAAAAAAAGTTCATATAAATATAGGTCCGAAAATTCTTCGTTAACTTGTCACGGCCAGCAAAATATTTCGCCCGGATAAAGATTTCGGCTCATCTCATGAAATAAGTTCGTAATAAAATTTTTATGGCGTTTATGAATGTCAAAAATAATGATGTTAATGGGTTTTGATCTGATAAAGCGAATAAAACAGGTCCCAGAACCATATCTTCAATAGTTTTTGAAAAATCTATGATAAACGAAAATAAATAGGGGTAAAAACCCTTAGTTTATTATGTTTGTCCTACAATAACTTCGTTAAATGGTCAATAAACACATAATCGTTTAAATTTAACTTGTAGAGAAACTAATATTGATAAAATTGATGTAAATAAAGCCATTAAAAAAAATTTACAAAAAATAAATTTTATTAATATCAAATATTCGGAACTTGGCTGGAAAAATAGGATATATTTAACATTAAAAATCTGGTGTAAAATCGCAAAGATGTAAAAAATCGTACGAATAAACTACTACTTCCGGTTTACCGATTATGATGACAATTTTCGAGTCAGATCATCTAGTGGTATTCTAACTTAAGTTTAAAGTTGAAAACTCGATTTTGAAAAATCGACATGAAGACGATACTTTCCATTCCTCCTATATATTCATACAGAGCAACAGAAAGTAAGTTTTTTTAAATCAACCGATGAATTGTGTTTTTGGAATAAAATTTTAAAAACCTAATAGTTTATTCGATAATTATTTAAATTTCAATAACATTTCATAGTTTTAATTTATGCGTTTCATAGATTTTATAACGAAAACAAAATTGGTATTTAAATAATGTACTATAATGTGTTACAATAGCCTAATACTATATAATACTAGGAAATAGTCTTTATTATAAAAAGAATCATTTAAGATTTAGTATCATTACATACATCCATGACACGATTCTAAAGTATTAAAAAGATAACCAGAAGAATAAAATTCAAATAGACGACTGACCGTAGGCTAACACTATCCTAAAACAAAAGTCAAGGTTAATGACCAACAATCTTAAAATGTATACAAATACACATTTTAACAAGTAATATTCAAAAATTTACTATTATTTACCGAAATAGGACAGTGATAAGCTTATAACCTTTCATAAAATTTATAAAAATAGTTCCATAAATAAAAATTAATAAACATTACATAATTAGACTATAATAGGCCTATGCCTATAATACATGTATTTCACAAAATTTGATATAATTATAAAAATCTGGTGTGAAATACTCACACGACTTTTTCTTGCCAATGCAATTAATGAACAATATAACCTAACATTAGTAATAAAACATTGAAATAAACAAAAAACTAACCTCAAAAAACATAACCTTATTTTAATCATGAGTGAATGAAGAAAAATGAAAATCAACCTCAGTTTGGGTAATAATACGGAAAATCACTTTTTCACGCTAAAGCAGGCTCTGTAGAGAAAAATACTCTAAATAAAATTTGTAGATCTTTTAATTTCCTACAAAATTATTATACACAATTATGTCGTAGAATGTATAATAAGGCTGAAATCTTAAAAACCCCATTTTTTACAGATTTTTATGAAAAAACAGAAAATCACTATTTACCGGTAAACTAAGCGTTAAAAAAAATATTTGAAATAAAAGTTGTAGACTTTTAAATTGTCTACAACTTTTATTATATACACTTTTGCGCTAAAATGCATTGTAAGGCCGCAATATTAAAAAAAACCATTTGTTTCTACGAGAGTACAGCCTCCCCAAGATTTCAGCAGACTTGGCGCCTACCCTATCTTGTAGAATATAAAAAAATTAGTACACGAGGCGATTTTTTAAAAAATCGTAGAAGCCGTTTTTGAGAAACTCGCAAAAAATTGAAAAATGACACGAATAAATTACTACTTCCGGTTGACCAATTTTGATGAAAATGTTCGTGTCTGACCTTTTAGTAATACCAAACTTAAGTTTTAAGTTTCAAGTTCGTACGATGTTTCGTTCTTGAGATATTGTTTTTCACATACACACATTCAACGCGCGCGCGCGCGCTCACACACACAAGCATACAAACAAATTAATCACTAAAAACATGGTTTTTGGGTTCAGGGGGTCTGAAAACGTGTATATCCGGTAATAACTCAATTTCGAAAAATTGACATGTAAACAATACTTTCCTTTCTGAACATTCATATAGGTAAGAGAAAGTAAAAATCATTTAATTAATATAAAATCAATATATCCATAGTAATTAAATTTAATTATCAGTAAAAATCGCAAAGTTAAGTATATAATAATTAGGGATGTAATTGTAAGAAATAAAATGTTGTAAAAATAACATTAATAATGGTAAAAAAGTTATAATTTATATATTTCTATTATTTTTAAGATAACTTGTAAAAAATTGTTGTTTATTTTAATATCTTCGTTTAAAAGAAAACGCGTACATTCATTTCATTCAAAGAACAGATAATAAATAAATGTTTTTCTTAGAAAAATTAGGAAAAAATTATTGATAGTTAAAGATAAAGATTGTAAGGTGTTCCACCTTGGTAAAGTCCTTTAAACTAGGACACACTCTGACTCGGCGCGACATTGACCTTGATTACCATACAGTACAATCATAGGAGTCTTACTGAGACAGTAATAGGCAAAAGTACTCATAATAAAATATATTCTTATGAAGATAACGAAAGAAAAGTTGGAGGTGAAATAAAATATAAAAGAAACAAATTGTTTTCGATACAGATTTATGAATGTGAAAGGAATAATTTTTTTAATTATTCTCATTACATTTGTAAAAGTCATAGATTTTATGGTTACTGTTTATGATATCAGAACTATAAAAAAATACCGGAACTTAATGCTTAGTAGGTTATAAAATAAATAAATAAAAGAAATATAATATTGAGTGCTTTAGGAACTTTCGATTCTATTCTAATCTGTTCAATTCATATTTCCGTAGTTAAGTGGACGCATTCATTCACTTTCATGTTATTATTTCTTTTATGTAATTTCAAACTAAACAATTCAAAGTATCATTTTATTGCTACACTAAATTACTTACTTTAAATTCATAATTTCAGGATACTTAACACTGGTAAGTATTCTTTCATAACAATTTTATTGGAAATAATAAAATTTATATTCTGTTAATTTTTTCAGCAGTACGTTTCATAGTAAATTAGTTAAATAGATGTTGTTTTCTCATCTGATGTCGACATTTATTACCTTAGCTTCTTCAATTATCTCTAAAGAATTGTCTTTTTATTACAAGTGTTTAGGTCTTCTGACAATTAATCTATGGTTTGGTACATATACGAAAAACCAAAAAGAAGTCAGATGTTTTTTAATACCGTGTCATCGAGAAAGGTTGTGTTGTTGTTTAGGTCAACAGCCGAAAGGCTGGTTTGAACCTCTAGAGGTTTTACTAAGTAAAAACGAGGAGTAAGGTGGTTTACCTTTGCCTTCCTCACTGAGTTGAAAGAGTATGCTTATCAGCATGCCAGGCCCTCCGAAAAGCACTCACTTTCCACCCTGCAAATGACACCTTCACTTCATTCACCACAGGGTCTGGCTGCATAGTGAAATTCATTACTCTCAGAGGAGATAACTCTGACTAGTGTCTTTTACACCTCTACCTCTTCTGTTCTTAAATAGTTCAGTCATATAAGTGGCTGACTATGTGATAAGAAACAGAACTATTTTTTTTTAGCCCTGGACCAAACAGATAGAGTGCAATAAAATAACACTCCACCTGCCCGTTTTGGGCATCGAGAAAGGTTGCATCCATTTTAAAAAATACAGTTTAAAAACTAGGCTATTGGAGATAAAAGTTAGAGGTTTAAAAGAAATTAGCCAGAGTTATCTCCTCTGAGAGTAATAAATTTCATTATACAGCCAGATCCTGTGGTAAATGAAGTGAAGGTGTCATTTGAAGGGTGGAAAATAGATGCTTTTCAGCTGGCCTAGTATGCTGAAAAGCATACTTTCTCACTCAGTGAGGAAGGCTTGGTAAACCATTTCACTCCTCGTTTTACTTAGTAAAACCTCTAGATTCAAACCAGTCTTTCAGCTGACGACTTATAAAAAAGTGAAAATATCCTTACTTTTAGAAATTACTCTTTTGATGTAGATAGGCCAGGAATGGTCACCATGACTGAATCATTTAGTAGGCTCTGCCTGATTGCGATAGATAGATAGTCACGTTTTACTATCCAGTATACTTATAGTAGCCTATTTTACAGAGTATAAATTACACCACATTAAGAATTAAATGATTTAACTCACTAAAAGCCTAAATTGATCATTTATTTTTAAAAGAATAATAATTCAACTCATAAAACTCGATATTCAGAATACACGCCTACACAGAATAAATCCACTTAAAAACCCAAAAATCATTATTATTACAAAATTTACTTAGTAAGTTAATACGCCTATTAATGATTTTTTCTGCAATTTTGGATTTTCAAGTGGGTTTAGTTATATTGTTTAGGCATGTATTATGAATATAAAGTTTCCAGAAAAATGATCTATATGCACAGAATTTTAAATTACGTAGAAAACAGGAACAAAATCGAAATGTTTTTACGCGTGAGATGATTACAGACAGTGACTTTAATATATGGTTAGAAAGGATGGCGCTAATTAAAAAGTTTAAGTTTTTCACTAAATTCCTGATAAATAACCTCGTAGATTATTTTTGTTACTTATGCCTTTTAAATACCGATGATTTTAAGTTGTAAGATATTTGTTCGTTAAATGTTTGATATTAACAATAATTACCATACTATTTTTTTGGCAATTTTTCTTAATCATTTTATTAAAATTACTTATTTTTTTATAACTGTTTGTAACCCTAACAACTCATTTTTCTAATTGATGTTACTTAACTATTTGTCGAGTAAATTTTCACCACCTGAATAACTGAGCTGTCTTAGAAGTTGTAGTATATTTACTAGCAAAAACAAAAGGTGTTAAATCTCATTTATTTTAATTCATGGAATGGAAATTTTTAGGCCTACACCGTTACTTACAAGGAAAATCTATCAATGCTACAGTAATGGTTAATATAAAACCGTTACAAAACTTATATTTTTATTTATTTAATATCTTCTACTTCGTTTTTACATATAGGCTAAACCAACAATTAATATGTATGAAATTAGGGAAATTATTCTTAATATAGGGTATTGTGGAAAGCATTTCTGAAGTACGCTATTTTTATGAACAAAACTATATTTAATTTTAATCTACAGATAAAATTATAATTATGAAAATTAAAAAATATCAAAAATAAAACAAACAAAAAATAGATAATGTTTTAATTATTATGTAAAATTATTCACAATAAAATTTTTAACGTACGAATAACATCATACCTGTATGAGTAACAAGTTTTAAACGCGGAAAATATGTAACTTAAGTTTGTTTGAAAAATATTTAAACTATCTATTAATACTTAAATAAAAATTGAAAATGTCAACAAAAAAAATAATTATGATATAAACAAAGATGTAAAAAATTATACAACATGAAGGTGAACTTTAACTGACGTATGGAAATTCCACGTAGGGTAACTTAATAAAATTATTCAAAAGTAAATAATCATATAAATCAGTATTTGAAGAAACAATTTATGAATACAAGAAAAGAATCAAATAACCAATCACAAATATAAAAAAATAAAAAACATGATTTAA
Organism: Catonia carolina; assembly: GCA_035578175.1. Taxonomy (NCBI): domain Eukaryota; kingdom Metazoa; phylum Arthropoda; class Insecta; order Hemiptera; family Achilidae; genus Catonia; species Catonia carolina. The sequence goes on from JAQMRL010000004.1 coordinate 46,110,005, forward strand.
AAATAAGGTGCGAATTGCATACGTTCCGTTTTATTTCCTTATTTTTTTAAACTTTTCTGTTGTTTAACGCCCACGTAACTTAGTCAAAGAGAACTAATAACTTTAAAATCGTTAAAAATAATACACTTATTCTTAGATAATACTTTATTTTTTCACTTTTCATTAAAAACTAATATGTATGTACAGATGTTAAAATAATGGCCAAGCCTTCACCCAAACCCTCGAATATTGCTGAAGTAGTACAGAGTTGTCAATTTAAAATGTTTAGTACAGTTTTGTTAACACTTGTATATACGTTTCCAATCATCCACTGCAAATAGATTTAAATACCCCTTGTGTTGTTTAGGTCATCAGTCGGCTGGTTTGAACCTCTAGAGGCTTTGCTAAGTAAAACGAGGAGTGAGATGGTTCATCATTGCCAATTGCTAAAACATGTTTTTTTAGGTTCAGGGGGTCTGAAAACGTGTAGGCCTATATCCGGTGAAAACTTGATTTCGGAAAATCGACATGAAAACATTACTTTCCTTCTGATGTAGCCTATTCATATAGGCAAGAGAAAGTAAAGTATTTACTGGTTTTGCTGTAAATAAATAAAATTAAAAAACGTTTTATTTTAAACAAATCATAATTTTATCGAGACTATTTTATTTATTTGATTTTTTTGTGTGATTCAATTGTTTTAATTGTAATATCATGCCTGGTTATCTGTTGTTCTATAATAATTCGCCACCTAACTGAAGTAACGTGAGAATTCTAAGTTTCTTTAAGCTAAGTGAATGACTGGGCTGACCTATAGATCATTATTATTTTTTAAAGAGATCTTGAGAATTATTTATACTGGTATTTTTCAATTTGTATCTTTAGTTCATGAGAATAATATTTAGATTTTTTCCTCGTCGTTTTCTTACATCATCATCTTCGCTATCTCCTTCCTTGTAAAAATTATGGAGTAGTGACTATACTACATACTACAGCTTAAATTACTCGTGTATTAAAATTATGTAATTCACTTTAAAATTCTTTATAAGTTATAGACTACAACTTTTATGAGTTTTAGAATTTAAATTTTTTTTCTAATTTAAGTTATGTGTTTGTTTAAGTAATTAGTCGAAAGGCTGGTTTTAACCTCTAGAGGCTTTACTAAATAAAATGAGAAGTGAGATGGTTTAACATTGCCTTCCTACTGAGTGGAAAAGTATGCTTATCAGCACGCCAGGCCCTCTGAAAAGTATCTACCCTTCCACCCTGCAAATGGCACCTTCACATTATTCACCACAGGGTCTGGCTGTATAATGAAATTCATCACTCCCAAAGGAGAAAACTCTGATTAGCAATTTTTACACCTCTACCACTTCTGTTCTTAACTGCTTCAGTCATATAATTGGTTGACCATGTGATAAGAAACAGAATTATTTTTTGTAGCTCTGGATAGCAGATCAAGTACAAATAATGTATTACTCCTCCTGCTGGTATGGGCATAATTTAAGTTATTTATAAAATCATAAAAACTTTTCTCGGCATTACCAATTACTGTCGGTTACGGTACAAAATCTGTAGGTTTTAAAAATTTTTAGTGACAATTTCCTTACATTAGTCGAAAAATCAAACTACCTTTTGCTTTGTAGGACAGCGCATCTAGTTCTTAAACCAATGGGTATAAACCTTTCAGTTGTTTAAAATACATCTCGAAGATGTATTCATCGTAATAGTCTAGTATCATTATTTTTTTTGATATTCTAAATTTTTGAACTATATTTTAGCCTTTGGGCCAACATAGTTAATCACTTGGTAGAAAAATACTGTTAATTGTTGAGCCACAGAAATTTGACGAATATTTTTATATATTTTATGGTGACCAGTTGATAACTGTACATAAACAAACCTTAACAAAAGTCCCTATTTAAATTCACGTCTATTCAAAGTCAAAAATATACATAAAAAAATATAGAATATCCAATAATATCATAATATCAAATTGGATAGCTATAATATAGCTCGTAATACATAAGGTAAAAAAATTTCCTTCGAGCAATCTGTGTTCTTGATAAATAAAGACCTTATGATGATTTAATTAAAAAAACATATATAGGATGCGTTGAAAGTCTAAAAATTTTAGTAGAGTTAGTAAAAAGTTTTGTAGAGTTAAGAAAAATAAAAAAATAATTAAGAAAATACCCGTAATTCTTTTGGAAAAAGAAATTAGAAATGAGTACTTTGAAGATTTCCAGACTTAATAAAATTCTGGCAAATTTTAAATTAACGATTATGACAGATTCGGTTTTTTAGCACTTGGTTAAAAATGTTTTTAATTTTTGAACACTGTTGTATCATACAAGGGCTGAATTAGGCTGTTCTAGTACTCAATAAATACAAACTTACTATCATAACTTTTTAACAAATAATTCCCATAAATTAGTAAGTTATTTAGTTATCTATTTAAATTTTTATGTTTATAAATTAAAATCACAACAAAGATACTTATTAAATTTCATTTAATTCAATTATAATTATGATCAACTATTACCAATTTAAAAATTAATTCAACTCCTTTCATATAAAATTGTTATATAGTATTGTTAACACACAATGATTTAAAATTTTTCTCCATAGTTTTTTGAGCATCAGAATAAAATTCAAGGTGTAATATTTTTTCAACAAAATATTTAAGTACCTGTTATACGTAGTGATAAAAACAAACAGATTAGTTCTAATAAGATGATTACAGGTTTATTTAGTTTTTTTAACGTAGTTTTATAACATAAGTAAAGAATGTTTGAAAAAAGTACTTGTTAAATTATACTCATTTTTTTATTTTAATAATGTAGTTAGACTGTTTAAAATATGCTTAGTTATAAATTTAAATACTAAAATTTACATGTACCGATACTAAATAAACACAGGTTATTAACCAACATAATATCTAAAACTAAAATTGTTAAGATCTAAATTTTTAACCATTTTTACTTTCGTGCAGAAGCAAATATTGTAATGAAAAATTTCTCGCATCTTAAATGAATGATCCTATTTTATAATTCCTTTTTTGACACTTTTATTGAAAATTAAGATCTGTTATTACAATATTATAACAATTTCTAAATATGACTCTAAAGGTTTCAAAATTTGAATTACTTGCTAGATCTTGCAGTCATCACTACAATCCTACATCCTACTATTGACCAAGAAGATCCCTTTGACAGAGGCGTTTTAAACGTCTGTGCTGAGACCCCGGTATCACCCTAGTGTACATGTTTTGTATGAGAGGGTTATCAAGTAATTCAAATTTGTCGTTCATCGTCTTGTATAGTTGTTTTGCGACATCATTTACGTATGGGATTTGTAAGTCCTTGTGCAACATTGAGTTTGTGATGTAAAAGGGGCATTGCGTTATCGCTCGTAGAATCTTGTTTTGAATTTTTGTATAGGCCTACGTTTCATGTGTGAAGGTTTAACAGATTCCTTAAGTTGAACTCCATATGTCCAGATTGATGTTAAGACTGTCTTGTAGATCGTTAATTTATGTGATATGTTTAATTTAGAACGTCTATCGAGTACGCGTTTCTGTTGATAGAAGCGTGAAAAATTGAATTGAGCTTTGGTATCATCATGTTAAAATAAAATACTTTATAGAAAAACAATGTTTTTATTGAATTGGTTTTTTCTCTATTTAGAAAATTCACAATGTGTTGGAAACAACCAGTGAATGTGAAAACACAAAATTTGGAAAAAATAACATGATAAATAAACGTGAGTTGAGACACAGTCCAGTGACAGAACTCCGACGTGAATAGATAAGAGTAGTATTAAGTGCAGCATTTAGAACACTGTAATGGATAGTCAATTACAGTACTACGTTAATTGATGAAGTCCCGGCTGCACCGACGTTTTAGTCGTCTTATTGGATTGTTTGGGAGAGTCTGCGTAGCCAGATTTGAGATCAATGGGTTATGGTGGCTCACGAGTTTCTTCCTAAATTTTGTATAGAGTTTTAAGATAACGATATTTATATAGGGTACGTTCAGGTCTGAGTGTAGCGTTTTATTGGATTGTTAACACTTTTTTGTATAAAATTTACAAAATTTGGCTTAAACTTCACTTCAAAAATTAAATGTGGATTTGGTGAAAAATTGTTATATAATTTGCTTTTACCATTTATGTCAATATACTGCCTTCTAAATAGGTTCATAAACAAACGGTCAAAAAATATTTCATGACAATGAAAATCTCTTAAACGATTTAATAGCTCCAAAAACTTTTTAAATTACTGAGTTCCGCATATATGAATATTATATTCTTGATGTTCCATCTTTTGGAGGTTGAACATCATCATGGTAATCTACATTTTATTCACAGTAACTTTAAAAACAATTGACCTGAAGTTAACCCAAAGCATTATTTTAGATTCCTAATAAAAAAAAAAAACAATGTGCCTGTCTACGTTACTAAAGTTCGTATATAACAAGTATATAATTTATTAGCATTGAAAATATACGATCCAACTGATATTTACAAAATTTTAAAACAATATAAATATAATCCTAGGTTAACAAATTTATCCTTAATTCAATAATTCAAGGTTAATATTATATAATAAAAGATATAAATTTTATTTAAATACTAGACATGATTTTTTATGATTCATCAAAGTTTGACCTAAATTTAAGAAAGATAATTCATTATTTTTGTAAGGAAGCTTAATAATAGGGAAATACCACATAACAATGTTATCTCATAGGTACATCTAATTATAGGGCTAAATTTTATATATATGATAGTATTTTAAGTATTTATCTCTTATTGATAAAATTTGTAGAAAGCATATTGATTATTTTTAATAGGCATTTTTTATGAGGCGGAAGGAAATATGATATAAAAATTATGTAATAGGTATATTTAATAGTTGCATTAAAATTAATAGTTATGTAAAATAAAATATTATCTTGTAATTTTTTTCATAATCGTGATTATGATAACCTACAACTGGTTTTAGTTCAATTGCAGTTCATTCAGCTAGGTGCTAGGTTTACGTTACGGAGTATAGTTCTGCTTTTAACATTGTGTTATAAGGACGGATATAACACCACGAATCTTCATGTCTGTGATCTAATCTTATTAGATTTAATCATGAAATAAATATTTAAACCATTTTGATGATTATCTTGTAATTAATTATGCGATTTAATGTTTAACAACTTTTGTTAGATATTTATTAAAACTTATCATGATAGAATAAAATCTACCTGATAATTTTTTTGTTGTTAAGGTCATCAGCCGAAAGGTTGGTTTGAACCTCTATAGGCTTTACTAAGTAAAACAAGAAGTGAGGTGGTTTACCCCTGCCTTCCTTACTGAGTAGAAAAATACGCTTATCAGCATGCCCGGCCCTTCAAAAAGCATCTACTTTTGACCCTGCAAATGACATCTTCACCTCATTCACCACAAAGTCTGGCTGTATAATGAAATTCATTACTCTCAGAGGAGATAACTCTGACTAGTGCCTTTTACACCTCTACCTCTTCTGTTCTTAAATGCTTCAGTCATATAATTGGCTGACCATGTGATAAGAAAAACTATTTTTGTAGCCCTGGAACTAGCAAATCGAGTGCAAATAATTTAACACTCCACGTACCTGTTGTGGGCATAACTTTTTTACTATCAAATCTTTGACATTAATTTTATTTTGATGGCCTCCATTCACCCTTACAGCCATCCCAACCTCCATGAAATGAACAAACAGGGAAGCTAACAACAAGAAAAACCAGCAATCTAACAGACAAGTAAATTAACACTTCACCAAACGGGAGTCCAATATGACTTAATAACACTGGCAGGCTACTCAGTTCACCTACAAACTTGTCATATGGCTATCCCAACTGGATCAATCCAACATAACAAAGTATTCCTTTTAAACGTTGATATATTCCTGTGGAATATATCAACCCCACTATCACCAACAACATTCATAATGCAAATGTATCTCACCAGGAGAGATATCGGAGTTTTCACATTATAGCCCAAGAGCCTGTACCCTCTGGAATTATCATATGGAACCCTATATGCGTAATATATGCATCAATAACTCTATGTATTGCTTTAAATAAAAAATATGGCATCTGCAATATCAAGCCTCTTATCCAAAGCCATTATACCGAGTTGGGTACACTCCTCTTTGTACTGATCACCTGCTTCACACAGACCACGACGGCGCAAGTGATACAGCAACTTCTTCTGCACAGCTTTACAGCTTCAGCTTGTCAGTGAATCCACACATATATATAATATAAATAATAATAATAATAATAATAATGTATTTATTTTTGCTAATAATAAATACAATGTATACACCTATCATATTTCCAATAATTACACATATCTACAACTAATATATTCGTTTAAAATAATTGAAATAAATCTTATACCCAGGCCTATATGAATAAAATAAAATAAAAATGTTTAAATCAGTTTATTATAAACAAAAAAAAACTATACAAACAAAAATTAGACACTACAAAACAGTCATAGAACCATAGGTTACATATGGTAGCGAAACATTAGCAAATATGACCAAGACAAAAAAATAGATAATGTCCTCAAACTCGAAAGACGAATCCTAAGAACCTACATAGGAAAGAAAAACAAAATAAATGGGCAATGGAGAATTCTAACAAACAAACAAGTCTATAAAGAAAATGAGCCCATAACAGAGACAGTAAGGAAGAAAAGGATATCTTTTCTTCGACATCTTATCAGAACGCCTAAAGACAGAATTGACAAAATGATTAGAAAACTCTTTTCTCCAATGGTAACATCAGGAGCATGGATGCGAAATGTAAAAGAAGACATGATCAAACTCGGATTATATTTGATGATTTAGAAAACAAAACAGAAAAATTAAAAATCTTAAGAAATAAGGAAAGTAGATTTGTAACAAAATCAGACGAAACAACAAACCCAAGCAGGAGGAAACCGGTCGTTTCAGAGGAAGTTCGGCAAGCAAGATCAACCCGAATGAGGGCATACTGGCAAAACATTAAGCTAAAGAATATGAAAAGGAAGAAGCTTTCTAAATTTGGCTAAAGTGATCCATTGTGGTCATAAAATAAAAAAAAATAAAAAAACTACCTTACCTACAAAGAAAATCTTGGCAGTAGCCAGGAAAGGAACATTATGAAACTTAGCTTGGTATTCTTCACAAAATATAGATAAGCACGAAAATGAAAATTTTTGTAATTAGTAATTTTTCATTTTAATGTAAACAGATTGTACTACTGCAGGCTTGGAAAAACATTTAAAATATATACAGTAGTATCCGTTTAATACGCTCACGGCTAAAACTATTTTCTACTTAAAACGCGGTTTTCGTGAAGTCCCTTGATTAATAAGGTAAAACACGTGTATATTTTTCCGCTTAATACGCATTCAATCCCGCCTAATACGCGCTCAAAATTGATGACTATTTAAAAAATAAGTTATGAAAATTTCGTTTTTAGTTATACAGTATTTATGTGCATAATGTATCAGCGGTGTTATTTGTTTATTTTTTTTAAATTAAACGTGATATTCAAAAAAGGTATGCATCTTTATGTTTATTTATGTACTATGTATAACCTATATATTTATTTATATATATAACCTATATGTAATTAGTTTTTTAATAATTATTTCCTCACATATTGCAGTATGTTAAAACACTAATACTTTTCTTCCTTTAATAATGATCTTTAAAAAGCACTAAGATTGTCTTAGACGCTTTTCGGCTAAGATGATTTTCCGCCAAAGACGCTAATTTGCGTCGGACCCATGAAAATCGTATTAAACGGATTATACTGTAGTTTAACTATTCAATAAATCCTTCATTTTTAAAAATACAAGTCATAAATATATTACATTAAGAAATCATTGAACTTTTTGACTTTTGAATGTTCATTTTATAGAAGAATATAATAAAAAATTAAAGTAATAAGGTTATTCGTTAAATAATTATTAGTTTTTTTTATAGCTTGTAAATTGCATAATACAAGATATTTAATGTATATTTCTTATTTTAACGAAGTAATAAATACAGTAATAAGAAAATGCATCTTGTAGCCTTTAAACAATTTACAAGAACGTGATTAATAAAATTACTTTCTCTCTGGAATTATAGTAAACATAATTTTATTGAGTATTTCTTATCAAATAATTCTACTGGAATATAATAATAATTTTATTATACATATAATAATAAAAAATTCTTTTCTTTAATTTATAAATTGAATTAAAAAAATTGTACATCTTAATACTCAAGGTTAAATCAATAAGTTCTTGTATGAAAGAAAATCGGCCAAGGTCGTGAAAGTTTAAATAAAATTGTCATTTAAGTAGCAACTTGGTAAAATTTATTATATGAACCCACATGCATAGAAGTACCTACTGAATTGCATAAACTTGTTCGTTTTCATTTTTTTTTAACCGGTTGAAAAGAAACCGGAAGAAATGATTATTTAATGAGAAGAAGGACAGACCAAACAAAACTTTTCTGCGTAGGTTTTAACAACATTACAATAATAAAACGTTTTTATTGTTTTATTAGATATAAAAAATAATAAAACCTATTGGATTTTTTTCTTGCATATTAGAAAAAAATAAAAATTAATCCTTGTATGTTAAAAAATATACTAAAACGATTTTTAATTTTTGTAATCTGTAATTTACAACCTACATTTACTACCCACTCGAATCAAACGGAATAATCTATCCATCCATGACCAATATTAAAAGCGCAAAATGTACATTTGTTTATTCAAGAATTTTCTTGTCGACATTCAATTCTTATCTTTATATGTATTTAAAATTAATATAAAATAGAATTTAAATGTATTTATTATGTTTTCAAATGTATTTAACTTCCTGTTATACTGACCAGTTCTAAATTTTCATTTGTAATCCGTGACTAATACAGAAAATACAAAAGGAAATAATATAGACTATATAGATAAATAAACTCAGGGACTATTTAAGACAAATTTGATTCCTAATTAAACTATTTTTTAACAAGTAACAACTTTACACTCAGATCTTTAAATTCCCTTCGTTTAAAATGTCATCTCAATATTATTAACAATAATTTTTTAACCTTGAAAATCTAACCCTCTTGCTCAAAGTTTGTCAGTACGATAATAATTCCCGGATTCAAGAAGACTTCCTCGCTCTCGAAACAAAGATCTACAGAACTGATATTTTTTACTGATATTTTTGTTTAGCATATAAAAATCATCACCATAATCATAATTACGGTCATTATCATCATCTTATTATTTTTAATTTAAATTTTCAAATGTGTTCACAATTATTTTTATTCACCAACCTTTTCCGGCGGTTGATACGGGACAAGCGCGTCAACCAAAAATGACAACTACTAAATAACAGACTGAAATAGTTATACAGGCTTTCAGCCAAGTGGTAAAAATTACCCATGACTTCAAAACTCTTGCCGTGCAAAGCGATGCTTCAACCGATCTGGATGTATGGTAGTTAAATTTATGGTGCAGCAAAGCCATCAGTCATTTTAAGAATACAACGTTTCTAAAGTAAACTCTTGGAACTGATTACTAATTGTCCGAGTTAGTATCCAATAGATCAATAAACGATGACTTACGCGTTCCCTCGGTCAAGGACACAAAATTGTACTGTAGGTTTACAGACAAACTTCAAAATCATAAAAATCCCTTAATATGGAACATTAATTCTGCAGACCTACCAGAAATCGCACAAAGACTACAGAAACGTGTTGGAGTACAGACACGATACATGATACGCAACTCTAACATTTATTACTTGTAAAAAATATAAATTGAAATTGCACACAATTATCTTTATCTGGATACTGGTTGGTGTCCTCCACAAAGCCATTAAAGCGGTTAATTTTTTAAATTTTTTTTTTTAAATTTAGTTGTAAATATTTTTTTGGTTGTTTTTAAACAGTTTAAACATAAATTAAGTAAAAAAAATATATTTTCAATATTCTTTAACACAAGTAATATGGACTTAAAATCATAAAATCTTTTTGTTGTGTTATTTGTAAAGAATTGGTGTGATAACAGGTCGGGTGTACGTGGTTTATTGGTAATTTTAAAAATAATTTAGTTTAATCTTAATAAACTAATGGTCTTTAAGAAGTTGGATCCTGAGGAGGTTTACCTGGCATGTGAATCATTTTAATTACAGCCATTTTCTACTGAACGGGGAAAAAGCAGTTCTCAAGAAAGCATTGAATAGATATAAGACGAGTAAGACACTTTTTCTTGGAATTTCTCACAATATTTCAGCTGTAATGAGGTCATAACCTGAAGTCTTTTTAAGAGGCATAGATAATATAAGTTTCCAGATGTCAGCTGGTAAAAAAAGTTTTGGCAATTTAGAGAAATGAGTGGGGCTAAGTAATTCCTCTTCAACTGATATAATAGTTATCAGGGTCCATTACATCAGTGGGCGGTGCAAATAACTGAGAAAGGTGGTCACTAAATACTGTCGCTTTGTCTTCATCAGACGTTTAAAACGCCTCTGGCCAAGGGATCTTCTGAGCCAATTGTAGGATTGTAGTGATGACTGCAAGATCCAGCAAGTAATTCAAGTTTTGGAACTATTTAGACATTTTTATAATAAAACAGATAGGCCTACTAAATTTTCAATAAAAAAGTGTCATAAAAAAGAAACATTTTTATATTTTTAACTGAACCAATTTGTTGTATTACTGTGTTCAAGAGCGTCTTATTCAAAACCATAATCTCTTTTTTGATTAAAAAATAACATCTTCTCAGTCTTTTTTTATGGGATAGAGTCTTGGACCTTGAACGAGGTAATTACAAAGAAATTGAATAAATTTGAGATGTGATTATATCGAAGAATTCTAAAATTCCGTTGACCACGCGAGTGAGCAACGCTGAAATTCTGCGAAGGATGGGAAAGAATCTGGAGGTTTTGACAACTATCAAAGCACTTAAAGCTGGAGTACTTTAAGATGCGGAATGAAGCCAGACGTGCCTTGCTTCAAAGTATTTTGCAGGGCAGAAGATCTTTAAAGAAAAAGGCCGCGGAAGAAGAAGGATATCGTGTTTAAAGAATCTTAGGGTCTGGTTTAACAAAACCTTCTCACAATTTTTGCGTATTGCTGTTGATAAAGAGAGAATTTCCATGATGATCGCCAACATTCGTATCGGATAGGCACCTTAAGAAAAAGACTATCTTCAATTCGAATTAATGAAGATAATAAGTAGGCTACATTACGTATACATAATAAGTATGTATAACAAGTGATTATACAATAAGTATCCTTTATAAATTATGACATTTGTAACGACACATTAATAATTACAAGGATTTATATTGATCTGCTTATTTTTCCCTGTTCATTTAATTTATTATTTTACATCGTGACTTGAAGCTCAACAACGCGGTAAATTATTCTGTACTTTGATATGTTTAAATATGGAAACCATGGAAAAACTTTTAGCTTTTTGAAAGGATATAAAAATTATATTTAAAATTTGTAATAAAAGGGAAATATTATAATACAGGGATAAATAATGTTAAGAAATGTATAAAATAAAATAAAAACAACAGGATTTTCACGAATTATAAAAAATACTTAATGGTACCGTGACAAATGATACGATGCATATGCATTTATGTGTCAACATCGTGAAAGAAAAAATATGGAGCTACGTTCATAATATTAAGCAAAATTAGATTAACCGAATTATTTGGCGCTTAATGTAGGTACTATGTTCATATTTTTCACTATAATCATCATCACCTTCTTCTTCGCCTTTTATTTTTATTTATGTTATTTTTGTTAAATTTTTCTATTACTGTTATTTTTACTGTTATTCATTTTTTTTATCTAGATTTAAGGTTTTAAAAATTATAAATAATTTTGTTACACTTTTGAAAGCAATACCTAGGGATATTATCTATATCATGTAAATACTTATACCAAATTTACTTATTGTCATTTCTAGACTGATTATTAATTAACTCAGATGTTTTAAAAAAATAAAAAGTAAACAATTTTACAATAACAAAAATAATACAAGATTAAGTTCACAATCTAGGTAACCTTTACTCGTATTTAAATTTACATCGCCGATGACTAATAAATTAATACACAGCCATTAAATTACATGGAGTCTACGTTATAAAACATTTTAAATCAATTAATATAAAGCATAAATTTAATGTTTACATATTAATAAGTTTAGTTCAATGATATAGAAACTATGTTGTTTAAAAATTTAAATTTACTACTATAGCTTTAAAAGAATGAATACCTTAATTGATCGTAAATATTAATAATTTTTATCTCAGATATTTATTAAGATAACCTTTGCAATAATTTTTAAATAATCGGACATCCGCATTTTTAAATATTACTAAAATAATTTAAATCCGATTATATATTATTATGATGATACATACAATCTCCGTAAATTTTTCCTTGAATATTAAAATAAATTAAATATGTTTTTAAATTCTCGTATTAAAACATAATATTAGTTAAGAAAAAATCAAAATTAATAGAGCCTTAAAGATAGACATCTTTCAGTTGAATGAATTTCCTAAAAGAAAATTGTTTATTGAAATTTAAGAACTTCCTAACATATTTTTTAATCTAAAATATTTTTGTATCATTTCTATAAAAATACTTTCCCAATACCGGAACAGAATTATAAAAGTAATATTAAAAATGTCTATTTGGACATCAGTAATTTGTTATTAAATAATTAAAAAGAATTCCACACATTATCTAAGATCCGGTGTCATAATATCGTTTCCTCTTTAATGCGACCATGAGAATTGATCCAAGAATTAAGACTTTTATAATTAAACAAAATAAAGTATATTATTGCATTACATTAATGTATATCGTTTAGAATTTACGCTGGCATTGATCTGTTTTAAAAATAATACATTTTTTAAAATTTTGGTACAAAAAATTGAGTTATTTTACAAATAGGTCATTATTAATATTGGACTTTAACAAAAGTTCAAAATGATATCCTTTTTTAAAAGTTAGCCAAATTATATGATATTGTGACACTTATCGCTAAGGTCCGTTTCAGGATCTAGGTAAATTAAATAATTAATACACTAAAGTTTAAAATTACAAGTATTTATTACAACTAAAAGATTTACAAAATAAATAATAAACTAATTACAATGAAGTAATACAATAAATAACTTAAAGAATTTACTTAGTACTACTTAAAAACAATTATACAGAATGCACATACACAAAAATTTTACACAATGCACATACACAATAGGACAGAGTAACAATAGTTGACCAATGCCCAGACACGTTGCCTCTTCTAACGTACCGATAGCACACGCAATAAACACTCGTCAAAGATCAAACGAATACTACCTCCGACCGCACTTGGGGCTCTCTTTATATAGGTAGATCAAAGATATTTCTCGAAAGACAGAGAGATTCGATGCAATAATAAAATACAAAAATCCTTTTTATTGGTTCTGGGAAAATAGTAACTAGTGTAAACAAGTCATAATTGAATAAAAGGTGTTACAGGTAACCAACCGACTCTTTTACAAATAGTTGTACAGCAAAACCCCTACCTTATTATACACAGCCCTTTTTAAATATTCTTTTATAACTAACTCTATTGTTACTTTGTCACTCTGTTATTTACTATTTAACATTTATGAATCTCTCGGTTCTAGAAACCTCTCGAAAACACATTCCTCTTCGATATTGTCACAATATATTAGTAATTTCTTTGACTTTAACCTTATATCTAGCACTGTACACTAGCACAACCTCTAGGTTATATCACTTTTTGATTGGCGTGTTGCTGAAAGAAATTTTCATTAAAGAATTCCTCAGATTCACATAATTTCAATTTAGATGCTCAAATTTATTAATATGGTTTTGATATGAAGTGAAGATAGTGAATTGTGAATCAAGTTTTTATTGTAAAAGGTTTTTATGATTTTGAAGTCACCGTTAATTTGGAAACTGTTTCACTTTAAAATTTGAGTGTTTGTGAAACTTGTCAGAGAGTGGCACGTAAATTTTTGCCTATATCTTGTATAAGAGGCATCTTCGGATCATTATGTAAAATTTGCATTTGAGATATAGGCTAAAATGATGCTCCAGTTGCTATCTTCGTAAGCTTAATAATAAAAATATTAATTATTTAAGTTTAAAATCGACTGTTTTTTTGGGCTAAGTAAAAAAAATGATGTCCTTATTTTACTGTTTAACTTTAGATCCAATTTGCGTATAATGTGTGTCATCTTCCAATATTTACTCAATAATAAACAGTTTTATTAGCATTCGATTCAATGTTTTGGATGTTTAAATATTTAGAGTTGTTTCTCTTTTAATCTTTTTAATATTTTAATCAGAATTATCTCCTCTGAAAGTAATGAATTTCATTGTACAGCTAGACCCTGTGGTGAATGAAATGAAGGTGTCATTGGCAGAGTGGAAAATATATTGCTTTTCAGAGGGCCCGGCAGGCTGATAAGTGTACTTTTCCACTCAGTGAGGACAGCATGGTAAACCACCTCACTCCTCGTTTTACTTAGTAAATTCTCTACAGCTTCAACCAGCCTTTTGGCTGATGACCTAAGCAACACAAACTCTTTTTTTAATTTTATAAAATATAAACCTATTTAGAAAGAAATTATTGTACAATATAAACAGTTTCATCAATCAAGTAATTTTTTCAGAATTTTTTGTAATTAGTGCAAATTAACATTTTAAAATTTGTGGTAATTTATTAATGTATTTTTTCACCACATTAGTAGATCTTTGTTCAAACAATTTAGTGTATAATTTAGAGAAAGTGATTAAATCAGTAATTATTTAAAATAAAACAGTTCTAAAAAATAAAAGATTAAAAATACAATAATTTTTTTATTAGTTAATTTATTTCGTATCAAGAGCGTGGTCATTAACGACTATGGTGGTTTAGGAAACTGGAACGGTAGGTTTTGGTACGTTAAAATTTCCAGGAATCGAATCCGGGACCTCCACGTTGTAGGCTAACGCGCTACCACTACATTAATAATAATAATAATAATAATAATAATAATAATAATAACACAAAATTATAATAAATATTTTAATTATAGAAATAATTACAATAGGTAATTATTTCTAATTTTGTTTACAAATCACTAAAGCTTTGTCATTGTTTACAAAATCTTAATTTTTTAGTTATTTTAACAACATAAATATTACTTCAATCTGGTTAATGATTCAAAAAAGTAAAAATTAATTTGACAGATGTTTAACTCACTTTTTAACTTCCGGCGGATAGAAAAACCTGAGAATTTTTTTGATTTATTACTCTTGATGTGTTAATTATAAAGGTGTTTAAATATATTTTCTCACTTAAGTATTAAAAATGCTTTAAGGTATTTAATATACAAGGTTAGGGTTCAAATAATGACGTTTAAAAAGGTAGCCCCTTTAATTTCTAAGTAAAATTTACAAACGTCATATTATAGTAAGTTTTAACATACTAATTTAGGATTGTTAACATTAAATTTTTAATAGACTTGTAACCAAATATTTTTCCATCTTTATTTTTTATTTTACTATTTTTAAAATAACTATATTTCATTCTCCTGTCTGTATTATAATTACTCTAAATATATATTTTTTAAATAAATCTTAAAATTTTAAAAAATATATTAAATTGATTTATTAACTATTAATATCTCGTTTACCTTGTCAATGATATATTATTAACTTATACAAAAAAAAATGAATTTTTGAGTTACACTGACCTCAAGCTGTCACTAAGGTCAATACTGACCTCTTGGTCAGTGAATACAATAAAATATAATACTACTTTATTTGTTAAAATGAAAAAGATAATACAAAAATACATTGTTTGAAAAGAAAGAAAAAATACTTTAAAATTTATAACCTAAACTAAAATCTATTACTATTCTGTTTACTACTTCTAATGAAGTTGTAGTAAATTTAAAAAATTTTAAGGTGTACATAATAAATATATTTTATTTATTTTTTAAATTAATCTGTTATATTTTTAGAAACCAATTTACGACTATCGTCACTTTGAAATTTGATACAACTAATAATAAATTTATTATTGATATTTATTTATTTTAATAGAATTATAAGTCGGAAGGAACTTTAAATAAATACTAATTAAGAAATATGTTTTTAAATTAATATTTTAACCTTATCTTGTCTTAAATATTGAAATTATATATATTTATGGTATATTTCATCACTTTGTTACCGATATATAATATATTTATATATTATTTTAAAATCGTTGTATAATGTAGTACAATCATTAAAATTTTGTTTAAGTATAAATTAAATTTAAAAGATTAATTTGTTTACATTTTCTGCTAGACCCAGAACAAAAACCTCATTGCTCTAGGTCATGTTGTATTTCATAAGGTATTTCTAGTCATCCGTTTTATGATTGATGGATAAATTTCTCCAAGCCCTTCAAACCTACGGAAGTCGCTTCAGGTTCTCATTATTGCTAATTAAAATCTTTGTACAAGCATTATTTCATGGACATCTTACTATAAATTAAGGCTCTGATTCGATGAAGGTGCTATGTAACATTGTTTTCAAAAACTTTTGTTTTTGTTATTGATGAAGATGTTAAATTTATATTTAATTACCTACACCTCTCATGTCAATTCAACACAATCATAATATACTTGTAACATTTTTTCAGCTGTAAATAATAATTAATTAAAGAAAAAAAAATTATCTAGAAATACTGTAGGAATATCAAAATTAACGATAAATCAGTTTATTAAACAATAAAATTTAACTAAAAATTAAAGGTAGAAATTATTTTGGTTTTGGACTTGCTTTAAAGAAGCTGTAACCAAAATTTCTTCCCGTAACAGGCAGGTGAAGTGTTAAATTATTTCCACTCGATCTGCTAGTTCCAGGGCTACAAAAAAAAATAGTTCTGTTTCTAATCGCATGGTCAGTTAATTATATGACTGAAACATTTAAGAACACAAGAGGTAGAGGAAGACACTAGTCAGAGTTATCTCCTCTGAGAGTAAAGAATTTCATTATACAACCAGACCCTGTGGTGAATGAAGTGAAGGTGCCATTTGCACGTTGGAAATTAGGTGATTTTCAGAGGTCCCGACATGCTGATAAGCTTACGTTTCCACTCAGAGAGAAAGGCATGGTAAACCATCTCACTCCTCGTTTTACTTAATAACGTCATTAGAGGTTCAAATCCGTCTTTCGGCTGATGACCTGAATTTTGGTTTGGCTTAATAAAAATGTAAAGAAATTTATTCTAAAAAAATTATATAAATAACGTCTATGAATAATAAACTCATTAAAACGTTTTGTGTATTTATTTGTAATTTACCAAAGTTATTTTACGCTAAATTTAAAGAAGTGTATTTTCTAATTCAACTTTTTAATGTTTTCACGCAGTTTTCTTAAAAACTCAAAGCGATACAGTTCTGGCACTCATCTTTTAAAGTTTTCCAGGTTAAAAATCATACAAAAATCGTACAAACACCACTTGTACAAAATTCCATTGAATACCTATACAAACGCTTTCACGACAAGTCACACGAACACGAGAACCCCGTGGTGCGTTCACTTTCCTCCGTCCATTTACCTGATAATCCCCCTAGACGCCTTAAAAGACGCTGGAGTAGAGACCTGCTAATTTGATATACAAATTTCATTCTTGGGGAGGCACCAATGGGGGCCCTACCCCTCTCATGCCTATCATGTCATTTACATTATTATCATAATCATCACATTTGCTTGTTGTAACGTTTTACAGTTGTAAATAAAGAATTAAAGAGAAAAAAAAAATCATAAGAAATCACTAAAATTTTTCTTTAATTTACCTTCTCAGAATTTCAGTATGGCTTTATTTCAATCTTTTCCCGGGAATCATGCGCAAAATCTTTCGCCAGTCATAACTCGCTAACGAAGCATTTCTAGATCTATGTTTCTATATTTTTTTTTCTTATTTTTAGCTGTAGAATCATCTCCCTAGAGATTGCCGTACAACACCCGGTATTTACAAAATTAAAATAATGAACCTAGTTCTTTTCATATTTCTGTCATGTTCATTTAGATGTAAATCAAATTAGCGTTTACCTAATTTAAACATTTAAAAAATAACATTTTTTAATATAATAATGGATTTAAAAATTACTTATGGATGTTATGATATTGTGTCCGTTATTTGTATTAATTAAAAAAATAGTTAAAAATATTTTGTTGTAGTTCCAAATGACACTTAATACATAACGAAGTTGTTTATTTTTATGCTAACAGAACCAGTTTTAAATAATCGTGTATTTTTTACACTGATGAAATAAAAATGGACAGTTCAACAGCAGGAAATGTAGTTCACAGAACCTGTTCAGATCAGATGCAACACTACGATATACACGTCACAAAAACTGAACGTGTCTAAATGAGATAGCGTTATAATACACATGCACGCAAATCTTGATCCTATATACCTTACATTAGTAAAACAATTATTAAATTAAATATATTTTTTTATCTTATTCTATTTATAAAACGTGTATACTTAATACTGTACTAAATTTTAAAATACAATTTTTTATTAATTTCGTTACATCATTTATTGAGGTCACTAGATATTGCGCGGAGGCGAAAACGTTTTAGAAATTATTTATTATATTTTGTATGAGATATTTAATTTTTATTAAAAATTTATTCTACATTTCAGTCTCATTAATAAACTGGTAAGAACGCCAATTTAATAAATTAAATCACATGGGTTGAGCAAGACCTTATGATGACCAGATGATGTGATAGGATTGTATACTTTCATCCATTTTGTTCAAATTTTACTCAGAATAAATATTCAGAAAAAAATCTTATAAGACCTAGAAGAATCCATTTCAATAAATGAAATAAATCCATCCAAAAATTAACAGTTGAATCAGTCATTTCAGAAAGCCTATAAGTCAAAATTTTACATTTTTCTTTAGCGCATTTTAGAACTAACTAAAAGTAAACACACCATCCCTACAAAAATCGCACAAGTCTGGCTTTCCTTAAGTAATATATATATTTTTTTTGTAGTCCCTAATGTGTGTACGTTGCAATCTGTTCAATTCAGAACAATAAGCAACCCTATGACCCAATGAGATGAGGATGATGTTTATGACGTGTAAATGAGGTGTAGTCTTGTACAGACCCAGGTCGACCATTCCTGAGAGAGTATGGTTAATTGAACTCCAACCATCAAAGTACACCGGCTACCACTGTCTAGCATTCAAATCCGTATAAAAGTAACTACCTTTACTAGGGTTTGAACCAGGAACCTTCGTCTCCGAAAATCAGCTGTTCAACAGCTACTGTTTATGTCAACGATAAAGAACGTGAATAGCCCTGAAAATCAACATTTTTCTTTCTTTAAGTTAAAATTTCAATTTTTATTATTACAGAAAGCTATTTTAAATCATAATGTAAACTATTGAAATAAATAAATGAATACTATTGTACAGAGCAATTTTCTTTCGGTCTAACAATGTATTTTACAGAAGACAAAGTAAGTAAACATTTTACTCACATTTATTTTAGAAAAATGTTAAGTCTAAATTTTCAATTTTTTTAATTAAGTGACTTGTCTTTAAAAAGACAAAAGTATATTTTACATTAAAGGGGCAGCCCTGTGACTAATTTATAATTGAAACATAATAAATTTATAAGTTTCTTAATTTTTCCAAAAGTTAGTTTTTTGACTTATGGACTTTCTGAAATGAACGATTCAATTTGAGATACGCAGGTGATACAACTGTTTTTCTGATACAGTAGAAGGATTTTAGAAACTGTTGAATAAAATGACATCTTTAAGTAAAAAGAGTATAGCCTGGACATCAACTTTAATAATAGTAAGACAAAATTCATGACCATTATAAGAGAAGACATCTGTGGTATAAATCTGTATGTAAATCAGACAAGAATAGAACAAGTTTTGGAATATCTGTACTAGGGCAACATTATTACTGAGGGTTGGGAAAACTCGCAGAAGATACGGTGTCGCTTTGGTTTGGCCAGAAATATCTTCAATACATCGTATTCAACTTTCAATAGCAACGATCTAACCCTAAATGTAAAAAGATCAAAGGTAGTTCTGTTTCAGCTCATCATCGAGGAGGAAATAGATAGATGGCAAGGTTAGGCACGCAGTCGCATATATTGTAAGCATAGAAAGTAGTTTGGGAAAATATCAAAAGAGCTGTTTCACATAGCTGCAAACAGGATGAGGATTGCCATTATGATTGCTGACATCCGGACCGGATAGCCACTGGAAGAAGAGAAAAACCCCAGACGCCACCTGTGACCCTGACTTGTTATGTATTTTGTATGATCTAGAAACTTGGACCTTAAACAGGGCGACTACTAAAAAGCTCAAAATCCTTTGGACTCTGACTTCATAGAAGAATCGTGAGTAACATGGACAAGAAAAGTCAACAACATTGAAATCTTATGAAGAATGAATAAAGGTTCAAAATTAATTAACATCGTCAAATATTGTAAGCTTCGGCACCTCAAACATATCATGAGAAATTGAAATATATAGCCCTATACTGTATATAAAATACTACAAAGAATCCAGCAAGGAAAGATAGAAAGATAAAGAACTCCTGGCAGAAGAAGAATTTCCTGGCTCGCCAATTTAAGAGCCTGGTTAAGTAAGAGCTCCGCGGAGCTGTTCCGAATAGCAAAATGATAAGGTCCGATTACCCATGATGATCCGAACTGGAAAGGCACGTTAACAATAAAAAGAATATCCTGTTTTTTCTTCACTGAATAAATCACGAATTTTTATAATGATATTCTTATTTCAGAATCTCTTTAATTTTCTATGTAGATTGGCCTAACTAAAGAAATTAATTCTCTACCGACGTAATGAAATTAATCCTCGAATTTTATTGAATAATAATTTTACATGACGTATGAAGGTGTCTGTGACGTTATACATAGGGTGAATTGACCTTACTTTAAGTGTGAGACGTTTACGCTGTTCTGTTCTTGTGGTTTGTTCACTGTCTAGGTTTATCTGCGGTTTTACTGCACCGACTTAACTACTCTACAACGCTTAATTTTCAGTTTAAAACATTTTTCTACATTGCATAAATTGCGTTATATTATTAGCTCAATAATCATTTATCATTAATATGAAAATAATGAATCTCTTGTAAAATATATAAATTTTAATAAACTTATAAATATTTTCATAAAAATCTAGTACGAAACAATCACACAACTTTCTCTTGCCAATTTAGAACAATGCAACTAATGTAGAATTAGAAAAATATGAAAAATTAGTAGGTAATTGAATAAATAGATAATCAGTAATATGAATTTTTCTTATGTTTGTTCTCTAATTTTATCATTTTTCGTTTTATTGTTCAACTTTTAAATTATCTTGAATTTATCTTAAATTGAACAGATTGCAACGAAAAAATATTAGGATTAAAAAAGTACTATTCTGTTTAGTTTCTAAATAAATAATAAAACTTAAAAAAAATTTGATGTGAAACACTCACACAACTTTCTCTTGCCATTGCAAATAATGAACAATAGAACCCAACATTAGTAATAAAACATTGGAAATAAACAAAAACTAATTTCAAAAACATAACCTTATATTAATCATAAGTGAATGATGCAATATGAAAACCAACCTTAGGTTTAATAATACGGAAAATCAAACTTCGACGCTAAACTAGGCTCTGTAGAGAAAAATTCTTTGAACAAAAGTAGTAGATCTTTTAATTTTATAAATTTGATTATATACAGATTTGTCGTTAAATGCATACTGTGGCCGAATTCTTAAAAAATCCATTTTTACAGATTTTCATGAAGAAAAAACAGAAAATCACTCTAAAATAAGCATTGTACAAAGAAATGTTTGAAATAAAAGTTGTAGGTTTTTAAATTTTCTATAACTTTAATTACTATATGAATTTTTGCCCTAAAGTGCATATTAAGTCAATCTTGAAAAACATTTTTTTCAAGATTGACTTCATATGCACTTAATATATTAATATTGACTTAATATACCTCCCCAAGAATTTCAGCAGACATGGCGCCTACCCTATCATTTAGAGCATAAGAATTTGTAGTAAATGAGACGATTTAAAAAAAATCGTACGTGCCGCTTTTGAGAAAATCGCAAAAAAGTAAAAAAAATACAAAAATAAACTTCTACTTCCGGTTGACCGATTTTGATGAAAATGTTCATGTCGGGTCCTCTAGCAATACCTAACTTAAGTTTCAAGTTTCAACTTCTTACGATGTTCTGTTCTTAAGATATTTTGTTCACACACTCACACACAGACTAATAGATCTAAATTTTCTTTTGGGTTCAGGGGGTCTGAAAAGTTTATATTTTGTAAAAACTTAATTTCGAAAAATCGACATGAAAAAAATACTTTCTCCTATTTTATATTCATATAGGCAAGAGAAAGGAAAAAAGAAGAAGAAATTTTACAACAGAAAAACAACCGAGGGAAAACAAATGGATCTTTTTGTATTTGTCTATGATCTTTTAAGACCATATATTAAAAATTGTCATTTAAAATGTATTATACCAACTTAATAAGTTTAAAAAAATAAGTGAAACCTTATTATTTATATAATAAATTACATTTAAGCACATAATATCGTATGGTTTTTTTATCCCGTTAAATAGACCAATAAATTATAGTACTGGGAGTAACGCCCCACTTAAACCTGTAAGTTCGACCTTTTATATCAATTACTGCACTATCGATTCTTATACAACCGATTTCAAACCTAATAATCCGTTTAATAAAAAAAAAAATACTACGATATTGCAGAATCGAAGTATTCATATTACCGTAAGATTTTTGCAGGAAGGAGGGTGAAATAAGTGGTTTTTGCATGTTTATATACGTAAGGACTTAAACCAGTTACCTTGGCCTCTTTATCATAAAAACTAGCTAATCATACGCGCACGGTGTGCGTTTGTAAGTTCATTTACTTATTGTGCAAACTATTAAAACAATAAATTCAATATAATCGTGAATTATTATTGCATTTACATTTTATAAAAACAAATATTGAAGAAGAAATTTATTGAAAAACTTCAATAACTTGTTTTATGTATATTTTTATTTTTATAAGGTAATTAAGTATTTTTATTGGGAAGGGAATAATTCCCTATAAAGTATTGTAGTACAAAATATTTTAAAATAGGCTACCATATTCTTGTTCTATTTTTTTAAATATAGCAAAATCTACAATTTATTCTTAAGTAGAATATTAAGTAGATGAGTTTTTGTTTTCCGTTATGATCGTCAGATCCAGGCAGCGGAAATGCTGTTCTTAAAAAGAGTTCAGGAGCGTAGTTTGAGAGATCACATTAAGAATGAGGAAATTCGAACTCATTTAAATGTCTCCTCTCTTTTCGAAACAGTCGGCAAATACAGAAATAAATGGAAAGATATTTAATACGAATGAGTGAAAATAGATGAGAGAAAAGGGCATTTAACTACATATCTGATGGACGAAGAGATGTAGATGGGCCGCAAAAGAGATGGCCAGAGAAGTCAGAAGAGGACGGAAGATCTAATCCATGACACGAAGAAGAAGACCAGAATAATATGATAAACAAAGAAATAGTTGTCAAAATTTCAGCAAGCAACAGACATAGTTACTCGTACAAGTACAAAATTGAGAATAGAAAATAAGAAACTTTTTGTAAAAAATACAAAAATTGCATACCCATTACATTTTTGTTTTATCTGTTAATTACAGACTACTGGGATATGTACAAAATACTTAAGTAACTTGCGAAAAAATTCCATTTCGCAATTTACATAATTTAAATTGGTAATTGCAACAAGTGATTAATATTTAACCAGAAATCATTTTTGTTTAACCATGACCAATTTTCTGTCTCCATTTATAAAACTACTACCGTATTTTCGACTAAATATTTTTCGTTGTTTGTAATGCAAATCAAATCATTATGTTATCATTAAATTAAATTTATACTGTCTTTATATTTTGGGTTGGTATACAAGAAAACATCAAAATTAAAGTTTGTCATTAGTTTTTCCGTCTTATTGGTGCTTTAACTGTTTCTCAATTTGCGAGAACAATATTAGTGCAGTACTAGCGAATGCTAACGAATTAAATTTTCTAAAATCTTCTTCTTCTGTCTTTCAATGATTAGGTATCTCTGCCTGTTCCGAACCTCTCAAATCTGCCCATCTCTTTATCGGGCATCCTCGTTCTCTTTTCCTTCGGTTTATAGCCTAGTGCTCCCTAAGGGTATCCTATCCTCCTTCGCTCTGCTTACATGCTCCAACCACTGTATTCTGTTCTGAGATACCCTGTCGTTTATAGAGGAGATGTTGAGTTCTTTCCTTATCTCGGTATTCCTGTTAAGATCTTCTCTACTACACCTTACGTATGTCTAAAAAATTTAATTTCAGTTGCTTACAATCTACTCTCCTCTTGCTTTGATAGCACCCAAGTTTCACTGCCATAGAATAGTGTTTTATAATATCTCAACCTTGTGTTTTAAAATCTAGTTTCTAAAATCTAGTTGGGAATTTAATCTATGACTTATCACTTTGCACTCTGCAACGCTACCACTACTCTAAAAATGCAGGAAACCCTTTTAATTGGAAAAAATTTAAAGATTAACTAGGCCTTTACATCAGACAAATCAACCAGCTGGTATAAAATTTTAAGATTTCATAGGAAACTTAAATTTTTAAGTAACGTTGGTTTTATGGTGGCCAGTCTACATTCATACATTAACAAAACACATTAAATTTCCCTGTTTAAATTATTTTTTTTTAAATTTTATTCAGATAAAATTTAATCAGTTATGATTAACTTTTAGTAAATATTTTCATGAAATAATGTACTACCTAACTTAGACATGAGTAGAGAATGTCCAGTGACCTTCTCAACAAATTAATAATAAATAAATAAATTTAAGTCAATTTATTTTTTAAATTCTGTGTAATGGGGCAATCAAATTTAGTGTTTGAAATAATTTATGTAAAACAGTTTTCGATAACAAAAAATAAGAACAGTAGAGCCCCGGTTATCCGAGTCCCGGTTAACCGAGTTCCGGATTAACCGAGGTCGTTCCAAAAAGTATCGCCGAAAGCAAAATCCGTATATCTTGGCAAATTGATCATAATACTGTATATACTGCGTAGTATAATACTGTACTGTACTTATATTAGTTACATATGTATAATAGTTTCGTCAAAAAAGGGTTCCGGTAAATAAAACGCACCGGTTTTAATCATTATTAAGAACTATACCTACGTCAATGCTTTGGTATTCATCAATACAATTTTTTTAATGCTTTTTTACGACATTTAGAATAAGATGAAATACAGTATATGTGTGCTAAATGTCACGTTATTAAAAAAAAACTCAAACTCGCTGTGTTTATGGCAATGCGTATGTTACTGCGAAGTGTTTAGTACAGTCTTTCAGCGGCAAAGAAGCGAGCGAGTCCGTTAAACAAAAAACTCCCATGGACTTCTTCAAGAAATAACTTTTTTGACTGGAACATGTACTGTATGTCTTTTTTTCATTTTGTGTTTTTATTTGTTCATAATTTTTTTATTTGATAATACAGTTTTTTCACATCTTTGACTACGGTTTCATTCATTTCACCAGTTTACTACACGTTTCCCTCTCGATTTTTAACAGTGTCCATGTTATCCGAGTTTTCGATTATCCGAGGAAAACTCCGGTCCACATTACCTCAGATAAATTAGGGCTCTATTGTACCAAAAGGCCGCCTCTGTGGCCCAGTGCTTAGCGTGCTACGCTGCAAAGTGGAGGTCCCGGGTTAGATTTCCGATCAAGGCCTGGACAATATTACAAGTTCAAACCTCCCGTTCATCAACCTAATGTAGTCCCTAATAACCAAGATTTTGATGTGACTTAAAATGAATTAAAAAAATAAAATTAATTTACCAAAATCTTTGTAATAAAAGCCAAACCAAAAGCATTTACTGTTACAAATTTCCCGCAATATTTTTTCTGGGAAATAAAAAATAAAATTATAAGAATGAGTAATAAATAAACTAATAAAAATTTTTACCTTGATAATATCCCTGAATGTATTTTTCTGTACATTCCTAATTACTGGTAATGAAATAAATTTCGTTGGAGTTTACCTCGAATAACAACAGTACTCTGTAAAGTAAGTACTATAAAATTTTTTATGCAATTAAGGAAAACATCAAGTTATTGACATATATATTTATATCTTGTAATTAATTACACAAATAATATATTTAATTATATAATTAGACGTTAATAACGTTGTATTAACAAGGTAATAACCGAGCTATTAATTAGGTGTTATGATGTTACTAATACTCGATATTTATTTAAATTTTATTTATGAAATTAATTAACCCCGATATCATCTGATATTATTATATATTTTTAGATCATTTTTTAAGTAGTTCAGTTTAGTGTGTTAAGTTGTTTTCTTTCTAATAACAAACAATCTTTACAGTTTATATTCTCCTGGAATTGCGACTGGTCAGCACGCTAGCGTCAGAGGAATTTATTAAATACCCTGGTTTATTATTTTTCCCGGTTTCACTATAAATATTAATTACTTTTGTATTTGTCACATTAAGAATACGAATACCAATTTTTAGAACTATATTTTTTCGGGAAGGTACAGGAATAATATTTACCGATTTAGGCTATAAAAAAATAGTTAACCTCTTTCTACGTGTTAAGAGGCCAGTGGTCGAAATTTAAATATTTTACTTTTTCTAGGTATTTCTTGTAGACTATTCATGCCGATTTCAAAACTGAAGCTCTTTAGGAAGTTATTTCAACAATATGTATTGCTCTGGGGTAAAAATCCTCGTTTTACTCCTTAAGCTCATACAATCGTAATGCAAAGGGTGAGTAAGTGAATGAGACAATACAGAGTGAGAAGTGTTAAATTATTTGCACTCGATCTGCTAGTTCCAGGGCTACAAAAATAGTTCTGTTTTCTATCACATGATCAGCCAATTAGATAACTGAAGCGCTAAGAACAAAAGAGATAGAGGTTCTTTTACACCTCTATCGCTAAGCTGTAACCAACATTTTTTCCCGTAACAGGCAGGTGAAGTTTTAAATTATTTCCACTCGATCTGCTAGTTCCAGGGCTACAAAAAAATAGTTCTGTTTCTAATCGCATGGTCAGTTAAATATATGACTGAAACATTTAAGATCACAAGAGGTAGATGTGTAAAAGACACTAGTCAGAGTTATCTCCTCTAAGAGTAATTAATTTCATTATACAGCCAGACCATGTGGAGAATGAAGTGAAGGTGTCATTTGCAGGGTGAAAAATAGAAGCATTTCAGAGTTCGTGGCATGGTGATAAGCATTCTTTTTTACTCAGTGAGAAGTCAATGGTAAACCACCTCACTCCTCGTTTTACTTAGTAAAACCTCTAGAGGTTCAAACCAGCCTTTCGGCTGATGACCTAAACAACAAGAGATAATTTTGATGGAATGCATTTAGCCTTGTTGTTCAGATCAATTAAAAGGCTGGTTTGAGTTCTTAAAAAATTTTTTAGACCAAAATGAAGAATAAAGTGGTTTACTAGCAGCTTCCTCATTAGTTTGGAAAGTATGATTGTGTGTCAATAGGTTAGGACTCCTTAAAAGCGTTTATTATCCATCCTTCAACCATTACTATCGATTCATTCACCCATAATAGACTGTAAAAAGAAAACTGTTAAATATCTTTTCTTAGTTTATTTTTGTTTTTAATTTTGAATCCGGTACTGTACTCTAAGGGACACAATATCCGTACTTGATATTAAAATTAATTTACCGGAATGCAGATCAAGAGAAATCTACTCCATTTTTTTACAAAATTCTAGTGGTGGGGTAGTTTGCTGTAGTTAGATCACCGGATAGTTGATTTGAGTAGTTATTTAGTCGATCTTAACTGAATTATGAAATGACGCGGCTAATTCTTTTCCTATCGGAATTTTAAAATCGTTATGGAGGATTTCATTGATGACAAAAAATGAATGTCAGAAGTTAGTCTTCAGAAATCTGTCTGATTATACTGCTTCTTTAAAAATTATATACTACAATTATATACTGCTTCTTCTTTTAAAAGAAAATTGCAAACCATACGTTCAAATTGGTCGCAAAAAGCTTTACTGTTTTGAGTTGTTAAGTTTCTTTTTTAATATGTTAGTCAACAAAATTCCGTTTTTGTCATGAAGTAGAATAACATTTTTTCCAATACCCCTACTTAATAAGTTATCGCCTATAAATATATACTTATTTTATTTTACGTGAAAATAAAGTTTTATTTATTATTTTATTGCTTCCAGAGCATGTTACTTTAATTGAAACCAATTATAATTCTACATTTTTGTTCATTAATCCTTCACTTTGTTGTTTAGGTCATCAGCCGAATGACTGGTTTGAACCTGTAGAGGTTTTACTAAGTAAAACAAGGAGTGAAGTGGTTTACATTGCCTTCCTCACTGAATGGAAAAGTACGCTTATCAGCATGCCGGGCCCTCTGAAAAGCACATATTTTCCACTCTGCAAATGACACCTTCACTTCATTCACCACAGGGTCTAGCTGTAAAATGAAATTCATTATTCTCAGAGGAGATAACTCTGATTAGTGTCTTTTACACCTCTACCTCTTCTGTTATTAAATGATTCAGTCATTTAATTGGCTAACTATGTGATAAGAAACAGGACTATTTATTTTAGCCCTGCAACAAACAGATTGAGTGTAAATAATTTGACACTCCACCTGTCTGTTACGGGCAAAATTCTTCACTTATTTATTTGATTGATTTTCAGTGAATGTAGCATTATATTTGCAGCCCTAGAATCATTAGATCAACTGCCATTAACACTCTACCCACATTCTATAGGCATAAGATAATCACAGATGTTATAATTTTATCTTATTATTATACAGTTTTATAACAAAGGGTTTTTGTTTAATTCAAAATTTTCATCGGGAGTTTGATAGTATAAACAACGGAAACTAATGATGGAAATAAGATATTTTTAAGAATAAACTAGTTTTGAAATACAAGGTCTACAATCAAATTTAATAATATTAAAATAAATTTTGATGTTCTTTTTAAGAAATGGACTTTCTATAAACTTGTTTTTTTTTAATAATTATAAACGATTTACTTTTAATTTGCTTTTCATTCTTAATGTTTGGTAAAAAAAAACTTGTAGAAAAACTTTCAAATTATAAAATCTGTGAATATTAATTAATAATTTGTTTTAATAGTCTATAATATCTTTAATTAATGTTCCATTAGATGCTTGATTATTAGATATCACAGCAATTCATTGAACATTAGCTGTATGTTTTATTTATCACTATAACAATTTTTAGGCTCTAAACGGGAAACAAAATGAAGATCTTCTATATTGCAATCAAGTTTTAAGATCAATTAATATGCAACAAAACTGTCCACAATGTTGTTTCTTGAAGACATAAATTACAAATATACGAGGAAAGATGATATTAAATGATTATTTCAAAGGTAGAAGATGTTTAGTAGTAATTATTTAATTTTGAAACTAATAAAATTAATTATGGACAATATTCATAAAATACTGATCTTAAATTTCCTGTATTATTTTATTTTTTCACTTGAAAATTTAAACAAAATCTATGTAGTTTTTTATTGTACAATAAGAAACTAAAAAAGAAAAATGAACTCTAAATTTAGAAACGTCAGCTGAAAATTTAAACCAGAACCCTTTTTTTAACATGTTGGTACCTTAAAGAATGAATAATCGAGGCATTAATAATAAAAAAAATTAAAAAAATTGTACAACTGTACAAAATTTTATACAAAATTTACTGTGTTTTTATAACATTATATTATCAGGTTGTTGGGAGGCGATCACAGTAATTGTCATTGGAAAATCAAGTATTGTACTTCAAAAGGTGAAGATAAACTTGTTTGGAGCTACGGAATCGAACTCTGGGGAACAGTAATATACTGAAATAGAAATAATACAGAGATCCCAATTAAAATATCTTTCATTAATATTCAGTGCATCTTGGTACTGTTTATAATGTACTACGCTATGACTTATGGTTAAAGAAGAAATTTGAAGTCAAATTATCAAGGACCTACTTAAAAAGTTACATATTCATGCTAATCATTTGGCTAACAAATCTTTACCGGTTCACTTCAATTATAATAGTTTAACCATGCAATCAAAATTAAAGAAACAAAATTATAATTAGGTAAATTTAAATTCTTTGTAAAATAATTCTTACGTTAATTCCTATCCTTCTTTTAAATTTATTTTAATAATAGTATATTTATTCATTTAAAACAAATATAAACGACGCGTTAAAGTAACATTACAAACAAGTTAAACTAAAGTCACTACTTTATCCCATCTAGTCAAACGTAAACTTAAGTTATTTTCTTAGCAAAAAGTTGCATATAGTTTGGATCCAAGAAGTAACACTTTATAACCTGTTATAATCAGATGATCACAAAGAAACGAACGCTGCAAAGTGCTGTCTTCTTCAAGATATATTACAAAATTTTAATGTATTTATTTACTAAAAGTTTTTATTAAACAGTTTGTAAATAAATTCATAAATGTTATAAAAAATATTTGTATAACTGATATGAATTATTTACAAACAGTTTAATAAAAACTTTTTCTAAATGAATTGAAGTTTGTAATATATCTTGAAGATGACAGCACTTAGTAGCGATGTTACCGGAAATATTTTTATATTATGTTGTTTCAACTAACCATACATCCTCAGGAATGGTCGGCTTGAGTCTGTACTAAACTACGTGTCATAAATGTTTATCATCGTCATCTTATTGGGTCATTGTGTTACTTATTGTTCTAAATTGAACAGTTTGCAACAGATTCTGAATTTAAATAGAAATTCATGTTGTCCTTAACAACAGAGTTCTACCAAACGGTTTTAAATAATTTTTACAGATGTAAAGAGGTTACATTCGGGATTCTGCAAAAGCTCCGATAATGAAAATTGATAAAACCCAAAACGAGATTTTGTGAATTAAATAAAAATAATATCACGAAATAAGACTAAGTGTTAAAGTAATTGTTAAATAAGTTATTTGGAATAGATTAATATTATTGTGCGAATTAATTCGCAAGGATCAGCTAGTTAGATAATATTATAACCTTATTATTCGTAAATAATGAAAATAGAAACAACAAAATTAGGAAGAGAAATGTGATTGAAAAAAATAGCAAAAGAAAAAAGAAAATTATATAGATATTGTAGAGATTGTATAAATTATACAAAGCAAAATAAAAATAATAAATTACAAAAAAAAATCTAAATCAATACTTTCGCTTAGTAACTTCTAAGAAACAATACCATTATAGAATTACATAAACCAGATTGTATTGATAATAAGTAGCAGGGAACCCCAGAACGATTGGCAATTACATACCACAATGGGATTACCAGATGCTTTGTTTTAGAAGTAATGAAAGAAAATAGACATAACGTAAGTGTATAGAAAGTATGAGCGATATAATGTCTAAACCACTAGTTCCTACAATATTTGGTAATAAAAGAAAACATGAGTATAATATTTTAATAGAATAGACAGATAGATATTAACTTACGCCTTGGGCACGAACAAAGTATTTTATTACAGTGGAGTTATCTAAAACACAATTTCACTGTTACCAAAAGTTAAAAAATGTACCCAGTACAAAAATTTAAAAAATTTGTAAAATTTATGATTCTGTGACCACCCTGTTTTACTCGCAAATTGTCAAGCAGTACTGCTTGACGTATATATTTTATTTTACGTACTTATTTTTGCCGTATAAACTTTCAAATAATTTAATAATGTTGAATAAGATACGTACGCAGAAGAATCTGTTACAAAAAATATATATCAAGATGTTATGATTTTCTTCAAATCTATTAGAAAAAACTGACACAATACACTTGAAAAATACAGTAGTAACTGAGAAAAAACCCGTTTCCAATTACTGACTTTCAAATTTATATAATAATGTAGATTTTCATAAAAATATCTCTAAAATTTCATGCATTAATACTTTAAAAGAAAAATAATTTAGTTAATTTTTCTTACCTTTATAATGTGAGACGTCTAAAGCTGGTGATAACGGAACTAATCTGCCACCGCTTTCTTCATCATGTGGTCGACTTATTCGTCTACTAGCTGTGCTATTTTTCTTGACCGGTGTTGTTTTTGTAGAATTTGTATTCGCTGTATTTGGTGTTTTAGTTTTTGTACTTTCATCACCAGAATTATTACTGTCGTTTGATTCTTGACGCAATATCGGTTGAGTATCACCAGATGTATTTGTCGACCTTGTCGATTCTAATATTCGTTTATCTTTCATTCTAATTAATTAATTTTCTAATTAAATAATTGTTCTATTATGTATGTATGTTTATATATAAATACAAAATCTTTTACGTATTTGTATTACAATTGTTAATTATAATACAAAGTATGATGTTAATGATTATTTGGACTCATTCTGAAACAGAAGACAATAAAAAATAAATTAATATTAGATAATAAAAAAATTTTAAACTTATCATTAAAAAAAATAAGGTCTCCGTCTTAACCTAGTTATCCTGCTGATATCTGAAAATGAGCGTTTAAAATTTTTTAATGACTTATTAAAATAACTTGTTGAAATCCATCCATTCGTGTAGAAAAATGTAATCACAAAGTTTTCCTGCTTAGAAAGATAGAAAATTATTGAAGTTATAGAGGTACTATACCATTTGATTTTAAGCAGTGATTTCCAACTTAAGAGGAGCAGACCAATTAAAGAAAATCGTATTATCGATTTTACCCCATATTCATAGATCGTTTTTCCGTTTTTTAATTTATATAGACCTATAACATGACATTGGTTGTTCTTTCTGTTGAGAAAATTATGTTTTTATGTTGGTGGTAGGTACATAATGTTAATTTTAATACTTTTTTGTATCTTGTAAATTGGGATTAATATTATCATGTTTCTGTTTTAATTGAACCCACCGGGTTGGTCTAGAGGTAAAGCCGTCGCCAAAATCAGCTGCTTAACAGCTGATTTTCGGAGACGAAGGTTCCTGGTTCAAATCCTAGTAAAGGTAGTTACTTTTATACGGATTTGAATGCTAGACCGTGGTTACCGGTGTACTTTGGTGGTTGGAGTTCAATTAACTATACTCTCTCAGGAATGGTCGGCCTGAGTCTGTACAAGACTACACCTCATTTACACGTCATACATATCATCCTCATCTCATTGGGTCATGGGGTTGCTTATTGTTCTGAATTGAACAGATTGCAACGTACACATATTAGGAATTTAAAAAAAATATATATATATTATGGAGTTTGCGTTCATGTAAAAGTGCAATAATTTCTAGTGGGCATTGCAATCAGCTGTAACGCAGGATAAAAATATTGGTGTGTTTTTGTTTGGAGGTTAATTCCAAGTGCCAGTTAGCATTTCTGTCGTGGTATTATTCTCTTACATAGTTGTTTTCCGTATATTGTACTTTTTGATTTAAGGTAGGTACACTTTTCTCAGGTATTATCACACCCGGGAGTGTGAAATTTTGCATAGTACATTTTAGTACTAAGGTGTGTATTTATTCCAGAGGAATTTCAAAAATTTTGGATAGGTTTTATTTTTTAGGGCGTTTCTTCAGAAAAACCTTCTACATTTGAACATTTTTAAGAAAAAGCTTATTTCTAAATTAGATAAACATAAATTAAAAAACCCTGGTATAAATGTGTAGAAAGGTACTGTCCATAAGCATCCAAAAGCTCAGCTTTGTAGCTATAACGGTTCCTAAAAAAAATTTATCTAAGTTAATATTTCAGGTATAGGGGTAATGAAAATGGTCTGCTCCCCTTAAATGAACTTATGACTCCATATTTGATTTCCAAATGTAGCGGCAGTTCATATGAATAATATGTCATTATTTAGACCAATCATGGGCAACCTTTTGTGGGAGAGAGCAGATATAATAGAAAATACTCTAGTAGGGCCAATAAAAAAACATGTTTTTAGATAGATTATATAACTTTATATTTGAATTTCTCATTGATTCATTGTCACAAAACTATTTTGTTTAGGTTATCAGCCGAAATACTGGTTTTAACCTCTAAAGGCTTTACTAAGTAAAACGATGAGTAAGGTGGTTTACGTTTGCCTTCCTCACTGAGTGGAAAAGTATGGATATCACCATGCCAGGCCCTCGGAAAAGCATCCACTTTCCACCCAGCAAATGACACCTTTACTTCATTCATCATAGGGTCTGGCTGTAGAATGAAATTCATTAGAGGATATAACTCTGACAAGTGTCTTTTAAACCTTCACATCTTTTATTCTTAAATATTTAAATTTTTATTTATTTAAATGATGTAAATTTGTTTCTGTTGATTGGAACTTAACTAAGAATTACCTGTCGGTCAAATAAGATTTTATTAATGAAAAGAGAGAATGAAATGAACGTCTATGCCTGATTATAGCACTCTAGGTAATCCGGAAGTTAGAGAATTAGTGAGTTAATGAAGGTTTCTTGAATTTATGTATAAAAGTAACCAGTTAAAACATAATAGATATAACTAATTAATGTGTCAATTTTAATAATGTTTTACTCAATGTTCTCCAACCTACCGGGTTGATCTAGAGGTAAAGTCGATACCGCGAGTCAGCTGATTTTCGGAGACGAAGGTTCTTGGTTCAAATCCTTGTAAAAGTACTTTTATATGGATTTGAATACTAAATAGTGCTTAGCTATGTACTTCGATGGTTGAGGCTCAATTAACCATATTCTCCCAGGAATGGTCGGTCTGGGTCTGTACAAGACTATATCTCATTTACACATCATACATATTATTCTCATCTCATTGGGACTCGTTGGGGTTGCTTATTGTTCTAAATTGAACAGATTGCAACGTAAACAAATTAGAATTGTTTTTAAATATTCTCTTTATTTTTCATATCGTTATCAACTTATGGTTCTTCATTTTATTATATCTTCTTCTTCTTCTTCGTCTTCGTCTTCTTCTTCTTCTTCTTCTACCTTTCAAGGATTAGGAATCTCTGCCTGTTTTGAACCTCTCAAATCTGCCCATCTCTTTCTCGGGCGTCCTCGTTTTCTCCTGCCCTCCGGCTTATAGTCCACTATCTGCTTAGGTATCCTATTCTCCCTCATTCTGTCCACATGCTCTAACCACTGCATTTTGTTATGAGATACCTTGGCGTTTATAGAGAAGATTTTGAGTTCTTTCCTTATCTCGGTATTCCTGTAACGATTTTCTCTACTACACCCATTCGAATGTAAAAGAAATTTCATTTCAGATGCTTGCAATCTACTCCCCTCTCGCTTTGATAGCACCCAAGTTTCACTGCCATAGAGTAGGGTCGGTACTGCTATTGTTTTATAAAATCTCACTCTCGTGTTTTTGCTGGTGCTATTTTTTAAGGTACGGTGGATAGTTCCGCATATTTGCTGAAATCGATGCATCTTATTGTAAGCATCTTTATCATGTTGGTATGTAATGTTGCAATCTAGATAGTGAAAGTGGGATATCTGTTCCAAAATATTATTATCTATAATAATTTTGCTTCTGACTGGCTCCTCCCCCCTGAATGCCATTACCTTTGTCTTCTTTGTTGAAACTTTCAACTTATATTCTTTGCACATATTTCTTTGCATGTTCTTTATTACATCTCAATTATATAATTAATATTGCTGTTGATGATCATTTAAAACAACCAGCTCATGACGTAGCTACAAGGAACTTTTCAACTGTGTGACGTCTAAAGCAAAAATGGAACACAGACCTCTTGGTCTGAATAACGGAAAACACCAAATTCTAAAAGGAGAAATTACTATTGGGTACCCTTTTTCCTTTAAGTAAAATTTAAGTAAAACCCGCCTTTTAAATATAATTATAATTTGTGCAGCTTAATTCACATATAAGAAGAAGAATAAACAATTTAGTTTAAACTGTGAAATAGTGTAGTCCTAAGAATTATTGAGTTTTTGTTATTTTCATGGATTAATTTGTAAGTTGTACATTCCGCCTTAACTTTTTATCATTTCTGTGATATTTTGGTGAGTTGTAACATACAACTACTACTTACAATTGATTTTTGAGTAATTTTAGTTGTCTGTATGGTTTACGTAACCTATACGAGGTTTGGTGTTTAGTTGCCATGGCTACCAATTTCAGTAGTCAGTGTAATGGAAACGGTAACGCAACTACGCCTCGTTCTAGCGATCTAGCAGGCTCTGGCAGTACAGATGTCGGAACAACAGCTGTTTTAGAATATTTAAAGGTATTAGACGACTTGGAGCATAGACAGTCAACTAATGGAATTACTTTCTCTTCTTTGACGAAGAAGAAACGTATCAAAGAATCTAAACGTGCTTATAATCATGTCGATACCAACGATGTGGATAAAAATGTTCTTCCTGATAATTCAAAAAAATTTAAAAGAACTTTAAAACCTAACTTCAATAAAAACCAGACTAAGATAAACTCTAAACAATTTGTAACGATTACAAATATGTTTGACTGCTTATCTTCTAGTGACGAAGAAGTCATGGAAGATAAAGATATAGAAGATACCGAAGAAACCCAAATTGAAAACGTTTTAGAAAAACCGAAACCTCTTTTTATAAATTTTGTGAACATAAATGATATTTTAGGAATTGTAGACAAGGTTGCTAAAGGATAATATTATTACAAATTAGAAAATACAAATCAAATTAAATTAACTCCTAAAACTACTAAATTATATTCAGTTATAGCTAAACTATTGGAATCCCGTAATATAAGCTTTCACACGTACCAATTGACACAAAACAAGTGTTTCCGAGTTGTACTCAAAGGGATGCACCACACAGCATGTCTTGATGACGTGAAAACCGAATTAGAAGAAAAGGACCATGTAGTTTTACGAATTCATAACATAAAACACAGGATCTCAAAAGAGCCACTAAATATGTTTTTTGTTGATATACAGCGAAAAGATAATAACAAAGATATATATCAGATTCAATATTTGCTAAATGCCAAAATTTCTTTTGAAGTCCCCCACACTAAGAAAGATGTGGTACAATGCCTAAGATGCCAGCGGTATGGTCACTCTCAGGCGTATTGCAGACAACCCTTCCGTTGTGTTAAGTGTACTGAAGAACATCCAACGATTGAATGTAAAAAAACAGATCGCAAAACACCAGCAAAATGTGTTTTGTGCGGTGGATCCCATCCAGCAAACTATAAAGGGTGCTCTGTATATAAGGATATGCAGAAAAGAAAATATCCTCAGGTTCGGCCAAAAATAAATCCTTCTCAACAGCAAATTAATCAACCTCATCTTAAAACTCCTACGGCAATACCGACTGCTTCACCGCGTGATCCGCGCATTAAAAACGGCTCACTACAAACGTACGCACAGGTGGCTTCTAAATTGCATACAACTCAGCACTATGTAGATAATAGCGTCACTAATAATCGTGTACTGAATCCTCATCCGTACTCAGAAGGAAATCGTATAACATATTCAACACAGTCACCTCCAGTACTAATGCATACAATTCCTGGAAATGAAACAAGCGTAGGCAGTCAAACCCTCAGCAGATTGGAACAGCTGATCTCGAGGCAGCTAGAATGTCAGGCTAAATTATATGACGACATTAAGATCATACTAAATATGATGTCTACCCTTATAGCAAAATTGTCATAATGGTAAGACTTCTTAGAATAGCTCTATGGAATGCTAACGGCTTGGCCCAACATAGCCAAGAAATCAAGTCTTTTATCATTTTTCAGAAACTGGACATTTTACTTATATCAGAAACTCACTTCAAAGATACAAATACGTTCAGAATGACAGGATACACGACATACCAAACAAACAGCCCTGATGGTAGAGCTCATGGGGGCTCCGGATTAATAATAAAAAATACCATCGCCCATTATCAATTACCAGCGTACCAAACTGAACGCATTCAAGCCACAAGTGTGTCAATAACAGATAATTTTGGACCATTAAACGTATCAGCAGCATACTTTCCTCCAAGGTACACGCTAAGGAAAGAGGACTTCACACAATTTTTCAAATCACT
The DNA here is from genome assembly GCA_035578175.1 of Catonia carolina. Taxonomy (NCBI): domain Eukaryota; kingdom Metazoa; phylum Arthropoda; class Insecta; order Hemiptera; family Achilidae; genus Catonia; species Catonia carolina. The sequence continues at coordinate 46,148,214 of JAQMRL010000004.1, forward strand.
GGGAAGGCGTTTTATAATAGGTGCCGATTTTAACGCAAAACATCAGCGTTGGGGGTCTCGAATAACTTCCCCGAGAGGTCGTCTGTTAATGCAAGTCATCGATCAAACACAATTATCTTATATTTCTTCAAATGAACCTACATATTGGCCTACTGATACTAGACGACTTCCTGACGTCATAGATTTCTTTATTAAAAAGGGAGTTCCTGACGCACACGTAAAAATAGAGTCTTGCTTTGACTTGTCGTCAGACCACTCACCTGTAATATTATCAATTGCATCCATTTTTAATAAATCACAGTTGCCTAAACATTTGACAAATTCATATACAAACTGGGACTATTTTAGGCAAAGATTAGACTACAAAATTACCTGTGATATTCCTTTAAAAAATGAAAATGATATAGACAAGGCTGTTCATTACCTAACCGAAACAATCCAGGAAGCAGCCAAATTGTCAACTCCGGACAAGACAACTAATTACGACAATACGGACGTCTATCAACCTTTGAACATTAAAATTTCTATTAACGAAAAAAGGAGACTAAGGCGAGTATGGCAAACTACAAGAAACCCAGTAGATAAAAGGAATTACAATAATGCAGCCAGGAATCTGAAGCGTTTGTTGCAGGAATATAGTAATGAATCATTACAAGATTATTTAAAGCAATTAGGTCCTAATTATAATACAAATTTTTCCCTTTGGAAACCTTTGCGACGGATTAAAAGACCCAATCACACCATTCCACCGTTTCGACTACCGAACGGCAACTGGGTAAAGAGCAACAAAGAAAAAGCAGAAGCTTTTGCTAGTCATCTTGAAAGTGTTTTCACTCCTTTTCCCTCAGATTCAATTGATGAAGAGGAAATTAACGAATTTTTAGAATCTCCATTTCAAATGGCAATGCCTCTTAAATTATTCTCCATAAATGAAGTCCAGGAAATTATACAAAAAAATATTTGTTCAAGAAAGTCGCCGGGGCACGACTCAATCACAGGAGAAATTCTAAAAGAATTGCCACAAAAAACTCTGAGGCTAATAACAATCATTTTTAATGCTATGCTTCGTATTGAATACTATCCTAAACAGTGGAAAATAGCAGAAATTGTGCTCATCCCTAAACCAGGTAAACCACCTAACGACATAAAGTCATACAGGCCAATAAGTTTGTTGCCAGTGTTGTCTAAAGTGTTTGAAAAACTTATTTTAAAAAGATTGATACCTGTACTCGAACAAAGTGTTGTAATACCAGATTACCAGTTCGGTTTTCGAGCGGGGCATAGTACGATCGAGCAAATCCACAGAGTAGCTGCTAAAATTCAAAAGGCTTTCGAAGAAAAAGAATTTTGCTCAGTAGTCTTTATTGATATCTGTCAAGCTTATGACAAGGTTTGGCACCTTGGTCTGCTTTTCAAGCTCAAAAAGCACCTACCTCATCAATTTTTCAATTTATTTAAATCCTTTTTAGAAGACAGATATTTCAAGGTTAAATTACAAGCAGACTCATCACAATTATTTCCTATCCATGCGGGAGTTCCTCAAGGTAGTGTGTTGTCACCTTTCCTGTATTGTATATATACTTCTGACATGCCTGTTTCGGAAAACACCACATTAGCAGCTTTTGCTGACGATGTTGCAATCCAAGCTGTACATAGCAAACCACATACTACTTCAAAATATCTGCAAGAACATCTACACAACATAGAGAGCTGGCAAAAAAAGTGGCGGATAAAGTCTAACGAAGAGAAAAGTGTTCAAGTGACATTCACACTAAAAAAGACACTTGTCCACCTGTTAAACTAAACAATAAAACACTACCACAATCAGATACAGCAAGATACCTTGGAATGCATCTAGATCGTCGACTAACTTGGAAAACACACATCTGGAATAAGAGGAAACAACTAAATTACAAATTTTATAAACTTTATTGGATGTTACACAAAAATTCTAAATTATCGTTAACGAACAAACTAACAATTTACAAGACTATTCTGAAACCAATTTGGACTTACGGGATACAACTTTGGGGAACGGCGACAAAGTCAAGCGTTGCCATAATTCAACGTTTTCAAACGAAATTTCTCCGGACAATCACAGACTCTCCGTGGTATGTCACCAACAGGATCATTCAACGAGACTTGAACATACCAACCATCACGGATGAAATCTCAAGATTTTCTTCGAGGTATCATACAAGACTTAATAGCCACACAAATTATTTAGCTGTGAACCTCCTCGACAACAGTGAAGAAATTCGACGTTTACAAAGACTTCACACGACAGACTTGTTTTAAAACACAACCAACGTAACTATATTCATTGTAAAGAAAAAAAAAAATTTTTTTTAATTTATTTATTTTTTTTTAAAGTGATTATATATTTTATTTTGTAAAATGGAGAAGAACTAATGAGTTCTTCTTCAACAAGCCAGTTAATAGACTCTACCACTCATCTATTCATTGTTCCTTGCGAACAGATTGTAGATTAAGCAGTGTTTGAAAAAAAAAAAAAAAAATTCACATAACCGAAATAAAAATTATATTAAAAAAAGTATTGTTCTTTTGTAATTTGTTAAGAAGGTTTCTGGAATACTGCCTCTAATAACATCCGTTTATTTCTTAAAGTTAAAAATGTTATAGATTGTGAATTTTAATTTGATAAAATAATAAGGATAAAGAAGTTTAGTTCAACAAAACAATGGATGTATTTTAATTACATAAATATCAGATCCATTTGCATTAAAAAATCACTTCTTAAATTATGTAATAACATTAAAAAGTATATATATGTTAATCGAGGACAAACAAAGTATAAAATCTTTGTCCGCTAATGTTTCTTATGTATTTTTAAGCGAAGAACTTGCATTTTATGTATTACCTAATTGGCTAAGCAGAACTTCAAGTTCAGGATTCCCACATTATTAAAACTGCATGAATAAGTTACATGCGAATTTTATGGTCTACGTTTCTGTTATAATAAATTGATTATTTTTAGTACATCAACGGCCTAATTTATGTAGTTTGTAATTGTTGATTTTATGAGCATTACGTGGAGCTATTTATGAGCCTAAATATTTCTTGTTATCTTTGTTTCATTAATTTATATCTCTTTTTTTCTAACATCTGAGATTATTTACAATCAGTATAAAAACAAAAACTATAAGTAAATAACATAAAAGTGTTCACACGATGAAGACAATACCCAATGGTATTGCTTCGAGAAAAAAACTATATTATTTATAATTTTGTTTTTCTTTTCGAAGCAAGATCATTGGGTATTGTCTTCTTCATGTGAATACTTTTATATCTTTAAGAAAATTATTACATCGTATAATATTCAGACCGACAACAAATGCGTGAAATTAATTTAAATTTTTATACTTTTTAAGGGTTGTTTTGTTTGTTTTGATTATTTTTTTTAACATATTAATTTGTGTCTGTACAATAAATTACAAGAAAAAATGTGCTAAAGATGACAATGATACAAATGATAACATGACATGAGGTGACATGAGGAGGGAGGAGGGATGGCATTAGTTTTTATTTCACTAATTGAATTAATTCTGAATCGGTGTATTACAGTCGGTTATATTACATCGGTACACATACAGTATTACATCGGTACATGTACAGTCGATGTATTACATCGGTTATATTGTAATCATCTGAATTGTTTTGTTTTCTTTTACATTTTTATTCGTGTGTGTGAACAAAATATCTCAAGAACGAACATCGTACGAAGTTGAAACTTAAAATTTAAGTTAGGTACTACTAGAAGACCGACAAGAAAACTTTCATCAAAATCGGTCAACCGGAAGAAGTAGTTTATTCGTGTCATTTTTCACTTTTTTGCTATGTCCTCATAAACGGCTCCTATAATTTTAACAATCGCCTCTTTACTACATTTTTTATACTCTACAAGATAGGGCAGGCGCCATGTCTGCTGAAATTCTTGGAAAGGCTGTTTTCTAGTAAAAAAATTGTTTTTTTTTTTAGATTGCGGCTTTAATATGCATTTTAGTAAAAAATGTATATTAAAACTTGTAGAAAATTTAAAAACTTACAACTTTTATTTCAGAATTTTTTGTAAAACGCTTAGTTTAGCAGTAATTAGCAATTTATGTTATTTTTCATGAAAATCTGTAAGAAATGGATTTTTTAAGATTTCAGCCTTAGTATGCATTTTACAACAAAAGTATATAATAAAATTTATAAGAATTTAAAAGATTTACAACTTTTATTTGAAGCATTTTTCTCTACAGAGCCTACTTTAGCGTCAAAGAGTAATTTTCCGTGTTATTAAGCCAAACTAAGGTTGATTTAATTTTTCGTCTTTCACTCATGATTAAAATTAGGTTGTGTTTTTTGAGGTTAGTTTTTTTGTTTATTCCTAATGTTTTATTACTAATGTTAGATTATATTTTTAATTATTTGCATTGGCAAGAGAAAGTCATGTGAGTGTTTCACACCAGATTTTTTTTTATATAATATTAGTATAGACTGCTTCTGTTGCAAATTATTTAACTTCCTAGATTATTTACTACTACAAGTAAGTAACGTAAGTAAATAATTATTTAATTATAAGTTTTTATAATAATTGACTAAACATATACAAGAATATTTATTTATTTATTCGATGTATTTTAAATGTATAGCAAGTACATTTACGTTATGTTTTAGATGAATGAATTTTTATGAACTGGTTTTAATAAATGTAAAGGTAATTCCATAAGAGTAATTTTCAATGAAAATAATAAATTTATCAGTAGACATTAAAATTGCAGCAGCAACTACATTAATAAAAAAGTTGATAGCATTGTACTATCACCGTTGCAATGATATAATTGTAAATATTGTGCGGTAAAAAGGACAATGTAATCTGTTTGAAATATAAAAGTGTATTTGTATTACGATTTATTATAATTTACAAATTTTATTCATAAAGTTGCCCTCGTAACAAAGAGAAAACTAACAGATTTTATATATTATAAAATAGTTTGTTGTGTTAGATATTATATCAGATGTAATCTGTTTTATATTATTACCTGACCATGAGTTTGCCCAAAGTCAAGGAAATTCTTGAAGAAATCAGATTTTTTACACAACCATTAATAAAAATCCTTTCTTTTAAATTAAGAAAAAATACAAACAGGTATTGAAAAACAAAAACCGATCCATTTCTTTTAATTCCTCTTATCTCATTACAGAAAAAGTCTGTTTTGTAATAGTTTTTTACTTTTAGTTATAAAATTTATAATCAGTTAAATAATTTAACTATAAGTAAACTCCTGTCATTAGAAAATAAAGTTTAATGTAGATTTCACTCACTAGCGCAACACCATTTTTAAAAAAGTTAACTTTAAATTTTTTTCAATATAGTTAGTAATTCTATTTTTACTTTCTCTTGCCTATATGAATGTATAGGAAAGAAAGTATTGTTTTCATGGCGATTTTTCGAAATCGAGTTTTCACCGGATCTACACGTTTTCAGACCCCCTGAACCCAAAAACCATGTTTTTAGCGATTGGTCTGTGTGTGTGAACAAAATATCTCAAGAACGTAACATCGTACGAACTTGAAACTTAAAACTTAAGTTTGGTACTGCTACCGGACCCGACACGAACACTTTCATCAAAATCGGTCCACCGGAAGTAGTAGTTTATTCGTGTAATTTTTCACTTTCTTGCGATTTTCTAAAAAACGGCTCAAATTTTTTCAAAAGCGCCTCATTTACTACATTTTTTATGCTCTACAAGATAGGGTAGGCGCTATGTCTGCTGAAATTCTTAGAGAGGCTTTTTTCATAAAAAATGGATTTTTTAAGATTGCGGCTTTAATATGCATTTAAACGTAAAAATGTATATAATAAAAGTTATAGAGAATTTAAAATCCTATAACATTTATTTCAAACATTTTTTTTATATAACGCTTATTTTAGCGGTAATTAGCAATTTTCTGTTTTTTTTCTCACGGAAACGTGTAAAAAAATCGATTTTTTTAAAGATTTCAGCCTTATTATGCATTTTACGACAAACGTGTATAATCAAATTTGTAGGAATTTAAAAGATCTACAACTTTTATTTAAGCTTTTTTCTCTACAGAGCCTTGTTTAGCGTGAAAGAGTGATTTTCCGTATTTTAAAGCCAAACTGAGGTTGATTTTCATTTTGCGTCTTTCACTCGTGATTAAAATTTGGTTATGTTTATTGATGTTAGTTTTTTGTTTATTACTAATGTTAGGTTATGGGTATATTATTTGCATGGGCAAGAGAAAGTTATGTGAGTGTTTCACACCAGAATTTTTTTCTTTAATTTTTATTACGGTACTGCACATTGAGATACACAATTTCCGTATAAGATTTTTATAGGGAGGTGGGGAATTTTATTTTAAGGAGAAGAGGTACTCAGTGATACATTCTCCTATTATAACTACAAGTGTTGTCCGTTATTCAGACCAAGAGGTCTCTACACCATTTTCGCTTTAGACGTCGCACAGGTAGGAAGTTCCTTGTAGCTATACCACAGGTTAGTTGGTTTGGTTGGTCATCTAGTCGTTTGTGAAATTTACTATAGAATGACGCGGTTAGTGCTTTTAATATCGGAATTTTAAATCGTTGTAGAGGGGTTATTGCTTACATAAAAAGGGGCGCCAGAAGCAAATCTTAAGAAATTTGATTGAAGGACCTGGATTCCAAAGAGTTGGACACAAAAAGTCCAGATTGGTCTCAAAATGGTTTTGTATATTAAAATTTTAGATCGGAAGTTAAATTTTTATCGAGGATTAATTAAGCAGAAGAGTAGCTTCTGGCGACGGTTAAGTTTTAAATGTTTTGTATGCAGATGATCCATCCAAGTTCGTCACCTGTAAAGCCAAGATATCACAGCATTTTCCCCTGGGGGATATGAACATTATTCAGTATCAAAGATCGACAAATTTGATATTGTAAGGTGAACGTAATCTGCGTTAATTTATTTGGGTTCACCTTGATATACTAACGGGTAAACCAATTCTGTATTAATAAAAAATGTCACTGAGTCAACCTGGAAGCTTTATCTGTACTCTTTTCCCGTAAAAGAATCGTCGAGTCGTCAGCACAAGTCGCGTATTTAGTTAGTAATTCTAAAACCATTTCATTCAAAATAAGCAGAATGATCCACATGACGAAGGACAACTTTAAAAGATCTACTCTGTTTTAACTGAAACGTATGAAAATCTTTTTTGGATACCTTTAAAAACACAGTTTATATATGTCATTATTTACAACGGAAAGAAAAAGTCTAGTGAAACAAGGAAATGGGTGGCGGAGCCAGTCAGGAGTAATAAAGGATTGAAGCAGGGATGTTGCGTCTCGCCAAAGCTGTTCAAAATATATCTTAAGGAGGCATTGAAAGGATGGAGGAGGAAGTGCTCAAGAATGGGAATTAAGATTGATGATGGGGTGCTTTTTACGCTGTTGTTTGCGGATGATCAGATAGATGTGGCTGCGAATGAGGAGGATCTATCCTACATGTTTAGGAAGTTAAAAGAAGAGTATGCGAGATGGGGGCTGAAGATCAACTGTGGAAAGACAGAGTATTTGGCAGTCGGGAGACTTCAGGAAGACTTGCAGCTGGATGGGTAAAATATTAGATGTGTAGGACAATGCAAGTACCTTGGATCAGCATACACGAAGGAAGGCACATCTACAACAGATGTTAGTTGTAGAATTGCCAAAGGTAGGTAAGCAATAAGATGCTTGAATTCCCTGTTTTGGTCGCCGAAAATCTGGATTGACATAAAGAAAAGAATTTATATTGCTGCAGTGAAACCTATTACGTTGTATGGTTGTGAGGCTTGGACCCTGGATAGAAGAAGTCAGGTAAATTGAGGGCTTTAGAGATGGATTTCTTCAGGCGCTCATATCGGATCTCTCGGATGAATAGGGTTAGAAACGAGGAAGTCCGGTGGAGGATAGGTTATAGCAGTACAATAGTGGAAGACATTGAAATAAGGCAGTTGGTGTGGTATGGCCATGTTCAGAGGATGGAGGGGCATAGATGGCGAGGAGACTTTTGGAGTACTGTCCTTCAAGTCGGCGTAGAAGAGGAAGGCCACGATGTACTTGGCTGCAGGGAATCAGGTCCGCAATGGAGAAGAGGCAGTTGACAGAGGAGGACTGGTCGGATCGAGATCGATGGCGTTTTGGTATGCGAGAAGCGGATCATCCGTAGAACCCTCGCCGTAAAAAAAAGAGAAAGTTGTGTGAGTGTTTTACACCAGATGTTTTTATTACTCCCATATGATTTTGATGGTTACTATAAAATAATCATTACATCGTGTGATTTTAGTAATTTAGCACTCTACTTGTATTAAGAGTTCAAATTGCATTAATTATACAACCTCGAATTATAAGGATCCTTATGTGTACTACATAATTACTGCGGAAAGAGTTATATTTTGATGCATCCTAAAAAAAATACAGAAACAACTTTTGATTCCCTAATAGTAATTTGGTATATTACGAATACGGAAATATAAATATTTTTTCTGCTTCGTAATTGAGTGATTTTAATGTAATGTAATTTGTCAATACTTTTGAACATCTGCTAACAGTTTGAGTAGTTAGTTAATAGTATAATTAGTTTTTGTTTACTTTTCTTAAAACTGTACAGTACATTTATTGTCGTGTCAGAGATTACCTGTTACAATTAGTATTCATTATGAACTGGTTTTTACCTACATAATGTACGAGTATGCAGATATATAGGCTATTAAGTAATGTATTAACAAATATTCTGTATACAAATTTATAAGCAATATATTTCATTGCAACAAAAGCTTTTTCATTTGAAAAAATCTGGTGTGATTTTCTCAAACGAATTGATCTTGTCAATGTAAATAATAAAAAATATAATCTATGTTTAATCATGAGTATACAATGTAAAATTAAAAACATAACCTAATTTTCATTACGAAATTGACGTAAAATGAAAATCAACCTCTGTAAATTTTAAAAATACAGAAAATCACTAATTAATGCTAAACTAAGCTCTGTATAAAAATATTTGATATAAATGTTGTAAATTTTTTATTTTCTATAAATTTTTATATTCATGTTTCTGTTGTAAAATTTATACTAAGACCGTAATGTTAAAAAATCCCATTTTTTACCGATTTTGATGAGTAAAATATAGAAAAATTACTCATTGACGTTAAATATTGTGAACGTTGTAGTTTAGTATAAAAGTTGAAGGTTTTTGAATTTCTTACAAATTTTATTTTACAAATTTTTGGCCTAAAATGCATGTAAGGCCGTGATTTATAAACAAAAATTTACCACTAGTGTACATCCTCCCACGAATTTAGCTTACACTGTTTTGTAGAGTATAACAAATGTAGTAAGTGGGTCGATTTTTTATTTTTATTTTTTGGCATCTGAAGATGTGGATAATGCCTGTTTCAGCCTTGAATTTGATTTGAGCTCACCCTTAGTAGCAAACCTTCATCGATGTTTCATATGAGATCTTTATTCCAGCACCTTTTTAATTTCTTTGTGGATTTTGTAGTAAGTGGAGGTTTGACACCGTTTAATTGGGGTGATTAATTAATTTTCAATGAAAACAAATGAACATGTTTTTTAATGGTCATAAATGACCATTGATGTATAAACAAAAATGTCCCCTTAAACATAAAAAAACAATACTTTTTTTCCTATATATTCATATAGGCAAGAGAAAGTAAAATTTGTTTTGAAAAAGTTTTATTCTGCTTTTTCACCAAACCATCAAAGCTATGTGCATCCGCATCGGCTAAATTCGTAATTCTGAGATCTACGGTAGAGTATAGAGAGCAGGTACTATTTAATCTGTAATTCAGAGAAATTTTTTTGTCGTTTGTATGGCCCCTTTTCAATTTTCTGTCTAATGTAAGCCATAAATACTTAATATTCTAAAATATTTGATAATTTGTCGTAGTATACGGGTGAACAAATTTTCCGAAGTAAGTGAAAAACGTAATGTGTGACTTGTTCATTCATATTTAAGTTTTACTTAAATTATAGAATTAAAACTTTTGTAAACTTAGATAAAATCAAAACAAAAAGGTTGGTAAAATTTCCTGATTGTAAAACCAACTAATAAATATACTTTTTTATAAATATAAATTGTTAATAAAATAATTTTCAAATGTTAAAGCCATAAATATTGTTTTCCTTGAAAATATTAGTGAACTTCATTTTGCAAATTTTTTTAAACAAGGTTACATTTTGGTTTAGTGTTAATATTTTTTTTACTTACTGTAAGTAAATATTGTATGGGTATAATTTTTTATTATATAATCCGTTAAAATTGTACGTTAATTAATTTATTATCTATGTAGGTATTAAAAAAATTATCTAACGTAGTGGATTAAGACTTGTCATCATGTTGTTTCTATACGGAATATAAAAACCCGATCTAAATGTTTTATTTTTTCTCAGTAAATATATATTTAAATTCTCTGGTGTTACTAAAGCAATTAATCTAAGAATGAACTTAAAATTAATAACCAATTAAATTAAATTAAGAAAAGTTTAAAACAACGGTATCTTACATATCACTAGAATACAGCCTTGAAAGCCAGTGAAGTGTATTTCAATTTATAAATATCGGTTATCTAATGGTATGAGGATACAAAGTTATAAACAAATAACGGGATATAAAAATTAAAGCGTAGGCCTAACTCTCAAAAAAGTAAAAAAATTTTAAAACTGTTTTACCATTTTTATAAATAAAGTGAAAGTTAATATTGAAATTTTTTTTTTTTTTTTGGTTTTACGTCTGACTATTCTGCAATTTCTGCTAATGCAGACGGTGGGTACTGATGATAATGAAAATGAGTGATTAAAAATGCCAGACCTGACCGGGAATCGAACCTGGGACCCCAGCGTAGAAGCCAGTTGCGCTAACCACTACGCAATAACCACTACCTATTGAAATAGGTAGTTATTCGCTAAATTGATTTTGTTTTTTGGGTTTCGTGGGAGTAATTTATATTGATAGCTATTATAAAAACACAGTTGTGTCCAAACTTTTTTAGAGTTGTAAAAAGAAAAATAAATTTATGAAAGATGTTCACTCTTCTCTTTATTTACTCTCCTGGAATTAAAATTTTGTTTCAAAGGTTTCTTTTCAGTTTCTTATTTACATATGTAAGAAGAGAAAAAAATGAATATAAAATTTTTATTTTGGCCGCCTCCGTAGCGTATTGGCGCTAGCCTACAACGTGTAGGTTCCGGTTTCGATTCCCAGCTAGGGTCTGGAAATTTTCATAAGTTAAAACGCACCGTAGTCGCTAATAACCAAGCTGGTGATGCAATTTTAAATAAAATTTAAAAAATATTTAAAAAAAATGTATAGTAGTGAAAAGCTGAGAAAGTTTTAAATTCCTGGAAGTCATCATTGACAGGAGCGGAACAAGTGCAGCAGAAGTAAACAGCAAGATTTTTCAGGGGCAAAGGGTTATAGGGCAGTTAAATTCTGTCCTATGGAATGATAAAATATGGAAGGAGACAAAGATAAATATTTATCATGCTATCCTGGAGAGTGTGTGTACCTATGCTGCGGAAGTGTGGGTATTGGCAAGGAGACAGAAGGATAGCCTAAAAGCGGTGGAGGTGGATTTCTGGAGGCGGATCTGTGGTGTGTCGTGGATCAATCGAATTTCGAATTCCGAAATTAGGAGAAGAATTAGCGTTCAAGGAAATATTATGGATACCATAGGTATATCCTGGAAGCAGTTAAAATGATTTGGCCATTTGCAAAGATAGATATTCCGACCAATCCTAATAAAACCACTGTTTAGTGTTCAGATCCGCATAAAAGTAACTACCTTAACTTGGATTTGAACCAGAAACCAAGCACGGGTCCGTTTGGGACCCGTGGGTCCATATAGGTTTCAAAAGAGAACAATATATGCGTAATGTTTGTGCCATTGGTAATTTTGATCGTTTGTGAAGTAGAGAATATAGAAGTTTAAGTCGGGAATTCAGTAATAAACGTTTCCGACTTAAATAAACTAAAAAAACCATTGATTGATAAATTTTGAAAATAAAACAAAATCAGTATAAATTTTTTTATCCCTAATATATGTACAATCTATTCAATTCAAAACAATAAGCAACCCCATGACCCAATAAGAATAAATAATCATAAGTAATAAATAATTTGTCTACAGGTTATGCGGTAAGTTGTAGGTGAGGTTATGAATATAAAACACAGCAGCTATACCGTGAACCAAATCTGCTTCGTCTGAATCTTAATCTCTTAAAAAAATTATATAACCGGAAGAAATTATGCAAGAGTAAACCTTGTCACTCTCCCTATCGTTCTTAATAACGCCTTCTCTTTCTATTATTTTCTTTCTCTCTCTTTTTTACTCTCACTCGCACACTCAGATCTGTGTTGCGGTATAACAAGACCGTACACCTCTAGAAAGTGCAAATATTGCATGCACTCTACGTTTGAATAAAAGACGCATGGCTGAATCATTGTATTTTTAACGAAGATCTTTATTGACAAATATTTGCACATTAAGTAGAATTTGTTGTCAATAATAAGGTCATACTATTTTTTTATATTTACAGCATCGACTGCTAAGGTCATTAACCTAAAAATTTTACTATTTTCGTTAATAATCAATTTTTAATGAATTTAATTAGTACACAACTATATAAATATCTCGGCACACTTTTTACGTCACAATGTACATCGGAAAACGATATTTTTTGACATTTGTTTTATTGAAAATCTATTATTCTGTTATTACAATATTATAAAAATTTCTAAATATGACGCTAAAGGTTCTAAAACTTGAATTACTTGCTGAAGCTTGCAGTCGTCACTACAGTCCTACAATTCGCCAAGGAGATCCCTTGGAAAGAGGTATTATTTTGGAAAAAATTCATAGATAAGATGATCACTAGAATGTTACATCTTGTTTTTTTTTTTGTTTTTGTTTTTTGAGTAATCATAACATATACTAAGAATACTAAGAAGAGAATCTTCCGTTCGTTTTTTGAAAGATCCTCCATTTTTGGCTCAACGGTTTTTACCAAGATTCTAAAGCAGAATAAAAGCTATGGAAATGAGTTTCTGCAAAATAAGTTGTCAATTTATTGTGTTAGATCAAGTTACGAATAAAGGAATTTTAAAGGAAGAGCCCAATTTTTTTAGTTTATTTAAAATTGCATCAACAGCTCGGTCATTAGCGACTACGGTGGGATAAGTAAAGGTAGGTATTAACTTCTAAAAATTTCCTGGCCCTGGCTGGGAATCGAACCCGGAACCTTTGCGTGTTAGGCTAGCCCGCTACCACTACGCTACGGAGGCGGCCAAAAAAGTTTTTATTAATTCATAAAATTGAAGAAAAACAACTCGTATAATACGGTCATATAAATATAATGGAGGAAAATAAGTTACCACAGAAGATTTGGCTATTGGTTTCAGGTAGACGGAGAAATCAAGGACGACCCAGAAAAAAGTAGATAAATGGTTTTATGAAAACTATGAAGAACAGTGATCTAAGGGATTCAGATGTGCTCAATAGAAATGAATGGCATTTAGGTTGCGATATATTACCTAGTGCTGTAGAACAGCCGTTATAATAATGATAAATTCTGAATACATCATAACAATATTTTTTCAGATTTACAAAATACATTTACAAAGATACGCAGATTTGAAAATACCGTTTATCCAAAATTGTATCGAACATTCAAACGCTTTCACAATTCAGAAGAACAAGATGACCCACTTTTATGTTCACTCACCGTCTTACATCTACCTGACAATCTCTCAGCGCCTAAAAAGACGCTGGAGTAGAGATCTGCTAATTTAATAAAGAGGTTTAATTACAATTCTTGAGAAGGAATCAATGGGAGGCGTACCCTCTCATACCTATCATTTATTTTAACAAAATTATTATCATCGTATTTGTTGTTGTTTAGGTCATCAGCCGAAAAGCTGGTTTGAACCTCTAGAAGCTTTGCTAAGTAAAACGAGAAGTGAAATGGTTTACAATTGCCTTCCTCACTGAGTTGAAAAGTATGCTTATCAGCATGCTTTCTGAAAAGCATCTACTTTCCACTCTGCATTTTTGACACCTTCACTTTATTCACACAGGGTCTGGCTGTATAATGAAATGCATTACTCTCAGAGGGAATAAATTTGATTAGCGTCTTTTACACCTATACCTCTTTTTTCTTAAATGATTCAATCATATAATTAGCTGATTATGTGATAAGAAAAAGAAAAGAACTATTTTTTGTAACCCTGGAACTAACAGATAACTGCAAATATTTTAACACTCCACCTGTCTGTTATGGGCATGTCATCGTATTTAGTTGTATAATTTTTACAGTCGTAAATGAAGAATTAAAGAGATTAAAAATCTTTATTTAAATTAAATTTGAACTGATTATTCATTAACTGGTTACGTAGCATAGATAATGTTATGAAATGTTTTTATATGCTGTTTGCAAACATAATTAAATTAGAAACATACCTGTAGGGTAAACATTTTTTCTGTAGCCTACATTGTGAAAATTTTCCAAGCTCTAGTTGGAAACGAAACCCGGAACATTTTGTCAGTTTTCGAGGAAGAGAATTTTTTTATAAATATTTTATAAAATAATTTCTATATGACGACTCAACATTTTTAACAACAGCTGAAATTAACCAACAAAATAAACCACCCTCACAAAGATACGCATTGGACACTTTTGTTTAACACAGTCATCTTTTAACTAAAATAGACTCTCCAAAATGTAACTTTTTTAAATGTTATCTTTCGATAAAACCACTTCTGATGGAATGCGATGGTTTAAAAACTCTGAGATCGAAATAGAAAATTCCCACAGATATGCACAAACGCCTAAATGAACCGACTTCCGTGTCACAAACTATTTTTTTTAATATAAATTACATTCATAACTCTAATAACCTCAATGTATTTTTTATATTTAATGTTAGTTGGATTTAAAGAAACTATAAAACTTTAAGCTTTACTGTGTTCATGAACTTTAAAAATTTTGTTTTCTGTCTTATTCTGTGTAGGCCTAATACGTTGTTCTACAATTATGTATCAATACATTTTGTAAAAGTTGTTATAGTTTAATTTTGAAATCAGTAATAACCTTTTTTGTTGATGTTACTAAAATAATAAACAAATTTCTACATCTCCTTCAGGTTTTTACATCAAACTTAAACATATATACAGAGTACAATATGCTGCACAGTTAAATAAAATTTAAACAATAAAGTCAATTTTTTTTTTTTTAATTTATTTAACGTCGCATCAACTACAATGGTCATTAGCGACGACGTTGGGTTGTAACGATTGTACAATGGAGGATGAAATGATTTTTGTAACGTATGAAAATATGCCATGCCTGAGTGGGATTCGAACCCAGGACCGCATGATGAGAGGCGAGCACCTTACCAACTGCGCCAATGCGGCCGGCAAAGTCAATTTTATTATCACAATAAATCACGAAAAGATTGTAGGCTAACGGCATTCCCTAGATTCACAGTAACCGGTTATTGTAATTTCATTGCTTTATTTTTTATTACTTCTGGTACACTATGACTGGTTATAGAATCAACGAGCTATAAAGTAATAATCATTTTACATAACTAATAAATCTCATTGATTAGAATTAAATATAAAAAGGATAAAAATAATTTTTTAAGATAATACAAAAAATATTCAATGGAAATTAAAAGATTAATAATAAAATTTCAAATTTAATTATTGTTAAATTAATTGATACTACTCCGTGTAATCAATTATTGTATTATAAATTACTGTAAAATTTATTAACAAAATGACTCATTAAAAATTCAAATTATATTTGAATTATATTTGAACAAAAAAACTAAATATACGTATACTAGGGGTTTGATACTGCAATGATTTGTACACAGAGAAAAGATATTTTTAAATTTGATATTTACACCAAAATTACTGTGAGATTTTATAATCTATACTAGTATTAAAAAGACGTAACGTTTGTTTTGGACATATGCGAAATGACTCACGATATTAGTTTCTACATGCCATTCTGCAGGGAAAATGTAAATAGAAAACGTAGATTTGGCAGAAGAAGGGCGTCGTTGCTTCGAAATCTGAGAACTTGGTTTAAAAAAAATTGAAAAGAGCTATAATATTGCTAGTCTGTAAATATTTTTTTTTAAATATAGGTAGGTATAACCTCTCTCATTTTTGTTTAAACCTATATATAATTTGCTTTTTAATTATCAAAAAAATAAATAATCATAAGCGAATGTTCTTAAGTAAGTTAAGAAAACAAGTATTTTTTCTGTACTGATAATTTAGTATGCTCATTCTTAAATTATTAAATTAAGTTATTATTTTTTTACGTCAGGTTAGGCTGCTTTGAACTTTTAGAGGTTTTACTAAGTAAAACGAGGATTGAGTTGGTTTACCATGCCTTCCTCACTAAGTGGAAAAGTATGCTTATCAGCATCATCTAAAAAGGATCGACTTTCCACCCTGAAAATTACATCTTCACTTCGTTCACCACAGGGTGTGGTTGTACGAGTATAATTAAATTTATGTACGAGTATAATTAAATTTATTATTCTCAGAGGAAATAACTCTGAGTAGTATCTTTTATACCTCTACCTCTTCTGTTCTTAAATGTTTCAGTCATATAATTGTTGACCATGTGACAAGAAACAGAACTACTTTTTGTAGCTCTAGAACTAGCAGATCGAGTACCAATAATTTAATACTCCACCTGCCAGTTATGGGTAAAATTGTTAAATAGAAGTTATATAAATGATTCATAATAATACTGTGAAATACAGTAAGTTTGGCATACTTAGGATATTTCCTTCGAGATGAACATTGTCAATAACTCTAATTTATCTTAAAATTAATTTTAAATGGCAAAATTGAAGGTTGGTGATGTATTGGCAGGTAAGAACTGACCTCGTTAAAAAGAACGTATGGATCGGTTAGGGAATACCGGGACATGTTGAGGAGTTATCCCATCTTACTAAGAATAAACAGATAGTACAGCCAATATTAGAGGAGACATGGTATAAATGACATAGCTTGTAAAGAAAAGTACTGATTCAATCTATAGCTTATTTTTAAAAAATACTTATATGCTACAAAGTACAGGTCTTTTATTATTCCAGGAACAATAAATTTAATGGGAATCTAATGACAATTTAAACCTAACGATTATGGTACGTGGTTTTTCTAACATGAACGTCCTGGGTTTTTAGCGACTATTGATGATTTATGGAATAACTTTCAGAACGTAGGAACAATGAGAATTTACATACTATCATAAGAAGGTAATCCCGCGGAACCTGTTAAGAGATTTTTTATAATTTTGCATTAACTCACCATGGTGTAAAAGTTTTTTATGGAAAATTTGGTGTTTATGTATATTTTCATATAAATTTTCAATTTTTGTTTTAAAAATTATATATATTTTATGTTAATTAACTGGTTTTTGAACCAGGATCCTATTACACAATTTTTAAAAATTTGACATCCGGTTTCAAAGAGAAATATCTGAGCTTAATTCGTAGTAATTGTTAAAATAATTAGAGCTGTTATTATATATAATAAAAATTAATATTGTTTTTATTAATATTGTACTTTTAGTTAAATAATTTCTTACGTTGTTAATGAAGAAAAATATTTTTCCAAATCTGTTTAAATTTAGGTTTTTAAATAATACTAACATGCCCTACGGCATTGATTTATTAAAAATTAATTTATAATCTATTTTGAGTTTGTTAGTTCCTTTTTCCAACCATCAGCTATCAACCGTATTCGATTAAAATTGTTATGTGCTGTCTTCCATTTCCACGTTTGTCCGATAGAATTAGTGAGAAACCAGGGTAATTATTGTTATGATTAAAAAGAGAAGTAATTTTACAATTTTAATATTTTTAAGCAAATTTTATGCTATTTTAATGCTACAATTACCATGGAATCAAGTGGTTGGAATCTTTTAATACGGACATTGTCCACAAGTTTGCAGGTGTACAATTTCTTATTCTAATATATTGACTGTTTAAACGTTAATATCCCATTCGTCCAAAGTCATCAAAAATAACTATGATGAATTTCATCAAAATATTGCTTAAACATTTCAACTTTTTACACACTAACTGTCAATTGTCAGATATCCAATAATTTAAAACCTCAAACTCTTATGCAGCAGTACAAAACCGACTTAAAAATTATTATAAAAATTCAAGATTTTTGTAATAATACGAGTATTTTCTAATTTCCCATCGGTTTCGTCTAGCGGTAAAGTCATTGCCAAAATCAGCTGTTTAGCAGTTGATTTTCGGAAACGAAGGTTCCGTGGTTCAAATCCTAGTAAAGGTTACTTTTATACAGATTTGAAGAAAAGAGAGTGGGTACGGATGTACTTTGATGGTTGGGGTTCAATTACCCTAACTCTCTCACTATGGTCAATAAATAAATGAATGGAATGGACAATAAAATAAATAAAATACAGGCCGAAAATAAAAACAAATTAGAATGTCATCCAACCTACTTTATTTTAAATTATTTTCTTAATGGAGAAGATGAAACCGGCCAGAAAATTGAGGAACCGAATTTTCGCTATATCTCAGTTGTTTACTATCCGATTTTAAAAAGTAAAATATCTTTTTGTTCACAACTAACATTTTGAGATAATAAAACCACTTTCAACAGAACTAATGGTCTTCGAGAAAAACTGTTTTGAAAATTTCATTTGGCCCCCATTTTTAAAAATACAGAAATTCATGGATCGCATTTTTTATTTTTTAGAGTACATAGATGCAAATATTTGTACCAAATTTCAATCTTTTTACGTGAAATAATGGTTTCCCTGGAAAAAATAAAATGGCGGATATAATAAGAACGAAGGGTTAATCGACATTTTTCATATGAACTTTTTTTTGTATATAGAATACAAAAATGAAGTGCGCTAAGGAATTTTAAAACACTCTGTATACTTATACCAAATACTGTAATAACTAATGAATGCAACGTTGAAAAATATATAGCGTAAAGGGAGAAACGGATATGAAAAAGAAAAGTTGAATCAAGAAAATTAAAAAAAACAACAAAAATAAGAATTTAGAGAACTAACTTTTTTTTAATAAAGTGGTAGAGAAGAACCGATTAGAAAAAATAATTAACAGAAAATAAAATGAACAGCGAATGTTCTACAATACAACTCTCGTATCAAATGCACTGCAGTTGGTGTTGGCCACGGTGCAGTCTGCTTTCATTCCGGCCAAGGTCATAGGAAAGGTATACGAACGCTGTTTACTTTCTTTACAAAATAATTCAATAATTTTAATTTTCCTCGTGTATTTGCAATTAATTTTTATTTAAATAAATACATTTATCTTGGCCTACTTATAATTATTTTATGAAATGATAAAAATGTATTTTTAGATATTTTCTAGCCAGATATTTTTAGATCAGGAAGTTTTAAAACTATTTTTAGAATAACTGTGTTTAGGTTCTTTTTTGTTAACAAGATATACTTTATTATTAAGATATATCTTGTTTCTTTTTTTTTTTTAGAAAGATGCTAAAGTAGTTTACCAGATTGGGTTATTTAATGTTTAGGTCTAATTTAATTTCCTAATAAAATATCCTTATTTTATTTTATTTTTACCCGGAAGAACAAAATAGTTCCATTTTCATTGCCTACTTGATATGTATCTCAGGTGAAGGTCGTTCAATGGCTTAACTGTTACTATATTTAGAACTATTTAACCTCGGCGAAGTATTAAGTATTTAACCAGGTAATTTATATCACTATTTTCCAGAATCTATAAAAATTTAAATCCTTTAAATTATCTATCTAACTTTGTCAAGGAAATTCCTAATTTGATATAAAACACAATTTAAGAAATACTTTTTATAAACTTTGTTGTAGTTTAGGTCATCAGTCGAAAAGCTGGTTTGAACCTCTAGAGGTTTAATTTAGTAAACCGAGGAGTGAGGTTTTACAATTTCCTTCCTCACTGAGTGGAAAAGTATTCTTATCAGCACGCCAGCCCCTCTGAAAAGCATCTACTTCCCACTCTGCAAATGACGCCTTCACTTCATTCACCACAGGATCTGGATGTATAATGAAATTCATTACTCTCAGAGAAGATAGCTCTGACTAGTGTATATTACATCTCTACCTCTTCTGTTCCTAAATATTTCATTCATATAATTGGGTGATCATATGATGAGAAACAGAACTATTTTTTGTAGCTCTGGAACTATCAGATCCAGTGCAAATAATTTTATACACCACCAGCCTGTTATGGGCTTACATTATTATTATTATAAAAGTGTAATATAATTTTACGTTAAAAAGTATATTATACAAACATTACATTAAAATTATAATTTTAAACTTTAACTCTTTATAATTTTGTAACTGCACAACGACCGAATTGTTCAATAAAAAATGAACATACAAGATGTTGATAAATTAAACTGTAAATAAAACTGACTTAGTTTTACTATTCTTAAAACGAAAGAAAAATAAAACTGGTATATAAAAACATAATAAAAAATAGATTGTATGTTTTGCTATAATTTAAAAAAAATAAACTGAAGCGTAAGCATTATGATTACGGTTATAGTTACGGTTTATGGAACATTTATGTTTGGTTTTATAAGAATTATGTTTATTTTTATATTGAATTGAAATTTATTCATTTATTTATAACATAATTTTTAGTTTTTTATCTGAAAAGGTGAATCAAAATTCTAATTTAGTGAACTAGTAAGGAAGATCTAATATTCTGGCTCTAATGTCGGGTTGGAAGCATTGTGTTAAATATTAAAATTAAGGGTAAAGAACAATTTAATCGTAGAATTCATATTACCAATCGTTTAAGTTAGAGTATAATTTATGGATAACAATAATAACAGTGCGCCAGAAGAAAAACATCATTTTTATGCTTCTACAGACTTTTAACTAGGGCCTATTTCCCAAAGTACTTTAAAACCATGTAGCTAAAGTTACCCTTAACCCACCAGTTCACTGAGAAAATTAAAAAATCATATTCCAACTTTTTGGGGTTTGCCGTTTTCATGGTTTTTATTTTTACACCTTCAGAACGGAATACAAAATTTTTTTTAACGGCTTGTTGTTTTGGGTTCAAAATTACGTTAAAATGTGGTAACCTAAAAATTGGGGGGAAATGTACCATTTCCCAAAGGTGGGGGGAAGTAATTTTTATCTCCTAAACGGTGCAACTTAGCGAAAAAGTGTAAAGAATATTTTCTGTGCCCTTCCAAAGTACTTCAGGACCATATAGCTAAAGTTTCACCTCAAATTTCATTTCTTTGAACCTTTAAACTTCAAATTTTGAACCTTCAGACCTCCGAACTTTGAACATAAACCTAAACACTTTTAAACTTCAAAACCTTCAAATTTTGAAACTTCAAATACCATATTAAAACTTTTAAACTTCAAATTATTGTCATCAAACCAACCCCTTCAGCGACACAATTTCACTTTATTGCAAAGTGCGGTTGCGCAGCGCACGCACTTTACCATATTGTTTATGATCCACTTCTGAATTCTGAACAACCTAACCCCATTATTGCGAGACATGGATGGAGTGACGAATATTAAAATTAAGGGTGAAGACAACTTAATCATAGAATTTTCATACTACCAATTTTAAAAGTTAGCGTAGAATTTTCGGATAACAATAATATCAGTGCTTTAAAAGAAAAACAAAATTTTTATGCTACTGAAGAATTTTTTTAGTTTATTTAAAGTCTCTTCAACAGCTTGGTCATTAGCGACTACAGTGAGTTATAAAACGTTGGGTTGTGATTTCTTATGATTTCCAGACCCTAGCCAAGAATCAAACCCGGGACCTCCGCGTGGTAGCCCAGCGCTACTATTACTAAAGATTTTAACTATTTCAGTTATATAGACATTCATTCAATTACTCAAGAAGTTACTTGAATGAGTATTTTTTTGTATTCCTAATATGTGTACGTTAAAATCTGTTAAATTCAGAACAATAAGCAACCCCATGACCCAATATTAATGAGATTAGGATAATGTGTATGACTTGTAAATGAGATGTAGTCTTGTACAGACCCAGGCCGATCATTCCTGATATAGTATGTCTAATCGAACTCCAACTGAATGAGTAATGAATGAATAACAATAAAGAATCAAAACAATATACTTTAATGTAAATTTTAACGACAGTGTTATCAATCGTGAATGTCTTGTCAGATTTCTTATCAATGAGTTATTTCTTAACATTCGTATTTACTTGCATATTCTAAGTAACAGTAACATTGCATTGAATTGGAACTGGATGATATCCAATGTTTAATTCAATATTCAGTTCATGTTCATTCATTATTAACAATTGCAAATTCTATCATTTATCGGTTACAAAATCTAGAATACATTTATAGAAGAAAAATTAAATGTGAAACATTATTTCTTAATGAAGGTCATTGAAGTTTATGTGACATAAAAATAACCTACATGTAAATCAAAAATTATTTATTATGTTATATAATACTACTTACTTATGGTTTTTTTTTTCATTTTCTTTGAAAAAAATAATTATATAACTTTATTTTATACTTCCCAATGAAATAGGGTCATAGTTTACTTCAGCACAATCATACAAAAGATCACAACCATTGGAATAGAATTTACAATTTAAATTTGGATTATAATCGAAGATGTTGATGCAATTATTTAAATTAAGTCTTATTAAGTAAACATTATCCAGATTGTATTCCCTAAAATATATTATATAGTAATTTAATTTTAAGTGCTTATTTAGCTACAATGGATCACTTTAGTCAATTTGGAAGCTTTCAGTCTCTTTTTGGCGTGATATTCTCTCATGTTCTGAGCACGCTTCTGTTTGGCTGCTTCTGAAAGTTCCCACTTCTTATATTCTCTTCTCTTTGTCGTCAGCCGATGGTTGTGGTCCTTGATGACCTGTTTGTATTTGGGTGATTTTTCCGTTAGATCTTCGTGAGGTAGTTCAAGTTCTTGTAAATCCCTTTTGATTTCTTTGTACCACGTGTATGTGTTACCAGCGTCCGTTTTTTGTCTCATTGCATGGTTAATTATTCTGCGTAAAAGTCTGGTGTTTGGTGTTCTTAGTATATGTCCAAAGTACGACAGTCGTTTCTTGCCAATGGCAACTGTTATTGGTTCTATGTCCCTGTAGGCTTGATCGTTGGGTAAAAGTCTGTAGTGATTGTCTACCTTGTGCTTCTAGTAGTTGTTTTAGTTATAAATAAAAAATTTTTGCTCTATTATAACAAATATACATAATCTTAATAAGGTAATTTTTAAAATTGTTATTGTTATTAAAATTATTTTTTTATTATTGATATTTTTTTATAAATTTAATAGTATTTATCATTTATATTCAATGCTTTTAACATGTACTGCTAAACATAATCCCTGTACCCTTTTTCGATTTTATAATACTATTTTTATAATAGTTATTAGTGTGTATGAATTTAGTTATTAGAATGAATTTTTTTTAAATAATTTTTCCTACTTCTAGGCGTGGGCAGAACTCTTCTTGACGAAGAGTTTTTGCGTATAAGTATATTTTGTTAAACATATTCTTTGTAGCTTAATCTAGTAATAACTTGTATTATATTTAACTAAATAAAATAAAATAACTTTAAATAAACGAAAAAGTCGGAGAATGGGAATTAGTTTGTTATTAGGAACTCACTCTTATTTGTTAGGTTACATCAGTAAAGTAAATGATACGGTAAAGTGACCAAGTGTCAGCTAATCATTAAGAAATAAAACTGAATGTATTATTTAAATTCAAACTGTGTCAACCCACAAAAACCAGATAAAATAATTATCAAGAAATAAAATGTAGAAATAGGAAGAAGAATCAAGTGGGAAGGAGGGAAAGAAAGAGGACGTAAAAGAAAAATTATTAAAGTAGAAATAAACAGAGAAGAGGAAGAAGAAGAAAAAATTAGAAGCAGAAGAGGAAGTAAAAATAGAAGTAGAAGAAGTAAAGGAGGAAACAGAAGAACCAGAAGTAGAAGGAGAAGAGGAAGAAGAGGAAAAAGTACACAGTAGAACCAGAAGAAGTAAAAATAGAAGTAGACGAAGAACAAAAAAGAAAAAGAAAAATTAGAACAAGATGTTGAAGTAGAAGTAGAAAGACAGGAGGAAAATAAAGAAGAAAAGTAGAAAAAAGAAGACAAGAAAGAAGAAGAAGGAGAGGGAGAAGAAAAAGAAGTAGAAGTAGAAAGAAGAGAAGAAGGAGGAGGAGGAGAGGAGGAGGATGAGGAGAAAG
Organism: Catonia carolina; assembly: GCA_035578175.1. Lineage (NCBI taxonomy): Eukaryota > Metazoa > Arthropoda > Insecta > Hemiptera > Achilidae > Catonia > Catonia carolina. Next base: position 46,172,564 of record JAQMRL010000004.1, read on the forward strand.
AGAAGGAGGAGAAGAAGAAGAAGAAATGAATAGGAAACGTAGAAGGAAGGAGAGGGAGAGGAAGAAAAGAAGAAGAAGAAGAAGAAGAAGAAAATGAAGAGGAGGAACAGTCTGAGAAAGAAAGAGAAGGAGAAATAGAAGAAAGAGAAGAACCGCAACAACAAGAACAAGAAAACTTTTACTATACTCGTACATACGCAACTTTTATAATCATAAGCCATAAAACTGCATTAATTTTCTCAAAAGAAAAAAACAGAATCAATATTATTCGATAAAGGTCCAGTAGACAGTATTCAGCACGTACTGTGAAGACGATATTACGTTAAACAGCAGGTATATTGGTTCTACTACGGTGTACGTAATATATAGGGAATAGATAAATGTATTGTAGAGTAATACTGGAAGCGTGTCTAGGATGAATACATAGTTAGTTTTAGATATACAAACATGTAGACGATTAGACACATAGGCGAACGACCATAAAGTTACGTACAGGGGCTACGTATAAAGTGTGTTAACACATTTTTGTGTAACCTAAAGAATATTGCACTATAGTAACAACTACGGCAACAAGAATTTAGACATACCTCATTCAAGTAACAGTAATTCTAATGTTCGTTTTATTATATTTAGAATATATTATGGTTTTTTTATTTATTATTTTATCACACTTGATATAACTTTCACGTCACGTAGAAATCATTCAAAATGCCGACATATTTTATAAGTACAATGTGTAGCGTCTATTACGTATGCATTTTATCTAACTAACTTATACTAAAGCAAAGGTTAAAAAAATCAGAATACATATTAATCTTCATGAAAATAATAATTTAAATATAAATTTTCTTCAAAAATCACCGCTTCTGTAGAGCAGTGATTTCGTAGTAGTAGCAGCTAAGCTGTAATACAAAATGTTTTGGGTCTAATTTCCAGTAGTCTGTGGAAATTTGAACATCTATTTGATACTAATACAGTAGGTCGATAACTCGGACCAATTTTGAAAAATAATTGTCGTCTGCTGTTGCTACACAGCAAACTCATGGCTCAACTCTCTTTCTCCTTCCCCTCACTTTGAAAAGAAACTTTGATAAAGTCATGGAAAAAGTTGTGGCCTGATATGTGTGACTTGCCAAAAACACTCAAATTGGAGAAGAAGAAAAAACCAAGTGTGGAAGATGATTTTATTGACATTTTTTTAAAATATCGATGGATGTTCCAATGTTGAAGAAGACATTAACAATTGGTTGCAAATTGGCAATGACGGAGGTTATGAAGCGATCACTAAGGAAGACATTATTACATCATGAAGTGTTACAGAAAATGAAAATGGAGAGGATTCAGACAGCGTTGACGAACTAGGTGTGATTATGACCCATGGAGAAGCAGTAGAAGAGATAGATAAATTTATGGTTTATTTCGAGAGGTAAGGTGAAACATCGCCAAACGAGCTTCTATGCTCGCGATGTAGAAGCTAAAAAGCGTAGAAGCTAAAGCGTATGCGAGATGGTGCTGCTCGTAAGGGATACACACAAAACTGAGGCAGTAAAAGCTTACCTTACTATCCCTTTTTAACTACCTTTTTACTATAAAAAATCCTTTTTTAAAGTCTTTTTTATTACCGACTATAGTTCATTCACAAAAGAAAACACCTGTCTTTAAACAGCAGTATCTTTTGAACTGTTGTATGTAAAAACAATTGCGATACATCAAATAAAAGCTTCTTTTACTGTTCGTTACCAAATATACATTAATAATTTCGTAATTAATATTTTTTTAGATATAACGAGTTACGCATAAAAAGTACCCTGTTTTTAAACACTTTTTCAGTATACCCAACTTCAAGGTACAATTTGGTCACGCGTACTTTAAAATGTATAGGGCTACAAATTATATGTTAATGTAATCCTGTAACCAACAATAAATCAAGCTTTAATTTGATGTATCGTCTTTGTTTTTACTTAAAACGGTTCCAAAGATATTACCGTTTAAAGTCAGGTGTTTTATTTCGTGAATCAGATTTATAGTTTGTAACTACATTGCGTACAATGTAAATACATTCAGTATTATTTGTTTTTAGGTGAAAGTGTGCCGAAAATAATTTTTAAACTACAGTACATTAAAAAGTTTTTTTAAATCTTAAAATAACCCTTTTTTCTACTCGAGAGTGCAGCTTCACAGAATTTCAACAGACATGGTACATGTCCTATCTTGTAGAGCATAAAAAATGTATAGTAAATTAAGCCATTATAAAAAAATTCTTAGGAGCCGTTTTTGAAAATCGAAAAAAGTGACAAATTTCACAAATAAAATACTACTTCCGGTTGACCAATTTTGATGAAAATGTTTGTGTCATGTTATTTTATAGTACCTAACTTAAGTTCCAAGTTTCAACGTTGTACGATATTCCGTTCTTGAGATATTTTGTTCACCCACACACAACACACAAAAACCAATCGCTAAAAACATGTTTTTAAGTTCATTAAGGGCTTGACCCACCGGGTTGGTCTAGAGGTAAAGTCGTCGCCGTGAGTCAGCTGTTCAACAGCTGAGTTTGGAGACGATGGTTCCTGGTTCAAATCCTAGTAACGGTAGTTACTTTTTTTCGGATTTGAATACAAGACAGTGGTTGCCGGTGTACTTTGATGGTTGGGGTTCAATTAACCATACTCTCTCAGGAATGGTCGACCTGGGTCTGTGCAAGACTACACCTCATTTACACATCATACATATCATCCCATTGAGTCATGGGGTTGCTTATTGTTCTGAATTTAACAGATTGCAACGTACACATATTAGAAATTAAATAACAAAAAAAATTAGGGGCCTGAAAACGAGTACATCCGGTGAAAACTCGATTTCGAAAAATCAATATGTAAACAGTAGGTAATTTTCTTCCCTATATACTAACATATAGCGCAAGAGAAAGTAAAAACAAACCAAATTTATATTTTGAATTTACATGGACGATCGAAAATATACCAAAGCTAACATTTCGTTATACATAACAGTAATACACCCAAAATTTTCATTAACCCAAGTTATTTACAATAGAGAGTAGGTCTATATTAACTAGTTTCATTATCCACAAAAAGAATTCTGGGTTTTTCAAACAGCATATAAAATAATATTAAAAATAAATTATAAAAAATACATTAATTTCCAATTGCGTAGTCTACATTTACATGTTTTAATTGATCAATCAAATTAAATTAGTAATTAGGTAATTAATGATTAAATCAATATCGTTAAATTAAATTTAAAGTACACAGTTTTTATTAACTGTAGCATGTGTTTTTACAGTAACTACGTAACTACAGTACTTATAAATGTCGTACGTAATTTTACGTGATATAATTTAAAATTTAGATTGAATTCTAAGAATTTCTTTAAATAATATTAAATATGTTTTCGCCTGTCATCCAGAGTTTTCTCCTTAATGTCTACAGAAGTTTTAATTTTTACTTTCTAAACGGTCTAAATTACCAATGCATCTTAAAAGTTTTCTTTATAGGCCAAAGCTTATCTCCGGCCTGTTTGGATGTAAGCCTGTCAAATATGTGGAACTATTAAGAAGTTCGTAATTTCAAAAATCCAACGGTTTTAGTAAAAATTATTACGAAAAATTACAGATAAATCTTTGTACTTTTCTAATGACTCTTTGCACAATGACCTCAAAATACCGTACGTAAACGAATTATTTCATAAAATTTACGCAAGATTTCGTAGGAAATTACCTCACTATAGCAACGAGTTTGTACGGAATCTATACCTACCACACCTTTCCGGAAATCCGACGATGAAGAAGGGAGATTATTTTGAAGGTAATTAAAAGGTAAAAAGTAATTACCGATAGTATTCAAAATTATATGTATATGATTATAGAAATTATATGAATTGCTTTGTAGATATATGTAGGCCTACTAATGATACGTATTGGTTCAAGAAATAAAAATCTGGTGTGAAACACTCATAGACCTTTCTCTTGCCAATACAAATAATAAAACATGTAACCCAAAATTATTAATAAAACATTAGAAATAAATAGAAAACTAACCTCAAAAAACATAACATTATTTTAATCATGAGTGAATGATGCAAAATGAAAACCAACCTTAGTTTGGCCTAATAATACGGAAAATCACTTTTTGAAGCTAAAGTAGATTCGGTAGAGACAAATACTTGAAATAAAAGTTGTAGGTCTTTTAATTTACTACAAATTTGATTATACATTTTTGTCGTAAAATGCATACTACGGCCGAAATCTTAAAAAAATAATTTTTTTACAGATTTTCATGAAAAAAAAAAAAAAATCACTAATTATTGCTAAACTAAGCGTTATAAAAAAAATGTTTGAAATAACACTTCAAGAGTTTTGAATTTTGTACAACTTTAATGATACACTTTTGCGCTAAAATGAATAGCCAAAATCTTAAAAAAAATATTTTTTTTCTGCGAGAGAACAGCCTCTCCAAAAATTTCAGCAGACATTGCGCCTACCCTATCTTGTAGGCCTACAGTATATAAAATAAAGTAATTCTGGTGATTTTTAAAAAATTCGTAGGAGCCGTTTTGAGAAAATTGCAAAAAAGTTAAAAATTACACGAATAAACTACTACTTCGGTTGACCGATTTTGATGAAAATTTTTGTGTTGGGTCCTCAATTAGTACCTAAGTTAAGTTTTAAGTTTCATGTTTGTAGGATGTTTCGTTCTTGAGATATTTTGTTCACACACAAATACACACACAGACAAACACAGACCAATCGCTAAAATATGGTTTTGGGTTCAGGGGGTCTGAAAACGTGTATATTAGGTGAAAACTCGATTGCGAAAAATCGGTACATGAAAACAATACTTTCCTTCCTATATATTCATATAGGCAAGAGAAAGTAAAAATGAAATGCTACAACCACTAAGAAACAAATTTCCCAAATTTCAACTCTCCGGTGATCGGAAACTTAGAAAATTAGTGATAAGTAAATCAGTGAGATCTTTTGAGTTTATATAAATATACATTTAATAATTTAGGCTATTTATTCACTCTTAGTATTCAATTTGTATGTTTTCAGATAGTCTTCTTTATTGATTTCAAAACTGCATATATTAATTCTACAAAAATTAGATCCAATTAAATTTTAGTAATAATTAAGCTCTGAAAAACAGCGTCTGAATACTACTTACGCATTAGTATACTATTTAATAATGTTTACAAGTGATTTTTTTTACAACTGTAACACATTAATATTAATGTAACCAACTTACATAACTTTATAATTCCAAGCGATATATTATTAAGTTGTATATGTGAAAACAAGAATATAATATTTTGTAAACAATATTTTATTTTACTAATAGAATAACCTTGAAAATATATTTCGAAAGTTTACATAAGTTAAATTTCGAAAAATTTCATAATTTTTACGTTGCGTTAAATTTTTGTAATCGGTCACTAATGTATAAATTTATTTATTTACAATTTTAATACTTAGTAAAGACTATATCAATATTTTTTTGTAAATTTATAATTTGGGGTGGAACAGAAGAGTGGAAAAGTAAAAAAGTTTCCATATTCATTTTATTTGTGGGTCCAAAAATATTTAATTAAGGTAATACAATCTTTAACAACTAACTTGAGATCTATTCATCGCCGAGATATAAGCATCAAATTTTTTCCACTTTATTGATTTTTATTTACAACTGTGCAAATATGCGTATAATTAATAATAATATTTTGTTTTTTATGTAAATACGTTTTTTATGTAAACGGAGCGTTAACTAGCGTACGAAGCAATTTTGATTAAAACCGTTGAAGTTTAGCTATGACTGATGATTTTGATAAACCATAGATCTGACAATCGTATCCAGATTGGCTCAAGTAAACTGTTCTTATATTATAACAGTATTTTTAGAGGAGACAATTTTAAGCATCAAAATAAAAAAAAATAAGATAACTATTAAATAGGTTAAATTGACCTATAAAGACATAAGAAGTGGTTTATTCAGTTAATTATTTTATTTTTTATATATTTATTTTAAATCGTCTCGAATAATTAAAGGATTGCCCATTTTAGCTTTATTATAAATTTTTTCATTAACTCGTCTATGTTAAAAATTTAAGTACAGTTTGTAGATTGTTTGTAAATAAAATAATTCAAGTTTGCAATTTTGGGAAAAAATTTTAATTACGGGTTGTATTCAGAAATCATGAATTCTCGCTAAACTAAGAGCTGGATGAGAAAACATTATATTATACAAAATTTGTCAAATCTTTAAGTTTATTCACTCTTGTAATTTCGGCTTAATACACATTAAAGCTGGAATGTTGACAAATCAATTTTCTACAGTTTTCTATTTCCTTCCTTTATAAGTAGAACTTCTTAAAATTTTAACTTAGTGAGCATCTGTGACCCAAGTGAAACCTATGTAAAATATTTCAAATTTCTAAGCATTGTGGTTTAGGAGATTTGTTGTGAGTCAGTAAGTGGATTTAGTTTTTAACACATACATAACTATTGTGAATACATCATTAAAATCATGAAGTTGTAAAGAAAGTACAATTTATATTTGCACATAAGTATTTTTTTAGTTTTAACTTTTTTTTATTAATTTGTTATCTCGGATTTTATTTTTACCGACAACACAATTGGCAACATCATTTATAAAAACGAAACGGCAAACTTCAAACAAAAGGTTAAAACTTCTTTCCTACATGATCAATTTCAAATCAACTAAACACTTCCATCGAAGGACAGTGATTTAAAAAAGTCCAATATGGACATACGGAATTAGACTATTCCGCTCAAAGAAAAGTAATCTCCAAAAATACAAGCTTTTGAATCAAAATACTCACGTATTGCTACAGCAGCTGCTGTTTAACAGCTGATTTTCGGAGACGAAGGTTTCTCGATAAAATCCTGGTAAAGGTAGTTACTTTTATACGGATTTGAATACCAGGCAGTGGTTACCGGTGTACTTTAATTTATGGGGTTCAATTAACCATACTTTCTCAGGAATTATCAGCCTGAGTCTGTACTAGATTACACAGCATACATATCATTCTCATTTAATTGGGTCTCAGGGTTGTTTATTGTTCTGAATTGAACATATTACAACGTAAATATATTAGGGATAAAACAAACTTGAAAAAATTATTAAGTTTGTTTTCAAAAACACTCATTTCGCTTTCTGGTAAATGTTTTAATTTTAATTTATTTTGTACTTTGACAACGTCCAAAGTTCAATTAGATCAGTTTTATGATTAGGTTATTGTTTTACAAGTTCAAGCAAATCAGTGCAGAACATTTTGTAATAAATATCAACTTTTAATTAATTTGACAACATTTAAATTTCTATAGTGTTAATGAATGATTATAATAAAAAATTTAATTGTTTGCACAAGTATATTTTAAAAAATGAATTAGGTCAGATAAATATTATTAAGAATAAAAATATTTTATTAATGAAGAAAAAAATACTAGTTGAATGACCGAGTACCTATCGTGTATTTATTTATAATAACTTGTTTGCGTAAAAATGTAAAGGAATTATATTGTTAATTATATTACGTAAATAACATATTGCCGGCAGTCGGAGGGCTGCTGATAAACTTATCAACATCCTACATAATTATATTATAATAACTTAGTAAGATTTGTTCTCGTTTCAAAGATATTTTATTGATAATAAATATAAAACCATCATACAAAATTTAATAAAAAAATCTGGTGTGAAACACTCACACAACTTTCTCTTGCCAATGCAAATAATTAACAATATAACCTAACATTAGTAGTAAAACATTAGAAATAAACAAAAAACTAACCTCTAAAAATATAACCTTATTTTAATCATGACTGAAAGACGCAAAATGAAAATCGAACTCAGTTCGGCTTAAAAATACGGAAAATCACTCTTTCACACTAAACTAGGGGCTCTGTAGAGAAAAATGCTTTAAATAAAAGTTGTAGATCTTTTTATTTCCTATAAAATTAATTGTATACACTTTTGTCGTAAAATGCACACTAAGGCCGGAATCTTAAAAATATAGATTTTTCACACGTTTTCGTGAGAAAAAAACAGAAAATCGCTAATTACTGCTAAAATAAGCGTTATACAAAAAAATGTTTGAAATAAAAGTTGTAGGATTTTAAATTCTACAACTTTTATTATATAAGTTTCTGCGCTAAAATTTAGCTATAATGAAACCGTAATCTTAAAAAACTATTTCTTTACGTGAAAACAGCCTCACCGAGAATTTCAGCAAACATAGCGCCTACCCTATCTTGTAGAGCTTAAAAAATGAGTAGACCAAGCGATTTAAAGAAAAATCGTAGGATCAGTTTTTGAGAAAATCGCAAAAAAGTGAAAAATGACATGAATAAACTACTACTTCCGGTTGACCGATTTTGATGAAAATGTTCGTGTCGGGTCCAGTAGTAGTCTGTAACTTAAGTTTCAAGTTTGACGTTCGTACAATGTTCCGTTCTTGAGATATTTTGTTCACACACACACACTTATACACACACACACACACAGACACACACACAGACCAATCGCTAAAAACATGTTTTTTGGGTTCAGGGGGTCTGAAAACGTATAGATCCGGTGAAAACTCGATTTCGAAAAATCGACATGAAAACAATACTTTCCTTCCTATATTTATTCATAGGCAAGAGAAAGTAAAAATCTGGTGTGAAACATTCAACACATGAATTTCTCTTGTTAATGTAAATTATAAAATTATAACCTATGTTTATTCATAAGTAGGCAATGTAAAATTAAAAATCATAACCTAATTTTAATGATGAGTGAATGACGCAAAATGAAAATCAACTTATGTTCCAATTAAAAATGCAACACCACATCTAATAAATACAATCAAATGTAATAGTCATTTTCTATCAAAAAAAGACCTTCGAAAAAGTAACTTTTGTGACAGAATTTTATCGATGACTGCTGATGGAATGAAATTCTTTACAAATTTGATATTTAAATTGAAAATACTTTACTTACTGTAGTTATATACAGTTTAATACGAGGGTAGGCTGATAAGTAATGCACACATGCTTGTAGAAGACAACTAAATAAACTTCAGTAGCGCGCCTGGTGGCATGTGGAAGTACTATTTCTCCTCTACAAGCCTGCGCAGTTTGAAGGCGTTGCTTTCATTCAGTTTGTTTTGAGTAGTGGAAGTATGGCGTCGTGTTCTGGTGCTATGTCAACGAGAATTAAACAACGCGCTGTTATCGAATTTTTAACTGCTGAGAAAGTGAATCCTAGTGAGATTTATCGTCGTTTAAAGGCTGTTTATTGTGACGATACTGTTGATAGGTCTACTGTGAATCGTTGGGTAATAAAATTTCGTGATTGCCAACCTGGAAAAGCCTTAATTGTTGACAAAACACGCAGTGGACGACCAATCACTGCCTCAGACGATAATCGTCGCAAACTCATCGATGATTTGATTCAAAATGACCGGCGAATCACTCAACAGCGTATCGCAAACCAAATTGGAATATCTAAGGAACGTGTTGGCTTCATTATTGAACAATTGGGATACCGTAAAATCTGTGCACGATGGGTACCACGCCGTCTGACAGACGAGAATAAACAGCGTCGATTGGAATGCTGTGAACAACTTTTGAAGCGCTACCGTGACGAAGGAGACGACTTTCTTTTGAATATTGTGACGGGGGACGAGTCATGGGTTCATCATTACGATCCCGAAGAAAAAAGGCAGAGCGCTGAATATCGTCATCCACATTCTCCTGTTGTGAAAAAGTTCAAAACACAACCGTCCGCAAAAAAAATTCTTTTGACTGTGTTTTGGGATGCTCGCCGAGTTTATGTGACTGATTATCTGGAACGAGGGGCAACGGTAAATTCTGCTCAGTATATACAGACTCTGAAACACCTCCGACGTCGAGTTTGTCGTGTTAGAGGCAACCTGGCGCCAATAATTTTGCAACACGACAATGCTCGTCCACACACTTCGCGTGCAACTGGAGAGGCTCTGAGAAACCTGAAGTTTCAACCAATTTTACACCCTCCGTATTCTCCCGACCTTGCGCCTTGCGATTTTTATTTTTTTCCTCTACTGAAGAGAGACCTTAAGGGTAATCATTACAGCTCGGACAATGAGGTGAAGGCAGCTATTGCGTCCTGGGTTCGAGGAAAGTCGGAAGAATTTTTCAGTGACGGAATGAAAAAACTTGTTAAACGTTGGGAGAAATGTGTAATGCTTAACGGTGACTATATTGAAAAATAAATAGATAATTTGGTAGGTTAAGATTTGTACTTTAATTTGTTATTTACCCCATCTTGCTATTTCTTTTTGTTCGTCTTCTACAAGCATGTGTGCATTACTTATCAGCCTACCCTCGTACTTAGTACTGTAATTGTCTAACCATTACAGTGATCTAAATTCTGCACTTATCTTTACACGTCGGAGTTCTGTCACTGGACTGTGTCTCCACTCACGGTTTTTTATCATGTTAATTTTTTCATATTTTGTGTTATCATATATATATATTCACTGATTGTATCGAACATATTTGTGAATTTCTTGAAAAAAAGTTTTTTTATTTTATTCCTAATGTGTGTACGTTGCAATATGTTCAATTTAGAACAATAAGCAACCCCATGACCCAATGAAATAAGGATGATATGTATGACGTGTAAATGAGTTTTAGTATTGTACAGACTCAGGCCGACCATTACTGAGAGAGTATGGTTAATTGAAACCCAACCATTAAAGGACACCAGTAAGCACTGTCTAGTATTCAAATTCGTATAAAAGTAACTACCTTTATTAGGATTTGAACCAGGAACCTTCATTTTCGAAAATCAGCTGTTAAACAGTTGACTAGCAGCGACGACGTTACCGCTAGTTTTTAAGTTGAATAAAAGTTAAAAAAAACATTTAAAATACCTAATAATATGTGAAAGTATATAAATAAACCAACTTCTGGGTCTCGTAATTTTTTTAAAGAATAATGACTTCAATGAAGTCTAAGTTATCTCAATTATTTTTCCTTTTGTATTGTTTTTAAAAGGTTTTTTTATTAATTTTATGGAACTATAATGTCCTAACCATATGTATGTTCATGAGCTTCAAAAATTGGAGTGGTTTTGTTGTTATGTCTAGTGTAAAATTTATATTTCTGTTTCCAGTTATAAAATTATTATTTTAAGAGGTTTGTTTATCAAACAAAACTATATAATTTTTATTTTATTTCGGTTTTACGTTCAACTGTTTTGATTATTAGTAATAAAAGATATTTTAGTAGAATGAACCCGTGGTAAACTCATTGTTATTTCTGTTAGTATTCCTATATCGTTTTATACAATGATGAAGTCTATTTGAAAAATAATCATGCGTTATTATTTATATTCAATGATATAAACATATCACGACCGGCTCGTTATATAGTGGTCAGCGCAACTGGCTTCTACACAAGAAGTCCCGAATTCGATTACTGATCAGTCCTGGCATTTTTCAACACTAATTCTGATCATCCTATATCATTAATGTGTAAAGTAGTCGAACGTGAACTCAAAATTCTAAAAAAAATTATTTAAATTTTTTTAACCGCCGCTGGAAGCTACTCTTCTGCTTAATTAACCCTCGATCAAAATTGAACCGCCGTTCCAAAATTTTAATACACAAAGTATTTTGAGACCAATCTGGACTTATGGTGTCCAGCTCTTTGGAGTAACAGCAGAGAGTAACTTACAATCAATCCAGGTCTTTCAATCAGCATCTGGCGCTCCTTTTTATGTGAGTAATGAAACCCTCCACGACAATTTCAAAATTCCGACATTAAAAGAACTAACCGCGTACTTCTATAGTAAATTTCATTGATGACTAGATGACCAATCAAACCAATTAGCCCGTAATCTGGGTACAAGGAACTTTCCAACTGTGCGACGCATAAAGCAAAAATGGAGTACACAAGTCTTGGTCTGAATAACAAACAACAACCGTAGTTACAAACGGAGAATGTACCACTGGGTACCTCTTCTCCTTAAAATAAAATACTCCACTGCTATCTAAATATTACTCGCATACAGAAATCCTTCTCAATGTACAGTACCGTAATAAAATTAAAGACAAAAACTTTTTTGTGAGATAAAAAACCAAAAATATTTACAAATAAAAACCTCTTCAAATAATAATTTTATAACTGGAAAGAAATATTATATAAATTTTAAACTAGACAAAACAAAAGAAACCTTTTAATTTTTGAAGTTCATGAACAAAATTACCTTTAGAACATTATAGTTTCACAAAATTTAAGAAAAAAACATTAAAACATAAGTTGGTTTATTTTCGTACTTTTATTATATTTATATCATTAGGATTTTAAATTCAGATCTCAAAATTTGTTAAAAATTTCATTCCATTAGCATCTTATTGATAGATTTTTGTCACAAAAGTTACTTTTTCGAGGATCTTTTTTTGATTAAAAAATAATTATGTATTAAAAATGTGAGTGTATTTGTTAGATCTGTGTGATGTGACGAAAATCTGTTTATTATTTACAATTATTTTCCACTCGAAAACCCTTTTAAGAATTTAATGTTGATATTCAAAATTACTTCAAATTTACTAATTGAGTCAATATAACTTTTTTCTTAAAACATATTGTAGTTATGAAATAAGTAATATATTTGGTTTTTTTTAAAGAAAATAAATAATGATCTTCAATTTCGTTTATGAACCTAAATTTCAACGTGAAGTAGGTGACTGAATAGTTAAAAGGTTAAATTATATTATATAACCGCAAAAATATCATAATGTCATGCACTGGTAATTTATTTAAAAGATAAATTATATAAACCCGACATCAATATTTTCGACATAAATTTTGGAGATCAATATTTTAAACCAATTTTTAATCGGTTCCATATTGTTCAGAAAATAAAAAATAAAATCATTAGTAATTAACAGATAAACGTATTATTGTACTTACGTATTTTTGAAGAAAATATAAAATAATAAAATCTAATAATAAAATAAATATATAACAAAAACTATCACAAGAAAATCACAAACACAAAATATTTCACACACAATTAAATTAAAATAAAATAGTAAAAAATTTATGAAAAGTTATAGATATAAATGAATGAAGTGTATAATTATGTAAGAGAGAAATAAAAATAAAGAAGTGTTTTAATAAAGTAATAAATAGATTACAGAGATGAATAATTCCGTGTAGATCATTTGAGAGAAAAAGAAATACTGAAATATTTCGCGACAATAAAATTAGAGTTGATATAGAATTTACTATATTTATTGATCGAAATACACTGGTACTGTGAATAAAATGTAAAGCAGAAGAAAAATTAGTTTACTAAAAAGAATGTCAAGAAAAACGGAGGTGAAATAAGACAAAAAAAATATGAATGGAATAAAATAGAAAGTGTATTATGTACGGTATGAAGAGGGAAAGTGGTCTTGCACTATGTTGGATTATTGGATAGCGTGTTATTACCTCAGAAGCCGCAGTAACAAGCAGGTAGCTAAATGTATTTGATTCCTTCCGATATCAATTTAAATTTGTCTTTAATTTATTAAAATGTCTCGATAAACCCGAATTTAATTATAAAACAAATTCAATATATTTTTATTTAATTGATTAATTAATATTAAAAATCTACAACACTTAAAAAATTATTATTTATAGTTTGTTTTTATTTTAATTTTCCTCTTGCAAATTACATAAAAAATTTTAAAATAAAATTTCACTTTTGTTGTAAACTGAATCACAGATGAAATAGTACTGAAGTTTATCAACGATATGGTAAAGCCACTTCGACAACTTCCCTACCTCTCTTCGGAGTTAAGAAAGGCTAAGAAGAGACGAGGCGTATTCGTTAACAGTTGGGCTAGTGACCTTCCCGTAATTCTGTTTATAACTCCCTCTACTTGAATGTATTAATTCCCTTATGGCTATTATATGTATAGTTACATCAGAAGTGATATATCTGAAGTAGGGATAATGTATTGTGGGGGATTATACATATTTATATAATATTTTATTTATTTGCAATATGTTATTACATAGTAAAATTTAAATTCGTAATTTCATTCTTGGAATTATTGCTCTCAATTTATAACTATTCTTTAATTACTTCAAAAAACTATTATTATTTGTTTGTTTATAAAATCCCTATTATATTATATTTTTTTAATCCTAATATGTGTACGTTACAATCTATTAAATACAGAACAATAAACAACCCCATGACCCAATGAGATGAGGATTATATGTATGACGTGTAAATGAGGTGTAGTCTTGTACAGACCGACCATTCCGAAGAAAGTATGGTTAATTGAACCTCAACCATCATCCATAATCACGATCAAGTTTTCAAATCAGTTGTTTAGGTCATCAGCCGAAAGGCTGGTTTGAACCTGTAGAGGTTTTACTAAGTAAAAACGAGGAGTGAGGTGGTTTACCTTGCCTTCCTCACTGAGTGGAAAAGTATGGTTATCAGCATGCCAGGCCCTCCGAAAAGCACCCACTTTCCACCCTGCAAATGACAACTTCACTTCATTCACCAAAAGGTCTGACCGTTTAGTGAAATCCATTACTCTCAGAGGAGATAACTCTGACTAGTTTCTTTTACACCTCTACCTCTTCTATTCTTAAATATTTCATTCATATAATTGGCTGACTATGTGACAAGAAACAGAACTATTTTTTGTAGCCCTGAAACCAACAGATCGAGTATTGATTTAACATTCTACCTACCCGTTATGGGCAAAAACCATTATATTTAACCCTAAATTTGGATTCTGACAATTGCAGTAAACTTCATTTAACTGGTGGTGCCAAATCAGGCCCACGTATTTCAGGAACAATAACTAGACAACGAAGCGTTCTAGAATATTGTTTACATGAAGATTTTTCTTCTTTTTTTTTGACATTCAGAATGTTCTCAAAAGCTAAAATTTCTTGAATCGTCCTGTACAAAGCAATTCAAAATTCAATGGATTTGATTATAACCTGTAGAGGTTTTACTAAGTAAAACGAGGAGTGAGGTGGTTTACGATTGCCTTCCTCACTGAGTGGAAAAGTACGCTTATCAGCATGCCGGGCCCTCTGAAAAGCACATATTTTCCACTCTCCAAATGACACCTTCACTTCATTCACCACAGGGTCTGGCTGTATAATGAAATTCATTACTTCAAAATCATTAGTTCAAAAAATAAGAATCTTTATTTTTTTATATATAGATCCATTATGTGCTTATCCCTCAACAAAACAAAATTAAGTACCTTACATTCCACCAAGGTAACAGTCTTAACTAGATGCCTCATTAAAAAAATAAAACGAATGATTCTGAATTCAAAATTTAAAAAATTTACCTGACTAATTAATTCTCAATCTCAAAATAATTAATTCTCAATCGATCAGTTTTTATTTTAGGTGTAACTGATTACTTCAACAACTACCTATTTACTAATCTTCATTCACAAAATTTTATTTAAACATATTTGGTCTTATGTAATTCAAATTTTTGGCTCGTTAAACCTAGCAACATCCAAAAATTACAAGCATTTTATTACAAATTTTCTCCGATATGTTACCGGTATACCGTACTACGTGAGCCACAAAACTCTTCAAGATGATCTCAAAATTTCCTTCATAAAAGACAAAATACGCATAAGTACGGAAGATTCTACAACAATCTAACTAACAAGCCTAATGAGTTAATACAGCCAATTGCAAGATTAAATCTTAATGGAGATCTATTAAACCGACTGCGAAGATTTTTGAATAAAGACTTGATGTGATGTCAGTAAATTTTAAAAAACCATTAATAATAAAGAGTCAGTTTTTATTATATATGTAACTGACTATATAAACTACTTTTTTTAAATAAAAATCTTTAAATTATTTGTTTAATGGGTAGAAAGTTTTTTTTTAATTAAATGAACCAAATAAATAAGGAAATGGCCGCCTCCGTAGCTTAGTGGTTTGCGTACAAGCCCCTGCAACACAGAGGCCCAGAGTTCGATTCCCTAGGGTCTGGAAATTTTCACAAGTCAAAAATGTTCCAGTTGCGTAAGCCACCGTACCCATTTTAGTCGCTGATAGCCAAGCTGTTGATGTAACTTTAAACTACAAAAAAATTAGGTAATATGAAAAGAATTTCTTCGGAGACATCTATTTAAATACACTAATTTTTAACTAAATTGTGAATGAAATAATAATTTTAACTAACTGATAAAACTGTACCCGGCTGCAGTGTAGACACTTTTTCTTAGCGAGAAGAAGACAACGAACGGCAAACGACCTCACTCTTTATCGTTGGCTTACGTAAAAATCTTCTGATTCGAAATGACCTTAGGCTACTTTTGCCAAATAACAAAAACAATCTAATTAAGTGTCATCTACAAACCTCGTTAAAATTTCAATACCTTTAATGAGCAAATATTTAATTTTATATCACAAATAAAGAAGTAGTTTAAAATAGTTGTTAGTAACAACTCTCTGTTTATAATCGTTGTAACAGTATCGTACAAACAGATTTTACCGCGAGGGATAAAATCAGATCTCTTTTGGATAAATCTAAATATAAATACATTGATTTATATTAATATTTATCACAATTTTTTTTCTTTAATATTTCGCATAATGTAACTTCTACTTCTTCTCCCTCTCTTCTTCTTCTTCTACTACTATTTCTCCTCCTCCCCTCCTTCTATTCCTCTCCTTCTCCTCCTCCTCCTCTTTCTTCTGTTACTCTTCCTCTTCTCCAACTCCTTTCCCTCCCTCTCCTCCTTCTTCCTGGTTTTCCTCCTCTTCTTCTATTACTGCTTTTCTTCTTCTTCTTCTCCTCCTCCTCCTCTTCCTCTTCCTCCTTCTCCTTCTCCTCCTCCTCCTCCTCCTCCTCCTCCTTCTTCTTCTTCTTCTCCTTCTTCTTCTTCTCTGTCTCCTTCTCCTTCTCCTACTTCTCCTTATCTTCCTTCTCCTCCTCCTCCTCCTTCTCCTCCTTCTCCTTTTTCTTCTCTTTCTCCTTCACCTTCTTCTTTTTATCCTTTTCCATTGGTCCTTTTTCTCCAGTTTAGGAACCAGTTGTTCGTTATGTTTGGACAGAACTCGCGAACGGTTCGTGAACCGTTCGCCGCGAACCGTTTCCTGTTGGTTTTTCTGACGAACACAAAGGTGCTCGCAGTTCACACTTGTCCGGAGGTATTGTAGCTGTTTCGTTGTTTCTCGCAAACCTTCAGTCTCTATCGTAATTATACCTTTGTTAATTTCTTTTTTATTTTCGTTAAATTTTGTAAAAATTTATTTTTTTCCACTTTATTTCTTATTTCTTATTAAATTATGGAGAAAATGTTTACAAACTCTTTGATATTTATAAATCCAAATAGCTATTATAGGATCATAAACATAAAAACTGTTATTTAACTAATATATTGGCGACCTATTTATTGTGACTTTAAATACATCAAAAGCTTATACACCAAAGCATCTTTTACAGTGATCGGTGTGCCACCAACGTTATTGTCTCCTTTTCTTCTTACACAAACTATCCATTAATAGAGCCGCAAAAGTCATCACTAAAATAGAGTAATTTTCATCGCATGAAGACATGATTGCAAGTACATGCTCCTGTGACTGTTAAATGCACGCTGGTATTTTACAGTGTTCGTTGCTTTACCTTGGTTTGCAAAAACTTGGTTTTGAAATTATTTTAACGAACGGTTTGCAAACCATTGGGTTTATACGTCTATACGTACCCTAAGAGAATATAGGAAATGGATGGACACCCCGACGCTTCATGGCACATAAGGGGAAGATGAAGAAGAAGAAAAGGCCTTCCGGTTTTTGCCACTTCCAGTCGAAACCGGAACTTCAAACCCAATTTAGGCCAACTAACTTTTTGTGTAGATTACGAATCCGAAAACCATTTTGTTGCTATTATCTCTTGTAGTTTCATACATATGGGTGTGATGGACAGACGCACAAAACAAAATGAGAGATACCAATTTCTAAACTTGTTGCTAACAATCACGGAATTAATGAGATGCAATACAAAAGTAAAAGAAACGAAAGATTTATGATGTCTACTAGAAGAATTACTTTAAAAAATTGGTGTGATACACCCACACAACTTTCTCTAGCCAATGCAAATAACAATAACAATATAACCTAACATTAGTGATAAAGCATTAGAAATAAACAAAAAACTAACCTCAATAAACATAACCTAATTTTAATCATGAGTGAAAGGCGCAAAATCAAAATCAGTTAGGCTTAAAAATACGGATAATCACTCTTTCACGCTAAACTAGGCTCTGTAGAGAAAAATGCTTTAAACAAAAGTTGTAGAGCTTTTAATTTTCTATAAATTTAATTATATATACTTTTGTCGTAAAACGCATGCTAAGGCTGAAATCTTAAAAAATTGATTTTTTACACGTTTTCGTAAGAAAAAAACAGAAAATCGCTAATTACCGCTAAACTAAGCGTTGTATAAAAAATGTTTTAAATAAAAGTTGTAGGTTTTTACATTTTCTACAACTTTTTTTATACATTTTTGCGCTAAAATGCATATTAAAGCCGCAATCTAAAAAAAACAGTTTTTTTTTACGAGAAAACAGCCTCCGAACAATTTCAGCAAACATGGCGCCTACCCTATCTTGTAGAGCATAAATAATGTAGTAAATAAGGCGATTTTTAAAAAAATCGTAGAAGCCGTTTTTGAGAAAATTGCAAAAAGTGAAAAATTACACGAATAAACTACTTGATGAAAATGTTCATGTCGGGTTTTCTAGTGGTATCTATCTAACTTAAGTTTCAAGTTCGTACAATGTTCCGTTCTTGAGATATTCTGTTCGCACACGCACACAGACACACAGACACATACACACAAAGACCAATATAAACAAGTTTTTTGGATTCAGGGGGTCTGAAAACGTGTAGATCCGGTGAAAAGTCGATTTCGAAAAAATCGACATGAAAACAATACTTTCTATCCTATATATTCATATAGGCAAGAGAAAATAAACATTGTAACGTTTTGCGTTCTTTTGTAATAAATTATATATTTTTACTATTTATTTAGACTATAAATTAACGATAATAGAAAGAAACAAATTACATAATTTAAAGTGATAACCTTAATGTCGCTAACATATATTACATTTTGTAAACAAATTATCTTTAGGAAGTATTAATAAAAAAATGATAATTTGATAAATAAAAATAATAATAACATTTTAATGCATTCGGTACATTGTTTAATACAATAAAGAGTTATACACATTAGTAATAATTAATTTTTATATTATGAAGATGTCAGTCATGAGTAAAAATTAGGTTGTTGATAATTTTTTCTGTTATGTAATAATAAAATAATGATAGAAGAATTTTTGTGAAGTTTATTTAAAGTCGTATCGACAGCATGATCATTAGTGACTACTTTGGGTTTTGGTACTGTAACGATGGGTTTTAACGAGTTAAAACTTCCAAACCCAGGCGGAAATTGCACCCAGGACCTTCTGCTTTTTAGGCTAGTGCGCTTAATCATAACGCCACGGAGGAGGTCAGAATATCTTTTTAAAATAAATAAATTTTCTTTTGTATGTATATGTTTATTCTTGTAAAATTCAATCTGTCATCCCTTAAAAATAATTGATTAACGGTCTTGTATTCAACGGTCTTGTAACCTGCGTAGTGTTCTAGTGAATTGAGTGGATTTTTGCAGAGAATATTAACTTTTTTTTTAATAAAGTAGGAACATTTATTGGTTTTTGTAAATTTTATTTGGTTGAAAGTAAATTTTGTAATAGGTATTGTAAACTTAAATTTCAAACAGAATTTTGCCAGTATTTTTTTCTGTATTTATAAATGTATTTCTTAAAAAATTTAATCTGTGATCCCTAAAAATAATTCATTAACGATCTTGTATAATAGTTTGTGTCCTGCATAGTGTTTTAGTGAGCTGAGGGGATTTTTTTTTGTAGATAATAGTGTAATTTTTCTAACTTAGGAATACTAATATTGGTTTTTAGTAAATTTTAATTATTTACTTACTTACTCTTACTCCCATGGCCATCTATATCGGAGTTGATATTTAGCCGCACCAACAACAAGCCTCCATGTCGCTCGATCTTCAGCATCTCTTTCTGTAGCTCCAAGTCTCTCCATGTCGGTCTTAACCTGCCTCCACCATCTTTGTCTAGGTCTTCCCCGGAGGCGCCTTCCTGTGGGGTTGGGGTCTAATATTTTCTTCAGGTTGGACTCTTCTCCTCTTCTTAGCACGTGCCCAGCCCATCGCATTCTCCTACATTTTATTTCGCTTACAATGTCTGGGTAACTGTAGAGGTCCCTAATTTCCTTATTGTGTTTTCTTCTCCATTCTCCTTGTTCATATGTGGGCCCATATACCTTGCGCAGGACTTTATTTTCAAACACTATCAGCTTTTTTTCTTCCTTCTTGGTCATTCTCCACGTTTCAGAGCCATATAATAGAATTGGACATATGATTGTTTTATATAGTCTAATCTTTGTTTTGTGGGACTGGGACTTTGAAGATAGTAATTTGTTGCAGGCATACATACATTTGTTTGCTGAGTTTACCCTGTTTTGTATAATTTTAATTATTTAGAATTGTAAATTTTATAACTAGATAAGTTTCAGTAAGCTGTGTAATAAAAACTGTTAAAAATATTTTTAGTAATAATTACTGATCAATAATTTATATATAATAATGTACAACTCATTCCCGCGCACAGGCTCTACCTATGCGGGAATTAGTAAATATGTTAATGTAAATGTATTTTGTATTTAATAAATAAATAAATAAAAAATAAATAAATAAACAAAGAATTTTTTACACATTTCAATAGGGGAACAATCATTCATACGCAGTGTAAGTAATTCAATATTCAGAAAAGAGATCTTGTCATTAAAAATAAATTGAGTTTTCAATAGCTTGTTACAGAGCACAGAATGCTGGAAATAATGAAGCCTTCTTCATCTTGATACTAAAAAAATGATATGACTGAGCTACACTTGTTTTTATATTAAATTTTTAAAAGTCACGTTTTCAGAAAACTGTCCAAAATTTTACTTTTTCTAGCGATAAATAACATTTAAAATATTATTGATTTTCTTAGGTTATCCTAAGAAATTTTATCATCATTTTCTTTAGAAATTTATTTGTGTTTGAGCTAGCTACATTTTAATATTACAACTATATAAAATGACTATTACTGATCTACCTATAAACCGAAACCCAAGAAAAGTATTAAAAACTACGAGCATAATTTTGACTATCGTAATTCTTTTTCTCTTATACTAATTGTTAAAACAATGTACCACTTTTTTACTTTCGCTTGCCCTAGATGCGCCTATTTATAGAGAAGGAAAGAATTGTTTCCATGTGGGTTATTCGAAATCGAGTTTTCACCGGAAATGAAGTTTCAGCCCCACTGAATCCAGAAAAACATGTTATAGTGATTAGTCTCTGTGTGTGTCAACAATATATTTCAAGAACAAATAGCGTATGAAATTGAAATTTGTAACTTAAGTTAGATACCACTAAGAAAGCCAACTTTTCATAAAAATCGGTCAACCGGAAGTAGTACCTAGTTAGTCTGTGGGATTTTTCACTTTTTTCAATTTTCTCAAAAATGCTCCTACGATTTTTTTTCAAAAGCGCCTTATTTATTACAATTTTTGTACTCTACCCTTACAAGATAGGGTAAAAGTGCTTTTAATATGGCTTTCGAGAGTGTGGCTTTAATATGAATTTTAGAGCAAAAGTGTATTATTAAAAAGTTTTAGGAAATTAAAGAACCTACAACTGTTATTCCAATCGTATTTTTCTACAACTCTTTAACCAATTAGTGATTTTCTGTACATTTTGCTCATTAAAATTGGTCAAAAATGGGATTTTTTTAAGATTACGGCTTTAATTTACAACTTAAGCGCATACAAAATAATAAAGTTATTGGAAATTAAAAACCAACAACTTTTATTCCTAACACTTTTTCTAGAGCCTAGTTTAGCTTGATTTCCATTTTGCGTCATTCTTCATTCATGATTAAAATAATACTATTTTTTCATTTTACATTGTTTACTAATGATTAAACGTAAGTTATATTTGTCATTATTTACATTGGCAAGAGAAAGTTGTGTGAATGTTTTAAACTAGATTTTTAATTTGTGTTAATTATACGTTTTTTTTTGGTTAAGCTACATTTTTGAAGTAACAGTTAATCGGATAGAAATATATTCTGTATATGTTATAATAATTTTGTTTTAGACTTTGTACAATGATCAGCTCAGAGAATGAACCCCGAACATTTCTCGTCAAGTAGACTTTAAGGTTAGTCGTACCTCTGAAATAAAAATTGGATAGATTTTTCAAGAAAACTGATTCCAGGTGAATGTAAAATAAAACCTTTGACTTGAACGTATATCTAGTGCTAAAAGACATGGAAAAATCTCTAAAATACTTCTGATTTTTGAACAAGTTTCTGTAGAACTCTCTTAAGTATTTTGATATATTAGATTACTATACTAAAAATTTATTTTATCATTTTTTAATTATAAAACCTTGAATAATTTTAAAACAGTTTTAAGATGTCTTACGAATGGAAATTGCTGTCAATCGTAGAGTTATACCGATTAAACAAGTGACTTAATATTCCTTCTGAATTCTATAGGCGGATGAGCTCAAGGTTAACTGATTCTAGCTGTCTTGTTTCACAGATAATTTTTCAGCCAGTACTTATGCGTCATTTGTCATGAAAATATTGGTTTCTATACTAAGGATCTGTAATTCGATTCCCGGTCAGGTCTGGTATTTTTTACATATTTTTACTTTCTCTTGTCTATATGAATGTGTAGGAAAAATGTATTGTTTTTGTCGATTTTTTGAAATCGAGTTTTCACCGGATATACACGTTTTCAGACCCCTGAACCCAAAAAACATGTTTTTAGCGATTGGTCTGTATGTGTGTGTCTGTGTGTGAACAGAATATCTCAAGAACGAAACATCGTACGAAATTGAAACTTAAAACTTAAGTTAGATATCACCAGGATTCGACTCGAACATTTTCATCAAAATCGGTCAACCGGAACTAGTAGTTTATTCGTGTAATTTTTCACTTTGTTGCAATTTTCTCAAAAACAGCTCCTACAATTTTTTTAAAAATCGCCTCATTCACTACATTTTTTATGTTCTACAAGATAAAGTAGACGCCATGGCTGCTGACATTCTTGGGGAGGCTGTGCTCTCTTAAAAAAAAGTTTTTTAAAATTGCGGCTTTAGTATGCATTTTAGTGCAAAGATGAATAATAAAAGTTGTAGAAAATTTAAAAACCTACAACTTTTAATTCATACACTCTTTCGTATAACGCTTAGTTTAGCGGTAATAAGTAATTTTCTGTTTTTTTTTCATGAAAATCTGTAAAAATTGTTTTTTAAGATTTCAGCCTTAGTATGCATTTTATGACAAAAGTGTATATAATCATATTTATAAGAAATTAAAGATCTACAACTTTAATTTAAGCAATTTTCTCTACAGAGCCTACTTTAGTGTGAAAGAGTGATTTTCTGCGTTATTAAGCCAAACTAAGGTACATTTTCATTTTGCGTCTTTAACTCATGATTAAAATTAGGTTACGTTTTTTGAGGTTAGTTTTTTTGTTTAATTCTAATATTTTATTACTAATGTTAGGTTATATTGTTAATTATTTGCATTGGCAAGAGAAAGTCGTCTGAGTGTTTCGCACCAGAATTTTTAGTAATCAATATAGCCTATTGTTTATATATTAGTGTGAAATGATAGATTAAACTGTTCCCTACTCGCCAATATGTTCACTTTTCCACATAATCGCCGTTAACGACATATTTACGCCAACGTAGGCCTACTGCGCTTTGGAAAAGTCCGTCACGAAAGAAATCTGAAGTTTTTGTATGGCACTATTTCCTCACCTCCGCTATCACCTCTGCATTCGAAAAGAAAAGCATGCTCTTGAGATGTTCCTTTAGTTTACGAAAGAGTAAAAAGTCAGAGTGCAAGATCTGAGCTATAAGGTGGATGAGGTAAAACTTTTTGAAACCCAATTTTCTCTAGTATTGTACGCGTTTTCAGACTTGTGTGAGATTAATCGTTGTCATGATGCAGAATTGGCTTTTGTCTGGATGAACCCTACGCAGCCATCACTTCAGATTTGATAGGGTAGCAACATATTGTTCGGAGTTGACAGTAGAGTCACATTCCAAAAACTTTATATGAACGATACTATCACAATCCCAATGAACGGTAATCATGCCTTTTCCGGAAGATGGATTGTTTTGAATTTTTCGGGTGCGGCTGTGAATCACCGCTAGGATGACTTGTTTACAAAGAGTTCCAGTACATGACTAACAATATTTTAGACAGTCTGGCCCATCATTATAATAGTTATAGCGATAGAGGTATTACTTTCCAATTCGCCCTCGTAGAATCATTTTTTTTTTTACTTTGAGACCGCAAAGGATCTCTTTAGTCATCTATCTAGAATCTCTCTCTGCATTCTTTCCTCTGATTTTTCGCCAATAATCGGTCATTTTGACTGATCTGGCCTGTCTCTTTGCATCTGAAACAACCGTTTTAGTACATCTGTTTTCGGTTTTGGTTTTAAATCTAAAGTTTTTGTGTTTAAGTGTGTGTGTCTTAACTTTCTTCAGCTCCAGATCCCTAAAAGTTAAACCTAGTTCCTCCATATCCTTTTTGACTTCCTTGATCCAGATTGGTGCTGTTTTTTTTTTTTGGCAAACAAGTTCCTTATAATTCTGTTGATGATTCTGTCTTCTGGTGTTCTAATTAAATGGCCAAAGAAAGTTATCCTTTTCTTTTTCATGGAGTCTATTATGGCTCATTATCTTGGTACAAGTTCTAAGGATCCTTCGTTCAAGTTTTTGGATCTTGTCCGTTCTATTTTTCTGGTTAAGTTTAAATAAAGTTTCGGAACTATACATATAATTTTTGGTTTGACAACTGTATTATAATGTCTTAGTATAATGGCTTAGTTTGGATTAATAGACATTTTTTGTTATAAGTGTTTTTAGTTATTTGTTGAGACCTAATAAATTTTTTGTTCCACTCATCCTAAGCTTTTTTCTCATTATTATTGTATGTTATGATTCATTATAACAAATAACAATAGAAAAATTAAAACTAAAATCTTAAAATTTGGCAAAATGTTATGTCATATAAACGGGTCAAATATGATAGATGGATAACTATGATTACTTTTTATGATTGATGGTTTACAATAAATTTTACCTTCCTATTTAAACTAACCTACCTTAACATTTGATTACAAAATAATTACAGTTTTAAATTACCTACTATTAAAGAAATAAAGTTTAAAACTTTGAGAAATTGCATGATTCAATTTCAACATTTTACTTCCGTTATGTAGTCATTTCTTTTACAGGAAATACAGATCTGGGCATAACCCATGTATAATGTAATATTCTTAAATGTACGATATAAAAAATGTACATTACATGTATTAGTTTACTTGTACATGTGTTAGTATATGTCATGATAATTATTATTATTATTATTATTATTACAAAGTGAATTAATTGAAGAAAGTAATGTAACTTAAGTTTCAATTGATAAATTAATTAATATGACCCTTACCTTACTATTTTAATTATTTATTTATTTTTAGAGATTATGTAATATATTATATTTAACGAAATAAAAATGCGGTTGACAGCTATATCCTTCAACTACAAGAATGCTTCTCAAATACTTACAAGATTGTAATGTTTTAATCTACGTAAACACTTAATTCTTAGAATTATCAACATGTCAAAAATTTTTAAACATCGGTTTTAATTACATATATAAATTATTTTAATTGTTTATTAAGACTTTCATTACGTCACCTCCAGCGTTAACTAATCGGATTTGAAGTACGCAATAATGTTTTTACTTTATTAAAAGAAAAGGAAAATAAGAGAAACTAAATATGCTGAAATAAACCAAACAAGAATTTACAAAAATATTGAGACTTTAGAAGATACAATAAAAAAGAGATTTACAATAAAAAGAGATTTTTTTGGAAAAAACAATCATATTATTGAAAACAAAGAGATTTTCAATATTTGCAACGACAAAAATATTTTTAAGAAAAACAATTAATAGAAAATAGAAATTCATACAATTACTACAAAATTATTGCTAATGCAGTAATTGTATTGCAAAAACACGAGGTTCAGATTTAATAAAAAAAATAGCAGTGAAACTTGGGTGCTATTCAAAGCGAGAGGAGAGTAGATTGCAAGTATCTGAAATGAAATTTCTTTGACATAACGTACGGATGTAGTAGAGAAGATCTTTACAGGAATACCGAGATAAGAAAAGTGAACATCTTCTCTATAAACGACTGGGTATCTCAGAACAAAATGCAGTGGTTGTAACATGTGAGCAGAATGAAGGAGAATATGATAGCTAAGCAAACACTAGGCTATAAACCGGAGAGAAAAAGAGAACAAGGACGCCCGAGAAAGAGATTGGCAGATTTGAGAGGTTTTGAACAGGCAGAGATGCCTAATCTTTGAAGACAGAAAAAAATAAGCTGTAATTTGCAAAACAGTCGGACGTAAACTTAAAAGAAACACTAGGATTTAATCATGCATTTAAAACGAAAAATTTGGCTCAATGTATTTTTTTCAGGTTTACCTGATGAAGTGCTGAAATTTTGACTATGCGACAAGAAATAGGAGAAGTCCGTTGCATATATCTTTGAAAGATGTCCCTATTTTGGCATCGAAAGAATGAAGTGGGTGTTGGTCGGTGACAGCGAGGGGGAATTAGGCTACGATTCCCTTCCAGCAAGCGCTGACAGTGCGTAAATTTTAACTCAATATATCACTTGTAGTATTATATTAACAGTTCCGAGGGAGATGGAGGATTTTTGCAGATGTCTGATCAAGTGACCAGGTGGTCAGGGTTTTTGGTATGTAGGCGGTTGCAGCCACCTTGGGACTGGACGTAGATGCCTCAATTTGAGTCCAACACTACTTCTCCATCGTGAGGAAGTGAACGAAAGTTTTCCTCGCCGTCTCGGATACAAAGAATAATGTATTTTAAATGGAGATTCTGTTAACCCTTAAATACCATCGAAAGGATTTTTTTTAATTAGTTCATAAAAAGGAATATTTCTGAATTCTGTTAAAAATTTTGAAGATGAAAATTGGTAAAAGTCACAAACGAAATTTTGTGAAGTAAATAATAAACTGATTGAATTAAAATTTTGAATGTGCTACTGTCGTGAGGGTGACGTAGTTTATTTCAGTTTTAAGGGTCTTTATGGTGACGGGAATTTTTTAATCAGGTGTATATTTCGTTTCATAAGTAACACTATTGCCCATAACAGGCAAGTGGAGTGTTAAATTAATTGCAATCGATCTGCTAGTTCCAGTGGTACGAAAAATAGTTCTGTTTCTTATCACATGGTCACCTAATTATGTGAATGAAACATTTAACAACAGAAGAGGTAGAGGTGTGAGAGATACTAATCTGAGTTGTCTCCTCTGAGAGTAATGAATTTCATTATACAACCAGATCCTGTGGTTAATCAAGTGAAGGTGTCATTTGCAGGGTGGAAGATATAGCATTTCGAAGATTTTGGAAATCTAATAAGCTTACTTTTTTACTCAATTTACTTAGTAAAGCCTCTAGAGGTTCAAACCAGCCTTTAAGTTGATGACCTAAACAACACAACAAACAATAAAAATAAAACTGATACAGCCGGCCGTATTGGCGCAGTTGGTAACGTGCTCGCCTTTCATCATGCGGCCCTGGGTTCGAATCCCACTCAGGCACGGCATATTTTCATACGTTACAAAAAAAAATCATTTCATCCTGCATCATACAAAAAGTTACACCCCAACGTCGTCGCTAATGACTGTTGTAGTTGATACGACGTTAAATAAATGAATTTAAAAAAAAACTGATACAAAACATAGAGATATAAGACTATGAGTGTTAATGTAATTGTGAAATAGATTGTTAAGCATAAATTAATATTATTGAGAAATTATTCGAACGAGTCAGATGGTGAAACTTAATAGTATTTCAAAGAAACAAATTCAGAAGCAAATTGTATGGATTGATAATTCTTGTGAAAACTATCAAATATGAACGGCAGCTCCTAGTAGATGTGAGAAGTCTGAATCAAAAAAGTTAAAAAATATTAATTAGAAGGGAGATTAGAGAAGGTAAACATCAAAGAGGAAGATTGGTTTTTCGGAAGAACCTAGAAAGAGTAAATTAAATAAAATTGAGGAGTTTGATGGAAAAAGGGCCTATCTACAAAACCTACATATTGAGAAAATGATACTTTAATATAATTTTGTCATAAATATTGTGATGCATTGCAATGGAAGTAGGCGGACAGATATGTATATCTACATAAAATTTGAATTTTTTACTACTGAGAAACTAAAAAAAATTATAATACAGAATACACAACAGAAATTTTAAACTACTAAAACTACTTTAATTAGTTTACAACATAACATCATTGACTGCCTACGAATTAACAAATTTTCCTGCCTTGACATGACGTTCTGAATATCGTCGTCGCATCTTTTAGAAAAAACATAGAGATATGAAACTTTGTACAAATACAGAGAACATCATGGCGGACTCAATAAACACTTTGAGGTAAAAGGGCCTATAGTATTTTAGGTTCCTTTTTCCATCAAACTCCTCAATTAAGATTTATAGGAGAGGAAAGGTCAAAGAAGGTAAAGATCCGGATAAGAAATATAGGAAAGAGAAGAGAATCAATGTTGTTACCGAGAAATCCATCGCGACTGAATTTTTGTAAAAAAAAGAAAAGATACAACTGTGTTTATAATGAAATCAGTAATTTTATGAGATGATATTTGTAATAATGTATGAACGCCTTGTTTTGTTTTGAGCAGGGAATTCCCCCGGCAGAATATCCAGACCAGTTCAGAACTACAATACATCCCGATTTCATTATATTATTATTATCTTTCTTGGGTTGTTTAATAATTTTAACATTGAAAGAACTTGTATTTTTTATTAGCGTGTTCATACTAAATATACAATAAATTTCATAGTTTTTTTAAATGTTACGTGAAGAAAAGTTTCTAGGAATCCATAGATTGTTTTCTATTGTTTAGGTCAACAGCCGAAAGGCTGGTTTGAACTTCTACAGGCTTTACTAAGTAAAACGAGGAGTGAGGTTTTTACCGTGCCTTCCTTACTGAGTGGAAAAGTATACTTATCAGCATGCCCAGCCCTTTGAAAAGCATCTACTGTGTATCTAACTTCATGGCCTCCGGCAGAGAGGTGAAATATGCGGATTGTAAAACCATTTCAGAAAACATATCTGATTTTTTTAAGTAACTGAAACTTACTGGAAATTATATCTAAATTAAATAATTCTTTCACTAAAAATTAACTGGATTTTCTTTTTATTTCATTTCTTACTTGTGTACTTATCTTGTGCAGTTATCTTATCTTGTGTAGTTACTTGTGTAGTTATCTTTAAAGGCCGAAAAGTTTCTCGCATGCTGACTTCATGTCATATTTCGCGATTTTACAAAATTTTTAAGAAAATACCTCGCAACTAAAAAAGTAATGATTTTCTGTTCAATTTTATTGTATCATCGTTTTCCATAATTATTACAAAACAAACATGGCGAATATTATGTTAATCCGCGAAATAGTTGTTGAACAATGACGATGTATTTGAAAAAATATGCTATTTCTTAAAAAACAAAACCTTTACTAAATTATATATTATTTCATTAAGCGTGTGTTTTTCGAAATACTTTTATAGAACTAAAAACATGCGAAATACTTTGTTGTATAAAAATACGTAAATCCCGGCAAGTTTATGTTACTTAAAAATATTAGATATGTTATCTGGAATGCTTTTGCATACGCATATTGCTCCTCTCTGCCGGAGGCCATCAAGTTATAGACAGACAGTACTTCCCACCCTGCAAATGACACCTTCACTTCATTCACCATAGGGTCAGGCTGTGTAATGAAATTCATTACTCTCAAAGGAGATAACTTTTGACTAGTGTCTTTTACACCGCTACCTCTTCTATTCTTAAATGATTCAGTCATATAATTGGCTGACCATGTAATAAGAAACAGAACTAATTTTTGTAGCCCTGGAAGAGCAGATCAAGTGCAAATAACTTAACACTCCACTGTGTTATGGATAAAGATTGTTTTCGAGGAAAATTATTTCATTATAAACACCTAGAAATATTTTACTTGTCAAAGAGTATGATTATTTTATTTCTTTTAACGACAATTATTGGAAATAAATATCCAACACATGCAGAACTATAAACATAATTCTTTATCTTATCTCACGGTCAGTCAAGTTATTAATTTCATCGTTTATAAACAGAAGTAATATAGATGTGATCGATATTAACATGAGTTACATTCTCTCAAAGTAATCAAATTTATTACCTAGGTACAAACTATAACGAATGAAAAGAAGGTAATAATACAGGGCGGAAACGTCAGTAATCCTGGGCTGAGTCAACTCAGTGGGTAGAAACATATTACTGATTTTATTTAGTTAAACACTCGACGAATCTTGGAGAACAATGAATTAAACACATCAATTCAAAAACATTAATCAGTAGCTCTGAAATTGAGTTTTACAATTAATAAACTATATTTTGTTTGTTTCAGTTACAAAACACGTTGTTAGAATAATCTTAAAACCTATCTGGGTGTACGGTATTCAAATTTTTAGTTGCGCAAAGCTGAGTAATTTAAAAACTATTCAAGCATTCCAGTCTAATTTTCTCGTTATAATTACCGGTTCACCATACTATGTCTCAAATTACACGCTACACCTATTTAAAAACACCATTTATTTGCGACATCGTAAAAATAGTTATATTAAATTCTACTCAAAACTACCAATCCATAATAATCCATTTGTCAGTCAAATAATACAGAAAAAAATAAAGAATCAGAAGACTTTTATAAACAATTACAGAGAGTTATTGACAAAATAAATGTTAATGATGATATATTGGTGCTGGGAGATTTGAATGGAAGACTTGGTCGGCATCCAGTGCAAAAATGCATAGGGACTTTTGGCGAAAATACACTCAACAAAAATGGTGAAAGGTTAAGAGATTTTGTTACCTTTAATGAGCTGAAAGTTACAAATACATTTTTCCGCAAGAAAGACATACATAAATTCACATGGAGTGCAAGAGGTAGCAAATCAATAATAGATTATATCATTGTAAACCAAAAATTGGCAGCCCAGGTGAGAGATGTGAGAGTTTTCAGAGGACAAGATTTGCACACAGATCACTACTTACTAGTTGGCAAAATAGATTTGTATAAGCGATGGAAAAAGAAGTTGAGCAGAAATCAGAACCAGAACCCAACTGATGAAACTTTCAAGGTGTCGCTGTTGAGAGATGAAAGTATTAGGAACCTCTATCAACAACGTCTCATGAACAGGCTGGTATCTAATCCAACCACAGAGGATATTGATATTGAATGGAAGAATATATCCAGTGCTATAAAAATTGAACTGTGCTATAGAACTGTTTTCTAAAATTATTAATATAAGCTGAATGTGAGTCGGAACAGGCCATGGCCTAATCCCTGTTTGAAAGAAGAAGAAGAAGAAGAAGCTATAAAAATGAGTGCCATGGAGGCCCTGGGAACAAAGAGAAGGATTTATAGGAAGAAAGGTCCAAGAATATGGAATGAAGAGACAAAAATTTGTCAAAGAAAAGCAGAGATTGTACAAGATCTATCTTAACGACCCTTCTGCGGAAAATAAAGCAGCTTATAATAGAGCTAGAAATCAAGCAAAGCAGGTGATGAAAAGGGCACACCAGGAATCATGGGAGAGATACATCAATACGGTTGAAGAAGATCTCCATGGAAGACAGGAGCTGGCTTTCAAATTCATGAGGATGATGCAAAAACAAAATAGAGAGCTTGTAGAAATAGGTTGTGTGGAAGAAAATGAATGGATTGATCACTATAAAAAAATATGGTTTGATAATGGAAAAAATGAAAATACTATTCCCACTGAATGTGTTTCTTGTCAAGTAGATCAAATTGACATGACAGAGCTACAAGCAGCAATTAAGGCCTCTAAAAATCGGAAAGCAGCAGGACTTAATGGTCTAAATATGGAGCTTTTAAAATATGGAGGAGTGCTACTTCACTTGGGGTTATTGCATTTATTTAATAGTTGCTGGAAAAATCATGCAGTGCCACAAGAGTGGATGATGTCGAAGGTGATCTCAATATTTAAAAAAGGCGATCGATCAAACCCAGGAAATTATCGAGGAATAAGTCTTCTAGATACAGCATACAAACTATATGCTTCGATCCTAGCAAGGAGATTGCAGGCTATTACTGAATCTCTACTACAAGAAAATCAAATGGGTTTCAGGAAAGGAAGATCCTGCATTGATGCAGTGTTTACACTGAAAATGATTATTGAGAAACGCAGAGAACACAATTGTGAACCCCACATGGCATTCGTTGACTGGGAGAAAGCCTTCGATAATGTGGATAGAGAGCTGCTCTGGAACATAATGACAAAGTATGGATACACTAAACATCTGATTAGCAACATTCGAAATTTATACAATAAAATATCAATAAGGATTACTCTGAAGGATGGAAAATTAACGGACAGAATAATGACAAATAAGGGAGTGAAAAAGCGCCTTATATGGTTGGGACATACACAGAGGATGAGAGATGAAAGGTGGCCCAAGAGAATGCTGAATTGGGATCCACCTGGAAGAAGAAGAAGAGGAAGACCACCCGAACTGTGGAACAAGCAGGTGTATTCCGATATGAGGAATAGAAATCTGGTGGAGGGGGACTGGATGAACCGAGAGAGATGGCAGATGGGATGCGAGAAGCGGCTGGAGCTGTAGATCAAACTCGCTTATATATATAAGGGAGTGAAACAGGGATGTCCAATTTCACCTGCCTTGTTCAACATTTATGTGAACGAGCTTATGTTTGTGTGGCAGCACCAAGTTGACAAGGGTATTTCTCTCACCCGAAATACTTACCTGAACCATTTAATGTTTGCTGACGACATTGTAATCATACAGGAATCTGAGGACAAGCTGCAAGTTGCGATGCATAGGCTCGGCCTCATAAGCAAATACTTTAATATGAAAATAGCAGCAGGAAAAACAAAAGTCATTGCTTTTCGTGGAAAATGGCCTATAAGATCTAAAATAGTAGTCGAAAACAAAATCTTGGAGCAAGTGTCAAATTTTAAATTCTTGGGATGTGACATAACGCATGATTATGACCGGGATCCTCAACAAAAAATATCGAGGATCAACATGATATGTGGGGCAATAAACCGATCCCTCAGGAGTAGAGCTAGAAATAACACCCTGCTCAAATTTTATAAAGTAATGGCGATCCCAGCATTGGCTTATGGAAGCGAGACATGGGTCCTTACAAAGAAACAAGAATCAAAAATTCAGGCAGCAGAAATGCGATTCCTGAGGCAGGTGAAAGGTTGTACAAGAGAGGATAGAATCCGAAATGAGGAGATAAGGAGAGAGTGTGATGCCCAGCCACTCTTGAGCATATTGAGAACCTACAGGAAAAATTGGTCAGATCATGTTGTAAGAATGTCAAAAGACCGCCTCCCTCGATCTGCGCTGCTCTATAAACCAATCGGAAAGAGAAATATTGGTAGGCCGAGGAAAAGATGGACGCCGGAACAGGCTTGAATAGCCTAATCCATGAAGACGACGACGACGACGACGACGACTATTAGTAATAACGTTTCTGTGACAATATGAGCTTTTTTGTTTTTCTTTTCATACTTTTGTAAATTTTTTTTTAATTCCTAATTTTGTGCACGTTGCAATCTGTTCAATTCAGAACAATAAGCAACCCCATGACCCAATGAGATGAGGATGATTTGTATGACGTGTAAATGAGGTGTAGCCTTGTACAGACCCAGGCCGACCATTCCTGAGAGAGTATGGTTAATTGAACCCCAACCATCAAAGTACACCGGTAACCACTGTCTATTGTATATTTTACGTTCATTGTTATTCTAAATTTAACATTGCTGAATGCTGAATTTTATATCATGTCTTTTCTTGTTATTTGTAATTTAATATCAATGTTTTCTCATCTTTTGGTTGTTCAAATAAAAATTAGTAAAAATTAAAATTCTAATTATAAAAGTTGGAAAATTTAATAGATGAGTACAATTACAATATGAATTGATTACTTCTAAATTGATAAAATTTATGAAGTAGCTTACCTCAACTAAATCAAATCATCAATCAAACGCCTTCATTCATGAGAGTATACTATATGCTATAATTCAACCTGCCTACTCATTCTATTAACTAAAATGCCTCATAGAATGTTCAGTACATAAAAATTATTTGATTATAAGCAGATAAAAACTTTTTTAAATTTTTTAATAGTATAATTATTTGAACACGTGTTACTCAATTTATATAATTACATTAGCGAATTACCAGATATAAAAGTAATGTTTTTAAAGTGTTCATTCAATTAATAAAACAATAATTTATGTATATTTTAATAATTTATTTATTATTTAAATATATGAACAACAATTTTAAAAATAATACGAGTATTATCACTAGTCGGCCTTCTTATATTAAACATAAATAATCATACTCTTATATTATCGTATTATATTATTTAAAACATGTTGTAGTATTGTACAAAACATGTTATAAGATTCAAATTTTGATGGGTAAAAACTTAAGTTAATAATAGAAATACATTTAAGTTTGAACAAAAAAAGTTAATACTTTGTTAAATGATTTTAGTGGTATTCTTATACATCCAGTTTTCAGGTATACAAGCTTATTTACAAGGTTAAGAAGCAAGTTCACTTGATAGGGTATATATTTTTTTGTTTTACATCTTCCTGATCCGTCGATCACTAAACCGTAGGTCCAAATAGGACGAAAAAGTAACTTGTAACAATTTAGTTTCTAAGTAATTGAAAGTGGAGATATATTCTGAATAAGACTGTAGAGATGTTTTAGTCACGCGTAAATAATTTGTCTTTTAAGTCAGGTTTCATGTCAGTATTGTCTTAAGTATTTCACTGTGGTTTTTCAAGGATCGGTGAAAATTCTAGCTTAAAATGTATTCAGACATTCCAGAATAAAATTTTACTCATCATCACAAGATGTCCAACATACGTTAGTAATAAAACATTACACATCGAAATGGTAAATGAAACAGTAAAGAAACTATACGGAAGTTTTCATAGCAAACTGCACTATCGCACAAATCTACAAATACAAACACTTTCTGCGCCTTACCTACCACATAACCCACCTACAAGACTTAAAAGTCGATGGAAAAGATACCTTTAGTGAATCGTCTTGAGGGGCTACCACTGGGCGACTTCCTCAAACAGGTTTTTTTTCATATAACTTTTTTTAATGCATAATCTGTTGTATAACAATAAATGCAACTTATCAATTAGATGTAACACATGAAAAAATTACAATCCACTGGTGTAACTAACAAGTTATAACATTAAAACATATTATACTGTTCTTAATTATTATTTACAATCAAAATTAGATAAATAGTGTTTTTTTAATAATAAAATAATAGCCAAAACCTCCTTTAAAACAAAAAAAACATAATTAAAAGTAATAAATAGTAAACACATAATTCCAAAATATATGTACACCGAACTTTACTGAAGATAATTTAAAATGTTCATTCAGTTATTTACAACATTCACACTCAAACACAACAGTATACTACGGAATATTAACATTATATTATTTACAATTTAAAATCACACTATCAGAATCACCCTGGGAGATCCAGTACCGTAGCTCGTTTTAATCTATGAACATCATTGCTATTGTCTAAGAGATTCAGTGCTAAGTGATTTACGTGGTTATTTCGAAGTTTGATATATTTACAACTGAAACTTCATATTTCTTCTCGTAACGTCTGCATATCCATATCACGGTGCATATCGGCGTTGGTAATATACCACGGTGCATTTAGCTGCATGGTCCGCAGAGCTTTTGATCTCACACAAGTGATATTAAAATAATTGAATAAACTTTTTAACAGTTAGTTGTGTTAAAATGTAACACAGTTGTAATTTTTACTCAAAGTCTAAAAAATTCTTTTTATACTTTTTTCAAGAAATTACAGATACAGTAATGAAATTTGAGAATTCCGAGATGTTGCCAAGTTTCCAATAAATTGACTGAAAAAGAAAAAAGATATCGAAGGAAGGTAGTCCTTCACTGTACTAAAAGGATTTAACAAAAGAAAAGTTTTTTTTTAATGATTTCAATACTGGATGCAGTAAGTTTAATCAGATGTAATTTATATATGCAATTTATTTAATCTATAAGATAATTACATAATACTACGGAACAGTGGTTATAATCACTGAAACATAATAAAAATAAATTTTTATGTATTCATATTCTATTTTGTACAAAATTTAGCATTTGAATTGAAAATTTGTGTGTAGTATTACTTGGCCTCTAAGTGTAATGAATATTATTTAACAATATGATTATTTTTTAATTATTTACTACTTATTATTAATTCATAAAAAATAGTAGTGGACAAATTATTTTTTATTTATTGTGAGAAAAAAACACCTAACAAAATTACATGACTAAACAATGCAATTAAGAGATTATTGATCATGAGCCATAAAAACGATGGAAATTTTTAACATGCATGCAAACCACATTATAGAAATCGTGCAAAAAATTCCATAGAAATATTGATTATCATTGATCAATCGTCATTATCGTCAATCATTAATAATTACAAATTGTAATATTTCATTCAATGTATGTGGTTAAATGACAAAGCAATAAGAAAAGTAAGTTGATAAACTATTATCGGTTTCATTATCATAGACACCCCAGTTTGAACCTTTGCATCTCCCAAACTGTGAGTCGGATTTTAACATACTTTACATCAAAAATTTAGCTCATTTTATTCTACGTTGACCTATAATAAACCTATATTTTTAATGTTGTTTAAAAATTGCCATATCGAGGTTGGAAGACAAAAAGATTTTTTTTGGTTTTTTTTTGCTATCGTAACAAATTTCATGCAAACAAATTCTCGAAGGCGTGTAACTCGATAATAATTTTACTGGAAAATTTGAAATTTTAGCACAACATAGATAATTATATTCTTACAGCGTGTATTTATATTTCAAATTCCTAAGTTATTTAAATTTTTATTTATTAACAATATTCTGAACCCTTGCTATCACAGTAACCGCTCGATCGTTCGGCACGGGCAAACTATCGTTTTATTCAGCGTAAAAAACTTAGTACAAATATGTTAATAACATGAAATATTGATTGGCCAATGTTGTGATAAAATTTTTAAAATTTTGAAAAACAGACTAGGTAATGCGGGGGGTGGGCGCTACTATCCATTTTGCCTGAATCTGACTGTCTACCTGAATTGACAATGTAGTCTGCCAATTCAGGTAGACAGTCCGACAGGATGTCAAGTACACAACCTGGCAACACGGATAGTAGCGCCAACCCACGCATTACCTAGTCTATTTTTCAACATTTTTTAAATTCTACCACAACATTGGCCAATCAATATTTCATGTTATTAACATATTTGTACTAAGTATATTACGCTGAATAAAAGTTAGATAGTTTGCCCGTGCGATCGAGTGGTTACCGAGTTAGCAAGGGTTCAGAATATTGTTAATAAATCAAAATTTAAATAACTTATGAATTTTAAATTTCGCACACGCTGTAATAATATAATTGACTATGTTGTGTTAAAATTTCAAACATTTCGGTCGAATAATTGTTGAGTTACACGCCTCTAAACGCATGAAATTTGTTGCGGTAGCAAAAAATACCGGATGTTTTTGTCTTCCAACCTCGATATGGCAATTTTTAAACAACATTAAAAATATAAATTTATTATAGATCAACGCAGAATAAAATCAGCTAAATTTTAATGTAAAGTATGTTAAAATCCTACTCATGGTTTTGGAGATGCAAGGGTTCAAACTGGGGTGTCTATGATTATGAAACCGATAATAGGTAGGTACATCTTTAGATACGATTAAAGTACGTTTGTGGGATGTG
The DNA here is from genome assembly GCA_035578175.1 of Catonia carolina. Taxonomy (NCBI): domain Eukaryota; kingdom Metazoa; phylum Arthropoda; class Insecta; order Hemiptera; family Achilidae; genus Catonia; species Catonia carolina. Next base: position 46,210,768 of record JAQMRL010000004.1, read on the forward strand.
ATAAGGCAAGTAGGGGAATCATGGTACGACTGAGCGTAGACTGTAGTCACTGCTAAAATGGAACGGATACGCTACTACTGTTGTAGTCAGTACCATGAAATTAGAGACTTTTGCAGCGACTACATATTGTTGACTTCGAAACTCTGTTTAACGCACCCACATCAAAAGTAATACATACTCGCACGAGCGGAACAAATCGTTGATACATATATAACAACATTTCGTACATATTGAGCAAAATTTTATTTACAATTTATCCAAAACAAATGTTTAATGTATCATTATTTATTTAACCCTTTCAGTGCCGAAATAATATTTAAAGTTTGATCTAAAGTGCAATTTAATTTGAATAAGGGTGTACAAAAAGTGCCAGCCCTTATTTCGAAACTTGCAGGCGAAAATCTGCCATTGCTTACCAAAATTTCAACGTTACAGAAAAATAAAATGTCCTATTAAAAATTAATTTTTATTGTGTTCATAAAAAAAAGAAATCGTTTTAACACTAAAAATATTCAAAATAGTTTTTTTTAGTTTGTTCACATCGTTTGCATCGTTTGGGTCATTAGCAACTGCTATGGGTTTTGGTACCTTAACGGTGGTTTTAACGTGTTAAAATTTCCAGACCCTACCCAGGAATCAAATCCGGGACCTTCGATTGGTAGGCTAGCGCGCTAGCCACTAAGCCACGGAGGCGGTTTAAAAATGCATAACTTAAGTCGTCCGGTAAACCGGATGTTATGACCGTAAAAGATATCGACGTCCTGTTTTACGGACGTTTGTACTGAAAGGGTTAAAGAATTTTATACAGTAGTCTTTTCAGAATATGAACGTGTGTTCGATAAAAATGTACATGTGTATGCCAGTGGAATTGAACAATTCAAATATAGTTAGTGGAGAGTGCAAATGTGCAGAAAAAGGTATATTAATAGCTCTTGTGTTGGGTTAAGGTCATCGGCTGAAAGGCTGGTTTGAACCTCTAGAGGTTTTACTGAAAAATAAAACCAGAAATGAGGTGGTTTACCTTGCCTTCCTCACTGAGTGGAAAGTATGCTTATTATCATGTCGGGTCCTCTGAAAAGCATCTACTCTCCACTCAGTAAATGACATCTTCACTTCATTCACCCCAGGGTGTGGGTGTATAACGAAATCCGTTACTCTCAGAGGAAAAAACTCAGACTAGTAACTTTTACATCTCTATCTCTTCTGTTCTTAAATGCTTCAGTCATTAAATTGGCTGACCATGTAATAAAAAACAGAACTATTTTTTGTAGCCCTAGAACTAACAGTCGAGTATAAATAATTTAACACTCCACCTGCCGGTAATGGGCAAAAATGGTTCTTACCATAGTCAAAATATAATTCTAACTTGTTTTACGGAATCTCCTCTCCACTCTTTATTGGCACTTCTAATGGTTTTCTTTTGCTGAACGCAACTTAGAGAAACACCTGTCATCAAAGCTCCAAATCTACTGTTTCTTGTACTTTTGGTATCAAAATCGACCTCGTTCAGCTAATATCTAAAAAATACATATAAATTATTAATTGTTTAAATGTGTATAATTTTGGCTCAAATCTTTTCTCGATTTGTAGAAGTAATCTAATTAATTCACAAAGAACTGCACAATACACTTACCTACTGGTAAACTACTAAATATAAAATAATTATAAAAACTATGAACTATCGGCCCAGCCTAAATCAATCCACGTTTACGGCACTAGTATTCGTATTACTACAGTACTACGAATTAATATTATAATTAATTAATTTCTAGCACAAATACGAGTTACAGTAAAACTACTCGTACTTCAAAACTATTATCACTTATGGATGAATAATTTAAATAGATGAAAATAAAATTGCAGTGATAATAAAATAATGCTAAGCAAATGAGCCGATTTCAAGCGGAGGGGTGAAGCTTCACCATGTCACACATTTACTCTATTAGAAACCGATAATTGGTTATATTTATAAGATCAAGTAAGATTTAATAATGGTTTACAGTCGTGTTGAGTCAAGGTTTATCATGAACGATATCTTCGTGTTCCTAGAAGGAATCACAAGCCGGAAATAAAGCTTCCAGAAAATTTAAAATGCTTTCAAGATCATCGATGCATTTTATATTTCTATTAGCAAATGAAATTAGATTTCAATAACACCGATTAACACATTTTCGATAGACATAGCTTAGAAGCAATTCAAGTATTACGTAAGCAAATTTTTAACTGTTTTTGACTCCTCCTACCCCTTGTCAGTGATAATAAACTAATCGTTAACTCCTCTGATGCTTACGTCAGCTTTTTATGACCATACTTACGTATGCATACCCGTATATATACCTACACACACATTTATTGTGAATACATACATAATATGCAATTTAAGGGAGTAGAAACTATTACACCCAGTAAATTACAAACTAACTTTTATGTTCAGAATTTAAATTTTTTTCAATTTTTTTTTAAAATTTATTAACAATTTTAAATTGACCGTTTACCAAAACATAATCATATTTGGTACAATACGATTTGCAAAAGCATTTCTTTAACACGAAATCCTTTTTTCGTTATTTTTAGTCCTCCCTCTGTGTTTCTACCATCCATGTATTGAGATTTTCAAACTCGTTGCTTCTCTTGTCATTTTTGTTGTTTTTTTTTGTTGTTGTTTCATTTACATATTCTTCATCAATTTATTCTATGTGTTCTCCTCACAGTGACTGTAAGATGCACATCACTTTATTGGGACGACGAGCAGCTGCCCGAACAGGTCGCTCTTTTTAATACTCTCCGTTCCATCCAAATGCTCCTTATGTTGGTGGTTTACCAATATGATAGAAACATGGTAAAGGCCACATTCTCGGCACGTTGTTTGCCAACTGCATTTTTACTGATGAAGAAATAAGCCGCATGGAACTTGGAGAAAACCTTTAGGAACAAACTCTAGATCAAGTGAAATACTTAAAAAAGCCCCAATTTTTTTCAACAGTTAAATCACGTGATGACCTCTTAATTTTAGTTAATGGTAGAAAGAGGTGGAGTCAGTAGTAAGGAGAAGTGGTGGAGTGAATGGACAGTATGGTGAAGTCGACATGATGTCTCCAAGCAGACGACCACTGGCATGCAAACTATGAAAGAGTTTAAAAGTTCCATTTTCGTCAATAGTTAAATCACTGGATGACCTAATTTTAACTATTGGTGGAAAGAGGTAGAGTCAGTAGTGGGGAGAAGTGGAGGAGTGAATGGACAGTCTGAAGAATTTGACATGTCTTCAAGCAGAAGATCACTGGCAATGCACGTATAATTAATATCTGTTAGAATTGTTACGTAATGAACTGTCAGCTTTATTCTAATTTTTGCTAATTTATTCTAATTGCAAGTTTTATTCTAATTTTTACTACAGTTTACTACAGCAAATTTTTAGACGTAGTGGTCAAAAAACTTCAAAATTAATTGTACACAATACGCTTCACAAATAATTTCTCTTTTATATTTAACCGTTAAACATTTATTACATAAAATTAAAGTATTTTGTATATACATTCGGATAAGACATAATGATACAACAAAACGGAAGGAAACATTTTGATTCAAAAGTTGTAACAATAAGTGTATTAAATGTAAAATTTACTTACAATAAGTTGAAAGGGAGAAAGTTTTCATACTTACATATTTTTATCCAATTTAATATCCGTTACCAGAAAACGATTTTAACAATCTAATCCAGCAATGTAGTTGTTGAAACTTCTGAAAGCTTATAAGTAAAAATATTTAAATAAATCTGTTAAAATTATCATATGCGTTGTAAAACAAATATGTCTTCATTCATTTACCTATTTCTATTAAAACAATAATTATGGTAAAAAATAATTTAATAAGTTAACAGAATATCTTCAGTTTTGCGGAAGTAATCAGAATCTATTCGTCTTGATAAGGATCTTAAGGAAGACTGCACTTTGTATCCCGCCAATGTTAAATTTACAATTTTTAGGTAAAATTTTCATAGGATTGGTTAAAGATAAGAAATTGAAACTTTACACACTTATAGTGCTAGATGTTGGGTATCTCTGTAACCATAAAATTAAAAACAAAATAACGAATAACATAAAATTTTTACAAATTTCTTTCCGCGTGTTTTTGCATATTACTAATTTTAGGAGCATCTGAGGAAGTCATAAAAATTTCAGTGTATGTCCATATACAATAATAATTTTTTTTTTTTTTTTTTAACAGTAAGAATTATTTACAAACAGTTTAACAAAAACTTTCAGTAAATGTGTTGATGATGAATAAAACTTGAAGAAGACAGCACTCAGCAGCGTTGCTTCCATGTCATCGTTTGGTTATAGTTGATGAAGGGTTTCTTCTTGGTCTTGGTGACGTACAATTTTTTTTTTCTTTTTATACGGATGAAGTGAATGAAGATGTGAAAAGGAGCGAATGAAAACGTAATACTGAAGATCTGTGTAACTGATGATAGAAAATTTATTAGATGATTAATTTTAGATTAATGAGAGTTAGCAAGATTTAGTTTATTAATAAATAAGAGTTGACAACCGCAGTATAATTTTGTGTTTTTGATCTTAAAAGGATGGTTAAACATTTTTGATCAGGTGAAACGGAATGGAAGATCTAATATTCTCGCCTTCTTGAGTCTTTGGTGTTCAATATTGTCATCGAGAAGATTTATAGCCAAATGATTGGAATGAGTGTCCAACTTGGTTAAATACTTTTCACTCCGACTGCTAATTTCTTCTCCCACCGTAGGTATGCCCAGGTCATGATGGAGTACTTCATTAGGCACATACCAAGGTGCACAGCATATAAGTCGAAGAAACTTCGATTGAAATCTTTGTAATATTTCTACATTAGATGTACTTGCTGTGCCCCAGAGTTCAATTCCATAACTCCAAACTGGTTTTATCATCACCTTGTACAGTGTCAATTTATTTTCCAAAGACAACTGTGATCGCCTCCCAACAAGCCAATATAGTTGTCGTAATTTGAGTCCAAGTTGTTTCCGTTTGGTCCATATATGTACAATAATAATAACTGGTAAAAATTTCTACACGGTAGGTTTAATGGTTTCCGAGAAAAATGTACCTAAATGTTAAAAATCTAAATTTTCAGGAACAGACAAAAAACAAAAAGGCACAAATCAAAAACAAAATGTACACAAACATGTAAATTTCCCATCAACAGTTGGGTAGAAAGCCAACAGTTTTGAGAATATTAAAAACAGTAATGCAGATATTTTAAAAATCTGAAATGCCCTTTACACTAAAACGGGGATTATAAAATAACGAAAAATATTCGTTCTTGGTAACATGATAATTTTTGTGGGTAAACCTGCTAAATACTTAATTTTTTCATTAAAATAATTTTTTACGTAATTTAATGTTTTTCTGGTAGATCTAGGTCTGAAGTACTGAAAAACATAAAAAACCGAAATTCGAAATTTTCAGTCAAAACCGTCGTACAGTCTCACCTACGCGAAAATGCCTACGCTACCACATTGAACCCGTGCCATCAATATGTATACTTATAAAATACATGAAAATGTGATCGATTTTTTAAATTTTAGTACAGGCTAAATTATTAAATCCTCAAATTATTAAATATAGTAAATGCCAAAAAAGATCGCCTACTTTCCGAATTCACAATTTCGAACTTTTCACTAAGTTTTACAAATTTCTTGCTAGATATTTAACATAATATCAATTTTACACGTAATTTGTTCAGTTTATAGTGTTTTGCTTTTGCAAAACACTTAACTCCTATTGTAAATAGTCTAGAGAGGATGATTCAAAATTTAACGACAATCTCTTAGGAGCTGTTCTACCAGGAACATTCGTCTCCAAAAATCAGCTGACTCGCGGCAAAAAATTTACCGCCAGACCAACCCGGTGGGTTAGCTATAAAATAACTTTATTAAATTCAGAGCGAAATCTTAAGTGTAAATTTTTAGATACTTGCTCTTGAAGCTCTCTTATATGTTACTTTTAGCAATAATTTCAACATTTTCTACCATAAAAGAACTTGTTACTTCATTCTACAGTAAATGTTACGACAAATTGAATGAACATCACAAACTAAATAACTTGAAATTTTGGCACAAATAACTACGCAACTGTATGAAGTCTAAAACAAAAATAAAACAGATCTTGTGACTTAAATAGCGAAAAGCACCCATAGCTTACCAGAGAAAGTACCGCTGGATTTTTCTTCTTGCAATAAAATTCTACTCAACCTTTTCAAAGCACTATATAATTATTTCACTCTGCTTATAATACCGTAACAAAATTAAAAACAAAAATATACGAGGTAATTAAACACAAATAGCCGGCCGCATTGGTGCAGTTGGTAACGTGCTCACCTCTCATCATGCGGTCCTGGGTTCGAATCCCACTCAGGCACGGCGTATTTTCATACGTTACAAAAAATTATTTCATCCTACATCGCATAAAGTTCCATCCCAACGTCGTCGCTAATGACCGTTACAGTTGATGCAACGTTAAATAAATTAATTTAAAAAAATAAATAAAATAAAATAAAAAAATAAAAAATTTGAACTGAAAATTAAAACATGCAGGAAATAATTGATAATACTAAATTTCATATTAAATAAAACACAATTTCACGTTACAGAATACTTGACAACGTGACAAATAATTGAATTTAAAACAATGATTAATTTTTATAAAAATTCCATTAATTCAGACAATTTTTATAATGAATTTTACAAGAAACAGGTTTTAATTTAATTTGTATTATTACTAAAAATTAAAAATACCAATAATCATAGTTAACATTTACATTGTTCTAAAAGAATTTTATAAAAATAGATATTTATTTCTATTTTTTGTAGTATAATTAGTGACTAAGGAAAAACGTGGTACTGAAATAAACTGAAAAAAATATCATCTTAAATAATTCCGTTATAATTATAAAATCACAGTTTGCAGTGAAGATATCAGTCCATTAATTCTTTGAATAAAAATAAGTTTACACCAACATTCCGATAACGACATTATTGTGTTTTATTTAAAGGTAATTCTTAATACTGAATTGCATTGTATTAACACTAATAATTTCTTCTGTTAATAAAGATAATTTATTTACGTGAGAGACCATGTTATTATAGTTGTACACAGAAGAATAATATTATCACATTGAACGCCACGTGAAATTATGTAAAATTGTCTAATGGCAATGACTTTTTTTGCGGTCATCTCCATTCGATATACTTGGAGTTTATAATGACAAAAAGGAAATAGTAAGTACGTATATTGTTTTTATACTATGTAAAAAAGTGAATATCATGATTAATCATAAAATGCACAATTTTTGGCCCGTACAGATAACAGCAATCAAGTAATTAAGTAATCCACGACGGCCGGCGGTTAATATGGAAGAATTTTGATGTCTAAATGCTTAATATATTCGTTTAATTTATTTTTACTTCCTCTTGCCCGTTATAACTATATAGGGAAGGAAAGTATTGTTTTCATCCAAAAGCATGATTTTAGCGATTAATCTGTGTGTGTGTGTGTGTGCGCGCGCGCGCGTGTGTGTGTGTGAACAAAATATCTCAAGAACGGAAGAGGGTACAAAGTTGAAACTTGAAACTTAAGTTTGGTACCACTAAGAAATCCGACACGTCCATTTAAATCGAAATCGGTTAACCAGTAGTAATTTATTCGTGCTATTTTACTTTATTTCTTTATTTATACAAAAGAATATTTGAAATAAAAGTTGTAGGTTTTTAAATTCTCTCCAAATTTTATTATATAAATTTTTGCTCTAAAATAAATATTAAAGCCGTAATCTTTAAAAAAAAAGTTTTATGAGAAAACACCCTCCCCAAGAATTTTAGCAGACATTGCGCCTACAATATCTTGTAGATCATTAAACATTTAGTAAATGAGGCGATTTTTAAAAGAATCGTAGGAGCTGTTTTCGAGAAAATCGCAAAAAAGTAAAAAATGAGACAAATAAACTACTACTTTAAGTTGACCGATTTTGATGAAAATGTTCGTGTCGGGTCCGGTAGTAGTATCTAACTTAAGTTTCAAGTTTGAAGTTCGTACCCTTTTCTGTTCTTGAGATATTCTGTTCACACACACACCAATCGATAAAAACATGTTTTTTGGGTTCAGGGGGTTTGAAAACGTGTAGATCCGGTGAAAACTAGTTTTCGAAAAATCGACATGAAAACAACACTTTCCTTCCTATATATTCATATAGGCAGGAGAAAGTAAAAAAAATGTATAAAAAATGTGTATAACTCTAATCATTGGAAATTTTTATTATCAGTTAATTTTCAAAGAAAACTCCCAGTCCTACGATTGAGTGGTGTTGTCCTCTCCTAACCATAATGTAGTTTGGTGTTTAGGTCAACAGCTGATAGGCTGGTTTGAACCTCTAGAGGTTTTACTAAGTAAGACGAGGAGTAGGGTGGTTTACCATGCCTTCCCCACTGAGTACAAAAGTAGCCTATGCTTATCAGCATGCCAGGCCCTCCGAAAAGCATCTACTCTGCACCCTGCAAATGATACCTTCACTTCAGTCACCACAGGGTCTGGCTGTATAATTAAATTCATACTTTCAGAGGAGATAACTCTTAGTGTCTTTTACATCTCTACCTCTTCTGTTCTTAAATAGTTCAGTCATATAATTAGCTAACCACGTGAGAAGAAACAGAACTTTTTTTGTAGCCCTGGAACTAGCAAATCGCGTACAAATAATTTAACACTCCACCTGCCTGTTATGGGCGAAAGTGTTGTTTATCATTCAATTTTTCATCTCATTCACTAGCATTGCAGTATTATAAATTTGTGGATGAAGTAAGGAAAAACAATTAAATGATGAATAATGATACATGAAATTACACTTTAGTATTCAACGTCATTTACTGACGTTACTTTTGCTGTTTTATGATAAAGCAAAATTTTTTATAACTCTATTGTTTATACATAATAATATATGTTGATTATAAATGACGTTAAGGTTTACAGAGGTAAATAAATTATACCGTTATAATTTTAATAATCTTCTCTTAATCTTTCTTTTTTTTCAAAAAAAAAAAAAATAACATGTACATAAAACAGAATTGACTTCCAGAATTTTTAATTTCAAAGTTCAGGAAAATATGAAGTTGCTTTGTGAGAAATGTTAAAGCGTTAGGGTTCCAGTTTGACCACAAATGTCTGAATATAACAGGGAAGTTATATGTTTACAGACGTTAATGCAATTGCTAACTCTTTTACTTTACTGAAATAAAAACAAATCTGGTTTTTATAAAACTCGTCTTGAAATAACGAATAGATTGTTACTAGTTATCCGTAAACTTGCTTCACGTTACAATTATTTAATATTTTAATTCATGAATATGTAAATTTCTTAATAACAAAACAATTTAGATAGATAATACATTTCAGTCGATTTTTTTCATTGATTAATACAACTTATAAAAAATAAGATTTATAAAAAATAACAGACAGGTGGAGTGTCAAATTATTTCCACTCAATCTGTTAGTTGCAGGGCTAAAATAAATAGTTCTGTTTCTTATCACATGGTCAGCCAATTAAATGACTGAATCATTTAAGAACAGAAGAGGTAGAGGTGTAAAAGACACTAATCAGAGTTATCTCCTCTCTGAAAGTAATGAATTTCATTATACAGCCAGACCCTGTGGTGAATGAAGTGAAAGTGTCATTTGCAGAGTGGAAAATATATGCTTTTCAGAGGGCCTGGCATGCTGATAAGTGTATTTTTCCACTCAGTGAGGAAGGCAATGGTAAACCACCTCACTCCTCGATTTACTTAGTAAAACCTCTAAAGGTTCAAACCAGCCTTTTGGCTGATGACCTAAACAACAACAAAAAATTTAAAGTCCATTAATAAAAAAATGTTCATGTAAAAACTATTTATAGTATTTTTTATTTAAATTTGAATAAATATTTAGATGTCAGTTATAATTAAGTTTTTGATTCTTCTAATTATTTTTAGTGCAGTTATTCAGCCAGTTGTACAATATGCGAAATACATACTTATTACATAAGGTCACAAATCAAATTTAAATTGTAAATTTTATTTATAAATAATAATACACTAAATTATTTACTATTAGTTTTTTTATATATATTTTTTTTTATCTGTTGTGGTTGTATACTAGTACGCAATATAAGTATTGTACCAGGTTCGACCCTGATAACACATCTACTAAATTATAAAATATTTATGTAATACTTGTCAGGAATATAAATTGTATAGATTTTTTATAAAGGAACATGTTATATCATCAAAAGGGCAAGACTTGCTTTCGTCAGCGATTTATTGAAATTTTAAAAAAATCTGGTATGAAACACTGACACAACTTTCTCTTGCCAATGGAAATAATGAACAATATAACCTAACATTAGCTACAAAACATTACAAATAAACAAAAAACTAACCTCAAAAAATATAATCTTATTTTAATCATGAGTGCATGATGCAAAACAAAAACCTACCTTATTTTGGCTTAATAATACGGAATAATATGTCATGAGTTCGAATCCCACTCAGGCACAACATATTTTCATACGTTACAAAAAATCATTTCATCCTCCATTGTACAAACGTTACACCCCAATGTCGTCGCTAATGACCGTTGTAGTTGATGCGACGTTAAATTTTAAAAAATTAAAAAATACGGAATATCACTGTTTCACGCTAAACTAGGCTCTGTAGAGAAAAATTCTTACAGTAAAAGTTGCTAATTTTTAAATTGTCTTCAACTTTTATTGTATACATTTTTGAAAATTTATATTATTATTAAGATTAATATTTATTTTAATTTTGCGTCTTTCACTCATGATTAAAATTAGGTTATATTTTTCATATATCATTGATTACTAATGACTGAATATGGGTAATATTTAACGTATATTACACTGGCAAGACTGCACGATCTGCACGACTTGTATAAATTTAAAACTGCGTGCGATAGATACTACATCCTCACGTTACTGATAAAGAAAACACAATCGACGGTAATTTGAGAAGTCCTTACGATGTAAACTGGTTGTAAACGAAAAAATAATAACTTTTACCTAGACGTAGATATATGATGTGATAGACAACTGGACAAAGCCGATGATGTAGTAGTATTAGCCGAGACAAAGAAAGCACTAGAGGATATCTTAAATGGAATGGATGAGATCATGAGAAAGGATTACTTCATGAAAATTAATAAGAACAAAACAAAAGTGTTGTGCAACAGAGTGTATTAGAAGAGATGAGAAATTTAAAAGTAGGCAACGAAAACATACAGGAAGTTGGGGGAATTCTGCTATCTAGGGAGTAAAATAACAAAGGATGGTAGAAGCACAAGTGATATCAAAAGAAATGCTCAAGCTTGAAAAGCCTTTTTGAAATGAAAACAGATTACCAACTACAAACATTGACTTACGGATAAGAAACATTTCTTAAAACACTATGTTTAGAGTGTAGCATTATATGGGAGTGAAACGTGGTTGATAGGGGCTGTAGAAAGAAAGAGGTATAAGCTTTTAAAATGTGGTGTTATAGGAAAATGTTAAAGATTAGGTGGGTAGACAAAATAAATAATTTAGAGGTTCTTAGGCGAGTGGATGAAAAAAGAAGTATATCAATGCAATGAGATTAAAACAATGAGATTTAAATGCCCTGTGAAGAGATTTAAATGCCAGTGGCCACAAGACCTTCACGCAAAACAATGAGGAAGCTGAAAATGACTGTCATCTAACCAGAAGAAGGAATAGGCTAGTGAGACATATCTTAAGACATACAGGTATTGATCTATCAATAATGGAGGATAATATTCAGGGAGTGAATTGTAGGGGGAGGCAAAGGTTAGAATATATAAAGCAAATTATAAAAGATGTAGGGTGTTATAGTTATGTAGATATGAAACGACTTGCGGAAGATAGAAAGCTTGGAGAACTGCATCAAACCAGTCGAGAGATTGATGACTAAAAAAGACATTTGAAAGAAGTCAGAATACAGGTCAACAAAATAGTAAGAATTAGTGGTTTCCTCCGAAAGATGATTTGGTAAAACGAATTTATGTTTGAACAAAACAACACTACGATTCATGAGAGCTGCATCAGACCTATTTTTACGTACGCGGCCAAGACAAGATCAGACACCACAGGAACTCGACCTAACAATAGGCATAACAATTCGCCTAATTCATAAAAATTTTCAACTCCTATACGTATCTGATTGTCTAAATCATTTTACTTTCATTAAAAATTTTACACATCTACAAATTAACTTAACATCCAATGACTGAACATTGTACATACTTGATGACCCTGTGAAGAGATTTAAATGCCAGTGGCCACAAGACCTTCACGCAGAACAATGAGGAAGCTGAAAATGACTGTCAGCTTCAACACGTGAAAGTATACGTGTTGTTTAAGCAAAATTAAGTGTCTTGTTTACTTTTTATTACTAAATTTAGCAGATGGTATATTTTTAAATAAAAAATATTAAAAAAACAACAAAATACCAAATTATTTCAATTTAGTTACTTTATTTCCCGAATAAATATTAATTTATTAACTTGGCTAATTTTGACAATACCATGTTTTAACCCAGAAGTAACTGGCGGATATTTTATAAAAATAATTATATTTTTTTATAAAGACAACTTTCTCGTAGTTACAATATTTTCTTAAAATTTTATAGTATCTATAAAGTGAAATTTGAGCGACTTTTTTTAACCGTACAATGTTGTGTTGTAAATCAATTTACAGTACCATGTCATGACATTGACCCGGTTCGAATGATATAGGCTACGTTTTTTACAACTAAAGATTCGAGATTAACATACGAGAATCAAATATGATATTAGCACGAAGAGGAAGTAACGTGGAAAAAATAATAATGACATAAGATTAAAATTTCAAAACTATAAAAAGAATAAACATTGATATATGAATGATGTTACGTTGATTTTTCATTAATTAATTAATCAGATAAGTTATCTCTGTTTGTTGTTTAGGTTATCAGCCGAAAGTTTGGTTTGAACCTTTAGAAACTTTACTAAGTAAAACGAGGACAGATGTGGTTTACCATTGCCTTCTTTACTGAGAGGAAAAGTATGTTTATCAGCATGCCGGGACCTCTGAAAAATATCTACTTTCCACCCTGCAAATGACACCTTCACTTCAATCGCCACAGGGTCTGGCTGTATAACGAAATTTATTACTCTGAAAGGAGATAACTCTGACTAGTGTATTTTGCACCTCTACCTCTTCTGTTCTTAAACACTTCAGTCATACAATTGGCTGACTATGTCATAAGAAACAGAACTATTTTTTGTAGCCCTGGAACTAGCAAATCGAGTGCAAATAATTTAACACTCGATCTGCCTGTTATGGGCATTATCTCTGTTTATAAATTTGAAAGCCCTCACTGATTGTCTCAATCATCACTAATTCTTTAACTTCCTTATCACCCAGAGAGTGCATTCGGTACATTTGTCCCGTAGCGGTTAAATAGAAAAACTAAAACATTTTCATATCGATCACTTTGCTTAAGCGGGGTAGAGCCTATACCTGCAAAGTTAAATTTGGTATATTTGATGTTCTTTTTTAAAGTTTTGGTCGCAGATAGGATTTTGCAGTTGAAAGTCAAGTTTGTTTTTTTTTCTTGTTCAGAATTTAGTCTTTTATGAAACATACTACTGAATGTTTTATATTTTCATTCTACAAACGTTATTATTCAGACTTTTATCAACTTTGCTTAACGTTTACATTATTTAAAAGAAAACTGATTGCAAAATAATTACACTTTGTTAAAAAAAAGAATTGTATACATTCCCGAAGGGCTACTATTCTAAAAATTAACATAGCCTACGTATTCTCTAAACCACACCAAGAAAAAGTAACATATTGAGTGAAATCACGGGAAAATCAAGAAGAACATTAAACCAGTTTATTTAATACGCCCCTCTGGGGGTAGAAATTGCTACGCTTATTATTTTAAAAATTCTGTTTATTAGTGGAAATTTTCACTTTTTTGCAATTTTCTCAAAAACGGTCCATAAAATTTTTTTAAAAAATCACGTTATTTACTACATTTTTATGCTATATGAGATAGGATAAGCAGTATTCTGCTGAAATTCTTGGGAAGCCTGAGCTTTCGTGGTAAAAATTGTTTTTTTTTTTTAAAGATTAGTCATAATATGCATTTTAGAACAAAAGTGTATAAGTAGCTATAATAAAAATTATAGGAAATTAAAAAACCTACAACTTTTATTTTAAGCGTTTTTCTCTACACCGCTTAGTTTAGCGTCAATTAGTGTTTTTATCTTTGTATTTTGTTCAAAAAATCGATAAAAATGGGATTTTTAAAGATTGCGGCCTAAGTATGCGTTTTATGACAAAAGTTTATTATTAAAGTTATGGACAATTAAAAATCTACAGCTTTCATTACAAGCATTTTTCTACAGAGCCTAGTTTAGCGGCAATTAGTGATTTTCCGTATTTTTAAGTTTTATAGAGGTTGATTTTCATTTTACGTCATCACCCATGATTAAAATTAGGTTATGTTTCATACATTTGTTTACTTACGATTAAACTTGGGTTATATTGGTCATTATTTACATTGGCAAGAGAAAGTAGTGTGAGTGTTTCGCACCAGATTTTTTTCTTTAGAACAGTTTACATATTATAGATATTCCTTCCAATTTCATTATTATTAGCATCTAGCAAAACATGGGAGATATTAATTTAAATATCCGTTTAAAGGTGTGAAATAAAAGTTTTGAAAATCAAACCTGTATTTAATGGATGAAATTAAAAATTTTGAATTGTAGGATAAACATTACTCCATGGTATCAAGTAAAAATATTTAGTAAAATCGAATTCAATATAAAATTATTCGTTTCTATAATATATATAATTTATTAGGTGTTATTTACATGTTAGCCGAAATTTAGTTACATTAATTACAATAAATAAAACTATATTGGTAATATCAGTTTTTTTTGGTAAAATAAATTTATTTATTTAGGTAAATCAGGATGAAAATTCTGCTAGCTATCTAAAGGAATTATATGACGTAATCCGCTCCTTATTTGTAAATTCAAGAACTAATTATATTTTCCTGTTTTAACAAGATAAACAAATTTTAAATAAATGTAAAGTTTAACGTTGTTTATTATCATAATAATAATAGGCCGTATCTATCATATAATATATTTTGATCTTTCTTGTGTTTCACAAATTTCAATAAATTGTACAGTGTAAGATTCCTGGATAGGATCTAAAAATTGTCTCAAATTAAAATAATTATAGAAATGGTTTACACTCACTGTATGCCCTATTGACTAAACGCGTGAACGTGACTTTAAATAAATTAAAAATTAATCTTCTTAAAGAGGGAAGCTGCCCATAACAGACAGGTGGAGTGTCAAATTATTTACACTCAATCTGTTTGTTGCAGGGCTAAAATAAATAGTTCTGTTTCTTATCACATGGTCAGCCAATTGAATGACTGAATCATTTAAGAGCAGAAGAGGTAGAGGTGTAAAAGACACTAATCAGAGTTATCTCCTCTGAAAGTAATGAATTTCATTATACAGCCAGACCCTGTGGTGAATGAAGTGAAGGTGTCATTTGCAGAGTGGAAAATATGTGCTTTTCAGAGGGCCCGGCATGCTGATAAGCGTACTTTTCCACTCACTGAGGAAGGCAATGGTAAACCACCTCACTCCTCGTTTTACTTAGTAAAACCTCTACAGGTTCAAACCAGCCCTTTGGCTGATGACCTAAACAACAACAAAGAGGGAAGCTACCCAAAAAATAAACGTTTTTGTTTAAAGGAATATGAAGCTCATATTTAAACTAATCATTGGGGACACAAAGGAGAAAATTTAATAGAAATGAACAACATAATCGTTAAGTTACAAATTCTCCGGGAAATGTACGCTCCTGGGGCGGGAAACTAAGAACACGTTGCATTGCGACTGAGCCGCGAATCTCGACATTAAGTTTTGAGCGTTTGAGAAATAGCTAAGTAACGGGGAGAGCTGGAGTTGTAGTATATTTCCACATTATCACAGTTGTTGCGTGCCTGTAAAATGAAACTGTTTTAATTTATTTACCGTGTTAAATACAAATATATCCTAAATTTTAATATTCTATGACAACCACAACCCCTTCCCAAGGGGGACGAGTAAAATAAAGAACTTACAGGTTGAACCCCAAGGCAATTTTTGTAATGTTTCTTGAAAAACCCATACCTATTTTATGGTTTCTTTGTTTTTTTAATTAATTTTCTTTCGAGTCTAGAAGAATTTTTTGAAGAATTAATTTTCAATTTTTAACATAAGAATTTTTTGCTTTTGAAATTTTAAACTCCATAAAAAATGTTTTGCTAGTTATTTAAAAATAATTGGTGGGTCTCTAGAGCAGAATATGCAAAATTATTTGAAAAATTTTGTTCATTTATCTTAATTACAACTAAAGTTATGATTTTTTTAGTGTTTATAAAACAACTAAGTCACAATTTTTAGAAATAAGCAATTAAAGATGTACTAAGGTTTTTACAAATACTGCCCTATTCCAACTCATTTTGACACAAACGGTAGTGCAACCTAACGTATAAAGTGTGAACTGAATAGAAAAGTTAACAATCTTCAAACTAGTGAAAAAATCGAGATTTTATCTTTTATCATTCGGGAGATATCTGTAATCGAATGTGTTGTTTATTCTGTACGAAGCAAGTCTTGTTACGTAAATCAGTTGCAATTTTGGTTTTTTATTAATTTTCCGATTAACCATAAAATATAAATAAGTTTACCTTTAAAAAGAACACATTTCAGAGAATCAAAAACGCCAAAAATTTTCCATTCCTAGGTAGATAATGGGCCCTGCAAATTCCGTGGTACATCAAAAACACCTATATCTATGCTGATCTTAATATAAACAACGTGAAACAAACTGTATCAAAATTCAGCCGTAAATATAAAGAAAGACTCAACCATCATCCAAACTTCCTAGCTCTGAATCTGCTAAACAACAGTGATACCGGATTTTCAAGACTGAAAAGACATAGTGTTTTCGATTTAGGTTGTAGGTTTTAATGAACATTGTTACAGTTATCATTTTTTCTAACTGGTATACTTTAAAATCATCATTGTATTTATCAAATAATTATTAATTATTACTAATTTCAATTTCATAAACAGATAAAAATGTAATTGTGATTAACACTTATCAAAATTACTGATGGCTCTATTTCATGTGAACAGATTGTAATGAGGCAGACTTGTAAAAAAATTCCTCCCATCTATGGGGTAGATTCCCCCCATAAATAACATATGAATTTTGAAAAAGGTTGGTTTTAAAAGCTTCTATTTTGACCATTGTTCTACTCTCTAGCCTTGTTATAATCTCTTTTGAAACCTAAATGAATTTAGGGATTTAAAAATTACGTTTCAACAAAAAATTATAATTTACATCTCATTCAGTCATTCTATTTAAAAAAAATGACGCCTTATAGTACAAGCACTACTGTTTGTTAGTAACACAACCATACACATAGATTTTCAAGTAATGGTTTTTGTTTTACGAGAGGAAACCGAATTTACGGTACCCAGGTAGGTCGTTACCTGGGGTCTGCGGAGCTCTGCTGAAGGCAACTATCCGCCAAAACCACTCAGTTCCTTTCTATCCCATCCCGACTTGCCGCGGGATCACCGTTAGGCATAACTTCAGAACAAGCCGGAGGTTCTTTATTAGCTGGATAACTTTATCTCAGCGATTTCTCTTCAAATCACCCCTTTATTTATCCCCTTTTGAAATGATTTTTTTGGGACTAACGCAGCTGGGCCTCTCTGCTCTTCATCACTTTCTGGATGAACTCCTCAATGGCCTTCCAGCTTTCTTCTTCATAAAATCACTGAGATTTTCTGGAGAAATCAGCGACCCAAGCTTGGTCCCTAGAACCTCCCTTTTTGGTATCCATCTTCTGCAATCGAAAATCGCATGTACTGCGTTGCCCTCCTCTGCCTCACAATCCAGACAGCTTGCTTCATCTGATCATCTGAACCGGTGGAGATACGCTCGAAAGCGTAAATTCAAGTCATGTATTTAAAATATTGTTAAAATTTAAACTTATCAGTTTTATTTTGACATACTCCCTTTACTCCTATATCCCCTTTAGGAGTCTCCTGGATAAATTTATAAAAAAGTCTGCATGTGAAATTTTTACGTTGTAAAATTTATATTTGTGGATATTTTTTATGACAAAATGTAACTGCCACATGTGCACTTTTTGTTGAATTTTTCCTTGAATAAAATGGCTTTTTAATGGCATTTCGAACAATCAAATTTTTCTTCTTGTAACAATACTAGTTTCATATTTTTGTTTTTACGTCATAAACTTTAAGGAGGCTAAAAAAACCATTTAAACTAATGAATGACGTCTTCATATTTTGATTAGCGTAAAAGTAAACAAGGTAAGATTAATTTCATACATCCCATCAGCTCAAGAAATCTACACTTTTTTTAAAGTTTTTTACTAAACAACTGTCTCTCTTTAATTAATTTTATTATCTACCTCATAATGCTTACTCATGTTTATACAAAATAAGCCTAATTTATTTGCGTAATTATTAAGTTATTACAATAGATTTTAATTCACTTGTTATTGCTTGTTGCGTTTTCATTGAATACAATTACGCCGTCATAAATTTGTTGTGAGGAAGCGACATCGGATTCTCCCATTTTATTCGTTCTTCATACTAATATAAGTGTTCAATACAGGAAGATGGAGTGTTTAATTACTTGCAATCGATCTGCTAGTTCCAGGGCTACAAAAAATAATTCTGTTTCTTATCGCTAAGTCAGTTAATTATATGACTGAATTATTTAAGAACAGAAAAATTAGAAGTGTAAAAGACACTAAGAGTTATCTCCTCTGAAAGTAATGAATTTCATTATACAGCCAGACCCTGTGATGAGTGAAGTGAAGGTGTCATTTGCAGACTGGAAAGTAGATGTTGTTGGGAGGATCTGGCATGCTGATAAGCATACATTTCCACTCAATGAGGAAAGCAGTTGTAAACCACCTCACTCTTAATTTTACTTAGTAAAGCCTGTATAGGTTCAAACAAGCCTTCCAGCTGATGACCTAAAAGATAACTAATATGAGATCATGTACTAATTATGGTAATGTAACTCGTCGATCACCACTAATAAAATTTACAGTTTTAACACAAAACTGATTTCGAATATCGGAGACCGAAATCAGTTTCATTGGGAATTCAGCTTGGAACAGTTGGTTAAGAAGGAGAAATTATTTGATGAGGTGGCCAGGAGAACGAGGAGGAGAAGAAGAGGAGAAGAGAATAGGTTAGGGTAATTTAACGATAAGTTTGTTTGTAATTGATGCAAAGAAACATTTTTAGTTGAATGCAAAGAAACATAGTTTTATTTATTTAATTTTCTCATTCTGTACTGCTAGAGCTGGCGCCCGATAAATTTTTTAAATCCATATTAAAGAATTTGCCCACAGGTCAATATTTAAGGTGGTGCAACCTTAAACTTTTAAATCCGATGAACTTTTACGACTAATCGACAATGAAATACAAAGCAGTAAATGATTTCATTATCAGAAAGTTGGAAAATTCCAAGCAGTGTACGAAAATATAAGCACCTTAGTCAGAAAAACAAGGAAAACTAAAATAAAAGTTTACAAAGAGATGGCTGCTCCAGTCCTCCTCTGTGAAAATGAAGTGGGTTAGTACAAAACCATAATAGTAGAGTGTACTCTACTCTCGCCTGTAGGCGGCAGAGATGAGATTCCTACAGAGAACAAAGGGTTGCAGTCGCAGGAACTGACTGAGAAATAAGGACATAAAAACGAAACTGGATGTTACAGATTATCGAAATCAATTGAAAGAGCATGAGAAATGGAGTGTGGGTGACCATCGCATTTTGACATTGTTATTAAATGTTTCCTGGTGCCACCCTCACTTGTTGTTTTTCTAGTATAAATTAGAATATTCTATTGTTTATTTATTATTCTAGATTGGTGTATTATGTTCTTAATCCTTCGAGAACTTTCGATGACTGTTTTATACAAAAATCGGCTGATTCTTTTATACTGAGTCAGTATTGTTTCAACAGTGGTGAAGCCAGTTAAAAACGATTCGTAAGTAACGCGTCGCTTATTGAAGCAGTTTCTTCGCTATGGGCAGTTAGTGTACAAATTGTTATCGGGTTGTAAGTAGAAAGAGTAAATTACTTGAGTATTACACTCGGTACGTAAAGTAAAGGCTTTTCATAAAAATCTCAATATTTTATAACTTTTTTTATTGGCATTGAAAATCATAAATTTTCCAGACAACATAACATATTTTACTACGAGATTCACTTATAGCAATTAAGGTAGGTAGTTACATAGGTACAGCATTTTCCAAGTATTTCACGTATTTTAGAAAAATATATTCCTAATAAATTTTGGTGTAGTTTTCCTAAAATATTTGAAAACCAAGAAATATTTTAATTCAACTCAAGACAGACAAAAAGGAACAGAGGAAAAAGAGGAGAAGGTGGAGGAGAAGGAGAAGCAGGAAGAACAGGAGATAAAAAACTTAAATAAAATTTTTCCTCACAAATTTTAAGTTCAAAACACCGCAACAGCAAAAGAATTTTGTGGCAGTGGTATTAATTATCTTTTTAAATATTTTGATATTCTACAAAACTTATTTTTTCTCTAAGGAAATATATTTTGACGTTAAAGAATATCGGTTGCAATAGACAATAACAATAATATACGGATATATATTATACAGTAGTATTATTTTTTTTCCGAACACAACAATATTTGCAGACAGTTGACTTTGATTGACAACTAACTTAGATGACATATTGTTTAGTACTACTCGTACGTTCAATAATGCTCAAATAAAGCGCGTGTACAAACATACATACACATACAATAGATTAACAAATACGTATATATTTTATTTAATATCATAAATTGAAATTATTTTACATTTTAAACATTGCTAAAGATATTTTTTATCTAGACATCAAAATTACTATCTGTTCTTACATTCAGAAACAAGAACAATAAGTACTAGATATAACGTAGTACAACAAAAAAATAAACTATTATCATCCATTATAATAAATGTTACAGAGCAAATGTAAAACATTTTGAAAAATTTATTTAAAAATTAAAATTTTTCAAATAAAAGAAGATCTCTGTAATAAAGATTAAAGTTAATTATCAAATCTGCTGCTTAAATTAACTACATCGTATCTGTTAAGTTTTGTAAAAGTGTAGTCGCTTTTGTCTAAAAGTTTGTTGTTGTTTAGGTCATCAGCCGAAAGGCTGGTTTGAACCTCTACAGGTTTACTAAGTAAAACGAGGAGTAAGATGGTTTACCAACGCCTTCCCCATTGAGTGGAAAAGTATGCTTATCAGCATGCCGGACCTTCTGTAGAGCATCTACTTTCCACCCTGCAAATGACATCTTCACTTCATTCACCACAGGGCCTGGCTGTATAATGAAATTCATTATTCGCAGAGAAGATAACTTTGACTAGTATTTTTTACAACTCTACCTCTTCTGTTTTTAAATGCTTCAGTCATGACCATGTGATAAGAAACGGAACTATTTTTCGTAGCCCTGGAACTATCAGATCGAGTGCAAATAACACTCCACCTGCCTGTTATGGGCATCTATTTCTGAAATGTGTTTCAGTAAGTTTAAAGTGAAATAATTTGGATATCCGTCCACTCCTTATTCGTATCTTCTTCTTAATTGCTTAATTTCCTGTCTTATTGAGTTGAGTCCTAAGTCGTTATGATGTATCTGTCTTATATACATCTTGGAATCCTAAGAGGTTGTCGTAAATATTTTGTCTGAAAACTTTTTGTAATGACAATATTGGAATTTTTTGTTGTCTTCCAGCGTTCTATCCCGTATGGCCAGACAGGCTTCTCAATTGTCTTGTATAGCATCAGTTTTGAGTCAGTTGATAGTTCCGAGCGTCTCTGAGTTACCCAAAAGAAATTTGTCAGCGTTAAGTCTCTCTTCGTTCCGTCAAAATGTGTTACTTCCTCGTCAGTCGGTAGTCGAGATAAAGACCCAGGTACTTCATATTTTCTGATTGTGGCAGCGTAATGTTATTTAGTATTGCTGATGGAAAGTTCGTAATTTTTCTCCTCGTAAGTCAATTTTAGACTGTGTGAGATGACCAGACGTTTCTGGAAGCTCTTTTTGCAGTCCACGTTCTCAGCATTCACTCACTGTAGGCTTTTTTCCTTTCTTCTGTCCAAGATTTTAAAAAATCGTTGGAACCATTTTTTTTTAAATTGCAAAAAGTGAAAATCATACGAATAAACTACTTCTTCTCGTTGACCTTTGATGAAATTGTTCGATTGGGCTCCTTGCAGTTCCTAACGTAAGTTACAAGTTTCTCCTTCGTAATATTATACTCCATTCTTGAGACATTTTGTTCACACACAACAGAAAAATTGCTAAAAACATGTTTTTTGCGTTCCGGAGGCCAGAAAATGTGTATTTCCGGTCAAAAGTCGGTTTGGAAAAATCGACATTAATTTAAAATTTCCTTCCGTATAGCCTACACATACCGGGTGTCTCACGAAGAGGTTACTATTTATGAATTAATATACCGGACGTATCACACGCTCTACAGACTGGAAACTTTACAGTAAATAGATATGTCAAAAACGACCCTCGAGTTTCATTTGCAACAGAATCTGTAAGCAGACATAATTATCATTATTATAACACACAAAATCCACATATTTTACAGGAAGAGAAATTGAAATCAAAGGGTATAACAGTGTGTGTTGCTGTCACTAAGGATGGTGTTTTATCGTATGACATATCCCATCAGATAATGACTGGAGACAGATACGCATCAATTTTAACTAATCACATAGTTCCTCATCGTTCTCACGTGGAGGTGCAGGATGTTTTTTTCCAGCATTATGGAGCTCCTCCACATTATGCTAATGTGGCCAAAACGGTTTTAAACCAAAATCTTCCTAACCGTTGGATAGGTCGTGGCAGCTGCCTCATGGACTGGCCTCCAAGATCGCCAGACTTGTCTGTTTGCGATTTTTTCCTATGGGGCTTTCTGAAGGAAAAAGTTTATTCTCAAACCATTGCAACAGACGATGACTTAATGAGGTTGACTGTAGAGGAACTGCTGTTGATACCTCGGCAATTTTTCAAAAACGCTTATGACTCATTTTTGTTTCGTTGCTATCAGTGCATAGCTATTGATGGAAATCAGTTCGAATAAAGGTTAATGAAACAAATTGTGTTCATTAATAATTTATCACTTTCATATTGATTTCATTTCTTTTATTTTATTACTTAAGTAACATTGTAACAAATCACAAATTTGAAATGGTTATGCAAATAAAATTACTTTCGTCCATTATGTTTTGATTAATCATAAACAAATAAAATTCGAGAGTAATTTTTTTCTTATCTATTTATTATAACTGTAAAGTTACCAGTCTGTAGAGTGTGCGATACGTCCGGCATATTAATTCAAAAATAACAACCTCTTCGTGGGACATCGGTACATTTATGTAGGGCAAGAGAAAATAAAAATCAATTTTCTCTGAAGAATAAATCTATAATTACAAAAACTAAAATCGCAGAATAACTTTATGATTGAAAATGGTTAAAAATGGAGAATAATAAATAAGTTCATGATATTCGTCGAGTTTACACACATATGCACACGTGCGCACGTTTTATTCTTCATATCCGTTCATAATTAATCTTACAATGATCCGTCATATTAAAAAACCTATTTTTCATCAGTCAATCATATTATATAATGACACCTATGTTGTTTTTTAATAAAATAGGTACCTACTTGATTTGAAAAAAAAAATCAAATAAATATTAATTTCATTACAAAAAATCTTACTTGTATGTCCATTTTTGATTGGGTAAACATATTAAACAATAACATACATGACAATAAGATGTTTATTTCTACTTAATTATTATTTTAAATGTTTTCTGCTCTGTAACGTATTGCGTTTATTGAAATTAATAAACAATCATCAGTACAGTACAGTATAATTACAATAATTGTTATGTTAATACAATATCTATTTAGCTTTCAAATTTGGTTGAATACAAAAAAATTAAACGTAATAAAATCATTATAAACATTCTAACTAAGAACTTATCGTAAATAAGAACATATAATTTCTCGATATTTTTTCACTGATAACAAAAAATCAACTTCGAATTGATGAGAAAAATTTTAATTGAATGTAAATTATTAAGCAATACTAATATCAATTTGTCTTTAAGACCTTTTATGATTATAAATTTCCGACAAATAAAATTAGCAATACAAATTTCATGATTATTATTTTATATTTTTTGTTGGTTAGAAGAATATAAATACAAATAGTTTCGTAATCATTAAATGTATTATGTAAATTTATTAAAAACATATTTAAATTGGATGAATTTTTAATCTTTAAGATTTTTTTTCATATAATTTATAAAACAATGACATTTTTGTCTAGATTCTGATCTAAATACATTATTGAAAGCAGGGTCAAGTAATGAACTAAAATTTAAAGAATTTAAATATTGAACAGAAAATTTTTTTCTTTTATTTGACAATTAGGGAGGGATATGTTCGAGGTTGAAGTGAAAATGAAGGTCGAACCTGAACGGATTTGTTTGTATTAACCCTCCACTTGTTTATCCAAATTTCAACTGGGTTTTAATGGTCTGGAATATAATTCCTGGCTTCCTTCAGAATAGATCTGATTGGATAGAATCATTTTGACGTCAGCAAATGTGGCTTGTTGTTGTTTAGGTCATCAGCCGAAAGGTTGGTTTGAACCGCTAGAGGCTTTACTAAGTAAAACGATGAGTAAGGTGATTTACCTATGCATTCCTCTCTGAGTGAAAAAGTATACTTATCAACTTGCCAGCGCCTCCGATAAGCATCTACTTTCCACCCAGCAAATGACACCTTTACTTCATTCACCACAGGGTCTAGCTGTATAATGAAATTCATTACTCACAGAGAAGATAACTTTGACTAGTCTCTTTTACACCTCTACCTCTTCTGTTCTTACATTTTTTTGAACCAGCAGATCGTGCGTAAAGGCAGAGTGTAATATGGCTGAGCTAATTGCTTATTATTTTCAGACCCTAGCTATAGATACTGAAGTCACGAGATTGCCTTTTGCGTATGTAGGGTTGTGAGGAAGGGAAGTGAAAATTTGACCGTGCTGCCAACCTCAAAAGTGAGATACTACTCGTACATTTCACTACCGTGCAGTTTCTACTTACATTTTGTAAGCTGTAATTTATTCCGAGGAAATTTATTCTCCATAAACCTTATAAGAAATAAATGTGACCTGTAATATTGCCTATAGCTTAATTACATGACTAGAAATGTTTGATTTACTGTAAATACCATCTAACGTATTCCATTGGAACTACGAATAAATAGCCTTCTTTACTATCGCTGTCACCGGCGTCTTCACTATCAGTTTCACTTGTATTTACCTAACCGTTTCTTATTTTTACCATGTGTTTTTATATCACTAAAACTTTCTTAACATTTTTTTAAAATTTAAATTTATTTAACGTCGCATCAACTGCAACGGTCATTAGCGACGATGTTAGGGTGTAACTTTGTACAATGGAGGATGAAATGATTATTTTTGTAACGTATAAAAATATCCCTGAGTGGTATTCTAACCCAGGACCGCATGATGAGAGGCGACTTTTTTATAAAAAATTTTTTATATAACATGTTATTTAATTTAAAATATAGGCTATAAACATAAAAATTATGTAGCCCTAATTTATTAAGTACCGGCTTCGAATTTTCAAGCTGAACATTCATTAATCATTCGTTATGAAACTTATTAACTGAAATGTTCGACCTTGTTATTAGATTAATATTGTTAATAACGTAAAAAAGTTGTTTAAGCCAGAAGTGGTTAAATTCATAAAATTCTAAAACCGGTATACAAAAATAATTTACAGTTAAAGAATTTTTATAAAAAAATTTGTTTACGTTCAATCTAAATTTTTCGTAGGTCAAGACACCCTTTAAAAATTTCAATTTTTTTGTCATTTGTTATCTTCTGATACAGTCAAATTTCTGCTTAGAGACAACCTGTAAATTTTAAGTCAAAATATGATAGGTTCAGGGGTGGTCTTTAAATATGGTTGATTTCTTTAGAGTTTTTAGGGTGATTTCTTTTTTATGAAATAACATTGCATTGATTACTAAATCAAAATTACCGTATTTACTCGTGTACGTCGCGCCCCCGCGTAAGACGCGCACCCCAAAAACAGGTGTAAGTTTTTAAGAAATAGTAAAATCTAGGTAATTAAAACTCAGTTTAGAAGCTCCACTCAATTACTCAACCAAATTTAATTATAAATTATGAATGTAATTTCTTTCGCCTTTAAAGTTGCCATCTCCGTTGATATTGCCCCCACCCTTCTTGACGACGGTCTTCAATGAAGAACGATAGCTATTCTTCTACTTATGGAAATTTTCGTCTTCTTCCGTGAAATGCTCTTCTGTTTTTATTAAAATCTTAAATCTTCTCTTTTTTCCTTCTCCAATCTCTCACATAGGATTCCGGAATGTCATACTTACGGTCCGCTGCATGGTTACCAATTTTTTCTGCTTCAAAGTGAACTTTTAATTGTAGATAATAGTAACTGTAGAAAAGAAGAGGATAGAAGCTTTTGAAATGTGGTGTTACAGGAAAATGTTAAAGATTAGTTGGGTGGACAAAATAAGTAATTTAGAGGTTCTTAGGCGAGTGGATGAAAAAAGGCATATGGAAGCATCTTACCAAAAGAAGGGATAGGCTAATGGGGCATATCTTAAGAGATACAGGTATTGGGCTATCAATAATGGAGGGTAATATTGAAGGAGTAAATTGTGAAGGGAGGCAAAGATTAGAATATATAAAGCAAATTACAAAAGATGTAGGGTGTTACAGGTATGTAGGTATGAAACGACTTGCGCAAGATAGAACAGCTTGGAGAACTGCATCAAACCAGTCGAGAGACTGATGATAAAAAAATCCATCTTGATTTATTTAATTACTTTTTAAAAAAAAATTTTTAATTAGAAATTGTTTAATTTTTATTATTATTTATGATTATTTAAAAATTACTTCTTGAATTGACAACAATTGGTTATTGAATGAGATCATCGATCAGCGACGTACTGGAAAATAGACTGCTATTCTACAAGCCTTATACCGGATGTGACTTACCACTACTTGTTATTTAACGAAGTGCCATAGTCGTTAGTAAATCCAAACAAATTGCAATATTTTTGTTTAAACAAACATTACTTCAACCCAAAATACCATGAACAAATTAGCTTACCACCGGACAGTACTTGGCGATTTAGTTTATCGTACAATCCAACCACATACCGGTATTGTATCTACCAGAAAACCCCGCATATGATGCTCACCAACGAATTTTGCGTTAGACTGTTAGAAAAACGGTGCGTGTCGTACGCGACTAAATACGGTACATTTGTTGTTGCGGATTAGTAGGCTAATGTATTTTCATCTATTTATATATTTATTCTAATTTACAAATACATCCGTATGTATAAGACGATTTATATTTTATAATGTAGAAATACTAATTCCTGCAAAACGTAAAATGCTGTGCGCAGGTATGAGAAAGTAATTATACAAAATAAAATATCTAACAATTTTTCTTAGTTTATTTCAAGTCGTGTCAATAGCGACAAGGTGGGACAAGGTTATTAGCGACAAGGGTGGGTTATCTAACTTTACGGTGAGGTTTGTCTTGTAATAATTTCCAGACCCTAGCCGGGGGAATCGAACCCGAGACCTCCGCGCTGTAGGCTAGCGTACTACCAATACGCTACGAAGGCGGCCACCAAACAATTTACTTACACAGTAGAAACAAATAAATAATTTGTTTTTAAATTTTGTTTATTAATGGTTATTATTGGTCTACTAATATATAATATTTATTATTTATATAATATATAATTATAATATATATATATTAATAATTATAATATATAATATTTAATACTAATATAATAATTATTATTGGTCTACGAGACCAACTATTAATTTTTCGCCCCTATTATTTTAAGAGCTTTTTCTTTTCTGTCATCAGTCTCTCGACTGGTTTGTTATAGTTCTCCAAGATGTTTTATCTTCCGCAAGTCGTTTCATATCTACATACCTGCAACACCCTACATCTTTTGTAATTTGCTTTAAATATTCTAACCTTTGCCTTCCCGTACGATTCGCTCCTTCAATATTAACATCCATTATTTATAGAGCAATACCTGCGTCTTATGATATGTTCCACTAGCATATCCCATCTTCTTGTAAGGCGTTTCCATATACTTTTTTCCATCCACTCGTCTAAGAACCTCTAAATTATTTTGTCCATCCACCTAATCTTTAAAATTTTCCTATAACATCACATTTCAAAAGCGTATATCCTCTTCCTTTCTACAGCTCATATCAACCACGTTTCACTCCAATACAATGCTTCACTCCAAATTAGTGTTTTAAGAAATTTTTTCTTGTACATCAATGTTAGTAGTCAGTAACGTGCTTTTCATTTGAAAGTCCCTTCTAGCTTGAGCAATACTACTTTTGATATCACTTGTATTTCTACCATCCTTTGTTATTTTACTCCCTAGATACCAAAGTTCTCCAACGTCCTGTATATTTTCGTTGCCTACTTTTAAATTTCCTTTCACCTCTAAACCACTCTTGCTACACAACACTTTTGTTTTGTTCTTATTCATTTTCATGAAGTAATCCTTCTTATGATCTCATCAATTCCATTTACGACATCCTCTAGTTCTTTCTTTGTCTCGACTAATACTACGTTATCATCGGCGAATCTCAGCATTTTTATTGTTTCTCCTTGAATTTTTATTCCTGCATCAAATTTTTCCTTGACTTCATTTATAGCCTATTCTATATACACAAGTTAAAAAGTAGTGGTGACAATGAACATCCTTGTCAAACACCTTTTACTACAGCAGCTTCGTTTTATATCCTGAATTCTCAAAACAGCCGTTTTATTCTTATTCAGACCGTAGATTACTTTCCTCTTAAAAAACTAAATCTTAAAATGATATACTAGTCCAATCATAAATTTTCTATACCTAACTACATTAGGGTTAAAAATAAAAATAAATTAATATTATTATGCCAATTAATTTGCACCGATTAGATAATTACATTAAATGTTCATTTAAATGATTATAATTTCATCCGTTAATGAAAATATTGTTATCCTTTAGGAAGGAGATAAATTTTAAAAACAATTTCGTTATAATCTAATTAACAAAATCTAATTAATTAACTAATCAGCTACTAATTAACTAAAATTTTGCTAGTAATTAACAAATCTAACCAATAAAATTTGATGTAACTTAAATCTACTTAACTACTTAATTTATTCTACTTAACTAAACTACTACTTAACTTGATCTACTTAACTTGTAGGCCTACACTGTGTCTTTTCAATCTTGTAAAGGTATTGAAAAAGCAGATTTAGACCCTAGATCCAGGAAAATTGGATATTGTTCGGACAGATTTGGTCACGGACCATTGCAGTCGGGAGAAATTTTCGGATATTTGCGATCAGGTGATCTTTTTACTACCTTATAGATCCTCCTTCGATATAAATGGAAGATTCATTTAGACTTTTGCGGTCACGTTAGCTTAAACTGATCCCCATCAAATTTTCTCCAGGCTGTGGACTTTCAAAATAATGAAATTATTTTGGCGCTTTTAAAATTAGACTTAACGCTTCGTCGTTTTCTTATTTTTATCAATTTATCTTTTTTTACAAAAATTAATCCAGTTTCTCAGATGGCCTTAAGGCAAACATTTATGTCGCCGCTTTCCTCATATTTCTTCAGGGTCTTGTCTTTTCTGGAGTCCAGCTTCAGGTACGTCTTCTTCCTCCTCTTTCCTTCCAGATGTCATATTGTCTGATCTTTCAGCTTCTTTCTTGAAGAGTATACAATAAGATCAATCATTTTCGGAGGGTAATTTCCAAGAATATTATTAACCCTGTGGTGCCGGCCTTTAACGGTGTACACGATAAAATATCCGCAAAAGTTCGAATGAATCTTCCATTTGTATCGAAGGTGGATTTTATTAGGTAGTAAAAAATCACCTGACCGCAAATGTTCGGATATTTCTCCCGACCGCATCTACTCGTGATTAAATCTTATAATAGTTTAGTCTTTCTTCATATTTAGAACTGAATTTTTATTTAACTTCAGTTCAATAAGTTCTTAACAAGAAAAAGTAATGCACTAACATTATATACTACTCATATGTTAAATGTATATTACTTAAAATTCGTACAAATTCTTTTCCAGAATTAACTTAACCGTTATTTAATCGTTCACTTATACAACTATAAGTAATTAATTTAATTTAATTACCTCCTGAAGTGATTTTTTTAAATAGTTTAACTATTCTAAACTTAAAATATCTACAGTTATAACCATACACGCCTATCAGCTATGGTTGTTCCTAGTTTTTACTAACGCATTTAAAATTTTGCCTCAAGGTTTTTAATTTTTTATATAATTTTTTTATGTGTTTTATTATTATTATTAGGCAAATGGTTAATTCAGGTAGAGTAATTATTTATTAATTCAAGTACCGTACTGTAAATTGTATGTAATGATCCAAAATATTATTGTACAAAATTAATTTATATAATCTACCTATATCTCCATTAATGGAAAACTAATGCATTAGGTTTTTTATCATAAATTCTACGATAATTGTCAAGTTTAGAACAGGCAATGAATGAGTGTAGCCGAAGAGGGAGTTAAGAACTTGATTTTTTTTTTAATTCAGTTTCATTATTTTATAGCGGTTATTACGATATTTATAAATTTATTATATTATTTAGTGGACTATTGTCGTTTATTAATAGGTAATTTTAGAGAACAATTTTTACTTGCCTATATTCTAATTTATAATTATAATTTTTTTTCTTCCCTGTATGAATAGGGAGGAAAGTGATTTTTCGAATTCGAGTTTTCACTGGATCTACACGTTTTCAGATCCCTGTAGGCCTACCCAAAAAACATGTTTTTAGCGATTGGTCTGTGTGTGTGAATAGAATATCTCAAGAACGAAATATCGTACGAACTTGAAACTTGAAACTTAGTTAGATACTATTACCGGACCCGACACAAACAGTTTCATCGAAATTGGTCAACCAGAAGTAGTAGTTTATTCGTGTCATTTATCACTTTTTGCGATTTTTTCAAAAACGGCTCCTACGATTTTTTTAAAAATCGCCTCATTTACTACATTTTTTATGCTCTACAAGATAGAGTAGGTGCCATGTCTGCTGAAATTTTTGGGGAGGTTGTTTTATCGTAAAAAAATTGATTTTTAAGTTTGCGGCTGTAATATTCATTTAAGCGCAAAAAATGTGTGTAATAAAAGTTGTAGAGAATTCAAAATCCTACAATTTTTATTTCAATTATTTTTAACGCTTAGTTAAGCGGTAATTAGTAATTTTCTGAGTTTTTTTCCATGAAAATCAGTAAAAAAAGTTTTTGTTTTTGAGATTTCAGCCTTAGTATGCACGCCAAAGGGTATATAATCAAATTTATGAGAAATTAAAAGATCTACTACTTTTAATAAGAGAATTTTTCTCTACAGAGCCTACTTTAGTGTGAAAGAGTGATTTTTTGTGTTTTTAAGCCAAACTAAGGTTGATTTTCATTTTGCGTCTTTCACTCATGATTAAAATTAAGCTTCGTTTTTTGAGGTTAGTATTTTTGATTAATTCTAATGTTTTATTATAATGTTAGGTTATATTGTTCATTATTTGCATTGGCCAGAGAAAGTCGGGTGAGTGTTTCACACCAGATTTTTAATTGCGAATACATCTCTTTATATCTTTATTTACTCTTATAAAATGTACAAATTTACGGAATATTTTTATAATTATTATCTATTAGTACAAATTTAAACAGCCTTGATATTTTTTAATGCAGTTTTACTAAAGGCTGAATATTTAGACTAATTCTAGTGGTAGACCATACTTCTTTTTTTATTCTTTGTTTTCTACAAAGATAAAAACATTAAATTCTTTCAGCTTAATAAAACAACTCAATTTTATTTTTATAATTTTTTTAACATCCGATTATTGTTGTGATGATGAAATAAAATTAATTATTATATTTCTATTCATAAAAATCGTAATGGTACAGGATGGACAAAGTGTAATTAAGTACTTTGAAGGATTTATGTACCGTTATTCCGTTATTTTAATGCAGTTTATTATCTTTTATTATATCTATTGTTAATATCAATAGCCTGATAAAAATAATCGTAGCATATATGGTGCACGAATTATATAACCAATTTACTCCATTCATTTCTTAAGATTACAAAAGCTTTCTCTATAGAATTTTTACATTTTATATAGGGCATTAGGTACGTTACCGAGTTCTACTTATTTGCTGAACTAATGCCACTTGTTACATAGTTTATAATTTAGTTTATAACAAACTTTTTTTATAATTTCGCGTGTGGCTATAGTGTTTATTTACATTATGACATAATTCACGCGTATTTATTTAATGAAAAAATGTTTGTATATCATTTTTTCTTGTATCTTCATTAATTTACGTAATAAAATACATTACTCGTACGTGTAAGTTAAATGAAAATTCTGGTGTGAAACACTCACACAACATTCTCTTGTCAATGCAACTAATGAACAATATAATCTATCATTAGTAATAACACATAAGAAATAAACGAAAAAACTAACCTCAAAAAACATAACTTAATTTTAATCATGAGTGAATGATGCAAAATTAAAACCAACCTTCATTTAGCTTAATAAACAGAAAAATCACTTTTTGATGCTAAATTAGGCTCTTTAGAGAAAAATGCTTCAAATGAAAGTTGTAGATCGTTTAATTTTCTATAAATTTGATTATATACACTTCTGTCGTAAAATGCATACTAAGGCCGAAATATTAAAAAATCCCATTTTGTTACAGATTTTCATTAAAAAATAGAAAATCTTTAATTACCGGATAAACTAAGAAATATAAAAAAGTGTTTTAAAATAAGAGTTGTACGTTTTTAAATTCTGTACAACTTTGTTTATAAACACTTTCCCCTAAAATGCATTTTAAGGTTGCAATCTTAAAAGAAATCATTTTTTTCTACGAGAAAAGAGTCTCCCCAAGAATTTCAGTAGACATGGCGCTTACCCTATCTTGTAGAGCATAAGAATTGTAGTAAATGAGGCGATTTTTTAAAAAAAGTCATTGGAGTCGTTTTTGAGAAAATCGCAAAAAGAGAAAATTGACATGAATAAACTACTACTTCCGGTTGACCGGTTTTGATGAAAATGTTAGTGTTTGGTTCGGTAGTAGTAGGCTATCTAACTTAAGTTTCAACTACATACGTTGTTCCGTTCTAGAGATATTTTGTTCACACTCTCACACACACACACACCACACACGCACGTACACGCGCGCGCACACACATACACACACACACAGACCAATCGCTAAAAACATGTTTTTTCGGTTCAGGGGGTCTGTAAACGTGTATATTCGGTGAAAACTCGATTTCAAAAAAATCAACATGAAAACAATACTTTTCTTCCTATATATTCATATAGGCAAGAGAAAGTAAAATTGTTTGTATATCATTTTTCTAGTGCCTTCATTAATTTACTTAATAACATTACTCGTACGTGTAAGTTAAATGAAAAATTAGGTTATGAGAGTAACACAATCCGATGTTTTTGTGTAATCTATTTGTTCACCGTATTGTCAATAAATTGTCCAACCACTATAGAAGAATAATTGATGTAATCAATTTGTTAGCACCAATAAATTAACACGAAGTCCTTTTTCAATATATTTTTTAAAACATTTACGTATCTACTTGTATCGATAGGCTTCAAAAGGGAGACCTTGATATTGATAGCACTAACAGCTTATTTTACCATCACGGTTTGTTCAAATTTTTATTACTTTCGTGAGGCAATTTTATTTTAAAGTCGAAAGGAATGTAAGATGAACATTAAAATGTCTTATGAATTTCCCTCCATTATTATTATAATTGAAATCGAGTTGGAATAAGTAAATATAATGATCGATACATCCACTCATCTGTCGATACTTGTATCTGTTATCGCTATTTTTATAAGTTAAAAACAACATGGTTTTGTTAGGTTAGAAACTATAAAGTTGTGCTTTTAATGTTTGTGTTTTATTTTAGAAATTGAAAATTAGTATTGGATATGTTGTAATATAAGGTTACGTTATAGTTTGGATTTAGCATTATTTGTTAATTATGTATTGATTTCAGTTTTTACAGCAATCGTCAGTGTTATTTCAACGTAATAATGTTTTTAAGTAATTCATTTCTACCATCCAAATTTTCAAGAAACCCTATTTTTTATTTATCTAGCAGTGTTTTAAATAAAACATTTGTGAATTTATTTAGAACTTTTTCAGTTTCTAATGTTAGGTGTTCGGAAAATAGTAATGTTCGAATCGAGAACCAAAGTAACGAATCTGTAGGAAAAAATCATTCAAGTTTACATGATTTTGAAGTTGAAGATCATTTTTTGGATGAAGAATCTGAAAATATTGTAGAATCTCCAAGGAATTCAAAAATATTGAAAGCAACAATAATTGGAAATCCTAATGTTGGAAAGAGTACATTAATTAATCAAATTGTAGGAAGACAGGTTAGTATTGCCGATTTTTATTCAGTTTTGTTTTATTCATTTGTACTATTGTGAATTACTTTCACATAGTCCTATTATAAATCACTCAAAATTCATATTTGACTCACTGTTCTAATTACTTGAATCACCAGTTTGCCTTTGTTTGCATTGAGGTGTAAAGGGGAAAAGCATCAGTGCACATGCGCAGCTGACTTAATTTCAGTTCAACAAACACAACTTAAATATACTATGGCTAGAGCATATACAGTATATCACGGAACCTTTTGTAGGTTAACAGTACGAATATAACTGTTTGTTACCGTAAACAGAAATGTTAGTTTCTCGAAAACATGGGCAGACTATTCACAGTGCTGAACGAAATCTAATATGCAGTGTAATAATGATGTGAAGTTGAAGCTAAACAAAAATGCCTTTCCTTGCCTCTTAACCATGAGTGAGCGGCTAACTACTGTGATGTTTCTCTCTTTTCACAATTTGAAAAATAAAGAAGGAAATTACAGATGTGAAGAAGCTATTCTTTAACAGTTTTGTTGACACCTGGTAAAGTAAGGAAACTGTTCGTTAAGGATAGGATAACTGTTAGTAAGGAAGGTTAGTTAAGGATAGTGAAGATGCCGGTGACAGCGATAGTAAAGAATGCAATTCATTCGTAGAAAATTTTGGTCCAATGGAATAAGGTAGCTGGTAATTACAGTATATCAAACATTTCTAGTCATGTAATTAAGCTAACAGCCAATATTACAGCTCACATTTATTTCTTACAAGGTTTATGAAGAATAAATTTTCTCGGAATAAACCACAGCTTACAAAATGTATGTAGAAACTGCACGGTAGTGAAATGTACGAGTAGTGTTTCACTGTTGAGGTTGGTAGCACTGTCAACATTTTATTTATTTAGATCTACAACTTTTATTTAAAGCATTTTCCCTACAGAGCCTAGTTTAGCGTGAAAGAGTGATTTTCCGTATTTTTAAGTCAAACTGAGGGTGATTTTCAATTTGCATCTTTCACTCATGATTAAAATTAGGTTATGTTTTTAGTTTAGTTTTTTGTTTATTTCTAATGTTTTATTACTAATATTAGGTTATATTGTTCATTATTTGCATTAGCAAGAGAAAGTCGTGTGAGTGTTTCAAACCAGATTTTTACATATTGTAAAACAGTATAAAACAGTAGTGTCAAGATCAAGAGCAGCTTGTAACTATTGGAATGTTGGCTATATAAGTATTACCTGAATATGGGTATAATTAATTGTTATAACAGCCCGATATCAGATCCATTATGAACCAAGAGCCTTTATTTAAGTACTTGTTTGAAATCATAGTTTACTTTTTACCCAATACTCTCGAATAAGGTTGTACGTAGCCAGACAACATCAAATGAGTTTCAGGCCTTATCTAGAGAGCTGTTTTAGTGTATTAAGTTATTTTATAAATATCTTTATCAAAATTATAAAAATATTGTATTTCTATTTCATATAATGAATTAATATAATAATTTCACCAACCTTCTTTTTAAACTGTGTCACCTTTATTTTAATTCTTAGTTACACGTGTTTCAGTGGTTCCACCATCATCAGAGTAAATAAAAAATTGAAACTAAAAAATATTTTATCTCACTTATTTAAAATTTACAGAAGATGATACATCTTCAGTCACTTGTATAAAATTTTATACAAGTTTCAGTTTTATACAAGTATCAATTTTATACAAGTGACTGAAGATGTATCATCTTATGTAAATTTTAAATAAGTGTGATAAAATTTTTAGTTTCAATTTTTTATTTACTCTGATGATGGTGGATCCATCGAAACACGTGTAAGTAAGAATTAAAATAAAGGTGGCGCAGTTTAAAAAGAAGGTTGGTGAAATTATTAATTCATTATAAGAAATAGAAATAATTTCAAACTACAGGATGCATTATAAAGATTTATTTTTGAATATCATTGTATGCCCAAAATTTATGAAGTTTGTTGCAAAGATAAAATGACAAATGTGTTCTGATGTGCTGTAACATATCGTAATTATTTACATTATCTTTTTACAGATTTTTGCTATTTCCAGTAAAGTTCATACAACTAGATGTAGAGCAAGAGCTGTTTATATTCAAGGAAGTACTCAACTCGTATTTTTAGACACTCCAGGTCTAGTTACTGGATATGAATCTTCCAAGTAAGTTGATTTTCTTGTAATAGTTATGAATTGCATTTGGTCAACAGCGTGGAATGATTCAACATGGAATGAAAAAATGAATTAATGTACTTTTTTTGTAAAGGAAATTACAGATTGATGCTGAAGTACGTATTAGATTAAAAAATCATTGAACCGATTTTGAGAAATTTTGATTTTGAATCTTGAATTAAATCATGAACATGATGATGATACTTTAGATAAAATGCTAGAATGCAATAAAATTGAAAGCTTTTGCTTCATGAGAAATAAAATAGTGCTAGAGAAGCATGCATACTTCGTAAAGAGAGTGTTTACTCAGTCTGACAGATTTTCGGATAGATGGAAGTTTGAAGAAATGAAAAATGAATTGTAGATAATTGGAAGACTGAAGAATTTTGCACATTACTGTTTTTATATATTATATCCCATATTTTTTTGTGAGTTTTTGAGGAAAGCTATAAAATAAAATATAATATTTTCAAATTTTGTTAAACATTTTCCTGTGTATTGTTATGTTCATGCATTGATGTATTTATATTGCAACTGGTAATGGATACATGATATCCAAAAGTACGTATTGACTTTTTTCATCATGTGAGAGTCATCTGTTGTGTATGTAGTGGTTTTTTCTGTATACAGTAAAATCTCTATTTAGCGGCATTATTTGCTGACCTCGACCCTTTCGTATTACGGTAATGTATTTAACTCTCTTTGTAATGGCACAAAAATTTCTCTATAGCGTCTAAACAATATCTTCAGGATATGGATTTAGACGCCTATGTAGGGGCAGACAATGACTTAGCCACTTCAGCAGATGTTGGTGATGATGCAATAATCAAAAATGTCAGCCCAAAAAAACGAGGAAAAAAGTGAAGATGACGATGAAATGGATACAGAAATAGTGCCCCTTCAAGTATATGTATTGACGCTATTTGTATTGTTTTCATGTATTGTCATTACCACAATATAGATGAAAATTTACAAGTTTTAAACATCGGAAATAAGATTGAAGATATGTTTTACGAAATTGAAAAACAAACATACAAAAATTACAACTTATTTTACAAAATGAAATGTACTTTACAGTCATTGTTTCCTTAATATTGAAAAAATATATACTTTACTGTGTTTTTTTTGTGTTTGTGTAGCCTATGTTTTATGAGGTATTAATTGTATGTATGTCTATTACTGTTAAGTGAAAAACGAGTTTCAGTCCTAATTAATGTTAAACTATCTATTATGGTATATACTGTATGAATGATTATTGAAAAACGTTCAATATGAAAAGTAAAATTCTATTATTCAAAATTAGTGACACAACATCTAATAAAACCCGCTGTTTGTATTCATATTTCTTATTAACTTAATAACCTACATTTTTGGTAAGTAATTTAAATATCTCACTGTATTGAAGTAATCTACTGTATTAAACATTCATAATAAAGTAATCTATTTAGTAGTTTTTCAAAGTAAACTTATTGCATGTACAATCACATATGTACAAGGAGTGGCTATTAAATTACGATACTGACATTGTAAAAATGTTATTTTTATTTTATACATAATCACTTATTGTCACCTTCAATATACACTCCTTCTCTATCCCTACTACACTCCATGCAAATTTTCCATTGTTGGAAACAGTGCTGGAAGTCATCTTCTGTCAGTTCCTTCAGTACACGTGCCGCTTTCTCTTTTACAGCTGCCACAGATTCAAAGCTTGTCCCTTTTAATGCAAATTTCACCTTAGGAAACAGGTAGAAGTCATATGGTGAATAAGGTGGATGTTCTAACACTGAGATGCTGTACTTGGCTAGGAACCTCTTGATAGATAACGCGGAATGAGCTGGTGCATTGTCTTGGTGGAGAACCCATGATTTGTCCTTCCACATTTCGGGGCGTTCTTCCTTACTCTTTGATGTAGTTTAGAAAGTACCTCAAGGTAGTAATATTGATTAATTGTTTAACCTTCAGAAACCCAGTGAAGGTACATAATCCCATGGATATAAAAAAAACAATTATCATTGCTTTAAATTTTGACTTGCTCATTCAAGCTTTTTTGGCTCTCGGTGAAATTCGGTTCTTCCTGTGCATGGATTGGCGCTTTGTTTCCGGATCACAAGTAAATAACCACGTTTCATCACATATTATTATCGTTTCCAAAAAATTTGGGTCATTTTCAATCGCGTACAAAGCGTCAGTAGTACAAACATTTTTGAGCGGCTTGTGTCCTGAAGGAGCTGACAGAAGATGACTTCCAGCACT
This sequence comes from Catonia carolina, assembly GCA_035578175.1. NCBI lineage: Eukaryota > Metazoa > Arthropoda > Insecta > Hemiptera > Achilidae > Catonia > Catonia carolina. The sequence continues at coordinate 46,250,042 of JAQMRL010000004.1, forward strand.
GTTTCCAACAATGGAAAATTCACATGGAGCATTGTAGGGATAGAGAAAGAGTGAATATTGAAGGTGACAATAAGTGATTATGTATAAAATAAAAATTAAATCTTGTATAATGTCAGTCTTGTAATAGCCACACCTCATATATGAGTTTTTAGTACAGAAAATTTAGTACTCCAACTTCCCTCCCACCATTAATTACTCGCTCTCTCTACAACGGAACTCTCTTTATAGCGGCGGAACCTCATGGTCCCTTCATTTCTGCTATAGAGAAATTTTACTGCAATATAAAAATATTTCAATTAAGTTATAGTATTAAAAAATAATTTTTTTGTATTTTCAGGTATAACTTGGAAAAGTCCTTTTTATCTGATGGCGAATCATCTATTCAAGAAGCAGATATTGTTGGAGTAGTTCATGATGTGTCAAGTGATCGTTACAATGATAGATTAGATCCTAAGGTTCTTAGGTTACTCAATTTTTATCCAAGTAAACACACCATTTTAATTATGAACAAGGTAATTTATTTTAATTCTGTCTAAATATTTAACTTTTAGTTACTGTCACTTTAAACTAGACTGTATCCATAAAATTGTTTTGTATATAATATTCTCATTTGGTCTTTTCTCCTTTATTAACGTTTATTGGTTAATACTGAATCATTGATAAAATGTATTATAATATAATAATGTAAATAAATTATAATAATGTAAATATTAACCCTTAGAAGCCAGGTAGCCCATATATATGGTTGTTGGATGACGAGTGTGTAAGTACTCAACAGTTTGTATAATAGTGGTCATTGTATGTGCACACTAGTAAACATTATAATTAAATTCTAGCTGAATGTATGAGGAAGAAAGTAAGCTATTTAGAAACACAATCAGGTTAGTGGGAATTTTTTATTGGTTTGTGAATGTTGAGATACCACTAATTCCGGTTCTTTTTGAAGAAAACCGTGTAAAGGGCATTTCTCATTTAAAAATAGAGTTAAAACCGCATTTGAAAGCTTGAATGGTAGAGGTAGGTAAATTTTTTAATGTTGCTATTATAGCAAAACCAGTTGAATTGATTATGACGTGTAAAAGGGAACAAACGCTCCAAAATTCCTAGAATAACCTATTTTCAGACATTCTTCACAATGGAACTAAAATGTTCTAATATAGGGTGATTCAAAAAGAGCGCCGGTTTTGATATATCAAATTAAGAGATTTATTTTATTGAAAAACTGAAAATAAATACATCAACAAGTTCATCTTACCTTCCGATTTTATGTATGAAAAATGATGTCATGCATGTGTCCTCCTCTACTGCGCTGGCACGCATCAACTCTGTCCATGAAACTGGATATTACTGCACGACAAGTTTCGACTATGTAGGGCAAGTTTCCGTATGTGGGGTTTTCTAAACCCCACATACGGCAGTTCTGTTTATTAACAAAACCGTTTAAGTGGAAGTGCGCCTCATCACTGAAAATGATTTTGTTTGCGAAGGTGTCATCATCCTGCCGTTTTCTCAATACCCAGTCAACAAACTGTCATCTCTTCTGGTGGTCTGCCACTTTCAAATGTTGCGTCAACTGAATTTTATACGGGTGATATTGGAGATCGTACCGAAGAATTCTCCGTACAGAAGAACATCTTAAACCCAATTGTTGAGAACGGCAACGTATTGATTTTGCTGGGCTAACAGCCACACTGTCACGAACCAACGCAACGTTCTGCTCAGTTCGGCCAGAACGACGACGTCCAGAACTTTTAAGGTCGACTGTTGAACCCGTCTCAAAAAACTTTTTCATGAGCCTGCGAACTGTTGATTCATTCGGTGCTTCATTATGTCCCAGAGTACCGCGAAGTCACCTGACAGTAGCCGCATAACTCTCTCCACTCTGGTAAAATGTTTTGACGATTAACACTCGTTGTGCAATAGTAAACTTCTCCATGGTTAGACAGAGACTGCGAGAGTATTACACTGCGAACAAGAGAAACTACAACTGAATCGTCAATCGGAATGTTCTCCGAAATAGAAATGAGGTCAAACAATGTTGCCAACCGATAAACAAAAATTTACCAGCCGTTTAAAAACCGGCGCTCTTTTTGAATCACCCTATATTATCTTTTATAATATTTTTAACTAATATATATAATATATATATACATAATATTTTTTGTTTATTTATAAACATATTCAAAAAATTCCAGGCTTTCGTATAATAACATATGTCATAAATAACAAAGAGAGAAATTGTTTCGGCCTGCATATTAGCACAGAATCCATATACACTTGACTCTTACACATGCTTGAACAGTCGTATAGTAGTGCGGTAAGTGAGGGCGTTTGATCTATCAAATTTTTTGCTAGACTTTTTTCTGTAATACCAGACTAAAAAAAAAACATTATAAATAATATTTTTATTGCCAAATTTTGACAAAAACACACGACTTTGCATAAATTACAACAATTTTTTTGTAAATTCACTGTAACTGGTGTAAAAAAAGCGGAGATTCATTTTTTCTTTTTAAAACATCTCTCGAAGTTTTCTTAATGTCTCATAAAAATTTCAATTTTTTTGGATAAAAAAAGCCAAGTCTATCGCTGCGATCTCAGAATTAGTTTTCAAAGAGTTAGTATTCTAAAACATATCAGTCCCAGAAGGGTTAAGTAGAAAATTGTCCTTATTAAAGTAACTATTTAGTTTCTATGCATTTCACTATTGTTAATCATTATTTGTATTTCCAACAGATTGATTGTCTACGTTCAAAACGTGTTTTATTGGACATTGCAAATAACCTTACATGTTTTAAATTACAAAATACAAAACAGACTAAATCAATCAGAGAAGAATTAAAAGATGAATGGAGTCCAAAAACAGAATTTAGTATTGACAAAGCAATGAAAAAACAAAAAGGTTGGCCATTTTTTAAGGAAATATTCATGGTTTCTGCATTAGATGGAAGTGGCATTGGAGACATTAAGGTTTGTTGTTTTATAATTTAGTATTTTTAATTTATATAAATATTTTTTATTTAAGTTATTAGTTAGCAACATAGCAGTAGAATCCATATTAATATTTTGTTTTGTATGCATGTATAAAAAAATTTTGTATTAACCTTATACTGCTTTTCATAAATCCTTCTTACAACTTACTTTCACAGTGTGCACGCTTCTTCAGGTAATGTTCATAAAAGTTCTAGAATATTATAAAGATTCCATCTTCCTTTGTCAATGGTTTGAATCAAACTGTGTTCAAAACAAAATATTAAAATATTTTTTGTTTATATTTAGTAATCAATTGATGATTGTAATCAGTTTTAGTTATTTTTAATTAAGTTAAAACGCTGTTGCATAAAAGTAATTTAATTAAATGTGAGGACGTAGAAAATCCAATATTATTAGAATGCTGTTGATATTTTCAGTACCATATTTGTTTTTTTTTTACTTTCTCTTGCCTATATGTACATATAGGAAGGATAGTATTGTTTTCATGTCGATTTTTCAAAATTGAGTTTTCACTGGATATACCGATTTCAGACCCCCTGAACCCAAAAAACATATTTTTAGCTGATGGTCTGCTTGTGTGTGTGAACAAAATAACTCAAGAACGAAACATCTTATGAAGTTGAAACTTGAAACTTAAGTTAGGACCCGACATCTAGAAATTTTCATCAAAACCAGTCAACCAGAAGTAATAGTTTATTCATGTCATTTTTCACTTTTTTGCGATTTTCTCAAAAATGGCTCTTACGATGTTTTTAAAAATCGCCTGCCTCTTTTATTTCATTTTTATGCTCTGTAAGATAGGGTAGGCGCCATGTCTGCTGAAATTCTTGGGTTGGCTGTGCTCTTGTAGAGAAAAATGGTTTTTTAAGATTGCGGCTTTAATATGCATTTTAGCGCACAAATGTATATAATAAAAGTTGTAGACAATGAAAAAACGTATAACTTCTAAAATTCTAAAAAAATTTTGTATAATGCTTAGTTTAGCTGTAATAAGCGATTTTATGTTTTTTTTTTTTCATAAAAATGTGTAAAAAATCGATTTTTTAAAATCTCAGCCTTAGTATGCATTTTACAACAAAAGTGTATAATCAGATTTATAGGAAATTAAAAGAGCTCCAACTTTTATGTTTAGAATTTTTTCCTACAGAGCCTAATTTAGCTTAAAAGGGTGATTTTTCATATTATTAAGATAAACTAAGGTTGATTTTCATTCTGCATCATTCACTCATGATTAAAATAAGGTTATGATTTTAGAGGTTAGTTTTTTGTTTAATACTAATGTTAGGTTATAGTGTTCATTATTTGCATTGGCAACAAAAATACCAGTTATCTTAATAAAATATGATCTATATTTATTTACGGATGTATTCGCATCCATTATTATTGTGTAAAAGTAAAGAAGTGAGGAATTGTTCCGAATTGTGACTAATTAGGTCAAAATAGCCATGATGATTGTCAACATCTGAACCAGATAGGCATGACAAGAAGGAGAAAAGTGAAGAGAATAATTTGCGTGGATTCTGAACCTTTAACGTTTTCTACCCAGGAAAACTCCAACCCATAATTAAATTTGTCGGTGACATGAAACTTATTCCGTTCACAAAGGGTTAAGTGTATTGTTAAGTAATTAAATGTATGTGTAATCTACTTTCATTACCACTTTAGATTTTTTTCAAAGAAAACTTCCAACTTATGCATGAAATACAAGTTTTATCCTCTGTAAATGAACAAGCATTTTTTGTTTTTGTTAATCATGACTAGACATAATTTATTATGTGTTGCATTTGATAATTATGATTAATAAATTTATGCAAATTCCAGATTCATCGAATCGACAATTCTCTTTTGATGTGCAAATAATACACGTGCATAAGAATACAATAAGTTGCACGTGCAGAAATGCATCTTAATCATTGTTTTATGCTACGTACAGTATTATGATAATCGTTGAATTAATTATTGATGTCATTGTAATTTAGACTGTGAGGTCATTGAAAAATATTGTTTTTTACTGCTGCATAAGGAGTGTTTCACATGTAATTGTTGTACATAGTAAACAAAAAATATTAAATGAATAAATTAATCGAACGATTCTAATCTTAATTATTAATGAATTATTGTGTGTGTGTCATTACTCATGAAAAAAATTGTAAAGATTGTTTTCATCCTTCTACATAATTATCCAAGCTCTACCCATTTCATTGGAAATTGTGACTTGGATACATCCTACAATGTCAGGAAATTATTAATTTTATTGTAGTTCTAATAATCTTAGAAACAAGGAAAAGTTGAAAGAATTCATATTTCATAAAATTTTATTACAGTTTTTGTAAATTAAAATTCATGTGTATGATAGGTTTTTTGTAAGTCCTGGGTTTGATTCCCTGTCAAGTCTTGTAATTTTGTATGCTTATTTTTATCTATTCATATTCTAAAAATGTATTGCCCTTACTATGCATAACAATTGAGCATAAACAATTATTCAAAAATAAATCTTTATAATGCATCCTGCAGTTTGAAATATTTCTATTTCATATAATGAATTTATATAATAATTTCACTAACCTTCTTTTTAAACTGCGTCACCTTTATTTTATTCCTACTTACACGTGTTTCGGTGGATCCACCATCATCAGAATAAATGAAAAATTGAAACTAAAAATTTTTTTCATTTATTTAAAATTTACAGAAGATGATACATCTTCAGTCACTTGTATAAAAAGTTTTATACAAGTGACTGAAGATGTATCATCTGATGATGGTGGATCCACCGAAACACGTGTAAGTAGGAATAAAATAAAGGTGACGCAGTTTAAAAAGAAGGTTAGTGAAATTATTATATTAATTCATTATATGAAATAGAGATAAACAATTATGTTTAGAAATTTTTTGTTTTATCTTTCTGTTCGTAATTTTAAGATATGATAAGAAAATATTAGATATTTATTTTTTTCTTTTAGATTTTAAACTTGTAATACTAGACTACGTACATAAAATTTTGTTAAACATTTTCCTGTGTATTGTTTAGAAATACGTATATAATTTAAAAAGAAAAACTACCAAATACACAATAAATTCTTCTTACCTGATTATAAAAGTGAAACTTAAAAATAAAAGATAGATATTTCAAATGTAGCTTAACATTTAATTTCAAATTAACATTTAGGCATCCCTTGATTTACATGGTTAATTTCTTCTCAAAAATCACTGCGTAATCAAGAGCACGTTTCCCATAAGATTACATTGAGGTACCAATTATTTTTTTATCAAACATATATGTAGGATTTTTAAACAGCCGTATTATTTAAAATTGAAATATATATTTCTAACCACCAGAATACGGTAACATAAAACACTTACCTATGTTTATAGCGCTTTCATGTATCTTGTACACATCTTCAGTAAATTAAAATTTATTTTACGTCAAAATTTAAAACTTCCTGCTCCTACCATGGTAGATAAGGAATCATAATTTACTGAAGATGTGTACAAGATACACGAAAGCGCTATAAACATTGGTAAGTGTTTTATGTTACCGTGTTCTGGTGGTTAGAAATATATATATCAATGAGATACCAATATATAAAGATTTGTTTCACTGCAAGGATAAAATAATTTTAAACCATTGATTTGGCTTTAACGTGATGTAATATAAACTAAAATGACAAAAATATTACAGATCAAGCATAAATAATAATAAAAATACAGTTTCCAGTTACACCTATAAAAATCACGTATTTTTCAGATTTTTATAATTAATTTTTAAAGAGAGTTAACATAACATACTTTTATTCTAGTCTTGATTTCTTAACGTATCCAGTTTTATCTGTTAAGGAGATAATTTGAGTTCGTCAAGCACCATTTAATAACAATTAACCTCATTTTTAATACCGTTGATCACTTTATCACGTCTCTCAGTTTCGGGATATCACATAACTTTGAAACTGAAGCCAAATATATTTAGGGTATGGTGCTAAAATGACAATGCTTAACTTCAAAATCATGCAAATCAAAATGCTTAATTCTAAGGGATGCCTTTATTAGTATAACTAATATAGATAATAATATAGTAATTTTGGAAGTAAGTTATGTAATAATTATTAAAAATCGGGTGTGAACACTCACACGACTTTATCTTGCCAATGTAAATAATGAACAATCTAACCTAATATTAGTAATAAAACATTAGAAATAAATGAAAAAACAAAACCTAATTTTAATCATGAGTGGAAGACACAAAATGAAAATCACTATTTGACACTAAAGTAGGATCTGTAGAGAAAAATCTTAAAATAAAAGTTGTAGATCTTTTAATTTCCTACAAATTTTATTATATACACTTTTGTCGTGAAATACATACTAAGGCCACAATCTTAAAAAATTCATTTTTTACAGATTTTCATTAAAAAAAAACAGAAAACTGCTTATTACCGCTAAACTAAGCATTATACAAAAAAATGTTTGAAATAAAAGTTGTAGCATTGTAAATTGTCTACAACTTTTATTAATATATATTTTTCTGCTAAAATGCATGTTAAGGCCGCAATCTTAAAAAAAAATTTTTATAAGAGCACAGCCTCCCAAGAATTTCAGCAGACATGGCACCTGTCCTATCTCGTAGAGCATACAAAATATAGTAAATGAGGCGATTTTTTAAAAAATCGTACGAGCTGTTTTTGAGAAAATTGCAAAAAGTGAAAAATAACACGGAGAAACTACTACTTCTGGTTGACTGATTTTGATGAAAATATTTGTGTCGGGTCCTCTAGTGGTATCTAACTTAAGTTTCGAGTTCGTATGATGTTCCGTTCTTGAGATATTCTGTTCATGCACACACACTCACTCAGAATAATCGCTAAAAACATGTTTTTTGGGTTCAAGGGGTCTGAAAATGTGTAGATCCGGTGAAAACTCTTATTTCGAAAAATCGACATAAAAACAATACTTTCCTTCCTATGTATTCATATAGGCAAGAGAAAGTAAAAATAAGTTAATTTTCAATAATATAGTTTTACTGATCCCTTTTTTTATTTTATTATTTTTTTGTAGGAATATCTAGTACAAAATGCTAAACCTGGTGATTGGTTGTTTCCAAGAAATGCTTTTACAGATCAAACTTATATTAAAATGATTGAGGAATCTGTACAAGCTCGACTTCTTGATAATTTACCGAATGAAATACCATACAATTTAACTACACAGCTTGAATATTATGATCGTGGGCGTGCAGGTTAGTTTTGGTTTATAAATACTTTATTTAACAGTTGTGTGAGTGACTACATGTTCTTTTTTTACACCCTTCCATTAGGTCTTGTTTCATGACCTAAGTACCATTTCATATACACAACAATCCCGCTAATCTGTACTAATTTGTTTTTTTTAACGTACTTTTATGTATTAATTTTTTTTAAATAAAAACCAAATAATTTTATAATAAAAAAAAATTAATAGGCTTCTAAATATAAAAATTAAATTTAAAAAATGCTAAACAATGTAATCGCCCATAAGAGGCAGGTGGAATGTTAAATTATTTGCACTTGATCTGCTAATTCCAGGGCTCCAAAAACTAGTTCTATTTCTTATCACGTGGTCAGCTAATTATATGACTAAACTATTTAAGAACAGAAGAGGTAGAGGTGTAAAAGACACTAATCAGAGTTATCTCCTCTGAAAATAATGAATTTTATTATACAGCCAGACTGTGTGCATTACATTGTGGTGAATGAAGTGAAGGTGTCATTTGCAGGGTGCAGAGTAGATGCTTTTCAGAGGGACTGGCTTGCTGATAAGCATAGGTTACTTTTGTACTCAGTGAGGAAGGCATAGTAATCCACCTCACTCCTCGTTTTACTTAGTAAAACCGCTAGAGGTTCAAACCAGCCTTTTGGTTGTTGACCTAAACAACAAACAGTGTAATTGAGAAAAAATATATAACCTGTTTAGTCATAAGTGAATGACGCAAAATGAAAATCAACCCCTGTAGAACTTAAAAATACTGAAAATTAGTAATTTACACTATACCAAGCGTTGTAGAAAATAATGTATAAAATAAAAGATGTAAGTTTGTTAATTTTCTACAACTTTGATTATATACTCTTTTGCCCTAAAATACTTGTTAAGGCTGTAAGTTTTTTACCAAAACAAAGCAAATTTTTTACCACGATAGCACAAGTCCCATGAATTTCAGCAGACATGGCACTTCCAATCTTCCAGAACCATAAAATGTTAGTTATAGTTAGTATGGCACCTGCCTGTTATAGACAAATTATAGCATATTGAGTGGAAAAATAATTTGCCTTTAAGCCAATTTGCTGCTAATATTTTCTAAACATCCCCTTCGTGAAATAATTTTGTCTTCTCTGTATTTTCTTAACTTATATGTCCTGTGTGATCCACTTTGTTGTCTAACGTTTTCATTTCTTTTGTATTCCGTTTTGGAGACCCTTTAAAATTGTACCAGACATTTTTTTAGTGTTTTCAGCATTGACATTTTGCAAGTGTCTACAGTGAAATCTGGTTTTTTGTCAACTATTCAGATTGCCCTCACAAATAAAATTTTCTCAATGTTTAGAAATTCAGTTAACACTGGAAATGGTATGAAAAATATTTTTTGAGGTTTTTCAAATATTTCTAGAGGTAATTTTATTTAACAGAATGATTCTTGATCTTTCCAGTTGTAGAGTTCAAGACAAATGAGTCCATGTGGTGATTTTTCATTAAAATTGTCAAAGATAATTTATTACTTATTTTAAATAAGTTTTTGAATTTTTTTAGAATAACTAAATTCCATTTGATACAAATATTTTAAGTTTCTTTTTTTCAGGAAATGTAATTGCTGTTGTTTTGGTCGGTTGTAAAACACCACGTATTGAAAAACTTGTTATGGGACCTGGCGGTAAAAGAATACGAGTTATTGCAAAATCCGCTGAACAGGATTTGGAAAATACATTTCGAGTGCCTGTTAAATTACGTGTTGTTGTCACCAAGAAAAAAGAAAAGACTGTCAGTATTGATGAACTTATTAAAAGTGGAAGTTTAGATGTTCTCGAGAATAATTAGTTGTTATTGTTTTGTTTTTTCTTTGTATGATATGTGTATAATAATTATTGTAAATTTGTTTATTGAAAGTTAATATAAATCAGTTTTGTCAGAAAATTATTTGGACCAAATCACTTCCTATATGAAATATAAACAGTAAGAAATTCTTACATATGTATTTATAGTGTAGTATAGTTGTATAGATGAATACATTTTTACTGTAATTTTTTGTTCATGTTTGTTGTATTGTTTTTTTGAATTTAGTTCTATTATTCTGTTTCAGTTTTTAAGTGTATTGTTAGTTATTTTATCATCATTATTTTGCAAAAACGTTTTTTTTTTACTCAAAAAGTGGTGTTATTTATTAATAAATATTTTATTTTTTAATATCTTTTTTTATGGCAACCATGGAACCACTTTAGTCAACCATAAGAAGGGTCTTTCAGCCTCCTGTTTTCCCAATATTTCTTCATACTTTCAGATCTTGCCTGAATTCTCTCCCTGAAATCACCCTTCCTACTTGTTGTCTATTTATTCTCCGTTGCAAAATGGCTTGTTTCTTTTTCAATTCCTTGATTTTGTCTGTTTTGTTTTTATATATCTTTTATTGTTATTCCAAGTCTTTCAAATCTTCCTTCATTTCTGTGATCCACTTAATGTTACATTTACTCTTTCGGAGTTTTTCTATAATTTGTCTTGACAATCTGTTTTGAGGTGTTCTAATTAAATGTCCTAAGAAGGAAATTTGTTTTTTTCTGATTGTCCTGGTTACATTTTCTATCTGTTTATACACTGTTTCATTGGGAAGAATTCTCCAGTGTCCATCTTTCTGATATTTTTTATTAATGCAAGTTCTTACAGTCCTTCTCTCGATTTTCAAGATTTTGTCTATGGCCTTGGAGTTAGTTGTTTCAAACAGAGTTTCACTTCCATACGTTATTTTTTATTGTTGATATTTATTATTTATCAATATTTAAATTTAATGAAAGAGGAAATTTAGAGCCTTAAGTTAAATAAACAATAATGTTAACGAGGTAAATCTTGTAGTTAATTTACTGTGATCTTTTGAAAATAGCTAAAAATGCCCAGGATCTGTTGTCATTACTTTATAAAAAACAGTTTGCTCAAAGTATTAAAAATTTTATTAAAAACCCTTGAAAACTTTATTGCTTAATGATTCAACATGACTTAATATCAGCTGATTTAAGGTTCATAAAAAATATAAATACAGAAATGTATTTTAAAACCATAACTTTATTCTTTCTAATTTAACAAAAATACTTTATTAAAAGATAATATTTTTCTAACACTACTACTTAACAATGAAAACACTTCCATAAGCTTTTGTTTATAATTATTGGATAAAATCAACTTAAGTATAATTTTCCCTGCTTAGCTTTAATTTCCTACCAAGTATGTAATACTTAATCTAAATAAATCACCAGTTTAAGCTAAATCTAGATCTATGCCTAATATAAGTATATAAAAAAGTAACATTATTTATTTGTACAATATAAATCTCAGGAACTACCCAACCGATTTCACTGTAAGAAAGCTTAAAACTTACTGAGTAACAACAAACTGTGATTATAGTATTATAGCATTACGTAATTTTAAAATTTTTGGAAAAAATTGTGATTGAAAAAATGAAGTCCTTTTCTTTGTTTGTTATAAAGTCATTTGGATAGATTTGTTATTTATTTATCAGTATAAAATCTATTATCTTTAATCATTTCTTAAAACACTATGTTTGGAGCGTAACATTATAGGAGAGTGAAACGAGGGTGATAGGGGCTGTAGAAAGGAAGAGGATAGAAGCTTTTGAAATGTGTTGTTATAGGAAAATGTTATAGATTTGGTGGGTGAAAAAAAAGTAATTTAGAGGTTCTTAGGCGAGTGGATGAAAAAAAGTATGTTTTTTTTTTTTTTTTTTGGAAATTTTAAAAAGTATGTGTGGAAGCATCTTACCAGAAGAAGGGATAGGTTAGTGGGGCATATCATAAGATATCCAGGTGTTGGTCTATCAATAATAGAGGGAAATATTGAAGGAATGAATTGTAGGGTGAGGCAAAGGTTAGAATATATAAAGCAAATTACAAAAGATGTAGGGTGTTACAGGTATGTAGATATGAAACGACCTGCGTAAGATAGAATAGTTTGAAGAACTGCAGCAAATCATTTGAGAGACTTATGACCAAAAAAGTATGAAATCATCCTGTACTCTCCTTTTTCAGTTTTTAAAATTATATTTTTGTAATAGATCTTCCTTACTTTTTTGTATAATGTATTGTAACGATTCAAAAATGAGTTACAGATAGATCTGTTTATATTTGGTCTAGTAGTGAGTATAAATAAACCCAGCTGGTTTAAAATAAATATTTAAAAATTATTTAATTTGTCTAAACAAAGTTTCGTTGCTAGGAAACCAAGTAAAAGAACTAAGATTTGTGAAATTTTATGGGAGTGAGAGGCTGAAAATCAACCAAGATGGAAGGTCCTCACATTTATTTCTGAGTTATAAAAAATGTACTTATATAAGGAATATTTTACAACAGGTATAAAATCAACAGTGAAAAGAATTCTAAAGTTTAAAAGTTTATAAAGAAAAAACAAATTGATTGAAAATAGAATGTAAAAAAAAACAAAACCTTTATACATATAAAAACAAATTAACCTAGGCTATGAAAAACTTCGAAATTTAAATAAAACAACTATTTCATTAAAATTATCATAAGTCTGTTTATTTCATAGCAAAATTGGCACCCTAATGTGGGGAATGATTCATGCAACAATTTATAGAAGAATTCATGAAAATAAATTTAAAAAATATGTAAGAAATATATGTAACAAATTCACAATTTTAAAAGAAAAAATATGTCGGACGCTGACCATAAGAAATTGGTAGATCTGCGTGTCGCAGACTTAAAGCTTGAACTTAGAAAACGAAATATACAAGATAAAGGTGTAAAAGCAATACTCATAGAACGAATGCATAAGACTTTAGTTGATGAAGGCCATAATCCGGATTCATATGTATTCAAGATTGCTTCTCCTGCATCGGAAAGGAATCTAACTCCATTTAAAGAAAAAAGGAAAGATGATGAGGCTGAAGAGGATGAGCCGTCGGAGGATGAAGACCAGGGTGGAGCAAACAAGGAGGACAAATCAAAGGGGAAGGAGCTGGACGAGGTAGGATTACCAGGACCAATTCATGTGAACCAGGTAGCAGGTTTGATGGAGACATCATATGACGCAGTGGGTATGAGTGATAATAATAATGATAGTAATGATAGTCAGAACAGTATGATTACGAACATGTTTCAACTACTTATGAGTTTAATAACTCAACAGAGTGACAAAATAGATAGGCAGGCAGGCAAGATAGATAAGCAGGCAGACAAGATAGATAAGCAGGCAGACAAGATAGATAGGCAGACAGACAGCATAACACAGCATAGAAAAGAATTTTATTTCATAGAAAAGAATTAGCTGAGAAAATAAATAGTTTGCATAATAGATTAGATAAACACGAAAGGAATATTAGAGAGATTAGGGAAGAGATAAGAAACGATAAAAGTTGAAATAATTGATAAACTTAGGTCAGAAATTAGGAAAGATTTAGAAGATAGAAATAAAAGTAAAGAGAAAAGAAATGCTAATTATTCTGAAAAATATAAGGATATGAGTAAAAATAATACTGAAAATATAGGTAAAACAACTAATCCTGTAGAAAACAATAAAGTAACCTTTGATAATACAATAAATAGTGTGGTAACTAATAATAATTGTACCGAGATGAAAGTAAAACAGAGTTCAATTGATAACAGTAAAGATGTGGACAATAACGGTAATGAAATAATTGAGAAATTTTTGAATGAATATGAAATAAAAACAAATGATAGGATAACATATGATAATAATAATAATAATAATAATAATAATAATAGTGGACAATGTAATGAATTTAAGCCTAATAAAACATCTTTGAAGAATGTTGTTAAAAACAATGTAATTAATAAAGTTAATATTGGTAGGAATTTCCGAACCAAAGGAATTAACAACCTTGGTAAACTTAATGAATCACTAATGAGTTTTGTTAAAAATAATATGCCTAAAATAAATATTGATGCAAGATATACTAATCACGATAAGTGTGAGAAATTTTTATGTATATATGTTGTTTGGTTGTGTTCTGTTGTTAATGTTTTGTTTACATAATCTGTTTAGTTATGTTATGTTAATGTTTGTTTAGCAGGTGGATTTAATATGTGATAGACATATAAATCACTATGTGGATTTAGTATTTAATAGATGTATAAATCACGGTAAATGTGAAAGAATTTATTTTATGTTACTTGATTGTGTTGTGTTGTGTTGTGTTCTTGTTTATCTATTGAGCTACTTATCTTGTTTGTTAATTGGTTATTTTGTTGGTAATTTGTTTACATAATTTATTAAGTTGTGTTTTGTTATGTTAATGTCTGAGTAGTAAATATTGTAAGGTTACTTAGCAGCGTGAATTTAAAACATTTCGGCCACATTCTATTACATTTAAATTTATCAAAACAAATTCAAAATTCAAAATATAATTTTAGTTAAGGGCTAAATTTTTCTTTGTTTTTCAAATTTTAAATGAGGGGGTATTTGTAACGATTCAAAAATGAGTTACTGATAGATCTGTTTATATTTGGTCTAGTAGTGAGTATAAATAAACCCAGCTGGTTTAAAATAAATATTTAAAAATTATTTAATTTGTCTAAACAAAGTTTCGTTGCTAGGAAACCAAGTAAAAGAACTAAGATTTGTGAAATTTTATGGGAGAGGCTGAAAATCAACCAAGATGGAAGGTCCTCACATTTATTTCTGAGTTATAAAAAATGTACTTATATAAGGAATATTTTACAACAGGTATAAAATCAACAGTGAAAAGAACTCTAAAGTTTAAAAGTTTATAAAGAAAAAAACAAATTGATTGAAAATAGAATGTAAAAAAAAACAAAACCTTTATACATATATAAAAACAAATTAACCTAGGCTATGAAAAACTTCGAAATTTAAATAAAACAATAACTATTTCATTAAAATTATCATACGTCTGTTTATTTCATAGCAGTATATTCAGTTATTTTCAGGTTGTATTTCTCCCCTTCCACTGATGATTAATACTGATGTCAAAAAAATTTCTGTTTCCAGTACTAATTGGTTTATTTGTACAGCATGATTTTGTTTTTGACATGTAAGGTTGTACGAAAAGTTGAACATCCTAAATTTAGTTTGCCATGAAGCGCAATAAGTAGTAGTTTATTAACACAGTATAATTATCAAAATTAATTGATTTTACTTTCTTTCATCTTAGGGTTTAAATTAAACAAATTTTGTATCATACAGATGTGAAAAATCTGCTTACAAAATTACTTTATTTGAAAATAATTTAAAAAGAATCAATTGAAGTTCTAATAAATAAAAGTCAGGTGCCAAAGAATTATTCATGTTGACCTTGTTAAATTTTCTTTTTCATTCAGAATACAGAATTTGAGCATTCAAAATGATACTCTTAGCAAAGAAGTCAACAACAAAAAATACAAAATACGATATCAGTTTAATAGTTAAGGTATTCAGAAACAGCTCACTGATAGCATCTCTAATTTTAGATTTTATGTAATGTTAAAGGTTTCTTCAATGAAAATGGGCTCCTGAAATGCTAAATTACACACATATAAAATCAATTTCAGAAAAGTTTCATACATCTTTTTAGCTTAACTGGAGCACATTCCAGGAAATCTTAGATCAGTGTGGCGTAAATTTTCATCAATCCATTTATCTGCTCGTCTATTTAATTCAGGAGTAAATTCTTCTGACCATCCTCCTGTTTTCCCTGTAATAAAACATTTTACTTTGATCTCAAAACTTTCATTTCTTTAATAAATACGGGGCGTTTCATAATGTTCTTCGGGGTTACGAAATTCAGTACAAAAAAAACTATTTCACTTACCTAAATGAAAGTTGTACGGGCCGATGCAGGGACTCAAACAGTTATTTTTAAACATCTGTAAATGTTCAATGTGTGCTCCTTTGGTGACATGGCACACATCAACACAAAAGTGTAGCTCTTGCCAAACACGTTCTAACATGTCCCTTTCAATAGAGTTGATTGAATTGATTATGCGATCCTCAGCTCAGCGATATCATTCGACATTAAGTCGACCTTGTCTTTCATGTAAACCCAGAGAAAGAAGTCACATGGCGTGAGGTCTGGTGATCTTGGTGGCCACAGCATAATGTGTTGGTATTCTTCAGACACACGTCCTATCCAGCGTTGAGGCAATGCTGTGTTAAGGTACCTTCAAACCTCGTTATGAAAATGGGCAAGACAACCATCTTGCTGGAAAATGAAGTCGTTGAGTAGCTGAGCCAGAAGCCATAATTATTGTTAACGTATCTAGGTAAATTATGCCGGTTACTGTCGTTTGGTAAAAAAAGAACTGCCATATACACTGCCTCACGTAAAAATGAATGCCCATATGTTTAACTAACTGCCCAGAATATGTGGAAAAAATTTTTAAGTGCTCTTCATACAGAACTTGTTTCATTATTATACAGTAAGTGAAATACTTTTTTCTACTGAATTTTCGTATCCCCAAAGTACATTATGAAACATGTTTTCTTTTAAGTATTACATTAATTAAGTTAGTAGAGAGTTTAACAGATTTTGTCTATTTTTCATGCATTTTTTTTATTTAATTAAAAAATAATATTTTTAAAAATTGCGTTTGTCTATTTATTGACTTATTTTACATCATTCTCTTCAGAATCAAATTCTCTACAAGTTTTGTATAAGAATTTCTTGTGTTTATTATCCATTTAACAAAGTTCATCTGCTTCAAACCTAAAAGAAACTTGTTTTTCGGGACCAAGTTTTGCGTATTTCATCAGATATCTTAAAAACTACTGCAGCTACAGGTCTGAAACCTGTTTTGTTCAATTTTTCTGTTCATTTCACATACGATATGGTAAAATTTATGCCTAATTCAATGCCCAACAAATATCTGTCGGGCTTCGTTTCAACGGGGTAACTGAAATTCTGACAAAATCTTTCACCTGTATAACTTGGTAACTAATGATTTTCGGACCTATGTTAATTTGAACTTTTTTTCTTCTTGTATTGTGGGGAATCACGCCCTGAATTCTTGGACCTTTTTCAGAACGCCCTGTATATTATGTGTATATGTTATTGTATGCAGGTGTAATCAGTGTAATATTTAAAGTATGTAATGTATTATTTAAATATAGAACAATGCTTAATGGTTATATTTTTAAATATTTTAATAAATTTGAATCTCAAGTATTTATAAATTATTTCGGTTTCCATAAATCTATTGTTTCATACTAAGAATATAATATCAATGAAGAATACCAATCAGAACAAAATTCCACTAAATGATTAATATATAAATATAGTTGTATATTTTGTATCAAATATTACTTTATGAATACAGAAATAAAAATAAATACCTTCTTTTCTTATAAGTTTTCACTTGTATTGTGTGGTTATTAGTTTACACACATTTTTTTTAATTGTATGAGGGATGTTTAAAAAGTAACATACTTTTTTTATTTAAAATATGTATGATATGAAATTTTAAAATAAACCAAATTTACATAAATTTCTTTCAATTCTTTGTATTATTTCCAGAATGTGATAACCATTTATCCCATTAATATATGAGTTTTGTCGAATGCCCTCTGAAGAATTTTTCATTGAAACTGTTCCCTCCAAGATATTCTTTCAAATTCCCAGACAAAAACAAATGGACAGGGCAAGGCTGAGGGTGTATGAAGGACGGGCTCCTGCCAATGGTATGATTTCAAAAGTGAGACTTTTCCAACATATCATCGTGCATTATCATGTTGGAGAATGATAGTACATGTAAGTTTTCCTGGGTGCTTATTTTTGAGTGCACAACAAAATTTTCATGAGTCACTTTGTAATGCTCAATGTTGGAAGTAGTTCTACAATCTAACAAAATCAATAACAATAATGCCTTCGTGGTCCCAGAAACTTCTTGGATGTAAATCAACAGAAGAGTAATTATTCTGGATTAAATAATCCTACTGAGACCTCTTTCAATTCTGAATAAAACTGGTTTGTTTCACACCCCTTGATGAATTATACCTAAGCAGAACTAGTAGTGGCAGAAAGGAAACAGGTGATAATTTTTGAACTACCTTTGTTAGTTATTATGGTGTACAGTAAAATTTATTAACTTTTAGATTACCTTTACGAATGAATCCTTGCTCTGTATCCTTCAGTATTCCACATTCTTTAAGTGAGTGAAAATTAACAGAAGGATTGTTTTTAAAATTCTGTATATCCAGATGTTCTTTCAGTGTTTGTATGTTATCTTCTGTTAATGATTTCCCAAGAAATTTTGCTATCTTCTGTGATGTTTCACCCAGTTCCTGTAAATTTATTTGTTCTAGTTATTATATTTCATTATTCATAATGTTATTTTATCGATTTTTAAATTTAGTAAAGGTGTGAATTAAATTTACTGTTTCATTTAGTAATTAATAGTACATCCAAGACAGACTTTGAAATTTCAGGTTCAGTTATATTCCCTCAAGATGTAAAACTAAATAAACTAGAATTATTTATGATCACTGTTGTTACTTTTTTGAAAAATTATGTTTTGTTGGTTTTTACTCCTCTTTACAAACACATCTTCAAAAAAATCTGGTCTGAAACACTCACCCAACTTTATCTTGCCAATGGAAATAATTAACAATATACCAAACATTAGAAATAAACAAAAAAACTAACCTCAACAAACATAACCTAATTTTAATCATGAGAGAAAGACGCAAAATGAAATTCTACCTCAGTATGGCTTAAAAATATGGAAAATCACTTTCACGCTAAACTAGGCTCTGTAAAGAAAAATTCTTTAAATAAAAGTTGTACATCTTTTAATTTCCTATAAATTTGATTATATAAACTTTTGTCGTAAAATGCATACTAAGGCCGAAATCTTAAAAAATTGATTTTTCACACGTTTTCGTGAGAAAAAACCGAAAATCGCTAATTATCGCTAAACTAAGCGTTAAACAAAAAAATGTTAGAAATTAAAGTTGTAGGATTTTAAATTCTCTACAACTTTTATTATACACATTTTACGTGAAAACAGCCTGACCAAGAATTTCAGCAAACATGGCGCTTACCCTATCTTGTAGAGCATAAAAAATTAAGTAAATTTGGCGATTTTTAAAAAAAATCATAGGACCAGTTTTTGAGAAAATCGCAAAAAAGTGACAAATTACACGAATAAACTACTACTTCCAGTTGACCGATTTTGATGAAAATGTTCGTGTCGGGTCCGGTAGTGGTATGTAACTTAAGTTTTAAGTTCGTACGATGTTCCGTTCTCGAGATATTTTGTATTCACACACAGACCAATCGCTTAAAAACATGCTTTTTGGGTTCAGGGGGTCTGAAAACGTGTAGATCCGGTGAAAACTCGATTTCGAAAAATCGACATGAAAACAATGCTTTCCTTCCGATATATTCATATAGGCAAGAGAAAGTAATACATGCTGCAGCTTTTAATCAATCCAAATTACAAAATGCTGTTAGTTTTTATTGAAGTATACACCTTTTCTTCTCTGTTTACCTATTCATTCTCTTTATAATTATTTAAGTTATTAGTTTGCATCATAGCAGTAGAATCCATATAAATATTTGTCTTTTGTAGTATAAAAAAATTTACCTTATACTGCTTTTAAAAAATTTTCTACGAGTACTTTCGCGGTACGCACCGCTTCTTCAGGTAATGACAATAAAAATTCTAGAATATTATGAAGATTGCATCTTTCTTTGTCAATGGTTTGAATCAAACTGAATATAAAATGGAAAACACTTTCATGTTTTGGTAGACCACAAAAAACTGTTACATCTAATAAGTAATGGATAAAAGACCATTACTAACAGGTGTTTCAAAAAGGACGCAACCAAAATATTAAGAAGGTAGAAGTAATGCATAGGTAAATTTAATATCTCCTTACATGTCTATGTATTCAAGGTTAACAGCGTGTAACAATTGAAATACCATATGTGTGCACCATTGGTTTTCCAGTATCCATTCATCTTTGTGTCAACGTTTTCCAAAGACGAATGTATGTTTATTGTAGAGACTTATTTTATTTATCAATCTTATGAACGAGTTTCAGTAAACATTTCCCAATTGTACTGTTCCGAATAAGTCAACAATTTTGCATTGTTAAATAAATTTTGTGAGAGTGGGAGGGTATTAGATCACAAAAGTGCCTAAAGTGAACACTGTGCAATACAGTAATACTTTCTTAATACGGACGTTATCCTTTTTTAATAAATTTAATCTGGAACTCTATCCTTTTTTTGATAGTTACAAACAATTTTCATCAAAATGTTGTCAGGCGAATCAAAGGAAATTATTTTCAATATATATTATTAATAATAAGTTTCATTGTAATTTGAATATTTCTGTACTACATGCATGTCAACTTTAAACAAGTGTGTCATTTTGAAATGATTTGTAATTTAAAAGGCGGACTGAGTTAGTAAGAGGCGCACAAAGTTATTTTTCTAACAAAATTATTTGAAATTATAACGTAGTATCTTAAAATATTTTATCACCTTGACCATATCTTCATAAAATAAAAATAATACATTAGGGTGATCCTTGTGGTTCCATCCTTCTGCAATGTGTGACCAGTATGGTGACCAAGCATCTGTAATTAATTTTTCAAGAATTAGAATTTTTTTTAAATTGATTTGGCTTAAATAATAGTTTTATTTAATTATTGTATAACTGTATCATTATTAACATATTTATTACTACATTTAACTTATTTATTTGTTAAATCGATAAATTTACAGCTTTATAGATCTTGACTTAAACAAACTTTGTTAAGATGTAGTGGTTGTCATACGGTACGGAGTGAAAAATCATGGTGTACAGGTAAGGGATATCAGAGCACGGTCAAGTCACTTTGTTTTGGGCATTTTTGGCACCCAGCGGGAATACAGCTTGTGATAACCCAAACAGTCTGCCACAATCTGATGCAAAACAGTTCTCAAAAATTGTGGAAATTCATCTGAAAGCATTGTCATTGTGAATCATTTTGTTCTCTTTCATTTTCTCAACCACTATTTTGACCAAGCCATCATTGACAATCGAAGGCCGCCAACTACGTGGTTCGTCATGAACATCTATCTGACCTTTACTGAATTGCCTAACCCCAATTTTCACCCCATTCCGTCACTCATTGCACCTTCACCATAAATTTATGCAATCTGCCTATGAATTTCGGCTGCCTTTACTTTCCTTGCATTCAAAAACCAGATAACGAACGAATGTCACAGTTGGTGGGTTCATCAATTGTTTTAAACATTATAAACGACCAAAGTAAACATAAAACGCAAAACTAATCAACCAGAATGGCATCAATATAAAGCTTATTGAACTAGGGAAAGTAGATTGCATGTACTGCGTTCTGATGGTAGTGCTACAAAAGCGTTAAAATGAAACTGTACTTACTTTCCGGACATGCCTTATACTTACTTAAATTCCGTTCAAAGTAGTCCCAATATGTTTTGAAATCTCCTGTGAATTCCAAAGTTCTGAATAATTTACTAAGATGATAAAATGACACAGCAACATCTTTTGGGTTTCTTGCTACATAGATTACCTAGAAAGATGATATTTTAAAAATTAAACAGAGTATGTTTTGTTGTAAATAATGTCTTTTGTAATGAATTATTTTATGTTATTCATCACTGTTTTATTGTAATGCTTTCATTTTTATTACCTTTAAAAAGCAAAATATTTTTTTTTTTTTGTTTTATATCTGATTGTTTTGCAATTTCTGGTAATGCAGTTGGTGGAGATGATATATGAAAATGAGTGTTGAAAAAATGTCAGACCTGACCAGGAATCGAACCCGGGACCCCAGCATATGTAATGAATTTCTAAGATTTTGTCTCCAAAATCTTCTCAATTCATTTACAATTCCGTTTTTTTGATTTTTGTGCCGGATTTATTTTATTTTAAGAGTTATGTATTTTTCTTCATTGAATCTAATTATTTTATTCATTTATTTCCAGTTGGTTTTATTTTACTAGATTTTTTATTCAGAAATTTACGTTTTTAATTCTTAGGCTTACGTCCGGTATCCGATTTCATTTTTGTCGTTACATCTTTATTGTTCATTTACTCACACGTGTAATTTGTATCTCTCTCTCTCTCTTTCTATCTTACACGTTTGATTCTCTCTCTCACTCCCACTGTTACCGTCGTTTTATTTTCCATATAATTTTCCTCGTTTAAATTCTTGGTATTTCCGATGTATCGGCATTTTTCGCCGCCTCGAACGCTTCCATTCGTGAACGTTAGGGGAATGACCTTTTTTTACGTTTGTGTGCGTTGAGTTTTTACGCTTTGTCTTGGACAGGATGTCGAACCGATAACATCAAATTTTACAGGTAAATTATTTTTCTTTCCCAATATGGGAAAATTACCTAAATTTAAATTTAAGTACCATGTTTAATAATTTTTCAGGTTTTAACTTAAACAATTTTTTTAAATCTATTTTTTTAATTTAAATTCATAATGTTTCTTAATATTATTATGGTGTTTTAAATATCCTATTTATAGACTAAATAAATCTCTTTAAAATGTTTTATTAATTTTAAGTAAAAAAAAAAAAACTTTATTAAATTCAGTATATTTTTCTTCTTTTAAATTTTTAAATCTTAAATATGACAAATTTTCTTTTAAACTCTTGTTCAACGACCACTGAGTTACTTAAATTTTTCTAAGTAATTCTTTTACTAAATTTCATCTTGCAATTCATTTTTTTTAATGTCTTAATTTTATTTAGTTTTTTCCCCGAAAAATAAATACATTACTATATTTATTTTTCTTCACCTTAAATCATTTATTAAACTCTGCCCAAGAGATTTTTTTCCCGTTTCAGTCCAAGGACTTTAAAAATAGTTTTTCTTAAATATTCCTATTAATTTATTATATTCATATTAAGTATTTTCTATTGTTAAATCAAGTTTTGTTAAAATTAATTTATTCCAATTTTGTTTTAAACTGTATTGTTATTTAACTAAATATTTTTTCAAATTTTAAATGAATTAACCGTTTTACTTAAAAATCATAATTTTATTTATTTTATTTAGTTTTTAGTTATTCATTAATAAATTATTTTAGCTGTTTATTAATTTTTTTTATTATTTTCTTTCTGTGTCAAATGTCATTGCGTCTAGACCTGTGTGGTTCTTTAACCAAACCTTCGCAGTACTAAAAGCGAGTTTTTACCATCAATTAAGCTACGTTAATCAAATCGCTGGGTTGCCAATTAATCCCTGAATCCAATTTCAGTTTCTGGTTGGATTCTAAAATTGGATGGTGGAGCCCCCGAAAATCAATGTTTCAATGTTTTGTAGTTTGGACTGCTTTTTTTCTCTTCGTCTTATGGTTTTGATGTGGACCGCCCTTGGGGTTGCCCGGTGGCAACTACAATGGTGTTCGTCCACTCCGAATTTCGGTGAAGGGAAAACGCTGTGTCTACGCTACTGAACTTTGCAGCTGCCAATGTATTTCTTACATAATTTGGTGGAGGCACCAACATTTTTATACTACATAATTTGGTGGAGGCTTCGTTTTTCCACTACAAAATTGGTGCTTTATACCACAAAATGGTAGAGGCGCCGTGTTGTGTCCTCATTTTTTACTACACATAGAAGTCAGTTGCACTAACCACTATGCCAACGGGCCGGCCTAATTTAAATTTGAATTGAGAACTTGATTCCTTGTCTCATTCTTTTATTTGTACTCCCCATAGGAGTTATGCTCAAGAGTTTGAGTTTGAGACACTGGTGTGTAGTGAATGGTACTTTAGAATACACTATGCTAAAAAGAGTCCTGCATTGAAAGGGTTAGGTGCACGGTATAATAGTTCAGTCTTTCTGACAACATTTTTACTTTCTCTTGCCTATATGAATATATAGGAAGGAAAGTATTGTTTTCATGTCGATTTTTCGAAATCGAGTTTTCACCGGATCTATACGTTTTCAGACCCCCTGAACCCAAAAAACATGTTTTTAGCGATTGGTCTGTGTGTGAACAGAATATCTCAAGAACGGAACAACGTACGAACTTGAAACTTGAAACTTAAGTTACATATCACTACCGGACCCGACACGAACATTTTCATCAAAATCGGTCAACCGGAAGTAGTAGTTCATTCGTATAATTTTTCACTTTTTTGCGATTTTCTCAAAAACTAGTCCTACGATTTTTAAAAAATCGCCTGGTTTACTACATGTTTTATGCTCTACAATATAGGGTAGGCGCCATGTTTGCTGAAATTCTGCGTGAGGCTGTTTTTACGTAAAAACATTTTCTTTTTAAGATTGCTGCTTTAATATGCATTTTAGCGCAAAACGTTATATAATAAAAAGTTGTAGAGAATGTAAAATTCTACAACTTTTATTTCAAACATTTTTTTGTATAACGCTTAGTTTAGCGGTAATTTGCGATTTTCTGTTTTTTTTCTCACGAAAACGTGAGAAAAATCGATTTTTTTAACATTTCGGTCTTAGTATGCATTTTACGACAAAAGTGTATATAATTAAATTTATAGAAAATTAAAAGATCTACAACTTTTGTTTAGAGCATTTTTCTCTACAGAGCCTAGTTTAGCGTGAAAGCGTGATTTTCCGTATTTTTAAGCCAAACTTAGTTCGATTGTCATTTTGCGTCATTCACTCATGATTAAAATAAGGTTATGTTTTTGAGGTTAGTTTTTGTTTATTTCTAATATTTTATTAATAATGTTAGGTTTATTATTAATTATTTGCATTGGCAAGAGAAAGTTGTGTGAGTGTTTCACACCAGATTTTTTACAATGATGTCGTACAGAGCACAGAATAACTTTTATAACTCATGTCATACAACAATAAATTATGTTTGTAGTATGGTATCCCTCTGATAACCGAAACCTCCAATATTTGGCGCATGTTTTTAAAAAACTGTAATTTTGAAAATTCATATTTATAAGTCGGCCAGAAGAAAAGAATCTTTTTTCATAGCGTAGTAGTGTGAGTGTGAACACATGACCTTAAGTAGTGGCTACAGAGGGGATTATGTCAATGGCCACAGTTGAAATTCTGTTCATTTTATAATTTCTGAAATAGAGCAGTTCAGTACTTTTGAGTTTTTATATTGATTTTTACCTGAAATCAAGTTAAATCATAGAGTACTTTAAATTAACGTTTTTAACACTGCACAACAACAATTTAACCTTTATGTATTTTTGTGGTTTTTGCAGCATCCTTTTATTGCGACAACATAAGTAAACGCTGTAAGTTTTTTGTTTTCTGTCATTTCCTGTTTATTTAGCTATCCCTTCTGACATCCAGATTACTTGGTGCCACTTTAGTCCAGATATCAGAGGTCTTACTGTATGTATTTAGCATTAAATAATTAGAAATATAGTTTTTTAGTGTGCAACAGTACTGGTGAGGATGCCCATAATGGGCTGGTGGAATGTTAAATTAATTGCACTCAATCCATTGGTTCCAGGGCTACAAAAAATAGTTCTGTTTCTTATCACATAGTCAGTCAATTATATGACTGAACTATTTAAGAACAGAAGAGGTAAGGGTGTAAAAGATATGTCATAGTTATCTCCTCTGAGAGTAATGAATTTCACTGTACAGCCAGATCCTGTGGTGAATGAAGTGAACGTGTCTTTTGCAGGGTGGAAAGTGCTTTTCAGAGGGCCTGGCATGGTGATAAGCACAATCTTTCAACTCAGTGAGGACGGCAATAAGTAAACATCCGTTGTTTGTATTTTTTACAAAAAAATGTTATATCATAATTCCCTTAGTGTTATTCAATAGTAAACCACCTCATTCCTCATTTTTACTTAGTAAAACCTCTAGAGGTTCAAACCAGGTTTTTGGCTGTTGACGTAAACAACAGTACTGGTGACGGGGAGTAAAGCATGCTGATGAACATTCTTTTTCACTCAGTGAGGAAAGCCATGGTAAATCATTTCACTCCTTGTTTTACTCAATAAAGCTCTAGAGGTTCAAACCGGCCTTTCGGCTGATGACCTAAAGAACAATAAACATTACAGAGGTCAAACATCTATGAATGTTAGACTTCTGTTAGTTTTTTCACTTTTCTGTCAGATAAGTTATTTATTGTTCAAAGGAAATGAACAGATTATAACGAAGCAGTGTATAAAATTTTAAAAATTCTTAAGTGCATGTTACAAAGTAAGAGTAGCTACAGATTTGCATCTATTTAAATTTAATATAGAAAATACGAATATAGCAATAAAGAAATACTAATCTTTAAAAATGAGAGTAGCTTTAGGGTTAGTTTTTACAAAAATTGTAATCCTTAAAAAAGGAGAATAGCAATTTAGATTTCTTTTTTATGATAATCATAATCATTAGGTAATTTAGGAGAGAATAAAATTGTTTAAGTGTAAGACTAGTTATAAAAATTAAATCTGGGATGTTAGATGTACGCCCAACTGAATTGTCGCATGATATTTTCTGTGTGTGTATTTGAATAAAACTTTATTATTATGAAAAATCTAATAAAAAAATAAAGTAAATTGAAACCTTGCATCCTGCTTCAAGCAAATTCGGTGGTAAAAGACTGAAAGGTAAGTGTGTCTTAATAAAACGAGGTTCTTTCATTTCATTTAATATTTCGTAGCATGGTCTTATGGCTTGTTTGATCAATTTATGCTTTTCTGGATATTTTTCATTTTCTTTCAAGAATTCTTCTTTAACTTCATCATGAAGAAACAAGCTCCACCTAACAAGAAGAATGATATTATTAAAACATGTTATCTTTATTTGAAGAATTCTATTCTATTCTATTCTATAGTAAAGCATTCAATTTTCCATAGCTTCCTAAAGAGCTGTAATTCTGAGAATTTGTATAAATAATCCTTAAGGAGACTGTAACTCCCTATATAACTACATGTTAAGTTTTTGCAACTTTTCACAAAAACTGTAAAAATTAGAACCTTAATTTTTTTTAAATTTTAACTTCAGACTTTTATTTAGTTCCGCATGGGAGCTTATTTTTGAATAAAGTATTAAAAATTGTTTATTAACTTTTATAAAAGTTCAAATAATTCAGAGTGAAAAAATAATGAAAAAAAAAATTGTAAGATATTTCCAATGGGCAATTCTTAAATAATCTTGCGTGCAGAACTAGTCCATAATGAGTAGAATGTGTCCTGAAAATTTCAAACTGATATCTTTATCCGTTCCTGAGAAAACTTGCTTAAACTTTCAAAAATCATGATTTTCCGCAAACTGACTGTAAATGTAGTAACTTATACTTTTTTCGTAACGTCCAGTGCTCTAAGGTGGTTGGTCTGGATCCTCTTCTTGAAAAAAAATCTTCAAGTTTTTTTTTCTTTTTAACTCCTCTTCTCCCATATTTATTTTTCAAATTCAGAATTTTTCTTTTAGCGCCTTCTTTTTGTCCTGAATCCAGTCGTTTCATTGCAAGAAGCATGTTCTTTCCAGGTTTCAGCCCCACTTCTTCGTACAATGATATATAATGTTTACATTTGTAAAAATTGCACTACCACCATAAATAACATATCAAAACACTCAGAACATAGTTTCATAAAATGAAAAAAAAAATGTGAAAAAATTATTATTTCCCAGTTACGGTCCCCTTAAGTAAAGTGTGGAGTGAAACTGAAAAACCCAGGAAAACCAAGAAACCCTTTCATTCAATACACTCCTCTGAAGCAATGAGCTCATCAATGAAATTCTCATTCTAGTTCTCTCATAAACCTAAAAATTTGTAAATTTATCATCAGACTTCTAACATTATTCAAAATACTCATTGATATTTATGTTAGTTGTTTCGTTAACATGGATAAGGAAAAGTCTAATCACCTTAGTGAATTTCATTTTAATCACCAAAATTTTCCTCATTTGGGTTGATACAATAAATTGATTCAGTTAAATGTTAGTTGTCGTGACAAACTGATTTATCATAACCTACAAAAATAACTGAAATATTTATTTGGATAATAGTCTATTAATATAACTTAATTCTTACTCCAAAAATGGAAATCTCTCAAGTAGTTCTTCATTTGATGCTCTTTTAAAATTTAAGTCATTTGCAATTAACCACACAAGTTCTTGTGTCAGTGTTGTACCTGTAAGAAGAAAATATGTAAGCTACAATTATAAAATTATTGTGTTGTTAAGGTCATCAGCCAAAAGGGTTTGAACCTGTAGAGGTTTTACTAAGTAAAACGAAGAGTGAAGTGGTTTACCATTACCTTCCTCACTGAATGGAAACATACGCTTATCAGTATGCCAGGCCCTCTGTAAAGCATTTATTATCCACTCTGCAAATGACACCTTCACTTCATTTACCACAGGGTCTGGCTGAAATTCATTATATTCAGAGACGATAACTCTGATTAGTGTCTTTTACACCTCTACCTCTTCTGTTCTTAAATGATTCGGTCATTTAATTGGCTGACCATGTAATAAGAAACAGAACTATTTATTTTAGCCCGGCAACTAACAGTTTGAGTGTAAATAATTTGACACTTCACCTGTCTGTTATTGGCTGTATAAAATTATTATTGATTATAAATATATGATTGTAATCATAAAGATGTTAGTCGAAGAAACTAAACTCATTTTTGGTAAAAATACGTCTTTTTGGAAAAACATTATATCGAGATGCCGTTTTTTGCTATAGCTTCCTTAACATGTGTAGAAAAATATTGAAATGCGATTTATAATCGGTACAAATTTTAAAAACACATACTTATTGTAGGAGTAATTTTTTATATGCGGTTATACAGTGTAACCAGATTATAACGTGGGTGTAGGGAGTCATTCATTGACCCGCGTTAAATCACCTACCGCGGTATAAACGAAGTCAGGAATTTTCGTACTTACTACAAAACGTACTTTGTACCTATGAACAGTAGCTAATATCATCAAATTATAACTAGAAACTCAATTAGAAAGAACTCAACATCTTCTTTCAATAAACGATAGGGTATCTCAGAACAGAATGAAGCGGTTGGATCATGTGAGAAGAATGAAGGAGGTTAGAATTCCTAAGTGAACAGTAGGCTATAAACTGAAGGGAAAGAGAGAAGGAGGACGCCCGACAAACAGATGGGTAGATTTAAGAAGTTCGTAACAGGCAGAGATGCCTAATCCTTGAAAGCCAGAAAAAGAAGATAATTAGAAACCCCTAAAATTACGCATGGCATACAAATTAAAAACGAAGGTAAATTTTCGAGCAATTTTAAAGTATTTAGCTTAAGAAAACATTATGCTGCAGGTAATACCCAACTTTTATGTATTTTTTTCATGATTCATTACAGTAGGTAATCAAGTAAGCAAAAGTAACACTTTTTTTATTTCAAGTCGCATCCACTGCTCGGTTGGCAACGACTCAGGATTGTTGAATAAGGCCCCTCTTATTCAACGGCCCTGTTAGCGACTACGATGGGATATGTAACATGTAACAGTGGGATATAAATTTTGAAAATTTCCAGACCCTGGTCGGGAATCGAACCCGGGATTTCTGCGTGGTAGGCTAGCGTGCTACCACTACACTAAGGAAGCGGCCAACACTAAAAATATAAGTTTTAAAAAACAAATTAAAAAATCCGGATTTTTACAGATTTTCATGAAAAAAAATAGAAAATCACTAATTAGGCCTACCGCTAAACTAAGCGTTATACAAAAAAATCTTCGAAATAAAAGTTGTAGATTTTTAAATTGTCTACAACTTTTACACATTTTTGCCCTAAAATGCATATTATGCATTTATGCATTAGGCTGCAATCTCAAAAAAAGAACATTTTTTTCTATGAGAGAACAGCCTCCCCATGAATTTCAGCAAACATGGGGCCTAATCTATCTTGTAGAGATTAAAAATTGTAGTAAATGAGACGATTTAAAAAAAAATCGTATGAGTCGTTTTTGAGAAAATCGCAAAAAAGTGAAAAATAACACGAATAAACTACTACTTCCAGTTGACCGATTTTGATGAAAATGTTCGTGTTGGATTCTTTAGTGGTACCTAACTTAAGTTTAAGTTTCAAGTTCGTACGATGTTCCGTTCTTGAGATATTTTGTTCACACACACGCGCGCGCGCGCGCACACACACACACACACACACAGACTAATCGCTAAAAACATGTTTTTTTGGGTTCAGGGGGTCTGTAAACGTGTAGATCCGGTGAAACTCGATTTCGAAAAATTGACATGAAAACAATACTTTCCTTCCTATATATTCATATTGCCAAGAGAAAGTAAAAATATTATAATACTGTATTTTTAAATTCTGTAAAAAAAATGGAAAAAATTACGTGGGACATAATTCAACCCGCCTTATATCCGAAAGCGCGGTATAACTGACGGCGTTATAACCGGGGACCCCTGGATTATAAATCCATATTTGTTAATAAAATGTTTCAAATAAATATTTAAAGCAATTTTTTTATGGGTAAGCAATGCAAATATGACTAAAAAAATACATAATCTGTTTAGAAATTTATTTGTTGTGCACTTATAAGAACGGTGTAAAGATTGTCACCGCAAGAATTTTAAAACTCGTACGATTGGAACTCCAAAATAAGCATTTGTTAGAATCGCTTATCAATGCTTTCGTTTATAAAATTATTGTTACTACATTCTCAAAATCTCGTTATAGTGTTTTCACCAATTTTCATTTTTAAATTTTTGTGGAATTCTGAAATCGTCCTCTTTACAACCAAATAAAAATTCTTGTGCCGGCCGCATTGGCGCAGTTGGTAACGTGCTCGCCTCTCATCATGCGGTCCTGGGTTCGAATCCCACTCAGGCATGGCATATTTTCATACGTTACAAAAAATCATTTCATCCTCCATTGTATATAGTTACACCCCAACGTCGTCGCTAATGACCGTTGTAGTTGATGCGACGTTAAATAAATGAATTAAAAAATAAATAAAATAAAATTAAAAAAATGATTGAATTAAATTCGGTAGATCTTTGTATTTAATGTATTTATGGTTACACACATTCTCAATTTAAAATACATTGTTGTTTAGGTCAACAGCCGGAAGGCTGGTTTGAACCTCTAGAGGTTTACTAAGTAAAAACGAGGAATGAGGTGGTTTACTATTGCCTTCCTCACTGAGTTGAAAGAGTATGCTTATCAGCATGCCAGGCCCTCTGAAAAGCACTTACTTTCCATCCTGCAAATGACACCTTCGCTTCATTCACCACAGGGTCTGGCTGTATAGTGAAATTCATTACTCTCAGAGGAGATAACTCTGAGTAGTGTCTTTTACACCTCTACCTCTTCTGTTCTTAAATAGTTCAGTCATACAATTGGCTGACTATGTGATAAGAAACAGAACTTTTTTTGTAGCCCTGGAACAAGCAGATCGAGTGCAAATAATTTAACACTCCACCTGCCTGTTATGGGCAGTAAAATACATTATAAAATACATTTATACGATAGTTTTTAAGTTACGCCTGCTAACGAACGTAGTTCTGCATTTGTTCGTCATACTAATGTAGTCTTTGTAGAAACCAATAAAAAAATATAAAATTTAAAAATACTTCATCGTTAACTTGACCATTACTGTAGATAAATGAATAATACAATGTAAAATTAAAGTAATTTACTGCGGTAATAGATTTAATATGGGTAGTTATAGTTAATAATATCTCATAATATCTACGGGTGGAGGTAAAGTGTAGGAAATATTATTTGATGTTTAAAATATCCTCGTTTCCTTTCAATATACAATATGCCCAGAACGGGCAGGTGGAGTGTTATTTTAATTGCACTCCATCTGTTTGGTCCAGGGCTAAAAAAAAATAGTTCTGTTTCTTATCACATAGTCAGCCACCTATATGACTGAACTATTTAAGAACAGAAGAGGTAGAGGTGTAAAAGACACTAGTCAGAGTTATCTCCTCTGAGAGTAATGAATTTCACTATGCAGCCAGACCCTGTGGTGAATGAAATGAAGGTGTCATTTGCAGGGTGGAAAGTGAGTGCTTTTCGGAGGGCCTGGCATGCTGATAAGCATACACTTTCAACTCAGTGAGGAAGGCATGGTAAACCACCTTACTCCTCGTTTTTACTTAGTAAAACCTCTAAAGGTTCAAACCAGCTTTTCGGCTGTTGACCTAAAAAAAAAAAAAATACAATAGGTCCTCGATTTACTGGTCTCACATTTACCGTGGCTCGGATTTAACTTCACTCATTTGAGAAAAGAAAAATTTCGCCCTCGTCCCTAACGTCAATTTCTTTTTGTAAAATTTTAATTGGATAATTTATAATCCTACGTTATGCGTAAATATGGCAACACTTGTTCTTACATAAATATTTACTTCAGTTATTTCTTTTGATTAAGTGGTAATTATTCTCCTGAGACTATGGACAAAAAGAAATAAATGAACGGAAACGAATTACCATCGAAGATAAAAGTGTTTAAAGTCAATTCGTTTGTTTGAGAAATAACAAAACTTCCTGAGAATTCTACAAAATATGAGTTAAATTTATTAACAGTGGACATTGGATTATTGATAATGTTTCCGTTTTTATCCAGTAACATGTCAATATTATGTTTTGTTGTTGTTTAGGTCATCAAACCATCAAAGGTTGGTTTGAACCTGTAGAAATTTTACGAAGTAAAACGAGGATTGAGGTGGTTTACCATTGCCTTCCTGACTAAGTGGAAAAATATGCTTATCAGCATGCCAGGTCCTCTGTAAAACATTTACTTTCCACCCTGCAAATGACAACTTCACTTCATTTACAACAGGGTCTGGCTGTACAAAAAAATTCATCACTCTCAGAAGAATAAATAACTTTAACTAGTGTCTTTTACACATCTACCTCTTCTGTTCTTAAATGCTTCAGTCATATACGTAATTGGCTGAACATGTGATAAGAAACAGAACTATTTTTGTGGAACTAGCAGATCGATTGCAAATAATTTAACACCCCACCTGCCTGATAAGGGCAAGATTATTATGATTAATACCCTACTTAAGTGCATAGGATCACTGTGCATATACGAATATAAAATTCTCCCACCCGTTTGAAGATTTGGATTTAACGTCGGTATACGATTAGACTTTAGCATGAAGTCGAAAACCTATTTAATGATATTTTAGTTAGAAATGTTCCAATAATTTTGTTAGTAATAAAATTGTGCATAAAAATATTAGTGAGAAATTGTTAACTTACAAAAATAAAATGAATTACCTGATCTTGGAAATGTAACTACCCAAGTATCACTTGGCCTAACCTCAAAATTATACAGATATTTTGCTTCCTTTGCGTAATTACTTGGGAAAAAATAATGTTGTGGTCCAGCTTGAACAAATCCAGTTCGTTCTCCTTTAAAATCTTCCAGCAATTGTTTGTTTATATTTTTGTCAACTTCTTTTATCTCAATCGGTAATTTAGTTTGTATTGATTCCATTGTTACTTCTAAAAAATAAAATAAAACAAAATGATTTGATGAAATTTTTGTTGCTGTAATACCCATGACAACTCAACTGAGAAGAATAGAGAATAGGTTGCCACAGAAAATTTGGAAGTTTCAGCAAGACGGAGGAAGTGAGAACGACCCAGAAAAGATTTGACGGATGGTGTTATGGGAGAAATGTTGGAGGGGAAGAAATGAAGATTTTGTTCAATAGGAATGAATGGTGTTTTGGGTTGTAGCAAATAACCTAGATCTGTAGAACAGCCGCTATTTTAATACAGTAGACAGTGATTCTCAACCTTTTTTGCTCCGGGACCCCCAAATAGTAAAAATAAATAAAATTATTATTTCGCGTCCCCCTCCCCCTATAATAATAGTAATAGTAAAGTATGTTAATTACTATTAATAATTGGGTACTGAATCCGTTTAGTGAAAACGTTTTTTCCATAGCTAAGTTACCAGTTGAGATTCACGATCGGCTCATCGATATGTCTGCCGACAAAACGCTACAACTGCAATTTGCATCTGAAGATTTAAATACGTTTTGGCTTGCTCGACAACATGAATATGGAAATTTAGTCACAGAAGCATTGAAAATATAAATATATTTTTCCACGTCTTATCTCTGTGAAAAGGGCTTTCCTCTATGGTTGCTCTAAAAACTAAATACAGGAATCGTACGTTATCACTCGAGAACAGTTGACTTTTATATGTTTCTAACGAAGATCCACGTATGAAGAAAATTTCAAATGAAAACAAATGCAACCATCTCATTAATAATTCATTAATGATTAATTTATTTTCTTCACAAGAAAGTGTACTTATTGCATGTAACATTTTTATTAGTAAGTTTGTAATAAATGTTTTTTCTCATAAATGAGATTAAATGATTTCATTATTGTTTCGCGACCCCCCTATAATATCACCACGACCCCCAGGTTGAGAATCACTGCAGCAGAGGGTCGAAAATTCGTACTAACTGGGACCATAGGCAGTCGGATTATAGACTCTTTTGGATTTCCGAACGACCTTTTTATATTGACGTATTGCCGAAAGAGCAAAAAATAATAATTACGTACAGTATGTTATAAGTTTTATTGACATATTTTATTAAATTATGTAAATAAAAGTGCACTTTTATTAGAGGTCATTAAACTTAAGAGAGCTGTTCATAAAACATACGCTGAATTGCAAGGTAAAAAATGGCAACTGTAGGAACTGAAAATCACAAGTAAACTACTAAGTACGTACGCTTTTTAGAGTTCACTTGTAAAAGTCACTAATTTTCGGTTAAATTAGCTTGGAATTTATCTTTTTTGTAGTCAGATTCTTAATCCTTTTCAGAATAAAGAAAAAGAAGAAGCTGGGTCTGGGTGGTTTTTTAAACCATGACATTTCAGTTTCTAAAGTAGAAAATGCTCAGCGTGTGCAGGTCCGGCGCTAGTTGTCCTCTTCTGCGTAACTCTCATCTTCACCATTTTATTTATATTCAATAATAACAGTGTTTACAATATCTGTGTCGTTCAAAATTTCGTAGCCCATATCATCTTTGTTTCTTAAAATACAAAAATACACAGTCGCTGCTTCACCAGTTCTATAAGGCCGTTGACCAGACAAATCACGCTCTTGCAGATCGTCTAATTAGACGACCGTATAACCAAAAGATTCACGCTTAGTTCCACATTTTATTATCCGTAAGCCAATAGTGCCGTTAGGACATTCGGATTTTTGACGATTCGGATTATTGATGTTCGGATTTTCGAGGCTCTACAGTAATGATATAAAAAATTTATGTTACAGCCATATTTTTTGTTGTTTTAAACCTCTAGAGGCTTTACTAAGTAAAACAAGAAGTGACGTGGTTTACAATTGCCTTCCTCACTGAGTAGAGAAGTATGCTTATCAGCATGCCAGGCCCTTTGAAAAGCATCTACTTTCCACCCTGCAAATGATACATTCACTTCATTCATCACAGAATCTATCTGTGTAATGAAATCATTACTTTAAGAGGAATAACTTTGATTAGTGTCTTTTATACCTTTACCTCTTCTGTTCTTAAATGCTTCAGTCACATACTAGGTTGAACATGTAATAAGAAACCGAACTATTTTTAGTACCCCTGGAACTAGCAGATCGAGTGCAAATAATATTTAAGGTCACTTTCTGTTATGGGCAGATAGCCGTATTATTAATATTATTAATTCACCGTATTGGTACTTCTGTCTGTAGTGCACCCCGCTTAGATTAAGTTGATCGGATTAAGTTGTTTTCAGGATTAAAATCCCGAACTGGCTTATGAATCTTAACCATCGTTATTTCAGACATAATTTTCTAAATCTAAAGTTTTTTTCTTTTTTATTCCTACTTTGTATACGTTGCAATCTGTTCAATTGAGAACAATAAGCAACCCCATGACCCAATGAGATGAGGATGATGTGTATGACGTGTAAATGAGGTGTAGTCTTGTACAGACCCAGGCCGACCATTCCTGAGAGAGTGTAATTAAACCCCAACCATCAAATTACACCGGTAACCATTGTCTAGTATTCAAATCCGTATAAAAGTAACTACCTTTACTAGGATTTGAACCAGGAACCTTCGTCTCCGAAAATCAGTTGTTAAACAGCTGATTTTTGCGACGAAATCTAAAGTTATCCCTTACTATTAATTTTAACGCTGACTCGACTATAAAACAAACGAATTATGAAATGCTTTATAAAATGGTTAATTTTTAAGGTAAGCGTATTTATAAACGCTTTATGCTAAGACTGGTTTATGTCCATCCAACAAAAAAATAAGTTGAAATTCAACACAAATAGGCTAGCTTTAAATTCCAAAGTTTCTCTCCAGTTTGACACCAAACAATCAAATTAAGTAAGATCGTTATCTTAAAACACGCAGTGAAAGTTTTCCAAATTTTTTACAGAGTTATTTTCGCTGGACTGGGGCAACAGATAATTGATTGTATCCGTAATTACTCTTCCTTTCCTTCGCACGATTTTTTTATTGTTTACTAGTAATTACGCCCGCTCTGCATGCAAGCTTTTTATTATATTTCTTTATTTAAAGTCGCATCAACAGCTCGGCCATTAGCAACTACGGTGGGTTTTACCTCGTGAAAATTTCCAGACCCTGGCCGGGAATCGAACCCGATACCTCCGTATGGTACACTAGCGCATGCAAGCTTATTAAACAAGGGTTAAGTTAAAATTTGGTTTGTAAATATCACTAGGTAAATAAATACAGTGGTTCTTTGTTAAAACGCCGTTGGTTATACCGCGATTTCGGATATAACATGAGTTGAATTATGTCCCCGCATAATTTTTTTCAATTTTTACAGAATTTAAAAATACTGAATATATTTTTTAATTTTTTTTAAATCATATATTTTTGAAACACATTAAGTGAAATTAAATTTGTTTACAATATGTATTTTAAGCTATGTTGCTGTTTAGGTCATCAGCTGAAAGGCCGGTTTGAACCTCTAGAGCTTTATTAAGTAAAACGAGGAGTGAAGTGATTTACCACGGCTTTCCTCACTGAGTGGGAAAGTATGCTTATCAGCATGCCAAGCCCACTGAAAACCATTTACTTCCCACCCTGCAAATGACAACTTCACTTCATTCACCACAGAGTATAGCTGTATAATGAAATTAATTACTTTTAGAGAAGATAACTCTGGCTAGTGTCTTTTACACCTCTACCACTTCTGTTCTTAAATGCTTCAGAAATATAATTGACTGACCACGTGATAAGAAACAGAACTATATTTTATAGCCCTGGAACTAGCAGATCGAGTGCAAATAATTTTGCCACCAGCCTGTTATGGGAAAATTTTAAGCTATGCTATTACAGTTGTTGTTGTTTAGGTCAACAGCCGAAAGGCTGGTTTGAACCTCTAGAGGTTTTACAAAGTAAAACGAGGAGTGAGGTAATTTATCATTAGCTTCCTTACTGAGTGGAAAAGTATCTTATGCTTATCAGCATGCCAGGCCCTCCGGAAAGCATCTACTTTCCACCCTGCAAATGACACTTTCACTACATTCACTACAGGGTCTGGCTGTAGGCCCTATAATGAAATTCATTGCTATCAGAGAAGATAACTCCGACTAGTGTCTTTTACACCTCTACCTCTTCTGTTCTTAAATGCTTCAGTCTTATAATTGACTGACCATGTGATAAGAAACAGAACTATTTTTTGTAGCCCTGGAACTAGTAGATCGAGTGCAAATAATTTTGCCGCCAGCCTGTTATGGGGAACTTTTAAGCTATACTATTACTATAAATGCTTTAACCAAAAAAAGTGGAGGCGTAAATCAGCAAAAAATCTCTGACTTTTTAAAAATTAATGTGCTTTTGTGTTGTGCATTCTTTCCAAACAAATTATATTTTCTAATACATTATGTACAGTAATAAAGTGCTGTTCTTGTTTATTTGAATACGTACTGTAACAAGTCATGAATAAAATACACTACATTGGCTGCTGTACCATTCATAGACGCAAAGTACGTTTTGTAGTAATTAACAAAAATTCTTGACTTCGTTTATTCCGCGGCAGGTGACAACGCGGATCAATGAATGCCTTTCTACACCCACGTTATAACTGGGGGGACCTATATACTTATGCCCACTATTACGAGGGCGAATCAAATATAAACGGTAATTTTTAAAATTATATTTATTGAATAATATTATACAAAAACTATGCTTTCAATATTTTTCAATATAGTCTCCTGCATTATCTATACACTTCTGCCACCGATTTGGAAGCTTGAATATTGCCTGTTCATAAAAATATTGATGGAGAGTTGTCAACCAATCGCGCACGTGCTTCTCGACATCTTCATTGCTTTCAAATCGTTTTCCTCCAAGTGATTCTTTCAGAGGCGCAAACAAAAAGTAGTCACAAGGGGACAAGTCTAGACTGTAAGGAGGGTGTTCGAGAGTTTCCCAGCCCATTATCCCTTGTCAACAATGCGGTGTGAGCCCTTGCGTTGTCATGGAGAAGGATGACATCTCTAATGGGCACACCTCGTTTTTTGTTTCAGTAACTGGTTTTTGCCGACTGTAGCACCTGGCAGTAGTAAGCCGCATTCACTGTTCGTTGATCGTGACAAAAATCAATGAGTAGAACTCCCCTTGAGTCAAAAAAAAATTGTTGCAAGAACTTTTCCGGCTGAAAGACGAGTTTTGGCTTTCACTGGGCAGCCTTCATCCTTCCTTCGCCACTCCTTACTTGCCATTTTCGATTCGGGAGTGTAATGGTGGACCCACGTCTCATCACATGTGACGATGTGCCTCAAAAAATCTTCACCTTCT
Source organism: Catonia carolina (assembly GCA_035578175.1). Lineage (NCBI taxonomy): Eukaryota > Metazoa > Arthropoda > Insecta > Hemiptera > Achilidae > Catonia > Catonia carolina. The sequence continues at coordinate 46,288,965 of JAQMRL010000004.1, forward strand.
TCTTGAAATCGATGCAGAAGTCTCCCGGCGATCTCCGACCTGACCTGTTTTTGATTTCCGGACAGCAACCTCGGAACCCATCGAGCACTAATCTTTCTGAAGCCAAGGTGGTCTGTGATTGCAGACTGAACACTCCCGTAGCTGATACCAATTTCTGACGAGATTTCTTGAACAGTTAACCGGCGATCACCTTCAATAAGCTCTCGAACAGCACTAATGTTGTCATCTGTGAGACTTGACCTTGGGCGTCGACGGTGACTTTCGTTTTCAACACGTTCTCGCCCACCCCTAAATTCTCTGGCCCACGTATACACTCGATTCTTAGACACAGTAGTGTCCCCAAACTGTGCCCGCAAACGAGTAAAAATTTCCGAAGGCTTAACACGTTCATTTGCTAAAAATTTTATGACGATTCGTTGCGCAACAGATGGATGTACCTCTCGCTCGGTCATGGCTGCACTGACGGCAGAACGCAACAATGCTGCGAAGCATAGATAATATATAAGAAGATTTGTAATCTCCATGTATTAGGCTTTTCCAAGATGCGACACTAGCGCAACTACCGGTTGTAATGAACGTGTTGCCGCCATGGCTTCAAACATACAAATCGAACCGCTTCTTCCACCCTTCCCCCTGCCCATTGCCTACCACCCTTCCCCTGTCCATGGCCTTCCACCCTTCCCCTGCCCATGTCCTACCACCCTTCCCCTGCCCCTGTCCTACCATTCTTCCCCATTACACAACCCGTACGTTAAAAGTGCCGTTCCAGCGGTTACCAACCGCTTCTTACACTTACCTTGACCTGTATTTTTGCACAGCTGATCTTCAAATTCACGATTCTATTTCAGCGACAAAAAGTAATAATGCTTTAACTGAACAAATTTAATAAATTGTAATTGAAACAGACAGCTTATTTAAATTAGTAAAAATGTTAACATGAAATCAATACTATATTAATTTTGTCACGTTAAATAAAAAAATAGCAAGGTATAATTTTTACAACTAAATTATTATGGCAACTAAAATAATTGAAATACACGGTATTTTTAATGGAAAAACTATTGAAACAATAACAAATACAACATAATTTAACACTTTATACTTTTAATGTTCAAGAAATAATTTTAAATTGTTTCAAAACATTACAATATAAAAACAGTGGATTTTTACAAGTTTTTGAAAATAATGAAATAAAACAAACATATGATACATGTTAAAATTCTTAAATTCGTCTGTTGCAACAAATACAATTTGATAAAAAAATTCACTTAAGGCAATTTTTGTCTATTTCTGAAATGAATGAGTAACTTATCAAATCTGATGACACAAATTGTTTGTCATGTTGAAAGCAATATTTTCACTATAATTTAAAGTTTAATAGGTATAATGAACAATTAAACACTAGGTATATAAATTGATTTGAAATTTGTATATTGTCATATTTTTTAAGAATAACAATGAAATTGGTTTACAAAAAAATTGTTCTTCCCTGAAATACAATAACCAATTCTTACCACAAGTATTGTTTAAATTTACTTTACTAATTATATAAATGTTGCTACATAATTTCATTCAAACATATTTAGTACTGCTATAATAAGCACAGTTATTACAACAATTTCCAACAAAATATTACAGATTATATTGTGTAGTTTTGCAAAACATTAATTATTCATTATCTGTAACATGGTCTTTTTTAGTTAATACATATCACCTGAATAAATGCATATCTGTATCTAAGAAATTAAACAAGTTAAGGGGAGGGGTCTGCGTAAAAATCCACGGGGAATTTTTTACTTTCTTTTTTATGTTCAAATTTTTATCACTGAAATGCTTACTATACTTCTATACTTTTTAATGGTATAATTATTATTATTGTTAGTTTACTAGAAAAATTAATAAAAAATTAAACACATATATAGTTGCCATAGAAACAGCTCCTGTTTTTCTCGGTTAAAAAACATGAATTTCAAAGTACTGTATCTTGTAAACTAAGAAATGTAATTCTTTCACCATTTTAAACCCCGTTATTTGCTTTTTTAGCTCAGCTATTATCATGCAGAGTTTGGTAATATATTATGTTAGAATGGAGACAAGATTAAAATGGCCATCGCATGGCCAAGTGAGCGGGTATTGTTTGTTTACGTTCTGTCGTTTTTACGGTGTAATGAAACTTTGTTGTTTAGTGTAATGCGAATAAATAAGTTATTGAAAGTTATAGAGTAAATTTAAAAGTTTGTGTTAGTTACCTAATTTTAGTTTAGTGTTACAAAAGTAAATTTCAGTTTTACGCGGACAAATAGAGTTGGTAGGTTAGTAAGGTGTAGGTAGGTTACAAGAGGAATAAAACGCGCGTTTACTGTTTACAAACTAACCTAAATAAGTGTTTCATGATTATATTTTTAGTTTTAGAAATTACATAGATTACATAGTTTAGATTAGCCAAGAGAGCACAGGAAGGGTTAACATAAATGGAGCAGGATTGTTTTGATGTAAGTAAAAAATCAAACATAAACTTTAACTGTTAATTTCCGCAAGTTTTAATTTTCAGTGCGTCTACTCTAAAAACTTCATAACTTGAGTTCTAATTGATAAAAATTCATGATTTTTTTTAAAAGATTCAGAAAATTGTGTTCTAGTGGCCCTTGTATTGGTATGTCAAAATACTGTACTAAAAATTTGTAATTAAATTTTTAATTTAAAACTAGAATAAAATTAATTAATTTTGAAAAAAAAATTACAGAAATACTCTCAAAACATGTATTTTATATTTAATGCAAGGTGCCACTAGAACTTTTTGTGCTCTTTATGAAGCACATTTCATTGAACATTTCATTTTTTCTTTTGTGTTTTTTAAGCAAGTTGATAGGTTGATAATCAACCGAGTTGGTTTTCCTTGTGAAGCTACGTTTTTTTCACTCGCCCCCCCCCCCCCGAAAAAAGGGGTTCAAGGGGTGGTAAATTACTGAAAATTTAGGAACACACTGTCCATTGTGTCCCTAATAAGTAGGTAAAATACAAACTTTCTAAAATAAAAGGGTACCATTTTTCATTTTTTGGCAGACTCCTCCCCCCTTAACTCAATTTTTTTAATTTTTCAGAATAACCAAAAGACATGAAGTTTGTTATTTTCTTGTAAAATTCTGAAGGTATTAGAATTTTGTTTAATTTGTACCCAATATAGCCTCTGATAAAGAGATTTAAATGACTAAACAACTTTCTTAACTTCTACAGTTCTCTGACCACCCACAGAACTTAAGTTAATCAAACGAAAACAAAACATATTGTGCTAACTCTATTCTGATAAAGAAACAACATTTTATTCACAACTATGTTTGAAAATATTACAGAATTCTGAAACCTATCAGCAAGATAACAATAACAAATTAATTCAAAATACATTACTTATTGTCAATAACGAGTATACATTAAATTACAAAAATACTAGCGATTTTAATAATTTTCCACATTATATACATCAATGGAGTTAAATGTGCTTACTGCAATTTTAAAAAAAATGGAAGGGTCAGATACCAGTTAATACTGTAAACCATTATATAGAGCATTTCTTGTTGATTTTCAAACTTAATTTTGCCAAAATTAGAGTAAACACCCTTTACCTCTAGGTAACCTGTAGGTTAAAAAACCTGTAGGTAAACCTGTAGGTAAAAAAAAAATCATACTTTAATAAGTACTACTACTACATCTTAAAAATACACAAAAAATTATTATAACATCATGCTGAGAGTATGAAACTGTACTTTGAACATGCATTAAAAAACTGTACATATTCAATATTTTTGTGCAAATCAACATTAGTCAATGCTCAATTTAATGGACTAACACATTTATTAAAATAAACTATGAAAAATAGAATTAAAAGTTCTTGGATAGAACACTTTACAGCTTAATAACACTACAGGTGGATACCAATGTCTGTCGTGAAACGCAGTTAAATTAAGTCATTCATTTATCACCATAATACTGGTCACATATGTTTCTATAATGTGTTAATAGTAAACATTGGATTTGCTTAGTCTTATTTTTATCATAAGTTTAAAAAAACGGTACCTTTCAGGAAGAACTTACCTTATGGGAAGAGCTGAAAAGCATCGTAAAAATTAACATTCCTTAGATTTTTATAATTTTCAAACCGTTTCACATATTCATGAGGCTAGTCTGTTAAATAGAGCATTGACTGTATTTTAAAAAAAGTTGAATGTTTTTTCACGCTTTAACATTTATTGCTTTTTCGTTTATCATCCAACTATTTTGCACAATACTGCTAAGTTATTAGTTAGTATCATTGCAGCAGAAAAAACTTTGTGTTTACATTATACTGGTTTTTATATAAAAAGCAATATAAGGTAAATACAAAGTTTTTTATATATACATAAAAAACAAAATATTAATTACAATTACACTTACCAATGACAAATCTCATTATTAGTGTACATTAGAGGTAGTAAACTAGCTCGGTGTAAACTTTGCTAATACTTGAATCATGGGAATAGGCCTTAAGAAATTAAACTGTAGAGAATCTACAATAATTTAGGTTTATAATAACAATTATTTTTTTCTTACAATGAACTTTGCTTGTTAAGCTTCAAGTACCATCGTGCAATCTTTTGACACAAAATTACAGTTGTCAATGCCCATCATTCAAAAAAGGTAAAACTTTTCATTGCTTCTTATTTCATATAATATTATATAAAAATTTGTATGCTATACATGATTTACATATCGTTATTCACCACATACTTTCATTGTTGAAGTAATAAATAAACATTTTCGGTAAGTCAATTCCCAATATAATAAATTCATAATACAATTATACAACATAATCCAATTAATAATATTGTAATGAATTTACAAACAGATAATTGTAAATAGAGGTTCATTTAAAAAGCATAATAACTAAATAAAAAAAACCAACTGATATGATTCATTTACAGCAATATTTGTTTTAATAAACTGAGTTGAACTATCTATAGTCCATCTACTGTAGAGTACTCCGCGCGAGGCAAGTGCCTATAGGTTGTAAACGAAAGTTTTACACTAGTTGGCATGTATCTACCTCTCCGCTGGACAGTTATCTTGCACTACTTTCCGTCATAAAAATAACTACATCTGGTTAAAATGAACATTATCATTTAAGCGTTTTCAATTATACCGTTCTGATTACTTGTAATTATTGTAGTTTCATAATGACTCCTTAATTTATTATCGTAACAGATACATTTAACAAAACAATTTCTTTCTACTTTTTAATGGTTACCGCTTTTAATTTCAAAAACTTAACATATTCACTATCATGCAGGTTAACAAAATACAGCTTACAAAACTTTTCAACTTCAGTCTATGAAAAAAATCGAAACGAACCGATACAATTCCAAAAGATAACTGATGAAACTAAAAATGAGTTAAACACGGGCAAGTGGAAACAGTTGTATTAAACTAATCACAGACATTAATTATTTTAATGATATGAAATAAACAATCTGAAATGATAAACAACGAATCTTTGGAATTGTTTACTCTCCTGTTATAATTCAAGCGCTCATGTATTACTTGTGACAAAAAATAATATAACACTGAGTCTATAATAAAAACCTACTAATCATAAATAATAATGTAATACTAGTAAATAATGTAACAATAAATAACAATGTAAGAATAAGAATAGTTACATTTCAGTTATTAATGGTAAACTAATGTTCGATTTATAAAACATTTTCTAACAAATGAACAATAAAACAATAAATAATATAAAACAATAAATGTACAATAAAACAATAACATATTATTACAGTTAACATATTCCATACATACATACTACACTCGGTTCATGTAAAGTAAACAAACAGTGGTTACCAAATCAGCAGCGAAAGCAGTGACTCAGAAAAAATGCATCACTTTTCAACCCACCGGGTTGGTCTAGAGGTAAAGTCGTTGCCAAAATCAGCTGTTTAACAGCTGATTTTCGGAGACGAAGGTTCCTGGTTGAAATCCTAGTATAGATAGTTACTTTTATACGGATTTGAATGCTTGACAGTGGATACCGGTGTACTTTGATGGTTGGGGTTCAATTAACCATACTCTCTCAGGAATGGTCGACCTGAGTCTGCACAAGACTACACCTCATTTACACATCATACACATCATCCTCATCTCATTGGGTCATGGGGTTGCTTATTGTTCTGAATTGAACAGATTGCAACGTACACACATTAGGGATTACTTTTTATAAAAACATCACAATGATAACTGATACGTGCTTTTAACCATATACAGAATTAAACTATAAACAGACACTAAAAAAAATACTATAACACTAAAATTCGTAATTGAAAATAAATTATAAAGCTCGTAAGAACGATGCGAGACAATACGATGTCAAAAGCTAACTGGTAGCATTTATAATTATGACATGTTCTTTGTCAAAAATGTGGAAGAGAGATTTATGGGTTTGGATTACTCTTTCTCAAATTTAATTGTGAAATAACAAGTGACCAAACTAGATGATTAATCATTAAAATAAAAATATTAACTTTTATTAAAGTTCTCTTGTTTCGTCATACACATCAGATGTATTAATACATATAACTTGCAACCACATATATTTATCAAAAAAATGCAATAAAGTATAGGCCTAAAACTTTTTATAAATTTATTGATCAGTATTTAAAACATCAGTCATGATAGGCCTATGATGTAGTCCTAACAGTTTCATTTACAAAAATACTTTTCAAACTACTTTGTATTTAAATACTTTTGAAGGTATTTTGCTGTTACTTTTTAATCAGCGTGCACGCATTTTTAAATAATGCGCATGCTGAGTGACATCATTATTTTTTTTACTCAAACTATCTTTCTTACAATGAACCGAGTATAGGAGGATATGGTCCTACATGTAAGATCAGTAAAGTGATCTTTCATGTAGGACTATAGGAATCTTGAACAGAATCGACAAAGATCACTATAGTGATCTTTGTCGATTCTTACGTTTACACCACCACGGAATACACAAGTTAATAATACACTCTATTAGTGTTTTTGAAACTTCCTCAAAATGTACAGAGCAGTTTCCTCTAACCCAATCGAAGCTAATACTTTGCTTGATGGCCTGTGTCAAGATTTTTGACACATTTTTCTTATAAGCTTCCTCTGACGTCGCTCTTTGTAAAACAATATACAGTATTTTATCATGATCTACTTTATCTTAACCAAATACAAATATAAATCAAAACACAATCTATTTAAATAAAAAACCTAACAAATCTGTAAACAATTCAATCATTTTACTATCAAATATTTATGGCGCACATGACACTCCAAAAATTGTAATATTTTAACAATACCTTTCAAAAGACGGTATTCATAAGTAAACAAAAATTTACTAAGCTACCATTATTTAACTTAAATATATAGGTATATATAGTATATATTTGTTATCGTATTCTGGTGGTTAGAAATATATTTCAATTTTAAATAATACAGCTGTTTAAAATCCTACATAGGATGTTTCATAAAATAAAAATAAATATACGTCTGTATCTATATACAGTTGTACCTTAATAATTTTAATAGATGGAATTTGGAATCTAGATCTTATTATAACAAGATTGTTTTTCAGATTTAGTTTCTTCACTCAGTTGGTTAACTGACTTTTTTCTATTATAACACGTTTTTCCATATAATCTAACTGTAATTTATAAACTAAAAAACAGATTGTTAAATCATTAGTAGATAAATAGTTCAGCTGACACCAAATTTAGTATTATAGACATTAAAAGTACGGTATGGTGTTTCACAGTGTATGATTTAAGGACAATATTATTCATAACTTACATTTCTTTTTGGCAAAAAAAATTATGGAGTTATCACCTTCTACCTGGTGTCCAGGTATATAGGTCTGTAACACAATCCTCAATTTACAAAATTAAACTCTTTTCTTTTAAAATGTTAACATAACCTACAATCAAAAATATATAAACATATATATAAACATCATATACGACACACAATATATTTATTTAATATCACAGGCATAATAATGCTGGTGGATTTTATATACAGTAATATCACAAGCATAAAGCTTGTGCATAGTTTTAACTAAATTTTCCTGAATATTACACACCTTGCAAGGCATATGAGCTGCCACTAAATCACTAAGTCAAGGACTTGATTAACAAATTCGATGAAAGTTGCTACAGCCCCAGCACGTTCTTCTTCTGAAACAGAGAAAACTACGCATTAATTGCATACTGACATTAAAACTCGTATAAGGGAGTAGTAGGCTAGTAAAAAATCTGAAATTAGACATTCTTAATACAAGTACTTCAATGAACTAATAAGAAAACAATGGTCGTAAAATTCCAATTATTTTCATACAATTAATTCATAATCTGATCGGATCTGCTGTCTGATCAAGCGAGCCTAATTTTTACTTCCTCTTGCCTATATGAATACATAGGAAGGAAAGTATTGTTTTCATGTCGATTTTTCACTAGATCTCCACGTTTTCAGACCCCATGAACCCAAAAAACATGTTTTTAGCGATTGGTCGGTGTGTGTGTATCTATGAACAGAATATCTCAAGAACGGAACAACGTACAAACTTGAAACTTAAGTTACATACCACTACCTGACCCGACAAGAACATTTTCATCAAAATCGGTCAACCGATTCATCAATCTTCAACTCATGATTAAAATAAGGTTATGTTTTTGAGGTTAGTTTTTTTGTTTATTTCTAATGTTAGGTTTATTGTTAATTATTTGCAGTGGCAAGAGAAAGTTGTGGGTGTTTCACACCAGATTTTTTAAATAATTAAACAATAACTGCTTAGTTTATAATTTTAATTTTAAAGATAAATATAATGATGTGTTAAAACAATCATGATAGGCAGATAAATTTATCAGATGATACACATTAAAAAGCCTTAGGCCCATCGTATGTAAAAAAAGCTTACATGTTTTTTATGTAAATTTATCTTGTGGGTTTAAATTTATCATGGGAAATTTAACGGCCTGTATCTTTGTATTTTTTATTGCCTGTCATGCCCTTTTACTGCAAATACCAAAATTATTTTTTTTATTATTTATCACAATTCAAACATAATTAAATGTTTGCATTCAAGAAATTCTGTACTATGAATCTCTGCAACAAAAACACATTGCAAAAATTTTTTGATTTCTAAATTATCTAAATAGTAAATAAAATAAACCAAAATTATGCACAACATACCATAAAAACTGACTGTATAAATTCTAGCAGTTACAGGAATGGCTGAATACTTGTACAAGTTTCACTTTAATTTCTTGGAACCTTTAGGTTGTACGTTTTGTCTTCGTCAAATCGTGAATAACACAATCTAAAACAAAAAAACAAACAAATTCTTTTTTAGTAAAACACGTCAAAAATAAGTTATTACGTAATATTATTGTAGAATTTTTAAAGACAGATTAATAAATGCTTGTTATTAATCGATAAAGCATATAGGCCTACACAACACTCCACTTTTACAAAAAAGGAAACTAATGATGAATAGGGTAATACCTGACATGAAAGGATAGTACATTTATTTCCAAAAAGTAATGACTGTCTTAAATAAGAACGAAAGTTGCACCTAATACTGATATGGTAATTTATTACTTATAGTACATCAAACCGATTTGAACAATTTTATTTGAAATCGATACTTTTTAGTATGCTGAATCCGAATATGAACTTACGAATATTAAAATACACACTTTCATCAACAGGCATTTTTACTGTAAGAAAATTCAAATATAACGGTCGATTTGGTGTAGTATAAGTAAATAATTACCAATGGAAATATTATATAGCACGATACTTACATTTCTAATAGCTTCCTAATTTCCTTAGGAAATGTACGAAATTTCCTATTCGAATTCATATCGGTAAGAAAACAGTTCACAAAGTTTTATTACCAATCCGTAGTTAAACGTAACATCGTGTCAAAATCACAGCTTACGCAACGCTTACACAATAACAAAAACACCTAGCGTCAATTCATGGATTTGTAACGTACATTTGGTAAAACAATAATACTAATAATTTTATTATTTATAAATAATTGTTACTCGATATAAAATATATAAATTTTAATACCAAAAAAATTAAAATTGTATGTATAAAATTATTTTATAAAATATATTACGTTTATATTACCAAATCGCCGTATTATAATATAATATAAATATTTTTTTTTAAAACAATTAGTAATACGGAGTTAACTTTGTTGTATGTTTACATTTTACCGTATTTCTAATGGTTTTTAAAATTGCGTTTTTAATTATTTAATTATATAATTATTTATACCCGGCGCACAGAGAAATTACAATTTCAGGTTGGCACACCAGGCGACTCTACTAGCGCCCCCAGTGAGTAGTAATAATCATTAGCAGACGATGACGAAAGTTGAACCGGAAATTCCTATTAAGATTCACACGGCTGCTGCGAAGTAAGCTGTTCCCCCCACTCCTATTAAACAAAACAACAACTGCTCACCGCCACATCTGGTCCGAACGTGTTTGGTACAGTCAACAGCAAAATTACCGTTTATATTTGATTCGCCCTCGTAATTAAAAGTGGACTTAGTGTTTTAAACTGATTTATTCAAATAATGAAAATATTTATTTATACAATATTATACAGTCGAACTCGCTTACAGCGTCATTGAAGGGACAGATTAAATTTTACCGTTATATCCGAGTGACGTTATAACAAAGTTAGCTCTTGTGTCAAAGTAAATCTAACTAAACTTAAGAATATTTCGTATACATTACTACTAATTTACGTAATGTGCTAAACGTTTTTTATTTGCGATTTTTAAATCGTAATACTCTAATAAAATAGATTAATAACCACTCTGTGTAAGTAGGTAGACTTTATTATGTATTAAAATATGGAAACCAAAATACATATTTGTATGCAGGCCTACATAAACTACATAATGGTACGTTATCCATCGAGACAGACCAAACATTGTAAAAACATGCATTAACTGCATTAATTGTAAAAACGATGCATTAGTTAATACATCGTTATCGTTATTGGGAGAAATCAGTGATTTTCTTTTGAACACCTCGTTCTGCGAAATAAATCCTCTCCGTAATGTCTCTCGGTGTCGGAGAAATCTTAAAAATGTTTCAGCCGCTAGCATTGCCTCCTACAATGTTGGCGTAACGGTGTCCTCCTCTTCATCTTCCTCTTGCTCAGTCGCTTCTTCAGTATTAGAGAATTTTCTTAAATGTGGATAGTCTGATGTGAAAGTTAGGTACAGTGCTACCTATTAAATGTCACATGTCACGTAGAGGGTGCAGTCCAAAAACTGACCTTGACGTAGATCAATCAGTAGTTATAGACACAATATGAACAGCTTAACAAAATCATTTTAATCCCTTCGCGCAAGCAAACACTATTCACAAGTAAACTACTGAACTATATTACTGTATACTGTATTTTTATTTTTTAAATAATTTACTGATAAATTATGGCAAGTTCACAATCGTTATACGTGAAGTAAAAAATGATTTCATCGGAAAAATGTTGACGCAACAACCGAGTTAATGACGTTAAAACAGGGGTTTTCAGATAGAAGTTTGACGCAACGCCTAAAAAATGACGTTAAGTCCGAGTTGACGTAAAGTCCGAGGCCGTTAAAACCGGGTTCAACTGTATATATTTAGATATTAGGCTATTACCTTCAGTTATTTATAAATTTATTTATTTATTTTCCCATTACGTTACAAAAATTATTACAATACAATATTAATTTCCTTAATAATTATAACTTTAAAAATCGAAAACTATTTATATTAACTCGTGGTTGGAAAATTAATCTACCAAACTATGGTTTCACATGTTCAAGGGTAGATAAATTTAGTTATTCCATCTTTATTTTCTACTTCTACGTTAATGTATTAGTTTGTTAGTTTCATTTTATTTTATTTTTATTTATTAACTTTATTAAATACAAAATACATTAACATTCACATATTTACTAATTCCCGCATAGGACGAGCCTGTGCGCGGGAATGAGTGGTACATTATGTATAAATTATTGATCAGTAATTACTGAAAATATTTTTTTAAAAATTTATTATACAGCTTACTGAAACTTACTGCCCATAACAGACAGGTGGAGTGTCAAATTATTTACACTCAATCTGTTAGTTGCAGGGCTAATGTAAATAGTTCTGCTTCTTATCACGTGGTCACGCAATTAAATGACTGAATCATTTAAGAACAGAAGAGGTAGAGGTGTAAAAGACACTAATCAGAGTTATCTCCTCTGAAAGTAATGAATTTCATTATACAGCCGACCCTGTGGTGAATAAAGTGAAGGTTTTATTTGCAGAGTGGAAAATATGTGCTTTTCAGAGGGCCCGGCATGCTGATAAGCGTACTTTTCCACTCAGTGAGGAAGGCAATGGTAAACCACCTTGCTCCTCGTTTTACTTAGTAAAACCTCTATAGCTTCAAACCAGCCTTTCGGCTGATGACCTAAACAACAACTGAAACTTAATCTTGTTATAAAATTTACAATTCTAAATAATTAAAATTTACAATATTAAAAAATTTACTTTCAACCAGCTAAAATTTACTAAAAACCAATATTAATATTCCTGTTTTATTAAAAAAAAGTTAACATATTTTCTGCAAAAAATCCCCTCAGCTTATTAAAACACTACGTAGGATACAAATTATTATACAAGACCGTAAATTAATTATTTTTAAGGAATCATAGATTTAAGTTTTCACGGAATAAATATGTAAATACAAAATAAATCCTGGTAAATTCTGTTGGGCTTTATTGCAAGTATTTTTGATAATTTTCTGATTACTAGACAAAATTAAAATTTTAGACAAGCTTAAAATAAAATTTATTCTTTGCCCAAGCCTTTAATTTTGTCAAGTTTTTTAGTGAATCTGCTGGTAATAAATTCTTGGGGAATTTTATTTATTAAAACACTGCTATAGTAATTTTACGTCTACACACGTATATTTATTTTATGTATTTATTTAACGTCGCATCAACTGCAACGGTCATTGACGACGACGTTGGGTTGTACCTGTGTGAGGATGAAATGATATTTATTTGTAACGTATGAAAATATGCCGTGCCTGAGTAGGATTCGAACCCACGACCGCATGGTAAGAGACGAGTACGTTACCAACTACGCCAATGTGGTCGGCACACATATTTTTTTTATATTTTGTATTTATTTATACTATAAATATTACTTTTTGAAAGGCGAGTATCGTAAGGTAGTTCTACGTTCAAAGATATCCTGAATCCTGAATCCTGAATCCTGGTTGAGAGGGCTAAGAAGCCCTATGATGGCGACATCGTGTTAAGGAACACCTGGTCGCTCGGGGAACAGTATAACAGAATAATTGCAACCTCAAGAAATTTAGGGGAAATTTTATAGTTTAAATAGGAAATAGGATTCTGGTTCGTGGGACATTGGAACTGGGACTTGAAAGGAGGTAATTTATTTTTAGAAGTTATTTGTGGAAAATTTAAATTAAGGGACAAGTGGGTTTAAGAGCGGCTCTTTTATTTTTTCTGTTGATATACTATAAATGTTTTATATACGTATACTTCAATATGTTCGTAATTAAAACTGCTACTTAAATAATTAAATAAAACAAAAAAATAATAAAATATGAGAATAAGCTAATAAAAAAATATATATTTGATGTGGTGGTTATTTCGTAGAATAAGGTTTGGATAAATACGAAGATAAAAATGTTTTATTATTAAAAAATAATGCTTTTGTTTTTTCTAATTAATTAACGAATAAAAAAATGTAAAAGTTAATAAATTTATTTAATTTACTTACTTTAAAGGCAGAATAAAGTTGATGGCGTTTTACAGCAACTACGGTGTGCGGAGTAATCGGTTGTTCTATTATGCTGCCAAGTGAAATCACCAAGAGATGCTGTACTCTTATGTATTCACCTATGTAGTACATAAGTATTGTGTACACATAAAAAGGAGTTGGTGTAAACGGTACATTAATGATATAGGTACTCTTGGAAAGGTGAAAGCATTCCCATCTTCCTTTCTTTCAATCTTTCTTCATTATCTCTTTTAATAAAACCTTTCTCAATAAAGATAGACAGTCCTATCAAATCAACTACGTGGTTTTTTTATCTAAACAATAAATATTTTGAACATTGTATTCCTTTTGTTATTATATAACCTAAAACTTTAGTATTTTTTATTTTTTTGTATTTTTTTTTTAAATATTAATTTTTTATTTATTGTTTTAAAGTCATGTAAACACCAAAGGTCATTAGTAATTACAAAATTAAACTAAATAACAATTTTACAAAAATAATTGATACAATAATAATGAACAACATATTACAGAATAAACCCTGGCACAAAAAATATAAAAAGTTAAAAAATCTCTTTCTTTTTTTTGTTATGTCTCTCGACTGGTTAGATTCAGTTCTCCAAGCTGTTCGCCGGCCGCGTTGGCGATGTTGGTAACGTGCTCGCCTCTCATCACGCGGTCTTGGGTTCGAATCCCACTCGGGCATGGCATTTTTTCATACGTTACAAAAAATTCATTTCATCCTTCACCGTCTGCATTAGCAGCAATTTGCAAAACAGTCGGACGTTAAACCAAAAAAAAAGAAAATCCAAGCTGTTCTATCTTGCGCAAGTCGTTTCATATTTACATATCTGTAACACCCTACATCTTTTGTAATTTGCTTTATATATTCTAACCTTTGCCTCCCCCTACAATTCACTCCCTCAATATTACCTCACTAATGCCTACAATATCTAACTTCAACCTATCCATTTCCCTTTTTAAATTCTCTAACCTACCAGTTTGTTTTAAAATCTTAACATCCCATGTTTCAACTCGAAGAATTTCAGAAACTTTTATATTTTTGATGAAGTCCCCTCTGATAGTCCTCGCCCGGAGATCCGAGTGGAGGCTAGTTTATCTCCGAAATGTTTTACCAGAGAGGACGCCATCATAGTTTTTTCATATTTTGAAGTTCTCGAAGTTCTCGAATCTCCTACAGACCTGCATATACTAAGTAAGCCTAACCAGAATCATACATGATGGAGTTTCCTCACGATAATTCTAATCAGACAGAAAAAGCTGTAGTTTACTGTTGCTTTCAGCTTTTTGGTTGGCAGACTGAATGCCCCAAGCCACCTTTTACTAGGGTGGAAAGGGCAGCCCTTCCACTTCCGTTCACCATAAGACGGTCATCGTGCTGATGAGCGCTCACATGGTTACTATTAGGCCACACAACGTGAATGTATGGATAGGACACTAGCCTTCTATCCCGATCGGTTCCATCCTTTTGCAAAAGCCTTTTGTAAAAGGACTTCAGGGGAATTAAGGGGTCTCCTTACAGTTGACGACAGAAGCCCTTTATAGCCCAAAAAAATCTCTATTAAGTAAAAAAATAATGTATATTGGCTCTTTAAGGTTAATATAAGTAGTAATATTTTGATCCAGGAGAAGCGTCGGGGGACCTACGTTGCCTAGGCAGCTTGCTTTATTTTAAATTTTATAGGTACTTAATAATTTTTAGTTGTTTTCTGCTTTTATTTTATTTAATTAGCGGTCCCCCGGCGCGACGACGTTTAGATCAAAATATTAGCCCTACTACTTATATTAAACTTAAAGAGCCAATTTATTATTTTTTATTATTTAAATGTTTAAGGTCGCATCAACAATAAAGCCATTAGCGACCACAATTACATAACAGTCTTAAATTAACAAAATTTGAATTAAAATGTCATAAGTGAACAAATTTGAACTAAAAATGTCTTGTGTAAACAGAATTCGGATTAAAATATATTGTGCAACTGTAAGTCTAAGGTACAAAATCACGTTCTGCATAAAATTAAACCTTTTAGAGGTTTTAACGTTTTATATTTTTTATCGGGGATTTAATTTAATTTTTATTTCATACTTTTTAAACTTTTTATAGTCATAGCAGACGTTCTTGTACAGATTTTCATTAAAAAAAAACAGAAAATCACTGATTGCCGCTAAACTAAGCGTTGCACAAAAAAAGTTTAAACTAAAGGTTGTAAGTTTTTAAATGTTCTACAATTTTGATTATAAACACTTTTGCCCATAATTAAGGCCGCAATCTTAAAAAAGAACATTTTTTGTCAACGAGAGCACAGGCTCCCTAAGAATTTCAGTGACATGGCGCGTACCCTACGTTGTAGAGCATTAAAATGTAATAAATGAGAAATGAGGTGATTTTTAATAAAATTGTAGGAGCCGGTTTTGGTAAAATCGTAAAAAGTGAAAAATCGCACGAATAAACTACTACTTCTGGTTTACCGATTTTGATGAATCATAGTTAAGAACACTCTCGATCAAGTCACCTTTCAAACAAAAAAAAATCAAAATCGGTTTAACCGTTTGGGAGCTGCGATGTCACAGACAGATACAATTGTGGCATACTAGCTTCCAAACGGATAAACCGATTTTAATTTTTTTGTTTGAAAGGTGACTTAAAAGTGTTCTTAACTATGATTCATCAAAATCGGTCAACCAGAAGTAGTAGTTAATTCGTGCGATTTTTCACTTTTTACGATTTTACCAAAAACGGCTCCTACAATTTTATTAAAAATCACCTCATTTCTCATTTATTGCATTTTTAATGCTCTACAAGGTAGGGTACGCGCCATATCAGCGGTCTTGGGTTCGAATCCCATTCAGGCACGGCATATTTTCATACGTGACAAAAAATCATTTCATCCTTCACCGTCTGCATTAGCAGTAATTGCAGAACAGTCGGACGTTAAACAGGATAAAGCCATGTCAGCTGAAATTCTTGGGGAGCCAGTGCTCTCGTTCAAAAAATGTTCTTTTTTAAGACGTCAATGAAGGCCTAAAGGAGGTCGGCCCAAGGTGTTCACGTTACCATACAACGTAGTAGTTTGTCAGATAAAAAGATAATTTATTACTACATAAAATTGGCCCAAAGTGTTCACGTTATCATACAACGTAGTAGTTTGTCAGGTAAAAAGATAATTTATTACTACATAAAATTGGTCCAAAAAGAAAATTTATTATGAGTAATAACAATAGCAATGCGATATGATAATTATTATGTGTAATAACAATAGTAATGCGATAAGATAATAAATAGGTAAAAAGACAATTTATTATTACATAAAATTGGCCCAAGGCCCAAGGTTGTTTGTCGCATAATTTGCAACACCATCATAATGTGTAATAATAGTAGTAATGCGATATGATAATTTATTACTACATAAAACCTTGTAAGTACCAACAGCAGGGTTAGATAAGAAATTTTGCAGCAGCAGGGTTAGATAAGGAATTGTTTTATGATAAATAAATGAATCAACATTTTTGTTTTAAAAAATTTATTAGAATATTTTATATTACAATATTTTTCTCACACTGCCAGACAATGGTGTGTACTCTACAATATTATCATGTAAAATTAAACAATATGCCGTAGTGGAAGCCGGCACGTTCTCGCCGAATTCAAATTCTATTCTAATGTCAACAGAACCAACTTTGAGTGTTTCATTTTGTTTCGAGCAGTCCAAAACGATGTGTGGCATTTTCGCCAAAAACGTTGACTTATCCAATAACGGTTGGGACCTGCCGTCGTTAATAAAATAATACGATTGTTGAAAATCGGTGTACATGCGGTACATTATAGATGTATTGCCCTGTAGTTGATCGTACGGATAGTATTCTGAGTTCAGATACAATTTTATATTGGTCAAGTTACATAAATCAAAATGCGAATTGTTTTTATGCATATAATTTTTACGATCCGTTTGAAACGCTATGATTACATATCTGGGTTTTTCCAACTGGCTGCTTGTTTTCACCGCCCACACCAAGTTGCGTGATTGTGGTAATGTGGGATACTCATAAAGCTGCCACTTTCGAAATGGGATGGTGATGGGCACATCCGATTGTACTGTTTTGAGTAGCGGTAATCTGTAGGTGTCCGATACGTTTATGAAAGGCAATCGCCAAATTAATTTATCCAATTTCACTTTAGAATGAACCGTTTGATCGGAGACATATGTGGCGTTATTATCGTTTGACGATCGTATCAATACCAACTCCTGTTTAACGTTCAATATTATTTTCTTATAATCCTCAAAGATGCCCATGATCAATTTGAGAGGAATGCAATACGAAAAAGCCCCGTCCGCCGCAGTCTCTAGGGTGGAGGTGTCGTATGAAATTCCCGCATTCTGCAGTGTGTGCTTTTCCGCGTAGCGGATCGATAAGAAGTTTTTCAATAGTGAAGTTATCCCTGGGTTTCGAACATGATCAACTTCGGTTCCACCGATTTCATAACGAATCTCATCAAACAGAAAGAGCATAGCATTGTTTATCAGTTTACAAGCGGCATTTGCTTTATCATTATTATCGGTTAATTTACCCTCGATATACAAGTAACTGTCACAGGGCAATGTGTAAATATCCTGTTGGTGAACGGGGATGCGTATTTCATCACTATGGTTTAACGTTGTTGAAGCGTATGTGGTTAACGTGTGAAATTCATGTCGTGTGATTATTTCGTCGTATACCGCTTTTTGGGCAATATCGAGAACATAACCGCCATCGCCACCCATTATGTGTTGAATCCTAACGATTTTAAAAATTGTTTGTTACGTCGTGTAAGTTGTTTCATTCGCCAATTACCGACAACTGTGCCCCCACCAGATTTAGCCTCTCTTTTTATGGTGGACACAGATGGTACCATTGATTTAACATTTTCAATCACTAATCCCATGACGTAAATGTAACGAAATTGATATTGATTCTTTTCTGAAGTTCACCAATTTACCGTTTTGATCTTCTAATCGCACATTTATATGAGATAGGCGGTTGGTGTTCACCGGGAAATATATTATATTGCTCGGTGTTTCAGTAATTTTAAACCCCGCTCCAACCGATGGGAAAAACTCGTATAAGGTGTGACTCTCTTTACCGTCTCTATAAGATCCGTGAGCGATGTTGCATACAACTCTTATCACGTTCACAGGAAAAATGTTCACTATATTAGGAGAATGATGCCATTTATTGGCTTCTAATATACCCGTATCGAACCCCAGTATCGCGCCAATTGAATCAGATTTTGTAAAATCAACCGTTTCGCTGCAAAACAACTCGGTGTGCATTGTTGAATTATTGGCTTTTAAAATAAATTTAAAATCCTTTATTGTGTTTTGAACTGAATTCTTTACATAATCTTGAATGTCTTCAATTTCATATGTACCTTCTGGTATGATGATTTTGTTTATTTTGCTGCCAAAATAGAATTTATCGTTAAGTTCTGATTCTATATTCGGAATAGAGTTGTATGTCATTAAGGTAACCAATCCTACTTCATATGCGCCATCTTTAAGCTCAATCGGTGGAAAAATATCATATCCGATTGACGATTCCCGAGCGTTTAAGGAGAAAAGCATTGTCTATACAGATTGTCGAGACACAAATGACCACAGTTCACCGTGTTGAAATGTTGCCGTTTCACGTAATTGTAATGGATTACATTAGCCGCCCCCCGATCGCCGCTTTTAAAATATTTCTGTAGTTCCAACGGCGGCCGCAGATTACCGAAACTATCGAAATAATTGATGTTATTACCATGTTTGTAATAGCAAACCCAATGTGTACCCCCTCCATTACTTGTATCCAAATTAACAATTCCACTCTCATTTTTACGTATAGATTTCGGTAAAAAATCACGCATAAATACACCTCTGAAATATTTTATTTTTAACACATACACCGCATAATATTCCAGTTCAAAATTTGTTAACGGTCGGTTTGGAATTTTATCAATTACTACCGTCGAGTACATCTTCTTTTTCTTGATGAACGTTTTTTTTTTCTTCTATTTAACCCACTCCCACTTTTCGGCCACGGTTTTATATACAATCCGCGACCAGACTGATTAACATGATTTTGTAAAGCACGCATTAGTTTTCTTTTCACGCCGCCCCCACCTTTATTTTTACGTCTTCTTTTTTTACATTTACTCGATGACATACCTCCTCCAAATTTACTTTTTAATTTCATAATATTAGTTACCGGCCAAGCCGATGCTTTTTCCCCCAAACTGGCGTCTGGTGCTTTAACACGTTCCCAAGCTCGATCTGCCAAAACACGATCTGCGTTTGCACGACTTGTGTTATCGCTGTACGTTGAATACGCAATGTCGTGTTCCTTACATGCTGCATCTAATTTATTTATTCCAGGATCTCCTCTTGCCAATCTTTTTTTCAATTTTGTACCCGGCCCACAATATTGATAACCACCCGGTAGATGTAACTCAATTGGTAGCGCATCAATTGTTTTATTTAAAATTGTACCCGGTATTGAGGCGATTTTACTAAATATACCCGCACCTTTGTGTACACGTACCATTTTAATGACTGGTCATTTACAATATTTACATTTTCAATTTATACATCATATAATGTTGTTACATCGGATGAAGGGAAAGTGAAAAAATAGTTCAGAAATTGTTCCAGAGTGTCTTCACCACGCATATATTTTTCATGTGTGCTCTGCCACTTTTTATAGAAGATATCCCAAGTCGGAGGTTCCTGTTTATTTAATTTCACGAAATTAACATATATTGGGAACATGAATAATTTCAGCGCGGAAAAAATAGTTAATGCATCATCTACACCCACCGCCTCGGCCACATTACACACCCGTTTCTTTTTAAAATCATAATCTCCCTCATGTGTTGTCGCAATCGGATTATGTTTTCTTCTAACACTAGTTATATGCCTACCGAATTTATCCACTGCCATTATGATAGTGATTGTAAAAACGACTCACCACCCCCTTTTATTAAACCAGCTTCATGTAATTCTTCAATAATCGAATAAATTTCGTTTGTGTGCGCATTGTTACCGGCTCGCTGAGAAGCTACCAAGTATCGTAGTCGTTCAACCAGCTCATTCGGATCATCCCAATAGGTGTAATCAATTTTGTTATCGCTTAATAACATTCCCTTTCCAATCGGTGGAAATATTCGAGAAATAATAAAACGATATTTAAACCCTCTATTGCTTTTAATTGTTCCAGCAGGAAAATTTAGGTGGGCGCTTGTAGCTTTCAATATATCACGGTATTTTATTAAATCTTCTTTAGTGTAATCATCGTCATATATTACTCTCAAAAATATTAGCTTAAACAGCCCTTCGGTACCCCTGTAATTTATTCCATTAATTCTAATCGTGTCGTCTTTCATTTCAATGATGGAATTGCCCAATTTCCAATGATGACCATCAAATGTTGGTCCATATGTCGTATCAACCTCTCTTTGGCGATCTTTTATTAATTTAATAAAATATTTTTTTGCCAACTTCCCGGTAAATTGGCTTTCCATATATTTTCTTAATATTTTATCATCTTCCACCTGTTTAGAAATTGACGGTTGCTCGGACATGGATTGGTTGTCATCGGTACCGCTTTCAGGTAATGGGGTCTCTATCGCCATTTTCTCCTCTTCGGTAATAATCGGTTCTTGTTCCATAGGCAACTCGGCAACTGCTTGTTTTTTCACCACGATATCAGCTCTAGATTCCTCATCATTGTCATCCATCATTTTTCGAGCTTTGCGTTTGTTTCCTCTTGTAGCATATTTTCTTACGGTTTTCTTTTTTCTTTTTTCACAATCATCATCATCATCATCATCATCATCACCCCAACCCCGTTCTTCAGCGTCTACCGGTTTTTTGTCTGAAAAAGTGGTGGTCTCACCTTCTCTTTTAACCTCTTTTTCAATACCTCCTCGTTTTCGTTTAACCTGACTATTTAATTGTAGTTCTATGTTTTTCAATGGCTCCAAAAGCGGTTTGAATTGTTGATCGTAAAAATCTTGTTTGATTAATTTATTTTTCACCAAATGTCTATGTTTCTTTTTAATGTTATCCTGTAACGCTTTAATCGCAGCAGTCACCTTTTCGTGCTCCATCTTTACAACGCATTGAATTAAATTTATCGGTATCCTCAAATTTATAAAACCTATCAAATCCGATTCTATATCTACCGCTATCAAGTTTTCGCTCCTTATCGATAACGAAAAACCCATATGCGTCCGATTTCCAAGCGCTACCACATATATGTTTAAATTTTTCAAATGGCGTATCGGTGTTTACATGATCCGAATAAACATGGTGTAAATTACGATCATCTTGTTGAAACAAAACAATGAAATTAGCATTGTCGCGCACCAACTGTTTAGGAATCGAGCTGTAGGTTTGTGTTAAATATAATGAATCAATATCACTGTGCCGCCCCATGGTGAAATAATTTCTAATATTATTTTGACTTTCACACGATATATCATCAAAAATGAATATCGAATTCGGTTGTACATCGTTTGGATGCGGAACTTCTTCATTTTCGGTGAATGGATAGTAATTTACTTCTTCAATATTCTGTAGTACACACTCCAGTAGTTGATATTTCGGTTGTTTTAACGTTTTCGAAAACACGTATACATTTTCAAATCTAAGTCCCTTCGGTTGAAACAATAGATTAAAAATAACATTCTTTTTACCAGAATTTGATGGACCGCAAATTATACAGCGAAAATTATTGGGTAACAATGAACTATGTTTAATTTTCTTTTTCACCTCGCTTGACAAAATATTATCAAAATTAATAATAGGTATTTTTTCCCTCTGTTTAACTGTGTTCAAAGCCATTGTTAGACAATATTTGTTGATGAAATCCAAGAATCGTGTGTTTTATCAAAACCCAACCACCTGACTAAAACTTTGTCTCCTTTTCTACGCAACACTTTTTCAACCAAGTATACATCTGGATATTTAACTTTTACCATTTCTTGTTCATAGAATCCGCCTTTTATAAGTTCACCTCTATAGTCTTTCAAAATATACGTTATGGGATTAGTGTGTTTGATTTTGGCCACGGTGAATATTTCATTGGAGAAATTCTGTTCATACCCCTTTGCAAATACCCCCTTATACTTACTGATTCTTACATGATCGTTTAATTTAAATTTTGGTTTACCAGTCGGTGGATAGTATTTTTTTCGAATAGCATATATTCTTTTCAATACCTTCCCCTCGTTCTGCTTGTTAACATCTTTAGGTCGCATTCCGATGATTCTATGCACACTATTGTTATATCTATTCAATAAAGTGTCCAATTTTTCTACCCACCCGTATGTACCTTGCTCAGTGAACATCCTCCACATCATATTTTTCAACGTTCGATTAAATCGTTCTACAATGGATGCTTTCTTTTCAGAGTATGTGTAGTAATGATTTAT
Source organism: Catonia carolina (assembly GCA_035578175.1). NCBI lineage: Eukaryota > Metazoa > Arthropoda > Insecta > Hemiptera > Achilidae > Catonia > Catonia carolina. Next base: position 46,312,314 of record JAQMRL010000004.1, read on the forward strand.
ATTATATTTTTTAAAAAGTGACTGTACGGATATATTCAACCATTCCATACCCTGATCAGTTTGAAAATGTTTAATTCGATTATTTTTCAAAACAGGTTCCAACGCTTTCACAATGTCGCCGCCAGTTTTTGTTTTCAACGGAATAGCGTACGCAAATTTTGAGAAGCAATTGATCACCGTCATAATGTACCGATATCCTCTGTTGAATCGGGCAAATGGGATGACTTCTACTAAATCCGCTTGGTAAAGATCATTGATTCCTTTAAGTTCAACATATCGTCTTTTGAAATTGATTCTTTTCTGTTTATGTAGTTCTTGTGCAACAACAGCACGCACACTCATGTTGAAAAAACTGGACTCACACCAATAAACAACCCATTTTTATTCAGTACTGCATGGTATATATATTTTATTGAATCTTTTAATACAATCATTAGATGTTGGTTTATATGCAATCTTTATTCGAGTGATTAACAATAAAAAAGTATACAATAAATTGATTAATATTAGTATAAAATCGGTAGAAATATGATAGTGATATACTATGTTTTCATAAACATTATTTTTTCTTAACTTTAAAAACATTGATTTTGAATTTTCAATAATAGATTTTATATGATTATATAATGGAATCGTTGTTAACTCTTCATTTACCGAACACCGATTTAATTTGTACGTATCGTGAAAAATACAAATTTCATTTGTCATGTTCAATCTTGATAGATGATACCATATACGAAATTTTGCGGAAAAATTTTCTAGATTCGCATGATAATCCATTTGAGATAGTACACATTTTTCAATATGTAAAATTGCATCGGTGTCTGTTCGGTTTTCACCAGCCCACACCGCTAATGGTAGACTAGAATTTTCTGTCATCATTAAGCGAATTTGAACAAACACAATAATTAGACATGTTACCATATACGCCATTGCCATTGAACTAAATGTTATGGATCATAACTAAAAGTTTTTATTCAATTTCAATGGGCTAATGTTGAATTTTGAGAGTAGATCTTTAAAACTGTTCAGCAGCATAGTATTGTAACATTTTATACCGAGTGCACCGAGTACATTTTTACCTGTGGTTATTAATTTTTTACTAAATTCATTATATTCATAGTACTTATTTCCCTTAAAAAAATAAATATTACCATTAAAGTGGCGGTATGATGACTCGATTCCGGGTGGTATTGTATTTGCAAACATATCAGACATGCTACCAAAGCGTTTAGCATGGAAATAACATTCGTCGATTTCAACATAATTTACATCATCGAATATTAAATATGTTTTACCTGTGTTAGTGTTAACAACTGTGTTCACATGACTGTTGTTGGGAATATTGAAAATGGAAATCGGTTTTGGATAACCGCTTATCAATTGTAAAGTGTTAATACTGAACATATATATATAATTATTTATGATCATCACAACATCCCCGTTAGGTCTTTGATAGGTTGCCGAAATATGCTTAATAGATTTTGGTATAAATGATAACCAGTCTGTGATTAAAAACGGTTTAATATTATTCGGCGAGAGATCATCATTAGTTGTTAAATCAAAATACCATACCCATTTATTATCATACAGTACATATAATCGGTTATTAATAATTGAAAAATGTTTTAAATTTTCCAATTTACACAGATTAATTGAATGAATATCTTCCGCATCCGTTGATTGGGAAGATTGCTGTACCACTGTTGCTTCTTTCTGAGTTGGTGTAGGCGGAGGTGACGGATTTCCATAAGCAAATAGAACTGCTTCAATATCGTCAGTAGCTAATACCAATTGGTTTTCAGAATATAATGCATACATAACAGAGTCTTTATTTTGTGAATGCTCAAAACCTAAGCCATGCCCGATTTCATGTAGTAAAACAGCATACAAACTGCTTTGCTCTTTGTTGCTTACATCAATTTCGATGGACCAATTCTCATCGGTATCGATATGAATTTCAACAACAGATCCGGGGGATGTGGGATAATACGCATGAGCCAATATAGATCCTTTACCATCAAAGGGAAACATACATTTATCTTTATTATAATCTTCAAATTTATGTTGTAAACGTTTGAACGAAATTAATATATTAGGATGTGTTTTATTTTGCGTAAATGTTAACCCCGAATGCATTGCCCATTGTTCGAACGCTCTCCTTGTTACACTAAGTACGTCGGCGGTGGCTAGGACAAAGTGCCAAGTTATGTTTCTATGCTGCCACACAACCGGTTTTACACTGTAATATGCAATAATATCACTAACACCACACCTGGGTTTTTTCATTAACTCTATTACATCATCAGATATGAATCCATTAGTAGTGTTTAAGTTATAAAATTCTTGGAACATGTTCAATGACGACTGGAAACTTACATCATCAACCAGATTGTCCCTCCTCATAAAACCATAGTTTTGTAGGTAATTTAATACGAGGGTAGGCTGATAAGTAATGCACACATGCTTGTAGAAGACAACTAAATAAACTTCAGTAGCGCGCCTGGTGGCATGTGGAAGTACTATTTCTCCTCTACAAGCCTGCGCAGTTTGAAGGCGTTGCTTTCATTCAGTTTGTTTTGAGTAGTGGAAGTATGGCGTCGTGTTCTGGTGCTATGTCAACTGGAATGCTGTGAACAACTTTTGAAGCGCTACCGTGACGAAGGAGACGACTTTCTTTTGAATATTGTGACGGGGGACGAGTCATGGGTTCATCATTACGATCCCGAAGAAAAAAGGCAGAGCGCTGAATATCGTCATCCACATTCTCCTGTTGTGAAAAAGTTCAAAACACAACCGTCCGCAAAAAAAATTCTTTTGACTGTGTTTTGGGATGCTCGCCGAGTTTATGTGACTGATTATCTGGAACGAGGGGCAACGGTAAATTCTGCTCAGTATATACAGACTCTGAAACACCTCCGACGTCGAGTTTGTCGTGTTAGAGGCAACCTGGCGCCAATAATTTTGCAACACGACAATGCTCGTCCACACACTTCGCGTGCAACTGGAGAGGCTCTGAGAAACCTGAAGTTTCAACCAATTTTACACCCTCCGTATTCTCCCGACCTTGCGCCTTGCGATTTTTATTTTTTTCCTCTACTGAAGAGAGACCTTAAGGGTAATCATTACAGCTCGGACAATGAGGTGAAGGCAGCTATTGCGTCCTGGGTTCGAGGAAAGTCGGAAGAATTTTTCAGTGACGGAATGAAAAAACTTGTTAAACGTTGGGAGAAATGTGTAATGCTTAACGGTGACTATATTGAAAAATAAATAGATAATTTGGTAGGTTAAGATTTGTACTTTAATTTGTTATTTACCCCATCTTGCTATTTCTTTTTGTTCGTCTTCTACAAGCATGTGTGCATTACTTATCAGCCTACCCTCGTACAATCGTATGATTTGCATTAATATTATGCGCATAAAGCGCTACTAGGAAAAGATATATTGCCACGTTCATGATTTCAATTAAACTAAAAAATAAGTTAATGGAAATACATTTTTATAGGTTTAAAAAATTAAACCAAGTTTTTAACAATTATTTTATTGATAAAAATAATTACATATTACAAAATAGTTTATTTATACAAGTACATCAAATATTAACCATGGAAAAAATGGTGCATCTTTTAACATTTTTTCAATATTACAAAAACAAACCGGATTTATAAACTCAACTAAAACATTTTCATGTTGTTCACAACCATTATGGTTTATATAAAAATTTGCAGATTCATGTTGTTCGATGTAATATGCTAATTGAACACTCAATTCAAATGCCGTATTTATCTCACCGCCCGACACTAGCTGTATTAACCACTGAGTGGAAGAAACATACGAACCACAATCACACTCCATGATTCCTTGTAATCAACTAAATTCAATAAATCTGTTTTAGAAATTTTTAATCCATTTTTGTAACCCCTACAGGTTTTTTATTAAACTAACAGATAAACCTCTTTATAAAAATTTTACACATGAGGTTAATGTGTGACAAAATTTAACAATGTATAAAATGGTGCCGGTTTTAACAGAATATCCATTTTACATAAACAAATCGGGTTCAAAAACTCGGCTATAACAGTCGTATGCCGTTTATTATCACTCCTACATATATGTAACTTGGAAAAATCCTCTATATTGATATACGAGGGTAGGCTGATAAGTAATGCACACATGCTTGTAGAAGACAACTAAATAAACTTCAGTAGCGCGCCTGGTGGCATGTGGAAGTACTATTTCTCCTCTACAAGTCTGCGCAGTTTGAAGGCGTTGCTTTCATTCAGTTTGTTTTGAGTAGTGGAAGTATGGCGTCGTGTTCTGGTGCTATGTCAACGAGAATTAAACAACGCGAATTGAACAACTTTTGAAGCGCTACCGTGACGAAGGAGACGACTTTCTTTTGAATATTGTGACGGGGGACGAGTCATGGGTTCATCATTACGATCCCGAAGAAAAAAGGCAGAGCGCTGAATATCGTCATCCACATTCTCCTGTTGTGAAAAAGTTCAAAACACAACCGTCCGCAAAAAAAATTCTTTTGACTGTGTTTTGGGATGCTCGCCGAGTTTATGTGACTGATTATCTGGAACGAGGGGCAACGATAAATTCTGCTCAGTATATACAGACTCTGAAACACCTCCGACGTCGAGTTTGTCGTGTTAGAGGCAACCTGGCGCCAATAATTTTGCAACACGACAATGCTCGTCCACACACTTCGCGTGCAACTGGAGAGGCTCTGAGAAACCTGAAGTTTCAACCAATTTTACACCCTCCGTATTCTCCCGACCTTGCGCCTTGCGATTTTTATTTTTTTCCTCTACTGAAGAGAGACCTTAAGGGTAATCATTACAGCTCGGACAATGAGGTGAAGGCAGCTATTGCGTCCTGGGTTCGAGGAAAGTCGGAAGAATTTTTCAGTGACGGAATGAAAAAACTTGTTAAACGTTGGGAGAAATGTGTAATGCTTAACGGTGACTATATTGAAAAATAAATAGATAATTTGGTAGGTTAAGATTTGTACTTTAATTTGTTATTTACCCCATCTTGCTATTTCTTTTTGTTCGTCTTCTACAAGCATGTGTGCATTACTTATCAGCCTACCCTCGTATTTAAGTAATTCATCACTAAACTCGCCTGCGGGTTTACTAGTACCGCAAAAATGTTCTATTTTCCACTGAGTCGAAGACAGACGATCACCGCAATCACACTCCATGATTTCTTGTAATCAAGTGATTTGAAGGGTTCAATTTTTTAAAAATATATTACCCCCACTCAATTATTAATTGAATAATGTCCATACGCGATTGTGTGTATGTTGTCATTTTGTACAACTCGTTTATCGTCGTATCTACTTAAAGCAAACTTGTTGCATTCCACGGTCGTTATAACATGCTTTTTAGATTTAAACAAATACATTTTCCTGTAATTAGCTTTATCACGTCGTTCATCCTTTATTTTATTTTTTGTAAATAAACAATTTTTATAGTCGTCGAACAAAATATTTTTATTTACTACATTTTTTTTAATACCTTTAGCTTTTTTCACCACAACTTCTTTGTCCATTAAGTAACGGAAAGAGTACAATTTTGAGCGTAATCCTATAAATTCAATTATCGGTACACCATTACATTCATCCTTAAATTTACCCATTACTTTTTTATTTTTTTCCGAATATAGAGCATGGTTTTTCGGATAGTCTGATAAATCGAAAAAAGTATTTAAATTCGGGTCATTTAAATCATTATAAAGATCGTCAGTTTTCACCTCGTAAAAAAGGCTATCGGTATCACTATACAATAAACTTAAATTGTCACCATAATACTGTTTCATAATATCATAATGAAAAAAATACATCAATTTTTTGCTAAGTTCTAACACGGTAAAACCTACATAAATTGGTTTATTTAATATCACTTTTAATTTGCTTAATTGAACTGCGCACAAGTTTTCATTGTAAATTATTCTATCTTTAAAATTAATTTTATTTATACATTTTTGCAATTTTTTCGGACAACTAATTAGTTCTAGATTTATATGTTTTCTAACATTTTCCATGGTTTTTCCAAAAACCGAATTGTTAAGAAGTTTGTAAAAATCTTTTTCAAATGCGTTACTGGCAACGGCTCTTTTCTGTGTGTTAAACAACACATAAGGTTTCATCCAATCTCGCTGGGCAAATTTTAATATTCTATGGATTTTTTTTAATTTAAGCCCGTGTGTTATGGCCTGTTTTAAATTGCTAAAATGACAAACATAGTTTGTTTTCGGCTCAAGCGTTGTAATTATTTTTTTTTGTTTTGAACCTGGAGGAAATTTATTTTCAGGGAAAAACGGTAAATCATTATCCAGGTCATGTAAACTTTCTGGATACTCTACATCAACTTCAAGTATATATCCGGTTTCTCCATCATCCGGTTTTGACATTACATCGAAATTTTTGACCGATTTCACCCATTCAAATTTTAAGTATGGTAAATGATTGCTTAATGCATATCCATACAAATTATTTTCATCGATATATGCTAAATAACTGGTTGGTTTTGTTGGATCATATGTTTCTGATACATATTTATTGTTGGCTATCGCATGGCGTTTAACGCACATTGAGATCCCACCGCGGATTCCTTTTTCAATCATCAAATGCATATCAATGTCGGTCAATAACTCTAGTTCAATTTTTGTGAAATACAACATGGCATCAAAACTGAATCCAGGAAGTGTGTAATAGTGAGCACAATCCAACTTATATGAATCTACGCACAATTTTCTAAAGGACTCGAAAATATCGGCTAATAACAAAGTGTCTATCTTTAGATATAATTTGCTATATTCCCCCAACGTTTTAATTTTAAAATGGTTCCATACATTAATAGCGTGCTGATAATCATTTTCAGATATATTTTCACCCGTTAATTTACTGTAAAATTTATCTATCGGTGGGAGTTCTGTCTCGTTTAACTGCTCAATTGAGTCGGTGTATTCATATGGGTAAACACCCTTTCTAGTTACATAACTTATATCATCGGGGTAAAAATGTTTTCGAATATGGTGAAACTGATCATTTGGTAAATTCTTTGCTAAAGCATCGAGCGGATAATTAATGAATTTATAGGAATCAAGAAACCTTAACAAAATACCGTTTGCCGTTCGTTTAGTAAACGAAACGAATTTTTCAGTCGAGTTTGGGATTACGTTTATGTTTTGTATATCACAACCCAATTGTCGAATTATAAAATGTGCATCATAGTTAGCACCATTATGAAGAAATATGGGTAAAAATGTTTGATTTCTTCGTTTCAAATTACAGTTGTAACATAAAGCTGCACGATATTTGCCTGTTAGATGGCAATGATCACATTGAGGTGTCATTGTCATCGAAAAGTCTACATTACACATTTCACAAGATGTTTTTGACTCAAATGAGACTATATCTTGTTCAGTCATTTGCATTTCTATATTTAATTTACTAAATTCTCCTACTTTATTAGCAATATTTATGACGTAGTTCATAAACACTTCAGCCGCGTCTACCCCTTCATATACATACGGATCTAAAGGTAACTGACATTTTAATTCTTCAGGTAACATATCGTTGACCACTAAATAACAACAAAAGCTGAACGGAATATGGAGATCTGTGTCAGTTGTATATGATAAATTGTTCTTATTCATTTTATGACAAGTATGTAACGGTGCTAATGCACATTCAAAGTCGGCATATAATACAATGGGCAGGGGAAATTGATAATGATAATTTTTGAATTTAAGAATAGGTTTTGTACCATCTAACGATAATTCGGGCATTTTTACCGCAGTTGCCTTATGTTCCCCACAATTTTTTATATGATTGTTTAATATTCTATCATTGCTGAAATGTAATAAACAACGATCACAAATTTTTATTTTGTACGATGTTTTGTAATCTGAGATCGAACTAACCTCGATAAATTTTTAATGTAACAATAGTGTGTTTTGCCCTGCTCATTTTTTAATAATAACAAATTAAAATGTTGTTTCCGTTTAACTTTGCTCAACCTTTTAGGGATAATATCATTGTCCAAAATACCATAAACATTAATCGAAACATTATTGTTTTTTTCAAAACGATTAATCTGATTCAATGGTGTTGGAAAATCAATACCTTCAAAATTAAACATGTTTAGACAATCATTATAATGATATGAAATTCTTTCAGGATGCGTGCATTTAACAACCGAACAGAGAATTGCCCACTTAAAACACATTTCATCATTTACATTTTTGCAATTTATTACTGCTTTCTTTTTTGCAATTTCTAGTGGCAAAGGAATATATGAAGATCCGCCCATCGGTTTATATTTATTAATTCGAATAATTAACGAATCAACGCTTAATAAAGACCAACCAGATTTATGCCCCTCATAATTCGACTCCTCTTGACAAAGTTTTTTTATTTTTTTTCTAAAAACTAAATTTAAATTAGAACCAGAAAGTGCAGAAACATTTTGTGTTTTAAACATTATGTTTTGTTTTTCATTTACTACATGTTTAATATATGTACACTCTAATAAAACATTAAATTTTATTGCACCATATTGTTCAATGGTTTTTTTAATAAAGTAATAACGCTTTTCGTTTCACCTATTAATAAATTGAAAATATCTTTATATTTAGTGTTTTTATACATATATGTTTTGATGTTACCTTTAAAGGCTGATTCTATTTCCACAAAACTGTCTTCTTCCTGCACGTTATTTAATCTAGTCTGTTTTTTCGTAGTAGTCGACGTTGATGGTAGTACAGGATTAATATTTAAAATCGATGATCTTGTTGAACTTGCCGCAGATGTCGATGGTATTGATAAGAATTCTTCTGGATGAATGTTCGATGTTGTTAACTCCGATGGATGAAATTGAATGACACTCGGTCGTAGACAATTTAAAAATGTTCTTATATATTCATTACTCATTTTTGTAAAAATATATATTTTTACAAAATGGAAAGAAAGCTGAAAAAATATTATGAGAATCTTAAAATTGAATACGTTTACGATAGAAGCGTGTTTAAAACTAAAGTAATAGTCATAAAAGAAACTTATCAAGACATTGTTATCATTAGAATTTTTTTTTAGTTTATATTTTGTTTGGGAATTATCTGACATTGACAGATAGATAATTTTCCTACAGCTAAGGTGAAATGAAGGTTAAATTGTAAACAACATTATAGTTACAATAAATTACTACGAAGCCTATTTGAAAATGATAACACGTTAATTGACAATTCTAGGAACATAATAATTATTTAATACCTGCATAGAAACAAAATGCGCACATGCATATGACGTACACAATGAAAAGGTGAAATGAAGGTTAATTTGTACATTATATCTGTAATAAATTACTACAAAACCTGCTTGAAAGTCATAAACATGCACGCTCCTAATTGATAATTATTTATTACCTACATTGAAACGTCATGTACAATCCTATTTATTAATTCTAGTATATAAATTTAATTTACTATCTTTGCTTAATACAGCCTATGTTTAGAGTATATAAAGATAATATTTTCCAATGCAAAATTATAACCATTCTCACATTACAAGTGTGTAATAGTACTACTACTGATAATATTTTACCGTCGTTATCTTAAAAACGTAAGTAAAAAAAAAAAAATATTTCATATATAATAATCTACAAAATACTCTTAAATAACTTAAATTGCCCATTATTTAGAAAATGTTTTAAAATTAAATAATAATATTAACCTATTAAATGTTTTATTTTGTTTAAAAATATTAATATAATTAAAATTAAACTCAAATCAAATCATATTATTAAACTATTAAATGTTCTGTTTAAAAATATTTAGTAATTAAAAAAAAATGTAAGTAATTAAATGTTTTATTTTGTTTAAAAATAATAATATAATTAAAATTAAACTCAAATCAAATCATGTTATTTAACTATTAAATGTTCTGTTTAAAAATATTTAGTAATTAAAAAAAATGTAAGTAATTAAATGTTTTATTTTGTTTAAAAATAATAATATAATTAAACTCAAATCATATTATTAAACTATTAAATGTTCTGTTTAAAAATATTTAATAATTAAAAAAAAATGTAAGTAATTAAATGTTTTATTTTGTTTAAAAATATTAATATAATTAAAATTAAACTCAAATCAAATTATTAAACTATTAAATGTTCTGTTTAAAAATATTTAGTAATTTAAAAAAAAATGTAAGTAATTAAATGTTTTATTTTGTTTAAAAATATTAATATAATTAAAATTAAACTCAAATCAAATTATTAAACTATTAAATGTTCTGTTTAAAAATATTTAGTAATTAAAAAAAAAATATAAGTAATTAAATGTTTTATTTTGTTTAAAAATATTAATATAATTAAAATTAAACTCAAATCATATTATTAAACTATTAAATGTTCTGTTTAAAAATATTTAGTAATTAAAAAAAATATAAGTAATTAAATGTTTTATTTTGTTTAAAAATATTAATATAATTAAAATTAAACTATTAAATGTTCTGTTTAAAAATATTTAGTAATTTAAAAAAAATGTAAGTAATTAAATGTTTTATTATGTTTAAAAATATTAATATAATTAAACTCAAATCAAATTGTTAAACTATTAAATGTTCTGTTTAAAAATATTTAGTAATTTTTTTAAAAAAAATGTAAGTAATTAAATGTTTTATTATGTTTAAAAATATTAATATAATTAAAACTCAAATCAAATTATTAAACTATTAAATGTTCTGTTTAAAAATATAAGTAATTAAATGTTTTATTTTGTTTAAAAATATTAATATAATTAAAATTAAACTATTAAATGTTCTGTTTAAAAATATTTAGTAATTTAAAAAAAATGTAAGTAATTAAATGTTTTATTATGTTCAAAAATATTAATATAATTAAACTCAAATATAATTATTAAACTATTAAATGTTCTGTTTAAAAATATTTAGTAATTTAAAAAAAAATGTAAGTAATTAAATGTTTTATTATGTTTAAAAATATTAATATAATTAACATTGAACTCAAATCAAATTATTAAACTATTAAATGTTCTGTTTAAAAATATAAGTAATTAAATGTTTTATTTTGTTTAAAAATATTAATATAATTAAAATTAAACTCAAATCAAATCATATTATTAAAATATTAAATGTTCTGTTTAAAAATATTTAATAATTAAAATAAAACAAACTTTTTAAAAAGATGTAAGTAATTAAAATTAAAATTAATTAAATTCATCTTTTTTTATAGATGGAATCTTTGAAATATTCCACCGATGATGTTATAAGAAAGCTGTTTCAAATTCAGTTAAATACAATTATATTATGGGAGACAGTGTTAAAAGAAGTGAAATGTGAACTTTTTAAAGAGAAAGAATTTAATGAGAACTTAATTTCAATTCACCGATCATTGGAACATTGTTTAATAATATTAAATAAAAACATTGAAAAACACCCCTCACAAAATTCTATTATTAATTTTAAACTAAAGATCCTAACCTACGATGATTTCAAAATACTTATAAGTAATATAAATATAGGTGAAAAGTGCTTTTTTGAGGATAACGTTGTTCATTTTGTCAATTGTGTTCAAAAAATCTTGAATTTAAAATCTGGTACTAATCAAATTTCAGATGTTGATTCCGAATCTGATAATGATGATCTAGAACAATTCAATAAATTGTTTTCATCTAAAAACGAATTTCCCCAATCTTATGCACAACTTGTTAATGATGAGAGATTGACCATAACAACCCCTGGAGAAAAAATGATCAGTTATGGTCAAAATTGAAATAACAGACACAAAAGATTTAAAAAGTATCAATCAGAAACGTCACTGGACAAAGGTTGCGAAGAAAATAGTGTTCTTATGTGAACAGAAAGACTCTGATTTTTGTATGATTAGGAGAATTTTAAAAAATCAAAAAAGAAAAATTATGAAAATAAAAAATTTAAGAAAAACACAAATTGACACTAAAAAATTTCTAACAAAAGATTAACTTGTTTAAATGTTTATGGGTTCGGTTCTACAGGTATTTAATTCAAAATTATTAAATAATATTATCTGCTACCATTTATGTAATTGTTAATATTTAATTTGTATAATTTTTAGGTCTTTATAAGATGAATAAATTAATAAAAAACCGTGTAAACACTATAAATGAAAGACATTATCATAATAGAGGTTTCGTTCGTACTACTTCTGTGTACAGATTAAATTTAAATGAAGCAAATGCCATAAACTTAATATTATTTAATGAAATATTAAAATTTGTGCAAAATTTTGGAATTAAAATAAATGTTAATTTCCCACGCAATTGTTGTCTAACTGGTGCTCAACCCTCAGATGATTTTTGTAACGATATAAATTTAATAACACTTTTAGATAATGAAGCGCATGCATCAAATTCTAAATTTTGGTGTATAGCAGGAAATTTCATTTCTGTTTTGTTTGGAAAATCACCCAACTATGCGTTAATTGATGTTTTCTTCTTACAAACATCGGACTCACAAGAAAACAGACAAGATTCATATTATTGTAAACTTATTACATATAAAAGTCAATCATTTTGTTTTACATATTTAAAAGAAAATCCATTGCTTCCTAACTGTCCACACACATGTATATATGCGTTACTTAGCGCTTTTGATGTTAGCCTATTAAAAAATGCGATATATCGAATAAAAAATGATTGGTTTGCTATGAATTTAACAGACTATGGAATTCGGTGTGAAATAACAAAAAAAATTCGAGAATTTGAAAAGAAACGTCGGGTTAAAAAACCTTTTAATCCCCCTGGGTTAGGGGAACTTGCTTGTCAATATTATTTAAAAACATACATTCTTTCGGATTATTATAGAATTCTTTTAATGAAAACGTGGGAAATTAATTGAATAATATATGTTTCAAAATTTTATACTTTTAATTGTAATGTATTTTTTAGATAATAATGGAAAATAATCAAAACGAGAAAAAAATAACACTTATTCAAATTTTATTAAACATTTATCTAAGAGGAATAAATAAATAAATAAATGAATAAATAAATTAATTTTTCTATATTTTATCTGCTTGAGTTGTGTGTAATACACTTTTTATTAAAATAATACTAAACTTTTTTATCTTCATGATTTGTATCTAATGTATAATTAAAATTGTTTTTTAGAAAAATGAACTTTGAAACCGGTCAAAATATTTGCACTAAATGTGATGAAAACTTTTGCCATCGATGTGCAAAACAATTTCCATGCGCATATTTATTTAATAGGCATCTCATAAAAGACCAGTGTCAAATTCACGAATCTTTCAAAAATAAGTGGGACTATGGAACCACCCACAGACCAGAGTTTTGTGGACGTTATGCCACTACAAACCCATGTATGCGATGCCTAGGCATAATGTGCAGACGTTTAAGAAACTGCAATGAATTGAAATGCAGATTCTGCAGAGCGCAAGTTATATTTGATAGTTAAATTTTTAAAATAAAAAACAAGTATTAATTTGTAACTTCATTTTTTCTGATTATTATTATATTTTCACTGTATTTATGATTGTTGTGTAAATCGCAAAGAATTGTAACCGATAAGTTTGAATTGAAATGGGTTTAAATGTAACTTAATTAATTTTTATGCGTGGTTATTAATTTAACTTGCATTTTTTCAATGTCATGAATTTTGTATTCACCTTTAATTTACTGTGTAATAAAGTTGCTGAAAACTGTCGCCGCTTTTGCCGTGACGGAATTGAGCAATTTTATTCGCAGTAAGTCGGTTAATGCAATTTTCATTAACGATTTTTATCGTATTTTTATTGTAACTTAATTAATTTTTATGCGTGGTTATTAATTTAACTTGCATTTTTTCAATGTCATGAATTTTGTATTCACCTATAATTTACTGTGTAATAAAGTTGCTGAAAACTGTCGCCGCTTTTGCCGTGACGGAATTGAGCAATTTTATTCGCAGTAAGTCGGTTAATGCAATTTTCATTAACGATTTTTATCGTATTTTATTGTAAAATTATAATATAAGCACTTTATTATATATATATATATATATATATATATATATATATATATATATATATATGTAACTTGAATTAATTGTAATTAAATTATTGTTAACGTTTTTAATAGTAATAAATAATCATATTACGTATAAATCGATTGTCAAAAAATGTTTTACCTGTGTTTAAAACCTAAAAACTGTGGTTTGGATAAAGTTTCTAAACTTAATATTTAGAAATATGTTTAACACGTCTGCACTATGACATGGTTTATAGAAGAATGGGAATAGAAAGTAATAAACTAGGCCGTCGCTTGCACATCATAAATTCTTGTCAAGTGTAAACATAAATTCTCAGGTAATTATTACACGTGTACATAAATTCTCATAATCGCTACACGCGCGTGTACATGTAAACATTTTATAGCTTTTTTTAATTTTACTGACACATAATTCTTATTTAAATTAATAGCTTTTTTAATTTGAACTGCCATATAATTCTTATTTTAAATTAATAACAAGGCATAAAAGATATGTGTCAATGTTATAATACTAGTACTACTACTAGTACTATAGTACTACAGGGTGTTTAAAAAAAAAGACAACATTTATTAGTATGATGAAAATCATATTATTTAAATGATAAAACTTCAATATCTGGATCCCTAAAGGACCTAGCCCAAAACTGATTGAAGTTTTGGAACCCCAAAATTTTTGCCCCTTCAAAATGTAGGGTATGCAAAATGGAATACATATATGTATGACTGGTTGCGTTCGCAGTTTTTGAAGGGGCAATTTTTTCAAACTGAAATAACTTTTGAACGGTTTATCCGATTTTCAAAATGAAAACGGATATCTTCTCAGCTCGACGAAAGGAAACTTTTGCCATATAGTAAAACAATAGTTTTAACAAAAATACATTATTTATTTTAATGTCTCGTGCAATATCATATCAGTATTATTAAAAATTGGTTGGTTGCATCATGTCTGACATATACACATATCCCGATATTACACATTTCAATATTGCGCCGGCTTTACAGACAAAACCTAAATCAAATCTGTGTACAAAATATTTTAGTGGTAAACAAACGTTTTGTGGGAATTATTGCAGTCCAAAACGGAACCGAAGGTGGTAAGTATTATAGAAGATGTGTCAGTTGTGATAATTATCATGATAATTTCGGAAATGACATGAAACAATATTACAGGAAACTAATAGAATCTCACCCCACCACAATAAAATCAGGAATGACTGTTACCCTAGAGGATGTTAAGACAGCAGTATTGATTATAAATAGTGTGATTTTAATACGAAAAAAATCATTTGGTTTATAGATATCATGGAGTACTTTTGCGATGCGCAAGGCTTCCTGGGTAACAATAAAAAATTTATATTCAAAGAGCTGGCGATTATTTCCTGCGATCATGGAAAAACGTTAAATGTTCATTACCTGTTCAAACCCCCGTTTCCGTTTTCTGGTTTATCAACCAAAATGCAGAAAATGGCGACGTGGTTACGTAATGTGCATCATGGGTTAGATTGGAACTGTGGTATTCATGATATAAATGAAGTATCTAAAATATTTGAAAAAATTTCTGCGGGAACAATCTATGTAAAGGGTCAACAAAAAATTGGGTGGATAAAACCGTTTGTCAAATCGGAAGATGTGACGATTATCGACATAGAATCAACTGGGTGTCCACAATTAGGACAACTCAGAGCGACATATCGTTTAGATGGAATAAAAAAGTGTGGTTTTCTCCACGCAGTTGGAGCAGTTTGCGCATATGAAAACGTAAGCATGTTATTTCATTGGTGGCGTGACAATAAATCAGATTGCAACAAAACTATTTGGTTAAATGTGAACATAGTGAAGAGTGAAAAAGGTACAGACCAACAACGCTGTCAGGAACATTTTTGGTGGCGTGAAGAATCTGATTATGGTGACGATTTTGATGGACCTAATCCGTTGAAGAAAAACTGCTCGTTATGTAACGATATGTTCTAAAAAATTGTAATAATATTTAAACAATAAATGTATCTTTACAAAATAGCATCTTTTCATTTCAAAAAACAATTCCTTATCTAACCCTCCCTGCTGCTGGTACTTACAAGGTTTTATGTAGTAATAAATTATCTCTTTACCTATTTATTATCATATCGCATTACTACTATTATTACACATTATGATGGTGTTGCAAATTATGCGACAAACAACCTTGGGCCTTGGGCCAATTTTATGTAGTAATAAATTGTCTTTTTACCTATTTATTATCATATCGCATTACTATTGTTATTACACATAATAATTATCATATCGCATTGCTATTGTTATTACTCATAATAAATTTTCTTTTTGGACCAATTTTATGTAGTAATAAATTATCTTTTTACCTGACAAACTACTACGTTGTATGATAACGTGAACACGTTGGGCCAATTTTATGTAGTAATAAATTATCTTTTTATCTGACAAACTACTACGTTGTATGGTAACGTGAACACCTTGGGCCGACCTCCTTTAGGCCTTCATTGACGTCACCCACCCACGTTATCATAAAACGTAGTAGTTTGTCAGATAAAAAGATAATTTATTACTACATAAAAGTCCCAGAGTCCCCAATATATTACTACTCATATAGGCCTAATCAAAATTGTAGAACATTTAAAAAGCTACAACCTTTACAGTTTTTTGTGCAACGCTTAGTTTACCGGAAATTAGTGATTTTCTGTTTTTTCATAAACATCTGTAAAAAGTCTACTAGTAATAAATAAATTTAAAAAATATGGAATAAAAATTAAATTTAAAATTTAGAAACCCAGACAAAAAACCTTTAAAAAGTAAAAAAATATGTATTGGTCCTTAAGATTTGACGTCTCACGTCGGGGGTACTGGTAAGTAAAAAAAAATAAGTTGTTATATTCTGTTACTTAGCGGTCCCCTGACGTGCGACGTCAAACCTAAAGGGCCAATAATATTAATTTCTTACTTTTTAAGGTTTTTCCGTTGGGGTTTTTTAAATTTTTAATTTGATTTTTATATTAGTAAAGCCTCTAGAGGTTCAAACCAGAATTTCGGCTGATGACCTAAACAACAACAATAAGCATTTATGCAAATTTACATTAACTTTTATCAACCCATTTAAGAAGTCAATTAATTATGTAATAAATCCTTATTAAATCATTAAAAAGTAATTTCCTTATATTATTATAAACGAGTAAATTGCTTATCTCATTTCTTTAAGAAGTAATGAGAAAGTAAATTTAATCCTAATAAACTGGTCTCTGTTTATGGTTCAAAACTCTTAGAAACAATTGTTTATTATATGTACCTTTTTAATCTGAGATAATATTTCTCTATTCACTTTCTCTATATTTTTGTGGTTATTAAACCTTACTGTGCCAGGAGAATATTGTGAGTTCCTACCAAAAAATGCCAGGTATTTTCCACTAGGTAACGCTTAAAAATGCCAGCCTATGTTTATGCGATTTGTAGCATTTTATACATCCATCCATAACTTGGCTAGTTTTCAAGGTATCTTAATGCATCTTAATCTTTGTTTTGAATCTTAATTTCTTGTTTTTGATTCATTGAATCTTGTTTTTGAAAAAATCTTAATTTTTTGATTTGTTCATAATGAATTGATTTTGTATGACTTTTAACTTATAATATATTTCTTACAATTTAAAACAATACAAAAAACATTTTATTTACACATTTTTTGTGTAAATGTCCTTTTTAATTTAAAAAAATAATCACACTAAAAATTATGTTACTCAACTTCACATACATCCCTTTAAAGACAATTTATTTCCGTACTAAGTCACCAAAAAATCATTTAAGTTTTGTAAAAATAAAAATACTGCGATATAAGTTTTGAAAATTCAATTTTTAGTTTTTTTAACTTTGGAAAGTATGTCATGATCTCCTGTAGAAAATTTTAGTTAGTAATAAGAATTAAAAAGTTTGTAAGATAAACATTTATTTATAGCTCTATAAACACAAGAAATAATCAGCATTTGTCTTTTCTTATATAAATAATCAGCCTAACTTAACCAGAAGAATAGAATGGACAAGATCCAAAAATTTGAATGAAGAATCCTTAGAATTTGTATAGGCAAAAAACACAAACAAGTTGGGTAATGGAGACTCTTACCCAACAAAATTATCTACCACGATAATGAGCCAATAAATAATACACTCCATGAAAAAGAAAAGGATATCTTTCGTTGGCCATTTAATTAGAACACCAGAAGACAGAATTATCAACAGATTTATAAGGAATTTGTTTGCCACAAAAACAGCACAAATCTGGATCAAGGAAATCAGAGGCTATGGAAGAAGTAGGTTTAACTTTAAGGGATCTGGAGCTCAAGACAGTTAAGATAGGCATACTTAAAGACAAAAACTTTAGATTTAAAACCAAAATTGAAAACAGAGGTACTAAAACGGTTGTTTCAGATGCAGAAAGAAAGGCCAGATCGATCAGAATGACCGAATATTGGCGATAAACCAGAGAAAAGAATGCAAAAAGATATTCTAAATAACTGACTTAAGTGATCTTTTGCAGTCTCAAAAGTAAAAAAAAAAAAAAATAATAATAATAATAATCAGCATTTTCAGTTATCCTCGAATAAAAAAAGCTGTGAATTCCTCTTTCAATATTCCTCAATCAACATTAATCAATTACATTCGTAAAAAAAACCTTCATTCTCAATCTACATTTCTTACTGATTATTTTCATCCATTGTTTATAAAAGTCAACAAAAAATAAAAATTCTATGAATTTTTAGTCCATGTACTAATAAACTGCCCATAACAGACAGGTGGAGTGTCAAATTATTTACACTCAATCTGTTTGTTGCAGGGCTAAAATAAATAGTTCTGTTTCTTATCACATGGTCAGCCAATTGAATGACTGAATCATTTAAGAGCAGAAGAGGTAGAGGTGTAAAAGACACTAATCAGAGTTATCTCCTCTGAAAGTAATGAATTTCATTATACAGCCAGACCCTGTGGTGAATGAAGTGACTGTGTCATTTGCAGAGTGGAAAATATGTGCTTTTCAGAGGGCCTGACATGCTGATAAGTGTACTTTTCCACTCAGTGAGGAAGGCAATGGTAAACCACCTCACTCCTCGTTTTACTTAGTAAAACCTCTACAGGTTCAAACCAGCCTTTCGGCTGATGACCTAAACAACAACGTACTAATAAAAGGACTTCAGCATTTTTTGGCTGCATTGCTGACATCCTAATATAGGGCGCTGGCACTGAAAGGGTTTTAAGCAATAATAGACCTGTGATGATTTAAATTTGGTGGAACACATAGAAATATTTGACATTCTGTAGTGTAAAATCTTTTACACATGAACCAACTATAATAATATCTATAGTTTCATCCTTTAATATTGTCATTTTTACACCACATGAAGTGACTTAAGACACTTCTGGAAGCTCCTTTTGCAGTTCATATTCTCAGCATCTGTTCACTGTAAGCATGTCTCCTCTCTGTCCACAAGATGTGTTTTTGCTCTTCGTCCTTAACAGCACCATAGCAAGGTCCTTCTGCGCCCTTGGCAAGTTTGACAAATCTGTGCCCTCCAATACCCGTGGGAATTAATAAGTAATTTTAATAACCTGAAAGATTTCTTCCATGAACGTGGAATTTTTATTGCTTGATAAATTGCACCAGTAAAAAAAGGCAAATTTTTCATGGTTAATTTTGCGCCCTCTTTGTACCTGCACCCTTGGCACATTTCGCCATCGCCTTGCTATGGCCCTTGTCCTAAAAGTAAGTAATCAGAGGTCTGAATTCAGTTTATTTCAGTTTTCTCAATATCCCTTTGGTCTCCTTCAAACCACTCATCTGATACGTGCGTGTCTTACAATTTATTTTGTCAACAAATTTCATTCATTCTATACAGAATATCAATAGAATTTTAATCTTCTTTTACAAAAATTGTAAAAAAAATTGTAAGAAAAATGAACGATTAAGAGTAAACATTTTTAATCTTTTCTCTTAACTGTTCATTTTTCTTGTACTTTTCTTCTCATCCTCGTAACCTATACAGTCCATCTACTTCTTCAATTACCCATTATCTTGTGGAGGATCTTCTCAAATTTCTGTTTTTCTTCTTAAAGAGAGAGAGTGCTTTCTTCTTAAACAGGTTCCTCAGAATGCACCCACCGGCCATCTTACCTTAACTGCTGTTGTTCCCTGTCTTTTTGTTGGCCTGCAGTTGTATTATTGCCATGAGGTACTTGAAATTATTAAAGTTTCCAATTTTTCTGAATTTTTTTTTTAATAATGATGCCTACGTTAGCCTGGCTTGTGAACCTCCGATGGTTTTTTTATTTTGTTTTTCGTCTGACTGTTTTGCAATTTCTACAAATGCAAACGGTGGAGAATGATGATATATGAAAATGAGTGATGAAAAAATACCAATCTACAGGGAATCAAACCCGAAACCTCGGCGTAGAAGCTAGTTGCGCTAACAATGGGCAATGGCCCAATGGTGTAGTGTATTGCACAGACTATGATATGAAGTGAAATACAGTAGGCCCTCACATTATGATCGTAATTCGTTCCGGAAGAATAATCGTAAAGTGAAAATATCATAGTGTGAGACTGCATTCTTGCCCAATCATTAGACCATAATATACAATTTCACAAGAAATTTACATTAGCCTGTACATGCAGATAACCCTATACATTCTTCAAATAGCGCCGATTTCAGTACAAATGATTTGATAATAGGTATAATTATAAAAAAATGCCTTTTTGAATTGTGTGTGATCTTTCACACTGTAACGTCTTTTACTTACTTTTGCTTTAAAATCATGGAAATTGTAGACTGGGAATAACCATACTGCCGAACCAATTCATTTATCCTAGCCTCTTCATCATGGTTTTTTTATAATTTCTTGCTTTTCTTTAATAAAAATTTTACTTTTTATGCGCGATTTAGGACCCATTTTCACTATAACTATAGTAACGTACACAGGAAACACTGTACCAAAACTACAAAGAATGAGAATGCATAATAACACGACAGACACTACGGTACAGATGCTAAACCGATAACCAAGGCGATATGCGTAACACTACTAAATAGTATGGATACTGTGACAAAACTGAAAAACAGAAACAACCTTGAGCTGATGATGGGAGGGTGCGAGTAGCATGGTTGACGGTATCTTGACAAGAGTGAGGGAGTACATTCAATCAGAACTTCTTACTGTAGGGGTTGACGATTGGCGGGTCAGATGCACATACGACTTTTGGAACCCGATGACTAATTTGATGACACATTGTAAAAAGAAATATTGTAATGCGAGTGCATCGTAACGAGAGGGTCCACTGTATACAGATAGAAAAATGCCAGACGTGACCACGACATACATGGTGAATAATGCAGTGTGTTGATGTTCAATATGTGACACTGGGCTTATTTTAATTTCCATTGTTTTTTTTAAAGGAAATTTGTAGTCCATTTTCTGACTGTTTTTTTTAACAAGTTGATTTGTTCTATTGCTGCTTCCATGTTCCTGTAAATACAATAATTGTTTTAACAGCAATTATTACTAAGTCCTCCGAAAAAGCAAGACAGTTGATCTTTTTATCTTTCTTTGATTCTTTAAAGAATACTTGCTTTAACTAGGATTAGCGAGTCAAGAGTTGTAGGCCCTCACTATTACAGACTTCAAATTAGAAAACAACCCACAACAATAAAACATATTAAATATAAAACAATACGTGTGAACAGAAACCCAAACTTTCTAGCGTACATGATGACATTGATACAATAATTTTGTATGTAGATTTATCCGAAGAACAAGACATCCAACACATTTATGAAAATTTTAGGCAATATAAAGAACTTATCATAACAAGCAACATCAGTTTGGCACACAGTTAAAAATAAACGATTTTTTTCCTTTTATACACTTACTATATGTTACTGTATTTTTCGTTTTAATTTCAACTGTAAAAAACCTCTGACGAAAGAATAACGTAATGTGTATAAAAATCTAAATGTAGCCTAATGTATAAGTGTAATACAAGAACTCCATTATTACTGTAAATGATAAGATTGTATTACCTTTTCTTAATCTATAAGTGTTTGATTATTTCGCCCGTTTTTTGATATCTAATTCCCGTTAAGACAAATTTTTCCGTTATTAGCACTGACTATAACCGTGTAGTCTCAACGTGCATTTACAGTAGTTTGATTACTAATAGCACTATACTTTCTTTTTGTGTCTTAAATACAACACTAATCTACAATTTTAATGTCCTGTTTACTCAAGTTTAGTTCATATATTTTGTGTAAACTTATTCGTTATTCGTAGTAGTGTCCGTTATTTTTGTGTTTTATACAAACATAAATATGGCGTCAACGTGTAGACATTTTACAGTGATGGAAAAAACGTACATTATTTGGTGTTTGGAAATGGTGAAACAAAAGAGGATATTGCAAAAGAGTTCAACTTTGGACACTCCATAATACCCACAATTTGAAAAAAATTCAGAATAGTTTTGATGAAGGTAAAGAGAAATGAAAGAGACTTCCAGTTTGTCAAAAAAAATTTGGTGTGAAACTCTCACATAACTTTCTCTTGCCAATGCAAATGATGAACAATATAGCCTAACATTAGTAATAAAACATTAGAAATAAACAAAAAACTAACCTCGATAAACATAACCTAATTTTTATCATGAGTGAAAGACGCAAATTGAAAATCAACCTCAGCTAGGCTTAAAAATACAAAAATTATCTTTCACGCTTAACTGGGCTCTGTAGAGAAAAATGCTTTAAATAATTGTAGATCTTTTAATTTCCTATAAATTTGATTATATACACTTTTGCCGTAAAATGCATACTAAGGCTGAATTCTTTAAAAAATCAATTTTTTACACGTTTTCATGAGAAAAAAACAGAAAATTACTAATTACCGCTAAACAAAGTGTTATACAAAAAAATGTTTGAAATAAAAGTTATAGGATTTTAAATTGTCTACAACTTTTATTACATAAATTTTTGCATTAAAATACATATTAATGCTGCAATCTTAAACAAACAATTTTTTTACGTTAAATAGCCTCTCCTAGAATTTCAGCAGACATGGCGCCTACCATAAAGCATAAAAAACTTAGTAAATGAGGTGATTTTTAAAAAAATCGTAGGACCCGTTTTCAGAAAATCGCACGAATAAACTACTACTTCTGGTTGACCAATTTTGATGAAAATGTTCGTGTCGGGTTCGGTAGTGGTGGTGAGTAACTTAAGTTTCAAGTTTGCATGATATTCCGTTGTTGAGATATTCTGTTCACACACACACACACACGCACGCACGCACGCACACACACACACACACACACACCAATCGCTAAAAACATGTTTTTTGGGTTCAGGGGGTCTGAAAACGCATAGATTCAGTGAAAACTCAATTTCAAAAAATTGACATGAAAATAATACTTTCCTTCCATATATTCATAAAGGCAAGAGAAAGTAAAAATTAACTGTAAAAACTGTAGAGTATTTACTGTAAGACTTAAAACAATACAACACATGATATTTTATAATAATTTATTACAAGAAAATATCAAATAATAATTATAACATTATGATGCTACGAGTAATAACCAACCAACATCAAAATATACTGTTTGAAAATAGGAATGAATACAAAATTGTTTATCATTAATTTAATCACTATCATCACCAGAATCATCACTTGTAGCTGGTGTACTTTCCGCTGTTTCTTCTTCTTCTTCCTCGTCTTCATCATCACTTTTCTTTTCTTTTTTAGGTGGTGTCTTTTTTTCACTATCACTACCTTTTGATTTTTTCTTGTCGGTTTCACTATCGCTACCACTATCAGAATCTTTATCATCATCAGCATCATCACTTTTATCGCTGCTCTTTTTTGTTTCTGGTTCCAGTTTCTACAAAAGAACGAGAGAGAAATGATTATTTTACTATTACAAAATTCTAAAAATTACAATTATTTTACTATCTATTAATCCTCTCTAAAATACCAAAAATCTTTTTAATATCTTTATTATAACTAGTTTTAGACTAACAGACAGTTAATATCAATCCCAAACTATTCAACAATTACCATTGTCATCAAAAAAACTCAATGGCTACTTTTAATTTTTAAGGTTAAGTATTTTCCTGTTATTTTTATTTTTTAATGTTAAATTACCTAGATGCAGCACTGCCGCTACTGTAAGTATCTTGATATTTACAAGGTGTTCAGTACTACAGTAAATTCAAATACCGCGCGCCGTCGAATATTCCAGAATAATCCTTCCCGCGCGAGTACATCCGTTTTATTGATCTTACATTGATTGTTTCATCGATTAGTTTCACGCATGTGCGATCCTTCGTGACGTGGCTCGCCCCCAGCCAATAGCAAAATTAGTTTAATTTCCCGAGTTCGTTTCGCCATTGTTCCTTCTTCCTAAAATCCCTTCTCAGTTCCAGACAAACCAGCATACGGTACGGTTGTGCTTTACGGACGATCTCAGCCACGAGTGCTGGCGTCATTTGCATTTCAACGCGTTGGGTCTTCCAACCTCATGTAGCCGCTAAACCAGTATTTACGGCCCCAAGCAACGATGCTTTTATTGTGAACGCGCTTAAATTTATTTACTAACAATTCATGTTATTCTTTCGAGTGGTTACCGGACTTTGTGTAATCTGTGCTATCCTGCGTTTCGAACTTGTAAACCGTTATATTAATTGCAGTTATCCGAGTGTTAACAGTGCTTTATGTCTATACTTAACGTGCATTTGTTTATTGTGTAAAATCTGTACAGATTTAGTCGAACATTCAGCGTTTTCTACAACGGCATTCACGAATCGAAGCATCTTGGGAAATCAGCGCACTCAAAACGAAGTAAGTACTGTTACACTGTTATATAACTGCAATATTATTTACCCGTATGTGTACCTTTCTATTCGCCAAACCTTCCTAATCCTTAACGAGCTAAGCAATACGCCTAATGTGCGCGCCGAAGACACATCGCGTCCTTTGTATCCGGGTGGTAATAGATCCCACCATATTAACGAACCGAAGCAGGTGTAGGAGTCATTAAACCATTTGACTACCGCATCTTACACAAGGTGTGGTAATTAAATAACCTGACTGGTGCTGCTACTGACAAATAGCGAGCATGCCACAACGGGTTTGAACATGTCTGTGCCTGTTGGTGTTTCCCCGACCTAGGGATAGATGGGCAAAGTTGTCCAATAGCTTTGTTGGGACCTGACACTTGCAAAAGGTAATGCTTCACAGTAGCAGGAACTTAGTGAGTGAGGGAAAGTTGGCTCTCTTTTTCGAACCGGCAACCAATACAACACGCTACTAGCAAATCTGAAAGCATTTTTACTTACCACAAGACTATATAACTCTTCGAATGAATTGAATTGAAATAGCACTTACCTGAACTCACTCGCAACTTTAACGAACTGCACAAAATAAAGTTATATGAACTGAGCCAACAGTGCTTACTACTAACTAGTTACATAAAGATGAACAAAATTGTAACTACATGACTAAGTGCATGATGTATACAACTTAAAATAAGCGATAAACTGTTGGCTTGGTTTAATTCTTTTAATGTCAACAAAGTCGTACACTACAAACAACGAAATACAGAACTGTACTCGTATCTTTGTTATTATTCATTGTTTACTTATTCTGTCAACTACTAAACAATATTCAAAGTCAGAGGGTGGAGCAAAGATTGGCTGTTTTAGAAATAGCTATTTGTTATTAATAAATTAATTAATTGATGAATTAGTAAGAAGTAACTAAATAACATATCGGAGACCTGACAGTGGATGGTGCTCTCCATCCATGTCACTCATGTCATTTTATTCATATTTGCTGGTTGCTTCCAGCCATCATATTCGCTGGTTTTGTTTTTTGTAACAGTAGTGAATTTCATTAATTAAGTTAATAATAAAACAAAACTTATTCTGTTTAAAGCAATTTTATAGAAGCACATGATGTTTTCAGTTTTTATTTACCGCAGCTGTTACTTCGACAGTGTCAGTGGCAGAAATGCCACAACACGCATCCACACCTTTACAAATCAACTATCATGAAAAATTCTAAAGAGGAGCAAGCATCAGGTCTTACCATTTCAATTACACATCACTCAGTCTTGTTGTAGCAATCAGCTGTTCTAGTCCTTGCGCTAGCATCTCATCGAAAAAATGCTGAGTGTTCAAATGGAGCAATAAGTTAACCTGAAGTTTCTAGTGAAACTGGGAAAAAACCGCTACAGAAGCTCATGCCGTGTTAAAGAAAGTACACGGAAATTAATGTTTATCGCGCACATAAGGTTTTGACAGGTGGAGTGTCAAATTATTTACACTCAATCTGTTAGTTGCAGGGCTAAAATAAATAGTTCTGTTTCTTATCAGTTGGTCAGCCAATTAAATGACTGAATCATTTAAGAACAGAAGAGGTAGAGGTGTAAAAGACACTAATCAGAGTTATCTCCTCTGAAAGTAATGGATTTCATTATGCAGCCAGACCCCGTGGTGAATGAAGTGAAAGTGTCTTTTGCAGAGTGGAAAATATATGCTTTTCAGAGGGCCTGGCATGCTGATAAGGGTAATTTTTCACTCAGTGAGGAAGGCAATGGTAAACCACCTCACTCCTCAATTTACTTAGTAAAACCTCTACAGGTTCAAACCAGCCTACAGGCTGATGACCTAAACAACAACAAGGTTTTGAGTGGTTTAAAATGTTCAAGGAGGTATGTGAAACTAACAAAGACAATCCGCACCCTGGACAACCCTCAATATCAAAAATGGATGGATAAGCGTGGAATTGCCTACGTTCACTGGATCCCCCAAGGTAAGACAGTCAATTAACTTTATGTTGGTGTTCTGACAATCGCTTGTGAACGAGTTGAGAAGATACGACCTGATTTGTGGAAAAACAATTTCATGGATGCTTCACAAAGACAATACGCTAGTCCATTCCGCCTTATCTGTAAAGACGTTCTTTGCAAAATATGGCATCACTGTATGGACCACCCAATGTACTTGACCGTACCCCTGTGGCTTACCCGACCTGGCCCCCTGTGACTTTATTTCTTAAGGTAAAATCAGAGCTAAAGGGGACAAGATTTGACAGTGTGGAAGCAGTGAAAGTAAAAGTGACGAAGGTTCTCTACAAGCTGACAGATGTGACTAAGAAGCTGACAATGTGCATCCGTTTATAAACACCGAGCAAAAATTTGGTTAAATACTGAATTAGAAAAATCATTTCTAAGATTCCATTTTTTAATTAAAAACTTCTGAATAAAACAAAAATCATTTTTTGGAAATTGTCAGAAAATAATTTAATGTTAGGATTAGTAGAAAGAAATTCAATTTCTGATTTAAACCTACAAATTAATGATTTAATATTTATCAGAAAAACAGGATAAAAATTCCACTTACCGGTTTTTTCGGTGGTGGTGGTTTCTTGCTCTTTTTCTCAGAACCTGAACCGTCTGAACTTGAATCGTCATCACTGATGTACTCTTTACTGATAAAACTACCAGTTCCAGCTTTCCCACTTCCGGCTTTAGTTGGAGTGCCTTTGTCTTTTGGTGCTGATTTCTTTGGAGCACTGCTTTCCTTTTTAGCTTTTGCTTTATCTGCTCCTCCACCACTTGCTTTATATTCTTTCATCGCTTCTTCATATTCTGCCTTAGCTTTAGCAGCTTTACCTTCCCATTCCTGGAAACAAACAAAAATTTCAATAAACATCAAAACTAAAAAAAAATCACAAATATATAACTCATTAAGAAATCTACGAGGCATGTCTCGAAAGTAAGTATCATTTCATTGTAAAGCACCTTGTACACTGGACAGATTCCGTCACATCATATCGCGACTTCTGTCAAACCAAAAGCTTTGCATGGATGTATTGCAGTTTAGAGCAAAATTGACGGACGACGGAAGCCACTCACCAGTAGGATTTCAACATATTTCTTCTCTGTGTTGTTTAATTAGTTTATTATTTGTAAAAAATTTGCAAAATGGAAGACGATGTACTAATTGAGTGCGTTCATAAGTATACATTTATTTATGATCCGAGTGAAAAAGGGCACGCCGATATGCGATTGCTGAAGAATGCATAAACTTTGTTTTCCTTTTCTCTTTTCCTCATCTGCAACACTCACTATTACAAGGAGTTCCTAATCGGAAGAAAGATCCATGGTAAAATTCCAATAAAGCAAAATAAAAAAATTAACGTTAAAAAATGTAACGAAACAACCAGCACTACAGTTTCAAATGAAGAGAGAAGACTCTCTGGGAGGATAACACAAATCAAAAACCAAACTGAAAGAGACACATTTGGTATGTACCTTTACCCCGTCCTGTCACGTCATGTCTCCAACCGTAGTAGTTATGTAGTATGGTAATACTACACAGCTGACAACAGCCGCCAAATACAAAAGTACACATTACGAGATAACTCGTCCATGCCCATGAATGGGTTAATTGGCTTGTCCTAACATATCTTCTCTTCTCAGGGTGTCTCTCTGTTTAGAAGGTTGGCGACCATCATGGCAATGCTTGCTTTATTGGTAGCTATACGAAACAGTTCTTCTGAGCTTTTAATAAACCACACTCTCAGGTTGGCCATCAATGAAATTCTTCTGCATCCTGCTCACCTTCTACTGTCAATTTTGCCTTGCAGAATGCATTGGAGCAATTCATACCTACGCTCATCCCGCATGATTAACCGAGATATCGCAGGTTTCTATGCTGACCAATTCCACTGCCTTTTTCATTTGACGTAGCACTTCCGCATTAGTCATTTTCTGCATCCAGAATATTCGCAGCATTCTCCTATACAGCCAAACTGACATACCTAGTCTAACTTATCTGAAAGACTTAATTTAATCTCAAGATCTCGGAAAAAATCTGGTTAAAATTTAATTTTTTAACAATTTATTTGTGAATTATTCAAGTTAATTATGGTACTGTTACATTCACCTCCAGAGGTTGAAAACTCATTTCTTAAGAAAGCTTTTAAAAAATATGATACTAACCGACTTGTCTTCTAACTTCTTCCATAATTCACCACCTTTCTTAGCAATATCAGTAAATGCAATTCCTGGATTATCAGACTTAATTTTCTCTCTATTCTCATTAAACCACAACATGTATGCTGTTGCTGCTCTTTTTGGTCTGTTTTCATCCTTCTCTTTCTTCTGGCGACGTTTTCTTGGTTTTTCAGACTAAAGTAAAAAAGAAAAGAAATTAAAATTATGAATTAAATTTTATACAAAATTAAATGCGTTACATTTTAAATTGTCCTATTACATCTCCCATATTTTTTTCTATCACGGTAAGTGTTAATAAAGTAACAATATTCATAATGGTTTTAGTAATAAATCTTATTTGATTGAATTTAAATTTTCGTAGTATTGTGAATTTAAATTATTTAGTATTGTAAATTCAGAATGTAAATTTCTATAACCAGATTTAGTTTCAAAATAAGTTATATAATGAATAACTGAAAATACTACTACTGTCAAAACCAAAATTATAAACAACATAAAATAGATTGATAATGTTTTTATAGATTATCAACAAACTTATCTCATCAGTGTGACACAACTGAACACAATTCTGTTAACACAAATAATTTACCAAAAAACAAGTATCAATATTAATGTCCTGCAAGACCTCCACTGAAAACTAACAGTTGTTAATATTCAATGTCCGTCCGAGGTACTAGCAAACCATATAATTTACTTGATAAGAACAAAATTAAAACACACTTACTATTGTTATCGTTTTCTTCTCTTTCTTTTTCTTCTTCTTTTCTTTCTCCTCACCACCTTCACCGCCGCCGCCACCACCACCACCACCCTCTTCATCAGATGCATCTGAATCAGTTGGTGTCGGATTTGAATCATACCTATAAATCAGAAGACAAATATTTATATTAACATCATTTATTTACGCATATCATTACATTCTGAACTACAGTATCACGTGCTTTTACGAGTAATTGTTATTAATAAAACCAGTAAATAATACACTATTATTAGGATTACACTTATTATAATTATTATTATGAACTGGAAAAAATAATGCTTAATCAGTACACGAAATCACTTTCTTCCATTTTCGTTGAAATTCACATGGTTGTCTGCTTTCAATGGCTGTCAAATACTAACTAAATGACGCAACTTGCTAAAAGTTTCACAATAGTTTACAAATAAAAAACAGCTGATGGGAGTATTGTTGCATTTAAAGTTACTGCGCGGAAAATTCAAAAAGTCATGGACTTATCAAACCACCCTTGTATATTGTCTGTCTACTATCTTCTGACCCATATTATCTTGCAGAGGATCTTTCTGTCAATTACTCTGCTTCTCTTAGACAAGCCTTCCCGGACATTCTAATGCTGTGATTATAATGGAGCGGCGCAGTTAGCAGAGAGGCGTAAACAAACATGTACTTGTTATAGGGTGCGTTAATAGTAGAGCTGTGAGAAAAGCGAAGAGGAGAGAGGTGTATAAAAGCGGCGCTGAAAGAACAAAATTGTTTGTTTTGCTGGCGGTGATAAATGCGCAGACCAGTACGTTCTGACATATTCGGCAGTCTACGGGGGTATTCGTTCTATTAATATTGTACATCCATTTCTCGTGATCCATTACTACAGTATATTTATATGTTGTTGAAATTTTGTTTTCAGCTACCCGAAAACTAATTTTTCATAACAATTAAGGTACACTTATTGAAGATAACAAATATTTCTTTTTGAATCTACATAGCTTACTCATTGCAAAGAGCTAATCGTTCTTAAGTAAAATACTAATTGGATTGTGAATGAAATTTGCCCACATTGGCTGCATTTGTGAGCTTGACGCAAAGTATAGTCAAAAGTCCAGATTGACACGTATTGGTATTGTATAAACTTATTCAGACATTAACGTAATTTTAAGTACAAACGATTAAACTCCTCATTTTCTTCTCTATCAGCATTTATTGGATGAACGGATCATCTTCTTAACCGTTGTCTTAGCTTACATAACGATTGTAAAACGAGCAATTTTATAGTAGTGCTTTCCAATTTAAGTTCCTTCAACACAGACATTTTCAGATGTTTCGCCTTCCGTGTCACACTTCTCACCGCTCTACTATATGTATTCACCTCTTTGCAATCTCGTTGCTCTCCTCACCACTCCACTATAAACTGGGACTTAGGCACTAACTCGCATACAGACACTACAGGTTTTATGTCTAATCTTGAATTCTCCTGAGAGTGTTTTCTTATACAAGTGGCAAGTGCCTCAGAGTGCACTGTACGTCTTTCCTCATCTGCAGTTGTTCGCTTCCTTTACACAAATCATAGGTTGTATTATCACTATGAGGTACTTGAAGTTATAAACTTTTCCAATGGGCAATTGACCCATTACTTAAAGAAATATTTAAACTCAAATTTTGTACGTAATTACAGATAATTGACAACTTACTCTTCTGCGACATCACTTTCAACTAGATTAGGATTGAAATCTTCATCAGTAGATTCATCACTATCTTCACCTTCATCTTCATCATCTCGTTCTTCAGCCTCTCGTTTAACTCTAGCAAGATATGCATCTGGCTCACCTTCTTGATCAGAATCACCAAAGTCATCTCCATATTTTGCATTTGGTTTATCCTGCAAGAGAAATAATTCATGAACAAAATCAGTTATCACCATAAGAACACTTCAGTTTCAAGATACATGCAATTATCAATACAGTAATTGAAGGAGTCGGCGGAAGAAAGTGCTAACCCACAAAATTTCCAGCATGATTTTTCTGAAATATTCTGTAAAAATAAAATGTTTGGAACGTTTTAAACAGGATGCTGTATTTACTATCTTAAGAACCTAGGTTAGCAGAAAATAACAAATGTTTAACAAAATTTCCAAAACATGATTTGTAGATTTCAGAAAACTTTTAAAATGACATTGCGTAAAATTATGTTTATGTGGGTTAACACTGTATTCTCCCGACCCCTTCAATTGTTCATAAATTAATAAAATAAACCAATAAAACTTTCAATAATCCTATTTTATATATAATAAATTTCATCAACCTTTTTAACTGCTTTGTGATAGTTACTATTTACTTACACCTGTTCGGGGTAGATCCACCATCATCAAAGTACACAAAATATCATGTGAAACTAAAATTTTATATTTAAAAGCCTACGGGCATTGCATCTTCAGTCGCAACTAAAAATACAATATCTTCAGTAGGTTTATAAATTAAAATATTTTAAAGTTTCACACGATATTTCATGTATTCTAATGATGGTGGATCCACCAAAACACGTGTACGTAGATAATAACGATTAAGAAAGTTGAAAAGTTTAGTCAAATTTATATATTATATAAAATATAAATGATTTCAAGCTGCAGGATGCATTATAAAGAATTATTTTTTAATGAATACTTCTAGTAACATAAAAACATTTCTATCATTTTAATAAATGTCATAACTTTACCAAATTTGGTATGCAGCAAAAACTTTTTTCTCTGCCTTTTAACGAAAGTCAACTAGAAGGTAATTTTCATATCTTAATTTCCAGTGCAATATCATTTTTCCTTTGTAGGTGTTTCTTTTTTTTAAAAAAAGGGTTGTACAAAATAGCTTTTACTTGTGAAATAAACTGTTAGAAAATTTCAAAAATTAAGAAGTGTTGTGGCATGAGGCAGTATTCCCTTAAGACTGCCAAAAAGGATTCAATACTTAAGAGAGAGGAAAAAACAAAAAGTAAAGTGGATGGGTACAGTTACGGATGAATTTGGCAAAAGATGCGATGCCAAAAGAGTAATGGAGGAAAGATGGTTCAGTGCTAGAGACAGGTGAAAAAGTGTTGTGTTGGGCTCAACCTGAGGAAACTTGGAAGAGGGTTAAAGCTGACAGTGTGGAATGAGGGTTTATTTACATAGGTAACCACAATTCTTAAGATAGCCATTATACATTTGTATAGTCAGTATTCATTACTTAACTTTTTCTTTAATTTATCATTTTACATTAATTAAAATCAATATATAAATAACTGTCGAGACAATATTAATTAATTGAAAATCAGACACCTTTGATGTTACATATTCTTAATCTTATTGTACGGAGTGGAATCTTGGACCATAACAGAAGCAACAATGAAGAGACTGGAAGCATTCAAGTTACAGACTTACCAAACAATTCTTAAAATATCGTTGATGGATAGAATATCAAACATCAGTCCTTCAAAAACTTAGTAAAGAAAAGGACATAATGTACACAATAAAAAGGAAAAAATTAAAATATCTAGGACACATCATTAGAAATAACAATAATTACAAGTTGCTGAAGTGCATTTTGCAAGGAAAGGTACAGGGTAAGAAAGGTGTCAGAAGATGACGAATATCCTGGCTAAAGAACTTAACACATTCAGTGCGGTGTCAATATACATGACAAATATCGATTACAACAGAATTAAATGAGACGTAAAACGGCTTCACCGAATTACGGACGTGGTAGGACTACCATGCAGAGATATTTGTGACTGACGGATGTGGTAGGACTACCACGCAGAGATATTTGTGACTGACGGATGTGGTAGGACTACCACTTGGATATTTGAAAAACACTATTCAAGTTTTTTGTCAGTAGGGTTGGTAGATCTGATATTTTAGAATCGTAGTTCAGTAATAATAGTTAGAATAATATATTGAGTTGACAGTGTGTGAAAATCGTTCCTTATACATTGAATTGGTTAGTAAGGAACAGAGTTTATGAAAAAGACTGCCATGGTATCCCTACCACGCCCATCACTCACAAAAATCCTTACGTGGTACGTATACCACATCCGAACGGAATGGGTTGGGGACCTGTTGTGCAACTTCTACTACTGGACTCTTCAAAGCAGCAGCAAATAGAATTATCATTGCCAGAGAATGATTGCCAACATTTGACAGCGGATCGGCACCAAAAGAAGAAGGAGATATTAATTAAATTTGATATTTTGTACTGTACTTCCAGTAATTTCTAGTTTCACAACAAATTTAGGATACATTCATGCAGTATTCATTCAAAGAAAACATTTCAAACTTAATTGAATTTTTCAATTTCAACAAGATTCAAAGAAAAAGACAAAAATAAAGAAATAATAATTTTATTTCAACTTACCATTTTTCCTCTGTTCTTGACACGAAGTTTTTTACCGCTAATGAAATCATATAATTTACCATATTCTTCCTTTTCAATACTGCTAAATGTATGTACAACTGAGTTTTTAAGTTCAACTTCAAAATCAAAAGACCTGTTAAAAAAATCAGATATTTGTTTTTAGATTGTCAACTTTTTTTTTTTTTTTAATTTATTTATTTAAAGTCATATCAACTGCTTGATCATTAGCGACTATGGTGGAGTATGTAAAATTAACTGTGGGATTTGACACGTGAAAATTTCCAGACCCCGGCCGGGAATCAAACCCGGGACTTCCACGTGGCAAGCCAATGCGCTAACCACTAAGCTATGGAGGCAGCCATTGTCGAGTATGTAAAATTAACTGTGGGATTTGACACGTGAAAATTTCCAGACCCCGGCCGGGAATCAAACCCGGGACTTCCACGTGGCAAGCCAATGCGCTAACCACTAAGCTATGGAGGCAGCCATTGTCAACTTTAAACAAACATATATAATGGTGAACAAGATATAAAAAATAAATATAACATGTTTTATAAAAACCTTTGATATTTACCTTCCTTCTTTAAAACATTTTTTTTTTCTTAACTTAAGAATACTTTCACCGTGCGCACCGCTTCATCAGGTACAACATAAATCTTCTAGAAAATTTATTTTGAAGATTGCATCTTCATTTGTCAGAATTTGAATTCATACTTCGTC
The DNA here is from genome assembly GCA_035578175.1 of Catonia carolina. NCBI lineage: Eukaryota > Metazoa > Arthropoda > Insecta > Hemiptera > Achilidae > Catonia > Catonia carolina. The sequence goes on from JAQMRL010000004.1 coordinate 46,347,265, forward strand.
TGAATTCAAGTACTTTCACTGTGCACGTCGCGAAAGTACTCGAAGTTGAAAAGGGTAAAATATTAAGTTTTTACAAAACTTATCACATTAATATGGATTCTACTGCTGTGATGATAACTATCACTTTAATAACTATAATTAACAAATCTATATTCACTCTTCATTAACACATTCAGGATAGATGCCGCCTTAAGGCAGCAAATCGAGGTTCATTCCAGAGACTAATACCACCTTAAGGCGGCATATACAATACCACATTTCTATAGCTTTTGTTAAATCGCCGGCGTACTGGCAGTGTTAGTAAAGTTTTTCAAGGTTCAAATCTATCCTACGAGCGCCACTGTGAAGATTGTCTTTCGTTACAAACTGCTGGGAATTTTTGAACAAATTTTAAAAGTGTAGTCTATTCGGACATCCCTAGTGCCATGTAATTTTATTGTTTTATTTAATTATATCATTTATTCTATGAATTTCTTCGTTACCAGTGACTTCTTTTTACAAATAAAAGGTAAGGATAATAAATTTTTATGTAAAAATAGTTTAATTATTATTCAAAAGAAATTTCTGTTACTTTCTGAACTCGTGATTTCTATGCACTGTGTTTCCTTTGCAGGCCTACTGTATGTTATATAATATACTGACTATTATAATTACGGTCATAAAATAATTTTGTACGAATAAAAGTACTTTTATTACTAATTTTTCCATATTGCCATGGTCATAATAGTATTATTGTATTTTTTATTTTACACATAAAAATAATTTTCAATTTATTTAATAACTTATAAGTATAAATTTTTCTAATAATTAAAAAGTTAATTTCAAATATTTTGTAGAAACCACAAATGCGTATATTACCGTACTATATTGAGCCAGTGAGTCGTTGAGTAAGATCGTTTCCATGACCGGATGCCGTCTTAAGGCGGCATGGTATATTTTCACTGTAATGGTGGGTCGGCATAGCGAAGCACCTGTGATTCTAGCTGCCGTGCTGAACATGTTAAACGTTCTATACTATACAATACATTGTATAACAATATATAACACTGGTATACAGTATATTGTTATTAGAAAAACAGAGCGAATCGATAATTTTAACTGGATATGGTTCCAGATTTTCATGCCTGATATAGATTTTCAATGCTCTACTATAATTGCTAATTAACATCAAACATTTATCTTTGTAAAATAGTTTATTACCTTGTGCTACCACCACTACGTGCGAAATTCACTGAGGAAATTTCTTCAAACCGAATATGAAGAGGTGGTTTGTGAATGTAAATGAAACCTCTTTCTAAAGGATATAGATATCCTGCAGCTGCTTTGTATGAACAACCAACAGCTGGACCTCCAGAATGTCTAAAACAAAAACAATAATAAACAGAAAAGATTCCAATGTAATAAAATATTCAGTCTCATAATTTACATTATCAATACTGCTTGCAATAACAATTAGACCAAGAACTTTTGATAGACCTTAAAATATAAAAAAAATTATTTTTGGTTTCAATATTGTAACAGCGAACTATCCAGATCTAGATATCAAACCAAGGACCTTTGTTTTTGTTCATTATATTCCTAAGAGGTTTACAAACAATAACAAATCATTTATGGCTGGAATATACCCATGTTATTCACTTTAGATATAAATTATAAAATCTTTAAAAGGTGCAAACTAAAAAAACCTCTAGTCATCCAAAATGTCTTAACAAATTACAGTAGGCCCTCCTTATAAAAAACTTTCACTATTACGGACTTCAAATTAGAAAACAACCCACAACAATAAAACATATTAAATAATAAAACAATAATTGTGTACAAAATCCCAAACTTTCTACTGTAAGTGATGCCATTGATATACTGATTTCGTGCGTAGATCTATCGGAAGAACAAGACGTCCAACACTTTTATGAACATATTAGGCAATTTAAAAAACTTAATATTAGAGAGCAACATCAGTCTGGCAAACAGTTAAAAATAAACAATTTCTTTTATACACATACTATATGTTACTGTACTTTCCATTTTAATTTCAACTGTAAAAAAACTGTTATAGAAGAATAATGTAAAGTGTACAAAATGTAAATGTAGCTTGATGTACAAAAAAATAAAACATAATTTTCAGTATAAGATATTACAAAATGCTGAGGAAAATGCTGGTCAGTAAAATGAAGAAGATAGTTCTTAAGTTTCAATGCACCTTGGTTTTAATGTAGTTTTGGTACCCAGATTTCTCAGCATATATCAAGAATAAAGGCAGCTGAGATAAGAGTGTAAAAAATTTAAACAGGGTATCATTTTGCTAGAGCATAAAGGAAATAAGACTTTAATGTACCAGTCGTGTCATAAAATATACATAAATACAGGCCACAGTGGTATAATCATTTGTTGCACATGCCAGATGATCGAACATCACAACAGACTATGTTAATTTACAAGCCAATCAGACATTGTGGTATTGGAAGACCTCAGAAAAGATGGGCATCCCAACATTTACAAAATAGCAGATTATTAAATTTGAAGTCGAAACAGACCAAACCTAATCCATATGCCTCATCATCATTTACGACGATGATTTTTCACTGTTGTAATTATTCAATTCTATAATTTTTCGTAAAATATAAATAATAATTAAATATAAAATTAACTTACCCAATAAATCCTCCAGGTACTGTTATTTTTCTGTTAACTATTGCTTTCATTACTTTACCTAAAACTTCATATGTAGCTCCTTGTAATTCTTTTTCTAATTTACCTTCATATTTATCTTTCAATTCCTCTCTGAAAATTTAAGAAGAAACTATATAAAGGTAACTCTTTTGTTATGGTTACTTTCTCTTGTCCTGTATGAAATATAGACAAGGAAAGTTATGTTTTTAGTCAAAAGGTATCTCTTAAGAATCAAATTCCCTTCACCAGATTTTTATTTTGATCCTACAATAATGGTGTCTCAGGGTAAAAAATAAGGTACCTTTGGCAGTTTTGTGATACTCACCATGTTAAGAGATAAGTTAAAAATTTTTATGTAGATAATTTTCCCAGAGTACCCACGGTGAATTTTTCAAGGTCACCCAAGTCTCCAAGGTCTAAGACTTTGAAAATCAATTATGAATTTATAACATCACTCTACCTCTTTCAAAAGTTTTTGATCAACTTTGTCATCAGAGTCTGTACAATTATAGTTCTGAAGAATTTTTGTGTGGTGTGCCACCTCAAAAAATTTATTTTTAAACATGTCTGCTTTTTTTTTTTGATTGTTAAGACCTTAAGATGTAAGTCAAGGTGCCTGCCGACCAAAAATTAGGGTTAAAAGTTAAGGCCTGGTTACACACTGTGAGCTGACCTGGGCAGTTACTACAGTACAGCTACTCATACCGTATTACTGCATCATACAAGTTATTGTCACGTGCGAGTCGGTCAGTACCTCACATTCGAGTACATATTTTGTTTTTAATCCCCTCTCACCTTCCTCCATCATGCCACCAGCAGAAGCTCACATGTCAACTTTGCAGTTATTTCGAAATGACAGTAGCTTGTAAGCTCGGGACAACGCCGAGCAATTCTTCATTGCTGCATGTAATGTTCGAAAAGTGGTAACAAAAAATGGCGGATAGAAGGACTTCCGAACGAAATATTAAGTTTGTGTGGAGTTAATGAAACTAACTTATGGAATTGTTTGGATGTTAATTATAAGAACTGAGATTTGTGTAAAGCCTCACTTGAACCCACTCGCATGGAATTGGGTTTAAACGACACGAATGAATCAGTCGTGCACTTTGCAACAACATTACACACAAGACCTAGCTACTGAAAAGATGTGAGTACACACATGCAGTAGCTATTTACTTTCACACCAGCAGCTTGCACTTGTGTGACCCGGCGAGGTGAGTCAAACTACTGTCAAACAAGTAAACAGGTGCAGTAGCTGTCCCATGTCAGGTCAGTAACTCATATTGTCTAACCAGGCCTACTTATGAAGTTCATGAATGAATTTTTGATTTCTAAAAAACAAAATTCTCTTTCATACCATGTACTCTGCTTCTTGTAAATATTTGAACTGGCTACGAGTGTGTGTGTGTGAACATGATTTTCTTAAAAATTTCTCCACAGCACTAAGAAAGTAGAATTATGAAATAACCATGAAGTTTCATGGATATTTCAGTGAATAATAAGACTACAAGACTACTACAAACAGTTTTTGATTATTGTCAAGTGAAAATAACTTTTATCATGAAAATATCCCAGGACGCTAACAGAGCTGGGTGTTTTTCATAAATAACGTTTTAAATTTCAATTGAGTAGGCAAAAGGTTAAAATGTTCCACTTACTCTGAAAAGGGAAGTTCAATTGAGGTTTCATCATCTTGTCCAAAAAGGAATACCAAAAAGTGATAACGTGTTTGACCTTGCTTGATGGGTGGATCCAGACTTACCTACAAAAACAAAAAAATAGTTACAAAATACTAAATATAGGAACATTTTATTAACGTCAATAATTTATAAATAAAATCTGATGATCATATTTGATTTTGGAGATAGACATATATACTTTCATTTGGGCTTTGAAAATGTATTTATTTATTTAATAATTAGAAATTGTTTCGTTAAGTTGACAGGCAATTAAGTTACCATTAATGATAATTTTACTATTTAGGTTATAACAGACAAATTATTTTTAAAAAATGTACAGTTCAATTCAAATCAAAGTTAATCAGCTACTAACAATTGCTAAATACATAAAAACCTCAAGCATATCTTCAATTCGAAGTGTACCAAGGGTATGACAATATATTCAGTCCTAACAAACTTTAATTGGAATCACCACAATATCAAGAAAGACAGCAAACTCAAAAATCTTGGTAAATTAACATCAAGTATTTGTATCCCACCAACATCTACAAATTGTACACAAAGTAACAAACTATCGCATGATCCAACATTTTGCTACACCTGAACACTCCAGCTGGTCTGAAAACGTTAAATAGCACAATTATTAAAATTCTTCAACTGCTGTACTTGCTAATAACTAAGCAGTTGATACACTTACTCTTAAATAATTCTGTCTACAAATAAATCTTTAAAATATATCCTACAAGTAGTAGTAATTAATTTAAATGTTAATACATTATTGGTATTACTTTGGTATACCTAAGTATATATGCTTTGGCTCGTTGGTACACTTTGCTGCCTCACTTGTAGTTTATTAGCTAGTAACAAGTTTCATAAAACTGGATAGAAAACATTAACTATACCTCAACGAACTAAAGACTGCAGATGAGATCTATCCAATAACAGCCAAGTTCGGGTGTGAGGTTGCCCCTTCGCCAAGTCACACTCTGTTCTACCGAACTCCAGCTGATATTTTGTTAGGCTGTCATTCACAGTGGGACAACAACATGACAATGCAGGATATGATTAATGAAAGCCAATTGGCTCTGTGCTGTGATCTGGGTCATTATGCTCTGCCTTCATCTGCAGTCTCCAGTTCACTAAGTTATAGACTACTTAATTACATTAGAAAACAATAATACTTACAACAAAAAACTGTTGACGACCATCTTTATGAGGCAACATGAACAGTCGAAGTACAGTTGATATTGGTATTTTATAATCGAAAGTTTTACCATGAAGTTGAAAGAAAGACTGGAAAACTTTGATATCATAACGACCACTGAAAGACAGAAATAAGAATAAAAGAAAAATAAAAAATTTCATATTTTTTAAAACTAAGATTTTTTAAATGAAACTGTGAACCCAAACAAAAGCAAGTTAATTAAATAGTTCTTTGTTATTAGGAACTGTTTATTATTGACAACTACCCAATCTGTTCTTTGATTTTTTAAAGATAATCTTATTTTTTAATACGAATTTGAACAAGGAAACCCAGCAGTATTGTATGGCTGTCAGTTGGTCACCATTCAATATATGACACCAAACTTGTGTTACTGAAAATTTCAAAGCACCTTACTACCAGCTTACTGAGCCAGCTAGACTGGCTCAAAAGTAAAAATTAACTTACATTTTTAATACTGTCAGTAATGATAACAGCTGAATTTGTTCAAGGTTGATATCATATTTTGTTGTCTGTAATGCATTTAATTTCTGTAACTATTAAAGTTTTGTTTTTGACTTATCGTTTCAACATGTCACAATGGTTTAAACAATTAGACCCCGTTTATACACGCAATAACTGTCACCACGATTCCTTGGTATATTGTGTTAAATATGGCTGTTTATACAAGCGACGGTGATTCTACTGTGGCGGATTCTAAATACTGTCACCTGCACCTACGAATCGCAGAGACATATGTGTAGCGAACGGATCCAATATGCATTAAGTTAGAAGGGACTAAGTTATTCACATGACAACAGCGTATCACTTGAACCAGAGTTCATCAAACGATCGCACTGACATTCTACAATAATTATAGAACTTGTCATTATTGTCCCATACAGGTTTTTAAAATCACCATCAATGCATTTGGTTTAATTGATTGGATGGGCTTCCCACCGCCACTTTCTTTTATTACACTTCCAATAAGCATAGTAACACAATCAACACATATCAACACAATCGATTTTATACACACTGATTTCGTATGGCAGAACTGATACCCCCTCTATGTGTTTTGAGAGGAAGTGATAAAGTTATTGTTGTACATTTATTTCATGTCGCCTATCGCAGCAACATGAACTAAATACTGCATGCATAAACGAGGCCTTAAAATTCAAATTTTATTTGTTTAAAATTTTGTTTCATAGTAGTAGAAAGTAGGGTTCAGAATTTGTGAAGGAATTTTCAGGTTTCCTCACACATTGATGTTTCACAGAACTTGATTAATAAGATCCAAGAAACAAGATCCGTCACAGATGCAATCGAATTTAAAAGAACATTTGTGCTTACACAGAAGATAAGTTATAAACATATTTCAGATCTAACATACCAAAATTAAGTTTAAAAATTTATTACAAAACAACTGAAACAAGCAAAAATTTCAAATAGTACTACACACAGAGCACTTGACTAAACATTTAAAACTACACCAACATATGGGTTGTTTTTTATTTTATTTTTTTAAATTTTATGCCACAAAGGATCACTTTAGTCTCTTTGGTTAGTTCTTTTTCTTCGGCAGTTTATTTCCTTTTTATTTATTTCTTTCCAATACTTTTTCATTCTGTCGAATCTTGCTTTTCTCAATCGTCTGAACAAACCTGTTCTTTTCGTTTAATTGTACTTACTGATAAAATTTTGTTTTTGACTTTAATTGTTTCTTTGTAAACCGGTGTGCGATCTTTGACATCAGTAATATTGTTAGATTTATTTCTGTTCTGTCTTTTTTTATTTCTTCAAGCCAAGGAATTGCGGCTCCTTCTGTTTTTGCACACATGAATTTTTCTACGATTTTTCTTAATAATCGGTTTTCTGGAGTTCTGAGGATATGTGCAAAGAAAGAAATTCTCTTTTTGCGCATTGCATCTGTGATAGGTTCTATTTCTTTATTATTTTTGTTCTCTTGGTAAAAAAATGGTATGGGTTGTTTTATTAAAGCAAAAAACCAGAATAATTATCATTTATATGTAAAAATTAAATTATATTTTGGCCTTCGGGCCTACCCAGTCAGTCAGCTGGTAAAAAGTCGCTATAATTTGTTAAGTAACACCGGTTGGGCAAGCAACTTTGTATGGTGACCAGTTGACAGCCATCCATGAACAAACTCTACTGGGGTCCCTGTTCAAACTCATGTCTAATCCAAGTCAAAAAAATACAGCAAAAAGCAGTGATCAAATTGGGTAGTTGTCAACAATGTACAGTTCCCAATAACAAATAAAAGCTAAAAAAAAATATTATATTTTAAGTTGTATAAAAAAAACAATTACCGAGGAGTAAGACATTGAATTTCTCTGAAAATTGCAATAGCATCACCAGACACGGAAATAACACTAGCATTCTTCATGACCTGCTTATGGAAAGCTTCAACAGGATCATCTGTGCCTGCGAACTCAGCAGCAGGTATATGGTATCGCATTTCCAAAAGACCAACAGGTGCATCATCATTCTATTTACAAAAAACAAATAAAAATGTTATTATAAATACCACATTTAAACAAAAGAGGAAAATAATTTAAGAAACAAATTCAACCCTTTCACGGTCCATCAATAAAATTTGAAGTATCCACCAGAGCCACAAATTGCCCACTTTTATAAAAATAAAAACAGTTTCAAAAAGGCAAAATTAATACTACTGAATATGAGTTATTAAACAAAAGAAAAAATATTATACTTATTAATTGTATAGTTCAGCCTCTCTTAGTTTGCTCCTAATGTAAACAAATAATGACGTCACTGAGCATGCGCATTATATCAAAATGTGTACACGCTAATTAAAAAGTAACAACAAAATACTTTCAAAAGTATTTAAATACAAAATACTTTTAAAAGTATTTTTCTAAATGAAATTGTTAGGCTTACATCATATCATGACTGATGTTTTTAGTACTTTAAGTACATATAATTTAAAAAACAGTTAACTTAATAGGAATACGACATTCGTTAAGTCGCAGACTCTAGCGTGCATCCTGTAGTAGGTGGCTTTTGTTTGTTGACAGTAGGAGCAAACTAAGAACGGCTGAACTGTACATTATTTAACTTCTAATTTATTAATAAATACAACAAATAACTAATGAAAATAAATTATAATGCGTGGAAAGTCAAGCTGCTAACATTGGTTTGGTTTGTAAACATCTTGACAAACAGGACAGATGCAATAAGAGAAAAACATAACCATAAAATTCCGTGTTTCATTCCTGATAGAATTGATATTGTACTACATTATTTGATGCAACGGTTATCAATTTATACCACACTAAAGTTTAAACTTCATTTAGCAACATATCTCATCATTATCGTGCTAGTGCAGTACACACGAGGCAACATATCTCATCCAGGCCCAATAATGGAATAAACACCAAAACAAAACTGACAAAACATTTGACAACCCAACATTTATTAAAAACATAAACCCACATCTGAATAAAAATAATAATAATAATCATAGATAAGAACCTTATATTTCCAAATGACCAGAGTTAAACCGATTTTAAACTAATACATCACTACAAAATGAATGATTTCTCAATACAGTATACTGTAAAAGTAATTTCAATATATACGAAAATAATCACAAGTTTTAAAGATATTTAACAAAAATACTGGTAGGTACAGACATCAGATGAATTAATGTCCCATAGCCGAGCGAGTGAGAGGGAGATATGTGGCATAATTACGCATGCGCCTTAAGGTCTTTACCGTTATAATCCAGATCTGAAAACATACTACAGTCGTTATCTTGTTTGTTAGTTTACTGCGTGCATAAATGCTTACTCACAACAATGAGTAAATTATATAATGTTATTGGAATGGCATGTATGGCTTATGCGAGTGAGAGCGTTATGCATTCTCGCAGTCCCACGGCTAGGGGACTTTAATTCATCTGAATACTTTACATGAGCTACAAGGGGGCTCGAAAACTCACTCAAATCGAACTATTGGATTTATTATACAAAAAGAGAACCTTAAATAATGATTTTGTTAACCCTTAATTCCAGATTCAATCATGAAATTACCAGTTATTGCTATTAAATTAACAATTATTCTTACAAAAAAATTTTTTAAAAAATAAACTACAATATTTAAATTTCTCTGGGTTAATCAGAGAGCTCAGAAAATTATTTATATGTTGAACTGACCTTTGTGTTTTAAGAGCTCTTTTCCAAAGCTATATTCAGTTCAGGTGAACTTTCATAAAACAAACTTTTTGACACGATATAGTTTTAACAATTAGTACACTGAGAAAAGATATAATAGTTTGATTATTTTTATTTCTTGTAAATACATCTAATTTTGTAATATTGTCTTGCTGAATATCTAATGTGTGTTAATTCCAGATTTTATAGCAAAAATATTATGGTAGTTATCACCTGTTACTCTGAATCATCAGAGTGTAATACGTCCGAGCAAGGAGATTCCCATAGAATGAACCCCCAGAATTTAGTTAAATTCTAATTCCAAATCTATTGTCAGTTAAGGATATTATACATTAATTTGTGAGATGTACTGTACCTGATGAAACTCAATAGTGACTTCATTTTTCCCTGTTGGACACTGTGAAACATTACTAAGAGGTATTTCAAACGCTGAATGGCTACCAATTTCAAAACTTAAAACACTGCCATTAAATTTTGCAGTTCCCCAATTCCAGCCTTTCACGCTCATCTCCTTCTCTAGCATTTCTTGTGAATAATGGTTTTTAAAATACTTAGATATTTTCTCTTTCTCCTGAAAAATTTGTAAAATCATTAGGAAATAATAATGTAAAAAAAATCACAAATAACTTAAATCTATTGTGGTGTTTGTAAAGGAGTGCGGCTAACTTAATTAACATATTTAAAAACACTGTTGATTAAAAAATATTCCACTTTTTATACCTTGCATAACAAGGAAAACTTCATAAATTCCTAAAATATTAGCTCTATATCATCATCTTTCTACTTATTTGTCATTTTTAAACAAAAACTTTGCAGTTACATTGCAAACGATTAAGGCTAAAGCAAAACACTATGTTTCTTGTATTTACAAACATCGTACATTCAAATGACTTTCTCTGTGAATGAAATAAACGATTTTCCAATACGGACAGGTAGATTTTGAAAGTTCACGGCGGCCATGTTATTTTATTTATTGTTAATTTTCATGTTTTTATTATTTTTCAAACACTAAGACAAAACAACATCAAAACTTAATTATCAAAATGGGTGTTCTCTTGTGAAAAAATTATCTTCAGCGACAAGCAACATTTTTGGATGAGCGGGTACATCAACAAGCAAAATTGCCAGATCTGAGATGGCGCCAATCCACATGAGGTCGACCAAGTGGTATTGCATCCACAGAAAGTCACTGTTAGGTGTGAATTTTGGGCCGGTGCCATCGTAGGTCTCAACTTCTTCAAAAACAACAATTTCATTGCCATCACTACCACAGATGAGGCACTACCAATCAATGAAAACAAATTCTTTTGGCCCAAAACGGATGATATGGGTGTGAATGACATGTGGTGCCACAATAGGCATTCTGCACGAGCGATTTGAGGGCATAGTAATCTCACAGAAGAGGCAACGTGAACTGACCGCCGAGATCATGTAATTTGACCTTGTTAAACTTTTTCTTGTGGCGTTTCCTTAAGAAGCAGGTCTATACCAATAAGCTGTCCTACACGTCAACCAAACCTGTGCCATCACTCAAATTCAGCCTGATCTATGTACCAGAGTTATTGAAAATTGGACCTCTCAGATGCGCACCACACAACAAAGCCCCGGTGGCCATTTCAACAATGTTACATTCCACACACATGACATTGATAGGGCTTTCAAATAAAACAAAAAATTTGTTGATACCTTACACACAACTTATTTTATTCAAGTAAACATCTACCCATCCCTATTGGAAAACACGTTAAAATATTCACCTAATTTTCTCTTAGCTAAAACTTTAAACTAACTTTCCAGACAACAAATACCTTTATTATATGATATTTTGTACCACAATGTTTATTTTCATGGGGTTAAACCAATAAATCAATAACTGTAATGAGTCCTCTGAAAGCTAATCTTTTCAGAACGGTATTAAATACAATAATTAATAAATCCTGTAATAATATGTTTAACTAATAACATTCACCCTCATAACAGACAACTAACTAATGGTCAGCCAATTAAATGACTGAATCATTTAAGAACAGAAGAGGTACAGGTGCAAAAGACCCTAATCAGAGTTGTCTCCTCTAGAAGTAATAAATTGCATTATACAGCCAGACCCTGTGGTAAATAAAGTGAAGGTGTCATTTGCAAAGTGAAAAATATGTGCTTTTCAGAAGGCCCAGCGTGCTGATAAGCATACTTTTCCACTCAGTGAGGAAGGCAAGGTAAACCACCTCACTCCTCGATATACTTAGTAAAGCCTCTACAGGTTCAAACCAGCCTTTTGGCTGATGACCTGAACAAGAACTAACGATATAATAACATTAACGATAATAACACTTAATGATGACCTGACAATATTAAACAAATAATGTTTAATCTTAATTATCCTTTATAAGACTCCTTACACACACACACCGGCATGCCAGGCCGGCAAACCAGCTGTGTAGTCGAGAATCGACGTCAATGTTGCTTTACACACTGAAAAAGCCCGGTTTCCAGCCAGGACTGTCGACTAGACTACCCAATTGTCGGCTGCCAGTATGGTTGACTACGGCCAGCAAACTGGCCCGGCATGCCGGTGTGTGTGTGTGTAAAGAGGCTAATTCTGTCGAGAGTTTCAGAAACAAATATGCCAGGGTTAGTTTTATCAAACAATATGTTACATATGAAACATAAATAAAATAATGGAACGTGGAACAACTGACAAATTTCTGCAAACTAATTGCCTTTAAATTTGTATTTATCTGTATTACAAAACAAAACTAAAATTAACTCGTAATAAAATTTAAACATACCGACTCTTTGAATCCACAAAACCTATGAAGTGAACCATTCTTCAGAAAAAGTCTAATTCCCCAATTATCAATGAACTTTTGCCAGTTCGCTAAATCTATATCACTGCTTTGAACCTGTTCAACTTTTCCAGTACGGCTATTCTTGAAAATGATGTTTTGTTCTGTCAACTTTAAACGACCGGGGCACTGAAACAAAGACATGGAGATTTATAAAAATTGCATTTCACATATATTTTAGTAATTCGAAATATATTGTTTTAACTACACAATATAATCAACAAAAACAACAAATTTTCAGTTTTTTAAGAGTAATAAATAAATAACTGAAATAATATGATAATATTACACATTAGCGTAATATAGGTTAGAATAACACGTTCTTACCATGGCTCCTTTGGTCTCTGTTGTTATTTCTGAAAATTCTAACTCCGTCATGATTCACAAATAATAATGTTGATGTAACAATAACAAATGTATAAGTTTTGCTAAGATCACACTATTGAATCAAATAACTACACCAAAATGCAGCTCATTATTTATTTGAACCACAAAATACTTTACATTAACAAACACTATCCTTCCAGCCGCACAACACATCAGCCATTAGGATCGCTTTGCTGGCGCCAAAATAAAATGCTATGAGATTAACATCACTTTACGCAATATTGTACTTAACTAAATTAAAAAATAATAAAAACTGGATGAATAAGTGAAACATTATTCGTTTGAAATAAACATAATTGATGCAATCTTGTTGCGTTCAATTTTTAATAAATATCTACTCATGTCTAAATAAAAATATTTGCTTGTACTTGATAACATTGTGACTTCTTTGTCGGTGTGCAGGTTTTCTTCTTATTCCATTACCTTTTTGAATGTGTTTTTTGCGTATAGTATGAGGTTATGAGAATGTAATTGACAGTACTTACATCAGGTTTTAAAAAGTGCTTTATGAACGTGTTTGTTTTAAAAATGCATACAATTAATTTCTAACAATGTAGTAGAAATATGTATTTACCAGCGGAAGTATGTAGTGTTCATTTACGATCATCAAATAATGTTATAATTATGTAAGGTAGCATACGTTATCGATTGGAATATAATAGAAGTCTGTTTTAAAAATAAATGATTTTAAGAAGGTTTTGTTTAGATTATGGGTATTGTGGTTATAAGTAATAATTATTTATTATTAAAAAGACCATATAGTTTTACTTAGCAAGACATGAAGAATGGCTGAATTGTTGAGATGAATAATGAAAACTGTACTTACGAGCATAAAATTATCATTGACAACCTGCAAGAAGATGAAACTGTAACATTTTCTCTGGCACTTGTTAAAGGTGAAATAATAAACCAATCAAGTGATAATTCATTACAATTCCTTTGTAACAACCACAATATAGTTGCAAACAACAAATCCACTAATACATCAACAAATTGGCCTGTAATAAAATTAAAATTCAAGTGCCTTGTTGAATTAGTTAATGGTAAAAATTTCATTACATTTAAATTTTGTAATACATCATGTACTATAATCTTAAATTACGAACCAAGAATTACGAAATATTTTATAACTCCTCTGTATATAATTTGTAAAAACCATAATGGAAGATTTCAAGCACCAATAAATTATGATAATTCAATAGATAGTGCTTGTTGTAGAATAGTACTTGGTTCAAAATTAATTCAAAGTTTAATTGCTGAAAAATTATTTGAAAATAACCTTGGACGAAAGACATTTCAATTAGAAAGTGATGTAGATATTAATGCAGAAAAATGTGTTCGTTTTTATAGTAACCTTAGCGTAGAACAAGCAAGATGTATGGACCAAGAAGCTCTATGGGTTTATTTTGGTAGAGAAATTATGAAAAGTGAATTATGTAGTAATAAACGTAAATTTCTTGCGTTTCTTTCTGCTACTTTGTGGGACAGTTCTGATAATGGATCAGTAAAAGCTCATGCTGCTTTAGGAGGCGGTGGATTAGCTTTATTTGGAACAGGTTGTTTATATACGTGGCCTGAACGTGTTGAAGATGTTATAACATGTTTTTTGGATACAACATCAGTTGACACCAGTTATTTGATGGATGATAGTTGTTTTAGGTAAGTAATATGCACAGTAGCTCATTCTTTGTAAACGTTAAGTGTATGAACTTCAGGCTTTCAAAAATGAGTTTAGAATACATAACCTAAGAAAATCGGTTATTTGTATTAAGTTTTGTTCGGTATTTGAGCGGTTTGGATAATTAGAAAAAAAACAAAGGATTGATGGATTGTAATGTGGTTTTACAGGATAAATTTGAAGACTGTATGGGTGGGCAAATATTAATAATAATTGCTCATGGTAAAGATGATAATAAAATTATAAAATTCTCAAACCTAATGACAAATAATTTTCTTAACGTACAGTATATATAATGAATTCACACCAATAGCGCTCTTTTAAGACCATGTGGTAACTTGAACTCAACTAACTGACTGGCAAAAGGAGCTAAAGATTTATTACCCTTTTAAGCTTCTAGATCACCCATAACAGAAAGGTGAAGTGTTAAATTATTTGCACTCGATCTGCTAATTCCAGCGCTACAAAACATATTTACGTTTTTTTATCACTGGTCAGCCAATTATATGACTGAACTATTTAAGAACAGAAGAGGTAGAGGTGTAAAATACACTAGTCAGTGTTATCTCCTCTGAAAGTAATGAATTTCATTATACAGCCCTGTAGTGAATGTGAAGTGAAGGTGTCATTTGCAGGCTGCAGAGTAAATATGCTTTTCGGAGGGCCTGGCATCCTGATAACCATGAGCTACTTTTGTACTCAGTGAGGAAGGCAATGGTAAACCACCTCACTCCTTGTTTTATTTAGTAATACCTCTAGAGGTTCAAACCAGCCTTTCGGCAGTTGACCTAAACAACAACAGGCTTCTAGAACGGTATAGAAAAATCAAGTAGTCAATACCCAATAGAAATAGAAAGGCATTCTTCCAAATTTTGGAAGCAGTAATAAAAAGATAGATTGTATGAAAAAAGAAGGAAATAAGGGGATTCTGAGAAATTTTGTAAATAAATCATGAAAGGGTACATACATAATTACAAACATTAGAAAACATTGGAAATTGTGTAAAACTTAAAAAAATACAAGAAATGACAATAGGCTAATTCCCTATTCCCATGACACCAGTTTTGGTGATGGTTCCCACAGCTAGTTAATTAATGCCAGTGCTCTGAAGACATTATGCGAGTTGTGCTGTGTACTGCTGTACAAAGTACAGCTTACTAGCAATTAGCAACGTTTCCAAATGTTTACACTGAGCTAGTTTACAAGCGCTAGTCAATCACGTGACTTTTTCTCCCCAACTAGCCCTAGCACTAGTAAAATCAAACATGGTCACTAACAAGTTAGTGAATACTAGTGCTTTAACTATACTAGCAGTTGCTAGTTGTTTGTTCCCATTACACTATTTTGCCAGCTGCTAAGTCCACTATAATGATTTTCACCATTGATGAACTCTTGCTGTTCCACACTTTTGGACTAATCAGAACCATTGTCAGATTGTACTAATGTATCAACCTGACAAACATAACGTGCTCATGCATATAAGAGCCACAGTTGTTCACTCGTGTCTTGCATCTCATACTGAACACGTATATTATAGAGCGTGTTAACATGCAATACTTTATAATATGATCAGCTGGTTGTATGTTCGTAGGTTATAATTGTTATTGAAATATCAAAAAAATGGCTGACAAAATATATAACAGAGCTATTAGAGCAAGTATTGGTAACGTTGCTGGCAAGCCATTGGCTAGCCATGAACTGCGTAGGGGGCAATGCATACTTTCAGAGCTCATTAAAACTGAAAAATAGAGTAGCACAGGTACAGTTGTTTTGTTGAAACGGTAGCTGTGACCTTCGACTGAGAGGACGCACACGAAGGACAAAATTATCCGCCTAACAGCGGATAAACTAACGGGTTTTTTATTAAGTGTCACCGGATGGCGACATTAAGTGGCAACCTTATTAATTTGGTGGCCCTGAAAAGGGCCGTTTAAGCGGTGGTCGTCTGTCGTAGTCGTCGTGGCGGTCGGAGGCTGGGCGACACGGCGTGTCGTCGTCCAGCGGAGACGTCATCTTCTTCCCTCGCAGTAGTGCGTCGATGGCTGCTTCGTCAGGTCCGGTGGGCGTAAGGCTCGGTCGAGGGACCGCTGTGGGCATCGCTCGCGTCAGCGGGCGATGACGGTCCGGTCGACGGCCTACGGTGACGGGACGGCGAGCGGAAGCAGCATCTTCTCTCTTGCGGGGTCGTCGATTAGTTCTCGCTGGAGTCCGGCAGCCGTGTGCCGGGGTGGACGTCTCGTCGTAGTCTGGATCGAAGTGAAGGTCTCGGTGTCTTGATTGGAAATGATTCCGCCGGCTCAGTGCAGCGCTCTTTATATAGCTGCTGTTGTAGAGAGCGGCTACTGGTTTGGCCTTGATGACAAAGGCAGCCGGAAGGTTTGTCGGGCGCCGCTACAGGGCTTTGTCGCTTCTCCGCTAAAGAGCCCATCGCGCCGACAAAGGCCAAAAGAAGTATTGAAGGCCGGCAACACAGTAAATGATTAATTACATGGGGTGGCGGTGACATAAGGATGCAACCCTGATTATAAGAAGATAGAAGTAATACATCGGTAAATTTTCTGTCCTCCAATCGGTATGTTGGCAACAGTGTACTCAAGGCCAACTACCTAAGACAGTTAAAATGTTCCAGTCAAGCATTAGTGTGGTGACAGCAGTCGTTTCGTTATATTGTGTCAGCAATGGTTTTTTCCAAGGAAGAATCGGGTGTTTTATTGAGAACGCAACCCTATGTTAAAAGCCACAATCTACGGCATATTTTTATTTTCCATACTTTACAAATTATTAATTAATCTAAATTATTATTTTACAAATGAATAGCAAATTGCAATGAACACATTGTATTACTTCTATCTTCTTATAATCAGGGTTGCATAATTAATAAAACACCCGGTTCTTCCTTGGAAACCATTGCTGACACAATATAACGAAACGACTGCTGTCACCACACTAATGCTTGAACATTTTAACTGTCTTAAGTAGTTGGTCTTGAGTACACTGTTGCCAACATACTGATTGGAGGACAGAAAATTTACTGATGTATTACTTCTATCTTCTTATAATCAGGGTTGCTTCCTTAATAAAACACCCATTATTATTGTTATAGAATTATTATTATTGTTATTATTATTATTATTATTATTATTATTATTATTATTATTATTATTATTGTTATTATTATAAATAAAAGATTAAACTAGGCAGATTTTTTTAAATTTTATTTGGTGGTTTTTGTTTCAGAGGAACTTATGGAGGTTGTTTTAGTACAACTTTAGGTTCAGTCTGTCATGAATTAGGTCATACCTTTGATCTCGGTCATTCGAAAGATGGTATCATGGGTCGAGGATTTGATAACATTGATCTTGTATTTTTACCATTATCTCATTATTTGCAACATCGCCAGCAATGTATGCAATACACAACAGTCCAGCTTATAAGTAAATTGAATGTAGAATGTATTATCACTTCACCGACAACTATCACGTCTACAACACTAACAAATTCAAATAATTCCAATTCATTAATGGCTCCTATTTCTTTATCTTCATCATTAACTGCAACTACATCATCAGAAATTAGTAACAGTAATCAGATTTCACATCAAAATTTAAATAACAAGAATAATAATTTTAATAACAATAGTAGTTGTAGTAATAATAACAATGGCAATCGTTCGACTCAACAGCCACAAGCAGTTGTTACCAGTAACAATTATAACGACAAAACTTTTTGGTCTCCAAGTTGTGGAGTACTTCTTGCTTATCACAGGTTAGTCCGAATTTTTAATTTACTGAATTTACGTTGCTTTTCAGATATGGTGGTTAACCAGACTTCTATAACTTAGTTTTGTAAAAATTTATTTATAGTGTCCAATTTCATGTGTATCTATAGAGTCGGTCTACGCTAAGAGTACTCCGACGTAGGCAACCAGCAATACAAAAGAGCATGCGTATTAATTAAAAATACGCACAGCATAATCAGAAACAAAATTCCATACAACACTAATTATTTACTCTGAGCTAAATATAATAAAAACATGTTCAATTCATTTTTGTTAGAAAATGTTTTATAAATCGAACATTAGTTTACCATTAACAACTAAAACTTTTACTATTGTTAATTGTGTTCTCTTACATTGTTATTTTTCGTTACATTATTATTCATGAGACTCAGTTTCATTTTTGATCACAAGTAATATAAGACTAATGCGCTTGAATTATAACAGGAGAGTAAACAATTCCTGTAATTCGTTGTTTATCATTTCAGATTGTTTATTTTGTATCATTAATTAATGTCTGTGACTAGTTTAATACAATTGTTTGCACTTGCCCTTGTTTAACTCATTTTTAGTGTCATCAGTTATCTTTTGGTAGGTATTATATCAGTTCGTTTCAATTTTCTTCTTAGACTAAAGTTAAAAAGTTTTGTGAGCTGTGTTTTGTTGACATGTGTGATAGTGAATGTGTTGAGTTTTTGAAACATGAAACGGTAAACATTAAAAAGTAGACAAAAATTGTTTTGTTAAATGTAATGGTTAAAATAATTAATTAAAGCATCTCTTTATTAAACTACAATAATTACAAGTAATCTGAATGGTATAATTGAAAATGCTTAAAGGGTAATGTTTATTTTAGCTGGATGTAGATATTTAATGATGGAACTTAGTGTAAGATAATTGTCAGCGGAGAGGTAGATATGCACTAACTAGTGTAAAACTTTCGTTTACAACCTATAGGCGCTTGCCTTGTGCGGAGTACTCTTACAGTAGATGAACTATAGTTACTTGCGTCACAAGTTTGCTTTTGTTTGCAACGAGGGGTAAAGGGGGAAAAGCATCAGTGCGCATGCACGACTGCTTTAATTTAAAGGTTACACTATAACTTATACTATACCCAGAGCATTTACAGTATATCGCGGAACCTTTTGTAGGTTAACTGTACGAATATAACTGTTTGTTACCGTAAGCAGAAATGTTAGTTTCTTGATAACGTGGGCAGATTATTCACACTGCTGAATGAAATCTAATATGCATTGTAATAATGGTGTGAAGTTGAAGTCAAATAAAAATACCTTTCCCTGCCTCTTAACAAACACCATAAGCGAGTGGCTAACTAATGTGATGTTTCTCTTTCCGCCATTTGAAAAATAAAGGAGGAATTTAAAGACATAAAGAGGCTAATTTTCAACAGTTTTGTTGACACCTGGTAAAAAAAGAAAACGGTTAGGTGTAGATACTAGTGAGACTGATAGTGAAGATGCCAGTGACAGCAGTAATAAAGAAGGCGATTCACTCCTAGAATTTGTTCCATTATAATAAGGTAGCTGGTAATTACAGTAAATTAAACATTTCTGGTCATGTAATTAAGCTATGGGCAACTCTACAAGTCAGTTTTTCTTATAAGGTTTATGAAGAAAACATTTTCTTGGCAATAAACCACAGCTTACAAAATGTATATAGTAACAGCAAAGTAGTGAAATGTAGTGTCTCACTGTTGAGGTTGGCAGCACTGTCAGATTTTCATTTCCCTTCCCCACAGCCTTTGGGGACAGTTTGAAGGTGAGCATTAGGTGCCTGAAATTAGGATCCTCTAGCTAAGGGAAAAAACCATCCAGGAGAACCCTAACCTTCCAGGTAGTGTGTTTTTGGCTACAAACCATTGAAAAATAATTATTTTACTAAAACTTAACAGTTTACCTGGTCTGGAGGCATTAACTAGAAGGGTACAAGACTTTCTTGATTGAAAAGCATGAAAATCTTATGCTAGAATTTTTTAATTTATTCCTTGTTAAGAACTAGATGCATTTTTAATAACTACCCAATTTTTCATTTGCTTTTGCTGGTAACTGTCATAAACTTCAAACCAAAGAGAGACTCTTAGTGAACTTGATGTTTCTATTCATAATTTGTTATCAGTTGTTTGTATTAACAGGTTTCTTAATGAGTAGAAGTGTGTTTGATGAAAAAAGCCAAACCTGACTGGGAATCAAACCCAAGAACCCTGGTGTAATAGCCACTACTATGGCACTACTAATTAGTGGCACTAATAGACACTACACTTTGGGCCAAAAAAATCTTTTATTGTATTTTAAAAGAAGTGGATGTGATTACATTTTATTGTTATTCTAATATTGTTTTGTAATGTATTTGATTAACAGATGGTTCAATACTGAAAATGAAGATACTTTGAAGAAAGAAGATCTTCGTTATGATAGATTAAGGTAGGAATTTTTATAATATCTGATGGTTTGTTATCATTTTTTTTCAAGCTAACCCCTTTTTATATAAAGTGTTTTAACTTTTGTGCCTTAAAACATCTTTGCTATGGTTTTTGTGTTCACTCACTGAAATTTTAGTTCTGTACTTGTAAAGGACGAAACAAATACCAATATTTTGTCAAATAAATTTTAGAAACTTAAATAATTTATGTTAACAGTTATTTTTATTATATCTTTCACATGTTTCTGAATTGTTTTTCCAAAATTTTAGTGTAATATAGTAATAAATTTTTATTTTTTTGCTGGATTTTTGGTCATACAAAATGAAAAATGATTAAGGAAGACTGAATCGGAGGTATTTGACTTGAAAGCCTAGCAATCTATGTATTGGCGTACTGAATGTGTCTAAGATGGTAGTAAGCACGATGAACAAAAAAATTTCACTTGTGGATTATATCTTTTAAAATTATGTTTAAAAGAAATGTTAAATTGTAGGTGTAAGGTCAAGTTTGTTGTTTTTTTTTTTTTTTTTTTTTTTTTTAGGCCCTCATTGGAGCAAAATTAATCGATTTATAGAAGATCCCTAGTTATTCCTCTTATTTGCCCAGTAGTTCTTCATCCTTTGCGACACTCTCGCCAAACAAAGCGTTGTAGAAAAAAATGTTCGAAACAAAAGTTGTAGGTTTTTTAATTTCTTGCAACTTTAATTAAATAAACACTTTTGTGGTCAAATGCATATTAAGGTCGCAATTTTAAAACAAATTCTAATTTTACCTAGAGACCACAGCCTCCTCAAGAATTTCAGCAGACATGGCCTTGACCTTATAAAATAACTTAAATGTGTTTTTGTTGATCCACCATAATAATAATAATATATTTATTGTCATATAACATTTTATTTTAGCGGATTTCCACTCAAACAGATGACTTTTCAAAATCATAAACTCTAAATTAATTACATGATACAATTATTTAAAATAGTAACACTATCACACAGTCAATACATAAATACATTTAAAAATACATATCACATAAATATACCATCATCAGAGTACACAGAATATCATTTAAAACTTTAAAAAACTTGAAAACCTAATAGAAGATATTGTAGCATTTTCAGTCATCTATATAAAATCATTCAATTTTTCTAATCTACCCTTTATTATTCTTTGTAGTCAATCACTGTACTAGGAAGTTGTCTATTGTTTTACTTTTTTATTTTTATTTTTATTGAATGATGATGCTTATATTAGGCTTGGCTTGTCTGTAGGTAAAGGTATGGTGTGATGTACAAATAAAAAATGCCAGACCTTAGCGGGAATTGAACCCGGGATCCTGGCATTGAAGCCAGTACTGTTGACCAGCCCAATTTTTTTATTTGTTAAAAAAAGATCTTTATTCAAGAAATGCTCTGATTGTTTTTGTTTCAGAGGAATTGTAATGTCAAGTGCTGGTATTAGAGTTGTCGAATTGCGTGGTGAAAATGGACTGATCTTACATTCCTGGCAGTTCACAACATCGAGAATAAAACATCAGTTAGTCGTACCATTACAAATTGCTAGCCGTGCTGAATTAATTTTAATCGAAGACTCGTACGGAAATATCCTTAAACAAGAATTAAAAAGTAATCCCTACTCAAGTCGTTAAATATTTTAAAATAGCACTAGTTTAGTGCCTTTAGGAATGTTGTCACTACAGAATTCAGTATGAATAAAACAGTTCACATCTGTCATTACAAAGGTGTCCAGTATAGCATTTCAGTTAAGATAAAAGTAATCTAAGGTAATTTTGATAGTGCAATTGTTGGTTTTCCTTGGAAGTTCCTGTTTCATTTTCTTTGAACAGTATTATTTTAAATGTAGACTAATTACATCTAGTCAAATAATTGTTTTTTTAAATGCTCAAATATAATGAAGTTTTAAATTTGTGAAATCTGAAGAAAATTAACGTACGGATATGAGTGTTTTAGTTTATTGTACAATTTTGAAAGTAGAAAGGTGCTTGTTAAACATCACAATTAAGTGAGAAGGAAGATGTCTTCTATAAATTTTAAACTTTTTGGAAAGTTTAATAATCTATGTAGAGTAGATTCATTTGGCGCTTACTGAAAATTTTTGAAGTCATGTAATAGTTTTCCAACTCATCATGAATTACATTAAATATTTGATCTCTAGCGTCTTCTGTTACAGAGCATGATTAAAATACTGGTAAATGTAAAATGCTTTTGATTTTGCTGGCTGCAACACCGTATTGATTATGGTGTCATCCATATATTCGAGTTCAAAATCATCTGAATTTAGCCACTCTGTGACATCATTTTGGTCAACCCAGTAAAGTCATTGCTCAATTTAATGGACTAATTGCGGGATACTAATGTCCATTAAATTGAAAGTCGTTCAGTTATAACACAATCAGTTATCACGTATGTTTCTATAACGTCTTCATTCAAAAATAACTTATAATGCATTCTGCAGTTTAAAATTAACTTTATTTTATATAATGAATTTATATAATAAATTTCACTAACTTTTTTTTTAAACTGCGTCAACTTTTATTTTTACTTACACGTATTTCGGTGGAACCACCATCATCAGAGTAAATAACATAATTGAAACTAAAAAGCTTTTTTTATTTATGTAAAATCTATAGAAGATTATACATCTTCAGTCATTTGTATAAAACTATTAATAAAAACGTTTTTTAGTTTCAATTATGTAATTTACTCTTGATGATGGTGGATCCACCGAAACACGTGTAAGTAAAGATAAAAGTTGACGCAGTTTAAAAAAAAAGGTTAGTGAAATTTATTATAGAAATCCATTATATAAAAATAGAGTTTCTATAACCTGTTAAAAGTAAACATTAAATTTGCTTATAGCCTGATTCTTATCATAACTTTCAAAAAACATTCCTACTCTCCTATATGGCAGTGAATCTTTGATACATACAAAGAACATTGATAGTAAGATCCAAGCTGCAGAGATGAGATATTTGTGTAACGTGTTAGGATGCTCTAGAGCTGACGACTGAATCGTCTTAGGGAAATAGAGTCAATGCTCGAATTAGATTTAGCAGACTAGCCTCCTAAATAAATAAAACGGTTTGAAAATTACAAAAATCTAAGAAATATTAATATTGGCTACCAACTTCGTAGCACCAAACAAAATTTCCCTTTCTTAGAAAAAAATTACCAGACATTAACAATTGGGTAACAGGACTAAAAAAAATCACTCTTTAGAATACTGGCAAGATAAATTAAGCGTTGAGAGTGGGGATACAAGTACAGCTGTGCAATTGCTTCTTGTTATAAGCGTATCCCCTCACTACCATATGATAAAGCCTATATATTTTTTTTTTTTTTTTTATTGAGTGATGATACCTACATAAGCCTTGGGCTTGTGCGTAGGTAATGATATGTGGTGATTTACAGATGAAAAAAATGCCAGACCTGACCGGGACCCAGGATTTTAGCCTAATTAGCCTAACCCAGATGTTAGCCTAATGTGCGTATTGTTGTACTTGATCTTAGCAAAACCTCATCGTTTTGTAAACAAATCTCTTTTTGTAGTCTGTTAATTTAAGGTTTCTAAACTTTATTTATTCAATCAATTGTGCATTGCTTAATTTATTATTTAAAATTATTTCTACATAAACTAGACACATATGGTGACTTTGCATGATGCTAATCTTTTGATGTGTTATACTGACCATACTTACAGGAGGTGCGGGGAATGTGTCAACTGCGCATGCGTGAACCAGCAATCAAATTATCTTGCCAGTATCAGTCAAATTATCTTTTAATTTGTATATGTATTTACTTTCCTGTGTTCCGGTTATGAGAGTTCTTACTGTCTAGGATTATATTTGTGTATTGTGTTAACATAAAATTAACTTCATGTGCATGGCTGTAGTGTACTGAAGATATTGACCACTATAGGTTCAATTTGAAGACATTAAATTGGTAGTAAAATTTTCATTGTTCTGTAGAGATTTATTATATGTGTATCATTATTCTAGTCAAAATTCATATCATTTTCTTTTTTGTCAAGATTGATATATTTTACGTTATTTAGATCTTAGTGTTTATCCAAAGAAGTAAAACTTCATATTTAGGAAATATCTTATGTAATTGTGATAAAGAGTAATATATTTTAATTGTTTTGTACTTAACAAATTAGATCTGCGTGTGTATACATAAATGATAAATTATGTTTTAAATTAAATAAATATATTTAAGTAGATTATTATTTGTGTTTTATTTATGTAAAATACCCTTTTTCTTTATTGGTAGTGCAACTGATTTGTAAGTTAAGGGGGTACCGTTTAATAATGATCCCCATGTTAACGTTTGACCCATTTTCTCAGGAATGGTAAGAGATATATAGTTCAAATTTTGACCACATATATTTCAGTATCTTATATAACTTTTGACGCAGGCATTTGTCTATCAATGTAATCTGAAATTTTTCAGGATTTTTTAAACACGGCTCTTAAGGGTTGTCTCCGCTTATGTTAGAAAAAAGGTTACAGTTAAAAGTATTTGAAAACCTCCATGTCAAAAGTTGTATAAGATACTAAATAATGTGTGGTAAAAATTTGAGGCAGTTATCTTTAACGGTTCCTAAAGAAATGGGTCATTCGTGCTAAAAATCCTAGTTTTCGGAAAAACGTAATCGGAAGTTAATAATTGCTTATTCAGTACATTCAACACAATAAAAATTATCTTGACATTGACTCAGAAAAATACTTGTAAAATTTTTTTATATTGCTCTGATTTTAATAAATAATACGTAAAATTAAAGCTAAAACACGGCGGAATGAAATGGCGTGAAAATTGAAATATCAAAAAAAAAGTGTAATCAGTGGTACGCCCATAAAACAGAAATTTTCAACTTACATTGAATAAAAATCATTAATTAACAGTCTATTTTTTTAGGCACATTTTGGATAATCAGGATTTTTCTGTACATACTGGTAGAGTAAAGGGGGTTGGAAAGGGTTCACTGTAGTTCCGTATTGTTACATTACAGTAAATTAGATTTTGGATACTTGAAATTCCAGATAACATGCAATTATACTTTTAGGGTTTGATAACAGTTAAAATAATTATACAGTAATTTTTATTAGCATGTATGTACAAAAATACAAAAATTTGAAGCAAAACAAAATGTAATATTGTACAGTAAATTAACATTTACTTTATCTATCAGAAATTGTATTAATCACGACTGCATTAGATGGATTTTACTGTATTTGCTAAACAATTATGACAAGCTAATATTGTGGTACACGCTAGCGTCAGAAGGGTTGCAATTACAATTGGATCTGTAAACATTACTGGATGAATAAAAAGTATTGTTAGTATTACAATTTTCCCATAACGGGCAGGTGGCGTGTTAAATGAATTGCACTCGATCTGTTGGTTCCAGGGCTACAAAAAATAAATCTGTTTCTTATGATATAGTCAGCCAATTATGACTGAAATATTTAAAAACAGAAGAGGTAGAGGTGTAAAAGACACTAGTCAGAGTTATCTCATCTGAGAGTGATGAATTTCACTAATAGCCAAACCCTGTGGTGAATGAAGTGAAGGTGTCATTTGCAGGGTGGAAACTGGGTGCTTTTCGGAGGGCCTGGCATGCTGATAAGCATACTCTTTCAACTCAGTGAGAAAGGCAATTGTAAACCACCTTACTCCTCGTTTTATTTTAGTAAAATCTCTAGAGGTTCAAACTAGCCTTTTGGCTGTTGACCTAAACAACACTGTATTACAATAAACATGCTAACTGTATCTCTTTAAGATGTTATACAAATAATATTTATTGTTGTATAGTAACTGTCCACTCTTTACCCCTTACATGCAAGTGGTTGTAATTAAAATGCTTCAGTTTTCCTAGGTCTCATTTATAAAATACACACGCCACATTTTAGAACTTTATAGCTCTTTAAGAAGTTTTATTTTATATAATAAATTTCACTAATATTTACTCTTTAAGAAGGTACAGTTTATAGAAATAATATGCATTGTTTTAAGGTTTTTTACCCTTAGGCACAAGAGATCAAAATGCAATTACTTTAGTTTTCTGTTCAGTCCCTAAGGAGCAAATATGCTTAATTTCAGCTCTCTAGGTAATCAAGGTAGAGAGAGAATTAGTGGTGAGTGAGTCAGGCCATGAGGGCTTTTGCAGTTTTTTTAAGTGACTGACTACAGAAAAAAAACAATGAAATTTTATTTCTATTTTTATTATTTTTATCTATTGTTTGTAACTATAAACAGCTATTGTTCTACATTTACAGTCACTGTTACAACTATAAATTTATAAATAAATAATCATATATATGCAGCTGTGTCCCTTATGATCACATCTAACTCGCAGTAAAACTTATTTTGGAAGAAATTATGCTTTACAGGGCAAAAAGAAATTTGAGAAAAAATTTGATATGTATTTTAATTTTTGTGTGGTTGTACATAACTCATTGAAGATAGTCCTACGAGATTGTGACTATGAATTTCACTAAAAAATTCCACAGATGTCAAATCTACCAATTCTGAATCTTACTGGGAGGCACCTATACTTCAGAGGAAAAATATGAAGCTATGAAGCTCTGCCCATACAGCTTAATATATGAACGATATAGAAGGAAGATCAAATATATATAATTACTTCAGAATTAAATAAAATTGTTGCATTATTAGTGATTGATTATAAGAAATTTTTGTGAAAATACTGAAGCTTTATATGACATTTTGCATTTGGAGAAACCTTGTGAGTTTAAATTTTTGCTACCACATCTTTTTTTACATTCTGACCACTAGAGATTGTGTTTACATGTTAAGATTTCTTTCTTTTCTTAAACTCCTTCATTTTTTTACTCTGTTGTTTCTTAATTTCTTCTATCCATTTTTGTGAAGTTAATTTTCTTTTTCTCTGGAAACATACACTCAAAAATTTTTAACTTTCTCTTGCCCTATATGAATATGTAAAGAAATAAAGTTTTGTGTCGATACTTCACTGAAAATACTTGTTTTCAAGCCCCTGAACCTAAAAAACCATGTTTTTAGCAATTGGTCTGTGTGTGAAACAAAATATCTTGAGAACGGAATATCATATAAATTTGAAACTAAGTTCTAACACACAACACTAAAATTTTCATCAACACTAAAATTTTCATCAAAATTGGTCAACCAGAAGTAGTAGTTTATTAGTGCGATTTTCTCAAATACAGCTTGTACAACTTTTTTTTAAATCACCTCATATACTAGATGTTTTATGCTCTACAAGATAGGGTAAGCGTCATTTTTGCTAAAATTCATGGGATATGGTTTCGTAGTAAAACAATTATGGTAAAATTCACTCATGAAATTAGGTTATGTTTTTCACTTTACATTGTTTTCTCATGATTAAATAGGTTATATTATTCATTACTTGCATTTGCAAGAGAAAGTCATCCGATTTTTCACACCAGATTTTTCTTAACATTTTTGCTGCCTGGTTAGTTCTTTTAAGTCATTTTCAATCTCCTTAAACCAATTTGTTTTTGTTATTCTATTTTTATAAAAATTTAATATTCTCTGTAATATGATTATTTCATTCTATATGTCCAAAATATTGTAATCTATTCATAATATTGTATTTTCATACTTCAGTCTATGAATTTCTTTTTTAAGTGTTATACTTTTATTATTCACTTCTTTGAAAAAGTGTAAAATTTTTGGAAGAACTTTTTTTAAGTCTTAATTTTAAGGTTATAGATAAGTTTTTTTTATTATAATATATTTTGTAGTTGATATGCAGTTTTTTTCTGTACCCTGTTTTCCATATCAAATTTTTCTATGGAGAAATATTATTTTTCCTAAATATTAAATTTTTAGTACTCCCTTAATTTGAAAAGACAGGATGTATACACTAAACATTATTATGCAATACAAAATTATCGTCATCCTCTCCATACTGCTTCCAAGTTTTCTCAGGTCTAGCCCTACAAAACTTCTCTCTATACCACTTCACTCTTGGTTTGCCCATTGGTCTTTTTCCTTCCATCTGTACCTACATCATAAATCACCAGGTGCATTGATCAGATCGGGCCCTACAAAGCTTCTCTCTGTACCACTTCACTCTTGGTCTGCCCATTGGTCTTTTTCCTTCCATCTGTACATCATAAACCACCATTGACACAAAATATGTGTAATACATAACTTCCTTTCAACACATAAAATTTCTTGATCCCAAACTAGCTCCTACTTAAGAAAAAACTGGTAGTTGTTGGATTATTCATGTTTCCTTTCTTGGTTACAGGTAGAAAAAAATTTCCAGTGATCAAAATTATCTCTGAAACTAATTGTTCACATTAAGCCATTACATCTAGAAAATGAAGCGAAGAGAATTTACAGGGTGGAGAATTTTAATTTTGTAATGGAAATTTAAAAGCTATCTTAATGTTCTAACTAGTGAGGAAGGTCATAATTACTATTTAACGCATTATATTTTGTAAATTATGTACTAATTAAGTAAATTATAGGATTGATATATGTATTTAAAATTCAAAAAGTTTTTACAATTTTTAAATTGAAACCTCAATTGCACCCCAATTGATAATTTAATTAAATAAAAGTATAATACAATTATTAAATTAATGTAGTAAAAAAAATTCTTATTAGCAGTTAAAACTTAATCCGTTAATGATACAGTATTTTTTGTTTTTAATTCTTTTATGTATTTTGACGTGATCGATTTAATATTTCTTTCCATTGTATATTGTTAATTAGACAATAAAATGAGAGTCATTGTATTTGCTCATATTATGAATTATCTCATTATATTATTTTAATTTAAAAATTTAATTGCTCTTCATTGTTAATTGTTAATTTAAAATATTAATGACATTATTCATTAGGTACTCTTTTCTATACAGTCTGAAGTAATATTACTTCAGATATATTTTTCGCATCTAAAAATGGCTGAAATAAGGGTGCCTATTTTCTTAATTTCTTGTTTTCTTGTGGTTTGTATTATATATTTTATTTTATTATTAAGTATTATTAATTTGTATGCAATTATTTATTTACTATTTAAAACAAATCACAATAAAATTCTTAATTTCAAATTTTACAACTCAACATGTATTTGTTTAAGTTAAATAAATTTGAGTCATCATATTTCAAATGAAGTAGTTTAAGTTGTATAATCACGAAAAAATCAATAATATTATTAAAAATTTTTAAAAACTCCTTCAAAATTGAATAATTTTTCTACTTATTTTTAATTTTTTAAGTGTCACTTTTGTTATAATTTACAAAAATTTCTTATCTGTTGCTTTGAAAATTGATCATTTCAAATTTTATAAAATTTTTAATGTGATAAATAATATCTTGTAATTGAATTCACCTAGATTATTATAAATAATTGTTATTTTAAACAATTTTTCTGTTAATTTACGGAAAGTTATTTCACAGAGCGGTATATGAAATAACTGACACTAACAGAAGAGATTATTTTCATAAATTAATAGTTTTATTGTAAATATTTATTTTTTTAAAAAAGATGTCAAAGATTTTAATTGTGTGTATTTATACACATGGACATAAACATGAGTGTGTGTGTGTACGTGTGTTAGCAACCCTCCACCTCTAATTTTCAGCACTTCACAGCAAACTAAACTTAAAGTTTATCACTTCTTATACGTTGAAAGTAAGATTACAACTTTACAAAAAACAAATTAGTATTGGGAAATAGAAATTTTGTTGACATCTGTATGAATAACCAGTGGAAGGGAAAAAACTCTTTCCTAAGTTTATAAATTTAATTAAATTTTTCAGCAGCACGAATTAAAAGAAAAACATTTGATTTGTTATGTCAGGCTTAAAAAGTCACCCAATGGACTCTATTCATAAGCTTAATTTAAGCTGGTTACCATACCAGATTATTTGCCCAGGTGGTTTAACTTACTTATTGTTTTTAACCAACTAATGGTTCAATCTAGAGACCAAAAAATGTATACAGTGCCGTACATTTAAAAACAGGTTACAGTTAACACAATATTGAGATCGCAAACTTGTTTTGTATTTTCATTCGAAATAAATGGTGTTCATTTAAAGTGAAGGTACTCACTAAAATGCCCTAACAAGTTGTCATCTTTGAAACAGGATAAGTTCTTAACTAAAATGTTTATAAAAAATGTGGTTTGAAACACTCACAAGACTTTCTCTTGCCAATACAAAAAATTAACACTATAACCTAACATTAGTAATAAAATATTAGCAATAAACAAAAAACTAACCTCAAAAAACATAATCTTATCTTAATCATGAGTGAAAGACGTAAAGTGAAAGTCAACCTCAGTTTAGCTTAAAAATATGGAAAATCACTCTTTCATGATAAACTAGGCTCTGTAGAGAAAAATGCTCTAAATAAAAGTTCTAGATTTTTTAATTTCATATAAATTTAATTATACTTTTTTGTCGTTAAATGCATAATAAGGCTGATATCTTTAAAAAATTGATTTTTTACACAATTTCGTGAGAGAAAAACAGTAAATCGCTAATACTAAACATCGTTAAACAAAACAATGTTTGAAATAAAAGTTGTAGGATTTTAAGTTTTCTACAACTTTGATTGTTTACATTTGTGCGCTAAAATGCATATTAAAGTCGCAATCTTAAAAAAACAATTTTTATGAGAAAACAGCCTCACCAAGAATTTTAGCAGACATGGCACCTACCCTATCTTGTAGAGCATAAAAAATTTAGTATATGAGGCGATTTTTAAAAAAAATCGTAGAAGCAGTTTTTGAGAAACTCGCAAAAAGTGAATGACACGAATAAACTGCTACTTCCGGTTGACCGATTTTGATGAAAATGTTTGTGTCAGGTCCTCTAGTGGTAGCTAACTTAAGTTTCAAGTTTCAAGTTCGTACGATGTCCCATTCTTGAGATATTCTGTTCAAACACATACAGACACACAAACCAATCACTAAAAACATGTTTTTTGGGTTCAGGGGGTCTGAAAATGTGTAGATCCGGTGAAAACTCAATTTCGAAAAATCTACAAGGAAACAATATTTTCCTTCCTATATATTCATATAGGCAAGAGAAAGTAAAAATGTTTTAATTTTCCAAATTCACAGGATGTTTTTAGTTCTAGTTAATTTCAGATTAGTTCATAACTCATCCAGGCTTTTCATTTTTACTTTCTCTTGCCTACATGAATATATAGGACGGAAAGTATTGTTTTCATGTCAATTTTTCTGTAAACATTACACATAGGTTAATAGTGAATACCACTGTATTATTAGTATGATTTTCGTAAAATCGTTATAAACTTTGTTACAGGAACTAGCGTTTAGAATATTTGAAATTGATGTGATATTTGACATTTTCGCAAATCGTTTAGGCAGCCAAAACCAGAAAAACAGTACTGATGAAGTGCTAACAACTTTTTAATTATTTTTAGGAATGTGACAGATTTCTTTTATTAAAAATGTAATACATTACTTACACTGAAGAAAATGTTAATTATATTTACATGAAAATGGATTATAATTAGAAATAATTTTTCATTATTGATTGTTTGTGTTCCTTAGTTAAAACATTCCTGGTTACATTAGTATTATAGGCTTTAAAATGAAGGAGTTAAAGCTATGAACTGTGCATCCCTGTATTAAGCTGTTAAATTGAATTTGTATAAAGCAATTTTATTTGTATTTGACTCCTAATAGGCCTACTGATTGATAAGGCTCATACAAAGTTTATTTCATTTGATTTCTCTATTTTATTATACAGACTGATATAAAATTGAACGGCAATCTCTCAGAAACTGATTCTGTTGACAAGAATTAGAAAAAATATCCCTATAAACATAGGTCCTGAAACTCTTTATTAGCAAGTTACAGTTGATGAAAGATTTTGCCCGGAATTCAGTCTTCAGTGAAATGAAGCCAAACTAAAGTTTTTTTTAGGCTTTAATTATATGGCATTCTGGTTGAATCTTATGAATTAAAAATTGAGTAATATAGGTCATAGAATTCCCATAGTTTTAAAGATATTTGACATCGTAAACATAAAAATTATGGGTTGAAAATAACGCTTGAAAATCTCAGTTTTCTGACATTTAGGTTAACATGAAATAAATTTATTGAATGCTTAAATAATTTTTTTTTTAATTCAACATGTAGAAAATTTATGTACAAAATGAATACATAATGAAACTCGACTTCTATCAATAACAAAACCAAAATATTACTATTTTTCAATAGAATTTTTAAAAAATTCCTAATGTGTGTAAGTTGCAATCTGTTCAAGTTAGAGCAATAAGCAACCCCATGAACCAATGAAATGAAGATGATGTGTAAATGATATGCAGTCTTGTATAGACCCAGGCCAACCATTTCTAAGAGAGTCTGGTTAATTGAACCGCAACCATCAAAGTACACTGGTAACCACTGTCTAGTATTCAAATTCATACAAAAGTAACTACGTTTACCAGATTTGAACCAGGAACCTTCATCTCCGAAAATCAGCTGTTAAACAGCTGACTGCGGTGACATCTATACCTCTAGACCAACTCAGGGGGAGGGGTCTTTCAATAGAATCAAATATTTTATTTGTATGTTACAAATTACAGCTGATAAACTATTTAATTCAATTCTGAAAACAATTAAATTAAAAGAATGAAGTTGTTACTAATTATCTATGAATTTGCTCCAAATGACTTCCATTTTGTTTAATGCACAATTTAATTGAACAAATTCATTCTTTTTTAAAGTGTTGTAAAACACTCTGTTTCAACTGAGACCATCTACCTTCAAGCATAATTAATTCTCATGTGTCAATACCAATTCAACCTTACAGACTCCACTGGTTCCACAATCCTGACATCAACTCTGGCTCTATTTCCTCATACTCTAACCACTTTTCTAAATTGGTCCAATATTGTTACTGCATAACTCTTGGATGTCAACAGCCAACCTTTGGTTCCAGGCATTTTGCATTTGTATCCGATATCTTCCATACCTGTACGTTCAATAACTGTTTTATACAACCACCTTTATCTGACTTCCGTAGCTGTATTCAAACTCCAAATTATAGAAGTAATGATTTTAAAGCAGCTCGTTCTTATCCAATTTTCTTTGCACTTCCTCCATTTACAGACAACCAAGCGTACTAGGTAAATAAACTCATGATGTAGTTTTATGATGGACCCATCATCCATTACTAATTTCCTAAGTACACCTCCTACAAAACTATCATTTTGTCAAAATTAACTTCTAGTCCCTAACTTTTATTATTCCCATATTTCCAAACCGTGACCAGTTTTAATAATTTTGATGTTTTTCATACATCAAAGAATAAAGAGTTTGGTGGCATAATTATCTTGAGTCTGATCATTCTTCATGGAACTGACCCAGCTTTCTGAAATTTTATTTGTATAAATTTTCTGAAACAGTGAAGAATATCAGAAACTGGTGATCAAAGGCCATATTTAAACATTTGACCTATTTAAGCACACACTTATTAGTCTAATTCTTTGAATATCATAAAATATGCCCATAACAGGGTGGTAGTGTCAAATTATTTACACTTGATCTGCTAGTTCCAGGGCTACAAACAATAGTTCTGTTTCTTATCACATGGTCAGCCAATTATATGACTAAAGCATTTTAAGAATAGAAGAGGTAGAGGTGTAAAAAACACTAATCAAAGTTATCTCCTCTGAGAGTAATGAATTTTATTATACAGCCAGACCCTGTTGTGAATGAAGTGAAGGTGTCGTTTGCAGGGTGGAAAGTTGGTGCTTTTTAGACGACCTGGCATGCTGATAAGTGTACTCTTTCAACACAGTGAGTAAACCACCTCACTCATCGTTTTTATAGTTGGGAGCTGACAGGTTTGCTAGTGCGGGATGAAGTGCAAGGAGGCCTGGTACTACAGTAGTTATTCGAATTGGTTTGTGAGTAATGTTTTCAGAAAAGCGCGTACTAATAGTATTATTACTACTACTAGGTTATAGGAGGAGGGGAATCGTACAAACAGTCCTCCTCCACCCAAATTCCTTACACTAGCAATCAAGTGAGCTCCCATCTATACTTGTAAAACCTCTAGAGGTTCAAACCAGCCTTTTGGCTGTTGACCTAAACAACATCATAAAATATTAAATTACAAAACTTGTACACAATAACCAAACATTTCCTGTTATTAGTAAAATATTAGTTAGCAAATATTACAATAAAAATTAAAATTTTGCTCGTGATAATTTTACCTCAGAATTTTTTTTTTTTTAATTTGAGGTTTTGCAATAGACTCAAACTCAGAATTTAAAGAATATCACAGGTTCTATGGAAAGGTGTTTAATATTTTTACAACAGAAATAAAGTTTAGATTTTAACAATTAATTATTATAAATTTTACATGTGTCTTTGTTTACTCAGTTTTTTAAAATAAATTTTAAATTTTACAGGTGATACTTTCACAAGTTTATTCAAGTCTGATTATAGCAAATAATGCTGAAGAATTGGGTAAACTAATGAGAACTCCTGGAATTGTTGTAGTCCAGTTTTCAGCAACTTGGTGCAAAAGTTGTAAAAATGTAAAAAAGGAATATGAGGATTTAGCCATTGAATTAGCTGGTTTAGCTTCGTTTATACGAACTGATGACGATGATGTATCAGCATATTACAATATTAATGAGTTACCTACATTCAAAATTTACCTTAATGGCATAGAAATTTTCAAAGTGACTGGATCACTCGCCATTCCAGAATTAAGAGAACAAATAAAATTGAACTCAGGTATCTGATATTTTCACAATTTAAATGTATTTTAAATTGCTCTAATTTAATCATGATACTGTTGTAAAATCATTTTAAAATAAATAGTAGTCTGCAATTATCAGATTTATTACAGTGATGGGATTACCTCTGATTTTTAAAAACCATCTTTTGTAATCATTTATGTACAAATTAGAATTTCAGAATTTTTCAATTTATTTGTTCAAACTGTTCAACTTCCTGACTCTGTAGAGTTGAAATTTGGTATGTACATAAAAGAAACACAGATAGAACGTGTGAAAGGTGTCAAAATGCTAATTTTAAGATGTATTTGCTATTCAATGAGGAGTTAAAAAGTTTAAAGTTTTTATCTGTTGATAAATAAGAACTGGAACGTTTTCCTTTAATTCCACAACTCAAGAAGCTAGAGATTATTGTTACTAATATTGTAGTTCTATTTTAAATGTTTGTTACTTTGTGAGGAAGTTATCACAGGCCAGCGTTTTTAATTTCCAAAACATTAATTTCAATTTGAAAACGGATTGTTGTATATTTTTGGGAGCTGATTCTGAATATGAACTCCATATTTCTCCATCATGTAAGAATTTTTACAAAAAGACTAGGATTTTTTAATTACAAGAAGCAAACTTTGATTTAAATTTATCTACAAGAGATTTGGGAAACAAAATTACTTTAAAATATTGTTAAATTGGATGAAAATATACAGTAAAATATCCTATTTATAAACCATATTTTCACACTGTAATTTACCTTGAATTGTTGTGCTTTTATTATCAAACCTTTTATTAGGTATCAATGATGTTCCCAAATACTGAAATGTTCAGTATTTTGGGTACTATGATTTTACAGTTATTTAAATATTTTCAAAATACTCCTTACCTATTTCCTGTAAGTTTCTGTTTGGATAACCTTGCAACATTTAAAAAATGTTTGTAGTAAAATTAATTTAATACACTTAAAAACAATATATTTTGCAAATTTTTATGTGGATTTTATTTCAAAAATTGTTTGTTTTTACTTTGGGTGAAGAATTAATAGGTTAAAACCACTTAGTGCAAACTGGTGATGTACATTGACTTTCATTACTTGATTTGTGTGCTTACTACTAAGTTGAGTTCAGTAATAGATGAATGAACAAGAATAACAAATTATTAAAACACAAATGTAAATAATAATCGTCCAGTGAATAAGATTATATTGTAATCTGTCAATCAAACCATCATATCTGGTCAACTTTACACATACGTGTAAAACTGAACGCACTAGAAAAATTATTATAAAAGTTTGTTAATTTATTAAAGAAAATTGTTTTGTACAGAAAGCCATTTGCTTTCAGTTGTTTGTTGCATATTACAAAATACACAAAGGATTCTTTATAAAGAAGGGGAATAATTGACAAATGTCATGTTTATAACTGCACACACACACACACATTTTAATCCTTACGTTATTATTGTGTTAAGTGTTTGGAAGGTTATGAAACATTCTGTGTGTAACCTTTTAGAAAGCTAGCTTAGGAATCTACATAAATGAGTGTGAGCTAGTAAATTGGAATGATTCTTGTTTTAGATTTTGTGTTTTTGTGTTAAATAAAGTTTTGTTATCATTCAAAATCTTTTCTAAAATCTTCTTTAGAAAGTTTTGTTATCTTGTTATTTTGCAATAACGAATCTTACTGCTGTAACATTAATACCGGGTTGGTCTAGTGGAGAAGTAATTGCCATAAGTTAGCAATTTAACAGCTGATTTTCAAAGACATTGGTTCAACGGTTTAAAATCCCAGTAAATGTATTTACTTTTACATGAATTTTAATAATAGAAAATGGTTACCGGTGTACTTTGTTGGTTAGGTTTTAATTAGCTATACTGATCAGGAATGGTCGACCTGAGTCAGTACAAGATTACACTTACAAATTGTTCATATAACCCTCATCTCATTGGGTCATGGAGTTGTTTATTGTTTTTAAATTGAACAGACTGCAATGTACAGGAATAAAAAAATTCTTCACAGTGGTAGTTGTTTATTTATTTTTTGTTTACAAAATTTTAGTTTGTTTTAAAATAGAATTAACCCTTTCAGTGCCGAAACAATATTTAAAAGTTTGATCTTAAGTGCCATTTAATTTGAATAAGGGTGTACAAAAAGTGGCAGCCCTTATTTCGAAAACTTGCAGGCGTAAGCCTGCCATTGCCAACCAAAATTTCAATGTTACAGAAAAATAAAATGCCCTGTTAAAAATTAATTTTTATTGTGTTCATAGTTAATAACACAACAAATATTCAAAATAGTTTATTTTTAGTTTATTTAAAGTCGCATCGACAGCTTGGTCATTAGCAACTACTGTGGGTTTTGGTACCTTAATGGTGGTTTTAACATGTTAAAATTTCCACACTCTAGCTGGGAATTGAACCCGGGACCTTTCGCTTTGAAGGCTAGTGCGCTAGTCACTACGCCACAGAGGCGGTTTCAAAATACATTATTCCATTAATATTTGTTTAAACGGTTTTTTGGAAATGTTTGGTTATCCGGACATTGGCACTTTATGCATAACTTACGGATGTCCGGTAAACCGTATGTTATAACAGCGTAAAAGTTATTGACGTCCTGTTTTCCGGACGTTGGTACTGAAAGGGTTAAGTCCATTTATTCCTTCATTTATTCATTTCCTTTTTGTCTAAAGTTTATTTTTAATATGTTAAATCTGTTTCTTCAAGCTATTTTATCTAATTCTGTCTCTTATTAATTTAATGTCAGATACTTCTCTTTTAAACATCCTGTCACGGTTTGAAATTTATTAAAATTTGTAGCAGTATGATTCATTATTACAGAACAACAGAATATCAAGAACTGATGAACAAGACTGTATTCAACTTAACAGCACAAAATCTAGAACACGATTCATCCACAATTCACTAGTGCACTTCTATTGATATAGATTCTAATGTAACCTTCCAGAAGGTTTCAAACAGAATGTTCCAGAACCTTCCAAACAGTTTACACAAATCAAACACCATAACATTACAGTGTGTGGGTGCAATTTTATACAAAATATTACATCGGGTATCTAAGAAAATTAATATTATTTACTTGAAAACAGTTTCCCTTAAGTTATATCCAATAAAAAAATTAAGTATTAATTTAATTGTAATATTTTTACTTTTGTTGGTGTTATTTTGAAACAGTTTTCGTGAAAAGTTTGAATAACTATAGGGGAAGAAAATAATGTGCATATACAGAATAACAAGACTATTTTGACAATAAATTGAAAAGGAAATATTGAATACCAACAAAATCTTTGGTACTGTTGATTTGTTTCAAAACTACTTACTTATTTCAAACTAATTATATTTTTTTCTTTTTGATTACCTATTTAATAATTTTATTGTAAAGGAAACTATACTCAACAACAAATAAATCTTCGAATAAGTTGCGTTATTTATTTCAAATTTGAGTCAGTAACCTTTTATTTCCTTCTCCTTTAGAAAATACGTTGAACAATAAAAACTTATTGGAACTCCATCATAATACTCATTTTAGTTATTTTTACTGTTTTCTTGCCATTTATAAAATATAGGTAAGGAAGTTATGTTCTCATGTCGATTTTTTGGTATCGAGTTTTCACCGGAAATTCACTTTTTCAGGTTTCCCTAGAGCCCAAAAAATATGTTATTATGAAATGATCTGTGTGTATTTTAACAAAATATCTCTAAAATGGAAAATTATAAACGAATAAAATCATTTCCCTTTGCTAATTAATTTTTGACACAGATTCTGAAAAAGAGGTTGTCTAACCGATACAGAGATTACATCTCAAATTAATATGGCGGTTTGAAATTTTTGGGTTGCATTTTTACAATACAGACGCAAAACACATGCTCAGCAGTGAAATTTTCATTTTTCAACGCCTAAAAATCTATAAAAACCCCTGAATCTTCAAAAGAATCGACCAGTGGCTGACAATTTCCAGAACGGCATAATATCATCGAAACTAAAAAAAAACACACATAAGACTGCTCAAATTATTCTTCTTGAAGGTTACAAATTGATTAAGCATCTTTTTGGCGAATCTTCAAAGAACCATATATATGAAAAAAATCTTGGGTCTTATCTGTTAAGACAACCCACACTCTGTTAGCGCGCCTACAAAATCTGCAAATGCAACATGCAATACAATACACTATTGCTGGTTGCAGGCTGTACAGGAAGTATTTATATACTTTACAAAACTGCATTGATACGTGATACATACTTGTTTGTAACTGATGAAGTTCCACTTAAGCAGGAGGCCAGAATGCTACAATATCAGGATTAAACCAGAATTGGATGTGACTAGCTATACTCTATTCATTGTAAGAAAAATAAATGTCGAGTAAACAAATAATGATGTCACTGAGCATGTGCATTATTACACACTGATTAAAAAGTAACAACAAAATACTTTCAAAAGTGTTGATATACGTCATCAAAATATTTTTATAAGTATTTTGTACGTACAAAATACTTATAAAAATATTTTTATAAATTAAAATGTTAGGCCTACATCATTTATCATGACTGATGTTTTAAGTACTGATCAATACATTTTATAAAAACGGTATACTTTATTTCCATTCCTTTTCATAAATAAAATGAGGTTACAAGTTATTATGTATTACTTCTGATCTGTATGACGAAACAAGAGAACTTTAAAAGTAAACATTTTTATTTTAATGAGTCTTTTTTATTAGTCATCTAATATTAGTTTAGTCGCTCGTTATTTCACAACTGAATTTGACGATAGCTAATCCAAACCCATAAATCTCTCTCCACATTTTTGACAAAGAACATGTCGTTGTTATAATTATACTAGCAGTTCGCTTTTGACATCATATTGTCTCGCATCGTTCTTGCGTGCATTATAATTTATTTTCAATTAGGAATTCAGTGTTGAAGCATTTTTTGTTTTTTTCATTTCTATTTATCGTTTAATTCTGCATATGGTTAAATCCACGTATCAGTTATCATTGTGATGTTTTCGTTATAAGTGTTGCATTTTTTCTGAGTCACCGCTTTAGCAGCTGATTCCGTAACTGTTGTTTGTTTACTTGACATATCTTTTTTACGATGAACTGAGTTTATATGATGACAAGTTATTATTAGCCATGTAGACCTAAATCTGTTATGTTATTTATTAAATCTGGAGCAAATAATCCCGATGTTTTATCTAGTGTTATTGTACAGTTTTCTGACAGGATGTGTGTTATTTATTATTGTTTATCTGAAGTTGAATTCATTGTTATGTAATTGTATGAGTGTGTGTGTGTGTGTGTTCTGTTTGTATGGCTGTATTTTATGTGTTACAATACACTCTTCTCAACCGAGTCCTTTATCTGATAATTTTTCAAACTGTTGCATTAGAAATTTTTGTAGGGACGCTAACAGAGTGCATGCCATTTAACAGATAAGATCCAAAACCTTAATTTATATTTTCTGGATTAGTAATCGGGAATTTCGGAAAAGTAACCACCGGTGATGGCAAATCTGCAGGTGGAGAACTACATTTTAAAAGAATGTTGACTGGAATCAGTCCAGTGGAACCTGTGACCATACTCTACCAAAAAACCCTTTTTATACTTTTAAATAATGTGTAGATAAATGTGCAAGGTAGGAAATCTGCTATAATAATCTGTATTCCAGACAACTTGAATACTGCAAAGGATTTGTACATTTTACTCTTAAAATAGTTGCTAGGTAGAAAATAAATTATCTACTTGGTAGTGAATTTAACATGGAAAACTTTCTTATTATTTTCTACTCGTATTCTATAATATATCAAAAAATAACAAGTAGAGAAACATGTTTCAAAATACCGGGTTTACGAATAATCGATTATGATGAGAGATCGACTGAGATTAGAACGAGAAGTATCGATGTTTACGTACGATCGAAAGACGAACTGTCAATTAATATTGTCCAACGTTTTCGTGTCAGTGACTTGATCGCCTCCTAAAAAATATTTCTTTCAACAGTAAAACGTAAATGTATTTTGTTGACCCATTAATGGGTTTAACTAATTTTTTATGTGAATATGATTTAAGTAAATTTTTACATTCATCTTTGTATTTTGTTTTTAATGGAGGAAAAAGGTGTGGCGTCTATTATTTCTGACTGTTCTGTTTATTATTACAATAAAGTCTGTCTTTGTGAATTTTTCATTGACTTATGACAAAAGTATTGTGTACAAAATACTGTGGTGCTAACTAATTGAAAGAACGTTATGATACTGTCATAAGGTTTATAAGCGCTGGAACGGACACTTTGACGAATACCAGATGTGTTGTTTGTGAATTCTGTTGATTTGTTATATTAGAGAAAACATTATTAAAGATTTTTGGAGTTAATTATGCCACCTCTAAAAGATAAAAAAGTAAACGATAACAATAACTCAGGAACACCTCAACAACAAAAATTTTCGCTTACAACTATAACGAGCAGTACTGGTGATCAAGCTGTTGATAAATTGTACTGTAGCAAATTATATCCTTCTAAAGTATTACAGAATTTAAACTCTATTAGACAGAATAACAAATTTTGTGATGTTGAAATTGTAGCAGGAGGGAAAGTTGTGAAGGTAAGTTTTTTTAATATCAGGCATGAGTTTTATTGCACCAACTTTACCCTACCTAACAAGATGTGCAACCATTTCTTCCATTCAATTATGTTATGTTATTAAGTGTTAAATGCTGAAATTTTCTTGAGAATTAGTGGTGATTTACTTTAATTGCAAGCTTAATATTGTTGAAATTTCCATCAGAAATCAAAAATCTGTCGGCATCTAAAATACTTTTGCCATATGAATTTGTTCTCTAAAAGATGATGTTTTTGAATTCAAAAATAACTAATTTTTCTTTGTTATTTTGTAGATCTAATTATCTGGATTAGCCTGTTCAGGCTGTAAGATATTATTAAACAATTAATGTTGGTTCAGTATTTCTTTGCGTCCAGTGATGCATTAATTCTTTCACAGTGAACTATCTAATCTTTTCACAACTAATCCAGTAACGCTGTGTGACAACAGATGGTCTTCTAGACATGGTCTCTTTCTTGAGTATTAGAGATGGTTTTGTTACCTATGTGTTTAGTTACTTGAGTCACGAGTTTGCCTTTCGTTTAAATGAGGGGTAAAGGGGGGAAAGTATCAGTGTGCATGCGCGACTACTTTGGTATCAGTTCGTTACCACAATAATGTAAACTATACTTAGAGGATATAAAGTATATCTTTGAACCTTTTTTAGGTTAACTGTGCAAATAAAACTGTTTGTTACCGTAAACAAAAATGTTGGATTCTCGAAAACGCAGTCAAACTGTTTACAGTGCTGAACGAAATCTAATATTCAATGTAATAATATGCTGTAAAGTTGAAGCTAAACAAAATGCTTCTTAACAAAAGCTATGAACAAGCGGCCAACTACTGTAATGTTAAGATTAAGAAATTAAAAACAGTGAAGAAGATAATTCTTCAGCAACAGTTTTTTTAACAACTTGTAAAAAAAGGAAATGTTTACATCAATAAGAAAGTGATGCTGACATGTGAATTTCGTGTAAATGTTTTTCATTAGAAATAATTCATCATCGCTGCTGTTACTGGAACTCACATTGAATACCGACAACTAAATAAAGGTTAAGGGCGTAGTTACATTCTCCCACTATGCACGCTCACCAGCGTGAATCAGCACCAGGGACCTGCGACCAGCGACTGTGTTTTTACCCCTACTATTGATTGTCAAATAACACTGGTTAGGTAAGCGACTTTGTTTGGTAACCAGCTGACAACAATATATGAAGAAACTCCACTGGGGGGACCCTGTTCAAATTCATGCCTAACCCACATCAAAATTCAGCAAAAGGCTGCGATCAAAATGGGTGGTTATCAATAATGACTGTTCCTAATGATAAATAAAAGCTAAAAAAACTGTTACACCAGCTGTTTTATTTCCTTAAAGTTGAATCGACTATCAGGTCATTAGTGACCACTACCAGTGGTTTTATGTGACAACTGCTGAGCCCCACAATAAGCTCGGCTGACAATGAGTAACCCCCTGTTGAGAAGCATAACCTTGCAAGCGCAATTTTTCTCACACACCTTTCAGGTTACGATCATATACAATTAGACTTATTCATTTACCAGCTGATTTCATTTATATACATTACTTACAAGTAGTCTACAATTTAATGTCCCTGAAAATATATATATTTTACTAGTAGAAAAAGCATTTTTACACAGTAGCCTATGAGATGTAACTTTTGATTCAGCATGGAGAACTGTTGCAAGTAGGTGGGCACTTGAAATTCAGTATGTATGTTAATAGGTTTTTTTTGGCCAAGTGATCCACACGCTCCCTCTCCATGAGCCATTAGTCTGTTGCTCAGATTTAACGCTTTTGCAACGGCGTGTTTTTCATCATATAGTGAGTGTTCAAATGTCAAAACAGGCTCCCAAATAAATTCATTTAACTAAAGCCATTACTGATAAAAAATTGTGAAAACATTACAGGCATTTTATACAACATGTACGGTTATTTTAATTTTAAAAACATAAAAATCGGTTGCGTTTTTCACTAGCTACAGTGGGCGAAACTCTTCTGCGCATAAAAATTTGTGGGTTATTTTATATTTTTGGCTGTAACGTGCTAAAATTTAAGTTTATCATGATATTGTACAGTATATAATTTTTAGAAGACATTTTCGTGTATAAAACCGTGTTTTACGATATAATTTAGAGTAACATTAGCCCTAATAATTGCAGTTTGAAATTTGCAACACGCAAAGTGGGAACAGAATCTGTGATATTCGGACAGTGTTGCATTGTCAAATTCCTGCTATTCCCC
Source organism: Catonia carolina (assembly GCA_035578175.1). Classification (NCBI taxonomy): domain Eukaryota; kingdom Metazoa; phylum Arthropoda; class Insecta; order Hemiptera; family Achilidae; genus Catonia; species Catonia carolina. The sequence goes on from JAQMRL010000004.1 coordinate 46,391,805, forward strand.
ACCCTCATTCTATTTCTTGTTCACAATACGTTTGTGAATAGTATTGACATTAAACATGTATACAGTTACAAATACACATACAAAATTATGTAGTAGTGGTAAAAGAATAGGGTTTGTAATAGGCCATGAAACAGGTCGTGGGAGCTTTGACGAAGGAAGACAATGTTTACTCTCAAAATTTCCACATACCACACCAACAGTTGCACGTAGAACAAAAAAGTTTGATTTTATAGCACCTACGCATTATTCTGGATTAGCAGGTAGTTCTACGAACCTTATAGATGAAATATTCCATAAGGTACTACATTGTCTTGAAGATAGGACGACTTCAAAAATAACTTGACAACTTACAACCATCGTTTCAACCTTGCTATCAATACATTTGCATTATATTTTATATGAAATTAAAGAGCCATTCAAGATGAGCAATTTGATATATGAACCAAACAAATCACTTCATAAATACGTTTGCTATAGGCTTTTAAAGTTGGTAACTAGTAGGGCAACTGAGATTGCCTCCCGTCGCAGAAGGGTTAAAATATATAACTTATAAGTACTGTCTGTCTATAACTTGATGGCCTCCCGCAGAGAGGAGCAGAATCAGCCCGCTACTAGCCTTGTCAATAATATTTCATTATGTACTACTACTAACTAGTACACTGGAATTGGTACATAATGAAGTGTTATTGAGAAGGCTTGTAGCAGGCCGATTCTGCTCCACTCTGCGGGAGGCCATCAAGTTATAGACAGACAGTACAATACTGCTATAGAATTTTCATTAGGCTGATTATATATCATACTATTATGGTTTTTCCTGTATACAGTAGTAAAAAAGGCTTAATTGGCTGATCATTCTAATTTATTTAATGTCAATGTTTAATAATATTTATTTTTAACAGGCTCATCGAGTAATATTGTCTGCAAGTAGTCCCTATTTTCAAGCAATGTTTTCGAATGGCCTGGTTGAAGAGCAGAAGGATACAATTGAACTACATTCTATTTCACCTCATATACTAGACTGTCTTATCACATTTATCTATACAGGTAAAAAATGCACTTTTTCATATCTACACGGAATTATTCAGGTATGATCAACATAATACTAATTAATGCTGACGGTAATGATGTTATATAGTGTTTAATTCAAAATGTGAAATATTTTGTTTAAGTGAAATAACCCACTGAGTGGTCTATATCTTATTTCTTTTAACTTTGTGAGATTTCTTTTCTTTTAAAGAGATGTGGGTTCCATGGTTCAAATACTAATAAAAGGTAGTTACTTTTGTATGGATTTAAATATTAGATGGTGGTTCTTGGTGTACTTTAATGTCGAAGTTCAATAAACTATACTCTTTCAGGAATGGTCGGCCTGAGTTTGTATAAGACTAAATCTCATTTACACTTCATACCGTCCTCATCGTATTGGGTCAGGGGTTGCTTATTGCGACACGCACACATTTGGGGTAAAGAAAAGTAAAATGGTTTTTGTTAACCTGAAATTGTTTTTAATAGTAGGCCCATAACAGACAGGTGAAATGTTAAATTATTTGCACTCAATCTGTTAGTTGCAGGGCTAAAAAAATAGTTCTGTTTCTTATCACATGATCAGCCAATTGAATGACTGAATCATTTAAGAACAGAAGAGGTAGAGGTGTAAAAGACACTAGTCAGAGTTATTTCCTCTGAGAGTAATGAATTTCATTACACAGCCAGACCCTGTGGTGAGAAAAGTGAAGGTATCATTTGCGGGATGGAAAGTAGATGCTTTTGGGAGGGCCTGGCATGCTTTTCCACTCGGTGAGGAAAGCATTTGTAAACCACCTCACTCCTTGTTTTACTTAGTAAAACCTCTGCAGGTTTAAACCAGCCTTTCGGCTGATGACCTAAACAACAACAGTAGGCCTAAATGTGTAGCTATTAATCTAGAAATTGATGAATTTAGGTCTTTGTTTTAAAATTGATCTGATAACTCTTTTTTCAAAATATCTGAAAAAATTTATCTGCAGATTATGTAAAATAATTTCTTTATTTTATAGGTGAGGTGGTAATTACGCAAGAAAATGTTCAAGAACTAATGATTGCAGCTGATATGTTAGAATTAAATGATGTAGTTAGTGGGTGTACAGAGTTCCTAAAACAAGAACTACATACTACAAATGCTGTTGGAATTTACAGGTCTGGTGATTTATATGTTATTTAAAATATATTATATCTTAATATAAATAAATTTCTTTGTATTTCAGTTCAGTAAAATCTCAACGTACGGTATTATGCGATAGTGTAATTACTGTCAAGAACTTACTGATAATTGAAAATGCAAATGACACATTAGCATTCCAAGGAACCAGTAAGTTCAGTAATGAAAATTAGGACATCTCTGATTTAAAAATGTAGTTGGTTTTCCTGTTAGATGTTAATAGATACTGCTGAAAAAACTGATGATTTCATATCAAAACCATAAATAAACCTACAAAGCATTTATTTTTTTTAATTTATGGAGAAATGATCATGAAAATAATGTGTGAGCTTACTGCAGTCACATTAAAAATAAAAAAATGTTTTAAGCTTTGGAACTGTATACTGTAGACCATTGGTCATAAACTATAGTTGATCAAGGTTCGTTTAAAATTTTGATAAGACTGCCATGGTTTGGCTTACTTTTTACTTTGGTCTACCATACCGACTGTAAAAATTTAGATCTGTCAATTATGCCAAATCTTAATACTCATTGTTGATTTTAAAAAGGTTTCAGCAGTAAAATGTAACAACAGTTTCAAACTAATTACTGTTGGGGCGTGTGTTCAAAAGTTATAGTTTTTTGTATATTGTTGCGCTGCGCTATCACGAGTTACTTTCAGTTTGATCACGGCCATAAACTTGTCCAGTGAGCATCAAATCTCTTCAGATAAAACTTGGTTGTATGTTGAGTCGACATCAATATTTAGTCTCAGTATGGACATAACCTAAACGTAAAATATTTCACATCACACACAAAAATAAGATCTGCAAAAAAAGTATTCTTTAGAGCTTGTCGTTCGAAAAAAATGTGTTGGCGGTCCACCAGTTTGTGACTACTGTTTTAGACTGTGACTACTTTAGGGAGTTTAACTGTTTACTAAAAGGATTTCGTACCATTGTGTAAATTCTTGTTGGTGGAATACTAATTACTAAAAATGAACAGAATGGATTTGAAAAATTTAAAGACTGTAAACACACTCTTGTGTGGATACTATTGGAATTGTCATTCACATCAAGATCAGTGACATCTCAGTAAAATTGAAATATATTTCTAACCACCAGAATACAGTAACAGAACTAATGTTTATAGTGGTTTTGTGTATCTTGTACACATCTTCAGTAAATTAAAAAACTGAAGATGTGTGCAAGATACACAAAAACACTATAAACATTTTTTTTATTAAAAAAAAAACTATAAACAGTGGTAAGTGTTTTCTGTTACCATATTTTGGTAGTTAGAAATATATATTTCAATTTTAAATAATACGGCTGTTGATAATCCTACATAGGATATTTGATAAAGTAACTCAGTGAAATTATAGTTTTGTTTTTGAATCTTTTATTAAAAAATTAAACTGCTTGATTATTATAAAAATTGAGACAGTAGTAAGTGTTTTTAAGTAAATGAGTCAATGTTTCAGTATATTGGAACTACAGAAAAAATCCAGGAAGCACTAAAAAAAGCTTTTTTCCAATCAGCAAAAGTTGCACTTGTTTGTCGTGATTGTATGAAAACTTATGTGATGTGAAAAAACAGAAAAGGTTTCAATATCTGGTACTGTAAAAAGGATTTCTGTTCTGTTTTTATTCAAGAGAATGCATGATGTTTATATTACAGTTGTGTTCAGTTTTTATTCAAGAGAATGCATGATGTTTATATTACAGTTGTGTTCAGTTAGGTGGCTAAAGTAGTATCAGTGACAGATCTATTCATTCTTTAAAAATTAATTACAGTGTACTAAAATTATCAATAATGACTTTAATTTTTGCTATTTGACAAGCATAACCCCCGTATTCTTCAGTAGATTTTTTATTTTATTTTTTTTTATTTAACGTCGCATCAACTACAACGGTCATTAGCGACGACGTTGGGGTGTAACTATGGTACAATGGAGGATGAAATGATTTTTTGTAACGTATGAAAATATGCCGTGCCTGAGTGGGATTCGAACCCAGGACCGCATGATGAGAGGCGAGCACGTTACCAACTGCGCCAATGCGGCCAGCTTAAGTAGATTTGGTTCTGCTGTTTGAAGAATGTTTCCCCTGAAAATAGTGAAGAATTACATTCACAAATTCTTGTAAAGCATCCTGCCAACCATTTAATTTATAAATCACAATACAAATGAAATTTATTTCTTACCTATTCTTTGGTTGCCGTATAGTTTTCTTTTTTAAATAACTTACATACGCTTTGGCTACATTTTAATTTTAATTTAAAATTACTCTGAAGAAGGTGGCACCACCAAAACATTTTTAAGTTTTTTAAAAAAAAAAATGAAAGTGCAACCAAAAAGTAGGTAAGTGGTAATTACATTTGTATTGTGAAGGATTACATTTATGTAGGGACCATATTAATGTAGAAATTGAAATTTAACCAGTGAAAAATTTGAAATTTTTTTTTACTTAATTATACTTCTAACCTTTTTCTTAAACCTAACATAATAACTGATATTAAACATATAACAGTAATATTCAAGGGAAAATTTTTGTAAACACTAGTAGCAAATCAGGTCTGTCATACAGCTAAGTTATTTGTTATCTGATACTTTGACATTACTTGTTACGTTTCTGGAATTCATTTTTCCGTATTTTATTTAGTTTGTGAAATTTTGTGTTCATGTTATTACATGTGATGTAGATTATTGTATTGATATTGTTACAGATTTGCTGAAGGGCATAACTGTGAGGAGTTAGCAAAAACTGCTTTTAGTTTTATATTATCAAATTTCCCTCGAATATGTTTAGAAGAGGAATTTTATGAATTACCAAAGGCAGATTTATGTGATATTTTGGCTAGTGAATTTCTTCAAGTAGATAGTGAATTGCAGGTACTTTTTACTGTTTTATTTATATTTTTAGATAAGTGAAATAAATGAGTACAGTATAATGAGTACTAGTCAAGAGGTATCTCATCTGAGAGTAATGAATTTCATTATACAGCCAGACCCTGTGGTGAATGAACTGAAGGTGTTATTTACAGGGTGGAAGGTAGATGGTTTTCAGATTGTCTGGTATAAGCATACACAATCAGTGAGGAAGGCAATTGTAAACCACCTTACTCCTCGTTGTACTTAATAAAGCCTCTAGAGATTCAAACCAGCCTTTCGGCCGATGACCTAAACAACGCAATGTATGTAATATGGTTCTTTTGGTTTTTGTTATGTATGTAACTGTTGAATAAGAAATAAGTTTATTTTTTATTATTATTATTATTATTAATTTGTCTAATTTATTTATTGTATTTTAGGTTTTCCATGCAGCTATGAAATGGATAAACCATGATTTAACTCAACGGAAACGTTATGTTTTTGAAATTTTAATCCATGTTAGGCTACCTCTTCTGTCATTATGTATGTTAGAGCATGCCATTACAGAATGTAGTGATGCTAGTCTTAAAGTAAGTAATAAATTATTGGTATTTTATAACATTGTATGTAATCACTTTATAATATTAGTTTTTGTTAGTAGAGCAGACGCCAAATAAGCTTGTTGGTTTTATGAAGTGCGCAGAAGGTCTATTTTGGAAGTGGTGCGCTCGGTAGCGAGTGGTGGGGGTCAATGCTATACCAGCTGTGATCTGAATCACGTCTCTGTTACAACGTTATATATCAATTAATCTGAAAACATTAGACTATTGTGTTGCATGTGGTAGGTGTTAAAATTGTTGTATACAATGTTTACAATTGAATGTTTTTAACGTCGCTAATAGATAATAATTTACATTGTTCAGCACTTGTCATTTAGCAATAGTCATTTGCCGGCCGCATTGGCGCAGTTGGTAACGTGCTTGCCTCTCATCATGCGGTCTTGGGTTCGAATCCCATTCAGGCATGGCATTTTTTCATACGTTACAAAAAATCATTTCATCCTTCACCGTCTGCATTAGCAGTAATTGCAGAACAGTTGGACGTTAAACCAAAAAAAAAAAAAAACTAGTCATTTAATAGGCAGTTTGATACTAAGACACAAAATCTACTGACTGAATCCGAACTTTTCACGCAGCTACATCGGCAAGCTTATTTGGTGTCCACTCTACCAGACTTATTTTGTTTTAATAGTTTGTTGGCTTTATAGGTTATTCAAGGGGCAGTTAGAAAACACAGTCTATTGTCACTGTTAATTAAACTTAGATCTTTTGTGAATTAACCCTATTAAGTCTTTCTAGCCGAAACCTGCATTCTGTATGGTGCCCAGTATACCACTATTTTCTAAAACAGTTGAGCCACATAAATGAATTGTTAATTCTGAAGCTTTTCAACCTCTTGTATTTGTGCTAATGAACCAATTTCTGCCACTGCAAATAAAGTTCCTGGTGTTCACCTATAAGTCTTATAAGAAACTTCTTCTTTAGGTTCCTATTCATTCCAGTTGTTGGCTTTTGTATTAACAATCTGAACCTTATCCACTGCTGCTCGAAACAGCTGTGTTGTCATTTTTGAGTACCACATTCTCAGATTTTTCAACCAGGAAATACATCTTCTCCACTTGGTACATTGTCCAGGTATTCTTCCTTGTAATATAGATTGCAGCAACCCATATCTTTTCTCTTTGCACGATATATGCCCCAAATACTCAAGCTTCCTAATCTTTATTATGTTCATGACTTCTGATTTCTGCATGCGTCTTAATATCTCTTCATTAAAGACGTGATCCACTCAGGAGACTCTCTGCATCTTTGTGTAGAGCCACCCCTCAAACGCTTCAAGTCTTTTACTCATGAAATCAGTAGGTGTCCAAGATTCCCCTCCGTAAAACATAATTGAGAAAACATAGCATCGCAATAGTCGCATTTTTGTTTTAATATTCAGATCGTGTGTTTTGAATTCTTTACTCATTCTAACGGGTGTTTCAAAAAGGACGCACTTCGAAGTTTGAGAACGCTAATTTGTTACATTAAGTACTAATTACAAATTATACGGTATGAAATTATTACCTTTATAACATTCAGATTACCTTTAAAACTTCATAATAAATGTTCAAAATGACTTCCTCCGCTTGTAATGCAAGTTCGGACACGTTTCATAACATTTGCAGCCACTTTTCGTAGTGTTTGCTCATTAATGTTTGTAATCTCACTTTCAATATTAGCCTTCAATTCTTCAATTGTGCGAGGATTGTTTTTAAAAACCTTACTCTTTAAATTCCCCCAAAGAAAAATATCCGTAGGAGTAAGATCTGGGGATCTTGGTGGCCACAATCCTTTTGATATCACACGATGGCCAAAAAATTTTCGTAATGTATTCAGCGTTTCAGTAGAAGTATGGCATGTTGCGTTATCCTGCTGAAACCAACAATCTCGATCATGTAATTCTAACAACACTATAAATTGTTCAATTAAGTTGCGGTACACCACACCATCTACAGATGTGTCAAAAAATAAACGCCCAACAATACGACGTCGGAAGATCACACACCAAACACCAATTTTACGTGCGTGTAGTGGACGTACATGAAATGTGTAAGGATTATGAGCGCTCCATATTCGGCAGTTTTGGCTGTTGATGTAACCATCCAAGTGGAACCATGCTTCGTCACTGAAATAAACATGATCCAATATGTCAACACCGTTGTCATTAACAAGAGAACGTATCCAACGACAATACTGTATACGTTGCTGTATGGTCAACTTCTTTCAGTTAATGAACGACACCGATGCGGTAAGGATGCAGATTTAATTTTTTTGTAGCCCTTAAAGCGGAAGATAGTGATAATCCAGCCTGTGAAGATAACTTTTTAAGTGATTTGCCGGGTGAGGTAGTCAAAGGTTGTCTCACATCATCTGAAACTTGTTCTGTTAACACTGATGGTCGACCTGTGCTTTTCCGACCCTGTAAACTGCCAGTCTCACGAAGTTTATTAATCAGACGCGATATTGTGGTGTTATTAGGTACTTCAGAATTGGGAAATTTTAACTGGAACTCGTCTTTCACTCGTTCGTTAGATTTATATGCGCAATAACTTTCAATAATAAAAACACGTTCATCCTTTGAAAAAACCATGTTTGAACTTATACAGACCCTACAGACACAAATGAATACTGGGATAGCACTAGTACATGTCAGTAATACACAATGGGTCAACAATGAGTACGGTAGTGCCAACTGTTATTTGGGGGGAAAAAATATTCCCTATGCAGAAAATATTAACCCTTAAACTTCGAAGTACGTCAATTTTAAAACATCCGTTATTAAATGTCCAATGAGCTATTTCAATGCATATTTTAATCTCTTGAGAATGATCCCATCTGTCATTCAATGTCGTTGCCAAATACTTATATTTGCAATAAGAAAAAGAAGAAAATAATTCACCAGGCAAGCTCTACATGGATGTCTGGTGAAATTCTTGGGGAGGCTGTTTTTCTTAAAAAAAATGTTTTTTTAAGATTGCGGCTTTAGTATGCAATTTAGCACAAAAGTGTATAATAAAAGTTGTAAAGAATGTAAAAATTTCAAACATTTTTTTTGTATAATGCTGAGTTTAGCGGTAATTAGTGATTTTCTGTTTTTTTTTTTCATGAAAATGTGTAAAAAAAATTTTTATTTTAAGATTTATTATGCCTTAGTATGCATTTTACGACAAAAGTGTATAATCAAATTTATATGAATTTAAAAGATCTACAACTTTTATTTAGAGAATTTTTCTCTACAGAGCCTAGTTTAGTGTGAAAGAATGATTTTCCATATTTTTAACCCAAACTGACGTTGATTTTTATTTTGTGTCTTTCACTCATGATTAGGATTGGGTTATGTTTATTGAGGTTAATTTTTTTGTTTATTTTTAATGTTTTATTACTAGTGTTAAGTTATTGTGTTAATTATTTGCATTGGCAAAAGAAAGTTGTGTGAGTGTTTCACACCAGATTTTCTAAATAATTTTTTTCTATAAACTAATTTTTTCTTTTTTCTTTTCAGGTTGCTTTACGCTCAATAAGAAAAGATTTAGTTTCTAAAAAAGGGAATTTAGTTCCATTGTATGTTAGTCCACGTTTATGCGCAAAAAAAGATATTTTTGTAATCGGTGGTTCAAAAAGAGAATTAATTAGTACTTGGACACGTTCTTCGGAGTGTACTTTTGAATCAGTTGAGAGATATGACACGTTTAGAGGGTAAATAAATTTTTTTTATTGAATCATTTGTTAATTATCTGTAATGTTTTAGAATTTGCTCTGAATAAGGTCTGTAACTGAATAATAAATTGAAGGTGATTGGTTTTACTTTGTATAGTATTATTTGATAAGGATTAGGTAAGATTTATTATACCATTTGAAAATAACAGGAAAATTAGTGTTCCTAATATGGAACCTTGCAGAACACCTCCATTAATCATCTTGAATTCAAGGAGGGTGGTTTTTCATTTACTTTATTTATTTTACACATTTTAATTGTCTGTTGCTTAATATGAAGCTATCAACTGATGGCTATTTCCTCTGATTCCATAGAAATGAAAATTTTTTAAGAGAAGGTTCTGGTTTACTAACTGAAAAGCTTCCATTAAATCTGCATTGGTCCAAACATTGCTGTCCAAACTTTATAGAAGCTGTTCAAAAAAATTTGTGGCTGCTATGATATCTAATTATTTACAAAAAAACTGAACTGGCATTTAAATATAGTTTTATTTTCTAAGGAAACCTATTAAATGAGTGTATGTAACTTTTGAAAATATTTTTGGATATTGTCTTGTGGAGTGAAATTAATATAAATATAATTATTTGTAAGGTTGGGTTCACCTTTCTTCTTTTAGGTAGGTTTAACTTTGACTTTTTTAAAGAGTTCGGGAAAGTACCTTTGGCAAAAGCACCTTTAATTATATTTTTCCTGAAAAAAAATTTGCAAAATCCATTTAAATATTTTTTCAATTCAGTTAATTTGTAGTTGTTATTGGTATTGTGCGGTTCCAAGCTCCGTGTAGTTGCGGGGTGAAGGGTATGGGTGAGGTATAATGAATGAGTGACGCATGCTGGGAGAATGATACAAAACATTCGTATTCAAACTTTCCGTATTTAACATATTTGTTTGTTTTTATTACATTTATTTATTTAGATATTTTGATATACATTGGTAAGTTAAATATTATTAATCCGGCCAAGTTAATAACCCGGTAGGTATTTGTTAAATTAATGCGCTGGATGATACGAATATTTTTTTAGTCTAGTAGTACATGCTACCACTACAAATGTAGCAGCCGTGAAACACTACTAACACTCATTCATTCTCCCACTACTATAACAACGCACTACATTCCTTCCAACTACTGCTGGCTACTAAGCTGGGACTCAAGCAATATTTACATAATAGTAAATTTAGATTGGTTGTAAAACCTGAAGTTTCAGAATGCACCGTGGTATTCTGATATTGACCAAGTGAATTGAGGATTACATTTCCATTTTAACAATATGTGTACATGTTTCAATATTACACGTTTATTAAATATCAGTAATATTTTCAGGAAATGGTGCCGAGCAACTCCTATGGATATTGGTAGAATATTACCTGGTGTTGCTGCTTTAAATGGTCGAATATATGTGTTTGGTGGAGAACAAGAATCTCATATTCTAGCAAATGGTGAAGTTTACAATCCATGTGATGATACCTGGGATAAAGTGCCTTGTATGGTTAGTACAAATTTCGTTATTTAATTTTTTTTTGTATTGATAATTTTTTATTTTTATTTTCGTGTTAAAAATTATGTTATGGTTAAAAAAGATACAAAAACAAATTCTTCTCTTAACGTAAATAATATATCCCATCGATTTTTTTTACTTTCTCTTGCCATATAAATATAAAATATAGAGTTGGAAAGTAGCCTGTTGTTATCATGTTAATTTTTCAAAATCAAGTTTTCACTGGTAATACTCGTTTTCAGGTCCCTTGAACCCCAAAAAAAACATGTTTTTCTGATTGGTCAGTCTGTGTGTGAACAAAATATTTTAAGAATGGAGTATCAACCAGAAGTAGTAGTTAGTGCAATTTTTCACTTTTTTGCGGTTTCGTCAAAAACAGCTTCTACGATTTTTTTAAAAAATGTTCTCATTTACTAAATGTTTTCAAGGTCTGAACTGTAAGATGGATCTGGTTCCTTCCATTCAAAAGTCCTGTTTAGAATTGTTTGTGCAGAAACATGTGGCCTTGTTTTGTCTTAAAGCAACATCACATCGGGAGGCAGTAGGCCACACCACTAGTAAGGTGGATGACCTTGCACCCTGTGATTTTCCCTTTTTTGGTACTTGAAGGTGTTCCTTAGTGGTCAATGGTTCAATGACGACGAAGAAGTGAAAACTGCCGGTACGAAGTGAGTTTCTTTACAGGCACCAGATTTTTTTCTGCCTGATGTTAGATTTCAAAAACTTGTTGAGCAAATTTTATTTTATAATAAAAATTTCAATAACCTTTTAGCTGCCTTTATCGTTACTGTTTACTTATATGTGTTTTGGTGGATCCAACATTATCAGAGTACAGAAAATATCAATTGACACTTAAAAATGTTTTTATTAGATTTTAAATAAAAGTTTTTACGTTTCAATTTATTTTTTCTGTACTCTGATAATGGTGGATCCATCAAAACATGTGTAAGTAAACAGTAATGATAAAGGCAGCTAAAAAGATTTGTGAAATTTGTATTATAAAATAGAATTAATTTCAAGCTGCAGGATACATTATAAAGATTTATTTTTGTTGAGCAAATGTTTAAACGAAAAGGAAATTATGTAGAAAAGTAGGTAAAAGAATGCAGAATGTGAAAAACTATTTTAATGATATTTACAGTAATTTTTCTTATTAAAAAAAACCTGATTTAAAAAATACTTCTCATAGTAAAGTGAGTTTGTAGTTAAACATACAAAAAAACTTTAAGCTTGCCTGATTAATCAGTTTTTATTTTACTCTGTTGTATGTAATTGTTCCTTTAAATCAATATTATTATTGTAAAATAAATTAAAGTATTGTGAAATTTCTGTCGTAGATTGTACCACGATGTGAATTTGGCTTGTGTGCATTAAATGGTGTTCTTTATGCAGTTGGTGGTTGGGTCGGTGAAGACATAGGTGGTTCTATCGAAAGGTTTGTTTCATTTTTTTTTTTAGCTGTTTAAATAATATTGCCATTTAAATAATTCTAACTTAATTTCTAACTTACTGCCGCATTTTACTTTTGTCATTGGGAATTGTAATTTGTATTTCATGACAGTTTAAAAAGTGTAATCTCATAGATGTGCAGTAGTTTAACCCTGGATGATTTCACTGCTAATAATATGAAGAAGGGATCAAGGGATGGATGGTGTTGTACCAAAAAGGTAGTTACAGATCATGGAAGCCAGTTTCTTGGTATTAGTCTTCTATTTACCTTTTGGGTATTTATTTATAAACATTTTTTAATACTTTCTTCATTTCTACTATTAACCCTTACTCGAGGGGAATCCAAAAAATAAGTTTCCCTAATTTTTATGTCAAAGTACGAGTGAAGCAGGAAGTTTCCGCGCGCAGGGAATTTTAGTTCTGGTGTACTGGCAACGCTTGCACTTCATCTAGTGGCTGTAAACCAACCAGGGGTCAGTAGCGAACTGAACAAAATGGAGGTTCCCAATCATTCTGCCGTGGGTTGTGAGATCCGTAGTGTTATTCGTTTTTTGACTGCAAAAAATGAATCGGCTGTGGTAATTCATAGATAGTTGTGCAGTGTTTTATTATAAATAATTATGTTCTAATATCATTATCATATTTGATAATGATGATCAATTATTCATCATTATAATAATGAATAACAGACAGGTGAAGTGTCAAATTATTTACACTCAATCTGTACGTTGCAGGACTAAAATAAATAGTTCTGTTTCTTATCACATGGTCAGCCAATTAAATGACTGAACCATTTAAGAACAGAAGAGGTGCAGGTGTAAAAGACACTAATCAGAGTTATCTCCTCTGAAAGTAATGAATTTCATTATACAGCCAGACCCTGTAGTGAATGAAGTGAAGATATCATTTGCAGAGTGGAAAATATGTGCTTTTCAGAGGGCCCGGCATGCTGATAAGCGTACTTTTCCATTCAGTGAGGAAGGTAATGGTAAACCACCTCACTCCTCGTTTTACTTAGTAAAACCTCTACAGGTTCAAACCAGCCTTTCGGCTGAAGACCTAAATAACAACAATGATGAATAATTAATCATCATTTTTATTATGATCTATAGTTACATTATCTTTTACAGATGATAGTAACTATTTTACTGTCAACTAGTTTACAGATGATAAAACTATTTCTTAATCTGTAAACTGAAGACTGTCCCTCCATCACTTACCTGGCTGCTCTTGTTAGGTACAGTAGTTGAGAGACAATTCTGTACGTACAGTTTTGCGTTCTGTTCTGAATAATACACAGTTGGCGAACATATTTTCGATGATGCATACATCTATTTTTTGGTTTTTTTTATTATGTACGTAATTTTAGATAATCTGAACTTGTCCCAATGAAATTGGATTAGCAGGGTTATTGTGTATTTGATTCTTTTTGTTCTCTTTTGTTTTATAATTTAAAAAAATAAACTTTATTAATATAATTTCTAATAATTCTGTTTTAGGTTTGATCCTACAATTGGTGAATGGGAATTACATGGAAATATGCCTGAACCTAGATTTAGTATGGGTGTTGTTTCTTATGAAGGTTGGTTAAAATATTAGTTTTACGCATTTTACAATGTTCTTAAATCCATATTTTTTTAAAATTTTATTGTTGCATAAAAAATTTTTTAAATATCAGATAAGAATAGTATAGTTATTGCTGGAAGAATTGAACATTATTGAGATTTTAGTTTTGATGATGAAGGTTATGATTCAGCTAATTAAGAGTATATTTATATGGAAAGTGATGCGAAAGATTGGAATAAGGTAAGTAACGTAAATTACTTTGAAAATTGTGGAAATACAGGTAAGGGAAATGATAATGAGAATAAATAATGCTTGGAGTGAGGTTATGTTTTTCTTCATAAAAATGAGATCTGAGGAAGCCGCTTATGGTATAATAATGATATTTGTAAGGTTTATATACCATTCATCATTATTGTGAACTTAACTCATGGTTCTTAATTGTTGTCAATAAATGTTAACAAAAGATTTTCCTTTTTTAGGTCTTATATATCTAGTTGGCGGTTGCACACATGATAGTCGCCATATACAAAAACTTACTAGTTTCAATCCTGTTACTGGTGAATGGTCTCAGTTGGCATCAATGCTTGTACCTCGCTCACAAATGGGTGTCGCAGTACTTGATGGGTTTCTGTACGTTGTTGGAGGAACAAATAAATGTAATGAAGTATTACAAACCGTTGAAAGATATTCATTCGAACATGTGAGTATTTATTGAAGTTTCTCTTTATTTCTTAACTAGGTACCCCCCACTCGTGCTTTATGGAAAACTAAACTTAAAGTGCTTAATGTCTCGTACAACTTTACTGATTGAAAGCCAAATCATGGCTACAAATAAAACCAGTTGCTGTTGTTCAGGTCATCAGCCGAAAGGTTGATTTGAACCTCTACAGGTTTTACTAAGTAAAATAAGGAGTGAGGTGGTTTACTCCTGCCTTTCTCACTGAGTTGAAAAGTATGCTTATCAGCATGCCAGACCTTCTGAAAAGCATCTACTCTCCACCCAACAATTTTCAACCTTCACTTCCTTCACCACAGGGTCTGGCTGTATAATGTTGAAATTCATTACTCTCAGAGGAGATAACTCTGACTAGTGTCTTTTACACTTCTACCTCTTCTCTTCTTAAATGCTTCAGTAATGTAATTGGCTGACCATGTAGTAAGAAATAGATCTATAATTTGTAGCCCTGGAACTGGCAGATCGTGTGCAAATAATTTAACACTCCATCACTTGTTATGAGCATAATATTAGTACAGATTATTGTTTTTTTTGTTCAAACTATAATTTTAAGGTTCACAAGAAAATAATAAGGCACTAGTTGTTTGGTCATCAGCCGAAAGGCTGGTTTGAACCTGTAGAGGTTTTATTAAGTAAAACGAGGAGTGAGGTGGTTTACTATGCCTTCCTCACTGAATGGAAAATTACGCTTATCAGCATAACGGAGTCGCTGAAAAGCACATATTTCCCACTCTGCAAATGACACCTTCACTTCATTCACTACAGGGTCTGGCTGTACAGTGAAAGTCATTACTTTCAGAGGAGATAACTCTGATTAGTGTCTTTTACACCTCTATCTCTTCTGTTCTTAAATGATTCAGTCATTTAATTGGTCGACCATGTGATAAGAAACAGAACTATTTATTTTAGCCCTGCAACGAACAGATTGAGTGTAAATAATTTGACACTCCACCTGTCTGTTATGGGCAGAAAGCACTGGAGATTTAATTAAGTGTAAACAATAAAATGTTTATGGGGTTAATCTATATCATTCATAGTTTAAGGAACAAAAATGAAGTAATTCTCATATTAATCATTTCAGGATGTTTGGACCGAAGTACCTCCGATGAAAGTTCCTCGAGGTAGTCCTGCAGTTGCGGCTGCTGATGGCTTCTTATATGTTATTGGAGGAGATCAAACACATGAAATAAATTTCTACAGAGGACAAGTCACTATTGCATCAGTCGAACGTTATGACCCACTTACTGATTCATGGGATGAATGTCCACCCTTACCAGAAAGTCGCAGTGAAGCTGGAGCTGTCGTTATATGATATTAATAAACTAAGTATGTATTATTGTCACAATTAATGGAAAACTAATTAACTACCATGTTAATTAGATGGATGATAAATGATATAGATGTTGAAGAAGGATGTTTTATTGTAGAAGGAGGTTATGGTAATCCATAACTAGGATATTCTGTCAACCCTGAAGAATCTGCTTGTGTTATATAAACGAGGAAGTGTTTGTCTTCTGTTATTTTTGACTGTTGTATTGATTTTAAAAAAGTATTCCTTAACCCATTCTTCTATGTTGTTTTAACTGCAGTTCAGAAAAATTTATTAATTTTGTTGTTCAAATTTTAGTTTATTAGTTACCTCATATCTATATTATATACAGCTGTTTTCATCTTGTAATGTAGTTCTCTCAAATGGAATCTCAAAATTACTCAAATCTTTAATGAATAATGATAATTTTTGTCGTATTCATTAAAAATTATCACAGAATAAGTTGTATTTGTATGGAACTGTAGGATAGTTGATGAGGATGGAAGACAAAAAGTAAAATAAACTAAGTTAATTTTTCTGAAATACACCATGGCTTGTGAAATTACATAAAAAAATTATCTATTTATATTCTTCAGAAAGTCTTATGGACTGTTGAAAGATTATGAAGATTATAAAAGAATGTCAGTCTGTAACAGGACTAGAAGTGAATTATATAAAAAATTGTAAAACTTTATTTTAAATTTTTTTAATGAGGTGCAGTGTTTTTACATTACTTAAAAACCTAACTTTGCTCTCCAAAAACATGTTGTATAATTCTGTTGCAAATTAATAAAAACAAAACGAAAGTGTTGTGCAGCAACAAGAGTGGTTTTGAAGAGATGGGAAATTTAAAAGTAAGCAACAAAAACATACAGAAAGTTGGGAAATTCTGCTATCTAGGGAGTAAAATAACAATGGATGGTAGAAGCACAAATGATATCAAAAGTAGAATTACTCAAGCTAGAAAAGCCTTTGAAATGGAAAACAGCTTACTGACTACATACATTGATTTACAGATTAGGAAAAATTTCTTAAAACCATATTTGGAGTGTAGCATTATATAGGAGTGAAACATGGGTGATAGGGGCTGCAGAAAAGAAGAGGATAGAAGCTTTTAAAATGTGGTGTTATAGGAAAATGTTAAAGATTAGGTGGATGGACAAAATGAGTAATTTAGAGGTTCTTAGGTGAGTGGATGAAAAAAAGAAGTATATGGAAGCATCTTATCAGAAGAAGGGATAGACTAGTGGGGCATATCTTAAGACATCCAGGCTATCAAATGGAGGGTAATATTGAGGGAGTGAATTGAAGGGGAAAGCAAAGGTTAGAATATATAAAGCGAATTACAAAAGATGTAGGGTGTTACAGGTATGTAGATATGAAACGGCTGGTTATTTGGTTATTTGAATGGTTAATTGAAACTCCAACCATCAAAGTACACCTGTAATCACTGACTAGTATTCAAATTCGTACCTTTACTAAGATTTAAACCAGGAACTGTGAATCTGAAAATCAGCTGTTAAACAGCTGATTCGTGATGACTGTACCTCTAAACCAACCCAGTGGGTTTTATGATGTTAATGTAGATAACATTTTTTTAAACAATTTTTTTATTTTCAGTTATATTGTCATATAAAATTACTTATTTATTGGTTTTAAAACCTAATAACACTACACAATAATCATAAGTATTCCTATTTAAAAATTATTTAAACAGTGCAGCATATAAAAGAAAAAAGATATTTTGCCTTGCCAAGTATACTTAGGAAAACAGTAGGTTTTTATTAATAGAGACATTCTAAAATTTTAAATATTTAGTAGTCTGAAAGATATTTACTTAACACGCTTATAATGTCAAATAAATTACAGTAAAGTTTCAATATTCACTGCCACTTTTATAATTACAATGTATACATTTGTCTTGTATTTATAAATATGGTACTGCTTGACAACGATCAAAATAGGATTCCCTTTCTTCCCCACTTCTTCCATTCCCGTTCGTACTACGTGCCGGATCGAATACATTGGTACGCACAACACAAATGAGGAATTAATATGAATATCACTTATACTAGATTCTTGTTATCCATAACATTTTGTACAGATTATGTGACCACCAGTAGAAAGTCATTAGTGTTTCCATTATTTTTGTTTACTATTAGGTAGTGTAGTCATAATATGACTCAGCAAGTTCTTAATTTATAATGTTGACTGTTAATGTAATTAATTGATACGATTTAATTATTAAATGGAGTAAGCATTATTCTTTATTTACTTGAGAGCAGCTAAACTACGCTTTTACTTCAGTTGTACAGTGTTAGCGACCGTGCAATATTGGTTTTGTAGTCAGTGCAGTTATTATGTTTTGGGTTTGATTGGTTGTTCAATATTCAAATAAATTTGTTTCGATTAAACAAATACAGTGTAAGTGTATATTTGTGATTTAAACAGGTACAGGTTAAATAAGTGCAAATAATAATAAAGTAATAGTAAGTATGAATATAAATACTGTTGTAGTAATGAGCTGTACCAGTAGGCTGACTATCCGAGCTAATGTTTTTGGGACAGTGCATAATGCGAGGTGGTGCGGATGAAGTGCAGAAGGGAGGGAATCCTATTTCGAAACTTGTCAGACAGTATGTAAATTTATTAATTTAATCTTGTAAGAGTGGGTTATGGAATAACTTTAAAATTTTTTTATAACATCAACACTAACAAGTAACTGGTGTATCAAATTGTAGGATTTTTTATATTCTGTAACCTGTAAATTATATTCTGATTATTGTTTATAGATTTAAAATTTTTGTACAATATTTTGGGTTGGAAGTAGCTAAATACTGTTCTTTAATTCTTGCCTTAAGTTTGATAATCATAATCACTTTTAAATGTACAGTACTACCTTGTTTGTCTGGACTAAATTGGACCGGAAGCGATCCAGAAAATAAAAAATCTGGAAACAATAGGAAATTGATAAAAACAAAATGTAATGGGGAAACTTATCATTTATTTATTTATACTTCTTTGGACAGAAACACACCATATTATTTTTATTACAAGTGTTTAATTTTTCTTTATAAAGGAATACCTATTATTTTTCTTAGCTTTACTTTTGTACGACATTAACCCTTGCTAACCTGGAAGCCAGAAATCAGGCATACATCATCACCTTTCTTTAAACTAAATTTTCTCTGTAACTATTCATTATTTTCTAACTGGTTTAGTTTTATTGGATAGAGAATTTTCTCCTCTTTAATTTGATGTATTTTGCATATTTTTACGATGAAAATTGACGACGTGGTGTTACGTGAAGAAAAGTTTTTTTTTTTTGATGAGCCAGTTCTAAAATTTGTAAAATTTGAGCGTTTTCGTCTATAACTTTTCAACAAAAAAAGTTATTTGTTTGAAAATGACATTAACTGTTAGCTTTAAATTTTAAGGTCGAAATCAATGTATTAGAAGTGCCAGTGACAAATTTTATGACTCTAAAACCGAACAAAGAAAGTTAACATTATCTGTCTCGCCTACCCCTCGGTTAAACCTTTCAAATTCATTGTTGAGAATATTTTATGAAGAGGATACTGGCAAGCTTGTCCATAGGTTCAACAAATGCTTCAATAATTATGGTAATAATATCGAAAAGTTGCAGAAGAGTTGATAACTTTGAGTAATAAAACATTTTTTCTGTATTCACTTGTCTTTTATTATGCCTTATCAAAGGTTGAAAAAAACGGCCCTTGTAGATTGCAGTTTTATTTGAAAACTGTTTGTAAGATTATATGATTTTATGAATAAAAATATTTTTTTCAGTTCAGATTGGTATAAATGAAGTAGTACTGTAATCAGATTTGATAATCATTAATAGTCAATATTTTATGTATGGGTTGTAAATTACCTGAATTTTGAAGGTATCAATGTCTTTTTTTAAGAACTCTAACCTGAAATTGTCTTGTAAACTAATTCTTACTAATTTCTCCTCTTACTAATTTTCTTATGAAACACATCTGTATTTGTTTTTTGAAATTTCTCTCAAAGTTGTGATATTTTTCTTGGTCTTTTAAAAGCATATTATTTTTTCACGTGACATTTTTGGGTTTTCTAAAGGTGTCCATTAAATAAGTTTAACATTATCATGTACTACTTGCAGGTTTGTACAGTGAAAATTTGTTATATTGAGCATATTGTTCTATCCAATACACCTCATATATTAGCTGTTCATATATTTATTAGTTTGTATAAGTGTAAAAATGACTTATTGTTAAAAACAGGGCTTAAAAAGAAAAAAAAGTACCTAATTTTGCTGCCTCCATTACGTAGTAGTTAGCGTGCTAGCCTACGTGGAGGTCACGAGTTTGATTCCCTGCTAAAGTTTGGAAATTATTACAAATCAAAACCCACCGTTCCAGTTACACTAATAACCTAGCTTTTGATGTAACTTTAAATAACCTAAAAATATCGTATCAAATTTTTTTGTAAAATTGATTTTCACTGTATGACCCAATGTACGATTTTTTCGTAAAGAACTTAATTTGTTTTTCTTACTTGTTCCTAATATGTTGCATTTTGTTATGTTTAATTCATGAGCTCTTCTAACTGTTAATTTTTTTAAATATTATTTTATTTTAATAATAAAGAATGGTTTGTACTTTTAGAACAAATAAACAAATTTGTTATATAGAAGAAGATAAATAATATTTGTTAAAATTAACTTTGATTATAACATGCAGGTTTGTTATATTTACAAAATTGTAAAATAAGCTTGTGAATTAATTATTTTTTATTTTGCCTTTTTTTAATTTGTAAATCAGACTATATTAATATTGACTGATGTACTCAGGAATTCAAACACATTTACACTACCTTGTATTTTTTAAATAGAAACGTAAACAGTATTTTGTATTGCGAACTATGGCAATTGTGTAAAACTGGAAAATTGAATTTCCTTGTACGAATGATTTTATTAATAAGCATTTTAATTTATAAATTGTCGTAAGCTGTGTCTCAATTTGCATAGTTAATTAGTTTTAAAACATTCTGCACAACATAAAACTATGCTAAATATTATAGTTTTATTATATACTTGAAAAAAATTATTTAATTCTTTCATAAGGTTTTAGAAAAGTTGAGACTGTTAACTTATTTTTCATACTAGGGATATTTTATAATTAACGAGACAAATCAATGTAGTGAAAACCTGTTCATCAATGACAGTGAAATTTTTTGAGGGTAAAGTTGGCAAATTTAGGAACACAATTAATCAGCTGTTCGACCATAATATCCTGTAATATTATACGACTAATTGGGGTATGTATGTTAGTATATTCAACTTTTCTTGAAAACGGCTCTAACAATTTTCCTGAAAATTTGTGTATAGGGGTTTTTAGGGTCTACAAATTGATTGCACTAGGTCTCATATTTGCTACAAATTGTTAACTCGCTAAATTAAGAAGTATAATTAGAACGATAGCCTGGCTACAGATATAATAAACAATAACATAAGACTTGTCAGAACTCCTTCAATGGCTTGTCTATTATCAACCCATTGTATTACCATTCTTTTCAGAAATTTACCATATTATCTGCAACTGAGCTTGCTTGGTATCCCGTTACTTAATAAAATACATAATTTATAACCTCTTTTTTCATTTTAAAATGTCAGCTGCACTTGAAACATGAATGCCAGTAGAGCAGCATACAGTGATATGATTTTTCCTATCTGAAGATATAAAACTGGTGGAAATTTACTTTAGAATCTTGAAATAAAGTGGTAAAAATTTTGGATTTTCCCACCAAATAAAAATTTGAAACTTTTGTGTCAGCGGGTAAAGTAATTTTAACTGTCTTCGAGGACTTGCAAGGCCCAATTTTTTGTAAATATTTAGAAGAACGAAGTATACCGTGAACAGTGAGTATGACACAAGGGTGCTCTCTTGTAAAGTGCGATGATTTTCTTGTATGATTACGCACGCCTCTACTCTACTCAGAGAACGAGAGAAATGTTTGAGATGCTGGGTTCCTAGGTGCTGCCACATCGTTCTTACAGCCTGAACCTCACTCCGTCCAATTTTCATTTGTTCGGCCCAATCAAAGACTTTCTATGCGGCAGCAAGTTCAACAAAAATCTGGTGTGAAACACCCACACAATTTTCTCTTCCCAATGCAAATAATTAACAATATTAGTAATAAAACATTAGAAATAAACAAAATCTAAACTCAATAAACATTACCTAATTTTAATCATTAGTGAAAGACGCAAAATGAAAATCTACCTTAGTTTGGCTTAAAAATACGGACAATCACTCTTTCACGCTAAACTAGGCTCTGTAGAGAAAAATTTTTTAAATAAAAGCTGTAGATCTTTTAATTTCCTATAAATTTGATTATATACAAACATTTTTGTCGTAAAATGCATACTAAGGCTATCTTTAAAAAAAATCAAATTTTTACACACAGACACATAGCTAAAAACATGTTTTTTGGGGTTCAGGGGGTCTGAAACGTGTAGATCCAATGAAAACTCGATTTCGAAAAATTGACATGGACCAATACTTTCCTTCCTATATATTCATATAGGCAAGAGAAAGTAATATTGAAGGAGTACATTAATGGTTCAAACAGTAAGGTTAAGAGTTATACGTTATGGGAATCAGAAAGCTCACAAAACCGTGGGACAAGTGTCTTAAGTGTTGATGAAGAAGTTTCATTATTATTAAATAAATAATTTTTTCTCTTCCTCAATTTGTCTCATTAATTATTGAACGCCCCTCGTATGTAACCTGTATCAACCTATTGATTTTAATATACTATAGTGGGCTGTTAAATCCAGGAATTTTGCTTTTGTATTTAACTATTCTACCTATTTTACTTCCTGAAGCGCACATTCTTAGGTAAGAAATTCATATAATCTTATTTATCTACTGTTATCATGTTATAGTCCGATTCGCGAAAGAAAACACCTGTCGTAAACAGCAATATCTTTTGAATCATTGTATGCTAAAACAATTACGATACATCAAATTAAAGCTTGTTTTATTGTCAGTTACAAGATATCCATTAACATTTTCAGAAATTAATAGTGTGTTAATATAACAAATTACGCATAATAAGTACCCTGTTTTTAACCACTTTTCCAGTATACCCAACTTCAAAGTAGTATTACTTTGTTCACATGTACTTTAAAATGTATAGGGCTACAAAGTATTATATGTTAATTTATTTCTGTAACCAACAATACAACGAGCTTTAATTTGATGTACAGTTGATTCCGGATAATTGGTCCACTGGTTAATTGGGGCAGCTGGTTTTTTGGGACAGTTCTTTAATGAACAGATTCTTTGAAAAACAGAACCGGATTTTACATTGATAAGTACTCCGTTTATTCGGTCCATAATGCCACTTATTGGGGCCAACCTGATGTATGTACAATATATGTTTTATTAAAATCATTACAGGCCAGCGAAGAACAACACGTGGTTTTAAGTGGCAAGATAAGATAATGGGAAGGATAGAGGTTGTAAAGTAAACATTTTGATAGATAAACAACAGTAATCACGCATCAGTTATAACAGAGATATTATTTACAGTACAATGTGTAGGCTACATAATCATCATTGCACAAATTTCAGTGAGTCATATCCACTAGTTTTGCTCAACCTTATAAGCTGTATAGCCTCCTTGCAACTTATGGTTAGTTGTCACTTGTCATATGTACATAGAACGTTCGTAATTCCATGCTTGTCATTAGTTTTTGTGATTTCATGAGTGTACTGTAACACACTATTATTCGAGTCTGGTTGTTTTCTTATCTGCAGGCATACTTTTTTATTTTATTTTAATTCACACATTTTGTTGATAATTTTATGCGTAGGCTTACAGTACAGTACCTACTATCAACATTTTTGATAGTAACTTTGTGAGTTAAATATCGCGTAACGATATGACTGTGTGAACAAATAAAGCTCGACAAAATAAAAATGTATCCACCTAACTTAATCCAATGTAAACTATCAGAACTAACAGGTGTACCAAAAATTACGATAGCTTGTATCGAGGTCCGAGAAAAGAAAATTTGCCAAGAGTGGGCATTAAAAAGATCATGGAACATCTTGGAAAAAGAACATTTGAAGGAAGGTGTTAGTGTCAATGGTCCAATGCTTAAAACTAAGGCAAAAGGTTTTGCTAAAAAGTTAATCATTGTTCTGATATCCTTTTATTTGTTTCGTGCGTATATGGATAGAACTTGCATGTAAAATTTATGTATGTGATAATTTTTATAAAATCCAGTATCGTATACGCCACAGTTTACGAATTTGTTTATTTGGGCCAGGCTTTAATTGGGCCAAAATGCTCTGGTCCCGATGAGCCCCAATTATCCGGAATTGACTGTATTGTAATTGTTTTTACATACAATGGTTCCAAAGATATTGCTGTTTAAAGACAGGTGTTTTATTTCGTGAATCAGACTATAGTAATATAATTCTTATTTTGTACTTCTCATTTATTGTAAGGATCTTTATAAGAACAATTGGAACACGGATTAATTCTTAAAAATATAATCTTGCAGAATTTCACAATTTCTACTCTTTGATGAACATTGAAGTGAAAATGTAGATTTTAGTGTTCCATTATAATTCAGTCTGTTACCTCTTACTGAGAATGCGCTGTAATCCAGACATATATGGAATAGATTTATTGCCCGTCAAAAACAATGGATAAATGGGAATAAACATGAAATATAGTAATTATTATACACAAGGTTTTTTTAAAATAAAAAGACAAAAATTGTACATTCGTGTTGTATATTTTACTTTTAATTATTGAATAAATATAAAATTAAGGTATTACCTAGGCCTGTAATTGAAAGTCGTAAACTGATAAAAACACTGTAAACCTGATTAGTAAATTATGCTATAATACTTGATCACGTTACGAAAAATAACTATCAATGGTTTCTTAGCAAATGAACACTTCAACACTTTTCCTAAACTTTTTTAATTACCAAAATATCATCTGATTATTTACTCTATTTATAGGCATCAATTCATTGATCTTGTATTATCCTTCCTGCCTGTTGCTGCACAATTGTAAATATCGATGGATTACTGGAGGTACTGGATTACCGGTTTTTTTTTCAGCGTAACCTCTTAAAGATTATGCTTAACCTAAAAATACTAGTCGTATTCATAAATTAAGATCTGTTTGGTCATAAAAACAAATATATTCGTCAGAAAAAACTTTTATTGACAGTTTTAGTTTCCCACAAAATTACTTCACACATCATATAGTGGCTCTTTACTTCCTAGCATTTTTTGTAATGCTGCCTGTGAATTGAACCAGTTGACAACAGTCCATCCTCTTGTTACAAGTGTACAAT
Organism: Catonia carolina; assembly: GCA_035578175.1. Classification (NCBI taxonomy): domain Eukaryota; kingdom Metazoa; phylum Arthropoda; class Insecta; order Hemiptera; family Achilidae; genus Catonia; species Catonia carolina. The sequence goes on from JAQMRL010000004.1 coordinate 46,417,096, forward strand.
ATCCATGTTGTACACCAATGCAAAACAATTATGAATATTGTACACCAATGCAAAAACAGAACAAAAAGCAATGTAATGGCGCTGTTCAACTTCACAAAACCAAAAAAATTCAAGTAATCTCACTTTAGTCGGAAAATAGTGGCTACCATTTTCTGGGATGAAAGAGCAAATACTTTAGTTGATTTCATGGAACACCGAAAAACAGTTATAGTTGACATGTACAAATGCTCAGAAAATTGAGACATGCAATCTGAAATTGGTGGTTTGGGAAACTGTCGTTCGGAATAGTCCTTCTCCATGACAATGCATGTCGTCACACTGCTGCTCAAACGAAGGTAAAGATTAAAGACTCTGGTTGGAAACTTTTTAAACACTCACCCTACAGTCCTGACCTTGCGACTACTTCCTCTTCTTGCACTTGAAACAGTGGCTCGGTAGACAACAGTTTGAAGATGATTAACTCAAGTCTGTCACTGTCAACTGGCTCAATTTCCAGGTAGCGTACTTCTAGGCAGAAGGGGTAAAGGAGATGGTACGACGTAATGAAAAGTGCTTACATAGTATTTATCACCATGAAAAATGGTGAATTTGTAGAAAAATTAGGTTTGTTGGAAACTAAAAACATTTTCGTAACATATATATTTTATTTTATGGCAAAGTGGGCCTTATTTTACAAATTTGTCTTGTAAGTCAGACCAGGTCATCTTATTGATTCTTGTAACTCCCCTTTCTATATACTGTGTAGGAGCAGAATTGGCCCGCTGTGCCAGCCTTCTCAGTAACATTTCATTATGTACCAAGTCCAGTGTACTATTCAGTTGCCAGCCGCGTTGGCGATGTTGGTAACGTGCTCGCCTCTCATCACGCGGTCTTGGGTTCGAATCCCACTCGGGCATGGCATTTTTTCATACGTTACAAAAATTCATTTCATCCTTCACCGTCTGCATTAGCAGCAATTTGCAAAACAGTCGGACGTTAAACCAAAAAAAAAAAAAAAAAAAAAAAAAAAAAAATATTCAGTTGTAGTTATGTGTTGTTAAATGTTAGACATAACACAAAATACTACATATTTTACCGTAATACTATTATATTAGTAATATTTTAGTATACTTATTTCATTTATGTACTTATCTACAAACTGTGAATACACTAATCTACAATCAGTAACATTTTCTAACGCCAATATTTAGAGGTCCTTAACTTTTGAAGGGGTCATCAAAATTGCGTGATTCTATCACTAAAAATAAGTTCACTCTTTAAACTACATTGCTGTATGTGTATAGAAATAATTATAAGTTGAAAACTTTCTCGCGACAAGACTTTTTCAAGTCCGGGCATACTTCAATCAAATTTTTTAAAAAATGAGTGACTACAGTATTGAAATTACTAACAAATATACATTTTAATTTTATCTGTAACTGTTCTCGATATATTCTGATCCCGTATATACATTTTTTTCAATGTTGGACTTCCAGTTAATATGTAATCATAGTGGAAACGAAAAATCATACTATTTCACGGCTGTTATTTTTTTTCTTAAAATTAACTAATGACTTTTTAACCGTTTCACTTATCATAAAAGTTAATAGGACAAAACATATGCGTATCATGATTTTACATAAGACTAGAGCATTTTACTGTTATAAAAATATTTTTTAAAAATGAAATGTTATTGAAAAGACTAGTAGCGGGCCGATTCTGCCCCTCTTTGCCACACAGTACTTGCAATTTTATTTCATCTTCTTTGTTCTTTCCTTTTAACCAATCATTTAATTTTTCTTTTGTTACTTTAAAATCTTTATAATCTTCAGTTAGTTGTTGTATAGTTCAGCTGCTCTAAGTTTGCTCCTACTGTCAACAAACCAAAACCAGCTACTACAGGGTGCACGCTAGAGTCCGTGACTTTATGGATGTCGTATTCCTATTAAGATAACTACTTAAAGTACTAAAAACATCAGTCGTGATATGATGTAGGCCTAAAAATTTCATTTAGAAAAATACTTTTAAAAGTATTTTGTATTTAAATACTTTTGAAAGTATTTTGTTGTTACTTTTTAATCAGCGTGTACACATTTTTACATAATGCGCATGCTCAGTGACGTCATTATTTGTTTACATTAGGAGCAAACTTAGAGAGGCTGTACTGTAGTTACTTTATGTAATCGATTAACTGTCTAAATATGTTTCTATCTTCCACTGTACCCAACTTTAACATTCTTCTAATTCCCTTTTAGTCTTGGGAGTACCGTTTAGCTTTAGTTTTATAAATGTTATGCTTCCCAATCGAGTGAAGTGTACAATTGTTTTTCCTAAATTTATTTGTTTCATTGTAGTATAATTTTTACAAACCATTTTATTCAAATATGGATAACTCAATGTGTTGTGTGTGTTTATGAGCTAACTGTTTACTGGTTACCTTACCAAGCTGCTTACTAAAACATTATTAATTAGGTTTGTTTTGAGCATCCTTTTACCAGTGATTTTAACTGGGCTGCCCTGAAGGAACCGTAATAAATTTTAGATCTGAAATATTTTAAACACCTGTTTGGGTATGAATGAACCACAAGTAACTGCTTTCAGTGAATCTTAATACTCATTATTATTATTCAAATAATAAAAATTATACCAAAGATATGTCTGTGTATGTTGTTGATGTTTTAAACATATAAATAGTAATTGTTTTAAGCGGAATCATGGAAAACAACTGGTATATTATTATAAAAAATTGTTTTGTATATAATTATAGATTTTTATTTATGTTAATAAAAAATTACATATTTAAATTATGTCTCATTGATATAACATGTAGATTTGTAATATTATAAAAATACATTGTAATGCATAAGTTTTAATAAATTCATATTTTTATCGCAGATTTTTCTTTAAATTATTTTTCTTAACCTTTTATATGTAAAAATAACTATGGTGTAAGTCATTGTATTTGTTACATTATACATTTCTAGATTCTTTGTTGAGTGTAACATCTAACATAAGTATGAAGAAGTACTGTTAATAATTTATACTGCTTAATGTTTATTCAAGGATAGACCTAACATTGGTTAATAATTCTTAGTATATCACAATAACAGTGATTAACATTAATTATAAAGAAATGCAGTATAAATGAAATTTTATCACGTTACCTTTGGTTGCTTTTAAAGTTTAAAAAACTTACACGTGTTTCAATGGTACCACCTTCTTCAGAGCATATTATTAAAATTTAGAACGGTGTTTCCATTCAGTCATTTCGATTAAATTAATCTAGATTAGTTATTAAACTAAAATTAATTAATTATTTTAATTAATTAATTTAAAAAAATATTATTAGATTAAACTAATCTAAATGACTGAATGGAAACACCGTTCTAAATTTTAATAATATGCTCTGAAGAAGGTGGTACCATCGAAACTTGCTTAAGTTTATAAACTTTAAAAGCAACCAAAAATAAGGCGATAAATTTCATTTATATTGTAATTTATATTAATGGTTGGCAGGATGCATTTCAAAAATTTATTTACAAAGAATTGCTTATGAACAATCAAGAATCATGTTGAAAATATTCAGTAATTTTAATTACTTGGAACAAGGATTTAGGGAAAACCCTTAACTGGTGTCTCCAGGAAATTAAAGCTTGTGTTGAAACACTGTAAGCACCTTTGTTGTGAATTTGCTTACTAATGAATAAAATTTATGTTTCAACGTGTAATCCATTAATTACGAACCTGTAATAATTTAGCAGTGTAATTATACAGATATTTTTGGTTTTATTTTATTAAACATCCTATGTAGGATTTTTAAACAGCCGTATTATTTAAAATTGAAATATATATTTTCTAACCACCAGAATACGGTAACATAAAACACTTACCAATGTTTATAGCGCTTTCGTGTATCTTGTACACATCTTCAGTAAATTAACATTTATTACAAGTCAAAATTTAAAACTTCCTGCTCCTACCATGGTAGATAAGGAATAGTCGATTCTTATATTTAAAACAGTCTTGCCAACTTAATCAGTTGATTGTCGTATTCAATTTGTGTGTTCATTAATTTCTCCCTGCTATTGTATTTATAAATATATATATTTTACAAAAACATAATATTAAAGCAAATGTAAATGATAAAGAAAAAGAAAATAATCAATTTAATTCATGTGGAATTTATAAAATTAAATGTAATGAATGTAATGAAATATATATCGGTAAAACCACCAGATCTTTTAAAAAACGGTTTACAGAACACTATTCTAACTATAAAAAAGGAAATCGAAAATTCTCCAATGTAACTGAACACATGATAAAAAATAAACACAATATGTCGAATATAAAAAATAATCTAGAAATATTAGAAATAAATAACAAACAAAATGAAATTGAAATTCTGGAAAAATATTATATTTATAAATACAATTGGAGGGAGAAATTAATGAACACACAAATTGAATACGACAATCAACTGATTAAGTTGGCAAGACTGTTTTAAATATAAGAATCGACTATTCCTTATCTACCATGGTAGGAGCAGGAAGTTTTAAATTTTGACTTGTAATAAATGTTAATTTACTGAAGATGTGTACAAGATACACGAAAGCGCTATAAACATTGGTAAGTGTTTTATGTTACCGTATTCTGGTGGTTAGAAAATATATATTTCAATTTTTGGTTTTATATCTGATTGTTCTGCACATTTAAGCTAATTTAGATGGTGAAAGGTAATAGATGAAAACAAGTGATGAAAAAAATATTAGACCTGACTAACCAGAAATCAAACCCAGGACCCCAGACATAGAAGCTAGTTGTGGTGACTACTACTAGTCATATAGGCCTACTTTTATAGAGCTAAGGTATGGACATAAAAAAAGATGTATATTGGATTGAAGGGTGGATGAACTATAGAATGTATTTATTTCTTGGGCTGGTACAATAAATTATATATGTATGCTAGAAATGATGGAGGACAGAATAACTGAAGACATACGATATTCTGTAAATTAGAATACCTTAGCCACACAATGAGAAATCCCAAATATTCTTTCCAGAGGTTTGTTACAGAAGAAAGTTTTTAGTTAAATGTCTTGACTGTTTTGCATATTAATGTTCTAATGCACACGATGAAGAATGAGTGTTCCAAAAGTTCCAACCCGACTGGGAATCAAACTCAGGAACCCCAACACAGAACCCACTACACCAACAGGCGACCAGACTGAAAATGTATTTCTCTACTTAAGAATTCGTAAAACATACAGTTATTTCAAAGAGCAGCATATTAGCATATGATCGCAAACACTCTTTTCTGAAAAGCTTGCTCTTGAAGAATAAAAATAATTTTTATCTGTTAACCTTAATGAGTATATTTTGCAATCTGTTCAATTTAGAACAATAAGAAACTCCATGAACCAATGAGATGAGGATGACATGTATGACATGTAAATGAGATATAGTCTTGAACAGACTCATGTAGACCATTCCTGAGAAGTATAGTTCATCGAACCCCAACCATCAAAGTACACCAGTAAACACTGGCTAGTATTCAAATCCGTATAAAAGTAACTACCTTTACTAGTATTTGAAACAGAACCTTCACTACGCACACCAGCTGTCAAACAGCTGACTCGTGGCGACAATTTTAAATAATTGAGACAAATGTTGCCATTATAACATTCGTATAGAGCGGATGCCTAATAAGCTTGCCGAGTAGCTGCAAGAACAGTTTGGGTTCAGTCGGTAGATTTCGGGTCTAAGTACCGAACTACCTATAAAATCACATGTTCTATACGATGTAAATTATCATCTTATTAGTGCTGTTAAAAACCTTCAGTTGTAAACATTGTATACAACAATTAATGCCTACCAAATGCACAACACATTACAGACTAATGTTTTCAAGTCAGCTGATATATTACGTTGGGAGAGCGACGTCTCTGATCATAGCTGGTACAGCACTGACCCCCACCACTTGCTGACGTAAACGAGCGAGCCATTACCAAAATAAACCTTCTGTGCACTTCAGAAAATCGGCAAGCTTATTTGGCGTCCCCTCTACCTACTGTACTTCTCTTGATACACAACTATTAATCTAACAATTTTTCTTGAGTAAAAAAAAATGTCGAAAACTTTACCATTTCAGAAAATTTTTGCATAAAGGAAGGGTTCAAACAAATTAATCAGGTTAATAGAAATAATTATGACTTTATTTGATGACAAAACTGATGTTTTTTTTTACTGTAACATAGTATGTACTTAATAATACTCAATCATATCATTTTTTTAAATAATAGAAAATTATAAAATATTATTGGAATGGGAATGATAAAAGATGACATAATATCAAATATTCAAAAACTGTGTTACCAGTAAAAATAAGTTCTCACTTAAGAGGATTCAAACCCTACTTAATGGTCTCATTACAATTACTCATAACAAGAAGTTCCAGAGAAATAAGTTAAATTTATTTGTAGTAATGAAATTAAAAATTTTATTATTTAATTACACATTTTAGGGTCCAAAAGAATTGATTAAATTGACATTAACTAATAAAACTAGAGTTGTACAAAAACATCTTTCTTATAATATTTTTCTTTCAAAAAAACTCGAGACATCAGACAAGTCAGATTACCAGACTTATTAAAAATTACCTCTTGCATACAATAATAAATAATTTTTCTTAATAGCATCCTTTCTTTCGTTGAATTCTTCAGTTCTTATAGCATACTAAGTACACTATTCCTATTATTTAAATAAACATTACTCAGTTTCAATCTTGTTTTTGTATTTTAACGAAACCAGCCGTATTTGAAAAGTATTTGGCATTCTCACTAATATTCTTTTCAGCTGCCTGAGGATTCACAATTTCCAATCCCTGAAATGGCAGAAAATGAACATTAACCATAAGAACAATTATTATAAAGGTTAATTCTGCCCATAACAGGCAGGTAGTGTTATTATTTGCACTCAATCTGCTAACCAGGCTAAAAAAAATAGTTGTATTTCTTATCACACAATCAGCCAATAGTATGACGGAAGCCTTTAAGAACATAAGAGGTAGAGGTGTAAAGACACCAGTTAAGAGTTAGCTGCTCTGAAGGTAATGAATTTCATTATACAGCCAGACCCTGTGGTGAATGAAGTGAAGGTGTCATTTACAGAGTGGAAAGTAGATGCTTTTCAGAGGGTCTGGCATGCTGCATAATTTTCCATTAAGTGAGGAAGGCAAAGAGTAAAACACCTCAATCCTCGTTTTACTTCGTAAAATCTCTAGAGGTTCAAACCAGCCAGTTTAGGCTGATGATCTAAACAACAAAGGTTAATTAATTAGTTAATTAAAAGGTTAATAATTAATTAATTGAGGATTAATTAACAATTATTATTAAACAACTAACCTGAAGAGGTGTGAATGCAACACTTGAAGCTGTACCAGAAACTTGTTTCTTGACAGTAGTACTTCCACCCCAAACTTGTTGCTGTTTTTGTAAATTCTTTTGTAATGTTTTAGATATTCTAACTTTTGTCTTCTCATCAACTTGCGGTAATCTAATTCTTCCCGTTCCTGTTTTACCGATTGTTCCACGAGTATAACCCAGATCTTCTTGATAAGCATCATCTTCAATCTGTAGAAGACAGAAAGCAATTTTATTATGCCATACAAACATAGACTATTCACTTCAAATATAAGCATATTTTTATTTCAAATTATCTAACAAAATCTGGTGTGAAAAACTCACACAACTTTCTCTTGCAAATGCAAATAATTAACAATAAAACCTAACATTAGTAATAAACAAAAAAAACATAACCTAGTTTTAGTAATTAGTGAATGGTGATGCAAAATGAAAACCAGCCTTAGTTTGGCTTAATACAGGAAATCACTCTTTCACACTAAACTTTCTTCTGTAGAGAAAAATGCTTAAAATAAAAGTTGTAGATCTTTTAATTTCCTATAAATTTGATTTATACACTTTTGTTGTAAAATGCATACTACGGCTGAAATCTTAAAAAGTGCATTTTTTTACAGATTTTCATGAAACAAAAGCAAAACATCACTAATTACTGCTAAACTAAGCGTTATACAAAAAACTGTTTGAAATAAAAGATGTAGGTTTTTAAATTTTCTACAACTTTGATTGTATACACTTTTGCTCTAAAATGCATATTAAGGCTGCAATCTTAAAACAAACCATTTTTTCTACGAAAGCACAGCCTTCCCAAGAATTTCAGCAGACATGGCGCTTCCCTATCTTGTAGAGCATAAAAAATGTAGTAAATAAGGCGATTTTTAAATCATAGAAGCCGTTTTTGAGAAAATCGCAAAAAAGTGAAAAATGACATGAATAACTACTACTTCCAGTAGACTGATTTTGATGAAAATGTACATGACGGGTCCTCCAGTAGTACCTTACTTAAATTTCACGTTTTAATTTTGTACAGTTTTCTGCCCTTGAGATATTTTGTTCACACACACACACCAATCGCTAAAAACATGTTTTTTGGGTTCAGGGGGTCTGAAAACGTGTAGATCCGGTGAAAACTCGATTTTGAAAAATCGACATGAAAACAATACTTTCCTTCCTATATATTCATATAGGCAAGAGAAAGTAAAAAACAGGATCAATTTATGTAATTTGTTACTTTAGTATTTGTGTAGGTAAATTTTATAAGTAGTACATACATCAGCAAAGTTAAGTCTGTTATTCTGTTTCCTTAATTCAGTCATAGCATAACGCTCTTTCAATTTACGGACTCGTTTACCGCTCCTCTTCTTCCGGCCTGGATCAATTGGTTTAGGGAGAGGTTTGACTAATTTTACTGGAGGTGGTTCCTAGAGAAAAACAAAACAAAAAATATAAATACATTATTATCATTACATATTGTAGAAGTACTAGTACAGTATAGTACTACTTAGTTTATCAAGATGTCTAGATTACACGAACCAATCTGGATCAGGAAAATTTTATTTTATTCTTTATTCTTAAAATTGTGATATGGCTTAAGCAGTATTTTAACAACACTGCAATCTAGATACAGTATGTATCTAGGTTATACATTGTATAACCTGTACAGTATTGTTCACTTTGTTGTTTAGATCATTAGCTGAAAGGCTAATTCTGAACCTCTAGAGAGTTTACTAAGTAAAACAAGGAGTAACGCTGTTTACAATTGCCTTCCTCACTGAGTAGAAAAATAGCTTATCAGCATGCCAGGTCCTCCAAAAACTTTCCATCCTGCAAATGACACCAGCTTCACTTTATTCCCCACAGGGTTTGGCTGCATAATTAAATTTATTATTCTCAAGAGGAGATAACTGATACAGTGTCTTTTACAACTCGATCTCTTCTGATATTAAATGCTTCAGTCAAATACTTGGCTGACCATGTGATAAGAAACAGAACTATTTTTTGTAGCCCTGGAACTACCAGATCGAGTGCAAATAATTTAACACTCCACCTGCAATGTTATGGGCAAATTGTTCACTTACAACAGTTAAAAAATTCAAAAATGTTCAATTACAATACACACATTTACTGTTAAAACATTAGTGCCTCAAGCTAAAGATCTTATCCATATCAGTGTATTTATTGGTGAGTCATCGCTGGATATCAAGGCGTACTTGAATTAGCAGGCCAACACACCACACCAGTTGAATTTACAATGGTGAAAAAATTATGTGACCTTACTGCCTTTTAATGTCATATAAAAGTAAAGCAAATAAAAATAAATTATTTCTTGGTAAAGAAAACTAAACACGTATGAATATTTGTATAAAAACATTTTTTAGTGTTTCTCTCCACACAAGTATAAATAAATGGTAAGTTTTCCCAAAATGTTTTAATTTCCTATTGAGTCCAGTTTATCCAAATTTTCATAAACGGATCACTTTTGATCCCAATAATCCCGATAACATGGTAGTACAATAATTTGTACTATTACATCAATAAATTCAACTGAATGCACAACATATTTCTTGAAAATTCAACAAGTCCCAAAATATTCAGTAATTGATCCTTTCTTGGCAGTCAATTAACTAAATAGATAGTCACAATATTAAATTACAATACAAATTTCCTTTCGACCATTTCTGTTTTCACCATAATCCATTACTTTAGCCACCAATTACAACTGAACAAACACTTCTCTGAATATCACACATTTTATTAGCTATTTTTTTTTGTGACTCCAGTAAGCTTAAAAGTAGGTTAGTTTAATTTAATAACATTACAAAAAAACACACTTACTGTTAATTTGTCAATCTTTTTTTCAATTTCCTCATGAAATTTATGACCAACTGATCCATCGGTGCTTTCATGACACGCATCTACACGTGCTGCCAATGTACATTTTGCTGCTACTAATCTGGCTGCTTTACGCCGTAAATCCTAAAAAAAAAAATACAAAGGTTGTTCAGCTTTTGATATAAAATTTGGTAAACAAAGATCTTATTTGCTCCACTGTTTTCTTTTGAACATTATATATTTTTTTTTATTTCCTAATATGTGTACGTTGCAATCTGTTCAATTCAGAACAATAAGCAACCCCATGACCCAATGAGATGAGGATGATGTATATGAGGTGTAGTCTTGTACAGACCCAGGTCGACCACTCCTGAGAGAGTATGGTTAATTGAACCCCAACCATCAACGTACACCGGTAACCACTGTCTAGTATTCAAATCCGTATAAAAGTAACTACCTTTACTAGGATTTGAACTAGGAACCTTCGTCTCCGAAAATCAGCTGTTAAACAGCTGATTTTGGCGACGACTTTACCTGTAGACCAACCTGGTGGGTTAAACATTATATTGAAAAATATTTTTATTTTATATTATGTAGTTTTGTTAGCAACTAGAATAGCAGCTTTAGTTAACATTTAATTTTAGTATCATCTTAATCATCCCTTAAACTTGTTTATTTATTTTAAGTGGGACTTGGTCAAAATTTTTCAACTACTAACTTAACTAGAGTAGAATCTTGATAACTGACATTTTGACAGTCCAACAAGTTTGGAAACAATTTAAAACAAAAACACAAATGTTTATGTATGAACAGTGCTGGGGTTTAACAACTTAACTAATCAAAGTTATTACTAAATTACAGGTCTATCCACCATCCACTCCCATAACTGTCTGATTATCAATGAGTGCATTGATGAAACATAAACAGCTATCATTTTAATACATCTTAACTTAATTTGCAAACAAATATACCTTCATTAAAAATATTATTATTGAAAGCAATACGCAAAGTAAAAATATTTTGCCTTTATGTATTGTGTATGTGTATCTTCTTATAAATATTGTTACAACTCGTTATAGTAAAGTAAAATTGTAAACTTTAATTTAATTAATTCACATATATTTATTCAACAAAATTACTTGACAAAAAAAACCTAACCACCAATAATAAAATGACAACAATGAAAATAATGAGTTCAAGAAAATAAGTTGTTAAACATTTAAAACAATGCAATTCACGCAATTTATCAACAATAAAATAAAATAAACAATTTTCCTTACCAAATTAATCATAAAATACAATGTCTCATGACTAAAAAATTTCACCGTAACGAAGAATCCCGTACTATTTAGCTCACTAACACGCCAGCCATTCAAACCGCGGTGGCGCTCCAACAATCAAACGCTTCGTTTTTATATTTAATCAGTCAGCTGTTTATAAACACCTGATTTCATTTTCCGCCGCTTCATTATAACAATATATTTTTTGAATATCCATTTTTAATTTTTACTTTTTCGTAATGACAGTTCCAACTCTTTTACGACAGCAAAATTTGGGTTCTTGCAGGGAGAAGGAATAGAAATTCCTTCCTCAAAATTTAGAAGCCATGGAGATGCATTTTCTAAAAAGGTTCAAGGATCGTACGAAGGTTCAAGGGATACAAAGAAAGAGTTGCAGACAAAAAACTGTAAGTGAGAGAATCAGTTATTATCCCAATAAATGGATAAAGCATCTTCAAAGAATGACAGGAAATAAAATTTCAAAACAAATTCTGGGATACAGGCCTGATGGAAGAAGAAGCTTGGGAAGACCTCTATAATGCTGGGAATAATTTATTGTAATTTCAGCTTTCTAATAAAACATAATACATTTTCATGTCAGAACACGCTGGATGGTTTAAAAGAAAATGAAGAAGACGTTTACTTCTTTAGGTTAGTTGTACCAAAATTTACTTTTTAAGTGCAGTAGATTTATTAAAAAATATTAGTTCTACGTAGAAACTTATTATTAGAAAATGCATTATACTTACAGGAGGTGTATCTTGTACAATATTTGAATAATATATAAAACCAGTATGTGGGAGTGATGCAGCTTGAGAGAAACCAGACAAGGTCTTTTTCTGAGATCCAAGCATAAGTACATTACACGCCGGCATTTTGCACAGCTTTGTCAAACCACCAGCCACACCTATAAAAATAAAATAAATTTATGTATTAATTAATAATATAAATATTGTCGCCAGCTGGTGCACTAATATTGTTGTCTGCAGACAGTCCCAGGACCTTCCGCAGTGAGTGCTTCCAACACGCAGAAAGCAGTGCCTCCCTTCTACCATGAAGTGGACTCGCCAGGGGGGTATATAAACTAGTTTTCTGGCCTGCGAGCGTCATTCATTGCTCAACTCTCGAACGGATAGGAAGACTGAAAAGAAGACAAAGGAACTGAAGAAAGACGAACAGCCCAGCCGAGCCGGTACACAGCCATCCCAGGATGATGCTACCAGCGGCAGACGCCTCATTCCCGCCCCGGTCAGTCGACGGAAGCCCGTGCGTGTCGGCAGACACCACAGTGAAGACGGAGGTCATTGCAGGCCTGGAGGGAACCGCCTTGGCCGACCCAACACTGTGGGGCTCTGGGGGCCACCACTGCTGCAGTGGGGACCCAACTGCCGCTGAGGGAAGGCTAGGCTTGAACCCGGTAGCCAAGCTGTCATCCTTCAGACACCGCGCTGCACATGCCGGCTCGATGCGTCCGACCACCTACAAACTAATACTTCCGGTGGACCGATTTTAATGAAAATGTTTGTGTCGGGTCCTTTAGTAGTACCTAACTTAAATTCCAAGTATCAACTTCGTACGATGTTCCGTTCTTGAGATACTCTGTTCACTCACACACACGTCTGGGAGGGTCTGAAAACGTGTAGATCCGGTGAAAACTCAATTTCAAAAATTGACATGAAAACAATACTTTCCTTCCTATACATTCCTATATATAGGCAAGAGAAAGTAAAAATTGAGCTAATTAAATTCTTTAGATAACAGGGAAAACTATTTAAAAGTGGTATAAAGTAAAGAAAATTCTGTACATACCTAATAATTTGGCTGCAGTAGATGCACCGACAATTGCAGTGACATTTGGAGCAATGAAAGTCATTCTGCTTTCTACGTATTCATATATCCTTAATTTAAATGAATTTAATTCTGCAGCCATATCACAAGCTTCTGTAATTTCTTTTAATTCTGAATCATTCAGCACTTGACTGAAATTTAAAAAAAAATATATTTAAAATTTTTTTTGACTTTATTTAAGAAAACGAAACAACTGTGTAACAATTCAACACAACCAGCAGTTTAAATGTCAATAGTTTGGTATAATTGTCTTGATGTCACTTGTGTGAGGCAATTCCCTAGCGGCAACCCCTCAAGACGATTCACAAAATGTCTCTACTCCATTACCTTTTCAGCCTTCTAGGTGGGTTGTGTGGTAGGTGAGGAGCAGACAATGATTGAATTTGTGGATTTGTGTGATAGTGTAGTTAACTATGAAAACGTTTGTACAGTTCCTTTATTGTTTCGTCAACCGTTTTGATGTTAAGGTCTCTATGTGATGTTTTTTTATAAACGTATATTGGACAGCCTGTGATGATGCATAAAGTTTTGTTCTGGAATGCCTGAATACGTTTTATGTTAGATACTTTAGCTGATCCGTAGGTCCTAATAGGACGAAGAAGTACTTTGTAACAGTTAAGTTTCTGAGCAATTGGAAGAGGAGATTTACGGTGAATAAGACTGTACAGAAGTTTTAACCGCGCGTCAAGAGATTGCCTTTTAAGTCTGGTATGTGGATTCCATATTAGTCGTCTGTCTAGCATCAGTCCTAAGTACTTCACTGAGGGTTTTTGTGGGATCGGTGTATTGTATAAATAAACTAGCGAGTTACTGTATTTTCCGGTGCATTGTTTTTTTTTTTGGTTTAATGTCCGACTGTTCTGCAATTACTGCTAATGCAGACAGTGAAGGATGAAATGATTTTTTGTAATGTATGAAAATATTCCGTGACTGAATGGGATTCAAACCCAAGACCGTATGATGAGAGGCGAGCACGTTACAAACTACCCCAATGCAGCCGGCATTGGTATAGTATTGGTATTGGCATTCCGGTATATAAGACGCAACTGTTTTCAAGAAGGATTTCGTTCTTTAATATTAAATTCTAGTTTTATGAAAGGAATGAGAATTTTATTTTCATAAATAATGATTTGTTTAAAACACAATAAATATGTATTTGTATAACTAAATCAGTAATTTAGAAAGATCGATATTTAAAGATTTCTACACGAACAAGATCAATATTATATAACATCAGCTACTACTTTTAAAGTTATACCAATATTACTCATAGGCTAAACTAAAATAGAGAATTCTTGCTTATACAGTGACTCCTGGTCGAAGTCACTGTCACTTGAATTTGAGCTGTTTTCAAACAATAAATCATTGTTCAGATCCACCCTAAAAATTGCTGATGCTGCACTTCATGAAAAAAATCACAACAATTTTGGAGTCAACATTGTTCCAGAAAGTTTTGACCGATTCACAGACGTGAGTTATGGAAGAACGTTTAAGTTTCCCTCCAGGTGTCCTTTCTTGTCCCAGTGACATCATTCATTTATTCCATTTGTGAAAAGGGCAAAATTCTTAGTATCTATCTCAGATGTAGGAAGCAAATGCAATTTCCATCATATACAGGGGTGATTCACGAAGATATGCAGAAACTTTAGGAGCTCATAGTACATATAAAAATAATAAAAAAAGTTTATATAAACATGGGTCCGGAAATGCTTCGTTTCTGAGTTACGGCTAGCGAAAGTTTTGCCCGGATTTCAGCTCACCAGGTGAAATGATGTCTTCCTAGAATTCTGGTAAGGTAGATTAAGGGGCAAATTCAATCGTTTCTTATGGGTTTTGATCTGATAAATTGAATAAAACAGGTCCCAGAACTGTAAGTTAAATAGTTTTTAAGAAAACCAGTGTCAAATGCAAAAAATGGAGTGAAAAACACATATTTTCATCTTTGGGCAAGAATAACGTTGTTATTTCACTAAGAAACAGTTACAATTTTTGAATAAAACATGTAGAAAATTTTATTCTGAACAAACTGGTGTAAATTAAGTACACAGAAAGCGAATTAAATGAATTGATTAAATGAATTTTTATTCATAAGAGTACAAAGTAAAATTAACCGGAAAAACTAAGATGAAAAAATGTGTTTTTTTTCACTCCATTTTTTGAATTTGACACTGGTTTTCTCAAAAACTATTTAATTTACAGTTCTGGGACCTGTTTTATTCAATTTATCAGATCAAAAACCATAAGAAACGATTGAATTCGCCCCTTAATCTACCTTACCAGAATTCCAGGAAGACCTCATTTCACCTGGTGAGCTGAAATCCGGGCGAAATCTTTCGCTAGCCGTAACTCGGTAACGAAGCATTTCCGGACCCATGTTTATATAAACTTTTTTCATTATTTTTACATGTACAATGGGCTCCCAAAGTTTCTGCATATCTTCGTGAATCACCCTGTAGCATTTCAAAAAATGACTAACCAGACAGTGATGAGACAATTAGCAACTTTGTATACCATACTTGACTGTTGACTCATGGTCAATACATTAAAACCATGTCCTCTGATACTGGATTATGATATTCCAGGAATTTTTACAAGGAATACGCTTTTTCCGAAAAAGGTTATTCAGTTGAATAGCGTTACGATAGTAACAATGTATCTATAGTGCGGTATTTTAATTTTTGTAATGCTAAATAGTAAACATTAAAAAGTTACAGAAAATTTCCATCCGTTGTATGAG
Organism: Catonia carolina; assembly: GCA_035578175.1. Classification (NCBI taxonomy): domain Eukaryota; kingdom Metazoa; phylum Arthropoda; class Insecta; order Hemiptera; family Achilidae; genus Catonia; species Catonia carolina. The sequence continues at coordinate 46,433,187 of JAQMRL010000004.1, forward strand.
ACACACCCTGTTTTTTGACAAGTTACTGAAGGAAAAAAGTCCCGTCTTATATACTGGAAAATACGCTAATTTTTATGAAGAGTACGATATCATATTAAGTTGTGTATTTGTAAAATAACATCAGTTTTAATTACAACTAAACATTACAAAAATATTAATTAACAAATACAGTAACTTCAGACTTGACAGTACAGATGACTTAAAAACAGTATGCTTACAGAAATACTTCAGTAACTGTTAAGTTTAAAAATAAATTAAGTTACATAAAATGTCCATCTGATTTGTTTTAATATAATCTGTTGCCAATTTTAATAAATAACAGAAGTTATGATTTTTAAACCATCCTAAAACATTCAAATAAAATGAAATAAAATAATTACCCTTGCGTGGTAGATGCAGTAACGGAAACAACCATAATTGTAGCTTGCGTTAGAAACTGTTGTAATGCTTCATTATTTTTAGCTTGATCCAAATCATTACCTAATTCCTTAACAGTCATCATATATTCTAAGGGTTGTACTACTAATGATTCTAATTCAGGAAATCGCTTGGAATATTTATCTCTAACAAATCTATGAATAAGCACTGAAACAAAAAACAAAATATTTTTTTAATTTTTACTTATACAAGCAATATTTTCTTTACAGTAATGATAAGTACTATATAACAATCGGTAATTACACTATTTTTCAAAGCTCTGAACTTACGCATTCCCCCTACCAACTTCTTAGCTAGCTAATGATTTGTAAGCAATGTTGCTATTACTTGCTCTTGTAGTTCTGTTATATATTTTGCCACCCACATTTTTGATCTTTCAATAACAATTATAACCTATGAACATACAACCAGTTGATTATATTATAAGGTATTGCATGTAAACGCGCTCTATAATCGACATGTTCAGTACGAGATACAAGACACGAGTGATCTACTGCAGCTCTTATAAGCATGCGCGCATAATGTTTGTCAGGTTGAAACATTTGTACAATCTGACAACGCTGGGTAACGTTCTGATTGGTCTGAACACATAGAACAGCAGAGCTCATCAACCGTGAAAAGTATTATAGTTGTTATAAAATAATCGTTTCAACTTTTTTATAATAGCTCAAAACAATGTGAACACTCAAATCACACTTAAACTGATTGAAAATTTCTTACGAAAAAACAAAATTTATGATGATCAACCGGTTATGTATAAACAAAATAAATATTAATGGGAATCCTATTGTATAAAGTTTTAAATATCTTGGAGAAACAATCACAAATAATCTTAATGAAAAGGCAGCATGGAATGAGAGAATTTCTAAACTTTCTAAAGGACAGCAAATTACTAAAAACACAACAAAAAATATCTTTCCATTCACACAAAACTTAAACACTACAAAGCAGTTCTAAGATCACAAGCAATGTACGGCAGTGAAACCCTCTTCAGTATTGATGGAAACGGAATAAAAGAAACAATCAAAAAAATAGAAAGAAGGATTCTTAGAACCTGCATAAACATGAAACACATAGTTGACAACCAGCACAAACTGTTACCAAGAGAACAAATTTATAAAGAAATAGAACCAATCACTGATGCAATGCACAAAAAGAGAATTTCTTTCTTTGCACATATCCTCAGAACTCCAGAAAACCGATTATTAAGAAAAATTGTAGAAAAATTCATGAGTGCAAAAACAGAAGGAGCCACAATTCCTTGGCTTGAAGAAATCAAAAAAGACAGAACAGAACTAAATCTAACAATTGCTGATGTCAAAGATCGCACATCAATCGATTAACAATGGGGCTGAGTTTTTCTGTTTAGGAAAAAGTTGATGATTTGTTTTGAGATTCTGGAAGAGTCGGTCCTCAAGAGATGTCCAAACAGGACATTCTCTTTTTCCTCATCTGGTCTACTAGAGGTTCTGTATTTCTGTACACCTCTTCTTTCGAGACGGGTTTCTATATCCCATCAGAGAAACATCTTTTCTTCAGGCATCTCCTGATGATCCGACGCTCCAATTTTGAGATTCTGTGCTCCGTGTTTATCTTCCTGAGACTGAAGATTGTTTCGCTGCTGTATGTGATCTCCGGAAGAATTACGATGTTGTAATGCTGGAGTTTTGAATTTATTGAAAGACACTTTTTATTGTAAACATTTTGTGTGTTTTGCAGATTTTGTGAGTTTGTTGAATCTTTCTGTCCAGTTAAGTTTCTCATTGTTATTTCCTGTGATGTTATTACTTTCTCTTGCCTATATGAATATATAGGAAGGAAAGTATTGTTTTCATGTTGATTTTTCGAAATCGAGTTTTCACCGGATCTATACGTTTTCAGACCCCCTGAACCCAAAAAACATGTTTTTAGCGATTGGTCTGCGTGTGTGTCTGTGTGTGAACAGAATATCTCAAAAACGGAACATCGTACGAACTTGAAACTTGAAACTTAAGTTACATACCACTACCGGACGCAACACGAACATTTTCATCAAAATCGGTCAACCGGAAGTAGTAGTTTATTCGTATAATTTTTCAGTTTTTTGCGATTTTCTCAAAAACTGGTCCTACGATTTTTTTTAAAATCGCCTATTTTACTCAATTTTTTATTCTCTACAAGATAGGGTAGGCGCCATGTTTGCTGAAATTCTCAGTGACGCTGTTTTCACGTAAAAACGTTGTTTTTTTAAGATTACGGCTTTAATATAAATTTTAGCGCAAAAACTTATATAATAAAAGTTGTAGAGAATTTAAAAACCTACAACTTATGTTTCAAACATTTTTTTGTATGACGCTTAGTTTAGCAGTAATTAGCGATTTTCTGATTTTTTCTCACGAAAACGTGTGAAAAATCGATTTTTTTAAGATTTTGGCCTTAGTATGCATTTTACGACAAAAGTGTATATAACCAAATTTATAGGAAATTTAAAGATCTACAACTTTTATTTAACGTATTTTTCTCTACAGAGCCTAGTTTAGCGTGAAATAGTGATTTTCCGTATTTTTAAGCCAGACTGAGGTTGATTTTCATTTTGAGTGTTTCACTCATGATTAAAATAAGGTTATGTTTATTGAGGTTAGTTTTTTGTTTATTTCTAATATTTTATTACTAATGTTAAATTATATTGTAAATTATTTGCATTGGCAAGAGAAAGTTGTGTGAGTGTTTCACACCAGATTTTTTATATTTTTATAATAAAAATAACCGTATGTGTTGTATAAAATGCCTATAATTTTTTCACAATTTTCTATCAGTAATGGCCTTAGATAAATGAATTTATTTGGGAGCATGTTTTGACAGTTGAACATTCACTATACAATGAAAAACACGCCATATCAGAAGGGTTAACTGATATTTTTGTTGTCCAAACTAAGTCGTAATGAACACCATTCAAATTAAAGAAAATTTAATTATATACAGTACATACCTACTTCGCTGTCTATATCAGCAGCTAGATTATTTGCTTCAACGATCAGCTGATATTCAGGATCAGCTTCCAAAGGACCAGCAACACTATCTCTACCATGTCCTCTTTTCTGGTACAATTCCATCTCCACCAATACTCGTTTTAAGCGATCCGAATTACGTAATTGTGCCAACTGCTTCAATGTAACACCCTTCATCTCTGTTCAAATAATAAATCATTATTGCATTATTTAATTTGTATAAAGAAATGACAGATAAACAGATCACAATTATCGTATTTAGGAAAGTTTACAAAATTATTTATATAAGTTTTTAGCAATAACTAACCTTATAAAAGGAAATGTCCACAGAAATTTTCAAGTAACATTGCAAAACAAGATTTAGTTATTTTTTACTTTTGTTTGCCTAAATAATATATAGGAAGAAAAGTATTGTTTTTATGTTGATTTTTCGAAATAAGAGTTTTCACCGGACATACTTGTTTTCAGACCCCCTGAACCCAAAAAACATGTTTTTAGCGATTGGTCTGTGTGTATGTGTGTGTCTGTGAACAAAATATCTCAAGAATGGAACATTGTATGAAGCTGAAACTTGAAACTTAAGGTAGGTACTACTAGAGGACCTGACATAAAATTTTTATTAAAATCAGTCAACCGGAAGTAGTACTAGTTGATTCGTGTAATTTTTCACTTTTTTACAATTTTCTCAAAAACGACTCCTACAATTTTTTTAAAAATTGCCTCATTTTCATTTATTTTTTATGCTCTACAAGATAGAGTAGGCATCATGTCTGGTGAAATTTTTTGGGAAGGCTGTGATCTCGTAGAAAAATACGTTTTTTTTTTTAAAGATTGCGGCCTTAATATGCATTTTAGCACAAAAGTGTAGTATAAAATAAAAGTTGTAGACAATTTAAAAATTACAACTTTTATTTCAAACATTTAAAAAAAAATGATTTTTTAAAATTTTGGCCTTAGTATGCATTTTACAACAAAAGTGTTTGTAATCAAATTTGTAGGAAATTAAATGATCTACAACTTTTATTCTGAGCATTTTTCTCTACAGAGCCTAATTTAGCGTCAAAGAGTGATTTTACGTTTTTTAACCCAAACTAAGGTTGGTTTTCATTTTGCATCATTCACTCATGATTAAAATTTGGTTATGTTTTTTGTTTATTTCTAATATTAGGCTATATTGTTCATTATTTGCATTGGCAAGAGAAAGTCGTGTGATTGTTTCACACCAGTTTTTTTTTTTTTTATCGGTTGATGGTGCCTATACAAGTTTTGGTTTGTGCATAAGTAACAGTATGAGATTATAAAGAGATAAAAGAATTTTTGTGTAGTTGCTCATAAGATTTCTGTGTTTGTAGATCCCACGCACATATAAAAGTAAGTGTCATTTTATGTAGGAATCTAGTTTGATAAGTAATCATAATTTATTGATAATAGGCCTACGTGTTGACTGATTAACATGAAAAATAGAGAAATTACATAATTAAAAGAACTACTTAATACAAAATTACTCATTCACACTTAAATTAATGTTGCATGAATAAAGAAATTGATCAATTTGTTTTAGATTTTAAATAGTTATTTAAAATAACTTGTCTGTTTTCAAAGTTAAAATGTCAATTATTTTTAAATTAACTTGTATGCCTCCCCGCAGCTCTTTTATTCATCATCAACATTATCAACACTTCAAAAGGATTGCATGATCTGTTTAGGTTCCTCCATCTTTCATGGGGTGTTCATCTCCTATATGAGGTTCTCACACCTCTGAAATGCACCCATCTGCTGTTTACATAATTGCTCCATACACTTCTTAAGAAGCTTAATATAGTTCATAAATAGCATATATAGAACAAACTTGTTTATTATACAGAACTCTGAAGGTAGAATACAAAAAGTAGTTAAGGTAATACGAGGGGTAGATAAATAAATAAATAATAAGGTCAACTCGTAATTGGAGAGATACGAGTTATCTAAAATAATAATTTCTCTGAACTAACCTTCTTCCATAGGGATAATAGTATTAGTATCATCAATTTCTTCTTCCTCTGGTATGACTTCAGGCTTTTCAATATAACTGTCTTCCATCTCGTCATCTTCAAGATCTGCCAATAATTCATCTGCCAACGACATGATGAATTATTTGCTATTTCTGCAACAAATAAAACGAAGCCGTTAAAATATTATGACATCTTCCGATTCGGAAACACGGAAAACAACTTACAAGCAATTTACGCAATGCGGAGTAAAGTTAGTTTTGATAAATATATTATGGATAATGTCATAATTTAAGGAAAACTTACCAAATTAATTAATAAGTAAATGAATTCTACAACGTTTACAAACGACTTATCCTCTATTAAGAAAGAGGTTATGTTTGGAATTTATCGACTTACAGTATATTCGATATATCGATTGAAATATGCTATCGATGGCTAATAGCTACCGAGAATCGTGTCTTTATTTATTTATTTATTTATTTATTCCCGGCTTACTTCCGTATTTTATCATCGTTCGGCAGTGTTATACTAAGCGAAAGTAAGCAGTTGAATGAATAAAATAATAGTCATACAACTGTAGGTGTCACACTTACGTTGTTCTCAAATAAAGTAAGCCGTCCACGAATACCTATCAAAAGCGCTTTTCCTCCTCCGGACCGATTAGAGTTGTTTTATTTAACCGCCTTAAGCACAAAATATCATAATGCGTGGATTTCTTAGAATATAATGTAAATTAAAAATAGTTTAGTCATTATTTGTAAAGAATTGATGTCTGCTTGTTTCTTAATTTTTACAAATACACCTACATTTTTTAAAGAACGAACATTACAGCAGACAGAGGGGGAGTAATGACCTTAGCAATCTATAGCTCAATAAAAAAAAAGTTTGAGCACCTTCAGTACCTTTCTTGTGGTTTGAATCTACAGAAAAAAAGAACGAACAGATTAACCAAGCATTACGAGTGGGGCCCTTCTTTACTGGTTTGAAGAGTGATGTTATAATATCAATTATGTTTGCAGTTAGACAATGATTTCAACATATGATAGCTACTTTCACTTAATTCAATGCAGAGTTGCCCCAAACTGACGTTACTTCAAAAGTTAAGCACTCTGATGTCCTTCGCATATATTTTTACTTCTGTTTTGTTTTTATATCTTAGCTACTATTTAATGAGGGATAAAATCTATCGAGGTACAAGAATCACCTTATGAAGGAAAAAAATCTTTTTTTTGACAGAAAAAATATTTTTGTCATATCATATTTTGTCGTTGTTCAATTATTTATTTATTTGTGTTCTTATAAGTTGTAACGTCCAGCGTGTTAATGACATGAATTTCTTATTCATTTTCTTGGTGATATAAGAATTAATACTTTTACTGTAGACCGATTATCACTTCTGTATTTACATTTGCTGACAGCATTGTTTATTAGTTACTAATGTGTAGTTAACACCATGACGCCCACCTTGCCGACAACGAACCACAGGCATTTTATAATTTTCCCGGTTTCATTAGTGGAACAAGGACGACTTCAGCAGCTGATCCCTAATGACATTTCGAAGTGCCAACTTTTTGAGATTATTTCTGCTAAACGTGAACACTTATTAATCACAAACAATTAAGTTTATCCACTGAACTAGTGTTGGATTTACGATTAGACTTATTCTACACCTATTTCATTCTCTATCATTTAATTGGAATGCTGTTAGATGAAGTTATTGATTTTTAATTCTGGTGAACTGGTTTCTTTAATTGTATTCATGTTGGTACCACTGCCAAACAGTATGCGATGGATTTCTTATTGAAGTTGCGACGGTTTATTTAGCTATGTTTTTCTAATATCTTATGTGAATGATTGTTTTAATTATGTGAGATGTAAACTATTAGTGTTTATTTTTAAGTTTGGAACTGATCATGGCGTATAAAATTACAGGAGAAGGTTATTCTGCGTATTTTCGTGAAGAAGAAGATGGTCGTGGAACACAAGCAGACGATATTGACGATGGCTACACATGTTTGCTTTGTAACACAAGCTACGAAAAAGGTATTAATTGTTTATTACTTAAAATTTGTTATTTTACTTAACTCTGATTTTTGAAGTTTTATTTATTTTATAAATACCGAAAGATAATTCATATTTTTTAATAAAACATGTTTAGATAATGATTGAAGAGTTTGTGCATTTTGACAACAGATAGCGCGGCCTGTACCTTCACTTTCTATTTGACGTTGTTATTATTTTGTTGCATACTTCATTTAAACGATAATTACTGTTTTACAGTAGCTGGTAGCAACTGTGTTCTATAATTTAGATAATGACTATACTAAGAGCAATGAAAAATCAAATAAAAATACAAGGACGGTTTAAATATTTTTTCAAGATTTCCTACCAGGTTTCTTTAATGATCAAAATAATGAACTACGCACATAACACGCTGTTTAGAACGTTCTTGAACGATAAATGGATAATAAATACATTTAATAATTCAGAAGAATTAAAATATTTTCACTTGTGATTACAGTTATGTCGTTATTGTCAAATAATTAAAATGTAAATTTATTTTGAGGCCGCCTCCGTAGCGTAGTGGTTAGCGCGCGAGCCTACCAAGTGTAATTCCCGGGTTTGATTCTCGGCGAGGGTCTGGATATGTTAGTGTCAAAATCCATCCTTTCGTACCTCAAAGTAGTTACTATTAACCAAGAAGTCGATGCGACTTAAAATAAGAACTTAAAAAATAAAGGTTTATCATATATGTAAATAAAATCCCAGAATTGGTATCTTATTTAAATTTTTTTAAAACAAATGAAATACTAAAATACCACTACTTAGTATCACATTTATTTTTTATATAAGCCACACCTTGCGTCTGACCTATTTGCCGCCTTTAAGAAATTTAAGTTATTAAAAATAATGAGTAGGCCCTAAATCTAATGAATTATTTTCAAGTTAATTAAATTGATAGTTGTAAATTTCCCAGTTATTTTTTTTTGTAATTATTTTCTGTTATGCGCTTAATGAAATTGATTAGTTGAGAGGAATGAACAGTTGTTAATTATTTCATTGTTTGAAGTGTTAATTACCTAATTTATACGATGAGGCATTAGCATTATCATGGTTCTTAAGATAAGATCTAGATTTGATTACTCAGTTATATTAGCAGTCTGGTGGTATTCTACTGTACACTTTCTGTGTGCCAATATATTAATTGTGTTCAGGTGTTTGTTTGGAAATGATCACATGGAATCGCATAATATGAACCGTAATATCTGTAGATCAGATTTTTAATTTTTCTTACTCAAGTTTTTGAACTTACAAAGAGTATCCAAAAAATAAGTTTCTCTCATCAAGGAAAAATAATTAAAAGGTTTACAAATTATATTTATTCATTTTTGTAAGGAATTACCTACTTTTCTACAAAATCTCATTCCCTTTCCAAGGATTTCTTGTACCTAGGCAACAGTATTATAATTCCAGCTTCATACTAATCTGCCGCCATATTCTGAAGCCAGTTATCAGCCTTGTCTTTCATATCATCTTCATCATTAGTAAAGTGTCGACCATCGAGATGATTCTTGAGCTTTAAATAAAGATTGTTCACCAGCGATTAACCATTTGGACAGACATGACAATTTCAACATAAACACTGCACAACAGTCCATGAATTTCCACAGCCGATTCATTTTTTGGAGTCAAAAAATGATTAACACTACGGATCTCAAAACTCAGGGCAGAACGAAGAGGAATCACCTTTTAGTTCAGTTTGCTACAAATGTCAGGTCGGTTTACAGCCTCCAGATCGAGTACAAGCACTACCATTATACCCGAGCTAAAATTCCCGACGTGCAGAAACTGCTTGCTTAACTCGTACTTCAATATAAAACTTAAGGAAACTTATTTTTGGATTCCCCTCGTATTTGTATGTTTAATAAACTATTCTGTATCTAGGTTTTCATGTAAATTAAATAATAAATTTATTAGTCTGGAAATATTTAGGCCTATCCCTCTTTTTTCACCACAGATAGGCAAACATGTGTGTTCCGGTCCACACTGATCAAAAAACTTACTCTGAAAATCTCCCCTAAAGCCGACCCTCACCCCTATTTCCTCAGGTCTGTATCTCTGTACTTCGAGGGGATTCTTTCGGGTAGCATCTGTGATCCCCCATAATGCATCTGTACTCAATATTTTTTTATTTATTTATTTTTTAAAATTTGCATCAACAGCTTGGTCATTAGGGACTGCGGCTTATGGAAAATTAAGTTGTGACTTGTTATAATTTCAAGACCCTAGCCAGGAATCGAACCCAGGTCCTCCACATCAACAGCTTGGTCATTAGGGACTGCGGCTTATGGAACATTAAGTTGTGACTTGTTATAATTTCAAGACCCTAGCCAGGAATCGAACCCAGGTCCTCCACATCAACAGCTTGGTCATTAGGGACTGCGGCTTATGGAACATTAAGTTGTGACTTGTTATAATTTCAAGACCCTAGCCAGGAATCAAACCCAGGTCCTCCGTGTGAAAGGCCGGTGCGCTACCACTATGCTACAGAGGCAGCCTCACTTATTTTAGTGTTCAATGTTTGAACTTCAAATTTATTCTGAGGCTTGGATGGGCGTACCCAGGAACCAAACTAGGGGGGGGGGGGATGGCAAGCACATTTTATTGGACCCTCCAATAAAATGTTAAAAGGGGTCGAGATACTTCTCGATTTTTACACCATTTCAGTGTGGTAAACAACTGATTATTCGCTGTCACCGTACCTAATTCTGTTTCGTATCATCACTTTATAACAATTTAATTTTCTTCTTGGGGGACAGTTGCTCCTCCTAGAAATTTTTAATGAATTTACCATAATTACACCAATTTTTTTATCAAAAATATTTACGCAACTTATAATTTTTGAGATAGAATTAAACATTTTCAAAATTTAGCTCCTAATCGAAAATTTTAATTCAAAATAAAAAAATTCTGCGAGGGGTCTTTTTTATATTTGTATTTTTTTTCATTTATGGTGTATGTCATAATGAATAAAATAATATTTAAATATTTTTTAAATTCTTTTTTACAGTTCTCATTTAATTTTTATGATAAATGTTTCCTGAAACCTATGTAGTAGATGCTTTGTACTGTAAGATAAAGTTGAAGTGTCCTTTCTCAGTTTACAAAGGCTATTGTTTTTTTTAGAAACTTCACTTTAATGTCAGAAGTTGATCCTTTTGTTCTTGTTGAAGTGTACTTCAAGTGTTATTTAAAAAAAATTATATATACATCTTAGTTTGTTGAAATCAATATCCATACAGACTATATGTGTACTTTTTTTATCTGAGGCGACGAGAAAAACTCGGGTTCACTCCCTCATGATGGGGGAAGTAGTGTTGGACTAAATTGAGGCGTTCTCGTTCAGTTCCAAGGAGACTGCAACTGCCTACCAACCAAAAACCTGCCACCTGGCCACTTGATCTGATATCTACAAAAATCCTCCACCTCCCTTGGAACTGTTTATATAATACTACAAGGGAAGTGTCCTTAATTTTTATTAAGTTTAGTCAGGTCAAAAAAAAATAATTTTTTTTGGGTCACCTCTGTAGTTTAGTGATTAGCATGCTAGCCTACAAAGCAGATGTTTTGGGTTCATTTCCTAGCTAGGGTCTGAAAATTTTCTGAAGTCAAAACCCGTTGTTCAAGTTGCATAACCCACCATACTTGCATAACCAATCTGTTGGTATGAACTTTAAATTAATAAAAAACATTGAATTATATTACAATTATTTTTTTGCAGATTCTGGAGTATTAATCTTAAGAAACTCCTGAATTTCAAGTCTGTTATTACTTGTAACTTATGATAATCAAAAGTTTGTGTAAAAGTAATTTTTTATAGGTTCATCATAAGAGATATCTCCTATAATTTGTGGAGGTATATTTCTTTAGTTAGCATATTTCAGGTAAAGTATTGAGTAATTGATTTGATTTTGGGTATGAGATTTAAGGAAAATGTAGGAAAGGAAAGTTGAGATTAAAAAAACTTATTTAATAATAAATAAGAGTTTAGGAGGTCTACTTATGATGTGTGATTCTTTTGTTTTTATTATTAAGTTTTCCAGAAATTTTAATTTTTGTCTTTCTGGATGAATAAATCCTTACATTTTTTTTATCTAATTGTACAAATTCTTTGCACTTTAATTTGTATATTGTTATTGTGAAGGAATGGGTAACAAATTTTTACATGTAGCGTATGAAGTGGTGAGCCTCAAAAAATTTTTTTAGGATTTAAAACAATTTTTAATTAATTATTTTAAGCAAAAAACATACTATTTAACTGAAAGCAAATTTTTTTGTGGTTTATTTTCGTGTGAATGCTAGTTAATAGTGCATATATTAAAAAAAATTATAACAAATTACAAGTACACCAAATTTATCCTTATACAGTTATATTAGGGGTTTCGATAAATCTATTTGAACTTTGATTATATGAAAAGTATTGTAATTTTGTGCACATTATTGTAAGGTTTAAATGAATTACTTGTATAAAAAATATTAAATATTATATTATTGGCTTACAACTTCTTAATCCTTTAATGTTTTTCCATTAAAGTTTTAAATAAATTGTTTGTCAAATATTATGCTATTATGCACTTTTAAAAGTTAAAATTAACCTGTGATGTCTTATAATTTAAGTAAAAAATTATAAAATTTATGATAGACAAAATGAGTTATTAAAACCTTAAAAATCCTTTTTTTTTGATTTACGTCTGACTGTTTTGCATATTAATGCTAATGCAGACAATAAAGGGTGACAGATGGAAATGAGTGATGAAAAAATGTCGGACCTGACCAGGAATCAAGCCTGGCATAAAAGATAGTTGTGGTGACCGCTACACCATGGGCCGAATTTAATGCTTAGGCTTGTATAGATTTGTTCATGGTGAACTTTGGACAATTAAAATACTTTTGTGTCAATCTTGATAACTGAGTTCAGAGCACAAGTATATATCCCATATATCGCAAGATCAATGTAAGTTTGTTCCTAGTTCAATTCCTAGTAAAGGTAGTTACATTTATTACATTTATATGGATTTGATTACTAGGTAGTGGTTACCGGTGTACTTTGATGGTTGGGGTTCAATTATCAATAATCTTTCTGGACTGGTCGGCCTGGATCTGTACAAGACTACACCTCATATACATATGTCCTCATATACTACATCCTCATCTCATTGGGTCATAGGGTTGCTTATTGTTCTGAATTGAACAGATCGCAATGTACACACATTAGGAATAAAAAATTAGTAAGTTATAGTTTTTTGATGTAGCCCAATATTATTCACCGTAACCACGGAATGCTTTGTTTGATTCTCAGTAAAATGTAACAATTTTAACAACTAACAATTTTAACAATTTAGAAATTCTAACAATTTTAGAATTTTTATTAATAATTTCCAGAAATGATTTAAAAACAAACAGACCTACTCAGTAAATTGTTTGGAAAATGATTTTATCTTAGCTATTTCTAACTTATTCTGAAATAAGTTTTCTGTGTTCTGTATTTTTAATAGCAAATTATCAAAATAGTTCTGTACAATAAAATTAACATAAACTAATCTAATTTAAATAACTAATATCATTGAGTAGTTTTTATTGCTAAGATAATTTTCTTATCTAGCTGAGTTATTTTGAAATAGGTTTCCTGTTCTTCTCTTTTACTTAACAAGTCATTTGTAAACTCTCTCATAGGCTGGATCTGTAATGCAGTTGTTCGCATGTTAGGGTGCAAGGTTCGATTCCCAGGGTCTGGAAAATCAGTATATATGTTAAAACTCACTGGGTACTACCTCTGATCTGGCTTAAATAAACTATGCAAGCTATAAACTTAAACTCTATTTCTGTGAATTATTGTGTTCAGTCATGCAGAGTTTTATGTTCCTATTTATCTGTAAGCAACATACATTATAAGGATCCCTTACCCAACTGGTATTACTTAACTTCATAAGATGACCAGTTGACTGAAAGGGATGACATGAGACCTTTTGCATCTTTTTCCTTAAAAAAAGAAAAAAATTGGGTACATGAATAGTGATTTTTACGTATTGATAATTTTTTCTTGAAAAGTAATCGTAGATTATAAATATTATTTATTGTGTATTTTCTTCTTCTAAACCAGGCTAGGGATACCCGTGTTCTGAAGTCATACTATATTTATATCCATCTTTTCTGAGATCTGCTAACATCTCTCTTCTTCAGGGCATACCATTGAACTGGCAGAGGTATTTTTTGAGCTGGAATCCTTTCCATGTGCTGTCTCCAATCTCCAAGATATTCTTTTGTCAAGTTATAGTTATCCAATTCCAATCTTGCATCCTATTTTTTGTTCTATCCAATCGATTAAACCCTTTCATTTACGTTTATGTGACTTCATAGTTTTCCCTGCCTTGCTTCCATATACAATAACTAAGGTTGCAATAATTTTGTAGAACTTTAGTTTTGTTTCTCTCCTAGTCTTATTTATCAGATTTCTTCTTATGGCCCAACACATTCGATGAAACTTGTTTAACTTTTGTTTTACTTCTAAATCAGAGTCAAATGCAACATCACATTCCAAGTAATGAAAATGAGAAAAATTTGTTCCTTGATGTATTATACTTACACAGTGAAATCTATTACTATCTTTGATTGAATCTGATTGTGGATTTTATGGATTATAAATTCTTTTTTTTTGTAATTGTGAATAATATGAAGAAACAAACAAGTTATGAATTATTCTTTTTGTTGACATTTTAAAAACTTTTCATTAACTTATGTAGATTTCTCGATATATTAATAATTTTTTAGATATTTTTAGCATTTTAGAAAAACTTAAACTGAAAATTTACTCAACTTTCAATTAAAAAGTACAGTAACTTGAAGTAAAAGGTGTTTCATGAGATTCATTTGCCAACTTTTATATTGATTTCAAATTCTTTTGTAATGAATTAATATTGCTCCTGTAAAAACTGTATTTCGAAAGTATATATTATTATGTATCATAATTTATGCAATATGATCAGTAAGTCTACATATATTTCCTAAGAACAATCTCTTCTTGTATATTGTTTTACTTCTTACGTTAACAAAATGAAGTGTGACAAGTAAAAAGTATACATCATTTAATGAAGTGCGTACGTCAGTTTTGAAGTATCCACTTTAGTAAAAATGTGAATGTAAATAGACAGGAAATGTTTTTATTTTTATTATTACAGATATTTAACATTCATTACAAAGTTTTAATCACTGTTATGTAATTTCTTGCAGATTGTTTTAAGATTTTAGTTTATGCATAAACTGCTGATATGTAACTGGGGAGCGGCTTAATAGAAATGCAAATTTTGTTCCAGACTGATTTCTCATCGCTTGTTTTCCCTTCACGAGCCTTAATACGTGTAACAGTGAAACATAAAACTAGAAATAAATCTCCAGACTCAGTCCCTCCCTCAAATATAGTAGACTACGATGAATGAAGGAGTTATATTCAGAGGAAAGTTATAAGAAAACTGATATAGAAGAAAAATGTTGGAAAGTAAAATCCGAAGAATTTTTAAATTTGTATACAATTTTTCGTGAAAGGACAATAAGTAGGTACCAAAATAAAATCACTCAACAAACTCACAAAAAGTTAGGAGTCTTAGATTTTTGATCATTTTTTCCTCAAAACTATAATTTTGTAGCATAACACCTTCATCTGCTAAGGTCTTCAATTTTTGTACTTTATCATCATGCAGTCTTGGGTTCGAATCCCATTCAGGTACGGCATATTTTCATACGTTACAAAAAAAAATAATTTCATCCTTCACTAACTGCATTAGCAGTAATTGCAGAACAGTCAGACGTTAAACCAAAAAAGTAGTACTTTAACTCTGTAATATGATGAACAATCCCACCGCATTAGGTGCAAAACTGTTTTTAACAAACTTAACACTGTAATCACAATGGTTTCGCATCCGATTCACTACTGAACATCAATGGATTTTTTTAATAATTTTTTATTTTTATTTAACGTCCAACTGTTCTGCAATTACTGCTAATGCAGTCGGTGAAGGATGAAATGATTTTTGTAACGTATGAAAATATGTCGTGCCTGAATGGGATTTGAACCCAAGACCGCATGATAAGAGGCGAGCACGTTACCAAATACGCCAATGCGGCCGGTAAACATCAATGGAGAGTTCGGCTCTTTTATAATAACCGGCCATATAATTTCGAAAAAATAAAGAATCTCTCAGAATAAAAGAACCAAAAATTTTAACATAAAATAAAAAAATGAATAACAATAAAAATACATAAAACATAATAAATATATTTTATACCCATTCCAAGGGACAACAATTGAATTCAAAAGGCGCCCCCATTGTTTCGTCGTCATTATTTTACGGTTCATTAGCTTCCGGCTTGGTCTTGAATCTACGATTTCAAAGATGATCTTCAGTACCGTAGTCTGGATTATGCGAAAACCGGATTAACGAGGTTTACTGTAATTTCTTGTATAATGTTTTTTAGTTTCAAAAATTTATTTTAGTTGTCTTAATTCAAGACTCTTGTTCTCTCACAAGATACCCGAACAATAGATTAAAACTTCTACGGTCAATACTTGATAAGATCTTATTGAACTTGTGAAAGAATTTAAAAACTGAAGTGTTTTTTAACAAATTTAATAAATCATATTAAAAACTGAACTTCCTGTAATTAGAGTAATCTTTTTACAATTTACATATTAAAAAATACAACGATCCGACCTTCTGAAGGTAAAATATTTTAGAACCTTCTATTATTATTATTATTATTACTAGTAATTAACAATAGAATAATAATAATTTTACTCATATTAAAGAAAATTAAATTTCACTTATTTAGAAATTCGTTAAACATCAATATTAATAATTTAAAAACAATTCAGGCGTATGAAATTGTTCCCGTCAAAAATAACAATATAGAATAACACAGAGAATATCTTTGTTATTTTTTCACAGCGGTGTTCATGAAAATAATAATATTTGATGAGTATTGGTGAAAGAAATAACAATGTTAGTTAGTTTTTTAAGAGGCTAGTTTAGGAAAAATTTATTTAGAAAGCATCGAAAACATTATAACAATCTTTGATGAGAATATCGTGAGACATTTTATAATATGTTATAAAATTAAAACAATTAAAATAATAACAAAATAAATGTACACAAAAATAATTTCTCATACTTTTACAATAATATATTCACTCATATTACTTGAGGGTAAACAGATTTCATTGAAATGCACGCACTTTTTTGATAGGTTGGTAAACCTGCATGCGTCAAAATGACATCCGTTGTTGTACTGTAAAGTTTCTGTTGTATTGGGAGTTGGTTGTTTTTATAGTAAATATTATGGAAAAAGAACATTGTGTTTAAAATGTAAAAAATAACAGATCTACTGTATTTAAATTAAAATAAATTTCTCTCATGGTTTGTTTATGTTTATTCGCTTTACATAAAATAACAAATCGGATAGTAATTTAGTTTTCATTTATTATACTGTGATAAACTTGAAGAACTTGATTCATCTGATGAATCTCACTGTCCACGAAATTCGTGCGAATTGGTATTGGGCGCACCAGTTTAATCCATGGGTATCTCATGCTCTCTGGTGTTGCTCCTATGTGTGGCAGGTGCGGTTGTCCTTTGACAATCAAACATGTGTTGGTAGATTACGTCTGCTATGTAGCTCTGCTTTGGCGTTTCAAGGTACCTATTGAATTACAGGATATACTTTGCGATGAAAGCCCTATTTTGGCTACAACTCTTAAGGCATAATCCCACGACGCTAATACTAGCTGCTCAAACTCTTGTATGGAGTAACAGGCCACGAAACTACCCTAGTTTTTCTTTTACCCTAGAACAATGCTTGTTAAAATCTGGAAGCTGAAGTTCTTGAAATAATCGTACGCGATACGGATACAATTTCAAGTTTTGTGCTTCTTGTTTATGCAAGTTGTGAGTATTCTGCGTTCTACTTTTCTGCAGGTTTCCTTGATTCCTCCCCCGTCTATCCACGCTAGGGTTTCGCTGCCGTATAATATTTTGGTTCTTAAAGTCGTTTTATAATGTTTTTTTATTATAAAAAATTAATTTAGAATTAAGGTACTGTGTATAATTGATTTGATCGTAAAGCAAAAATTAAAATTGGTTTGTCAAATTTCATTTGATTGTAATTAATGGATGTTGCTTGAAAACTATTTTAATGTAGCTCTAAAGAATTGTCGGTTTGTTTGGGTTCAGACAGTTTTTAATAGGACTATTCAGTGGCAAAGATCAAGGTTACATTTCTTTATAATGGAAAAATATTAAAGATTAATTAAAATGAATTTTATTAAAAATAGGACATTATTTTTAATAAATGAAAATTTCGTTTTATTTTTTTGTGTAGCGTTGTACCTTATATAATGAGTAATGAAATTAGATTTTTAATTGGAAAATTAAATTAATAGTAAGTATTTTTATTATTACTTTAATTAAGTATTGCATAAGTATTAGAAGATAAATTGTAAGCGAAAGTATTGCTTGAGAATTTTTCCTTGTTCAGTAAGTCACTTGCTTTCAAGATACCAACGTTTCGATTTTAACCTTTCTTATATCATGTTTTCAATTTATATTAAGAGATGATAGATGAACCCTGTGTAGTTGCAATTCTGCATTATATTCAATCGCAAAGGTTTTAAAGAGATTTTCAAAGTAATAAATTGAATTTCTATTGTATTGCTTCATTTATTTATGTGTTCATATTATTTATGAATTGCATGTTGACGTACATAAGCTGAACATTTGTGCTAACTTCTTACATTTATTTTAAACTAACATAGTTACGTTTTTGTAGTTGTAGTAGGGCTACAAAAAATGGTTCTGTTTCTTATCACATGGTCAGCCAATTATAGTCAGAGTTATCTCCTCTGAGAGTAATGAATTTCATTATACAGCCAGACCTTGTGGTGAATGAAGTGAAGGTGTCTTTTACAGGGTGGAATGTAGACGCTTTTCAGAGGGTCTGGCATGCTGATAAGCGTGCTTTTCCACTCAGTGACGAAGGCAATGGTAAACCACCTCAATCACCCCGGCCGCATTGGCGTAGTTGGTAACGTGCTCGCCTCTCATGATGCGATCTTGGGTTCAAATCCCACTCAGGCACGGCATATTTTCATACGTTACAAAAATAATTTCATCATCCTCCACCGTCTGCATTAGCAGTAATTGTAGAACAGTCTGACGTTAAACCAAAAAGAAGAAGAAAACCACCTCACTCCTCGTTTTATTTAGTAAATCCTCTGGAGGTTCAAACCAGCCTTTCGGCTGATGACCTAAACAACAACAGCTAATTTTTCAGCTAATTGCTGAACATAGTACAAATTATAAAAGTGACTTCGAAACAGGTAGGAACTTGATAACCTTGATAACAAAATGTTTAATTTACTTTATTGAATTCTTGCGGGAGCATCTTCTCTTTTGAATTCTCAACATACATTTCAATAATGTCAACGTAAGAAAATATTGTAAACTATTTAATATTTTCTTCTTCTTCTTCTAAACAATGATTACGCCGCGGCCCGCTCCGAACTCACCCACCATATCATCTATCTTCATCTTTCCGAGGTCTACCGACATCCCTTTTCCCTTCTGGAGCATACCATTCCGCCTGCTTAGGTGTCCTGTGATCTGATATCCTTTCCATATGCTCTCTTCAAATTTGGCGATAATCCTTTATCTTTTCGTTTAAGTTGTAAACACCCAATTCTAATTTTATTTCCTCATTCCTTCTTCTGTCTAAGCGTGTACACCCTTTCGTCCTTCGTAGAAATCTCATATTTGCCGTCTGGATTCTTCGTTTATAAAATATATATGGATTTAATATTTTATAAAAGTAATTTGTAATTACTTTTATCCAAATTACTTTTATCTCCACATAAAAGTGCACTCGTTATCACGACAGTAAATTGTAAAATTGTACTATTTTAAAGAAGATACAAATTGTACAAAGGATATGTTAATGATTTATACTGCCGTTATTTCTGATTTTATGTATATTAAAGTGCATTTTAATGTTCAGGCGTTTAAAATCACGTTTATTATTATACCTAGTATAAATAATAAAAGTAATTACACAGTGTAAACGAAAATTTATGTTTTTGTAATAATTGTCTTATGGTATAGGTTATTTAATTGCATTTTTATTACACTATCCTTTAAAATAAAAATAGGTTGCAGGAAATAAGTTAAACTATAGAAAGTTAACCTATGTTATGATAAAAATATTATATTAAGTTAAGAAGAAAAATAGGGTAGATAATTTATCTATTTTCTTCCATTTATGAAAATATGTTGTAGTAAATCATAGATAAAAATATAAAATATAAATGAAATATTAAGTAGTAAAATGTCGGGATTGTCGGTAAAATGAACCGAACTAGTAAATTTTCCATTCACTTCATAAAAATCTGGTGTGAAATACTCACGACTTTCTTTTGTCAATGTAAAGAATGAACAATATAACCTAACAGTAGTAAACACAGATAAAATTAAAAATGGCCGCCTCCATGACGTCTTGGTTAGCGCGCTATCCTACTAAGTGGATGTCCCGTGTTCGATTCCCGGCTAGGGTCTGGAAATTATTACGTGCCCATCATTAGTTTCTTAACCGACCGTTCTCGCTAATGGTCAAGCTGTTGATGTGACAAATAAACAAAAAACTGAAAACCATTAAGTTACCTAGTTTTAATCAAAATTGAATGATGCAAAATGAAAACCAAACTGAGTTTGGCTTAATAATACAGAAAATCACTCTTTCACGCTAAACTAGGCTCTGTAGAGAAAAATGCTTAATATAAAAGTTGTAGGTTTTTTAATTTCCTATAAATTTAATTATAGGCCCCTATACACTTTTCGTAAAATGGGCGTAAACTAAGGGCGAAATCTTAAAAAAATCCGATTTATTTGACAGATTTTGATGAAAAAAAAACAGAAAATTAATTACCTCTAAACTAAGTGTTATACAAAGAAATAATACAAATAAAAGTTGTAGGTTTTTGAATCTTCTACAACTTTGATTGTATTATACACTTTAGCTCTAAAATGCATATTAAGTCCCAATCTTAAAAACCCATTTTTTCTAAGAGATAACTGCCTCCCCAAGAATTTCAGAAGACATAGCGCTTACCCTGTCTTGTAGAGCATAAAAAATGTAGTAAATGATACGATTAATAAAAAATTGTATGTGTTTTTTGAGAAAATTGCAAAAAATGAAAAATTACACGAGTGAACTACTTCTTTCGGTTGACAGATTTTGATAAAAATGTTTGTGCCGTTTCCTCTAATGGTACCTAACCTAAGTTCCATGTTTCAACTTCGTACAATATTCCGTTCTTGAGATATTTCTTTCTTTTTTCTTTTTTTTAGTTTAACATCAGACTGTTCTACAATTACTGCTAATGCAGACGGTGAAGGATGAAATGATTTTTATAATGTATGAAAATATGCAGTGCCTGAATGGGATTCGAACCCAAGACCGCATGATGAGAGATATTTTGTTCATAGACACACACATACACAGACCAATCGCTAAAAAACCATGTTTTTTTGGGTCGAGGGGGTCTGAAATCGTGTACATCTGGTGAAAACTTGATTTCGAAAAATCGATATGAAAACAGTACTTTCCTTCCCTTTATATTCATATAGGAAAAGAGAAAGTAAAAATAGGGTGTATAATTTATCTATTTTAATCCATTTATGAAATGTATTGTAGTAAATCATAGATGAAAATAAAAATAATAATGATATATTACATAGTAAAATGTTGGTAATATCGGTAAAATGAACAAGTAAATTTTCCATTCACTTTATAAAAATAGAAATAGGAAAAGGTAATTCGTTGTATTATAAATAACATGCACGCATTGTTTTGTAATTTTTACCCACGCATTATCTCTCTAGCTTATAACTTGCATTATCTAGTTAATATAACTTAGAAAAGAAAATGAAAGAAGCTGTCTTGCAATAAGGGTGCACTTTATGACCTTCTACTGGCCGTCCGTACATGGTTTAAGTTCGTGAGAGAGAGGTTGTTGATTCATCTAAGTGAAGTTAATAGAGAAGTGAGCGGAACTTAACATTTGTTAACAAAAAAAAAGTAGTAAAATTATACTGAGAACAAAACTTGTATTAAGATGTGTAACGATTTGTTTTGAGAACTTAATCGTTGGTTGATAATATTGTTGTTGTTTAGGTCATCAGCCAAAAGGCTGGTTTGAACCTGTAGAGGTTTTACTAAGTAAAACGAGGAGTGAGGTGGTTTACCGTTGCCTTCCTCACTGAGTGGAAAATTACGCTTATCAGCATGCCGGGCCCTCTGAAAAGCACATATTTTCCACTCTGCAAACGACACCTTCACTTCATTCACCACAGGGTCTGGCTGTATAATGAAATTCATTACTTTCAGAGGAGATAACTCTGATTAGTGTCTTTTGCACCTCTACCTCTTCTGTTCTTAAATGATTCAGTCATTTAATTGGCTGACCATGTGATAAGAAACAGAACTATTTATTTTAGCCCTGCAATGAACAGATTGAGTGTAAATAATTTGACACTCCACCTGTCCGTCATGGGCAGTTGATAATATTATGTAATTTATTATTTAATTTTTTAACGTTACTATTGAAGTTTGTTTGTTTATTAAATTTTATAATATTTATATATTATTTATTTTTCCTGGTTCAAAGTGCTTACGCCTCCGTATCAGTTTATTCAGTAAGGGTTGTAGTTAAAGAGGTTTTACTAAGTACCTGACTATGTTTAATTAGTTATCTTCATGTACTATTTTTTCTGGATTGGTTCAATTTAGAGGATTGGAAATTTGAATGCCCATAAAGGGAGGTAGTGTTAAATTATTTGCACTCCTTTCGCTAGTTCCAGGGCTACAAAATATAGTTCTGTTTTTATCACATGGCCAGCCAGTTATATTACTGAAGCATTTAAAAACAGAAAATAATATAGAGATTTAAAAGACACTACTATCGGTTTCATAATCATAGACACCCGAGTTTGAACCCTTGCATCTCCAAAACTATGAGTCGGATTTCAACATACTTTACATCAAAATTTAGCTCATTTTATTCTGCGCTGATCTATAATAGTTTCATGTTTTTAATTTTGTTTAAAATTTGCCATATCGAGGTTGGTAGACAAAAAGACCCGGTTATTTTGCTACCGTAACAAATTTCATACATTTGGAGGCGTGTAACTCGATAACTATTTGACCAAAAAGTTTTAAATTTTAACACAAATAGACAATTTTATTCTTACAGCGTGTACGAAATTTCAAATTCGTACGTCACTTAAATTTTGATTTATTAACAATATTCTGAACCCTTGCTATCTCGGTAACCGCTCGATCGTTCGGCGCGGGAAAACTATTGTTTTATTCAGCGTAAAAAACTCAGTACAAATATGTTAATACCATGAAATATTGATTGGCCAATGTTGTGGTAGAAGTTTTAAAATTAAGAAAAATAGACTGGTTAATGCGGGGGTGGGGGTGGGCGCTACTATCCATGTTGCCTGAATCTGACTGTCTACCTGACTGTCAATGCAGTCTGTTAATTTAGTATTATCTTCTCTGAGAGTAATAAATTTCGTTATACACCCAGACCCTGTGGTGAATGAAGTGAAGGTGTCATTTGCAGAGTGGAAGTAGATGCTTTTTTTTGGATGGGCATGCTGATAAACATTTTTCTACTCAGTGAGGAAGGAATGGTAAACCACCTCACTTCTCGTTTTACTTACTAAAACCTCTGAACGTTCAACCCAGCCTTTCGGCTGATTACCTGAACAACAAAAACATGTTTTCTATTTTATTTTTCATTTCTTCGTTTTGTTTTTACCTTTGTCATTTTATTATTTCGTTTGCAAAAATAAAATGAGAAGTTAATTTTCATTAAAAAGTTCCATAACTTTCTAAATTATAAATGAAGTAAGTACATTTATTATGGAGAAAGAATATAACTCTATCCATATAAATTACATTAAAATATCTACATTTAACTTATTATTTTATATAAATATACGATAAAGAATTTTAATATACTGTAATATTGAAAACTGATAATTAACAAACAAGAATTGTTAAGTAGTACTTAAAGACATATCTATAAAATAATAATGCTGCAAATCACGATGTGTAAATCAATAATATATTGAAATGATTATAACGGAGATGAATATCTTTCATAAATATTTACCAAGTATCAGTAAAAGATATTGTAGAACGGAAGTTCAACAAGAATACAATATTTATCACGATAATCACATTTATGCACCTGTAGAAGGTTAACATACTGACACGTATGTCAAACAATCACGCACGTTTAACTAAAATATATATATATATATATATAATATAAGAAAATATGAGAGATGATCTCTGTAAAATTCATATAAACTTTTGTATCTACAAATAAAAAAAAAATCTCGTGTGAAACACTCACACGACTTTCTCTTGCCAATATAAATAATGAGCATTAGAGTACAACTTATATTTAATCATGATTAAACAATGTAAAATGAAAAACATTACCTAATTTTAATCATGAGTGATTCACGCATAATAAAAATCGACCTTTTTTGAACTTCATCTATTATAATATTATAAAGAAAAGCGTGTTATAGTATGTGCAGGCTAATTTCTAAAACTACTGAAGGGATTTTCATGAAATTTTGACTGCATGTTCGTATTTATATTCGCAACATTTTTTTTTTAAATTTAAAAAATGATCGTAAGGGCACTAATGAAGATTTTCATAAATGTGTATGTGTACGTAAAATATGTATGTATGTACATAAATGTGTATGTATGTGTACGTGTGTACATGTGAGTAGGTATTACTGTTGAAGTAGATGAAGGGGTTTGATGAAGACAAGAGACGTACGCGGGGGAAATTATTAAAATCTGTGTGTGTACGTTGGAGTATGTATACAGTGGATCTAGCAGCTAGACAATTTCTGTTACACTTTTATTCAAAAAAAATTGATTAGGTCTTACACGTGTTTCGCTTGTGAAGCCGCGAATGGAGAAAGAATATAATTATGGCTATATATAATTGGTATATTATATAATATATAATTATAAGCTACTACTTCCGGTTGACCGATTTTGATGAAAATGTTCGAGTCGCGTTCGCTGGTGGTACCTAACTTATGGTTCAACTTCGTGCGATGTTCTGTTCTTGAGATATTTTGTTCACACACCGACCAACCGCTGAGAACATGTTTTGTTGGGTTCAGGGGACCTGAAAACATATATATCCAGTGAAAAATCGACATGAAAACAATACTTTCCTTCTCTGTATATTCAAATACAACAAGAGAAAGTAAACAAATATAATTTAATTAACAAATATAATATAATTAAATTAAATTTCAAAATTTTATAGTTTTATATACTGTTCGTAATGAACAGGTTATATTTTTGATATCTTAAATTGATGTATTGCGAACAATATGATTTGAGTTGAATGTATTTGAGGAGAAAATATAACCTTTTTCGTGAATGGAAATTTATGGGTAGTGACCTGTCATGAACTTCGTTTCTGACAGGTACAGCAAAACACCATTACACTTACTCAATGTGAACAACGATTTAATATTTGTTTTAGAATTTCTCTTTTTATTCCTAATTTGTGTACGTTGCAATCTGTTCAATTTAGAACAATGAGCAACCCCATGACCCAATGAGATGAGGATGATATGTATGACGTGTAAATGAGGTGTAGTCTTGTACAGACCCAGGCCGACCATTCCTGAGAGAGTATGGTTAATTAAACCCCAACCATCAAAGTACACCGGTAACCACTGTCTAGTATTCAAATCCGTATAAAAGTAACTACCTTTACTAGGATTTGAACCCGGAACCTTCGTCTCCGAAAATCAGCTGTTAAACAGCTGATTTTGGCGACGACTTTACCTCTAGACCAACCCGGTGGGTCTGTTTTAGAATTAACTTAAGAATTTTCCTAGAATTACAGTACTTTAAAACTACTTATAACTTTAAAATTGGTCATAACAGGTTTTGGAGTGTTAAATTATTTGTGTTAAATTATCTGCTAGTTTTAGGGATACAAAAAATTGTTCTGTTTCTTATCACATGGTCAGCCAATTATGTGACTGAAGCATTTAAAAACATAAGAGGTAGAGGTATAAAACACACTAGTTATTGTTATCTCCTCTGAGAGTAATGAATTTCATTATACAGCCAGACCCTGTGGTGAATGAAGTGAAGGTGTTATTTGTAGGGCGGAAAGTAGATGCTTTTCAGAAGGCCTGGCATGCTGATAAGTATACTTTTCCACTCGGTAAGGAAGGCAATGTTATACCACCTCACTCCTAGTTTTAATTAGTAAAGAGGTTCAAACCAGCCTTTCGTCTGATGACCTAAACAAAAAGTTTAAAATTGCACATATCATGGAATTATTAGAATTTTTATTTTATGTAGTTCCGATTTTTCCTGTATTGTACATAACCTAAAAAAAGAGTCATTGTACATACAGTAACTTCTATTAACTAATGAATTAATTTAAATTTAAATATAGCTTATGTTACCCGCATTGTATTTATAATAAATATAAACTGAGAAGTTTATGTGCAAGCCTGCAAATTTTAATTAAACTTTTCCTTGTTATGTCGATCATCGTTAACTTAATATCGTATCTTAGAATTTCTGTATTAAGTTGTTCTACATTTAAATAAGTTTACAATTTTCTATATGTTTAGTTTTATTATTAGCCATGTTCTATAAGCCACCTGTTTGTTTGCCCATTCACCCAGTTAAATGTATATTTATGTCTACCTCGGTATCATAACATAATTTTTCCTCGTTCGATTTCCAGCTAAAGTCTAAAAAAAATCACCTGTAAAGGAATTTGTAAATCGTATCCAAGGAATTAGATATAAATAAATTAAAATTGTTAATACGGCGTGTATAACATTTCTGCCATTTTTGTTATACTACAGATTCAGTTTGTATTTTGGCAAACTATAAATTTATTCGAAAACGGTAGTGGCTAAGGGAATATTAACAAACTTTATGGCAGCTTTAAAAACTCGCTTGTGTTAAAATTGTTCACAACAGTTAGTGGCTCTAATATGTCGTGATTCGGTGGACGTAATTTTCAAATTAAATTTTTTTTCCAAATTTTAGTGCGTCATCTGCACTACAATGATTAAAAGATGCAGTGAGCTATTTATTTTATAACTGTATACGAAAATTTTGCCCATAACAGGCAGGTGGAGTGTTAAATTATTTACACTCGATCTGCTAGTCACAGGGATACAAAAAATAGTTCTGTTTCTTACCACATGATCAGCCAATTATATGACTGAAGCATTTAAGAAAAGAAGAGGTGAGGTGTAAAAGACACTAGTACCAGTTATCTCCTCTGAGAGTAGTGAATTTCATTATTCAGCCAGACTCTGAGGTGAATGAAGTGAAGGTGTCATTTGCAGTGTGGAAAGTAGATGCTTTTCAGAGGGCCTGGCATGCTAATAAGGATAGTTTTTCACTCAGTGAGGAAGGCAATTGTAAACCATCTCACTCCTCAATTTACTTAGTAAATCCTCTTGAGGTTCAAACCAGCCTTTCGGCTGATGATCTAAACAACATACGAAAATTAACAATAAAATACTAATTTTCACTTCCTCTTGTCCTATATGATTATACAGGAAAAGAAAATATGTTTTCAAGTCGATTTTTCACCGAAAATTCACGTTTTCAGGCTCCCTGAACCCAAAAAATATGTTTTAACGATTGGAGTGTGTGTGTGTGTGAAATACCTCAAGAACAGAATAGCGTACGAAGTTGAAACTTGGAAAATAAGTTAGGTAGACCTACTGCAAGGGGACCTGACACGAACATTTTAAGTTAGCTTCATTGACTCACGATTAAAATTAGGTTATGTTTTTCATTTTATATTATTTATTCATGAATAATAGGTTATATTTTTTCATTATTAATATTAGCAAGAAAACTCGTGTGAGTGTTTCACACTAGATTTTTGTTAATAATTTTATTTACTAACAAATTATAGGTAAATTTTGTGTACACTTACACAGCTTTAAAGAGAAAGAGTTTATTGACACTCCTAAAATTAAAATTAATTAAAAATTTAGCACAAAATCTGAAGAATTGAAAGTTAAACGTTAAAATTCTTAGTAAAAAAAAAATTAGAAATTCATTATAAAAATATACAATCAATTGAAGCTTATAGACATACAACAGCACTAATAATAATAGTAATAAAAATAATAAATAATGACAAATATAAATTGTTATATAATATGTAATTGTTATATAATATATAATATATAATATAATATGTTGATCGAGTTGAAGAAGATAAATAAAAAATCCCTTTTCATGAGACGACGCGTCTCATGGCTGGTGGCAATTTTTAAAAAGGCTCAGGGCATACCTCTGATTGATGGCAAAAACCATTAGTGATTTCTGTATCTACTCTGAGGAATCGAATGACACTACTTCTGTTTCCAAATTCCGACTTTGATTTCTTAACTTTATGTTTTGAGCCGCTTCCGGTCAAAACCGGAATTTCAAACTCAACGATTTCTATATATACTCTTTAATCGAGGAATCGAATGACACTATTTTTGTTTCCGAATTCCGACTTCAATTTCTTGACTTCCGCGTTTGGGTCACTTCCGGTCAAAACCGGAACTTCAAACTTAAATTAGACCCACTAACGTTTTATAAACGACGCCCATAAGTGGCAGGTGGAGTGTTACATTATTTGCACTCGATCTGCTAGTTCCAGGGCTACAAAAAATAGTTCTGTTTCTTATCACGTGGTCAGCTAATTATAATATGACTGAACTATTTAAGAACAGAAGAGGCAGACGTGTAAAAGATACTAGTCAGAGTTATCTCCTCTGAGAGTAATGAATTTCATTATACGAGCAGACACTGGTGAATGAAGTGAAGGTGTCATTTCAAGATGCAAAGTAGATGCTTTTTGGAGGGCATGGCATATGATAAGCATAGGCTACTTTTGTACTCAGGGAGGAAGGCAATGGTAAACTACCTTACTCCTTGTTTTACTTAGTAAAACCTCTAGAAGTTCAAACCAGCCTTTCGGCTGTTGACCTAAACAACAACAACAACGTTTTATGAAGATTATCTGAAAACCATTTTTTGCTATCTCTTGTATATTTTGACATCTGGGTGGGACAATAAGATGGATAAAGGAAAATAATAGATGACAATTTAAAAAAAATTATCTTTAATAAGTTTATTTAAATCCTTCGTGGATACGGCTCAACTGCCGTTATAATGAGAAGTAGTTCTCTTATCGTTTGAATCTTTCCCGATACGTTGAACTATTATATGGATGGAAACTACTTTACAAATTTTTATTATGAATTTTTAGCGATACCACAATGCATTCCATACATATACAGCGTCCGACATCTGACGCTTAATAAAAATAATAGATTAGGTAAAATTATTGTACTTCTTCTAAACCGTCTCCGCTTTATTGCCCATTACTTTTATTCTAATAGTGTAGTTGTCATCATTTAAGAAAAAATAATTCTAAAAGTCGTGAAAAATAAATTTAATAATATTAACCAAGCTTTACATGTACTGAATTTTTTTATTAATGACTTTGAGAATAGTATTGTTACGTTAACGGCAATTTCCTTCAGTTTAAATCATTGTTAAATTGTGATGTAGTACAGTCGAGTACGCTTTCTACTATATATTTTACAGAATTAAATGTTGTCATTTGAACATGACATTCTTATTCCAATAGTATTTCTTGTTTTTCCTATTAGGATAATCTCAGACCTTAATCTCAGTATTCAGATTTATATTTCTGTGTCCAATCTTTATTGTTTATGA
Source organism: Catonia carolina (assembly GCA_035578175.1). NCBI lineage: Eukaryota > Metazoa > Arthropoda > Insecta > Hemiptera > Achilidae > Catonia > Catonia carolina. The sequence goes on from JAQMRL010000004.1 coordinate 46,462,552, forward strand.
TATTTAACCTCAAATTTTAACAGAAGAGATTCTTGTTGAAATAATTTTTTCATTTATTAGATTACGGTATTTTACTTCAACATAGCTTATAAAGAAGCTTAATTTTCAATGTATTTGACCCTGTATACAATCTGTGGTAACATTTTTTGTATAACTTTAACAACTTAAACTGGCACGCGAGGATCGACCCCCTCACCTTATTTCTGTCTTTCAGAATACTCAACTATATCAATCTAGAAAAACAATGTGTTCTTTACAACAACATAAAAATTACTTAAAACTTTTCGATAGAACTGAATTTAAGGGCAAACGGAATCTCTATTTGAAGTACATTGGATGAGATTTTGCGTTTTAAATATAAAGAGATGTGACTACCGATTACACGTAATTTTAGAATAGGCTACATCTTATTAAAAACATCTGGTGTGAAACACTCATACGACTTTCTTTTGCCAATGCAAATAATGAACAATATAACCTAACATTAGAAATAAACAAAAAACTAACCACAATAAACATAACCTAATTTTAATCATGAGTGAAGGACGCAAAATGAAAATCAGTTAATAGAAAATAGAGGCTTAGTAATACGGAAAATCACTCTTTGCCGCTAAACTAGGCTATGTAGAGAAAAATACTTTAAATAAATAAAAGTTGTAGTTCTTTCAATTTCAGCCTTAGTATGCATTTTACAACAAAAATGTATATAATCGAATTTACAGGAAATTAAAAGATTCTCAACTTTTATTTAAAGCATTTTTGTCTACAGATCCTAGTTTAGCAAGTTATTTTCCGTATTTTTACGCCAAACTGAGGTTGATTTTCATTTTACATCATTCACTCATGATTAAAATAAGGTTATGTTTTTTGACTGACCATAACAGACAGGTGGAGTGTCAAATTATTTACACTCAATCTGTTCGTTGCAGGGCTAAAATAAAAATTCTGTTTCTTATCACATGGTCAGCCAATAAAATGGCTGAATCATTTAAGAATAGAATAGGTAGAAGTGTAAAAGACACTAATCAAAGTTATCTCTTCTGAAAGTAATGAATTTCATTATACAGCCAGAATGAAGTGAATGAATGAAGTGAAGGTGTTATTTACAGAGTGGAAAATATGTGCTTTTCAGAGGGCCCGGCATGCTGATAAGTGTACTTTTTCATTCAGAGAGGAAAGCAATGGTAAACCACCTCACTCCTCGTTTTACTTAGTAAAATCTTACAGGTTCAAACCAGTCTTTCGGCTGATGACCTAAACAACTTTTTGAGGTTAATTTTTTTGTTTATTTCTAATGGTTTATTTCTAATGTTAGGTTATATTGTTAATTATTTGCATTGGCAAGAGAAAATTGTGTGAGTGTCACCCCAGATTTTTCTATTAGTCATTATCAATGAACAAACTACAATTAAAGATGTCTTTTTATAACAAGGTGTTACATCAATAAAAAGGAAAAACATAAGAGAAGAATGATTAATTTAGGAGTAGGTCATTTTATACATGAAACATTAACCAATAAAATAATCATTAAAAAGATTCCCAAGTTGTTTGTTTAGTAGCAATTGTAATTTTTCGCCGACGTTAGCTGATGCTTCGTTATGATGTAATAATATAAAAACACTAAATAAAAAGATGCTGAAATATAAATAAAATCGTGAATTTGAAATCGTGTATCGAATCCCCTTTTCTATACTTTTGTCTGTCTATATTTCAGCCCACTCTAACCTATTGAATTGGACCATCATAAGAACAGCAGCTATCCAACTGTTTGCAATTGTATGAAAGAACCCTACATATGGTCTGTTCTATACGTTATTTTCTTCACGATCTGTTATTGTTATAGCTATTGGCAAAGTGTAATACAACCTCTTTAAAATTTAAATAAGTTAAAATAATAAAATACAATAACATTACAGTTCTTACCCCGAGTACTGAAGCTTGATCATTCAAAATAAACGAGCACTTTTGAAGCCCAGTTGCGCATGAAATTGGTGATGGGTCAATACATTTCAAGTGATTGGTCAATCCATATGTCGGTTCCCCAATATTTACGGAAATCGGAAGAAAGATTAATGGAATAAGAAACCTATTGACAAAAAAATTATTAAATGAACTGTACATATATATTACCTTGAAAATATTATAGCAGGTGTTCAAAATGTCTACCATGATTCTCTATACACTAAATACAGCGACTTAAAACTGATTCACAAATTTTCAACATTAACATTTTATCGTCATTTACATAGTCAAATGCGATTTCAATTGAACTTTTTAGTTCATGCAGTTTTTTTGGCTTGGAAGAATACACTAGTTCCTTTACGATGCCCCACAGTGAAAAATCTCATGGGGTTAAATCTTGCGAGCGCGCAGGCCATTCGATTGTACCACGACGACCATCCATTCATTAACTTTGGAATTTAAAAACTCATGAACTTAGATACCGAAATGTGCTTATAGCCAGATGAGAGATTGGATATTATAAACAGGATTGTTTATATGTTCCGGAAATAATACTTCCTGCAGAATTTGTATGTAATTGTCCCAGTTAACATTTCCCTCAAAAAAATAAGGACCTATCAGCGTAGTACTCGAAATGCCTCCTCATACCTTAACACCAGACACATTAAGCTCTTTTTGAATTACAATACGATGATTTTGTATCCGACCAGTACACGTCATTTGTTTACCGATTAACACGTCCATTAAGTTTAAAACATGCCTCGTCAGACTATTAAATTGATCGCAAAAAGTTTGGATCGGCTTCTAAAATAGCGAATGTCTCACAGAATTCCAACCGCCTCTCACTATCGTCCTCATGAAGCGCTTGGAGTAAAGATGGATGAAATGGATTCAATTTTAATTCCTTCATCATCCTCTGCACGCTAGTTCGTGTTAACCTTAGTTCAGAAGATGCCTTACGAGTTGATTTGCCAGGACTGATTAGGTTATCGTCATTGCAAATCGATCGTGGACGACAACACTTCGGGGCATTTGATACGCTTCCTGTGTTTTCAAATTTTTTATTTAACTTTCGTAAATGTTGACGAGTCGGTAACGACACACCTGGATACTTATCACTAAATTCTTCCTGTACTTTAGCAGTAATTTTATGATGCTTCCACCATAACTGAAGCACATAAACTCGTTGTTCAGTTGTAAACATTTTAAAAGTACCGTTGCAAAAGAAAGAAAAATAGTAACTACACGGAGACGTACCTTACACTAGCCACTGTTACAGACAACTAATGAATGTTATACGTGATGCTGTCAACATTACATTATTACCAACTTATCAAAATGAAATGTTCCATCTCATGGGGAAACCGACATATGGGCCACCCGGTATATCTTGTTATAAATCAGCTAAAAATATTATAAAAAATAAATAAATATTATAAAAATATAAATAAATAAAAAATAAAAATATTAATAAATATTATAAAAATATGATTGCCTGAATCACAAAAAGAAATTTCTTGTGGATATTACTATCATAGAGTAAAACCGTCAACTTTGCAAATTCTTACAATATATTTTTAGTGATATTGTGCTGCAGCTTCAGTTTCATAAATTGAGACAATAAAGAGAAATTCCTTCTTCGGTCATCTCCGTAGAATGAACGTAAACTTGATTATTTTCCAGGATTAGAGGAAGTATAGAAAAACTGTCCATAATAGGAAGTAATGAACAGAGTAATGAATTTCATTATACACCCAGACCCTGTGGTGAATGAAGTGAAGGTGTCATTTACATGGTTGAAAGTAGATGCTTTTCAGTGAGGCATGCTGATAAGCATACTTTCCCACTCAGTAAGGAAGGCAAATTGTAAACCACCTCACTTCTCGTTTTACTTAGTAAAGCCTCTAGAGGTTCAAACCAGCCTTTCGGCTGACGATCTAACAACAAGGAAAAACTAAAATTTTTCCCCAATTGGCCAAACTAAATGGTACTCCCAAAACTATACATGCTATTATCACAAACCATTCATTTAATTATATTTTCCAATCTATCTAAACTATGTTAAATTATAAAATATAACTTATAAATTATGTTTTAATCTATAAAACTAAACTTGGATTTAAGATAACCTATAAAAAACCAAGCGTTATGATTTGTGGAATGAACTATAATAACTACTGTACCTACCACTCTTACTTTTAACGAACAGGTGAGTTAAAACTAGCCATAGTTTAAACTCAACAAAAAAAAACTACAGATTGTAATCAAATTTCCCAGGTATTTCAAATGAATTAACATTAAATCATTTTTAAGATATTATCTATTTTGCTACATTACATTCACTTTACTCCCTTTCTACTGCACCTTATTGAACTAACTACATATGTACATTCGAAATGCAATTTACTACAACATTAAAAAAAAGTATTAATTTTTTTTTAAAGGTCCACAATCGCCATAGGGTTATATTTTATATGATTTACCCAAATATTCTAATTCGAGTTATAAGAATGAATTTTTAACTTAAAAATCGATTCCATAACTTTAAAAAATCTTCCTCTGATAAAATTTTAGTGAATTTAAATGTAAATAAGATTATTTGAGTATTTGTAAAATATAGGAATAAAACTACTCCGAGGGAATATTTTATAATTTGTGCTAAAGGATGCGGAAAATGTTTGGTTGCTTGTATCATAATTGAATCAATAAATTACATGCTTCACGTTGCAGAAACATTAAATTTCATACGAATATTTTTCAAGTATTTTAATAGCTATATTTTCAAAATATGATTTAATATAAGAAATAATTTTGGTTGAATAACAAATTGGAATAAAACATCGTAAATAATTCAAATTAAATTGGATCGGTAAACTAATAAAACTGTTTCATATAATTTGAAACCCCCTAAAGGCTACTTTTAGTTCACTTTCGATTAAAGTTTTTCATGTTAAATTGTTCTAAAACGTGATCTACTTGTTGGAGCTTGCATCTATTATTGCTCTATCAGCCCATTGGGACGCGCCGTGTTGGGGTTGAACCTCCCGTTCTATCGTCTCACAGAAGGTTATTCCCAGCCCCTACTCATTTTAGTGTCAGACCCTCCAGTGAGCTAGAAAGGCTCATTAGACCAATTTTGAATGCATGGCATTATGAACCGAAGGGTACAAGAGGAGTTGGGAGACCGAGGAAGAGATGGACGTCTGATCAGCCTCAATCACAGGTTAATCCATGATGGACGACGACAACGATTTATAAAATACATTGATTAGGCAATACTTAACTATTATGACGTAATACATTTTATTAATAAGATTAGTACTAATAATATAATTTGTAAGTAACTAAATATAATTTAATATGTAAGTAACGCAAACTATGTTACAAATTAATAATTAAATCCGTCCGTCTATATTTAGTAATTACCACTACATTAGTCTCATATACATAAGGATGGTTAATAAACACTTTCTATTAACTAAACCACACAAATTTTTTTATTTTATTGTAAATTTAATGACATGTAAACGGCTTGTCAAGAAAAAAACATTTTGCAACTAAAGTATAAATAATTTTTTCTTCGTTGTTTTATGAACTGTGTACCCATCTGTTAATTGATTTGCTGTAACTTAACAAAATTAATTATCCTCACATGTAAATGACCTTTTTGTTATTTAGTTTCTTTTACTCTTTTTATTTGGTCGTTCAATCCTTTTATTTTCTGTTCTCTGTACTTATGTACCTTTCACTGTTAATTTTGTAAAGTTAAATTATATGTGATTTGTTTTTTTTCTTTTGCTGATTACTAATAAAGTTTTATGTCGTTGACATATTAGAAGTACTAACGAAAGAGTATATAATTTTAATTTGTTTCTTATGCAAAAAAGTACATAATTTTAATACATAAATTTTTTTACAGTTTGGCGTTACTTTTTAGTTTATTCGTTGTTCTCAACAACCCTGATTAACCGTATTATTTGAGACCGGGACTTTTTCGGATTATCAAAAAAATTCCATTACAAAATCATGTGGTTTGAAACACTCACACGAATTTTTCTTGCCGGTGTAAATAATAAATCTGTAGATCTGTAAATTGAACGTAGATAATAACAATTTATTCATAAGTAAAAAATGTAAATGAGAAACATAACCTAATTATAATGACAAATGAATGACGCAAAATGAAAATAAACCCTCTGTTCGATTTAACCCTTTCAGTGCCGAAACAATATTTAAAAGTTTGATGTAAAGTGCCATTTAATTTGTATAAGGGTGTACAGAAAGTGCCAGCCCTTATTTCGAAAACTCGCAGGCGTAAGCCTGCCATTACCGACCAGAATTTCAGCGTTACAGAAAAATAAAATGTCCTTTTAAAAACTAATTTTTGTTGTGTTCATAAAAACAAATCGTTCTAAAACTCAAAATATTCAAAATAGTTTTTTTTAGTTTATTTAAAGTCGCATCGACAGATTGGTCATGAGTGACTACTGTGGCTTTTGGTACCTTAACGGTGGTTTTAACGTGATAAAATTTCCAGACCCTAGCCGGGAATCAAACCCGGGACCTTTTGCTTTGTAGGCTAGCGTGCTAGTCACTACGCCACAGAGGCGGTTTCAAAATATATTATTCCATTAATTTTTGTTTAAAAGTTATTTTGGAAATGTTCGGTTATCCAGACGTTAGCACTTTATTCATAACTTACGGATGTCCGGTAAACCGAATGTTATCACTACGTAAAAGATATGGACGTTTTGTTTTCCGGACGTTGGTACTGAAAGGGTTAAAGATAACAAAACGCTAACGCAAGCACTAACGCTAAACTAATATATGCAGAAAAAAAGCTTGAAATAAAAGTTGCGGGTTTTTTAATTTTCTGTAACTATGAGTGTACACTTTTGTCGTAAATTTCACACTTAGGCCGCAATTTAAAAGAAAAATCAATGTTTTACCGATTTTGATGAGAAAATTGAACAACTTGGGAGTAGTATCGATGCGCAGTAGTGGAAGAGACAAAAACCATATCTTCAAGTTTTAAAAAAATTAAAAATTATAGTTTTCTGAATACTCGTCTGACTTTTTTAAACCACTTATCATCTGACACCTTAGGTCTACTGTTTAGTGTCTTTAAATTTTTCTGTTAACCATTCTGTACAGGTGTCCGTAGCTACCATTTTAGTCTTAGTAGTGTAAGGTTATTCACATGTAAAACATTTGATTTTAAACCTTTATTATTAATTGTGCCGCATTTTACTCTCTAGGTGATCAAGAAATTAAATATTAGTGATACCGTAAGTGAGTGAGTGAGTCAGACAGTCAGTGAGAACTTTCGCATTTATTTATTTATTTACACAGAATGGGTGAGTCAGTCAGTGAGGACTTTTGCATTTTATGTATTTACACAGAGTGGGTGAGTCAGTCAGTGAGAACTTTCGCATTTATGTATTTACACAGAATGGGTGAGTCAGTTAGTGTAAACTTTCGCATTTATGTATTTACACAGAGTGGGTGAGTCAGTCAGTGAGAACTTTTACATTTATATATTTACATAGAATGTGTGAGTCAGTCAGTGAGAACTTTCGCATTTATGTATTTACATAGAATGGGTGAGTCAGTAAGTGTGAACTTTCGCATTTATGTATTTACACAGAGTAGGTGAGTCAGTCAGTGAGGAATTTCGCATTTATGCATTTACACAGAATGGGTGAGTCAGTCAGTGAGGACTTTCGCATTTATGTATTTTACACAGAATGGGTGAGTCAATCAGGGAGGACTTTCCCATTATATAGTATTTACACAGATAGTATTTTTCAAATTATGATCACTGGCGTTTGGTATAGAATTATAGTTGTTATTATCATTTTAACTAATTTCAGTATTGTAAGGTTTGTGTTACATGAAATGATACTACTCTAAGTACCAAGAAAAATAATAAATTTTATTAAAAACCTTACAATTAATTCCAATTTTTCTTTGTACGTTATGTTTAAAACTATCTATGGCCATGCCCTAATTTCTGAAGTGAGTGTTTAACAAATGCGTACTGTTACTAAGTGCACGAATACCCTTTTAGTCTCACCAGTATCCTTTATCTTAGTAACGATTTATTTATTTTTAGTTAAGTTTTAACCACGTTTTTATTATAATTGTCTTCTGATGTAGTTATTTAAATTCACGTTCGATTTTATTTTGTTCTTATTATGTCAGACTAGTGTTACTATTATTATTTTCATTTTGAAGAGTTTGTTCTAAAATGCTTATTCGTGTTGTAGAAATTTATTTATTTATCTCTTAAACTTATATTTAAAAACATTTTGCATAATGCATTATTTTTTGTTTTAATGCAACACAATCATTGTCTAATCTTTTTTTTTTTAAAGTTAAAACTATCATTAATTACTACGTAAATTATCATGTAATTATTAAATAAAAATTTAGTCAGACTCCAGTTTTGTAAATTTCAACATCATTATTTTATTGTGGTTTGTGTGTTTCATGCAGTTTTAGATAATTTTTAAAATTTCTCTGCACGTCCTCTAAAATAGTTTTTATGTTAACAAGACTGAGATAATAGTTAATTATCCTTTGTATATAATAAATTCCTGAAGAATTACTAAAAGATCTGAAATTTGTCACGCCTGTTACTTCGGTTGTGTAGAAAAATTATTATATTTTGATCCCTTATACCTGAGGGGCAAACGGCCCCTAATCTACACTATAACAATCCTTATTTATATACAACCCTGAAGAGTTACTCTATTCCTTAATCTGTAGTACTGTAGAAAGGTAATAATTTTCAAATTCTTTCACTTACTCGTTCCATATTACAGTCAGCTGAATCTTTTGAGGAACCTTTCTGGGTTTTCTTCGGTGGTCCTTCGTCGGCCATTCTTTCATTTTTCCTATCCCATTAATTTTCCTTTCTTTCAGTTTTCTCCCAATACAAACCTTGTCAGTATCATCGATGGATATGGCTTCTGAAGAATCTGTCCAGGTATGCTTTTTGACAAGCGCTTTTAGTTGTTTTTCGCTGGGCAACGGCTGTTTCATTCTGTTTTGACAAATAACTGTTTGCCTTGATAACGAACTGGTAGTACCTTTGTTTGGTTAAAATTTTTGGTAGTTAATAAATTATCCTCCACTCAATACAGGAGCAAGTGGCAATACGTCAGGTGCAACCTTTTTTCTCTTGGTTGTGTATACTACAGAAATTATCTAGACATTAAAAAAAAAAAAAATGGTGTGAATAGTGACGATGAAGCTAATGATTCTAAAAAACACATTTGACGGTGTATAGGCCTATATAATTCGAATGAACAAACATTCTCAAAACTTAAGAGATAAAGCACTACTGTAAAATAAGAAACTTTTATTAAAATTTAAACAAAATTTTGTTAGTAAATTACAAATATTTAGCTTAAGTTTTCAGTGTTATTCCATATATCCAGAAAAGTTCAACACATTACTCGTGATAGTTGAAACGGCCATGAAACATAGATTATATGCCACATTCAACAGTCTTTTGTTATATTCAAGTATTTCATTGGTTTTTTTTAATTTGCTGATATATTATGCAAAAACTCCTTCAGAAAAGTTAACTCCCAATAGAATTGAGAATACATACCTGTTAAAACAAGGATGAACATTTTGTGTAACGGTGGTGATCAAATTCCTGATTTTTTATTATTTAGCAACAAATTTTTCCGGTTATAGATCAAATTTCTGTAAATAAATATTATGGGAATTCTGAATTTTTTGTTTATATTTTAATATTTTATTTTATTTTATTTTAATGTAATCTATATAATTTTGTGACGTGGACGAAATGTCTTAATTAGTGTTACACTAGGTTATTTATTTTGTTAAAAAGCACTTTTTAGTTTTATCATTTCTGTGATTTTAAGGTTAAAACTTGTTTTTTTGTCTTTAAAACTTTTAAAAGTAATTTAGATAATTCATTGAAATCTCATTATTGAGGAAGTTTCTATTAGCATTTTTTACGTTATTTAAAAATATAATAAGAAAATTACATAACAAACAAACTTGTTAAAAGACGAAACTGATCTACTTGTCAATTAATTGCAATTAATAAAAAAAAATGTAATTTATTAATTTTTATTTTAAAATATTGTGTACATAAATTATAAAAATAATGATTTCTTATTAAAAAGCAAATTCCTGTGAATTTAACTAAAAAGTACAGAAACGGATCTGTCGTTATTGTATATAACTAATATTATTATGTAATGTATTTTCGACTCATTAGAAAACCCTATTTTTGGCAGATTTCGTGTAGGAAATTTGTTTAATTAGTTGTCCAAAAAAATTAAAAATCTCCATTCATCAGAGATGCCAAAAAGAGTTGTTGTTTAGGTTGTCATCAGCCGAAAGGCTGGTTTGAACCTCTAGAGGCTTTTCTAAGTAAAACACTGAGTGAGATGGTTTACCTTGCCTTCCTCACTGAGTGGAAAAGTATGCTTATCAGCATGCTCTCTGAAAAGCACCTACCTTCTACCCTGCAAATGACACCTTCACTTCATTCAACACAGGGTCTGGGTGTATAATGAAATTCGTTACTTTCAGAGGAGATAACTCTGACTAGTATCTTTTACACCTCTACCTCTTCTGTTCTTAAATACTTCAATCATATATTGACTGACCAAGTGATAAGAAACAGAACTATTTTTTGTTGCCGTGGAACTAGCAGATCGAGTGCAAATAATTTAACACCATCTGCCCGTTATGTGGAAACCAAAAATGAGATCCGTTAAAATTCATACATTAGTTCGTTAGCGCTCTAGTGCCTGTATACTACTCTTCATCTGATCAGAATCAAATTCAGTATTTTGGTCTCCCTTAAAAATGAAATGATCTGTCCTTCTTGGCCTGAAATTTGAAAACTAAGTTTTCCTTAACCAACAAGGGTTGATTTTGGGAATTAGCTATTCAGCTCCAAAATTAAAAATATTTTATTCCTGTATTAAAATATAATTTTGTCAAAACCGGTTTTAATGATTTTGATTAAACTTCCCTCGTTTACTTCATTCTCTGAATTCGTAATTCGGCAAAGTAGTACCCTGCGAAAATCCGTTGTGAAGCTCTGTTTTTTCGAGATATCAGTTTATTTTTACAGTGGTTATGCAGTGCTCTTCCCTAGGTCATTTTCTAGCGTAAGCATACAGTATTTTGGGCCCCCCAAACCAATTTCTGAAAAATAAAATGTTGAAGGTAGAGGTGAATGGAATAGATAAAAGAGTTACTTAACAAACCACAAGTTTATTTGCATCATAAAGTTCATACAGGCCTAGTTACATTACATAGAATTAATCACTAATTAACTTGAACACTTATCAAATTAAAAAGACTTTTTCTGGCTTTCAATTTGAAAATTCGTTTAGAAGTAAATCTGTTTCCATTTCATTCAACAATCCATTTTCAATCGCCAAGGTTGCTATAGTGCACGCCACGAAAAAAGTCCGTTGTGTTTGAGAGTTGTATCTCAAAAACAACCAAACGGAAAAATTTGAGCATTCTTATTTCTGTTTCCGTTTTATTTCCCACTAAATTTATAAAACGCAATGTTTGACCTAATGCTGTTGTAAAAATTCATGGTTCACTCCAAAAATCATTTTCCTGTCTTTACGTGGAACCAAAATATAACTTTTTTTAAAAATGGCAGCATATTAAAACGGTACATCAGATTTCACTTTTGAAATATTCACATTATAGGGCAAACTAAGATCTTTAACGTACTTAAACCTCGATTTTTAATGTAAACCCTGGACGAAGTAACAGACGTTTAAAGAGCACATCAACGGAACACCGTCTAAAAACTGGGTATTTTTATGGGTATTTTGCTGTAGCTCCGATTAATTTCTAAATAAAATGATTTAAATTAAACCAATCAACGCTTAAAAGAACAGGTTTTAATTTGGTGTAGTGTTCAAATTTTTCTGTTTGTTGGTTTTTGAGATAAAGCTCTTCAAACACAACGGACTTCTTTCGTGGTAAGCACTATAGTCCACTCTAATTTTGAAAAAAAACTCCTTTCACCGCTGGCTACCGATACTGGAACCGTTAATAGAAATCTCAATGCAATATAAACATTTGGGAAATTATCCAAATAACCACGTTTGGTTATGAAATACAAGATGTAAGGTGAGCCTGGTCGGCGGTGGCACCTTTCACCGCACGGCGCCACTCGTGGCTGCGTAGTTTGTTTGTATCTCGGCACGCTCCTGTCTTTATAATTACAACCGTTCTGTAAATTTTGGGCATAAATTCAGACACTGCTGCTCTAAATAGTTCCACAGAGGAGCAATATTGTACCAGTTTCGCAAGTATTTAACCAAGGTGTTCGTCTTCCTCTATGCGCCTTTCTCCTGTTAATCCTTTGTAATATCAACTGCAGCAAATTATATTTCTCTCCTCGGATTAAATTTCCTAATAAATAAGTTCTCTTCTTTTTACCGGTAAAGTTTATTTTATAATTAGCAGTTTTCTATAAAAAAAACCGCAATAAAATTGCCCCCATTTCATATTGAGTTGCTCTATCTTTTTGATCACATAAAGTTAAACATCAAAATAGGAGTGAAATGTATTACATCTTAAAGATTAACAACAAATTACATCTGTTAGCTTGCAATTTATTCTTTTAGAATTACCTCTTCCGTACTACTCAAACATCAAATTTAAACGTATTTTCTGTAGGCCTATAACCTAATCTACCAACCAATACATCAATTAAACTTTTAATACCTAACATAAACTTTATTCAATCGAACTATTATTTTGAAAAGCTCTCTACGATAGCTTTCAAAAATAATACACTATTGACGGTGATTACATTTTTAAAAATATAAGTTACGGGTCTGTCTGTATATTAAATTTTAAAGAAAATAAACAGAACAGGTCTAACCTGTTCTTTATTTGCTCACCATATCCAAATAAATTTAAAAAATATAGGGTGTTAATATTATATAATAACATTAGGCATACATTTTGGCGTACTACGTATTGTAAGGCATAAATTTTTATTGTGTACATTATTATAAGTCTGCTAAGGTAATATTATTTATTACAAGTGTATATCTCTAATGTCTAATAATATATTTATTTATTTTTATACAAATATAATACAATGAATGTGAAACCGAGGCTTAACTTCTTAGTTTAAATATATATTTTTTAAAATTACAGTTTTATTCTGTGAAACTAATAAATATTTTATATATAGTAATTTCAAATAATTTTTTACAATACATTAATATAAATTGTTATGGGCTATATTTATATTAGTGCTGTGTATTTCGTAATATTTAGGTGGTAATAAAATTTATGGAATAGGTTTATGGATAAGGAAGTCGTTTCTAACTTCCTGATATGCTTCGATAATATGAATTTATCAAAATTTTATGCACATTTGAAAATTTTATGGAGAAAAAGGTTTTAATTTTTTTTACAGAAAAGGATTTAGTGCCGTTTATGAATAATTATTGTTTTAACATTATGGGATTTTAATTATGTGTGAAAGAATAGAGTCTTGGAGAAATTTATATATATATTTTTTGTTTTTTTGTTTATTTAGCTTCTATTTGTTATCGGGAACTGTACATTGTTGACAACTACCCAATTTCATCGCTACTTTTTGCTGTATATTTTTATTGACGTGGATAAGACATGAGTTTGAACAGGGACCCCCAGTAGAGTTTGTTCATGGATGGCTGTCAACTGGTCACCATACAAAGTCGCTTGCCCAATCGGTGTTACTTAACAAATCATAGCGACTTTCTATCAGCTAACTGACTGGGCTGGCCCGAAGGCCTTATATATTTAATCGAAAACTTCCATTAAATTGTATTAGTGCTCGAGTGTATCTTGGCATATGTTGTTTAATATAGTCAGTGCTCGATTTAATGAACTAATTGGGGGATATCTATGTCCGTTGTTGTGAAAGTCCGTTAAATTGAAAGTCATTCAGTTTTAACACAATTGGTCACTTCTATTTCTGTAATGTTTTAAAGTAAACATAGGATTTGCTTATAGCCTTATTCTTATCATAACTTTCAAAAAACTGTACCTTTCAGAAAGACTTTATCTTACGGGAAGAGAGATATGTTTTGCTGTACTTTACATTTGAGGCGGTCATTTCAGAAAGCCTATAAGTCAAAAAACTAACTTTTGGAAAAATTGAAAAAACTGGTACATGGTACATGCAGTTCACAAATAACCTATAAAATTTTAGTAAATATTTGTACTTCAGATTTTTTTAATATGAATACTAGATTAGAAAACTTATCCTTGTATATTCTTGTTTGGACTCTACAAACGAGATATTAAATCAGAATAACAACTATGAGTTTCTGGAGAAGTTTTCAGTTTACTGTGCTAATTGAGTTCGGAATAAAAAATGTCAACGGAAGTGAACATAAAATGTTTGTTGATGTTTAGGTCATCAGCCGAAAGGCTGGTTTAAACCTCTAGAGGTTTTACTAAGTAAAACGAGGAGTGAGGTTGTTTACTATTGCCCTCCTCACTGAGTGGAAAATAAAGCATGTACTTTCCACCCTGCAAATGACACCTTCACTTCATTCACCACAGGGTCTGGCTGTATAATGAAATTCATTACTTTCAGAGGAGATGACTCTGACTAGTGTCGTTTACACCTCTACCTCTTCTGTTCTTAAATGCTTCAGTCATATAACTGGCTGACCATGTGATAAGAAACAGAACTATTTTTTGTAGCCCTGGAATTAACGCATCTAGTGCAAATAATTTAACACTCCACCTGCCGGTCATAGGCAAATAAAATTTTTATTAATTGATAACAATTTATTAATCGATAAATTTAACTGGTTAACTTCTGAGACTTATTTTTAAGCCTCAGTTCGGATTTTCAAATACGCTTTGAGACACATATCAATGTCTCATTTTTGTCGTTTGTGACTTACTCTGTTAGTGAAAATTGCGTTGACATCAGCAATGTCCTTAGCTTTATTTACTCCAATGTTATTTCATTTTGTGTTCTGCATTAATTCCTGGACTTTTTTTAAAAAAATAAAAATTGTGGCTGCTCCCAGACGTGGTGGTTAGCGCACTTGCATACTAATGGAAGGTCTCAGGTTCAATTCTCGAATATGGTCTGGAAATTGCACTTAAAACCCATTGTTTCATACTTCAAAATAGTCGCTAATAACCAAAATTTATACAACTTAAAATAAAAAAATCCATATTTTCATATGGAAGGGCATATTTGCTGTTCAAAATTATGCATGACTTAACAAGAAAAATTACTTTGCTAACATTTGCGAGACGATTGTTGTTTCAATATATTTGTGTCTCAATTTTTTTGTATTAAAAAATAAAAGAATGAAATTATTTTTTTCTTACTAGTAACTGATGTTTATTTATTATACTGCATACAAGGGACAAAATTGTAGCGTTTCTGGCAAGACTGCTCATCACTCGAATAGCAGTCAACCTGTTGAAGAATGGTAGTTTATCTGTTAAGGTATTCTGCGTAAAATGGAGGAAAACAGTTTGTCACAGAAGATTTGGCAATGAATTCAATTTGTGAATGAGTTCTTTGTCATGCAGAAGGACGCAATCGTTATAGCTCGATTTGACAGAAAACGGCCGAATAATTAGATTATTGAGATACACCCAATAACTTAATACCATAGGTTCAAACTAGTCTGAGAAAAATTTTATAATTAAAAGTTTGTTTTGAACAAGTTTTTATTTCGGTCCGAGTAGCCAAAATAATTGTTTAAATTTTAACTTTCAGTTCTTACTAAATAAATACAGTTTAAAGTAATTCTGTGATTTATTTATCATACCCAGATCCCGAACGAACCTAGGGTTAGTTGTTAATATATTAATCTGTGTGATACAATTAAAATGTAAAATACAAATATTTGATAGTTACATAACTTTCTCTACTACATGTATGTAAATAATTATCATGTATTACGTGTTCCTTGATTGAATAAACTTTTGAAAAAAGTTCCAATGAATTCTAGACATAATACGAGTCATGTGCGTAGTATTAGGGTACGGTATGCAAAAGTAGATTTGGTACAAACCGAAGGGTAACATAAAAACGTCGAAAACCAAATATATCGTATATACACACCTCTTACTACTGGCCACTATAAATTAGATATTTTGTATCCATACTAAACAAACTGAATATACGTACTATTCAAACATAATATTAATAGAACAGTAAAATGAAGTATTAAATACTTCGTGCAAATTTCACCAATCATTGAAAAATCGTGCGTTTTTGCTTTTACCATAATATTAACTGCTTTGAAAAGCTGTATTGCAGGTATTCCTTATGGAGATGGACATTATATTAATATAACTCCCATACCTTATTATTACTTGTATTTGATTCGGTTAATTCGATCGTGTATATATCGCACAAATAAGTTTAAAATTTATAGATTTATATTTTTTATTATTATTATTTTATGCAACTGCAGTAATTTTATTAATATTTAATTTTTGCTTTCACTCTCTGTAATACAACACGTCCTAAATTTTATTTTGAACTAGTAATTTTTTTAAATGCATTACGTATCTTAATAATATATTTTTAACCTGATAAAAATTTAATTCATCGTAAAACTTAAACGAATTTATTTTCCTGTTTAAACAAATATCATCAAGTATTTTAAATTATATTTTATTTATTACTGTAATTTAAATTCTGTAAATACTTGTATTCTTCAAATAAATCTTTATCTAAGTTAATAGAATTTTATTTCCGTGTTCCTCTTCAAATTTTCCGGTGTTTTTATTCAGTTATTTGATGAATACGTAATACTTTATCTGCATCTTGTTGTGGTTTCTATTATAGTATTTTTATTTTAACGAGAAATTAATTAAGTTTATTTTGCGGTTGTTTATTTCTATTTAATTTTAATATTATGTATTATTTTATCTTACAACAAATTCGCTGAAAGTTTAATAATGAATTTGCATAAATTGTTTGGATGTTTAAAAATTTTTATTCTTTTTGATATAATCTGTTTAAGTATATAATTTCGTTTTTATTACGTCTGTTTTATTGAGCTTACTGAAGGAGTTATAAATTATCGGTAGGGCTACTTAAAATTCCTCGTTCGGCTTTTTTGAATTTGTGATTGTCGTTAAAAAATTGTCAATCCCTTTTTTTGTTACTTTAATCGTTAAAGTTCCGTTGAGGAATTCATTTGATTTGGGTCTAATGTTGTCCAGTTCATCCTTTTAGTACATAAAATGCAAATGAATTGTTGGTCTTTTGTTGCATTAGATGACAAGTGCACAGCTTCGAATTTATTTTAGTTTATTTTAAGTCCATGAACATCTGTGTGATTAGCGGCTGCTGTGCATTATGGAAGGGTTGTTTTGTACAAAAATAATTTCCAGACCCTAGTAGGGAAACTAAGGAATTGAACTCTGGACCTTCCACTCTATAGGCTAGTGGGGTAACCACTGCACCACAGGGGAGGTCACCTAGAATTTATACACTCGCATTTATGTGTCTTACAAATCAAAACTAAAATGGAGCTGATATCTTTTGATCTGAATAGCGAATAACGCTCGCAGTTTTTATAAAGAAAGTATCTCTGGGTAAAAAATTAACGTGTCGGGTTTAGTACTTTTTATTATTAAAAATGAAAAATATTTTATATTTTTTAATGTATCGTGCATCCGGTAACTTGTAGTTTTTCCCCTTTTGGTTGGTAGTTATTGATAAAATTCTTTATTTTATTTTGTACATTTGTAGCTTCTTGTCCTGTATTGAAACCTCGTAAACCAGGAATAAGCCTCCTGAAAATTTCTCTATGTTTCTAAATTTCTTGCCTACTTGTTAAATCCTTCTGTTCTCTTAATTTCACCTCTTGAAAGCAATTTTGTAGATCTCACTTTCTTGTTTCTGTCCTTGGTCTCTATTGTTCAATAACACTATTCCATATTCCTCCAAGTGCCTTTCATTACGGTCCCTTTCAATTTCCCTTTTTTGTTGAACCATTTTTTACTCTGTTTTAAAAATTTTATGATATCTTTTATAAAATAAAATATATAAAATATTCGTTTGGTTTTCGACGTTTTTATGTTACCCTTCGGTTTGTACCAAATCTACTTTTGCATACCGTACCCTAATACTACGCACATGAATCAAATACTTTTGCCAGTAAGTATTATGGATTCTTCGTGTTCCTCAAAATACCACTTAAGGGGGTCACGAGTCCCTATACTTCACAGTGTTAATGCTCGTACTTTTTTCTCAGGAACTATATAGAGTAGACAATTAATTTGTTTTGTATTTGGGTGATTCAGTTGTTCACATTTTGAACATAAGAAATGTTTAAATTGATGAATTGAAATTTTTTACTGGTTTCTTTCAAAACGTCCTTTCGGTGATAATGTTAAAATTTAATAAAAAAAATAATTTTATACATATTTAAATTTTCAGACGATGAAAATAAGCAGAAAAAATGGATATTTTAAAAAAGAAATCACTAAAATACCTTTCGTAGGTCTTGAGAAAAAGATCAAAATGTAGTAAAAGTCTCTAATTTTCGTAAACAGCCTTTTAAAATGAATTTAGAGCTTCTTACTTATAATTAGTACTAGTTGCATCGGCAGTAGAGGTTTTGCTTAGGTCAACAGCCGAAAGGCTCTATAGGATTTACTAAGTAAAAACGATGAGTGAGGTGGTTTACTGTCTTCCTCACTGAGTTGAAAGACTATGCTAATCAGCATGCTAGTCCTTCCGATAAGCACCCGCCTTCCACCCTGCAAATGACACCTTCACTTCATTCACCACATGGTCTGGCTGTATAGTAAAATTCATTATTCTTAGAGGAGATAAATCTGACTAATGTCTCTTACACCTGTACCTCTCTACCTCTTCTGTTTTTCAATAGTTTAGTTGTATAATTGACTGATTATGTGATAAGAAAAAGAACTTTTTTTGTAGCCCTGAAACTAACAGATCGAGTGCAATTAATTTAATACTCCACCTCCCCGTTATGGGCAGGCTGTAGATGTTAAGGAAAACATATTTATAATTATCGTAGAAATATAATATTTACACAATTTTTTAGAGGAATTTTCAAATTACATTATGCAACAAAAAAAAGAAAGAAAAAGATAATTTTTCGATTGTGAGCCCCTTAAAATCTTCCGAATACTATATACCCCAGCCGTGGCGTTCTATCCGTTTTCACCATTTAAGTACATGTGTCAGGTCTTAATTAGTTTTCCTAAATATATGCATTCATTTACTCATTCTTGTTTTTGGTTATCTATCATTATGTTTTCCATATTTTCATTGTTTATCAATACTTTTACTTCTCTTAAACTTATTTTTAGATCTGCTTTATGTGATTCTCATTAAAAATTTGCGTCACTTTCCTGAATAATAATAAATGATGTTAATAATTAGTATAAAATAATTTAGCGATGATTAATTGAACTGTTTAAAAGTAGTACCTACATGTAAAAAATTTGATTGTAATAAATTAGTTCTCATATATTATAGAATCGTTATAAAGATATCTAGAGCCAAAGTAATTTAGTAGTCTGGTTATAAGAAGCGCTGATTGAAGAAAGTGATTATAATGCATTATTCTGAATAATAACAATAAAGTGAAATGAAAATAATGATTTAATGAACGCCAGAAGCGTCTGCAAGCGTGCGAGTCATGCTAGTCGATTTAAGTTTAAGGTGGTTGTGCAGTAACCCTAAGGCGACCGTTTCAAAGCACATGCGAAGTTGAACTAAGAAGCTTTCATTGAATTAAATTAGTTAAGCATAAAAATCTTAAGTCGTTTTATTATTACAAAATAACTGATTTTTTTATCTAACTTGTTTTTTATCCTTCTCTGATTATTAATTTTTTATTTATTTACTTAAGCAATCGTTATCTAAATAAATAATAATAAACTTGTACAGCGCCATTATTTTCAATATGGAAACGAATCTAATAATAATCGAAAGTTTTAAGATCATTAAATGACGATTTTGCCCTTAATCTTAGTCTATTACTAGCACGATAAACTTGCGCAATTTTTATATTTTGAACAATTGACGTTGTTACTTGAAGTGGCGTGGAACAAAACTTCCATTGAAGTACCTAAATTTACAGATGTTTCAATTTAGATGAGATGGAGATAAAATTTCGTTTTAATGAACTAGACTTGCGGCTTTAATCTTTTAACGGTTTCATATTTTTGACTCCATGTCAGGTCATATTTTTCTTCGAAAAATAATGTTTTTTTGACACTGTTAATTGAAATTTAGTATCTGTTATTAAATTAATATAACAATTTCCAAATGTGAAGCTAATGTTCCAAAACTTGATTTACTTGAAGGAGCGTGCAGTCATCACCACAATCCTATAGTTGGCCAAGAAGATCTTTTGGCCAGAGGCGCTTCAAACGTCTGCGCTGAGTACCCGGTATCGCCCTAGTGTACATGTTTTGTATGAGAGGGTTGTTATGTAATTCAAATTTGTCATGCATCGTCTTGTATAGTTGTTTCGCGACATCAATTACGTATGGGATTTTTAAGTCTTTGTGCAACATCGAGTTTGTGATGTAAAAGGGGCATTGCGTTATCGTTCGTAGAATCTTGTTCTGAATCGCTTGTGTACGTTTCGTGTGTGAAGGTTTAGCAGATCCCCAAAGTTGAACTCCATATGTCCAGATTGGTCTTCAGACTGTCTTGTAGATTGTAAATTTGTGTGACATGTTTAATTTAGAACGTCTATCGAGTAAGCGTTTCGGTTGATAGAAGTGTGTTTTGAGTTTGTGGCGCGCGCGCGTGTGTGTGTGACATGTGCGTTCCATGTAAGTTTTCTGTCCAAGTGTAAGCCTAAGTAACGTGTTTGAGTAGTGTGAGATAGCGGAATATTATTAATGTAAACGGTTGGGCAGTTTTGTCGTCTAAGAGTAAACGTTATTTGTTTTCATTAATATTAATTTTCCAAAGTTTTAGCCAAGACTCTATCTGGTCAAATAAAAAGAAATTTAAATGCAAAACAACTAAATTGTGTTAAGTGAAATGATACTAAAACATAATTGTTTGTATTTAAAACAAGTTTCAATTTATAATTATTAAATTGCATGTAGGCTATTATCCTCAAAGAAAATAATAATAATGCAAAACAAATTCTGATAACTTATTTAATTAATTTCGTATGCTAATAATCTAGTTAAACGGGGTTATAATAATTTATTTGTTGTAATTATTTTGAGAAATTTTCGTTTTCATTTTCTCGGAGGGTTTCTTAGAATATTTGCAATAATTTATTAATAAGTTTATTAAAATTTATATTGTAAATCGTTGTTATAATTATGTAGACTATATGTAAAGACTGTTCAATATGTATAAAAGTAAGATACAAATGATATTCTGATATAAATATTCAAATAGATAAGATATCATGCGTGATTACTTATAAATGTATTATCAGAATGTGTATATGTGTGTATATATTATTAAATGAGGTGTAGTCTTGTACAGACCCAGGCTGACCATTCCTGAGAGAGTATTCTTAATTGAACCCCAACCATCAAAGTACATTGATAACCACTTACTAGTATTAAAATCCTTAAAAAAAATTTCATTTATTGTGTTAAAAAATATATTTACAGTTGTAAATAAACAATTAAACAAATAAGTGTATTTTTATATTATTATTGTTAACAACATTATACTAAGTAATTTTTGTACGTAACACAGTTTTAAGAACACACCGTTATATCCATGTAAAAATTTTCGTACATTAATCTACTTATTTATATTACTATGATATAACATATTAATGTAATTGTGTCATTTATACACACTAAGAAACAAAACAAAAAAACTACACTTAATTTTTTTTACTACAACTTGATTCTGATATGTGAAGCTTATTTTTAAGGTCATTAACCTTAAATTAAGTTCACTTCAATTGTTTTATTTTTGTAAAAGCCTGTTCAATTAACGAGAACAGTAGGTAGGGGCTATAGAAGATATTCCCATTGTTAATTCAGTGCTTGTTATTATTATACTTAAGAAACTAATTATATCTGAACATTGCCTGTACGGTCGGAACGCATTTTTATTCGTACTGTATAATAATATAGTTGTTATATTTGTATATACGGTATACTTAAGGACCTTACTTCATTGTTTAGCTTATTACCTACCAAGAGTGTTATCTTTAACATTATGTTGACTATGCCTTCTTCCTTTTAATATAACGGCGCAAAAATACACACACACGTTTTTATATTTACTCAAAATCCTCTACTCACATACCAATTTTAGTATACTTTTATATCAGTTCATTCTACATTTCGTGAGATTATTGTGGACTTCAACCTACTTTAATTCATACTCTACCTCAATCTATTTTACTTATTGTTTGTTTGTTTTTTAAATAATTTCAAGTGTGTTAAATAAAATTACGTATGTTATAATCAGATAATAATATCATTACTAATTAAAAGATTTAACAAATGTTCTTGTTATTGTATACAACATTCTTATGTCACTATAAATTATAATTACTTCTTGAAATTATCATTTCTGACATTTCAGTTATCATCATTATGTTTTTGATTAAAACAAAAGTGGTTAGTAGAGCGTCTAATTTATTCATATTTTTTCAGTGGAATACCATCATCTCTAAATAGACTGACCCTGGTATTTGATTCACTAAGTAGCCCATGAAATAGTCGTCTTCCTTCCGTTTTGTTTTGTTACCGAATATTTGTGAACGATTTTTCTAATGAAATTATTAAATATTTTGTAACTGTTTAGTATTATTTAATTTTGTTTACAATAATGATAGTATTTAGTAAAACAGAACTTCCAAAATTAAAAAAGCACAAGGAATAACCTGGCAAACGTACAAAAAATGCATTTCAATGCATGCCAAAATCCGCCACTACAAAACAGTTGTTTTCCTAGAGGCGATTTACGTCGGTGAAACTATTTTCCAAATTAAGAATGAAGCTAAAACTGACCAACTTCTTAAATTATCAGAACCTGCCTTAACAAGAATTATCAAAAAATTGGGTATGGTGAATTCCTTCTAATGAAACTATTTATAAGGAAATTAATCCGATTATTAGCGTGATGAAGAAAAGGAGGATTTCCTACTTTTTCCACTTTTTAAGAATGCTGATTGATAGAATATTAAAACAACTAATCCTCAGGAACTTGAACAGGAAGATTACGGGAAAATACATCGAAGAGATTAAGAGGGATCTCAATGAAATTGGACTGGCAATTGAGACGCGTTTGACAAGAAAAAAATAAACAGTACTCTAAAAACACACAAATTTTATTGGGGAAAAGCAGAAAGACGCACGGTGGAGGTTACATATGAGATACGGAAACAAAGATCGGACCGTCTAAAAAAGTACTGACAAAACCGAAAGGTTAGACCAATGCCGAAGAACACTAAAAATTGATTGGCTTAGTAGTCCAATGTGGCCTCAAAATAAAAATGAAAATAGTATTTAGCTGTGTTCATAGCAGGGAGGTGAAGTGTTAAATTATTGCACTCGATCTATTAGTTCCAGAGCAACAAAAAATAGTTATGCTTCTTATCACATGGTCAGCCAGTTATATGACTGAAGCATTTAAGAACAGAAGAGGTAAAGGTTTATAATTTACTAATCCGAGTTAATAAAACTACTTATATGGCATTTGTAGATTTAGAGAAAGCATTTGACAATCTGAACTAGAGTAAAATGTTTAAAACTTTAACGCCGTATTGGCAACGTTGCTGGCAAGTAATTGGCTAGCTATGAAGTGGGTAGGGGCAATGTCTACTTTCAGAGCTCATCAGCTTTGAAAAATAGCATTGGGTTTTCACAATAAAATCCAAAACCAGATATTCATTTCACAGAAAAGTCTAGGATTTGTCCGTTCATTAATAGAGCTGTAAATACTTAAATTTTAGTGGGCTGAAATAAACAATATACAGTTAACAAGTCGCCTTGTAAAATAGTTTTCAAGTGTATCTTCTTCTTCACGTGCCATCTCCATGACGGAGGTCGGCTATCATAATGGCGATACGAATTTTGCTGACCGCTGCTTTAAAGAGTTCGTTTGAGGAACACCTGAACCACCTTCTCAAATTACACAGCCAGGATATCCTTCTCCTGCCTACCGATCTTTTTCCTAATGTTTTGCCTTGAATAATGAGATGCAATATTCGATACCTTGGTCCCCTCATAACATGACCAAGGTACCTTAATTTTCGTGCCTTAACTTCCTCCATGAGAACCAGCTGCTTTCCCATTCTACTGAGGACCTCTTCATTCGTGACATGCTCAGTATATGAGATCCTCAACATTCTACGGTAGGTCCACAGCTCAAAAGCCTGTAGTTTCTTCTCACTGAATCTATTGAGAGTCCAAGCTTCCACATCGTACAACAGGACAGGGAACACGAAACATTCAAGGAGACGCATTCGTAATTCGAGATTTATATCTCGCGATGTTAGTACCTTCTTCATTCTGATAAAAGTAGCGCGTGTTTTCTCAATTCTAATTTTTATTTCAGCACAGTGATCACCACTGCAACACACTCGAGCTCCAAGGTACGTGTATGCATCCACTCGCTCTAGCACATCACTTCCCGCCAGAAGATCCCCCACAGAAGGTGGTGTGTCTTTGGTAATTACCATGTACTTGGTCTTTCTTGTATTAAGGCTCAAACCACTCAATTCACTCTCAACAATGACACGGCTGAGCATTCTCTGGAGATCTTCCATGTTTTCTGCCAGAAGGATCAGTATCATCTTTCAAGTGTATGTAGAACTCAAATTAATTATTACAAAATTGTTAAGAAAATAAAAATACTAAAATAAATACATTAGGCTACTAATTAAATTAAATCTAAGTAATAAAATTTAATTATTTTTTAAACTTATCAAAACCGACAAAACAGGAAACAACAAAAAAAAGATATAATGAAACTATTATAAAATTCTATAACAGTGAACAATAAAGTAGTAATGCTTAATAATGAATTCCAGAAACCTTGAAATACCAAGTTCGTTATGTTTTTATTTTTGCTTTATCCGGTGACAAATACCTTGCAATTATAAAAGTATACAATTAGGGTAATTAATTAATTAAGTAAATAAACAAACAAACATGAGAACACTAAAACAATTACATTTAGTCTTCTTTAATAAAAGTAAACAAACAAAACTAATCTACAGTAGTAAAAAATTGCATAACAGTAAAAATTCACACATAAACGTAAGTCGTGGTCTGTTGGTAGATTAATAAAAAAAACAAACCCATGAAGTTTAGTTGACAAAACTTATAAAAAACATAAATGAATAGAAATGAAAATTGCAGAGAATTTTATTCATTAACGTTATTTGTATCATTTTTTCACGTTTCGTGTGTTAATTCGCATTTTTTTTTCTTTATTTATAACTGTAAAATTTTACTACAAGAAAATGTGATGATTATGATAATTGTGTAAATGACATGATAAGCATGAGAGGAGTAAAGCCCCCATTGGTGCCTCCCCAAGAATAAAATTTGTGTATCAAATTAACAGGTCTCTACTCCAGCGTCTTTTAAGGCGTCTAGCGGGATTATCAGGTAAATGGAAGGTGGAAAGTGAACGCACCAGTGGGTTCTCGTATTCGTGTGACTTGTCGAGAAAGCGTTTGTATAGGTATTCGATGGAATTTTGTACAAATTGTGTTTTCAAATCTGTATGTAAGGTTTTGTTGCTAACGTAAAAAGGTACTTTTGCTATAAGGCGTAATGTTTTTGACTGGAGTGCTTGAATTCAATGCAAGTTAGAGGGTTTGGTTGAACCGTACATTTGGGACCCGTAGGTCCATATAGGTTTCAAAAGAGAACAGTATTTGTGTAATTTTTGTGCCATTGGTAATTTTGATCGTTTATGAAGTAGGGAATATAGCAGTTTAAGCCTGGACTTCAGTAATAAACGTTTCGCAATTTAACTAAGTTATTTTACGCTAAACTTAAAAAAGTGTATTTTCTTATGAATCTGACTGTCTACCTGAATTGACAATTAAGTCTGTCAATTCAGGGATATAGTCCGACAAGATGTCACGCAGACAAACTAGCAACATGGATAGTAACACCCACCCCCTCGCATTACCGAGTCTATTTTTCAAAATTCTAAAAATTCTACCACAATATTGACCAATCGATATTTCATATTATTAACATATCTATAAGTTTTTTACGCTGAATAAAACGATAGTTTGCCCGTGCCGAACGATCGAGCGGTTACCGAGATAGCAAGGGTTCAGAATATTGTTAATAAATCAAAATTTAAATAACTTACGATTTTGAAATTTCGTACACGCTGTAAGAATATAATTGTCTATGTTGTGTTAAAATTTCAAACTTTTCGAACAAATAGTTATCGAGTTACACGCCTCTAAACGCATGAAATTTGTTGCGGTATCAAGAAAACCGGGTGTTTTTGTCTTTCAACCTCGATATGGCAATTTTTAAACAACATTGAAAATAAAGGTCAATTGAAATTAAGGGTCAATGTAGAATAAAATGAGCTGAATTTTGATGTAAAGTATATTGAAATCCGACTCATAGTTTTGGAGATGCGAGGGTTCAAACTCGGGTGTGTATGATTATGAAACCGATGGTAGTATCATAAACCAACGCGGTACGTATCGTGCGTCATCAGTCACTGGTGACCAGTGACGTCAGAGGGCGGGCTTGTCCCTGCACATGTTGTTGATGATCGCTTCCGTCTAGCAAAGTAACCGTGGTAAAACCTCTTGAGGTTCAAATCAGCCTTTCGGCTGTTGACATAAACAACAACAACTATACAATCATCTCCCTAAAGATTGTCGTGCAATTTAGTATCACCCGGTTTATTATTCACTGTAAAACATCACAGGTCATTTGTCCCTTTTACTTAAATTATTCAGTAATCGTTTTTATAAAAGTTTTACAAAGTTAGGACGAGCAGACCTTGACAGCTGATTGTCATCTTTTGGAACTATTTTTTATTTTGAGACTATTTATGTAACTATATTTTTATGAATTTCAGGATTGTTATCATATTTATTTATCAAATTAAGGAATCAGTCAGTGATATCTAAAGACAAGAATAATTGTATTGTCAAAACAATTACAGATAACATAAATTATAGTAATTTATTAGAAATTTATGTCAATTCAACAGTATTTTGTAGATTGTGTATTCCTTGTTAAACGACCTTGAAGTTTTGTATTTCTTTTGACTTAACTGCTTACTTAATTTTTTTATAAAATGCAACGGTATTGTGTAATACTTATGAAGAAATTTATTGTATGCAGATGAAGAAAATTCGATAAGAAATCTGCACATATTTGTATCATTCTAGAATTTCCTGTTCATGAATGACTTAATAGTACAAAAATTAACTTTGTTGTCTTTAATAAAAGGATAATTTTAAGTATTTTCAGTTGAGTAATTTCATCACTGTCTAGTAGTTTGCGTTTTATTAAAGCAAAAGATTTGTTTATTACAGGGAATTCATTAAAAAAAAAAAATCTAATGTGAAACACTCACACGACTTTCCCTTGTCAATGCAAATAATGAACAATATAACCTAACATTAGTAATAGAACATTAGAAATAAACAAAAAACTAACCTCAAAAAACATAACCTTATTTTAATCATAAGTGAATGATGCAAAATTAAAATTAAACCTTTTTGGCTTAAAATACGGAAAATCACTCTTTCACGCTAAACTAGGCTCTGTAGAGAAAAATGCCCTAAATAAAAGTTGTAGATCTTTTAATTTCCTATAAATTTGATTATACAGTTTTATCGTAAAATGCATACTAAGGCTGAAATCTTAAAAAAAACATTTTTTTCTACGAGAGCACAGCCTTCCCAAGAATTTCAGCAGGCATGGCACCTACCCTATCTTATAGAGCCTACCCTATCTTATAGAGCATAAGAACTTAGTGAATGAGGCGATTTTTAAAAAAATCGTCGAAGCGTTTGTGAGAAAATCGCAAAAAAGTGAACTATTACTTTCGAATAAACTACTACTTCCGGTTGACCAATTTTTATGAAAATGTTTGAGTCGGGTCCTCTTGTGGTATCTAACTTAAGTTTCAAGTTTGTACGATGTTCCGTTCTTCAGATATTCTGTTCACACACACGCGCGCGCGCGCAAACACACACACAGAATAATCGCTAAAATCTTTTTTTGGGTTCAGGGGGACTGAAAACGTGTAGATCCGGTGAAAACTCGGTTTTGAAAAATCGACATGAAAACAGTATATTCCTTCCTGTATTTTCATATAGGCAAGAGAAAGTCAAAATATTGAAATATATATATATATGTCTTAATATTAATTTTCTGAATTTTTTGATATCTTTTTGCTAGTGACACATACTATTTTAGTTTATGCAACAAGGAAGACATATTTTTGGTGGAAATTTTTTAAATTTTCATCTAGCTTTTTCCGATGTCCGTCCGTCATATCCAGATGTCACAAACACAAGATATAGCATTAAACCGTTTTCGGATTCGTAATCTACACTAAAAGTTATTGGGCCTTAATTGGGTTTGAAGTTCCGGGTCTTGACCGGACGTCAAGAAATCAAAGTCGGAATTTTAAAACCAAAATATCGTCATTCGATTCCTCTTAAAAATTTGATACATCAATCACTAATTGTTTTTGCCATAGGCCAAAGGTAAGCCTTTAAAAAACCACCAGCCACGACACGCTTCTCCTCATGAAAAAACAAAATTTCATGTTCTATGTTTACACTTCACCGAGAATAAAACTTCCTGGCCAGTCTCGTATTGCTTTCTGGGCAGCAGCGTAACCTTCCTATTTCCTGCTCCAAATTTGTCGACGTATCATGAAAAATGTGTATTATCTTTCTTGACAATAATGTTTATTTATGTATAGTTAAAATTTTGTGTAATTTATATTATCATTTCTGTTGCAGGTGAGGTGATTGTATTCAAGCTGTATTGTTTTGTAAGTAAATTACGAACATTTTTGTGCTATTACTATAACAAAAAAAAAATCTGGTGTGTAACACTCACACAACTTTCTCTTGCCAATGCAAATAATTAACAATAAACCTAACATTAGTAATAAAACATTAGAAATTGAGTTTTTACCGGATATACACGTTTTCAAACCCCCTGAAACAAAAAACCATGTTTTTAGCGATTGGTCTGTATGTGTGTGTGTGTGAAAATATCTCAAGAACCGAACATCGTACGAATCGTTTGAATCGTTTCAAACTTAATACTTACGTTAGGACCTACTAGAGGACCCGACACGAACATTTTCATCAAAATCGGTCAACCGGAAGTAGTAGTTAATTCGTGTTATTTTTCATTTTTTTGCCATTTTTTCCAAAAACGGTTCCTACAATTTTGTTAAAAATCGCCTCATTACTACATTTTTTATGCTCTAGAAGATAGGGTGGGCGTCATGTCTGCTGAAATTCTTAGGGAGGCTGTGCTCTCGTAGAAAAAAAAGTATTTTTTTTAAAGACTGCGGCCTTAATATGCATTTTAGGGCAAAAGAATGTAATAAAAGTTGTAGACAATTTAAAAATCTACAACTTTTATTTCAAACATTTCTTTGTATAATGTTTAGTTTAGCGGTAATTAGTGATTTTCTGGGCTTTTTTAATGAAAATCTGTAAAAAAATGGATTTTTAAGATTTCGGCCTTAGTATGCATTTTATGACAAAAGTGTAGCCTATATAATCAAATTTAGAGGCAATTCAACGATCTACAACTTTTATTTCACGCATTTTTCTCTACAGAGCCTTGTTTAACGTCGAAGAGTGATTCCGTATTATTAAGCCCAACTCAGCATGGTTTTCATTTTGCATCATTCACTCATGATTAAAAATATGTGAAGTTTTTTGAGGTTAGGTTTTTGTTTATTTCTAATGTTTTATTACTAAGGTCATTTTGGTCATTATTTGCATCAGCAAGAAAAAGTCGTGTAAGGGTTTCACACCATATTTTTGATATTATAAGAAGTATTGTGTAAGGAATTCTTGAACATTTAATCTCATAATTAAATATCTAGATTAAGAAATAGAACATTTTTGTAAATTATTAAGGTAACTAATTAATATCTACATTTATAAGATTTTAAAAGATAAACTTTCATTCAATGTTACTTTGCTTAACATCATTAACATATTTACCTTTTCTACCCGTCGCGTCTTAAGTACTCTGCATTTGTTTTGAGTAACTTTAAATAACTTAACAATTTCAAAGGTCAAACAAGGACATTTACCTTTCTTCTTCTTCTTTTTCTTATTTCCCATCGGTTGTTCTAATCCTGGTTTATTTATTACGTAGTGGTTTACTTTTATAAATTGTTACAATGCCCAGAAGTTATGCATTTAAAAATTTCAGTCTATTTCGTTTCTGGTATTCAAAAACAGCTGTTATTCATCTGGCTCTACGGTATGTATTACATTTGTTTTCTTTGTCAGTGGATTTTCTACATACTTCAGCTTATTATTGTGAAAGGAATTTTTTTTTATTTTTCTTTGTGTTTTATTTTTACTTTCTCTGGCCTATATAGGAAGGAACGTATTTTGTTTTCATGTCGATTTTTCGAAATCGAGTTTTCACCGGATCTACACGTTTTCAGACCCCCTGAACCCAAAAATCATGTTTTTAGCGATTGGTGTGTATGTGTGTGTTTGTTTGTGTGAACAGAATATCTCAAGAACGGAACATCTTACGAACTTGAAACTTGAAAATTAAGTTAGATACTGCTACCGGACGCGACACGAGCCTTTTCATCAAAATCAGTCAACCGGAAATAGTAGTTTTTCGTGTCATTTTTCACTTTTTTGCGACTTTTTAAAAAACGGCTCCTGCGATTTCTTTAAAAATCGCCTCATATACTAACATTTTTTGTGCTCTACAAGATAGGGTAGGTGCCATGTCGGCTAAAATTCTTGGAAAGGCTGTTCTCGTTAAAATTTGTATTTTTAAAATTGCGGCTTTAATATACATTTTAGCACAAAATGTATAAAAAATTTAAAAACTTATATTTTTTAGTTCTAACATTTTTTTGTATAACGCTTAGTTTAGCGGTAATTAGTGATTTTATTTTCATGAAAATTTGTAAAAAAACCGATTTTTTAAGATTTCAGCCTCAGTGTGTATTTTACGACAAGAATGCATAATCAAATTTATAGGAAATTAAAAGATATACAACTTTTATTTGTAGCATTTTTCTCTTGAGAGCCTAGTTTAGCGTGAAAGAGTGACTTTCCGTATTTTAAGACAAACTGTTGTTGATTTTTATTTTGCATCATGATTAAAATAAGGTTATGTTTTTTGAGGTTAGTTTTTGTTTATTTCTAATGTTTTATTACTAATTTTAGGTTATAGTGTTCATTATTTTCACTGCCAAGAGGAAGTTGTGTAAATGTTTCACACCAGATTTTTTCGGATTTTTTGATGTAGATATATATCTCTCGAAGTATTTCGTTTCTTCGTGAATTACTCCGTATGATTCCAATTTTTCTGTTCCCTTTAATTTGACAGTATTATTTAATTGATACGTAGTGAAAGTTTATTTAAGATATTGTATAATTTAAAAAAAAAACATTTTCCGAAGTCCCCATGATTACAAAAATTTATTGAAAGGAAAACAATGATCATTAAACCATAGTTTTGTATGATTATTTAATGAATAAAATTATTTTAACATGTTTTATGTGTATTTTTTAAAGTGTTCTATAAGAGCTATTTGATGAATGAGACATGTAAACTGTTATTTTCCGGTTATTTAAGCGTGAAGAAATGTTAGTCGCGCTAATTCCTTGTCTAACTTCACTCATAAAACACATTTTATCTAACATCAGAATAAACAATTATTTTTATTAAATAAACGCTACATTTTTGAACACGTAAATCGTTGTTTCTGATCATTTTTTAAAGATTATTGTATAAAATTTATTTTAGATTATATGTTATTATTTTGATTATCAATGTTGCAAGTTAAATGATCCTGTTTTGTTTAGATTATAACTTTTAAGTAATTTTATTGATTTTCGTTTAAATTAATTTTTACTTTCTCGTAGTAGTTGATGCGAGGAATTATAATTATATGTCATTTTTTGAATTCTGAACTCAAAGTAGTGATTTTGTTGTTCTGATTGTTTGATTAATTTAGTTGATTGTAGATTATTCGGTTCAGGTTTTGTTTGTTCTTGATCAGTCTCCGTCACTCTCTGTTGATTTTTGATGGCGATTTTTAAAAATTGTCAGCTATCATTTTTCTTTGTCCGTCCGTCCGTTACACCCAGATGTCAGAAACTACAGAAGATAGCAACAAACGGTTTTCGTATTCGTAATATAAATAAAAAATTAGTGGGCCTTGATTGGGTTGAAGTTCCGGTTTTGACCGAAAGTGACCCAAATTCGGAAGTCAAGAAATTGAAGTCAGAAATTACAACAGATAGCAACAAACGGTTTTCGTATTCGTAATATAAACAAAAATTTAGTGTGCCTGGATTGGGTTGAAGTTCCGGTTTTGACCGAAAGTGGCCTAAAATCGGAAGTCAAGAAATTGAAGTCAGAAATTACAACCAATAGCAACATATGGTTTTCGAATTCGTAATCTACACAAAAAAGTTAGTGGGCCTGGATTAGATTTGATGGTTTGGTTTCGACCGGCTTGAAACCGGAAGTCAAGAAGTCAAAGTCTGAATTTGGAAACAAAAAGTGTCATTCGAATCCTCTTAAAGGATTAATACAGAAATCGTTGGGTTTGACTTTCCGGTTTCTAACGGAAATGGCCCAAACTTACTATTACAAAGTAAAAACGTGGAATGAGGTGGTTTAGTTATGCCTTCCTCACTGAGTTGAATGAATGTGCTTATCAGCATGTGCTTATCAGCTCTCCAAAAAGCACCCACTTTCTATCCTGCAAATGACACCTTCACTTCATTCACCACAGGGTCTAGCTGTGCAGTGAAATTAGTTTCAGAGGAGATAACTCTGACTAGTTTCTTTTACACCTCTACCTCTTCTGTTTATAAATAGTTCAGTCATATAATTGGCTGACTATTTGATGTTGTTCTTGTTTAGGTCAAAAGCCGAAAGGCTGGTTTGAACCTCTAGAGGTTTTACGTGGAGTGAATTGGTTTACCTTTGCCTTCCTTTCTGAGTACAAAAGTAGCCTATGCTTATCAGCATGCCAGGCCCTCTGAAAAGCATCTATTTTGCAACCTGCAAATGACACCTTCACTTTATTCACCACAGGGTCTGGCTGTGTAATAAAATAACTCTCGGAGGAGATAACTCTGACTAGTGTATTTTATACCTCTACCTCTTCTGTTCTTAAATGCTTTAGCCATATATATTTGCTGACTTTGTGATAAGAAACAGAACTATTTTTTGTAGCCCTGGAACTAGCAGATCGAGTGAAAATAATTTACCTCTCCACCTGCCTGTTATGGGCGTGACTATGTGATAAGAAACAGAACTATTTTTTGTAGCCCTAGAACCAACAGATCGAGTCCAATTAATTTAAAATTCCACCTGCCCGTTATGTGCATATCTAATACATTATGTATTGTAATAAAGTATTGTTTTTATTTGGATACGTACTGTAATGAGTCATGAAAAAAATACATAAAATTTGGGTGTATAGTACAGTATTTTCTTTAGCTACATACTTTAAAATTGTAAATTTACCTTAGTTTTCAAGTTAAACGCAATACGTATTTTTACCGTTTTCTAATATTATAATTTGATGGTATTGGCCGCTGTACCACTCTTCGAAGCAACGTGCGTTTTGTAGTAAGTACGAAAATTCCTGACTTCCTTTATATCGCGGTACGTGTTATAACGCAGGTCAGTGAATGACTTCCTACACCCGCGTTATAACCGGGGACCACAGTATAATGATTTTTCTTTATAGTTCGATTATGTCCTTGAAAATGAATATTTGCAGTTTTAATAATTTTTCAATTATATTTACTTAGTAATTACAAAACCTAATGTCATTTAATATAAATATAAAATACAGTATTATAATATTGTTTACTTATTACTTACTAATATGTTTGTAAATAAATATATTTACAACAGAGATTGTTGAGTACAAAATAGTTATTTACTTTTAAAAACCGGATGTTTATCAAAAATTGACGCACAATGTACATAACATTGTAGGTTAGCAGTAGTATACTTTAACATATATTTTTCTTTGTTTTTGCAACAATTTCTTTTCGTAATAACCTACCTATGTAATAAATTGTGTATAAAGGTAGGTTAAGTTTGGAAATTATAGCCAAAAATTGAAAGCTCACATTTTAAATTATAGAGTCCGTGGTAGTATTTCGCTTCATTATGGTTGAATGATTTAGTTACTTTCTTCTGTAATACTTTAACCTGTCTAAGATTCATAATACAATAAAAGACGGAAAACCGCAGTAATTTTCTCGTTAATCGTCAAGTACATAATACATTCGTAGTATTATACTATACCTGGTGTCCCATGAAGAGGTTGCTATTTTTACTTTCTCTTGCCTATATGAATATATAGGAAGGAAAGTATTGTTTTCATGTCGATTTTTCGAAATCGAGATTTCACCGGATCTACACGTTTTCAGACCCCGTTGACCCCCTGAACCCAAAAAACATGTTTTTAGTGATTGGTCTGTGTGTGTGTGTGTGTGTGTGTGTGCGCGCGCGCGCGTGTGTGTGTGTGTGTGTGTGTGTGTGCAAAATATCTCAAGAACGGAACTTCGTACGAACTTGAAACTTAAGTTACATACCACTACCGGACCCGACACGAACATTTTCATCAAAATCGGTCAACCGGAAAGAGTATTTATTCGTGTAATTTTTAATTTTTTTGCGATTCTCAAAAACTGGTCCTATGATTTTTGAAAAATCACTTGGTTTACTAAATTTTTTATGCTCTACAAGATAGGGTAGGCGCTATGTTTGCTGAAATTCTGGGTGAGATTGTTTTGACGTAAAACAATTATTTTCTTAAGATTACGGCTTTAATATGCACTTTAGCGCAAAAATGTATATAATAAAAAATGTAGAGAATTAAAAGTTCTACAACTTTTGTTTCAAACATGTTTTGTATAACGCTTAGTTTAGCGGTAATTAGCGATTTTCTATTTGTTTCTTACGAAAACTTGTGAAAAATCGATTTTTTTAAGATTTCGGTGTATGCATTTTACGACAAAAGTGTATATAATCAAATTTATAGAAAATGAAAGGATCTACAACTTTTATTTTAAGAATTTTTTGTACAGTGCCTAGTTTAGCGTGAAAGAGTGATTTTCTGTATTTTTAAGCCAAACTGAGGTCGATTTCCATTTTGCGTCTTTCACTCATGATTAAAATTAGGTTATGTGTATTGAGGTTCGTTTTTTGTTCATTTCTAATGTTTTATTACTAATGTTAGGTTTATTGTTAATTATTTGCATTGGCAAGAGAAAGTTATGTGAGTGTTTCACACCAGATTTTTTGAATTAATATGCCGGACGTATCGCACACTCAACAGACTGGAAACTTTACAGTTAGTATAATAAATAGATGTGTAAAAAAAGTACCCTCGAGTTTCATTTGCTTATGATTAATCAAAACAAAATGGCGGAATAAGAAAATAATATCAAAAATGAACAATAATCCTGTGGATAAAACCACTTATATTTACAATAGGATTCAGATAGAAAGGATAGAGTTTTATCGCATGACATATCCCATCAGACAGTGACTGGAGACAGATACGAATCAATTTTAACTAATTACATATTTCCTCATCTTTCTCAGGTGGAAATGCAGGACGTTTTTTTCCAGCATGATGGAGCTCCTCCACATTATGCTAATGTGGCCAAAGCGGTTTTAAACCAAAATCTTACTAACCGTTGATTCATGGCAGCGGCCTCATGGACTGGCCTCCAAGATCACCAGACCTGTCTGTTTGCGATTTTTTCCTTTGAAGATTTTTGAAGTAAAAAAGTTTATTCTCACTCCATTGCAACAGGCGATGAATTAATGAGACTGATTGAAGAGGAACTGCTGTTGATACCTTGACGATTTTTCAGAAACGCTTATGACTCATTTTTGTTTCGTTGCTATCAGTGCGTAGCTATTGATGGACATCAGTTCGAATAAAGGTTAATGGAACAAATTGTGTTCATTAATAAATTTATCACTTTCATATTTATTTAATTTCTTTCATTTTATTACTTAAGTAACATTGTAATAAATCACCAATTTGAAATGGTTATGCAAATAAAATGACTTTCCGCTGTTTTGTTTTGATTAATCATAAGCAAATGAAACTCAAGGATACTTTTTTACATATCTCTTTATTACAATAGTAAAGTTTCCAGTCTGTAGAGTGTGTGATACGTCCGGCATATTAATTCAAAAATAGCAACCTCTTCGTGGGACACCCGGTATATAATATTATAGCCTACTTGTTGTTTAGGTCATCGAACCTCTCCAATTGGCCAAACCGGCCACATTGGCGTAGTTGGTACCGTGCTCGCCTCTCATCATGCGGTCTTGGGTTTGAATCCCATTCAGGCACGGCATATTTTCATACGTTACAAAAAATCAAAATTTCATCTTTCACCATGAGCATTAGCTGCAATTGCAGAACAGTCGGACGTTAAACAACAAAAAAAATCTCCAAATGACACCTTCACTTCATTTACCACAGGGTCTGGCTGTATAATGAAATGCATTACTGTGATTAGTGAATTTTACACCTCTACCTCTTTTGTTCTTAAATACTTTAGTCATGTTATGGATACCATGTGATAAGAAACTGAACTGTTTTGCAGCCCTGAAACTAGCAGGTGAAAAATACATATATAATTTAACACTCCACCTGCCTGTTATGGGCAAAACACTGTATTATAATACTACCTATACATATAAATTTAGTATATTTTTTCATCGAAAAGATTCAGAAAAGGCAGGGTGAATTCAGAAAAGACAGTATAACAATCGTTGACCAACACAATGCACGGAACGTTCTGCACTACGCCCGATAGCCACTCGTCAAAGATCAAACGAATACTAACTCCTGGCCGCGCTCGGGGTGTATTTATATAGAACGGGGTTCAAAGAGACTTCTCGAACTTCACAGAGATTCGATCAATAATCTTTTTTATTAGTTCTCGAATAGTCATAACTGATGAACTGATGTAAACAAGTAACAATAGATCTATTGTAAATGGAAAGTGTTACAGGTCCCTTTCATAAATAGTTGTACAACAATAAAATAACCTTTTATAAATAGGTATCCTTTTATTGTTACTATTGTCCTGTTGTTACTTTTTAACTCTATTATCTACTCTTTACCATTTTATGAACATTTTACCATTTTACTAGAAACTTCGCGAACCATGCCTTCTTCGATATTGTCACAATATTGTTAGTTTTATCCATTTTTGACCTATTTCATTACTACTTATAGAATAAATAGTTCTACCTTTGTTATACATTTACAAGATCAAGGATGTTTTGGCATAGCATATTTTGTAAACTGATAATACTGATACCGTATTGAATTGCCGAGGTGAACAGGAACCTTCATCTTTAAAATTTTTTGAAACAAAAAAATTGCAATGTGAGATATTGTAATCTAGACGTAAGTTATATCCAATTATTTTTTTTAAATTGTTTTTTTGTTAAGTTGAAGCCATGAAACTACCTCAAATAATATGGTAAGAAATGTTTGTGATAAATTCAATAGGGTATTGTAGGTCCTGAATTGTTTTTCTTTTGTTTCATTTAAAACAGAAGA
Source organism: Catonia carolina (assembly GCA_035578175.1). NCBI lineage: Eukaryota > Metazoa > Arthropoda > Insecta > Hemiptera > Achilidae > Catonia > Catonia carolina. The sequence continues at coordinate 46,500,335 of JAQMRL010000004.1, forward strand.
TTCTAATTTTACGATATTGTGTAAATACCTGAGATGTATCTGCAGCAAACTTATTGATGTTGTTCCGAATCAGCTACTGTTCAATTACAATATGTTATATATAAATTTGCTCATAACAGACTGGTGGAGTGCTAAATTATTTGCACTCAATCTGCTAGTTCCAGGGCTACAAAAATAGTTCCGTTTTTTATCACATGGTCGGCCAATTACGTGACTGAAGCATTTAAGAACAGAAGAGATACAGGTTTAAAAGACGCTAGTCAAAGTTATTTTCTTTGAGAGTATTGAATTTCATTGTACAGCCGTACCCTGTGGTGAATGAAGTGAATGTGTCATTTGCAGGGTGGAAAGTACGAGGTGTGGCTATTAAATAACGAGACTGACGTGATAGAAAAAATTAATTTTTATTTTATACATAATCAATTATTGTCATCTTCAATATACACTCCTTCTCTATCCCTACAACGCTCCATGCGAATGTTTCTTTGTTGGAAACAGAGCTGGAAGTCATCTTCTGACAGCTCGTTCAGGACACGTGCCGCTTTTCTTTTACAGCTTCCACAGATTCAAATCTTGTCCCTTTTATGCAGATTTCACCTTTAGGAACAGGTAAAAGATAATAACATGTGATGAAACTTGGTTTTTTGCATATGATCCGGAAACGAAGCGCCAATCAATGCTTTGGAAGAGCCGAACTTCACCGAGAGCCAAAACATCTCGAATGAGCAAGTCAAAATTTAAAGCAATGATGATTGTTTTTTTTTATATCCATGGGACTGTGTACCTTCACTGAGTTCCTGAAGGTCAAACAATCAATAATACTACCTTGAGGTACTTTCCAAAGAGTAAGGAAAAAACGCTCAGAAATGTGGAAGGACATATCATGGGTTCTTCACCAAGACAATGCGCCAGCTCATTCCGCGTTGTCTGTCAAGAGGTTCCTAGTCAAGTACAGCATCTCAGCGTTAGAAAATCCACCTTTTCACCAGATCTTGCACCATGTGACTTGAACCTGTTCCCTAAGGTGAAATCTGCATTAAAAGGCACAAAATTTGAGCCTGTGGAAGGTGTAAAAGAGAAAGCGGCACGTGTCCTGAAGGAGCTGACAGAAGATGACTTCCAGCAATGTTTCCAACAATGGAAAATTCGCGTGGAGCGTTGTAGGGATAGAGAAGGAGTGTATATTGAAGGTGACAATAAGTGATTGTGTATAAAATAAAAATAAATTTTTTTTACGTCAGTCTCGTTATTTAATAGCCACACCTCGCACAGCCATACTCTGTAGAGAATGGAGTGAATATGTCATTTGCAGGGTGGAAACTATATGCTTTTTAGAGGGCCTGGCATGCTGATAACAATACTTTTTCACTCAGTGAGAAAGGCAACCAATTCACTCCTTGATTTACTCAGTAAAACTTCTAGAGGTTCAAACCGTTCTTTCGGCTGATGATCTAAAAAACTACAACAGTAAAAATATCGTTAGCAAAATGAATTGTAGGTGTGATAGAAATTTCAAATTAATTTTATGGTGAAACAAAAAAGGGAAAGCAGTAAAGAACTTATAAATAAGTTAGAGAAAACTAGTTACACTGACAACACATCACATCGGACCTATGTTGTAGCATTTTACAGGTTTTACTCTTAAGTTTGTAAAATAAATAATTTTACAGAACTTCTTACTTGTATGCTGTCATAGGAAGTTGAAAGAAAGTGCTTTTCCAAATGCTATTACATTTTAAAAAGCATATTTTGTAATTCTTTTCTAGTTGACTTGTAAATTTAAATAAACCTATTGCGTATGTAATTTTTATTAGTAGTATTATATACTGAGGAAGAATTAACTGCTAGTAGAACTTCATGTTATATCCTTTTACATTAATGTATGCATACTATGAATATTTCCAACGTGTAAAAAAATAATTTTACCGCAAGGAAAGTGAAGATGAACTAGTTGTACTTATTTGTTCAACACTATCATAACCTAATTACTAACGAACTGAAGTTGCGGGAAGAAACCCCGTTGACTACATTAGAAGTTCGGCCACGTTAAAATACAAGGGATATACAAAAAATAAGTTTCCCGTGTCAAAGAAAAATAAACACATAATTAAAAGATTTACAAAATACTGTAGTCTGTATTTTTATTCATTTTTGTAAGGGATTACCTATTTTCCTACAAAATCTCCTTCTTTTTCTAAGCATTTCTGATACCTAGGCAACCGTTTTTACTTTCTCTTGCTTATATAAATATATGGAAAGGAAAGTATTGTTTTCTCGTCGATTTTTTTGAAATCGAGTTTTCAACGGATCTACAAGTTTTAGACCCCCTTACCCAAAAAACATGTTTTTAGCGATTGATGTGTGTGCGCGCGTGTGAACAGAATATCTCAAGAACGGAACATCCTACGAAGTTGAAACTTAAAACTGAAGTTAGATATTACTACAGGACCCGACGCAAAATTTTATATCAAAATCGGTCCACCGGAAGTAGTAGTTTATTCGTGTCATCTTTTACTTTTTTGCTAATTTCCCAAAAACGGCTCCTACGATTTTTTTTTAATCGCCTCATTTACGAAATTTTTTATGCTCTACAGGATAGGGTAGGCGCCATGTCTGCTGAATTTTTTGGAAAGGCTGTTTTCTCGTAAAAAAGTTGTTTTTTTTAAGATTGCGGCTTTAAGATGCACTTTAGCCCAAAAATGTGTGTAACAAAGTTGTAGACAATTTAAAAATCTATAACTTTTACTCCAAACGTTTTTTGTTTTTTTTTTGTGTTAAGCTGTAATTAGTGGTTTTCTTTTTTCCATGAAAATCTGTAAAAAGTGGATTTTTTAAGATTAGCGTCTTAGTATGCGTTTTACGACGAAAGTGTATTAATCAAATTTATAGGAAATTAAAATATCTACAACTGTTATTTTAAGTATTTTCTCTATAGAGCTTAGTTTAGCGTGCAAGAGTGATTTTCCGTATTGTTAAGCCAAACTGAGGTTGATTTTCGTTTTGCGTCTTTCACTCGTGATTAAAATCAGGTTATGTTTTTTGAGGTTGGTTTTTTGTTTATTTATAATGTTTTTATATTGTTAATGTTAGGTTATATTGTTAATTATTTGCATTGGCAAGAGAGTTGTGTGAGTGTTTCACAACAGAGTTTTTGGTTAAAGAACGATTTTTTCCAAGTTTCAGCGTTTTGTTACCAGTGAAAGTTCTATTAAATTTGGTTTTTAAAATAATTCAATCGATTTATATCCAATATTGTCGTGCACGTACATTATGTCTACAAAAAATTTTAAATATATATTTAAATAAATACCATACCCATTATTTTATAGACTCATAAATCGTACATACTAGCTCATAAATTCATGATACTTGTTCATACATTTTTAAATACTAGCTCATAAATTCCATCTTACAAGAGATTGTTAAAAAAATTTGCTTAAACCTACCTGCAATTCCCTTTCTTTATATGGTTGTAATTTAAATACAGTTTTCTAAACGTTCAAAGATTGTTATTTGTAACGTGAGGTCCTGTTTACCTTGGTCTCTTTAACGTTATTAATGAAGTTCTGAACTCCATTCACACACCACTGCATAAAGTAGAAGTTCTATAACAGTACAATATGCGCGCGCGTTCAAACACACACACACACACACACACTCATACAAACTTATGCACACAAAACAGGTTAATAGACATACTACTCTGATTGTACTTCAGTATGTCATAAATTTATTTATCTACTTGCCATATCTTAAATATCAATTTATCAAAATTAATGTAGTATGGGTAACAAAGAAATCAAATCCAAAAGGAATGTTATGTAACATTATTGCGATTGCAAAAGCGTACCTTTTATTTTACATTCAATGTATTTACATTTTTAAAGTCAAGTTATAAGTTTCATTTTTACCTGTCATGTCACCAGGGTTGAATTATCTCCAGTATCCTTTTCCGGCAAGTCTGTGTTCAAATTTAATACACATCAACTCCTTTAATCTGAAATTGTTTAGTCCGGGACCTTTTAGGATTATCCAAAAAATACTATGAACAATAAGCAACCCTGTGCCCAATAGGGTGAGGATGACATGTATGATCTGTAAATGAAGTATTGTCTTTTATAGACTCAGGCCGACCATTCCTGAAAGAGTTTGGTTAATTAAATTCCGACCATCAAAGTACACCGGTAACCACGTAAACAATCATTAAAAAATATGAATATAATTTTATAATTCACTGGGTTGGTCTAGTTGGAAAGTTATCGCCACGAAACAGCTGTTTAACAGCTGATTTTCGGGAGACGAAAGTTCCTGGTTCAAATCCTAGTAACGATAATTACTTTTATATGGATTTGATAGCTTGACAGTGTTTACCGGTGTACTTTGATGGTTGGGGTTCAATTAACTATACTCTCTTAGGAATTATCGGCCTGAGTCTGTACAAGACTACACTTCATTTTCACATCATACATATTATCCTCTTGTCATTGGGTTATGGGGGTGTCTTATTGTTCGTAAATTTAACAGATTGCAACGTACACAAATTAGATTTTAAAAAAAATCCCGTTGTTTTTTTATGGAAGTGAATCTTAGGTCACTACAAAGATACAAGAGCCGGATTGAGGTGACAAAGATGAGGTTCCTACGAAGGACAAAAGAGTGCACAAGATTAGACCATATGACAATTGAAGAAATAAGAGCAGAATTAGGAATATTTAGCTTGAACGAAATAATATAAGTTAATCGTGTTAATGGGAGACAGCATCTGGGGAGAATGCTAGAAGGAAGAATATCCTTGAAAATGAAGAACTATTGACCACATCGACGAAGAGATATTGGATGCCCACGGAGTAGTTAAATTATGAAAAGTGTGATACATCTCTAAGGATTGAATTAATCAAAATAATATAGCTAATTTCTGAACATAGTGTAATACAGTCGAACTTCTATAACTCGAATCCTCAAAGGAAAAGAATTCGAGTTAAACAGAACATTCCACATAGGTTATTAATACAGTACCCTACAAAATTTGGAATATGCACATGCTTAATTTCGTAATACTATACTGTACGTTGCATTTAGGTTAGCTATTGGGTGTAGTGTTAAAAACTGTACAAATATTATATTCGGTATCCCAAAATTATGCAGTACATGCTGAATATTGGACATTGTACCGACAGACTGGTTCTATTGTTCTGTGGTCGACCAAAGATTCGTCGATTCAAAGAAATTCATTGTTTTGGTTTACGCCCGTTAGGCCTATACAAAGGCAACCAGATGGCTTCAAAGGTCTGTTCTACGAGTTCTTCTCGTATTATGGTCGAACATTTCCTCTCTTGTAATAAAAGAAGCAGCACTGTACCTACATTTTTCAAAAGACTGAAACCGCTATTTTTATTGAGAACTATGTACAAATTTTGTCAAAAGAAACGAAATAATTAGTTCGACTTAAAGAAATTGCGGAATTCCAGTTATAGATGACTTTTTACATGGTAAATGCGTGTGAAGGTTAAAGGGGACTGGAATTCAATTTATAAAAGTTCGACTGTATTATGTAAAAGTGAGTTCGAAACGGGCAGGAACTTAATCCTTGATAGCAAGACGAAAAAATTCAATTGAAAAGTAATCAGAAAATACATCGTAATAAAATATTAAATGGTTCAATTTCACAAACTTTTTTAATGATCACACAAATTAACATTACATGTCTATGCAGTGATGATTGAACTCATTAATATAGAATTATGATTTAACTTTGTATTGTCCTAATTCATTTAGAAATGATATAATTTTCCTTATCAATAGAAAGCTCATTAACCGAATAATTTTATTAATAAATTTGTTTAAATATTAAATAAAATATTGTAATCTTATTCATGCATTTTTCGTATTTTACATTTCTTAATATACATAAATTTAACATTTTACTCGCGTTGGAACAGGTTATATTCTCATTATGTTTTGTAAGTATACAAGAATACAACTGCAGTGAAGGAACATTGAAGAGGTAACAGGGCGGGGTGGGGCAGAATATTTCCAGAGTACATGTTTGGTCTCGCTCTTCGTTGGCTTGTCGCTAGCAACAGTCTCTCATACCAACATTCTCGGTCAGGATGAAGCACGAAGTGGAAGGCAGCCAACGTGGTTTTGCCGTTTAAATTTACCTTCAGTTCCATTCCCGTAACTCTTCGTCGCGGTTTTTTTTGTTGTTGTTTCATCCCGGGTTAATTCCGTTCGGTTTTTATTCTTCCCGGTTTCCTCGTACCATCGTTTATCATTTTCGATTTCGTTCAGTGTTTTAATTGTGTTGGTTTATACCATTTGTATATACTTTATTTTTAAGTTGTATTATAATAAAAAAACAACATTTGGTTTTAAATGCGTGGTTTTGGATTTATTCTATAAGTTTTTGTAGTGATGGCTGCCTATAAGGAGTTAGCTTTCGATTGGTCTTCGCTTGGTCAGGATCCAAAACGTTGGACTCATTCAGGTAAATTTATGTTTTATTTTAAACCTGTTAATAATCATGTTTGATAACGGTTTTAAAATTACTGTTTTTTTTAAAGTCGCTTCAACTTCAGTTATTAGCGGCTACGATAGGTTTTAACGTAAGAAAATTTATTGACCGTAATCAGGAATTGAACCCGAGACCTCCACAGGGTAGCACGCTACAACGCAAAGGTCCCGGGTTCGATTACTGTAACGTTCTTCTAAAACTTAGGTATTTAATGATATACTTAATTTACTTTTTCTTATATTTTAATGACATTCGCTGTGTATAAAAAAATTTTAAATTTTGTCAACAAATTCTTTAAAATTTTTTCTAATTTTTCGTCAATGAGCAAAGAAACTGATAAGTATATCACGTATGTTTAAACTAAGCTTGCTTATAATTTAACAATTTTTTTTTAAATTTAATAAATTAGTTTTTTGTGAATTAATAGGTATTGCTAACGTAAAGGTTTGGAGTTTGAATCCCATTCTAAGTTTTGGGAAATTTTTACTTTTAATTCACTGATATACGTAATGCCAAACCACAAAATCTGTATAAACTTTTTTTTTATTAATACAGTAAAAATTCCATTGGACTGTTTTTACCTAAAAAAGCGTTTTTGTCATTTCACTTTTAAAACTTTACTCGTATGTACAAGTATCATCTTTCCTCAAATAAGAATTTATTTGAAATCTCAAATTTACCATCTGACGTATTAGTTGTGGTTTAATTGTTTCATTCACTGGGTTAAACCTTTTTATCATTAAAAAGATAATTGAATTTATCTATAATTCTTGTAAACAAAAAATATAACGAGGTCATCGAAAATGAATTTTGACAAGAAAAGGTACGTTGTTAAAAATATAATAAATGTTTTTTTTTAATTAGGTAGTGGTCGCCCCTATTGATTAACGTGCTAAGCTGTAAAATGGAGGTCCCGGGTTCGATTCTCCGCTAGGATCTGGATAATGATTACGCGTTAAAACCCACCGTTCTTTAACCCAAAGTATTAGCGACTGCTAATAACCAAAATATTGATGGGACTTTATATGAAATTTAAAAAAATCTGGTGTGAAACACTCACACAACTTTCTCTTGCCAATGCAAATAATTAACAATAAACCTAACATTAGTATTAAAACATTAGAAATGAACAAAAACTAACCTCAAAAACATAACCTTATTTTAATCATGAGTGAATGACGCAAAATGAGAATCGAACTCAGTTTGGCTTAAAAATACGGAAAATCACGCTTTCACGCTAAATTAGGCTCTGTAGAGAAAAATGCTCTAAACAAAAGTTGTAGATCTTTTAATTTTCTATAAATTTAATTATATACACTTTTGTCGTAAAATGCATACTAAGACCGAAATGTTTAAAAAATCGATTTTTCTCACGTTTTCGTGAGAAAAAAAACAGAAAATCGCAAATTACCGCTAAACTAAGCGTTATACAAAAAAATGTTTGAAATAAAAGTTGTAGGTTTTTAAATTCTCTACAACTTTTATTATATAAGTTTTTGCGCTAAAATTTATATTAAAGCCGTAATCTTAAAAAAAACAACGTTTTTACGTGAAGACAGCCTCACCGAGAATTTCAGCAAACATGGCGCCTACCCTATCTTGTAGAGAATAAAAAATTGAGTAAAATAGGCGATTTTAAAAAAAATCGTAGGACCAGTTTTTGAGAAAATCGCAAAAAACTGAAAAATTATACGAATAAACTACTACTTCCGGTTGACCGATTTTGATGAAAATGTTCGTGTCGCGTCCGGTAGTGGTATGTAACTTAAGTTTCAAGTTTCAAGTTCGTACGATGTTCCGTTCTTGAGATATTCTGTTCACACACAGACACCCAGACACACACACAGACCAATCGCTAAAAACATGTTTTTGGGTTCAGGGGGTCTGAAAACGTATAGATCCGGTGAAAACTCGATTTCGAAAAATCGACATGAAAACAATACTTTCCTTCCTATATATTCATATAGGCAAGAGAAAGTAAAAATAGGTATTTTTTTACGGCCGCCTCCATGTTTGTTGGTTTCCGTGTTAGATTCAAATCGGAAGGTCCTAGTTAAGATTCCCGGTTACGGATTAGAAATTTTATTTCATAAAACCTACCATTTGAAAATCAAAGTTTTCGGATTGACAAAGCTGTTGATTTTGATTGCTGGTTTAATTTAAGAACTGAAATTATGTGAACGTCGTGTCTGAACTTGATTATATACATCATTTATACAATTTATGAACAAAAGTGTGGACTAGTTCACACACATACAGTTACATGAATATTATAAAAAAACCTCTCATTTTATCGAACTGGCATGATTTTATGTAGGTTTGGGGATTTTGTTTTATTACCGTAATACAACGGATGAAATTTATTAGTATTAAATATTATTTTATTGCTAGTCTAAGTATAAATCTATCATAATAGCTAAACCGCTTTTAGATGTATTTTTCTTCTAAGAAGGAATGGTTATATGCAGTAAAAATAATTTTTTATTGAAATATATATGAAAAAATTTGTTTAGCTAATTACACAAAATATAAGTGGTACGAAAATTAATTATAATTTTAAAACAGACAGTTTTTACTTTATCTTTCTTTATATAGATGTATAGGGAAGGAAAGTATTGTTTTCATGTCGATTTTTCAAACTCGAGTTATCACCGGAAAAACATTTTTCAAGTCCCCTGAACCCAAAAAAAACATGTTTTTAGCGTGCGTCGACGTGATCTCAAGAACCGAATTTCGTATAAAATTCAAACGTAGAACATAAGTTGGGGACCCGGCTCGAATATTTTCATCAAAATCGTTCAACCGGAAGTATTAGGTTATTCGTGCTATTTTTGACTTTCTAGCGGTTTTCTCAGAAACGGCATCTAACATTTTTTTAAAAATCACCTCATTTACTATATTTGTTATTCTCTGCAAGGTAGGGAAAGCGTCGTATCTGCTGAAATTCTTGGGCAGGTGGCGCTCTCGTGGTAAAAAATGGTTCATTTAAGGGGGTTCCGCCCTTAATACGCATTTGAGGGCCAAATTATATACTTAAAGTTGTAAGAAATTTAAAAACCGGCAACTTTAATTTCAAATTTTTTTACAATGCTTAGTTTAGCATAAATTAGTGATTTTCTGTATTTTGCTCATCAAAATCAGAAGAAAAGTGGGATTTTTTAAGGTTTTCTGCCTTGTATAAAAGTATGTAATAATAGAAGTTGTAAGAAATTAAAAAACCTACTATTTTTATTTTAAGAATTTCTTTCTGCAGAGCCTAGTTTAGCGCCAGTTAGTGATTTTTCGTATTTTGAAGTCCGACAAAGGTTGATTTTCATTTATTAAAATAATGTTCTCTTTATCATTTTACATTGTTTACTAATGATTAAACATAGGTTATAATGTTTTATTATTTACATTGTGAAGAGAAAGTCGTGTGAGTGTTTCACGCCAGATTTTTTTGTTTTCTTTTTGTTTTATTTTCGACCGTTTGCACTTTAATTATAATGCAGTTGTAGAAGTTAAACTGCTAAAGATGAGGTATGAAAAATGCCAGAACTGATCTGATGCTGACGACCCAATACAACAGTGAGCCGACTTTTTTTTAATTTTATTTATTTAACGTCGCATCAACTGTAACGGCCATTAGCGACGATGTTGGGGTGGAACTTTAAGCAATGTAGGATGAAATAATTTTTTGTAACGTATGTATGAAAATATGCCGTGCCTGAGTGGGATTCGTACCCAGGACCGCATGATGAGAGGCGAGCACGTTACAAACTACGTTTTTTTTTGTTTTACGTCTGACTTCTGTAATTTCTTCTAATGCAGACGGTGGTTAATGATGATAATGAAAATGAGTGATAAAAAATGCCTGAACTGACCGGGAATCGAACCCCGGCGTAGAAGTCGGTTGCGTTAACCACTATGCCAACGGGCCGGCCCTGTGAGCCGACATTTTTATTACTATTATTCTTTTGGAGAACGTAAATGCGTAGGTTCAAATATTATTCCTATTTCAGTATTTATTTATTTTTAAAATAACGCTATTATAAATAATGCAACACAAATTTTTGCTGATACATGTTATTTTTAATTATTATTAGTTTTTAAAATTATTTTACAATTTTATTTGTTTTTATAATTTTTTTCTAAGTGTCATAATGAAAACGGTGAAGAAATACTTGTAAAAATGCATTTTTGCAATTTGTTATTAAAGTCTATTTATCATTGCGATTTACGTTTATGCAATTATTTGTGATATTACTGCTGAGTTATAAACTGTTCTAAATGTTAATTAATTAATTTTTACACGGGATTTTGTAATTATTAAAAAAAATCACATGAAACACTCACATGGTATTCTCTTGCCAATGCAAATAATGAACAATATAATCTAACATTAGAAATAAACAAAAAACTAACCTCGAAAACATGTCCTTTAATCATGTGTGAAAGACGTAAAATTAAAATTAAACTCAGTTTGGCTAAAAATTACGGAAAATCACACTTTTACGCTAAACTAGGCTCTGTACAGACAATGCTTTAAAAAAAAGTTGTAGATCTTTTAATTTCCTATAAATTTGATTATATACGCTTTTGTCGTAAAATAAGGCTGAAATCTTTAAAAAATCAATTTTTTACAAATTTTCATGAAAAAAACAACAGAAAATCGCTAATTACCGCTAAACTAAGCGTTATACAAAAAATGTGTGAAATAAAAGTAATCGATTTTTAAAATCTCTACAACTTTTATTAGATACATTTTTGCTCTAAAATGCATATTAAAGTCGCAATCTTAAAAAACCATTTTTTAACGAGAAAACCTCCCAAAGAATTTTAGCTGACATGGCGCCTACCCTATTTTGTAGAGCATAAAAAATTTAGTAAATGAGAGGGTTTTTAAAAAAAATCGTAGGAGCCGTTTTTGAGAAAATCGCAAAAAAGTGAAAAATTACACGAATAAACTTCTACTTCCAGTTGACTGATTTTAATGAAAATGTTCGTGTTGGATCCTCCAGTGGTACCTAACTTAAGTTGCAAGTTTCAAGTTCGTACGATGTTCTGTTCTTGAGATATTCTGTTCTCACACACACACACACACACACACACACACACACACACACACACAGAGACTAATTGCTAAAAACATGGTTTTTGGGTTTCAGGGTGTCTGAAAACGTGCAGATCCGGTGAAAACTCGATTTCGAAAAATCGACATGAAAACAATACTTTCCATCCTTTATATTCATATAGGCAAGAGAAAGTAAAAAACAATAAAAACTGTATTTTATAATTTTGCCGTTCTGATTTACTTTGGCACGATATAGTTGTATGAGTGTTACACACTAGTTGTTTTAATTTCGTTTCTTCGTTGATATTCAACTAATTAAATTATTTTTATTTATTTCTAATTATAGCTAAAATTCTTATTAATATTATATTGTGATTGTTGAAATAAATATTTATTTAGTGATAAAATGATTTCTAATAATGATTCATAAACTGCAACTTCCCAGGATTTAATTTTTATACGCCGCTACGAATACTTGCTTAGTGCGGGTTTATTGCTAACCTCAGAGGTATGCATTTAATAAAATAGTCTATAGTTTTTCCCGGTTTCATTCGAATTTTGTTGTTTTTTTGTATAACTTTAAAAATACTTTACCAATTTTTAGTGTTGAAATTTTTCGGGAGTGTACAAAAGAACATTTAATTCTTTTGGGTAATAGACCTTTTGGGTAATAACTCTTTAACCTCTCAGGGAAAAGTGGTCGAACTGCTAGCGGTTTTATCTTATTTAAAATTTTTATGAATAAAATTAAGGTACATTGATTTTTATTTTAAAAACCAGTTTGATAAAGAAAATGACTGGTAAACAAAACAAATATTTGGTAATTGTCGATCTAAATTCACCGAATTTATACAGTTACTAGAAAAAATTAATACGAACTGAAATAGTATTATCGTCTGGATTTTTTTCATTTAAAATGCGTACGCACAAAATTTTATGTAAACGTATGAGTGTTTCTCTTAGTAATCCAGTCTAAAAATAGCGTAACGTGTGTTTAAATTTAGAGGAGAGGTTATTATTGTACAACGTTATTATTGTAAGCAGATCAGGTTGAACGGATTGTTGCATTGACAAGTTTTAAATACTAGTATTCTTTACAATGTAGACATATTCAGTTTTAATGAAATTAATTTTTTTTTTAATTTTTTATAATTGAATCAGTAATTTCAGAAAGCCTACAAGTCAAAAAAGTAACTTTTAGAATAATTGAAAAACTAGTAATTTGCTATGTTTTAATAAAAAACAATATTAGAAAATATAATTTGTTCACAGGGCTGTCCTCTTTAATAAAAAAATTTGTACTCCTTTCTTCTAAAAGATAAGCCACTTGTTTAAAAAAAACATTGAAAATTTTGACTTCAGTTTTGTTTCTAAAATAAATTACAGTAAAATATTGACTTCCGTTATTTTCTGCAAAATGCGTTTTTAGACCAGAAGAAAATTGTATTGTACGATAGTATTCATTTATTTATTTCAATAATTTACATTATGACTTAAAATAGCTTTTTGCAATAATAAAAATTGAAATTCCTAACTTAAGAACGAAAAGTTTTGATTTTCAGGACTATTTGCAATCTTCGTAGTCGTCACAAACAGTAGAAGATTTTTGCACAGAAACTTTGCAAAACCTCTAACACTAGAAAGCACAGCTTAAGCTTAAAAAATAATTTTTTAATTAGTAGGAACCACTTTGTATCACTTAGGATACGCCTTTTCTAAGTGTTATATTTCATTTAAGGAAAACCAGACTTATGTAATTTTTGTAGGGATGGTGTGTTTACATTGTTAGTCCTAAAATAAACTGAAGAAAAAATGTAAAATTTTAACTTATGGGCTTTCTGAAATGACTGATTAAATTTGTCTGTTCTTTTTTACAATGACAATAACTGATGATGATTCAAACAATAGAATGAGTAACGTGAGTTAGCAGACCACCCACCGATGAAGCTTTCGATATCTATTTATTTAAACCTACTTTTTATAAATACAGCAAATCTACAATATATTCTTAAGTAGAATATTGATTAGATAAGTTCTCTTTATTATATGTCATGATTGAAGATAACCCCCAAATGAGGGAACTTCATAGATGTTCCACGTGTTATTTTGTCGCTTTAAAACAAGTTCTTAGGATGTCTTCGTTTCAGTCAATGAGTTTCGTTTGAAATGTCTAACAATGAGATGGCGAGTTGGTTTCTGTGTGATTCGAGTCTTATTTGGTATTTTGTACTTTATTTTTGTCAATTTCTTGTTGAACTGTAGGAACGTGTAGATCTCTTTGTAATATGTTGCTCGTTATGTACCAAGGGAATAGTGTGATTGTTCTGAGAAGTTTCAATTGGAAATTTTTCAGGATTTCAATGTTGGAATGGCTTGCCGAGCCCTATAATTGGATTCCATACGACCAAATTAGTTTAAGAATAAATTGGTTTATACATTAAAAATTTGTTGTTGAAATTGAGTGTCGAACTAGTATCCAATAAAATTATTTAAATTTTGTGTCCAGAAATTTCCTTTTGTTCTGTATGTGTGTTTTCTAATTCTGTTGTTTGTCAAAATGTATAACAAACGAACTTCCGATGCGTAAATATTTAGGATGCAAGATTTCCTATGATAAAGATGATGAATTGAGTGAAAACCTGGCAAAATTCAGCGCTGTATGCGGTTTTATTCCCAGGACAATAGGAAAGAAAACGAGAAAGGACACCCAAATGAAATTTTATGGGGCAATGGCTGTACCACTCATAACATATGGGAGTGAAACATGGGTATCATTACAGAGGAATGAATCTCGGTATCCAGGTTGCTGAAATGAGATTTTTTGCGGGGAGTCAAAGGTTGTACCCAGTTAGAGTTCGTAACGAAGCTATCCGCGCCGAGTTAAATGTTTAGTCACTGTTGGAAACGTTAAGAATAAGAAACTGTTCCAACCATTTACTTTGCATGTCAGACTTTCTTTTTGATGTTTGACTTTCTTTGTGAGTATGGAAATATAAACCTAGAGGGAAGCAAGGCCTTGGGAAGACCTTAAAAGAGATGGATGGTGGAACAAGCCATTGAGCCTAATCCTTGACAGATGATGATGTTGATGATGGTATACCAAGGTATTTAGCAGAGTCTTCGTTAGGTATATTCGTGTGGTATTTATGTAACCTGGTGACCATGTGTCTTTTTTCATTGTGACTTTCTTAAAATATTTTTTGCATTTGCATTTTTAAGGGAGTAACAATTTCTGTTGCAAGCCTTCTTTAACGTTCGTGTGAGATTGTTTGGTAAATACAATTTGCTAATCTTCTTAATTGATTCGTTAATGTATTGATAATTTTAGTGGAATTGTTGTTAGAAACGTTTTATTGTGTCAAGTATGTAAGGAACTTTTAGGTAATTGTGAATAATTTCGTTTCTTACGTACTAATAGGAGTCCGCTTTAATTCTTAGTGCTCTGAACTAACAGGGTTGAACAAAGCTGTATTAATTGTACATTACTAATATTATACTTCCGTTTTCTCCTATTTTGGCAATAAAATGTTTTCCTGATTAGTTTCTGAAATTAACCAAAAATTTTCCTAAATTTGTGATTTTTTTTGTCCTAAATTGTGTATTATTTAAGTCTAAGTATAAATCAATAATGCGAAAAAATTTGGCATTTGTTTACTTGTTTATAATGAACTTAACTTAAAATTGGCAAGAAATATTTTTGCCAACATTCCTTAACGAAACAATTTTCCTGTATACTTATATTTAATTTTCTATAGATATTTTTATACCGTTACATAAAGAGTGTTTAAATTTATGTAAAGCACTAGTGATTTTTTAATTAAATTCATGTCTGTTTTCTATGCTGAATTTCAAGGTTGGCGATTACTTTTACTATCTGATAATAACCAGAAGTACATCGTGATTTGTAAAGATTAATGAAAAGGTTTAGAGTAGTTATAATTATACTTTTGCAGTTTGTGTATTTAAAATTTAATTTTACAGAAAGTGTTTCTCTTTCACTTTTATTTATTGATTATTTAAAAGTGTTTTTTACATCTGATAGTACTAAGCAAGATTAAATTTACAATTCGAATGTTATAAACACAGTTTTATTTATATTAAGAATAACTTAACCAACATTATTTGAGTTTTCAGTTGGTTTTCTGAAGTATTAGGGTTGTTTTTATCCGGAACAAGTGAAAGGTAGTTGTTATTCTGTTTTTCTTAAACTTATTTATTCATTGTAAAATCAATATTTAAAAAAGAACATATATATAGTAATTTATTAATTGTGTATAAAAGTAGTGCTACTATATGCTCTAACAGTATAAATAAATCTTTTCATCTAAACCTACAGAAGAGGTTCAAAACAAGTTCAAATTAATTTGGAATAAACGGTGGAAGATTTTTAAAACTACCCTACACATAATATTTACTGACACTAATGGCACAACGAGACATTTTTGACACCAGATTAGACCATGTGACACACGACTACAAATTGGCCACAATAAACTGACACACAGTCACCTCTTGACGAAACAAGAACCTAATAAATGTAGACAATGAAACACAAAATTAACTGTACAACACATCTTGTAAAAATGTCCTACCCTGAACACTATATGGAATCAATTTCACTTACCTGACAATTACAAATATTGCGTTAATGACACACACACTACTCAAAAACACTAAAATTTATTAAATATTTAAACATTAAAAGTCAATATTGCACACGTCAGAGCAATCTCAGAATCACGGTTTCGTATGTTGTATGGAGTCTTAGGTCGCAAGTCCTCGCTACCTCTACACTTAAAAGTTATCCTCTATAAATCACTAGTACGGCCAATTTGGCTATATGGTGGACCAATATTTGGCGCCTGTCACAATACAACACTGAATATTCTCAAAGACACCAGTCAAAAGCACTTAGAGCAATAACAAACGCCTTTTTACTTAAGTCAATCATACCCTTCACAAAGACCTGAAAATACCAACAGTTCGAGACATAGTCTACGCAACATACAACTTATTACACGCTAAGACAATTGACCACATAAATCCAAATGTCCAATCTCTTTCAACTAACGATCTCCCTGTTAATAGACGACTGAAACGAAGGTGGAATAGGGATCTTCTCCGACCACCATAAAAGAAAATCAATTTAACTTGTCATGCCTGTGTCATTTCATAAAAACAAATAATCATTTCATATAAAAAAAATCATCCATCATAGTTTATAAATCATTATCATTGAAAAATATTGGCACTACATTCCTTGCAAAATTTCACGCCGAAATCGGTCACTTGATCGATTCACATTCCCGCCATTCCTCATTCATTTCGTCTCATTTACTAGATGTGCTTTAAAAAAAATTGTACAGTTGTACATTAAAAATAAAGTTTAAGCCAAAAAAGTCAATTAAAAAAAAAAATACAATTCATGTAAAATAATGTAAAAAATCTAATATAGGTAATCATTTAATTTTATTGTGATCGTATTGTACTATATTATTGTAATCCTTTATGTTAATTATTTTTGGTATACAATGGAGTCGCTAAAAACTTAAAATATTGATATGACAGTAATAATACTGATTGTAAAAACAAATTAACAATTTGATTTTTTTTAATCCTTAATACACATTGTACATTGCAATCTGTTCAATTTAAGGACAATAAGCAACCCTTTGCCCATAACAGACCGGTGGAGTGTTCAAGTATTTGTACTCTATCTGTTAGTTCCAGGGCTACAAAAAATAGTTCTGTTTCTTATCACATGGTCAGCCAATTGTCGCTAGTCAGAGTTATCTCCTCTGAGAATAATAATCATCATTTTACAGCCTGACCCTGTGGTGAATGAAGTGAAGGTGTCTTTTGCAGGGTGGAAAGTATATGCTTTCCGGAGGGTCTGGCATGCTGATAAGTGTACTTTTCCACTTAGTGAGGAAGACAAAGGGAAACCATCTCCATACTCGTTTTACTTACTAAAGCCTCTAGAGGTTCAAACCGTTCTTTCGGCTGATGACTGAAACAACAACAAGCAACCCTATGACCCAATGCAATGAGGATATGTTTGACGTGTAAGTGAGATGTGGTCTTGCACAGACTCAGACCGACCATTCTTGAGAGGGTATGGTTAATTGAACCCCAATCATCAAAGTATAATCCCACTATCTAGCAATTGAATCGGCATAAAATTAACTACCTTTACTGGGATTTGAACTAGGAATATTCGTCTCCAAGAATCGCAGCTGTTAAACAGTTGACTCGCGGCGGCGACTTTACCTTTTGCCCAACCCAATTCGTTTCAATAATACTAAGGTACAAATTTTTAATTATAAGATCAAAGTTTCCCTTTTTACACGAAATGTATTTAGAATCATAAATTTTAATTTTATAAAATTTTTGCATATTTTTTGTAACTTTGTTTAGCTACTCCAAAAATTTGACACAATGATGGAAGATTTTGATTTAAGTATTTTGTTGAGGTTAAAGGCAAAAGTTGGGTTTGAAGTACTGGAAATTTTAGTAATTAAAGATTGGAGTAATTGATTTACCACATTAGGTCGAAAAATTGTAGGTTTCTTTTTAGTTATTTTTCTTCTTTACGTCCAAGAACACTATCACAATTACTCCAAAAGTTTGTTTTGGTTCCTCTTGGAAAATCCCGGAACCAACTTTATGTACGCTGAACCTTTCATTCGAAACCTCTTTTTTTAACCTCTTTTTTGGGTTTTTAAAGCTCACAACTGGATAAAATAAAAGCAATGAAACCAACAAATATTTAAACAAATAAATTTATATTTATTTTACTAGTTCATTCGTATACTGTTCAGATGTATTCATCTTAATAACTGCTTATAATGACTCTAGTACTAAATAAATTCAACAATATTTATTTTAAATGAAATCTACCTGAAGATTTAATGAATATTTGAAATAATTCGTTATT
Source organism: Catonia carolina (assembly GCA_035578175.1). Taxonomy (NCBI): domain Eukaryota; kingdom Metazoa; phylum Arthropoda; class Insecta; order Hemiptera; family Achilidae; genus Catonia; species Catonia carolina. Next base: position 46,518,839 of record JAQMRL010000004.1, read on the forward strand.
TATTCTATTACGGTAAGTAGAAACCGGAAGGATGCGAATAACGGAAGTTAAGTTGGCTTGAGTTTCGGTATGCATATAATTTTAATTTGAAAGATTAATAACAAATTAAGCAGTACAGTTCCTGCGGAGAACTTAGGTTGACTTTTACTTTCGTTATTAACTTTGCAAGATAAATCTTGATTAAATAATTTATTTTAAATACGTGTTTGGTTAATAAAATTTAATTTGCTTCGTTCTTTCTCTGCAGAGTTGATAAATTTAATTACCGTCTATTACACAGATTTTTTTATCATAAACTTTTCATACTTAATGGTTGTTTTTAATGATAAACACATTTATCATTTTGTTTTTAATTATGATTTTCTTCAGTGTTACCTGAAGTTAGAATAGTAGAGTTTTAGTATTGCGTACAAAAACGGATTCGGAACTACAGTACAAGAAATAATTATTTGGTTCTTTTGCACTCATGCAAAAACGCTAGTTCTTTATTAATTTTTTTTCATAAATATTACTTTCCCCAAAAGAGCATAATCCGTGCTTGGAGGAGTACATTACCTCTTTTTGATGGAATTTGATGGAATTGACTATCCATTACAATGTTCTAATGCTGCACTTAATGCTACACTTATCTATTCACGTCGGCTTTCTGTCACTGGACTGTGTCTCCACTTACGTTTGTTTGCCATGTTAATTTTTTCCAAATTTTGTGTTATCACATTCACTGATTGTTTCCAACAGATTGTGAATTTCCTAAATAGAAATAAAAAAAATTAATGTGATGCACTCAATGAGTTTATATTTCATTATTAGGTCTATTATACATACAATAACAATATTGAGAAAAAGCAATCTATTTACCCTACTAGTATTTAACCCCAACTTGAAGGATATAGGTGTAGGATATTTTAAATATTTTCCCATTTTTATTTTTACTTTCTCTTGCCTATATGAATATATAGGAAGGAAAGTATTGTTTTCATGTCGAGTTTTCTCCGGATCTACACGTTTTCAGACCCTCTGAACCCAAAAAAATGTTTTTAGCAATTGGTCTGTGTGTGTGTGTGTGTGTACAAAATATCTCAAGAACGGAACATCGTACGAACTTGAAACTTGAAACTTAAGTTACATACTACTACCGGACCCGACACGAACATTTTCATCAAAATCGGTCAACCGTAAGTAGTAGTTTATTCGTGTAATTTTTTACTTTTTTGCAATTTTCTCGAAAACTGGTCCTGCGATTTTTTTAAAAATCGCCTGGTTTACTCAATTTTTTATTCTCTACAATATAGGGTCGGCGCCATGTTTGCTGAAATTCTTGGTGAGGCTGTTTTTACGTAAAAAAAGTTTTTTCTTTAAGATTACGGCTTTAATATGATTGTATTATAGCGAAAAAATTCATGTAATAAAAAATGTAGAGAATTTAAAATTCTACAACTTTTATTTCAAACATTTTTTTGTATAACGCTTAGTTTAGCGGTAATTAGCGATTTTCTGTTTTTTTCTCACGAAAACGTGTGAAAAATCGATTTTTTAAAGATTTCGGCCTTAGTATGCATTTTATGACAAAAGTGTATATAATCGAATTTATAGAAAATTAAAAGATCTACAACTTTTATTTAGAGAACTTTTTTCTCTACAGAGCCTAGTTTAGCGTGAAAGAGTGATTGTCCGTATTTTTAAGCCAAAGTGAGATCGATTTTCATTTTGCGTCTTTAATATATGACTCGCCACTCCAGCGGCGCTTCGCGCCGCTTCCGTGCCTCGACCTCAGAGGGGTAGGTGGATCAGAATTCATAAGTGGATCAGAATCATTTGCCACAAGATGAAGTTCGGCCGCCAGTGGGGCTGGGTGGATCACAATTTTAGAAATTTCAGGATATGAAAGTTTAAAGATGAAGGTTAAAGTTTCAAAATTTAAAATTTAAAGGTTTTAAAATTTTAGATTAATGTTTAAAGTTTCAAAACGTCAACTTTAAATGTTGTGGTTTGAATGTATGATACTTAGAGTTTCTCGTTTTCTCATGTGACCTGAAAATTTTTGGGTTACCAAATTTTTATGTAATTTTCTTCGCTAAGTAACATGTCGTTGAAAGATTATTTTGTATTCCGAAAATTTTAAAATGTTTGTTCGGGTAGTAATCACCATAGGACCCCGACCTAAATTCTTCGTGACTCTAGGGGTATGTGTAACGTTTTGTTAATAAACGTTTGTGAAAAAACCATTGGGAAGGTGTAAAAAAAGAAAAACGTGAAAACGGCAAGCCCTAAAAGCCGGAATGCTAGTGTTTTGAGTTTTCTCAGCGAAGAGGTAGGTTAAGAGAAACTTTAGCTACATGGCTTGAAGTACTTTGGGAGAGGCACAAAAAAGATTCTATACAATTTTCCTCTACGAAGCACCGTTCAGGAGGTAAAAAAATACAACCCCCTACCAACGGTAAGGGGTGGAACCTGAAAGTTTTCGCGTTACCAAATTTTTATTTAACTTTTAACGTCGAAAACATGCCGTTAAAATACATTTTGTATTCTAAATATTTAGAAATTTCATAATTTTTGGATAGGGGTAGCAAACCCCATTGGATCGCTTTTTAAAATTTAAAAAATTACCTGTGGTGCTATATGTACCTGTGACGTTTTGCTAATGAAAATTTGCCTAAAAACCGTTTTGAAGGTGTAAAGATAGAAAAACTGAAAACGGTAAACCCCAAAAAACCGAAATTTGGGTTTTGTAGTTTACTCAGATGACCGGTGGGTTAAGGGCAACTTTAGTTATATAATCTTGAAGTACTTTTTGTGGGGCACAAAACAGGTTCATGCATTTTGTCCCTATTATTCCCTGTTAAGGAGATAAGGAAATACAACCCCTACCGCAGGCTAGAGGGTGCTAATTTAAAATTTTCGGGTTATAAAATTTTTGTGTAATTTTTACGCCAAACAACATGCCGTCAAAAGACTTTTTGTATTCTAAAAATATAAACATTTCATATCTTTTGGATAAGGGTAGCGACCCCCGTAGGACCCCGATTTAAAATTTGAAAAATTACCCGTGACGCTTCGGGTACGTGTAACTGTTTAAAAATAAAAATTTGACGAAATAACCCATTTTGATGGTGTAAAGAAAGAACAACATGCAAACGGCAAACCCCAAAAAGCCGAAATTTTGTTTTTTGAGTTTTCACACCGAACCGGCAAGTTAAGGGCAACGATAACTATATGGTTTTAAAGTACTTTGCAACGGGTACAAAAAAGATTCTATACAATTTTTCGCTACGATGCACCGTTTAGGAGATAAAAAAATACAACCCCTACTGCTGGCTAGAGGGTGATAATTAAACATTTTCGGGTTATCAAATATTTGTGTAATTTTCAATGCCAAACATCATGCCGTTAACAAATTTTTTGTATTCTAAAAATTTAAAATTTTCATTATGTTTAGATAAGGGTAGCAACCCCCGTAGAATCCCGATCTAAAATTTGAAAAATTTTCCGTAATGCGGGGGGTACGTGTAATGTGTTCCTACCAAAAGTTTGCCAAAGAAACCCGTTTTTAAGGTGTTAAAAAAGAAAACTTGAAAATTGCAACCCCAAAAAAGGCGAAATTTTGTTTTTTGAGTTTTCTCACCGAACCGGCAAGTTGAGAACAACGAAAGCTATATGGTTTTGAAGTACATTAACAGGGGTACAAAAAATATTCTATACAATTTATTTTTACGATGCACCGTTTAGAAGATAAAAAAATACAAACCCTACAGCAAAAAAGAGGGCGCAACTTTAAAATTTTCGGATTATCATATTTTTATGTATTTTTTAACTCCAAACAACATACCGTTAACAGATTTTTTAATTTATAAAACTTTAAAAATTTCATAATTTTTAAATAAGGGTACCAAACCCCGTAGGACCCCGATCTAAAATTTGAAAAGTCACCCGTGATTCCGGGAGTTAGTGTAATGTGGTCCTAATAAAAATTTGTCAATGAAACCCGTCTTCGTGGTGTTACAAAGAAAAACCTAAAAACTGCAACCCCGAAAAAGCCGAATTTTTGTTTTTTGAGTTATTCCAGCGAACCGGCGGGTTAAGGGCAACTTTATATATATGGTCTTAACGTACTTCGGGAGGGGAACAAAAATGGTCGCAGTGGCCTTTGCGCTACGAAACTTCGTTAAAAAGATTGAAATATTCGCGCGCCTCCTCTGAGCTTTCGAAAAGAGATACTTTAAATTTCGCATTTTTCCCGAGGGTTTCAGCCGACGCCCGAGAAAAAAGGTCCTCAGGGATTTTGCTTCTAGAGACCTCCTAATAGGCGAGAATTTTCATCAGTGATGAAAATTATATATATTATTTATATAATTATATATTATAGATTAAATTTATATATATATATATATATTATATATATTAAAATATATATTATAGATTTAAATATTATAGCTTTATATATTATAGATTAAAATTAGGTTTATTGAGGTTAGTTTTTTTGTTTATTTCTAATGTTTTATTACTAATGTTAGGTTTATTGTTAATTATTTGCACTGGCAAGAGAAAGTTGTGTGAGTGTTTCACCCCAGATTTTTTTAAATATTGTAAAGCTGCATACGAAATATTCACAAAATGTGAAAATATTATTTGGGGGGGGGGGGGGTATAACAGAAAAGATCCCAAAACCGTTTGTTGCTGTTTCTTGTTTCTGACATCTGGGTGTGACGAATGGAAAGACAAAGGAAAATGATATACGATAATTATTTATAAATTACCACCTATAAGAGAACTAATTTCTTCAAATTAGGTGAAACAGTATTATAAAAATATAATTAAACTTGGTTTAAAAATTAGTGTGAACGTTTATCCATGAGTTCACTGGAGTAATAATAGGCTAATCGTATAATTTCTTTGTACACCATCCACTGTATAAGTACGTACAATTAAAAGACTACACTCTGTAATTAATTTTAATTAGATTGAACTTAATAGAATCGTACATAACCTTATATAGTGATTAATAACTAATTAATTAATTAATTTACATGAAATTCATTCATTAGATACCGATATCTAATATATTTAATAACAAACTGTTATTTACATTTTAATTAATTTTAATTATCTATTAAATAAAATAAAAATGTGGCATTTATTTGATGAGAGAACATTATAACGGATTATTACGGATGTTAAAACGCACGCACGCACAAATTCATGTAACCATTCTCACGAATTTCATGTTTGTCAAATAATATGGTTGACGTTTTGGACAATCCTTTTGTATCCTTTGCATAATAGGTTTGTTGTTTTGTATAAAAATAAAACGTATCAGGACATATAAATGGCGAGTCATGTTAAAATCCTTAATAAGTATGTCGGTGTTGTTTGTTACATATTACACATATTTAATGCGTATAAATGTGTTAGCATTCTACTCGTATCTACATGTGTACATAAAATAACCTTCTTGATGTAGTTCCCAGTGAAACACCTTTATTTTTTCATATATTTTAAAAAAATTATTTCGGTATTTCCTAGTTTTAAATTGATAAATAAATAATTAAGAATTTAAATCATGTACTATTATAGTAATTTTTAATGAAAGATTAATTTTGGCTATCAATTTTTGACATTGAAATTACCAAAGTTCATCCTTGTGTGTAAAATTAACAATCTAAATTTTAAGCAGAATATTTTACTGTAGGATTTTATTTAATCCGTTTAACCAAGACGTCAATTTTTATGTTTATGAAATTTTTTGTTTGTGATTCCGAATAAAAAAATGAATATAAATAATAAATTTAAAAAATTTACTGTGGCATACTATACTTAAATGCCCATTACAGGCATGTGGAGTGTTAAATTATTTTCATTCCGTCTGCTAGTTCCAGGGCTACATAAAATAGGTTTCTTTTCACGTGACCAGTCAATTGTATGACTCAATCATCTAAGAAGAGAAGAGGTAGAAGTGTAAAATACACTACTATTTTTAAAGTTGATGAGCTATGAACGTACGCATTGCCCCCTACCCACTTCATAGCCAGCAACGTTGCCAACTTGCTCTCGTGATTCTGTTATATATTTCGTCAGCCATTTTTATGGTCTTTCAATAACAATTATAACCTATGACAATCAGCTGATTGTATTAAAAAGTGCTACTGCATGTCAACGCGCTCTATAATCGACGTGTTCAGTACGAGATGCAAGACACGAGTGAACTACTGTGGCTCTTATACGCATGCGCGCGTAATGTTTGTCAAGTTTATACATTCGTACAATTTGACAACGCTGGCAAACGTTCTGATTGGTCTAAACGCTGGAGCAGCAGAGTTCATCAACGGTGAAAAGCGTTATAGTCAGGGTTATCTCCTCAGAGGATAATATATTACATTATACAGCTATTGTTAACTATATTAATTAAATATAACAATAATTAACTAATTAACTATATTGTTAATGTAAACAATTGGGTAGTTTATCGTCTAAGAGTAAACGTCATTTGTTGCGATTTGTTTTTATTAATTTTTATTTTCCATAATTTAAGCCATGGGTTTATCAGGTTGAAAACGGATTTGTGTTTTTCAAGTTGTAAGTTTAGGATCGGCATCTACCGGAAGAACTGCCATATCATCAGCAAACATGGCCATAGTCGTATAGATGTAAGTATGCCCTTGGTACTAACAGAAAATAGTTGTGTTGCAAGTACGATTCATTGATTTCGTATATTTTAAAAAATTCATCACCTTGCTTTACTCTAAAGTAATGTCCGCTAGGAAAGATTTTATTAATGAGTTTAGGCTATCTGAAAGTATCAGTTTAAATTTAATAGGAGTCCATCGTACCAAACCTGATCGAAGGCGTAAGATACATATAGAAATACGGCCGAACAATATTGACTGATTTTAAGAGCTGAGGAGATTTTTATCAATAAGTCGGTAATATTGTTGAAGTACAGAATGAGATAAGCGAAAACCGAACTGATGATGGTTAAAACCAAACTGATTATAGACTAAAATCGAACTGATGGTAGTTAAAACCAAACTGATGATAAACGAAAACCGAACTGATGATAGTTAAAACTGAACTGATGATACTTAAAAACGAACTGATGATAGTTAAAATCGAACTGGTGATAGTTAAAATGAAACTGATGATAGTTGAAATCGAACTGATGATAGTTTAAACCGAACTGATGATAGCAAGCTTTTCTATTGTCAGTTTACTTAACAGCAGATGTAACCCACGGTTATATTTTTCTCTTCCTTGCTTCACCACTTCAATTTCAAAGAATTGTTTTCACATTTCTACGCGTATGCGTATATAGAAATGAAAAATGCAGACCTAGACGAAAATCACTTCCGGAGTATTCAACGCAGATGCCTCAGGAAATTCTATTACATTCCCAATTTGTCGTTCATCCATCCGTAGACAGGAGGTACGAAATGTAAAATGACCTTTATCGCTCATTTAAATAAATGTAAGTAATTGTAATTAGTGTATTTACAATTAGTACTTGTAGCGACATTTTGCTTACAACACGTTCAAATATTCTTAATCATTTATTTAATTATTACAAAATTTATTGCGAAATTAAATAATTACTTTATGAATCATTAAATAATTACATTATTCATTAAAACTCTTTGTATAACATAGATCAGCAAATTATTTTCGTGGAGTAATTTATTCTTAAAAGTTTATGTATATTGTTGAAATGAGTGTGCAATTTAAGTACGTATGCCTATATCGTGTAGTGCATATAGTTAAAAACTGAAGATGATTATGTGTATTGCGTACAGTAGAGAGTCGAAAATCCGAACCAATTGGGACCATAGGTAATTCGGATTACCAATTTGTTCCGAGAATTACCAATTTGTTCAAATTCGAGAACCCACCGGGTTGGTCTAGAGGTAAAGTCGTCGCCAAAATCAGCTGATTTTCGGAGACGAAGTTTCCTGGTTCAAATCCTAGTAAAGAGAGTTACTTTTATACGGATTTGAATGCTAGACAGTGGTTACCGGTGTACTTTGATGGTTGGGGTTCAATTAAACATACTCTCTCAGGAATCGTCGACCTAAGTCTGTACAAGACTACACCTCATTTACACGTCATACACATCATCCTCATCTCATTGGGTAATGGGGTTGCTTATTGTTCTGAATTGAACAGATTGCAACGTACACAAATTAGGGATTACAAAAAAAATGTTTGTTTGAATTTTCGAATATAACCTAGAAATGTCGCTTAGGCCTATAGTTAAGCAATTTAAAAAGTTTGAAATAAATAAAAACAAACATTTCTCTGTAGAATACTAACAAAATCATTTGATAGCTGTTTCACCACCTTACTCCTCATTTTACTTAATAAAACCTTTAGAGGTTTAAACCACCCTTTTGGCTGATGATTCAACAACATTTTAAACAGTAATACTATGGAATTTAATTAAAAGTTAATCATGTTGATGCAAAAAATAATATTGAAAAAGCCTAATGTTACAAAATTTATGCCCATAACAAGCATAAGGAGTGTTAAGTTATTTGCACTCTATCTGATAGTTCCAGGGCTACAAAAATAGTTCTATTTCTTATCACATGGTCAGCCAATTATATGACTGAAGCATTTAAGAACAGAAGAGGTTCATAACACTAGTCAGAATTATCTCCTCTGAGAGTAATGAAATTCATTATACAGCTAGACCCTGCGGTGAATGAAGTGAAGGTCTCATTTTCAAGGTAGAAAGTAAATGCTTTTCGAGGGCCTGGTATGCTGATAAGAATTTTTTTCTACTCAGTGAGGAAGGCATTTGTAAACCACCTCTGAAGGTTTAAACCAGCATTTCGGCTGATGACCTAAACAACTGTAGGCCTACCATTTTATATCTTAAAATATTAGATACAAAGTAAAGTTAAACGTTATATTTAAAATTATTTCATACAATAGAAAATTACACAATTGTTATTTTAAAATAATGTTGATAAATAAATTTAAAAACTATATATATTTAAGTTTTAGTTAATTTAAAATATTACGTTTATTTGGTCAATTTGATTATTCCATGATGTCAAAGTATGGGTGTTTTAAAAATAGCCTACTTGATTATCTAAAGATCTTTAAAAAGATTTTGAAACAACTATGGACTAATGGTGAACACGAAAAAAATGAAAAAACTATACTCGTGCCTGAATAAATTATATACAAAATAGAAGTGGATGAATGAACGAACTCGTGTTTGTTTAATAGTCTTTTAATATAATAAAGAACGTACATTATGTTTTATTTCATAATGTTTTTATTCTCAGGCGAGTTAAAGATTTTTGTATGCGCATGCGTTTGTTTTCCATGCGCTACTAACAGTTCTTATTAAATATGGTCTATAGCAAAGGGTTTTACTTAACTTGTCTGAACATAATTATTGTACTACTGCGTATATTTAGGTCTGATTAAATATAAATGCGAGGTACAAGTTGTATAAATGGTTAGTCGTTATAAAATTTAATAAAAGCTGTACATTTAAAATATAATTGATTACTTTTAACAATAGTAGTACGTAATTCAAGCAGGTTTTGGAATGAATAAAAACCTGATTAAGGACTTATTGTTATTTAAATTTTATTTAATTAATTAATATATAAAGACATTCGTTTTCTAAACAGCGTATCCAATAAATTTTTAAGGCCGTTGTAACGATTTTATAAATCGTTGGGTTTTCATTTACATTTTTTTTTGCTTCTATGACCGTATTGAATCACTTTAATCAGTTTTGTGTTGGCTTTACTTTTATCTGAGTTTTCTTTAATTTCTGTTCCCAGTAATTTTTTATTCTTTCAGATCTTGTCTGTCTTTCCTCATCTGAATAAATATGCTGCATAGTTTTCTTGTTTTAACTTGTAGTTGTTTATTTTTTCGTTAATTACTTGCTTGAATTTCGGGGATGTTTTTGTTTAGGTCGTTTATTGTTAATTCGAGTTCTGTTAAATCTTTAATTTCTTTTATCCACTCGTTGAGTTTTTGGAGTTTTACAGTTTTTCCATGATCGTCCTTGCTATTCTATTTTATGTTTTTCTCGTATGTTCAAAGAAAGAGATCCTCCTTTTTCTGATTGCATCTGTGACAGGTTGTATTTCCTTGTAGATCTGCTTGTTCGTTCCCCATCAACTATGTTTAGTAATAGTTAAATTAATGTTCGATGAACTATGTTCAACATTCATTGAGTGTTTTTGTTTAAAAAGAAAATATTTTTATTCGTTATTAATCTTTATTTAATTTACTCTCATTAGATAAGGTTACGTTACGAGGCGAGAAGAACTGTATGAGGGTAATGAACGATTAATTGAAACAATTAGAAAAAAGACTAACATTTTACGATTACGTGTATTAAATGGGTGACAAATGGTTGACAAAATAAATTTTAAGACTCTAAACAGTAGATCTAAGGTATGGGATAAATAGTTCAAAGATGTCAGAAAAATGAGAAACCCGGAATAAAGCGAGCAAACTTATGAAATTAATCAAATTCAGACAACTAATTACGGACTTCAAAGGTTTCTATGAAGGGCAAAAATAGAGTACTGGGTGGACAGAAGTTAGGAGAAAATAACACTGAACACAGAAGTTAGGAGTAAAGGAACGCTGATAATGAGACATACACATACATGTATATGTATTCCTATGTTAATATTGTCTGCCATTTTGAAAGTATGGTAAACATTCAAAATATTTTGACGGATATACTAAAAGCGATTTTGGCGATTATTCTTAATTCAAGAAATTTAAATAACATGTCCATAACTATGTGCAGCTTTTCAAGGAGAAGCTTTTTTTAGTCAACGTTTTATAAAAAATAATTAGGAATGTACAGTCTCATAAATTTCTAAGCAAACTTATATATTACCCATGTTTAAGATAATAAGCTTATTTCTCCAGAACTAATTAATGTACATACCCACACTCCAGTCCTATAATATATATATATAGATAATAAGTTTTACCTTAAATAGAAGTCATAAAGTTTACAGTATGATCTAACACGTCACCGTGAAATAAAAGCATTATTTCATTACAGTCTCCGTGAAATTCGATTAGGGTTACAGTTATTTGTATTAAGTCCTGAAATCTCATCTTCGATTTGAAATTTCCATTCGATATTTATGCTCGATGAATATTTATTTACGATTTATAAAAACAATAATCAATGTTACACTCGTAATATTTAAAAGTTTTGTTTTAACCGAATGAGATTCTGTATGGGTAATAAGTACTATATTATTAATAAAAATTAGTGAATACTTTTTGACATATATCCTGAGCTCTTATCTAAAAAAATACAATTTAGTGTGAGCACTCCCACGACTTTTTCTTGCCAATGCAAATAATGCCCAAAAAATAACCTATAATTGTGAGTGAACGCTAAATGAAAATTAACCTATTTAGGAAGTATACGGAAAATTTCTAATTGACACTAAACGAAGCGTTGTAGAAATAAATGTTTGAAATAAAAAATTCAGGGTTTTTAATTTTCTACAACTTTGATTACACACGATTTTACCCAGAAATTAATATTAAGGCCGTAATCTTAAAAAAACTATTTTTTACCAAGAAAGCACAGCCTCCCCAAGAATTTTCGCAGACATGGCTCTTACTCTTATCTTGTGGAGCATACAAAAATGTTAAATTAGGTAATTTATTTAAAAAAGTCATTTTTCTTTAGGTGCCTATCTGTTCCGAATGTTGACGACCATCATAGAAATTCGTTATTTGTTCGTTGCACTGCGTAATAGTTCTTCTGAGCTTTATCCAAACCAAGTTGTCAGATTTCGACGCCACGGCACTCTTCTTCTGCCAGGTCTTCATTTTCCATATATTTTTCCCTGCAGAATGGTTTGTAATCGAATATCGTGAGTCATTCTGCATGATATGTCCCAAGTATTGGATTTTCCTATATTTGATGGTGGAAATGACTTCCTCGTCTTTCTTCATTTTCCCGAGAACCTCTATATTTAGCAGCATAATATTTGGCATAAAAAATCATATTTGGCATCATAATCATTTTTGATACAATCTCAAAAGTATGAAAAATTGGACGAATTACTTCCGGTTGATCGATCTTACTGAAAATGTTAGTATCTAATCCTCTAGTAGTAGGTACCTAATTTAAATTCTAAATTTCAACTTCGTACGATATTCTGTTTTTGAGATATTTTTTCACACAGAGATACAGACCAATGGCTAAATACATTTTTTTGAGTTCAGGGGACCTGTAAACGTGTATTTCCGATGAAAAATCGACGTTAAAACAATTCTTTCTTTCCTTATATATTTATATAGGGCGAGGAACAGTAAAAATATTAGTAAAGTTTCAACTAAATTCGTTAAAAATACGATTTTTTTTAAAATTAAAACGTTCCTTTGTGTTGTTATAAAATCATGTATTTATGGCAAAATATTTTGCTAATAAGTTACTGACTTATGCAGCACAAACTTGGACAGGTAGAAGAAAGGCAGAGTGTAGAATGTGGGCGGAAGTCGTGAATTTCAAGACAAGTGCGCTAAGAAAGCCAAGAAAAGATAGAGTATGAAATTTTGCAATTCAAAGTACCATTGGGAATAGAGACCCTGAGAAGTATAAGTAGTAAATAACAATTACAGAAAATTAAAAAGCTAAATTTTTTATTTCATGTCTTTCTTTTCTACAGAGCCTACTTTAGCGTAAATTAGTGATTTTCCTTATTTTTAGTCCTTAAAAGAGGTTATCATTTTGTGTCATTTTCTAATGATTAAAATTAGGTTGTTTATCGCCTTAAATTGTTTACTCATGATTAAATATGAATTATATATATTTTATTATTTACATTGGCGCGAGAAAATTATGTGAGTGTTGTACACCAGATTTTTAGATTACGTAATAATCTATAAACTACATTATGGAAGTAAGTCAAAAAGGAGAATATTTTTTCTTAAGAAGATTTCATCGTTAAAAGCATTTTAAGATACAAAAAATCTCAATGAAAACATGCAGGGCTGTTAATAAATTACCTACACGGTTTAAAAAACTGGTTTGTTTATGTATAAAACTAAAAGAATTTACTTTAATAAAATTGACAATGTATAAAAGGTGTTAACACAAAGTTCAAATTTTAAACTAAAAAAAAGATGAACTAGAAATCAATGAACTACCTTTTAAATACAAATGAATTCATTATAAAATATGGAACACAAGTAAAAGAAAAAATGAACTAAAAAAAGTGAGTGTAAAGAAATAATTCTAGAGAAAGAATGTGACGGATAACTAAATACGGTATTAAAATAAGAACAAAATACCTACTAATATGCTAACAATAATTTTAAAAGCTGGAGGTCATTTTAAAATTTAAAATCCTTTTAACGGTTTCATTTAAATACCGCACACGTAAATTATTTAAATGGTTTAGTGTATTTAAAAATACTTTTAAACTTGAATGCGGTTGTTTCTGCCGTGTAGTACGAGTATTTAAAACAACTAATTTGTATAATAATTAAAAACTTCTTTTTTAGAAGTTTACAGTCGCATCCAAATGTTATAGCTGTTACATTACTATATAGTACTTCAATTTTCTGAAATATTTTCAGAGTGTATTAACGTTAGGTCGTTTCCAGACCAAAGAAAATAATATATAAAATCTGGTGTGAAACACTCACACACTTTCTCTTGCCAATGCAAATAAATAACAATAATCCGGACATTAGTAATAAAACATTAGAAATAAACAAAAAACTAACCTCAATAAACATAACCTAATTTTAATCATATATGAAAGACGCAAAATGAAAATCGATCTCAGTTTGCCTTAAAAATACGGAAAATCACTCTTTCACGCTAAACTAGGCTCTGTAGAGAAAAATGCTTTAAATAAAAGTTGTAGATCTTTTAATTTACTATAAATTCTATTATATACACTTTTGTCATAAAATGCATACTAAGGCCGAAAACTTAAAAAAATCGATTTTTCACAAGTTTTCGTGAGAAAAAACAGAATATCGCTAATTACCGCTAATCTAAGCGTTATACAAAAAAATGTTTGAAATAAAAGTTGTAGAATTTTAAATTCTCTACATTTTTTATTATATAAATTTTTGCGCTATAATACATTAAGGTCGTAATCTTAAAAAAAAAAACACTTGTTTTACGTAAAAACAGCCTCACCAAGAATTTCAGCAAACATGGCGCCTAGCCTATCTTGTAGGGAATAAAAAATTGTGTAAACCAGGAGATTTTTAAAAAAATCGTAGGACCAGTTTTTTAAGAAAATCGCAAAAAAATGAAAAATTACACGAATAAACTACTTCTTCCGGTTGACCGATTTTAATGAAAATGTTCGTGTCGGGTCCGGTAGTGGTATGTAACTTAAGTTTCAAGTTTCAAGTTCGTACGATGTTTCGTTCTTGAGATATTTTGTATATACACAGACACACAGACGCACACACAGACCAATCGCTAAAAACATGTTTTTTTGGGTTCAGGGGGTCTGAAAACGTATAGATCCGGTGAAAAATCGACATGAAAGCAATACTTTCCTTCCTATATATTCATATGGGCAAGAGAAAGTAAAAAGGTTTTAAATTTTATTTTGTTACTCTTTGGTGATGTTCCGATAATCTGGAGTCCGTACGCTGAAATTGAAGTATTGATTTGTACAATAATGGTTATTGTTGTACTGGAAGATGTTTTCGAGAACGTACAAGGCAGTAAACATTATTAAATAAATTTTATTGTCACGTGACCCACCGGGTGGGTCTAAAGGTAAAGTTGTCGCCACATGTTAGCTGTGTAACAGCTGATTTCCGGAAGATTCCGGGTTCAAATCCTAGTAAAGGTAGTTACTTTTATACGGATTTGAAATCTAGAAAGTGGTTACCCGTGTACTTTTTACGGTTGGGGTTCAATTAGCGATACTGTTAAAAATGGTCGGCCTGGGTCTGTACAAGACTATCTCATTTACACGTCATTCACATCATCTTCATCTCATTGGGTCATGGGGTTGCTATTGTTCTGAATTGAACAGATTGTAACGTACACACATTAGGGATTGATTAAAAAAAGTCACATAAAATAATATGCATACATTAATATAAGAACAAAACGAAAGTGTTGTGCAGTATAGCAAGAACGATTTAGAAAAGATGGGAATTTTAAAAGTAGGCAACGAAAACATACAGGAAGTTGGGGAATTCTGCTATCTAGGGAGTAAAATAACAAAGGATGGTAGAAGCACAAATGATATCAAAAGTAGGATTGCTGTAGCTAGAAGGACCTTTGAATTGAAAAACAGTTTATTGACTACAAACATTGATTTAAAAAGAAGGAAAATTTTCTTATAACACTATGTTTGGAGTGTAGCATTATATTAGAGTGAAACGTGGGTTATAGGGGCTGTAGAAAGGATGAGAATAGAAGCTTTTTTGAAATATGGTAGTGTTATAGGAAAATGTTAAAGTT
This sequence comes from Catonia carolina, assembly GCA_035578175.1. NCBI lineage: Eukaryota > Metazoa > Arthropoda > Insecta > Hemiptera > Achilidae > Catonia > Catonia carolina. The sequence continues at coordinate 46,534,293 of JAQMRL010000004.1, forward strand.
TAGGTGGGTGGAAAAAATAAGTAATTTAGAGATTCTTAGACGAGTGAATGAAAAAATAAATATATTTAAACATCTTACCAGAAGAAGGGATAGGCTAGTGGGGCATATGTTAAGACATCCAGGTATTGCACTATCAATAATTGAGGGTAATACTGAGGGAGTAAATTGTAGGGGAGGCAAAGATTAGAATATTTAAAGCAAATAACAAAAGATGTAGGGTGTTGCAGGTATGTAGATATGAAATAACATGCGCAAGATAGAACAGCTTGGAGAACTGTATCAAACCAGTCGGAAGACTGATAACAAAAACAAACATTAAAATAGGGTAGCAGTTGTAGTAATAGTAGGCCTACAGCAGGTAGATAAAAATACATTCAATAAAAATGACGATTGAAAATGTATTATAGTTTCAATAATAAAATTACTTCGGGAGATATATAAAACAACTTTACTATAACACAAATACCTGAAGCTTGCATAATAACAAATAACTTAAACGTAATAACACAATAATAAACTTGAAATGTCAATGGTCTTTAATAACATTTTAATAGTAAGTGAATTCAATTAGTTTAATGCTCATTATGATAATAAATAATTACTTATAATAATTTGACGGCCATTTGTAAATTAAAAACACAATTTTTGTTATCTGCCATTCACTTTTGTTTTATTTTGGTTTCTATTCCATGGTCATTTGTTTAAAAAATGAATACAGGTTGCACGAAAAGACGTGATTTCTGAACAGCAAGAATAATAATTAAAGGAAGGTCTAATAGTCGATCTGTTAACTAAAAATTCAGTGAATTACTATGATATTATCAATAAAAATTCAAAAATTTGATCTACTGTTGAATTTAAATTTGAAAACATTCTGATATTAGTATGTAATTAAAGAGGAATCTAGGAAAAGAATCCTGACCCTTGATGTTCGTTCCCATTACGCTACTTTGCTAGCTACTGGTCAACTAGCAGCTAGTACTAGCGTCGTTGGAATAGGTCTTAAGATCATCATCATCCATCATGAACTAGGCTTCTAGAGCCTGTACCGGTGTCCATCGTTTCTTCGGCCTTCCAACGTCTCTTCTTCCATCCTCCCTCAATTTCCATACCTGCAGAGGGAGACGATCTGGAGACATATGGAGCGGGTGATTCGTCCATCTCATCCTATACTGCTTGATAACATCGGCAAGTGGTTGGATATTACATTGCCTCCGAATGACCTCATACCTTATGTGATCCAGCCCCGTATATCCCTGAAAGCTGCGTAAAAATCTCATTACTGCAGCTTGAATGCGCGAGTCATCGTTTTTTGTTTTTATCCATACCTCACTTCCATAAGTCACCAAAGGAATAGCCATCTTCTTGTAGAGTTTTATCTCCATTTCCTTTCTGGCTTTACCCTTCAAAGCACGGTGGATAGTGCCAGAAATCATGCTAAATTTTGTTGTTTGAAACACGTCACAAAAAAGATATTTGAAGCTATTCACCTACTCCATTATAACGTTGTTGTTACTATTTTGGAACGTAAGGGCCATTTGCCCTAGGAATGCCATCACCTTTGACTTCGCACCCCAAATTTTCATATTGAAGTCTTTGCTTACAAGTTGTAATTTGTGATGGCTGATTGTAGTTTGTCTTCACTTTCCTGTATTATTACTGCGTAATCCGCAAACATGAGAGAGTTGAGAAAAATTCCTGTCCCAATTTTGATGACAAATGGTCAATTTCTCTAAAGGTGGAGGAGGAAGTTCTTTCTCAACAGTGGAAGAGGCAAACGAACCTGGTAGGTGGATCTCCGAATGAAACTCAGGGCTCGTAACTCGGCTGGAGGACAGCTCAAACTTTTAAGTGTTGCAAGTGTGGCTGCAAGTGTTCACAACAAGTCACGGATAAGGACAAGATTAATCGGAAGGAAAATAATGGAATGCCTTAGGGCATTATCCTATAGGCTATAGGACATCAAAATATACTCGTAAGAGTACAATTATTAAAGTTGTAGAAAATTAACAAACCTACGACTTTGTTTCAACAATTTTTTCTTCAACGGTTAGTGTAGTGATTTACAAGGATTTCTTTTTGTAGAGCTTAGTTTAGGGTCATTCACTCATGATTAAAATTAGGTTATTTTTATTATTTTACATTTTCTACGAATGATTAATAAAAGGTTGTTTTTTTATTATTTAAATTGGCAAGAAAAAGTTGTGTGAGTATTTAACACCAGATTTTTAATTGTCAATTGAAAAATACTTGTTTTTTTAACATATTGGACAATCCTGTCGCTTATTGTTTTAGATTCATTACCGTGACAAGTATGGTAATGCCTTCGCCCACCATTATTAAACTACAGCACTTGAAAAACCTTTGTATAATTTATACAAAAAGTCAACTGATAAATTATTTATCAGTAAAAGAAGTTTTATTAAATTGGGCAGGCTATTAATTTTACTTTCAAACGATGTCAAATTGAAAATTTTATAATAATTATTATTCATTACATTGCTGATTACTTGTTTGTTCCAGCGTGTTGTTTCTCAACTTCTTTCCAGGTGTTTGTTTCTTTTATTATTTTTTCTCTCTTTGATACTTTCTTTTATCATCTTTTTAATTCCTTTAGATCTTTCAAGTACGAAGGTCGTATTTAGTATTCCTTTTGCACAATGATTATTATTTTTTTTTTTTTAGTTATAATTTTCGACTTAAAACATTTCGTTTGATTTTAAGATTTATTTGGTTTTGTTTTTAGTTAGATTTCTTTTATACAAGTTTAACGGATTATTTTATTAAGAAATTTAATTGTTTTACTTTCTTGTCATATAATATTATTTAAGGGAAAGTTCAAACATTGTTTTTTTTAATCATTTAACCTAATTTCTGATTCATTTAGGTTATTTATTTATGAAATGTATTTAATAAAGTAAACATCTTACTTATTTTGAGACTGTTTTTTTATCATTAAGCTGTTAAGTAAATTTTCATCATTCTTTCATTATCGTAAGTTTTTTCTGTTTTTTATTTCTACTCTCCATCCATTGTTTGACTTTGCTGCCAGTGAAAGCTCTTAAGTTCGTTCTCTATTATCTGGTTTTTTATTTGGTCTAATATGTTTTCCTTCGTATTGGCTAGTGTTCTGAACTTTCTGTCTGTTAATGTTTGCCATTTATTTTATGTGAGTTGGTAGCTATTTTTTAGGAAAACGTTTAGAAGTTCTCAGTGGTGCAAAAACGAGGAGTGAGGTGGTTTACTCTTGCCTTTCTCACTGAGTTGAAAGAGTATGCTTATCAGTTCCTCCGAAAAGCACCCATTTTCCACCCTGCATATGACACCTTCACTTCATTCACCACAGGGTCTGGCTGTATAGTGAAATCCATGACTCTCAGAGGAGATAACTCTGACTAGAGTCTTTTAAACCTCTACCTCTTCTGTTCTTAAATAGTTCAGTCGTATAATTGGCTGGCCCTGTGATAAGAAGCATCAAAAATACAAAAAAATTGTACAATTTGTACATACAGTTATACAAAAAGAATGTATGAAATAAAAGTTGGTTTTTTTTTTATTTCCTACAACGTATTTACACACTTTTACCCTAAAATCAATATTAAGGCCGCAATATTAAAAAATAATTTTGAACCACAAGAGCACAACTGCTTTAAGAATTTAAGCAGATATGACGCTTACTCTACCTTGTAGATCATAAAAAATGTAGTAAATGAGACGATTTTAAAAAAAATTGTAGAAACCGTTTTTGAGAAAATCTTAGAAATGTGAAAAATCGTACGAATAAAACTACTACTTCTGGTTGACCGATTTTTATGAAAATTTTCGTGTTTGGGTTTTCTTATTGTACTTAACCTATGTTTTAAGTTTCAACTTCTTACAATATTCCGTTCTTAAGATATTTTGGTGCACACGCGCGCGCGCGCACGCAGATCTGTAAAAACGTGTTTTGTAGAGTACCTGAAAACGTGTATTCCTGGTGAAAACTTGATTTCGAAAAATCGCCATAAAAACAATACTTTCCTTCCCTATATATTTATAGCATACAGGGCAAGAGAAAGTAAAATATTTGCTGACTACGTTACATATTCCGATACATAGTGTGGGGGTATGTTGTACGTATTAGATTGTATTAATTCCTTATTTGTACAGTAAATACAGTAGTTGTTTTAAAATAGCTACACCTTTTTGTAGAATTTCATTCTACGGTTTCTGATAACCTACATTAGTCGTTGGTTCCCATTGTGCCTACAATCCTTTTCAACCTGTATCTTACGTACACTACCTTAACATAGCATCTTTCTTTCGAACTTCTTTTCTAGTAACCTAATCAATTCTAATACTATTTATTTCCTTACACACTCTTAAAAATTCACACCATTCAAAGTACAAAATTTACAAAAACATTAAAAAATTACTTCCGTATATTATCTATTGTTAAATTATCGAAATTTTGTTTTAAAAGTACATAATGTTTTTATGTTTACAAACTTTCTTTTACTTATTTATTTTGCATTTGTTTTCGAACATTGGGAACCAATAATATATCTTTGATATCAAAAAAGTTGTTTCTATTAATGTAGAGTTTTAAATCAAAAAACATTTTCTTATGTAAAGAAATTTGTTATGTAATATTTCTTGTAGAACAAAAATGTAGACGTGTACTATGCATTTTTACTATAATAGCATAATACGACCCGTTGTAATGCTACAACTTTCGTACAATTAGATAAGTAAGTTTTTTTTATTTACAGTAGTGTTTATTTAACGAATAATAATACCACTTACAGTTTTATAACAGTGAATATAATGCTGAATAGTTGTAGTACAAAACGTTACATTGTAAACAAGTAGTTACAATTTGTAGAAATACATTCATTCGTCGTTTATCGACAATTGTTGAATGTTTCCTGTTAATTTACTGTTAGTTTTTTATTGTCTTTATTTTTCACAGAATAATTTTCATTATTGTGGTATACACTAAATTATAAAGTGTTGAGAATCTAGGTATTTATTTTTGTAAAAAAGTATAAAATTATTTCAGCGAGTAAATCTTTTGGTATTGAATTTTTGGTTAATATCCTTGAAATTGTAACATAAGTTTCAAAAAATTGACGGAACGAAAAACAACTTTACGTTACTCTAACAGTTTTTAAAACCTGTTGGATTATACCAGCAAAGTATACGCCTGTAAAAAAATCTTTTATAATAAACAAAATAAAAAAATTGGTGTGAAACTCTCACACGATTTTCTTTCGCCAATGTAAATAATGTGAACTATAACCTATATTTAATCATTAGTACAAAGAAAACTTATTTACTCAATGTTCTACTAAATAATAAATTGTAGATTTTGCTTTTTTTTTAAAATTATTGGGTCTTTTCTGTTATTCACCCCTTCCCTAGCATAATTTGTTACATTTTGCGAATATTTAGTATGCAATTTTACTTTTAACGATAAAAACGGGGAAAATAGTTTAAAAAAAATCGTACACCAATATTCTTGAAGTTAAGGTTAAGTGTAGGTAGAGTAAATAGATTGTTTTTTCTCAATATTGTTATTGTATATAATAATACAATATAAACACATTAAGTACATGACATCATTAAATTAAATATTTTAAAATAATTAAATAACTTTCAACAAATAGTTTAACGTTAACTTGAATAATATAGATTTATGATATTTTTAAAAATATTTTTCCCGTTTTTATCGTTAGAAATATTGTAAGATTACCTACATAGGAAGATTCCACAAAATGTGACATATAATGATAAGGGGTGATAAGAGAAAAAACTCAAATCAGTAGAAAACATTGTAAAATTAAAAACATAACCTAATTTTAATCTTTAGTATTGCTCATAATAGGCAGGTGGAGTGTTAAATTAATTGCACTCAATCTGTTGGTTCCAAGGCTACAAAAAATAGTTATGTTTCTTACCACATAGTCAGCCAATTATATGACTGAACTACTTAAGAAAAGAAGAGGTAGAGGTGTAAAAGAAACTAGTCAGAGTTATCTCCTCTGAGAGTAATGAATTCCACTGTACAGTCAGACCCTGTGGTGAATGAAGTGAAGGTGTCATTTGCAGGGTGGAAAGTAGATTCTTTTCGGAGGGCTTGGCATGCTAATAAGCATACTCTTTCAACTCAGTGAAGAAGGCAATAGTAAACCACCTCACTCCTCGTTTTTACTTAGCAAAACCTCTAGAGGTTCAAACCAGCCTTTCGTCTGTTTTCTTAATAACAACAGTCTTGAGTAAATAAAAATCAATCTCTCTAGAAATTAAAAATAGGCTGGAAAATCATTAATTGACGCTAAACTAGGTTCTGTTGAAAAAATTACGCAAAAAAGTATTTAATTATAGTTATAAAAAGTTCTAAAACCTACAATTTTTAATTTACTTTTAACATTTTTTTCTACAACGCTTTGTTTAGCGTCAATTAGTGTTTTTCTGTAGTTTTCTCATCAAAATCGGTAATAAGTAGGATGATTTAAGATGGCGGATTTAGTATAAATTTTACGAAAAACATGTTTATAAGTTATAGAAAATTAAAAAAACTTACAATTTTAATTCAAGCGATGTGTTTTACATAGTTTAGTTTAGCGTCAATTAATAATTTTTAAGTGGAACAGAGGTTGATTTTCATTTAGCATCATTCACTCGTGATTAAAATTGTGTTGTTTTTTATATTTACTAATGATTAAACACAGGTAATATTTTTACTTTCTCTTGCCTATATGAATATATAGGAAGGAAAGTATTGTTTTCATGTCGATTTTTCGAAATCGAGTTTTCACCGGATCTATACGTTTTCAGACCCCCTGAACCCAAAAAACATGTTTTTAGCGATTGGTCTGTGTGTGTGTGTGTGTGTGTCTGTGTGTGAACAGAATATCTCAAGAACGGAACATCGTACGAACTTGAAACTTGAAACTTAAGTTACATACCACTACCGGACGCGACACGAACATTTTCATCAAAATCGGTCAACCGGAAGTAGTAGTTTATTCGTATAATTTTTCAGTTTTTTGCGATTTTCTCAAAAACTGGTCCTACGATTTTTTTTAAAATCGCCTATTTTACTCAATTTTTTATTCCCTACAAGATAGGGTAGGCGCCATGTTTGCTGAAATTCTCGGTGAGGCTGTTTTCACGTAAAAACGTTGTTTTTTTAAGATTACGGCTTTAATATAAATTTTAGCGCAAAAACTTATATAATAAAAGTTGTAGAGAATTTAAAAACCTACAACTTCTGTTTCAAACATTTTTTTGTATAACGCTTAGTTTAGCGGTAATTTGCGATTTTCTGTTTTTTTTCTCACGAAAACGTGAGAAAAATCGATTTTTTTAACATTTCGGTCTTAGTATGCATTTTACGACAAAAGTGTATATAATTAAATTTATAGAAAATTAAAAGATCTACAACTTTTGTTTAGAGCATTTTTCTCTACAGAGCCTAGTTTAGCGTGAAAGCGTGATTTTCCGTATTTTTAAGCCAAACTGAGTTCGATTGTCATTTTGCGTCATTCACTCATGATTAAAATAAGGTTATGTTTTTGAGGTTAGTTTTTGTTCATTTCTAATGTTTTAATACTAATGTTAGGTTTATTGTTAATTATTTGCATTGGCAAGAGAAAGTTGTGTGAGTGTTTCACACCAGATTTTTTTATTATTTAAATTGCTTAGATAAAGTCGTGTGAGTGTTTCACAAAATATATTTAATAAGTAAAAAACGTGAATTGTTAAGCTGGAATATTACGGTACACTAAGGTGTTATCTTGGGTAGTGATTTTGTATGGTAATTTCAGTTAATATGAAATTCCTTTTGAGACAGGAAATCTTATTTCATTCTGTATGAAAATTGAATCAACAATCTTACAGAACTTTATGGAAATTATTCTGTAATATCAGTTAATATAGGTGCATCAAAATATGTTCGCTGAATACCATATTTACCTACATACGATTTACTTGCACGTGTTTCCATCATCGTTCTAATACTCTCCTTACATCTGTACATTTCTGAGTCACCTTAGCTATATAAAAAGATTGTAATACGGAAATGAAAATGCAATCCTCGTTTTTTGCGGAAACTATCACTCTTGGTTGTTACCTTTCATTAGCGGTACTTTTAAGTCGTTTTTTTATAACGTTAGTTTTATTGTCTTTAGTTTAAAACATTACTAGGTTTGTATACATATCTACCGCTGTAATAAAGTCCTTAATATTGTCATTGTGACGTAATTTGTATCTACCAATAAGGCATTATGAAAGTCTTCATTGACAACCTGAATGGCTCGGTCGATGCTTTGTCGTAAAAATAATGTCCCGGATTCAATTCTCAGCTAGAGTCTGGATGTACTTCATTTTATTGTTATTATTTAATTTCCAAAACATTCGAAACTCTGAAATGACCGTTTTTTCTCTCCATGGGCCAAGGGATAACGTTGCTTGTCACAACAGCTAATTTTTCCTATTCTTCGCTACTGTCTGTCTATAACTTGATGGCCTCTTGCAGAGAGGAGCAGAATCGGCCCGCTACTAGCCTTCTCAATAACATTTTATTATGTACTACTACTAACTAGTACACTGGACTTGACACATAATCAAGTGTTATTGAGAAGGCTAGTAGCGGGCTGATTCTGCTCCTCTCTGCGAGAGGTCATCAAGTTATAGGCAAAAGTAGATTGAACAACTTCTAAACACTGCCAATTCCAATTTCTTCCGATAGTTCATCAACCAGGACACATGTCGCCGATCTTCAGATTTTATATTTTATATAAACATGAGCAGTTTATAACGAACACCTCGTGGTTGATGGATGTTCACCATTAACATTAGAAAATGAAATACGATTGTGTTTAGGTCATCAGCCGAAAGGCTTGTTTGAACCTGTAGATGTTTTACTAAGTAAAACGAGGAGGGAGGTGGTTTACCCTCGCCGTCCTCACTGAGTGGAAAAGTACGCTTATCAGCATGCCGGGCTCTCTGAAGAGCACATATTTTCCACTATGCAAATGACACCTTCACTCCATTCACCACAGGGCCTGTCTGTATAATGAAATTCATAACATTCAGAGGAGATAACTGTGATTAGTAACTAATCACAGTTATCTCCTTCTTTTTGAAGGAGTTCTTCTTGTTTCTTTTACACCTCTACCTCTTCTGTTCTTAAATGTTCTTTTTTTATGTTTATTTAAGAAATTCACAATCGGTTGGAAACAATCAGTGAATGTGATAACACAAAATTTGGAAAAAATTAACATGGTAAATAAATGTGAGTGGAGACACAGTCCAGTGACAGAACTCCGACGTGAATAGATAAGTGTAGCATTTAGATCACTGCAATGGATAGTCAATTACAGTACTACGTTAATTGATGAGAACCCGGCTCCATCGACGGTTTAGTCGTCTTATTGGATTGTTTGGGAGAGTTTAAATGTTCTTAAAAGTCATTTAATTAGCTGACCATGTGATAAGAAACAGAACTATTTATTTTAGCCCTGCACCGAACAGATTGAGTGTAAATAATTTGACACTCCACCTGTCTGTTATAGGCAGGAAATACGAATATTACAGAACAATCGTAAGACCCGTCTGGACTTACCAGTTTTGGAGTACAATTACGGGGTTCTGGTAAACTGTCATAAACGTTTAGGCAATACAGAACGAAATATTAACGTGATATCCCTTCTGCGTCACCAACTCACTAGACACAAATCCGTACATCTGCGACATTTTGTTTTTGTTTTAATTATTAAGGTTTTGTTTTATTTGTTTTATACGCCATTTATTCTGCCAGTCTTGTATATTGTTCAGATGCTGTTCCATATGCGCAAACGATCTCGGACTGATTGAAACGCAGTTTCGTCAACTAAAGTGGCAATTTTTTTTCTATTTGGCTTCAACTTTATTTATATTTACAACTGTACAATTTTGAAAGCACAACTAGTGAATGAGATGGAATGAATGAGGAATGGCGGGAATGTGACGTGAATGTGAATCGATCCAATGACCGATTTCGGCGTGAAATGTTTCAAGGATGTGGTGCAAATTTTTAATGATAATGATTTATAAACTAGATGGATGATTATTTTATGAGATGATTTCTTTTTTATGAAATGAAACAAGGCATAAGTTAAATTAAAATGTTTTATTTTGGTATTTTTATGGTGGTTAGAGAAGATCCCTATTTCACCTTCGTTTCAGTCGTCTGATAACAGGGAGATCGTTAGTTGAAAGAAATTGGACATTTGGATGTATGCGGTCAATTGTCTTTGCGTGTAATGAGTTGTATGTTGCGTTTACGATATCTCGAACAGTTGGTATTTTCAGGTGTTCGTGAAGGGTATGATTGATTTACGTAAAAAGTCGCGTTTGTTATTGCTCTAAGTACTTTTGACTGGTGTCGTTGAAGAATATTCAGTGTTGTATTGTGACAGGCTCCAAATATTGGTCCACTGTTGTTGTTTAGGTCATCAGCCGAAAGGCTGGTTTGAACCTGTAGAGGTTTTACTAAGTAAAAAGAGGAGTGAGGTGGTTTACCATGCCTTCCTCACTAAATAGAAAAGTACGCTTATCAGCATGCCAGGCCCTCTGAAAAGCACATATTTTCCACTCTGCAAATGACACCTTCACTTCATTCACCACAGGGTCTGGCTGTATAATGAAATCCATTACTTTCAGAGGAGATAACTCTGATTAGTGTCTTTTACATCTCTACCTCTTCTGTTCTTAAATGATTCAGTCATTTAATTGGCTGACCATGTGATAAGAAACAGAACGATTTATTTTAGCCCAGCAATGAACAGATTGAGAGTAAGTAATTTGACTCTCCACCTGTCTGTTATGGGCAGATTGGTCCACTATATAGCCAAATTGGCCGCACTAGTGATATAGAGGATGACTTTTAAGTGTAGGGGTAGCGAGGACTTGCGGCCTAAGACGCCATACAACATACGAAACCGTGAGTCTGAGATTGCTCTGACGTGTGCAACGTGTGGTTTCCACGTGAGACATCTGTCAAGTGGCAATTTAAAATAGCAAAAATTTATCAAAATTAGATCAGCTGTTAATTCTGTTTCAAAATAAAATAAATCAACGTATGGTGTATTGTTTAACTATTATTTAAATATGGTAGTCATGAGTTTTGAGTTTTCCAAACTTATATAAGTATTATTAGATTCATGAAAGTCTGTTAAGCGAAGAAATATGTTTATTACGAGATACCCATCACCTTTAGTTATGAAATTCTCAATGGTTTAAAAATTACAGTATTTAAACTTTAATGAGACTTCGACGTGACTTAAGAATATAAATTGTACTTGAAGAAGCTATTTGTAATGTTTGTACCTAATAATTTTACGCGCTGTTCCATACTTAACCGTATATATACAGAAATACTGCACAAACTTTCTTACTCAAGATTATTATTATCAAGTAATATATCTAAAACTAAGAGTGTAATTAAAATGTATGCAACTAAAGTGCATTCCTGTAATTCTCAATTACATAGTGTTGAAGATTTAAATTAAGTATTGCATCCGGAGGTTATTATTGCACCATGAAATACTGAATTACATTTAGATATACACTTTAATAATATAGTAATGTAAAAGTCCACTATATAATACATTGAAATACTGTACATCACTTTCTTTGTGAGACTATAAAATCCTATATTTCTTTTCAATATCTTACAACCTGATCATTGATCAGGTTTCAATACCTTTCTAGTGGGAATTAGGTAATACATAAATATCGTATATACTTGGAAACATCAACGTTTAGATCTGCTCTGTAATTAAATAATACTTAACATGATTTAGAAATCACCAACATTTTTGGACTACTGGTACTGTTTTCGGAGACGAAGGTTCTTGATTCAAATTGTAGTAGAGGTAGTTAATTTTTTACTTTCTCTTACCCTATATGAATATATATGAAAGCAAAGTTGTTTATATGTCGACTTTTTGAAATTAAGTTTCATCGTATGTACACGTTTTCAGGTCCCGTGAACCCAAAAAACGTGTTTTTAGCGATTGGTCTGTGTGTGTGTGTGTGTGTGTGTGTGTGCGCGCGCGCGCGCGCGTGTGTGTGTGTGAACAGAATATCTCAAGAGCGGAACATCGTACGAACTTGAAACTTAAAGCTTAAGTTATATAGGCCTACTATACTACCGGACCCGACACGAACATTTTCATCAAAATTGGTCTACCGGAAGTAGTAGTTTATTCGTGTCATTTTTCACTTTTTGCGATTTTCTCAAAAACGGGTCCTACGATTTTTTTAAAAATCGCCTGGTTTATTAAATTTTTAATGCTCTGCAAGATAGAGTAGGCGCCATGTCTTCTGAAATTCTTGGAGAGGCTGTTTTCGCGTAAAAAAATTGTTTTTTAAGATTGCGGCTTTAGTATGCATTATAGCGCAAAAATTTATTTATAATAAAATTTGTAGACAATTTAAAATCCTACATAATTTATTTCAAACTTTTTTTTTTATAACGCTTAGTTTAGCGGTAATTAGCGATTTTCTGTTTTTTTCTCACGAAAACGTGTGAAAAATCTATTTTTAAGATTTTAGCCTTAGTATGCATTTTACGACAAAAGTGTAGTATATAATCAAATTCATAGGAAATTAAAACATCTACAACTTTAAAAGATTTGCAACTTTTATTTTAAGAATTTTTCTCTTCAGAGCCTAGTTTAGCGTGAAACAGTGGTTTTCCGTATTTTTAAGCTAAACTGAGATTGATTTTCACTTAACGTCTTTCACTCATGATTAAAATAAGATTATGTTTATTGAAGTTAGTTTTTTTGTTTATTTCTAATATTTTATTACTAATGTTAGGTTATATTGTTAATTATTTGCATTGGCAAGAGAAAGTTGTGTGAGTGTTTCACACCAAATTTTTTAGATTACTGGTACTGTTTTCGGAGACGATGATTCCTGGTTCAAATCCTAGTTAAGGTAGTTACTTTTATACGGATTTAAATACTAGACAGTGGTTACCGGTTATCTTTGATGATTGGGGTTCAATTAACGATACTCTTTTCCAGGAATGGTCGGCCTTAATCTGTACAAGACTACATCTCATTTACCCGTCATACATATCATCCTGATTTTATTGAATCATGGGGTTACTTATTGTTATTAAATTAACCGGATTGGAACGTACACACATTAGGATTAAAAAAACTGGAACTGTGTTGTCATAAGAAGAAAGATGTAAATTGTAAGCGATTTCTGATGCAGTTGAACAGTCGCGTGTCAATTATTCATTACGAATCTAACTCAGAATAATATGTTTTCATGTGTTTAATTTAAAATGAAATAATGATAAATGAACTCTATTATGTAATCTACATTTCCTTTATGCTAATAAACGTAGTACTGCATTTCCTGATTTTATCTTATTTTCTGTTACAGGTAAGAGGATTTTTATTTTCTAGAAAATTTCGTCTGGAGTTTGTTGTAAGTTGATTGTTTTCTTTTATTAAATTAACAATTAAAAAAATATTAATAATAATTTATTACATGTATTTTTTATTTACAAATTGATCTATAATCTGTTCTTTATAGAAAAATAGATTTGTTAATTTTGCCAACATGAAGGTGGAGTGTTAAATTATTTACACTTGATCTGCTAGTTTCAGGGCTACAAAAAATATTTCTGTTTGAGATTTCTCCCTTCATCCACAAGAACCTTCAATGCAAAAATTTTATTCCTGTATTCTTCTTGATCTAGGAAGTCTTTTTCTGTTAAGCTGAACTTCTTGAGTTCTTCCTTCATATGTTTAACATAGCCTACCGACCCTCGTAGTTCAAAATTTTTTAAGAAGTCTGTTTATTTTATCTTGATTGATTCATTCGGACCACATATCCAAAGAAATTCAATCGTTTTCAACGATTTTAACCAAATTAAATCAAAGTAAATCAAGGTAGCTGAAAAAATTAGTCAAATTGCTGATATTAAGACATGGTTACTTCCATGTCTTCCATTCTATTGTTCTGTTCATTTGATTTGTAGTCTGTGACCGTCCTGTGTTCTTCTCGGACTATAATTTCTTCTTAAAATTCTTCTGTCTATCTTGAATAAATTTTTCATTCCAGTTATCCTCGTAGTTTCTATGCCGTACAAGATAACTGGTTTTACCACTGTACTATAATGCCTTATCATAGCATTTACTGAAAGGAAATCAATTTTATTTAACATATATTTCAATAACTTTTTCAGGTTCCTTAATTCTTGTTATCTACTTACTCATGTTTCGGTGAATCCTACATCAGAGTACACAATATGACATGTAAAACTGGCAAAGGTTACAACACCTACAGAATATGTTGTATGTTCTGTAGGTTTTTTAAAAATATTTTCAATTTCAAATGATATTTGATGTATTCTGATGATGGTGGATGTACCGAAACACGTATAAGTAAACAATAAGAATCAAGTTAGCTGAAAAGATAAGTTAAATTTATATTAAACCTGTATAAAATAGAATACCTACGTATATTAATCATAACTCTATATATTTTGTTACAATTACCTAAATGTATGGTGCACTTTTTCTTTTTAAATTGATGAAATTTAAATAAAATACCAGAGTGAATAAAGTTGAAAATAAAAGTTGTAAAATACACGGTAAAGTTTAAAACATTTCATCCAGAATATAAAGGGGAACATACACAAAGATTCTATTGTACAAATAATCCATCGGGAACGTAATCTTGACAATCCTGTTCATTATTCATTCAATCTCCGTATTATACTGCATGTTTCGTTCTTCAGTATATGGATGAAGCTGTATGGTTCTTAGGATGGGTAAATGTCCGGTCTACTGTACGTTGGTAAAAGAGAGAACCATTAAAAGACAAAGAGGGATTATAAAATAGGTACTGAAAGGAGCTAGGTAACAACAGTTCACATTCCACTGAACGCTCCAGCCATCAAACCAAACCAGTTTTGTGGCCGCGCGACCGTCAAACTCTTCTCTTTGCTATATTGCTTGCTGAGCTATACATGAAATGAACATTTTAAATACTGTTAACTTGGTAGAAACTTTGTTTGTTTTTAAAAAATAAAACTAACGATAATCATTATAATTTTGTTTATTGTATGTCAAATAAAACGTAACTGGTTATTTGTTTAATACTAAAAATTAATTTTAATAAGGTAATTACAGACCGTATCAGATTATCCATATTAGATAACTAATATTCACAATATTTGACAAAGAAAACTAATAGTGAACATGTAGAATTCGTACAAATCTTACATGTATGACCTACTACTGCCTTCCTCACTGAGTTGAAAGAGTATGCCTATCAGCATGCCAGGCCCTCCGAAAAGCACCCACTTACCACCCTGCAAATGACAACTTCACTTCATTCACCACAGGGTTTGGCTGTATAGTGAAATTCATTACTCTCAGAAGAGATAACTGTGATTACTGTATTTTACACCTCTACCTTTCCTGTTCTTAAATGCTTCAGTCATATATTTGGCTGACCATGTGATAAGAAACAGAACTATTTTTTGTAGCCCTGGAACTAGCAGATCGAGTGCAAATAATTTAACACTTCACCTGCCTGTTATGGGCAACCATCTGGTTTAGGCCTAATAACCACAAAGAAGTTAATGCGGTCTTAAAAGGAAAAATGTAAAACCAAGATTGTTTAATTGTTTATTTACTCTATTATTAATTCAGAGTCATGAAATCTTTTGTATCTGACGTTAAAATTTAGGACATTTCCAAAAAGAAAAAAAGAAATGAAGCATAATACAAATGTAACCATAACCTTCTGACATGTTCCACTTTTTATTGTTTTTCGCAAATAATAATTATATACTTAATTTTATTGTGGTTTTTACTAATCAAGAACTAACAATTTAAATTTCATAAAAGTTTTAAACGTTAGTTATGTCAAATTTAAATTCCTGATGCATGTGTAGTTTAATTAACTGTTTTAAGTTACACTAAAAATTTGGTAATTTACTTTTATATTATTTATATTTTTGAAGCAGATTATTCTATTTCCTTAGCAAAAATAATCTTTTAAGGTCACTCTTGAACGGGTGTAAATGTCTTTTATCTTATTTTTTTTATTTTTTCTTAGTTTATCTTGTTTTGGTACCGTACTATCGCTTACTACCTTACTGTCGCGTACTATCTTAAAGGATCTTTTAAAAAAATTATATGGAAATATTTTTTCTCGTGTAATTCGATGTTGTTAGGTTTTTTTACCTAGTTCTTTTGTGATTTCTATTTTAAATATAAATGACCGGAATTGATTTGTAATTTCGTTGTGTTGAACTAAATATAATTAAAGTTGTAACTGGAAGAAATACTGAAACATAAGTCGATGGAAAACATTTTTTAATAGCCTTCAAATGTTTTATCAACCTAATTTTTTACTCTCTCTTGGCTGTAATGAATATATAGATCTCATCAAACTGAGTTTGAATTTCATTTTGCGTCTTTCACTCATGATTAAAACAAGGTTATGTTTTATGAGGTCAGTTTTTTGTTTATTTATAATGCTTTATTACTAATGTTAGGTTATATTGTTCGTTATTTGCATTGGTAAGAGAAATTTGTGTGAGTGTTTCACAGCAGATTGTTAATATTTTTAATTACATATTATAAGATAAACGAAGCGTAAATAATATGTTGTGAAAAAGTATTTTAAGTGAATTGAATAATTTAAAAAAATTCTTTTTATTTTTTAAAATAAAGTTCTGTGTGAGAATGTATAATATAGTTTGACTCGTAGTGTATTCCACAATAACATAAAATAATGTAATACTTGTATGTTGGTAATTTAGTGAGAAAGAAAATTAGTTGTGAATTTTTTTAGTAGAAAATGTAACGTATTAGATATTTTTTATATTTCACAGTTAAGTTCAGTTTATTACTGTAACTTTGATTGGTTATTGTACATTTTTTACTGGAATAAGTGTATTTATTTATAGTGTTTATGAAATATGGTTTACTTCGAGTTTTAATACCTTTTGTACTAGCTATAAAACTTGACTACCTTTATTATTAGTTAACCATTTTACTGAGAACCAGTTTATTAAATTTTTATTACTGTTTTACAATTTTTCATTTAATTTTTTTAAATAAAAGTTTTATGATCTATGAACTTTAAAAATTTGTTGATAAACGGATAAACATATTTCAATAAGTAAGTTGACTACCGTATTTGTTGTAATTTGACTTACACATCTTTCTCTTGCCAATGTAAATAATAACTAATATAACTTAATTTTAATCATAAGTGAATTACACGAAACAAAAATCAACCTCTGCGGAATTTAAAAATAGGGAGAATCACTAGGGTAATTGACGCAAAACTGAGATATGTAGAAAAATATTCTTGAAATACAATTTGTAGGTTTTTTAATTTTGTACAACTTTAATTAAATTCGCTCTTGCTGTAAAATAGATATTAACCATTTCATTGCTGAAACAATATTTAAAAGTTTGATATGAAGTGCCATTTAATTTGAATGAGGGTGTACAAAAAGTGCTAGCCTTATTTCGAAAACTTGTAGGTGTAAGCCTGCCATTCCCTACCAAACTTTCACCGTTACAGAAGAATAAAATGGGATCATTAAAAATTAATTTTTATTGTGTTCATAAAAAGAAATCGTTTTAACACTAAAAATATTCAAAGTAGTTTATTTTTTAGTTTATTTAAAGTTGCATCGACAGCTTGGTCATTAGCAACTACTGTGGGTTTTGGTACATTAACGGTAGTTTTAACGAATTAATTTCCAGACCCTAGCCGGGAATCGAACCCGGGACCTTTCGGTTTGTAGGCAAGCGTACTAGTCACTACGCCACGAAGGCGGTTTGAAAATATATTATTCCATTAATTTTTGTTTAAAAGTTTTTTGGAATTGTTCGGTTATCCGGACTTTGGCAGTATATGCATAACGTTCGTACGTCCGGTAAACCGGATGTTATAGCTGCGTAAAATATATCGACGTCCTGTTTTCCGGACGTTGGTACTGAAAGGGTAAAGGGCGCAATCTTTAAAAAAACATTTTTACGGTAGTAGATACCTTGTTTACATTAACAAGAATTTCAGCTGACATGCCATTTACTCTTGTAGATCATAAGAATGTAGTAAATGAGAGGATACTCATTCATTGCACAAAGCAAAATTGTAGAGCCAGTTTTTGAGAAAATCAAAAATAAGTGAAAAATCCCACGAATAAACTACTTTCAGTTGCCCGATTTAGATGAAAATTTCCTTATCGGGTCTCCTTGAGGTTCTAAACATGAGTTCCAAATTTCAATTTAGTATGCTATACAATTTTATACAAAGAAATGTTCGATAAAAAGGTTGTAGAGTTTTAAATTGTGTACAACTTTTATTATATACGTTTTTGCGTTAAAATGCATGTTAAGGCCGCAATCTTAAAAAAAAAAACATATTTTTCTACGAGAAAACAGCCTCCACTAGAATTTCAGCCGACATAGCGCCTACCCTATCTGGTAGAACATAAAAATGTAGTAAATGATTCGATTTTTAAGAAAATCTTAAAAAGTAAAAAATTAACGAATAAAATACTACTTCCGGTTGACCAATTTTGATGAAAATGTTCGTGTCGGGTCCTCTAATAGTACCTAACTTAAGTTCAAGTTTCAACTTCGTACGATGTTTCGGTTTGAAATATTTTGTTCGCAAACACATACACATACCCACACCCACACATCGCTTAAAACATGTTTTTTTTCAGGGTGCATTTAAACATATTTTTCTGGTAAAAAATTGACACGATCGTTCTCATGTCGATTCTCAAAAAGAAAATGGGATTTTTTTATACTGCGGCCTTAGTATGACAAAAGTGCATAATCAAAGTTATAGAAAATAAAAACCTAAAATTTTTATTATGCGCATTTTTTCTAAAGAGCTTAATTTAATTTAGCGTCAATTAGTGATTTTCTGAAATATTGCGTTCTACAGAGGTTGATTTTTATTTTGCGTTATTCACTCACGGTTAAATTAGGTAATGATTTTTCATTTTATATTGTTTAATAATGATTAAACATAGGTAATAATTTCATTAATTACATTGGCTGCCCATAACCGGTTGGTGGAGTGTTAAATTATTTGCATTATGTGCTAGATCCAGGGCTATAAAAATAGTTCTGTTTCTTATCACATGGTCAGCCAATTATATGAATAAAGCATTTAACAACAGAAGAGGTACAGGTGTAAAAGATACTAGTCAGAGTTATCTCATCTGAGAGTAATGAATTTCATTATACAGCCAGATAGTGGAAAGTAAATGCTTTTCAGGGGGCCTGGCATGCTGATAAGCACAATTTTCTACTCAGTGAAGAAGGCCTAGTAAACCACCTCACTATTTGTTATACCTAGTAAAGCTTCTAGAGGTTTAAACTAGTCTTTCGGCTAATTACTTAAACAACAACATTGTTTACTAATAATTATTTAAACATAGGTTTATTTTTCCTTATTTACATTGGGAAAAGAACGTTCTGTGAGTGTATCACACCAAATTTTTATCATTAGGAACATAAATATTTGTTACAATAATTAAAACATTAAAAAAGTGGGTTACTTTTTAACTGATTTATTTTTTATTTCGTGTAACAGAATCTCTATTATGTTAGTTTTAGTTACTTTAAAAACTATAATTGCCTCCGTTAGTTTAATAAATGAGTACAAAATACTATTATCTACCTACTTGTGTTAGTGTACACTATTAATAGACTATTCTACAGTTGGAGTTTTAAGTTCTCTTTTTTAAAATTAGAATTCTATAACACAAGGTCGTGTAGCAGTATTGATGATATAACTTGTTTGGTTCTTTTTTTATGAATCAGGTTAACTATTTTTTAACTGTAATTGTAATCAGTTGGTTTTGTTTGTCACTTCTGTTATGTGTGTGCTTAGCATTTTTATGTAATTATTATTGCTTCATACTAAGACAAGTATGTACAAATCGTTAAATGATTATAGGTTAAAGCAATGTTAATTGTAACTAACTGACTTATTTAACACAAAATAGTATGTTTTATAAATAGAAATTTTTTTTTTAAAGAGTTAGCAATTTTTACTATCTCTTGTCTGTTTGATTATGTAGGGAGAAAAGTATTACTCTCATGTCGATTTTTCAAAATTTAATTTTCACCAGATATACACGTTTTTAAACCCACTGAACCCAAAAAACATGTTCTTAGCAATTTGTCAACGTGTGTGTGTGAACAAAATATTTCAAAAACGAAACATCGTACGAAGTTGAAACTTGAAACTTAATTTATGTAGCTACTACTAGAGGACGTGACACGAACATTTTCATCAAAATTGGTCAACCGGAAGTAGTAGTTTATTCGTTAATTTTTCACTTTTTACGATTTTCTCAAAAACGGTCCCTACGATTTTTTTTTAAATCCCCGCATTTACTGCAATGTTTTATGTGCCACTAAATAGAGTAGGCGCCATGACGGCTGAAATTTTAGAAAAGGCTTTTTTCTAGTAGAAAAATATGTTTATTTTTAAGATTGCGGCCTCAATATGAATTTTAGCGCAAAAGTGTGTATAATAAAAGTTGTAAAAAGTTTAAAATCTACTACGTTTAATTCAAACATTTCTTTGTATAAAAGTTTAGCAGTAGAATAATTAGTTATTTTCTTTTTTTTTCATGAAAATCTGCAATAAAATGGGATTTTTTAAGATTGTGACCTGAGTATGCATTTTACGACAAAACGGTACAGGTATAATTAAAGCTATAGGAAAAAAAATCTAGTGTGAAACACTCACAAGACTTTCTCTTGCCAGTGAAAATAATGAACAATATAACCTTACATTAGTAATAAAACATTAGAAAAAAACTAACCTCAAGAAACAACCGTATTTAATCATGAGTGAAAAACGCAAAATGAAAATCAATCTCAGTTTAGCTTAAAAATACAGAAAATCACTCTTTCACGCTAAACTAGGCTCTGTAGAGAAAAATTCTCAAAACAAAATTTGTACATTTTTTAATTTCCTATAAACTGGATTATATACAATTTTGTCGTAAAATGCATACTAAGGCTGAAATCTTTAAAAAAATCGATTATTTTACTATTTTCCTGAAAAAAATCCCAGAAAATCGCTAATTATTGCTAAACTAAGCGTTATACAAAAAAATGTTTGAAAAAAAAGTTGTAGAATTTTAAATTCTCAACTTTATTATATACATTTTTGCGCGAAATGCATATTGAAGCCGTAATCTTAAAAAACATTTTTTTACCAGAAAACAGCTTTCCCAAGAATTTCAGCAGACCTGGCACCTATCATATTTTGTAGAGCAGAAAAATTTAGTAAATGAGGTGATTATAAAAAAAATCGTTCGAGTCGTTTTGGGAAAATCGCAAAAACGTGAAAAATGACGCGAATACACTATTACTTCCGGTTGACCGATTTTGATGAAAATGTTCGTTTCGGATCCGGTTGTACAATCTAACTTAATTTTTAAGTTTCAAGTTCGTACGATGTTCCGTTCTTAAGATATTTTGTTCACAGACACACACACACACTCAGACCAATCGCTAAAAACATGTTTTTGGGGTTCAGAAAACGTGTAGATCCGGTGAAAACTCGATTCGAAAATTCGACATGAAAACAACTTTCCTTCCAATATATTCATATAGGCAAGAAAAAGTAAAAATATTGTCATTGATTCCTCTTAAAAAGCCTTAACAGCCTTTAGCCTTTTCAAAAATTGCCACCAGCTATGAGACGCATCGTCTTGCGAAAGGGAATTTTTAAATTAAACTTTAGTAGGTAAACGTAAAATTGAAATAAGAATAAATTCATAAATGTTTACGTGTCACAAAGAATATTACATTTATTTATTTATTTAATATAGTCGGTAAACTTGAGCAATAACTAAGGGGTTTTTTTTAGTTGAAATCGTTTCACTTCATGGTTGTTATAGCACATAGAGAATTGAAAGTTTAAAACCCTTTCATAAATAATATATTACAATAATACTCGCAATTCAATTTGTGTTAAGAACATAAATTTTTCACGCTTAAAACATAACTTTAATATTTTATACCGTAGTTTGCATTAAAAATTAAATTAGAAAAATTATTAGAAACTTTAATCAAACTGTTAAGAAGGTAGTTGGTATTTTGTTAACAGTTTAGAAAAGTGTGGTAAATATGGGACATTAAATTGTTTTACTTGTCTATTTTCTACATTTTTATGTTGAAATAAATTTTTAATTTGTGACACATTAACCCCAAATAGAAGGAAAAATTAATATTTAATTCATGTGCACGTCCCAATGTATTTTGTATTATATATACAAATCAACATAATGGCATACGGGTTATGGAATATAAAGTTTTAAAAAACATGGATTTATAATTATTCAATTATTTATTTATACATTAATTGTTGTCTAGTTGTCTTCTTTCCTTTTTATTGTTTATTTAATATTCCTTTTATTTTTTCTTCACTATCCTACTTTCCTTTTTTTACGCCCATAACAGACAGGTGGAGTGTCAAATTATTTACATTAAATCTGTTAGTTGTGGGGCTAAAATAAATAGTTCTGTTTCTTATCACATGGTCAGCCAATGACTGAACCATTTAAGAACAGAAGAGGTAGAGGTGTAAAAGATACTAATCAGAGATGTCTTCTCTGAAAGTAATGAATTTTATCATACAGCCAGACCCTGTGGTGAATGAAGTGAAGGAGTCATTTGCAGGGTGAAAAGTAGATGCTTTTCCCAGGCCCTGATATGATGATAAGCATACTTTTCTACTCAGTGAGGAAGGCAATGGTAACCACCTGACTTCTCGTTTTACTAAGTAAAGCCTCTACAGGTTCAAATCGGCCTTTCGGTTGATGACCAAACAACTTTCCTTTGTTATCTCGTATTTTTATATCTTTCTAAACATTTTGAGAAAATGCTATTTTAGCTCAAGATAAGGTCAAATTTAAGTGTTTTTTTATTAAACTTGAAAAATTGTTAGGAAATTTGGATTGTAAAAACTTAGGTTTAGTTGTGTTTCATTGTCTACTTAAAGTAGCATCCAAATTTTGGAAATAAACGACTACATTTTAATTAATTTTTAGCTGAAGATAAGATCAAATTTAAGTTGTTTTTATTAAACTGTGAAAATTATCAGGAAATGTGAATTGTAAAAACTAGAGTTGAATTGTGTTAATTTTTATTTTATATAAAGTCGAATTAAAATTTTGGAAATTAGGGACTACAATATATTTTAGTTAATTTTTAGCTAAAGATAAGGTCAAATTTTGGATTTTTGGAAGCGACTATATTTTAATTAATTTTTAGCTGAAGACAAGGTCAAATTTAATTTGTTTTTATTAAACTGCTAAAATTGTCAAGAAATTTGAATTGTGAAACTAAGGTTTTTTTTGTCTATTTAAAGTAGCACTTAAATTTTGGAAATTAACTACTACATTTAAATTGATTTTTAGTTGAAGATAAGGTCAAATTTAAGTTGTTTTTATTAAACTGCTAAAATGTTAAGAAATGTGAATTGTAAAAACTAGGGTTTAATTGTGTTGTTTCTTTGTCTATTTAAAGTCACATCAAAATTTTGGTAGCGATTCCAGTATATTTTAGTTAATTTTTAGCTGAAGATAAGGTCAAATTTAAGTTGTTTTTGTTAAACTGCTTAAATTGTCAAGGTTTAATTGTTATTTTTGTTTATTTAAAGTTGCATCAAAATTTTGGATATTAGAGACTACATTTTGGTTTATTTTTAGCTGAAGATAAGGTCAAATTTAAGTTAATTTTATTTCTAAAATGTTATAGAAATTTAGATTTGAAAAACAGGTTTAATGTTGTTTTTTTAGTCTATTTAAAGTCGCATCAAAATTTTGAAAATAAGTGACTACTTTTTGGTATAGGAACGGGTGTTTGTATATGTAATAATTTTCTAAATGTTAGCTAGGAATTGAACCCGGGACCTCCATTTTGCAGTGTAGCACGCTAACCGTTAGGCTACGGTGGTGGTCAGATTTTGTTGTGTTTAGTATCCAATTGTATTATTTTGATTACACAAAGTAGAAATAACCTTATTGGTGACCTTTCTCGATAGTTAACTCAATTAGTAGTCGTATGTTTGGATCTATTAAATTATAGTTAATTACTTACTGCATTAGCTTACGTAAGAAACATAAACAGAAGATATGTTAAAAAACATTTATTCAGAAACTGAGTATCTATTTGACATTTGCTGAGCGACCAATGGTGCACATATTGAAATTTATTAGTTATGTAAAAAAATGTTTGAAATGACAAATTCGAGAAACAAACAACGTCAATTTTAAGTATTTCTGTTTTCATTTAATCCGTGTTCAAAACCCACATTCTTTTATGATGATTCTAGTATTTATATCTGTACTAAATTGATATTTTTAATAAAATAAATTTTTTATGCTTTTATCATTTTTAAGTTGCATCAACCGTTTAGTCATTAGTGTGTAAAAGTAATTTGTAAACCAACAATAATGTGTTACGAGGTGTAAAAGATTCTCACACTCTGGCCGGAAATCTAACTGAAACCTTTAATTTTTCAGTCCAGTAGTTTTTACCGCTGATGTATCAAAAAGACCAAACATGTTCCTTTATTCATTCCTCTCTGTATTTAAATAATTGTTTGTGGATTACATGATTAAAAGTACTTCACTTGAACCAATTGAACTGATGTAGTAAATAAACATCACGAAACACGTTTTTTATGAATGAAATCTACCTTATTTATGTAAATAAAATACATTTAACTATTTTTTCGTTTAAATATTGAATAGGACATCTTCGTGAGTTCCATGTATTGTAAGTTCTCTTTTTGACATATATTTGTTGCTGTTGAATCTGAATGATATTTAATTTGACGACCACCCAAATATAAAATGAATGTAAGCTACTTCAAATTATTAGAGTAATTTGTAATTTACGAATATATTATTTCCATTCATATATTTTTACCGTTTCATTGATATATTTATCGTGTTGTCTGTCTTCCATCTTCGTTTAATAGTTCATTTTACATTACAGTAATACAGTTTGTTGATTCTTGAATCTCGGACGCTTGTGTGAGTCTGTAACGTTTGGTAATACGGTTAGAACTTATTGCATCCCAGTATTTTACTCCATTAAGCTGAGATCGGAAATAGTGGAATATAATAGTAACAGTAATAATAAAAGCCTTTATCTAGATGAAATATAAATTGTACTTTTTTACAATGAAATATACAAAATTAAATTTATATAGTGTTTATCATTAAGTTTTTCAAGTTTTATTAATTTTTCAATTGTGTTTTTTTTAGAAGCTATAAACTCTAGTTACGTTGACATTTGAAATTTAGTATTGTGATATTATAGTATTTTGTATTTATTTTGATTCGGGAAGTTCAAAAAGTTTTACTTTCCCGTGCCCTATATGAGTTTATAAGAAAAGAAAGTATTATTTTTATTTAGATTTTTCTGAATGGAGCCGGATATACACGATTTTTAGGCTTCCTGGACCATAAACTATGTTTTTTTTAGCGATTGATGTGTGTGTGTGTGTGTGTGTAAACAAAATATTTCAAGGACGGAATACCGTACGAAATTGAAACTTCAAACTTGAGGTATGTAGTCTACCACTAGGGTACCCGACACGAAATTTTTATGAAAATTGGTCAACAGAAAGAAGTAGTTAATTTGTATTTTGCGATTTTCTCAAAAACGGTACCTACGATTTTGTAAAAAATCGGCTGATTTACTACAATTTTTAAGCTCTACGAGATAGGGTAAGAACCATGTCTGCTGAAATATTTAGGGCTGTACTGTCGTGGCAAAAGAAATTATGATTTCGGCGTTAATATGCATTTTAGGGCAAAACTACCCTAAAATATATTACGTATTTACACGTAATTACAATATGCATTGGACTATCGGTGATGTACTATTCTCGTACGTTTTCCGTACAATTTACGAACAGAGAAAAATGTATTAGAAACATGGATCACAAATTTTTACTTTCGCTTGCCTGTATGAATTTATAAGAAGGAAAGTATTGTTTTCATGATGATTTTTTGAAATCGAGTTTTCATCAGATTTTCAGACCCGCTGAACCCAAAAAACATGTTTTTAGCTATGTGCGTGTGTGTGTACAGAATATCTCAAGAACGGAACATCGTACGAACTTGAAACTTAAAACTTAAGTTAGATATCACTAGAGGACCCGACACGTACATTTTCATCAAAATCGGTCAACCGGAAGTAGTAGTTTATTCGTGTCATTTTTCATTTTTTGCGATTTTCTCAAAAACGGTTCCTACGATTTTTTAAAAAATCGCCTTATATACTTAATTTTTTATGCGCTATAGGATAGGGTAGGCGCCATGTCTGGTGAAATTCTTGGAGAGACTATTTTCTCGTAAAAATATTGTTTTTTTAATATTTCGACTTAAATATGCATTTTAGCGCAAAAATGTGTATAATAAAAGTTATAGAGAATTTAAAATCCTACAACTTTTATTAAAATTTTTTTTTTGTATCGTAACGCTTATTTTAGCGGTAATTTGTGATTTTTTTTCTCACGGAAACGTGAAAAAAATCGATTTTATAAAGATTTTAGCCTTATGCATTTTACGACAAAAGTGTATATAATCAAATGTATAGGAAATTAAAAGATCTACAACGTTTTGTTGAGCATTTTTCTCAACAGAGCCTAGTTAAGCATGAAAACATGATTTTCCGTATTTTTAAGCTAAACTGAGGTTGATTTTCATTTTGCGTCTTTCACACATGATTAAAATTAGATTATGTTTATTGAGGTTAGTTTTTTGTTTATTTCTAATGTTTTATTACTAATGTTAGGTTATATTGTTAAATTATTGGCATTGACATGAGAAAGTTGTGTGAGTGTTTCACGCCAGATTGAGAATGGTTAATAAGAAGTAATTTCGGTTAAAATCGAACAGATGTATTTTAATATTACTTTTGAAATACATTTCGTATGAATGTAGGAAATTAATTCATTCATTTATGTAGGAAACAGTTTCAAGGCTGCTCTGAATTACTATCACGTTATTAAATAATAATACAATCTTAACGATTTAGTTTTATTATTATTAAGTGTAATTGTGTTAAATTAATAAATTAATACTGTACTTATAATATTTTTATGACATCTATTAATATATTTAATTGTTAATTTAAAAAAAAAAATTGAAGTAATAGGTTGTACCTGTCATTTTTTAGATTGTTGAATGAATCATATTAAAGGTACGTTAACTGATATTAATGATTTTAAATCTATAACGTAACGGAACATTACTATCCTATTTTTCATATTGCTTAAAGATACTATAAAACATGTTATATGTCTATAATAAAAGCTTAATAAAAATGTTGTAACTGTAATAGCAATAAAACAATATAATTTAGAATGTGCACGAATTAAATGAAGCACTGTACATATTTTATTACTTCGTTACAATAATATTATTTTATAAATAATAGTAGTAGTAAAATATTATAGGTTTAGTATTGTGTAATATAATTGATGACATACGATGCAGCATAACCTGTTTTCTGTTATTCACTGACCAGTTATCATTGGAGTCTTAAGGTAAAGATAAACTGCATTTCGATTTCGTATTCATTGAAATCTACAAGTGCAAGTAATATAACCCGTATAACTTATACTAATATTATAAAACTGCCCATAACAGACAGGTGGAGTGTCAAATTATTTACACTCAATCTGTTCGTTGCAGGGCTAAAATAAATAATTCTGTTTCTTATCACATGGTCAGCCAATTAAATGACTGGACCATTTAAGAACAGAAGAGGTAGAGGTGTAAAAGACACTAATCAGAGTTATCTCCTCTGAAAGTAATGAATTTCATTATACAGCCAGACCCTGTGGTGAATGAATTGAAGGTGTCATTTGCAGAGTGGAAAATATGTCCTTTTTAAAGGGCCCGGCATGCTGATAAGCATACTTTTCCACTCAGTGAGGAAGTCAATGGTAAATCACCTCACTCCTCGTTTTACTTAGTAAAACCTCTACAGATTCAAACCAGCTTTTTGGCTGATGACCTAAACAACAATATTATAAAGAAGTAATGTCTCGTGTTTGTTTGTTTGTATGAGATAATCACAGAAGCTATCTTACAGATTTCGAAAAAAATAATTGCTGGAATTTTAGAGGTTCCTGAGTAATACAGTGAAATCTCTCTATTGCGGAAATCTCTTTAACGGAATTAGTTGCGGACACCTACCCGTTCGTATATTACTGTAATGTATTTAAGGCGAGACTGTATGATGGTTTTAACTGAAAATTTCAAATTCCGGTTCTTTATGTTTTTCAATAGTTCAGACCGATATCAACCACAAAAAAATTAAATTACTTGAAAAGAATTATTTTAATGTTGGTTTCATTCACCTTTTACGTTCTAAAATGTTACAACCTGAACGACCATGGCTTGCCCCTTTCCTATTTTTGATCCTGGGTACGCCTATGGTGTGTAGTTTAAATTTGTGAAAAAATTTGTCTGAAAATTTCTGTTAAAAAAAATTAGTTCCGAATAAATTTTCCGGACAAAATGGTTATCGTTTCGAAAAATTTGGTAAATTTTGGTTGATAAAACCAGCCAAAAACTTCCGTGCGAAAAATTTGTAAGAAGATTTTTTTAAGCGAAGAAATTTATAACAAAACCTGGATTGCAAACAATCAAAATTTGGTTTTCCTCACCGAACCAGTAGGTTAACGGTAATTTTAAATAATTATATGGTCTTTATGTACTTTTGGTATTTTTTCATCACTCTTTTTTATTATCACCCTTCTAACCGTTTGCATTAGCAGCAATTGCAAAACGTGATGTAAAACAAAAAAAATCATCCGAGTCATTATGAGGTTTGCCAGTAGTTAAGAAAATCCTTTGGCTGCGTTACGAGCGCTGCGCAGATCAAACTCATTAGTGGGATTGTCACTTTACTGCATATGAGCCTGCAGGACAGTTCCTTCGAGATGCCGCTTTAGGCTCTTTCGTCTCCTCTGCCGTTAGAAATGTCTTCCATATCCGCCCTTGGGGCCGTTGACCATCTTCACTGGTTTTTGTCCACCCTGAGTATTCTATTTCCTCAGCACCCTCCAACAGTGTTGGCGAGTGTCCCCATCGCCAGGAGCTAGGCTATAAACTGGAGGGAAAGAGAGTACGAGGACGCCCGTGAAAGAGATGGACAGATATGAGAGGTTTGGAACAGGCAGAGATGCCTAATCCTTGAAAGGTAGAAGAAGAAGAAGATTATTTGTATTTTTTGAATTACACATATTGAAATCTTAAAAAAATAAAATTAAAGAGGTCAGAAATATAGATTTATGTGAAGCAAATAAGGTGTAAATGTAGTACTCGTCGAGAAAAAATGTCATGGCTAAAAGCTACGAAACTGTTATGGTGATACCAGTGTAGTACTTTTTAGACTTTACGGCCAGTGAAGTGCAAATTCTTGTGATGGTCTCTAGAACGTTCTTGAAGGATATAGTACATGAAGAAGAAGTATAAAATATAAAATTAATCCTTATATGATAACATAATAATTATCTCAAGGTCATTTTGTTTTCTTTTCTCATATCATTTCGTACTAAAAAAAATTATACGACATTCACTTTCATTAAGTATAAACATAAAACTTCCGGCAAAATCTTTCCTTACAGTTCAAAATACTTTACACATATAAACAAATAAGGAATAACTTATACCAATACATGTGAATTAAAATTTTTTAGTCAAGTTTGACATAGTACCTGTTACTAATAAACTCCCACACTTTCACCGTTAAATATTTATTTATACAATATTATTTTTCTTTAGCTACATAAATAATAATCCCATCCTTTTAAATTTCATAATTTTCTAATAGATAATTATGACATTTGTAATTACCTGGTAATAAAATCACGTTTTATTATCTGAGCCATTTTTATCGTTGAGAAAAATTATGAGATTTCACATAATGTAAAATAACAATGTGATTTAAGAAAAAAATTGGTCTAGGTGTGTTTTGTTATTACAAATATTATTGAAGTAATAGAAAAGATAAATTATTCTACTGTATCAGTCTGTTTTATAATTACACGAGATATTTTTACATTACTTTATACTTGTTGTAAATTTTTTGTTACCTTGAATGAAATATACAAGGTAATATTACATCTTATTACGTAGGAGTTTGTTGTTTAGGTTGTTGTAGGTTAAATACGATATATCAAGACAGTGATACAGCTATTTCAATTTGATATTCATAATTTCACTTTCTTTTTGATACATTTCTTGTTATTTTATTAATCCTTATTATTTATTCATCGTTGTTGTTGTTTAAGTCATTAGCCAAAAGACTGGTTTGAATCTCTAGATTTTTGTTTTTCTTGTTTAACGTCCGACTGTTCTGCAATTACTGCTAATGCAGACGGTGAAGGATGAAATGATTTTTTGTAACGTATGAAAATATGCCGTGCCTGAATGGGATTCGAACCCAAGACCGCATGATGAAAATTTCTTGATACTTTACTAAATAAAATGAGTAGTGAGTTGGTTTACAAGCGTCTTCCTCACTGAGTTGAAAAGCATGCCGGCCCTTCGTAAAAGCGTTACTTTCCACTCTGCAAATGACACCTTCACTTCATTCACCACAGGGTTTGACTGTATGATGAAATTCATTACTTTCAGAGGAGATAACTCTGACTAATGACTTTTACACCTCTACCTCTTCTGTTCTTGTATGCTTCAATCATATAAATGGCTGACCATGTGATAAGAAGCAAAACTATTTTTTGTAGCTACTAGCAGATCGAGTGCAAATAATTTAACACTACTTCCCTGTTACGGGCAATATAAAACATTAAATGTACTTAAAGAAAATCTTTTATATTTTCCTCCCTGCAATTGACACCTTCACTTCATTCACACAGGGTCTGACTGTATAATTAAATTCATTACTCTCAGAGATGTCAACTCTGATTAGTGTATTTTACACCTATACCTCTATTGTTCTTAAATGATTCATTTTCATAATTGGCTGATCATGTGATAAGAAACCGAACTTTCTTTTGTAACCCTGGAATTAGCATATCAAATGTAAATTATTTAGCACTTCATCTTCCTGTTATAAGCAAATTCGTCGTTTTTTTTCACTCACATCAGAAACTATTTAAGTTGTTTTTAAACTGGTGTCAGAGAAATGTTGTTATAATTATTTATTTATTTTTTATTTTACTTTTTAGTCGCATAAACAGCTTAGTCATTAGTGACTACTTTGGGTTAAGTTTGGGGGTTTAAATGTGTAATAATTTTCTATATTCTAGCGTAGAATCGAACCCGGAATCTTACGCTTTACAAGATAGCACGATAACACCTTCTATAACGAATTCGATCATATTGATGTTATCTTTTAAATTTTCTTATGCAATAATAAATTGCTGAAATCTTACTTGTAACACATCTACACCTAATCAATTTTTTTAATTTTATAACTACGAGTAGGCTATGTACAATATTGTAAAATCATCAGAAAACTAAAATAAATTTCTAAATAAACAAATTAATGAAATTATTAACATAATTTGTTTAAATAGTACACGTATCTCAGTTTGTAATGCGAAACTTTTGATCTTCGTCACAGAATATGAATGAACGCATGTAATCCAGGTATACAATAGAATTTCAATAGTCCACCATTTGAAATTTCAAAGCGTTTGCTAATGTAACAAGCTAATTGTGATTGTTTATTCACGATAGAAAGCGCGTGCAACGCTGTAAATGACTTTTAAAAAAGGATAGCGGAATCGTTTAAAATGAAAATCCATGTTTCCAGTCGAGGAAAATCAGCTCATTTTTAGGCAAAGTTCTTTTTGGGAGCATAGATATAAAAAAGCAGTACATTTAACAATTCCAAATGTACAAAAATACATAAATTATAGTAAAATAGTTGGTCGATGGTATATGTATTTAAATATATTTATATTTCCTTTTTATTTTCACTTCATCCAATTCCAAATTTAGCTAATTATTTTTGTCAGAATCTTGCTAGAAGGTAACATCATTCCCCTTCTGGAATAAGACCACTAGATTGATTGTAAACGCTAGTTCCATTATTTCCACCCTCTTCTCTCATGACCTCCCACTTTTCTTTTCAATGCCTGCATCCATCCTGGAGGTCCTCTTCATTCTTCTTTCTTCTTCGGCATTGAATGGTAGGTTGAAGTCAGATGGCCGGAGTGGAAATTTGGATTTCCACCCTCTTCTCTCATGACCTCACACTTTTCTCTTCAATGCCATCATCCTTCCTGGAAGTCCTCTTCATTCTTCTTTCTTCAGCATTGAATGGTAGGTTGAAGTCAGATGGCCGGAGTGGAAATTTGGATTTCCACCCTCTTCTCTCATGACCTCACACTATTCTCTTCAATGCCAGCATCCATCCTGGAAGTCCTCTTCATTCTTCTTTCTTCAGCATTGAATGGTACGTTGAAGTCAGATGGCCGGAGTGGAAATTTGGATCTAGGTTCAATCAAACCAGGTTAAACCAGGCCAGAGAAATGACATCATCTTCATAACAAGATTCTATTTAAGAATTAAAATATAGACATATTGTTTCATAGTGTGATTTATCACTGCAAAAAAAAAACTGTAAACTTATCACTGCAAAATTTTACATAAATGACAAAAGATTGGAATAACATTTAATATTCATGTTCATCAGTCAAAATAAAATATTAAAATGAAAAATATTTTGTTTCCTAAGAAACCAGTCATTATTTTAAAAACCTATTGTTGATACTTTTTTTATTTTTTCCATTGTAAATTTTCACAAACTGCTTTGATTGTATGAATTTGCGTATAGTACAAAACAAAAAAATTAATCTCGATTTATAAAACCAAAATCCATCCACTTACACATCTCGAATCCTCTAGAACCACGAGCCCTAGAAACATGAATTTTGGTTTGTTGGTCCCGTTTGGATTTTAGGTGCTCGTGAAGAAACAATTTTGAAAACTTTTTGTAAAAAAGAAAATTAAAAAATCCAAAATTATAAAAATATTAAAATTTTTTCTACGTAATGAACTTTCTCAGATAGTTTTAATTTAATCCTCAAATTTTCTGTTCTCCCGACCGTTTATCGTAATTGCCAGAGCGGATGTAGCCGTTGTACCATCATTTGCAAGTATTCCTATACCGCCCCTGATTAAGTCCAACCCTTAATACAAAAAAGAAGACAACTGCCAATTACTGATTTACATAACGTATTTACTGAATAAGATGTAAAATTTGCCACTCCTGCTGTCAGAGATTTCTCGCCTTCGCACAGACTGACCATATGGTACTACCGACCCTGGTGATAATGTGCATTGACAATATAAATTTTATCTGCACAAACTTTATTTATTTGTATTAAAATCTTTAGAATTATTTATAAATAGTATTTATTAGAAAAATATTAGGTATCAACACGCCCGTTGTTAAATAAAACACATTTTACGTTCAAATTGCTGAAAATTTGTGGTATTACGAAAGCTATAAATCTAGTATAACTGTAAGAACCAATTTAAATCATAATTACATCCATATCCTTGAAAGAAATCAAAGCTAGAATTCAAGCTTTCAGTAAAATTAGGAAGGTATTGTGCAGTTGAGATTTTACCCTGAAGTTAAGTGATTGCTCAGATTTTATGTTTTGTCAGTGTTGTTTTACGTAATTGAGGCGTGAATCTTAAAGGAGAATATTACTGACAAATTAGAGGTTTTCAAAATGTGATCATATCGAAGGAATTTGAACGTGTTAAAAAGGAGTGTTTTCCTTATGATAGAGAGCAAGAAAGAGTAATAATTTAGAAAAATACTTATATTATTAAGTCGAATTCTTAAAAAAAAGAAAACAATTTTTATCTCGAGAGCAGAGCCCCCACGAACTTTAGCGAACATGAAGCTTACCCTAACTTGTAAAGCATAAAAATGCTCTAAAAAACGTATTAAAAAATGTATGAGCCGGTTTTTGAGAAAACTGCAAAGAAGTGAAAAATTACACGAATAAACTACTACTTCCGGTTCACTGTTTTATGAAAATGTTCGTGACATTTTTTGGTTGTTTGGTGATTATATTATTTTGTTTAATTCAAAGAGATTTAAGAATTTTGATTGCGTCTTCCTCGTGGTACCTAATTTTAGTTTCAAGTTTCAACTTCGTGCACTATTCCGTTCCGGTAAAAACAAGATTTCGAAAAATCGGCATATAAGCAATACTTCCTTTTCCTGTATATTCATATAGGTCAAAAGAAAGTAAAAAATAACAATATATCAATATTCCAAACTAGTGATGACTGCAAGCTCCAGCAATTAATTCAAATATTGGAACGTTTAGCGTCTTATTTAGGTATTGTTAAAATATTATAACAGATTTCAACAAAAATGTTTAATAAAAAAAGTGTCAAAAAATAATTTGGCAATTAAGTTTCACCATAGAATATTTAGTTAGTTTTTTAGTTAGTTATTTTTTTTCTACGACAGCATTTTAAATTTGCATTATATTACTAGTTGGCACATCAACATATTTATTTTACTGATGTTATCACTACTGCACTAAACAAAAGTGCCCAACAAAAAAATTATAAAACGTACTTACAGAAAAATTATTTTAAACAATGAAATTTAGGTTAACCGAGAACAACGGTAAAGAAAAAATTAAATAGAACCGCAAATTGTATATGATATAGAATGTGTGTTTATCAGTAAATCAAATGTTCATAAATTTTTCAAACGTAGATCATAATTTTAAAAACAAGAATGCAAAGCATTTAAATCTGTTATTCTGTTACGCAAGAATGGTTGGACTTATACATAATAAAGTAGTAAATCAGTAGTTCAGATTAGAGATACAGATGTGGAGAAAGGAGTTGAACGGAGCGGCTATCTTAAAAGAACTTATTCACGATGAATAGCGAAGAGAATGCGAGTGAAAGAGTACGAATAACAATTTAGAAAAAGAAAGATTATGAATTACAATTACTGTACTTGCCCCTGTAAAATCCCCTCAAGTAATAAACGTACCAATCTGTAACATGATCTGGGTACTCAGACAATAATTAGGTACATATAAGGTGTACACGAACAATTTGAAACAAACGTGGAAAAATGAAATAATATCAAAAAAACCATAACTGTTTATGCATTTCTACGAAATTACAATATGCGAACTCATTTTTTTGGAATTAAAAAAATTACTGGAAGTCTTCATCTTAAGTTTTTAATTCGATTCAGAAGTAAGTTATACACAAAAACAATAATGATTAAATTTACATAGTGACAACCAGTTTTGTTTTGATGAAAAAAATATGGAGATCAGATGAGCGGTGCATTAAATATTCTGGTTTTTTACTCTTCCTGGTTACACTCCATATTTTACTTATTTTAGGTGTCGCTTAAAAAAATATTAATACCCGTTTCCAAGATTTCAATCAAAAATACTTAGAAACATCACAGACTCACTTTGGTACATATCCAACCCTACATTACCCAGAATACTTCCACAGTACAAGAAGAAATTCAGAAATTTTGCAACAGTTACCAAACTTGACCCAACAGAATTCAGAACCCATCAATCTTCTAGACAACAGTGAAACACATAGAAGACTGGACATACCACATCCTAGAGATTTATTTTAACACTTCCACGTCGAGAAAACACAACCAACCCGATGGGTTTGGGAGCGACCTTTAACATTCATTTTACAAGAAAAGTGTACATGGCTGATGGTATTTTTTAAAAAAAGGTATACGTTTGACTTATAGCAAAAACCATTCTGATTTCTGTATCTACTCTTCGAGGAATCGAATGACACTATTTTGTTTTCAAATTCCAACTATGATTTCTTGACTTCTGGTTTTGGGCTACTTCCGGTCGAAACCGAAACTTCAAACCTAATAATTTCTGTATCTACTATTTAAAAGGAATCGAATGACACTAATTTTGTTTCCAAATTCCGAATTTGATTTCTTGTCTTCCGGCCGAAACCAGAACTTCAAACCCAATTTAAGCTGACTAACTTTTTGTGTGAATTACGAATCCTAAAACAGTTTGTTGTTATCTCTTGTAGTTTCTGATATCTGGGTTTGACGTATGGACGGATAAAGGAAAATTATAGATGACAATTTTGTCACCAATCAAAGTTGTAGAAAATTAAAAACTGTTAACTTTTATTTCAAGCTTTTTTGTAGAGTGCTTATTTGAGCGTCAATTTGTGATTTTCCGTATTTTATCATTTAAACCTGTTAAAAATTGGATTTTTTAAAGACTGCGGCCTTAGTACGTATTTTACGACCAAAGTATATTAAACTTAGAAGAATTAAAATCTACAAATTTTCTTTCTAGTCTTTTTTTTCTATAGCGTTCAGTTTAGCTTCAGTTATTGAGTTTCCGTATTTTTACGTCATCAGCGGTTGATTTTTATTTAGCATCATTCACTCATATATTAAATTAGGTTGTGTTTCATTATTAATATTTGCATAAGAAAGTCATGTAAGTGTTTTACACAAAATGTTTTAATAACGGATCGTACTTCTGTGACGTTATTCTCATCGTTTTCAGTTCTAAAGTATAACCGTGACGATACAAAGTTTTATTGAGAGTCAACATCAATTGTAATACTTGCGAAAAGAATTTTTAAATTAAAATATTTTTTCGTTTATTTTAAGTTACATCAACAGCTAAGTCATTAGCGACTATAGGATTAAAGTTAGGTGGAATGTATAATAATTTTCGAGACCCTAACTGGGAATCAAAACCGGGATCTTCCGCTTTGAAGCGTACCACGCCAACCACTGCGCCACAGAGCCTGTCGATTAAATTATTGCTCAAAAGTCTTTTTGAAAAAAATCATTTCAATAAGTTTGATAAAACTATTAATAATATTACATCAGTAACTTGTGAAGTTTAGCTATCCAGTAACAAAACTAGGACAAACTAGAATTGATTCCACGTAAGCACTAACCTAGCTTTTCTGTTTTAGAGTAATTTAATATAATTAAATTTTAGTCGATTTACTATTTTTGAAATCTTAATTTATTTTAATTTGAATTTGAATGGATACCTATTATTTTTGCGAAAATTTTATTAATCTGCTAATACTAAATATCTCTTCTCGTGAAACTCTTCACGACCTCATTATTATCTAGCATTTTCTAGCAGATTAATAGCCAGTGTATTTTAATTGGCTTTCTAAGAGATTAAGGTACTAATAGGTTTTGAAATTCATAGTTTAAATTCTAAATATATTAAACCCAACGTCTGATATGTTTTGATTCACTTTATTAATTTTTCAAAAAGTAAGTCTATTCTGTACGTACCAGTATGTATTGATAATAATTTTCTTGTTGGTTTTCGTTTGTTTTTTTTTTGTGTTTGGAATCTTTCAAAACTCTTGGTATTAAAGTTTGTAAAGTTTTTTTTTATTAATGTGTTGTATATTCAATAAGAAAAGTTTTTAAGAAGAACAATAGTTCTTCTGTGGATTCCTTCCCACCTAGGTATCAAAGGGAACGAGACAGCCGATTGAGCAGCCAAACGCGCCACTACATGCTCCAATAGGATAAACAAGTCTTCCCATCGAGATCTGCAGAAAATTTTCAGACACAAATTTGAAATAATCTGGAACGAGTGGTGGAAGACTTTAAGGATTAACCTACACACAGTACGGACTGACATTCGAGACTTATAACCAGAAATTTTTAAAAACAGACTTGACCAAGTGACTCTTACACGACTACGAATTGGTCACACTAAACTGACACACAGTCACCTCATGACGAAACAAGACTCTGTTTACTGTAGACACTGCAACACGAAATTAACTGTCAAACATATTCTTGTGGAATGTCCTACCTTGAACACTATACGGAGACAATTTCACTTACCGGACAATTACAAAGACTGCGTTAATCACACACAGTACACAAAGACACTGGACTTTATACAATTTTTAAATATTCAAAGACAATTTTAGTGCAAATAAAAGTGCAATTCATATAAAATAATTTATAATTTAAAAGTCTGAGATTCAATTGTTAAGTGTAAATTTTATTTAATTGGAAAACATCATTGTAAACCTAAAGTGTTATAATCTTATGTTATATAATTTGTGTTTTTTTATGTAATGGGGTCGCTAAAAACTTAGAATGTTGATGCGACCATAATAAACCAATTATAAAAAAAAAGTTTTTATCAAAGATCTGTTGAGCTGATTTTTTTTGAATTTGTATGTTAAGAGCAATTAAAATAAATTTATTTCTTACACTTAAGTAACTGCAAGTACTATATGCAAATTTGAAAGCTCTTATTGACTAGATAACTAAATTACACTTAACTAATTCTCTAAATTTCTGTTCATAAAAAAACTGAAATTCGTTAGTTTATCCTTACAAGATAAATAGAAAGGCCAAAAAAGTGTTTTTACTAAGATTACTTGCATCTAAAGAGTAAAAAAGCTCTACCCTAAGATATTGCTTAAGTGATACCTAGAAAAAATAAAGCATTTGAATTTTGACTTTTTCGTAAGGGTAAAATGAGGGTAACTATACCATTTTTTTCTTTCTCTAATGTGTGTACGTTGCAATCTGTTCAATTTAAGAATAATAAGCAACTCTATGACGCAATGATATGAGAATAATATCTATGACATGTAAATGAGGTGTAGTATTGTACAGACTCAGGCCTACCATTCCTGAGATATGGTATGATATGATAAGGTATGATAAGGATATGATATGATATATAAGGTATGATATGAGGTATAGTTAACTGAACCCCAACCATCAAAGTACCTGGCAACCACTGTCTAGTATTCAAATCCGTAGAACAGTTACTACCTTTACTAGGATTTGAACAAGGAACCTTCGTTTCCAAAAATTAGCTTTTAAACAACTATACCATAAAAAAATTTAATTTTTTTATTTTCAATCGGCTTTAGTATTCTTACTGTGGTACGCAGATAAACAAAAGTGTAGATTGAAACTGGGTAAATTTGGAAAAGCAAGACAAACAGATTATTTTATTTAAAGCATTTCTGTGTAAATAGATTCTTAAGAGGAAATAGAACAGAAGTTTCTTAATCTAATTACCAAATAAATCCCATAGATGAATTAACATGCCGGATTATGTACCGCTAGCACCTGTAATACAACAAACGGAAATTGTGTCGCACAATATACAGTATCTTACCCGAAATTAATGACAAGAAGAAGGAAATGGTTAATTATTTTAAATATGTATCTTTAATTTAATTTATTTATTCACAACTGAAAATACAACTAGTGAATTTTATAATGTTTTGTACAATGAACATTATGTTATATTAAGGAGACTGGCATTCCGACGGTGGATTAATTTTGATGATGCTAGAATCTAAATTGATAAAATTGCGATGCTTAAACAAATTGAAAAAATTTAAAATTGCTTAATGATACTCTACAAGTCTATATTGTCGTTTTAGTGTTTATGTTTATGGTGTTCAAGTATGTATTCCGTGAATCGTGATAGACGTGTTAAAATCTGTCATTCATGTATGGAACACATAAATCATTGTGCAAAATGTGATTGGTTACGTAGAATGATGCGTTATTTATCTAAGTAACTGTGCTTGAAATTATCGGATTATTTACGGTGTGGAATGTTTTGTTGCTCCGTAAATAAATTTAGCCACCAGGCAGTGGCAGCTCGTGCCTTGAAAAATAGGTGAAGATTTGCAAAAATCCAAGTAAAACTAGTACAAATACTAATGTCGATTTTTCGAAATCGAGTTTTCCCTGGTCTACACGTTTTCAGACACCCTGAACCGAAAAAACATGTTTGTAGCGATTTGTCTGTGCGTGTGTGTGTGTGTGTGTGTGTGTGTGTGTGTGTGTGTGTGTGTGTGTGAACAGAATATCTCAAGAACGGAACATCGTACAACTTAAGATACCACTAGAGAACCCGACACAAACATTTTCATCAAAATCGGTCAACCAGAAGTAGTAGTTTATTCGTGTCATTTTTCACTTTTTTTGCAATTTTCTCAAAAACGGCTCCTACGATTTTCTTAAAAATCGCCTTATTTACTAGATTTTCTATGCTCGACAAGATAGGGTAGGCGCCATGTCTGCTGAAATTCTTGGGGAGGCTGTTTTCTCGTAAAAAAATTGTTTTTTAAGATTGCGGCTTTAATATGCATTTTCGTGCAAAAATGTACATAATAAAAGTTGTAGAAAATTTAAAATACTACAACCTTTATTTTACATATTTGTTTTGTTTAACGCTTAGTTTAGCGGTAATTAGTGATTTTCTGTTTTCTGTTCACGAAAACGTGTAAAACCGTGTAAAAGATTTCAGCTTTAATATGCATTTTACGACAAAAGTATATAAAATCAAATTTATAGAAAATTTTAAGATCTACAACTTTTATTTAGGGCATTTTTCTCTACATAGTCTAGTTTAGCGTGAAAGAGTAATTTTCCGTATTTTTAAGCCAAACTGAGGTTGATTTTAATTTTGCGTCTTTCACTCATGATTAAAATAAGGTTATATTTTTTGAGGTTAGTTTTATTGTTTATTTCTAATGTTTTATTACTAATGTTAGGTTATATTGTTCATTATTTGCATTGGCAAAAGAAAGTCGTGTGAGTGTTTCACACCAGATTTTTGGTTTTTTTGTTTCATTCGCCAGTTTATCTGTTCCATTTCTACTAATTATTTCTCCAAGATATTTAAAGTAGTCTGTAATCTTAATTGTTCTTTATTTTGTTTTTATTGTCTTTCGGGGTTTTTTATTTTACTTCTTCATTTATTGTAAAACAACGACCCACCGGGTTGGTCTAGAGGTAAAGTCGTTGCCATGAGTCAGCTGTTTAACAGCTGACTTTTGGAGACGAAGGTTCCTGGTTCAAATCCTAGTAAAGGTAGTTTCTTTTATACGGATTTGAATACTAGACAGTAGTTACCGGTGTACATTGATGGTTGGGATTCAATTTACCATACTCTCTCAGGAATAGTCGGCCTGGGTTTGTACAAGGCTACACCTCATTTACAGGTCATACACATCATCCTCATCTCATTGGGTCATGGGGTTGCTTATTGTTCTGAATTGAACAGATTGCAAAGTACACATATTAGAGATAAAAAAAAATTGTAAAACAACAAATAATTGTAACAGAAATTATACTTATTTTGTGAGAGAAATAAATCTTGTTACTATGCAGAAAATAGGTAAAGAGGCTCTGCACCTACTTACTTAAATCGCCGCAGCTGCCACCAGGAGTTGGTTTCAGGAAAGATTTGTATATCTGTAGTTTTAGGTGACCTGATTATGACAACCTCGATATCTTCTGGCCGTTTTTAGTAAAGTAATTTCAAAATTTGTACCTTTTAACACACAATTCTTTGAAAATTTTATCGATCCGTAAACTTTTTAATTTAGTTACAGGTTTGTTAACAGTTATGATCGTCCAGATTTCGTGCCAGTGTAACAATAAATTGCAAACCAAATCGTAAATCAATTACGAACAAATTACATTTATGTTTTATCATACAAAAATAATTAAATGATCAAGTTCTAATAAGATATAAAAAGCAAAGAACCTGCAATTAAAATAATAGCCCCAAACAAAACATTGACAAGGTCGTATAAGTACAAGTTCTAATTTCTTTTTCACCTGATAACATTAAATACCGGTTTGTACGCCTTTTTCCATTCTAAAACAACCACACTTCTCCGCTCCTACACAAAGATAAATTACTTTTTTTTAAATCGGATTTAGATCATCTCTTAATACAAAAAATGAAGGTAAAAGTTCTAAAAAAATAAATAAAAATTTCAATTTTTAGTAGTCAGTAAATTTTGTTTACTTCAAATTAGCCTACTTATCAAGGTATTTAAAGCACATGAACTGTGTTTTAGTTGTTCACTATAAACTATCTTTAATAGTTGTTATCTACAATTATATACATTTAAAGTAACTATTTATTTTGTACTGCAGTATTGTAACAGTCTACAGAAAAGGAGAGTTTGCATTGTTTTTTTTAAACATTATTAGAATTGCAATCGTTTCAAGGTCGTGTTTGGTATATTATCATTCCTTCATAATAATTGTATTAAGTATTTTTAACATTAATTCGCTAATAATCTACTTTTACATTTTTTAACCTACTTTTCTTGTATAAAATATTTTAGTTTTAAATGTCACATTATTTTTATAAAAAATTTAATTACTTTATTTATTTTACCGTTTTATTTTTTTAATTATGGGAAAGAAAAATTTAGCTTTAAAAACTGTTAAAATTTACCGTCGGATTAAATTCGTTTTTTACCTAATGTGTATGACATGTAAATTAATTTTATTTATTTATTTGTTTTATTTAGTTAAACATAATACAATTATTGTTTTACTAAGCTATAAACAAAATTTTTAACTAAATATACTTTAACGCAAAACCTCTTCTCCACGAAGTGTTCTGTCCGCGCATAGGAGTAAAGAAAAACATTATTTAAACAGATTTATAAATACTAATAACTACTATAAAAAATACTGTTATAAAATCTAAAACCGGGAACAAGAAATACATTAAACAGTTTTTATTAAAAGCATTAAAAATACATGATAAATACTATTAAATTTATATTAAAAATATCAATAATAGGTTATAATAAATTAAAAACAATAAAAATTTTAAAAATTACCTTAGATAATGTACAATTGTATTAATAGATAATAAATAAAGAATAAATGAGGTGTAATCTTGTACAGACCCAGGCCGACCGTTCCTGAGATGTATGGTTAATTGAACCCTAACCATAAAAGTTCACT
This sequence comes from Catonia carolina, assembly GCA_035578175.1. Lineage (NCBI taxonomy): Eukaryota > Metazoa > Arthropoda > Insecta > Hemiptera > Achilidae > Catonia > Catonia carolina. The sequence goes on from JAQMRL010000004.1 coordinate 46,577,186, forward strand.
GGTAATCGCTGTCTAGTATTTAAATCCGTAATAAAAGTAATTACCTGTAATAAGAGTTGAACCAGGAATCTTCATCTACAAAAATTAGCTGTTAAACAGGTGACTCATGGCGACAACTTTAGGCCTACCTGTAGACCAGTGATTCTCAACCTTTTTCCTCCGCGACCCCTAAAAAGCAAAAATAAATAAAAATTAATAATTTGCAAACCCCCCCCCCCCGATAATAATAGGAAGCCTTACTATTAATAATTGAATTTTTATTGTAATTATAAATGTAAAATGTTTTTTTATGTTATGTTATATAATCAAACTGCACTATTTTTATGTCTTATAGAAAATACAGACAGTAAAAAAGAAATACAACTATTGCTATTATTTTATATTGCTGCGTTTATACTTTTATAGTAGTGACGTGTATGAGCATGCATATATGACGTGCAACATACATGAGCAATAATCACATTAATAATTAATTAATGATTAATTTCTTTTTTTTATAATTAAGTGTACTTATTGCATGTAAAATTTTTATACGTAAGTTAAATAAATGATTTTTTCTCATAAAATGATTAAATGATTTCATTATTGTTTCGCGACCCCCAGGTTGAGAACCACTGCTCTAGACCAAACCTTAGGGTCGAATTTTAAATTAAAGAAAATTTTGTAGCATATTATATTAAAATACATCATCTATTCTAGTGTTCCTTAAATTTTGTTACAAGTCGTTCCCAAACCCATCGGGTTGGTCTAGTGGTAAAGTCGTCGTGAATCAGCTGTTAAACAGCTGATTTTCGGAGTCGAAGATTCCATGGTTTAAATCCTAGTAACGGTACTGGTTACATTTTTACGGATTTGAATACTAGACAGTGGTTACCAGAGTACTTTGATGTATGGGGTTCAATTAACTCTGTAAGTTACTCTCTCAGAATTGGTTGGCCAGAGTATGTACAAGACTAGACATTATACACGTCGTCTTTATCTCATTGAGTCATGGGATTGATTTTATTCTAAATTATACAGATTGCAACTTACACACATAGGGTATAATTAGGAAAAAATTGTTCCCGATTTTTTTTGTGTTTGTTTATTGACATAAAGTTGCGCCAGCTGTTTTGTTTATTAGCTCCTACTATCTATTTTTCTTCTGGGCATGTCTATCCGTATCGTATGTTGGCTATTCTGACTTTATCCGAAAAAATTTCGTAAAGCTCTTACCAAACTAGGCTTTTTAACTGGTGATCCAGCAAGTTCTTCTTCTGCCAAGATTCCTTTCCCTCTATCTTCCCTTGCAGAATTTTTCTTACAGAATATTATGGATTGCAGTACGGAATCTGTGGTATTATAATTTCTATACAACACCCGGTAATCAAACCTGGGACATTTCGCTTCGCAATGCAGCGCAGTCTAGCGCTCTAACTAATCTTAAAGTAGTGACAATAATAATAATATACGATATTTATATGTGAATTTAATGTAACGTAAGTTTACTTACTGCCAGAGAGGACGATCCCGCTGATCTCCATATGTCTCCTCCCTCTGCAGTCTCCTGACCACCCTTTCCGCAAACTGAGCAACCAACTTTCAGCTCTCCTCATCCCGCAGCATCGCTGCCCCTACTCTCTCTCTCTCTCTCTCTGGGTTCCACTGTGCAACGCCTATCTTCTCAGATGTCTCCATTCTATCGAGGCCAAAATAGGGACATCTTTCAAAAATATCCGCTATAGACTCTTCCTCTTCACTGTCGCACAGTCGACATTTCGGTACTTCATGAAGTTTGAACCTCGTCAAATATGCCCCAAAGCAACCATGCCCTGTTAGCAACTGCGTCAGCTCGTGGGTGGTATCACCAAATGTCCTCCTTATCCACACCTTGACATTTGGAATGAACCTCCTTGTCCACTCCCCGACCCGAGCTTCTCCATCTCCTCTGCCACCTGCTGAGTAATCGACTCCAACATTCCTCTTTATCAGCACCAGCACGCTGCTCTTCCCTCCCGCACGCCATAGATCCCATGGAGGCATCCCCGACATTACAAGGGCTGCCTCCGTAGATACAGTTCTATAAGCACTACATATTTTCAGAGCCAGTTTCCGCTGCATCCTTAGAAGTCTACCACAACTTTTAAATCTTAGGGCTCTGCTCCACACAGGTACACCATACAACACCACTGATGTTGCCACTGCTGCCAACATCAATCCTTTTGGTTACCTTGGGCCCCCAATGTTAGGCATCAATCTATTTAAGGTGCTGTAGATTCTTTCGGTTTTAGCCAACGCCTCAATAGTATGCAACCGAAAGTTTCTTCCAGAGTCCAATCACATTCCGGAGTTTTTCTCGGTTTTTCGGTGAGTTTTCTCGCTGTTAAGGATAAAAAAATGTACCGTAAGTTGTGTAAAGACTTTTCATTTGTAAATAGTTATGTAAAAAATGTCCTTCCCAATAGGTTCCGAAGAATGCAATGCACTAAAGTTTTAATTTACTATCCTACTGCATCTGTTTATAAATCAAGCTTATGTCACCCGCTTTCATCCTTAGAGTAGGAATTTCTTCGTGACAGAACAAGAAGGCTATAAGAGGAGATGATGAGGAGATAATTTTTCATGGGCTCCTGGCCAGGATAATAAATATAAAATTTTTATTATGTATGAGCTGATTACCATACAAAATCGATCGCCAAATCGGTGATAATTAACAACTGAAAGTGACTTTCTACCAGCTGACTGGCTGGGCCGGTTCGAAGGCCAGAAACTTTTTTCAGAATGTTTGTTTCCGCTTTTTTTTACAATAATGATACATTATCATTTATATATAATATATATCTGGTTACGATGCGGTAGAGAACATTGTATGGTATAGAATTTTAATGTATTATGTCGGGTACGTTATCCTTAAGAACTGTCTCGGTTGAGCAACCATGAGTCAGGTTTGCTAAAACTTATAAAATAACATACAATACTTTTGTATTTCACATCTTCTTTATTGCTACTTTTTCAAGTGTATTTCAAGTTGTTTCAAATTATGGAGATAGTCAATTTTTCCCCTGAGGAATATTATAAATTTTTTTAAACAAAATTATCCTGTTTGAAATTAATGTTTTTATTACAAGTTTTAATTTATTTTTATTGTTGTAATTCATGGTATAATGTTACTACATAAAATATATTAATAACAGTATTTATTTCACATAAAGTATTTTACATTATTAGAATATTTATTTAAGAAGAAAGTTTTCAGAATGATTTACATTATATTTTACAATTGTAACTACAAATTCTTGTAATTTGTGGTATTAATAAACCGATTACTACTTTAACCCTTTCAGTAACGACGTCCGTAAAATTTGACGTCTATATATTTACGTAGTTACAACATCCGGTTTACCGGACGTCCGTAAGTTATGCATAAACTGCCAGCGTCCGGATAACCGAACATTTCCAAAAAAAAACTCTTAAACAAAAAAATGGTATAATATATTTTCAAACCGCCTCCATGGCGTAGTGCGCTAGCGACTAGCGCACTACGCACTACGCTAGTATGCGTAGTATGTGTAGTATGTGTAGTGCACTACGCTAGCATGCGTAGTGACTAGCGCGCTAGCCTACAAAGCGAAAGGTTCCGGGTTCGTTTCCCGGCTAGGGTCTGGTAATTCACACGTTAAAATTACCGTTAAAGGTACTAAAACCGACAGTAGTTGCTAAAGACCAAGCTGCCGATGCTAAAAAAAAAACTATTTTGAATATTTTTAGTGTAAGAACGATTTATTTATTTTCTTTATGAACATAATAAAAATTAATTTTTAACAGAAAATTTTATTTTTCTGTAACGTTGAAATTTTGGTTGGCAATGGTAGGCTTAAGCCTGTAAGTTTTCATAGTTAAGATCAAACTTTTAAATATTGTTTTAGCACTGAAAGGGTTAAACAGCTGATAGTAGTTTATAAAATTATGAAAAAATCCCTCTAGCGATAATTAATGCAGTGTAATTAACAAAAAAAAAGCCTCTTTAAGGTTAGACGGATTTTTTTGTTTTTAGCACCAATTGAAAGTTTAAGTTTTTCTGCATCTGTTAATGTGCCGTACACGTTGTTTTTTGACGGTGGATTCATAAAGTAATTAATTTTTTTTTAAAGTATTGCACGCCAAATTTTCGTATACTTTCATTTACATTATCACCTTGCATAATTATATACATGTATACAAGAAGACTTGTATATATATACAAAAAGACAGGAAAAGGAGAAAAATGAAGAAAAGGAAATTAGTTGTTGATACAGATTATAAAGAAGGTTATAACCCAGGAATGTTTTGATTGTATTTTTACTAACTGTACATGTACATTTACCGACATTTTTTGCAATTTACTGAAAATATACTTTTTTAATACATAATGAAAATTTTCTCTGCAACCGGTTGATCACTCTTTCTGAAATTTTCACACACTGTGTGTCATAGTACTATATATGCTGAGAATTTTTTGGAATTATAAATTCTACTTTAACACATTTTTTGTGACAAATTTACAAATTATGCAAATTGAAATAGTCCAATGAACATTTTTTTCATTCTCTGTTCTTCACAACGTACTGAAAAAAACTCAGCATATGTAACAAACCGCAATACAACTGCTGCAAAAATTTGAAATAATTTTGTTCAATAGTTTATGAGAAATTGTTCCTTTTGTTAACATGTAGTTACATAGGGATTCCGTCTTACCTTAACCGTTTCATACTTTCCCTATTTAAACAATACTGGCTTAATAAATTGAACCTGCTGTACTTAATGTATGATTATTTTACCGGTAAGTCTTTTATGACGATGTATATCCTACAATATTATGTAAGAATTATGGTACATAGTACTTACCAGGTTACCGTGCATTAACGACCGGTCAAGGCTTTGTCCTGGGAGAGAGTTTAGAAAAACGGCCACTCTTATCCATTTGGGAAAAATTTTGTTAGAAAAAACAAGATAAATAATCCTTTTAAACGTCTAACGCACGTCTAGCGATATTTTACTGTCATGTAAGCCGGGGGATGAGAAAGAAAAAAGTTTTATGTATTACTTTTTCTAAAAAAAAAATTAATACCCGTCCTTTTTATATGGCGTAAAATAAAGTCTATAAATATTATTACATATAATTTTACAGCAAACTTTTTTTAACTCTTTTTGAATACAGTGAAACCTCGGTAATTCGAAATTCGTTAATTCGTGGAAATTATTTGTCCCCCATCATTTTGTATAGTACCAATGTTAAATCTAACTTCGTAATTCGACATTTCGAAATAAATATTTACGTTAATTTGAAGTTTTTATTTTATATTTTTTTACTTTCTCTTTCTTGCCTATATGAATATATAGGAAGGAAAGTATTGTTTTCATGTCGATTTTTCGAACCGAGTTTTCACCTGATCTACACGTTTTCAGAACCCCTGAATCCAAAAAAACATGTTTTTAGCGATTGGTCTGTGTGTGGGTGTATGCGAACAGAATATATATCTCAAGACGGAACATCATACTAACTTGAAACTTGAAACTTAAGTTAGACACCACTACCGGACCCGACACAAACATTTTCATTAAAATCGGTAAACCTAAAGTAGTAGTTTCTTCGTGTAATTTTTTCACTTTTTTGCAATTTTCTCAAAAACTGGTCCTACGATTTTTTAAAAAATCGCCACGTTTACTAAATTTTTTTGTGCTTTATAAGATAGGGTAGGCGTCATGTCTGCTGAAATTCTTGGAGAGGCTGTTTTTACGTAAAAAAATTGTTTTATAAGATTGCTGCGATAATCTGCATTTTAGCGCAAAAATGTAGCTATATAATAAACGTTGTAAAAAATTTAAAATCCTACAACTTTTTTTTTGTATAACGCTTAGTTTAGCGCTTAACACTTAGTTTAGTGGTAATTAGCGATTTTCTGTTTTTTTTCTCACGAAAACTTGTAAAACAATTTATTTTTTGAGATTTTAGCCTTATATGCATTCTATGACAAAAGTGTATAATCAAATTTATAGGAAATTAAAATTATTTTTCTATACAAAGCCTAGTTTGGCGTACCTGTAGTTTAGCGTGAAAGAGGTTGATTTTAATTTTTGGTCTTTCACTCTTGATTAAAATTAGGTTATGTTTATTGTTTTTTATTTTTATTTTTTTTAATAACTGTAAATCTACGATCTGCTCTCATAGAACAATGAGTAGATGTGTTGTAAGTATAAATCTTGAGTAAGTAATACCCCTTGGTATTACTCTATAAAATTTCCCATTTTGTTGAATTGATCTTGCCAGGAATGTAAAATAAATTACACAATCACATATTAAAATAAATCTGTAGGGTGTAGTCTGCATAGTCTTCTGTGTGTTCCACTGTTGTCTAGGAGATTGATGGCTTCTGGATTCTGATGATTTTCAAGTCTTGTTTGGTAGCTGGTGCAAAATTTCTGTATAGCTTCTTGTACCGTGGGAGTGTTCGTGTCTCTGTGCAATATAGTGTTGGATATGTACCAAGGTGAGTCTATGATGTTTCGAAGTATTTTTGACTGAAACCGTTGAATTATTTCAATGTTACTGTGACTTGCTGTGCCCCAGAGTTGTATCCCATATGTCCACACAGGTTTAAGTACAGTTTTATAAATTAACAATTTGTTTTGTACCGATAATTTGGATTTTCCATTAAGCATCCAATACAGCTGTTGGTATTTAAGATTTAACTGTTTTCGTTTGTTCCATATGTGAGTCCTCCATGTTAGACGCCTGTCCAGGTGGAGGCCAAGATATTTTGCCGTATCGGATTGTGGAATTTGTACGTTGTTAAAAAACACTGGTGAACATGTTTCCCGTTTTAGTGTAAATGTGACGTGCAGACTCTTGTGTTCATTTGTTTTTATACGCCACTTTTTTTGCCAATTTTGTACGCTGTCTAAGTGTTGCTGCAAGTTATGAGATGCAATTTGTGCATCTTCGTGTATTGCCTGAATGGCTGTGTCGTCGGCAAATGTTGCCACTGTAGTGTTGTCATTTTGTGGAAGATCAGAAGTGTAAATGGTGTACAAAACAGGAGACAGCACGCTTCCTTGAGGAACACCAGCTTCAATTAATTTTAGAGATGATTGTTCGTCCTTATATTTCACTGTAAAGTATCGGTCCTCCAAATAAGATGCAATAATTGAGTAATACTGATGGGGAAGATTTTGTTTAATTTTAAAAAGAAGACCCGCATGCCACACTTTGTCAAAGGCTTGCTTGGTGTCAAGAAATGCCGTGGAGCAATATTTCTTTTCTTCAAGTGCTTTGTAGATGTTGTTTACAACTCTGTGAATTTGCTCAATCGTGCCATGACCTTCTCTGAAACCAAACTGGCAATTCGGAATGAGATTTATGGTATCCAGTACTGGGCGTAATCTCTGAAGCAATAATTTTTCAAATACTTTTGAAAGAATTGGCAACAAACTTATTGGTCTGTAAGATGATATTTCGTGTGGTGGCTTCCCAGGTTTTAGGATAATTATAATTTGAGCAACTTTCCAGTAAGAAGGAAAGTACTCCAGACGTAATATTGCATTAAAAATTATTGTAATCAGCCTAAGGGCCTTGTCAGGAAGTTCTTTCAAAATTTTCCCCGTGATGAGGTCAAAACCTGGTGCTTTATTCGAACTCAAATTTATTTTAATGGTGTGTTTTATTTCAGACAATTTAAATACTTTTATTGGAGGACTCATTTGAAACGGAGAACTAAAAAATTCAAATAATTCTTTTTCATCGTCTGGATTGCATTCAGATGGGAAAGGTTTAAAAACCTCTGATAGGTACTCGGCAACCGCTTCAGCCTTGTCATGATTACTTTTGGCCCAACCAGTTGAAGTTTTAAATGGAGATGTGTGTTGCTTCGGACGTTTAGCTTTCTTAATTTGCTTCCACAAAGAATAGTTTGTCGTGTTGTCAGGAGACAAGAGTTCCAAATATTGTTGTATTGAGTCGTTAGTAAAATTCCGTAACATTCGTTTCAAAGTTTGGGCAGCGTTATTGAAGAGCCTTTTGTCATGCGGGTTCCTAGAGCGTTGCCAATTTCGTCGAAGTCGTCGTTTTTCAGTAATGGCCTGTTTTAAGTAACCTGGTAGATATGCGGTTTGTTTTGAGAGCCTAATAACCGGTGTAGCTTCCCAGCCAGCAGTTTGAATCGTTTTAGTTAGATGTTCTACAGCGCTGTCGATATCGGTCGTGTCTTGTAATCTCAAGTTGTAATCGAGATTTGCTTCCACTAAAGTTCTAACGAATCCCAATCAGTATGTTTATTGTGTAAGGCTGGAAGAGGCGATTGAGTTTGCAGGTTTTGACCGAGCGAAACGATGACCGGTGAGTGATCGGATGACAGGTCGAAACTTGATTCAATGTTCGCATAAACGTCTGGAATACCTTTCGTCACGAAGAAGTCTAAAAGATCTGGCACTCTGTTTTCATCAGTCGGCCAATACGTGGGCTCACCTGTAGACAAGCATGTTAACTGAAGATCTTGAATCACAGTAAGTAGAACTCGTCCTTTTGGAGATGTTAGTCTAGAGCCCCAGTATGTACTTTTGGAATTAAAATCAGCTCCAACTATAAACCGTCTTCCTAAACTGTTGAAAAACGTGACAAGAATTTCAGGATTCAGTCTATATCGTGGCGGTAAATAAGCAGCGGATATGTGAAGTGGACCCATCCAGTCTGTTACCACAACACTACTGGCTTGAATCTCATCCGTTTGATATGGTGGTAACTGGTAGTGAACAATAGTACTCTTAATGAGTAGAGCCGACCCTCCATGTGCTCTTCCATCCGGAGAATTTGTGTTGTATATGTCAAAACCAGGAATTTTAAATGTGTGTTGTTGCGTAAAATGCGTTTCTGAAATCAATATTATGTCCAAGTTCTGGTCTATTATAAAGGCGTGTAGTTCCTGTTTGTGCTGCATGAGTCCGTTGGCGTTCCAAAGTGCGATACGAAATCCCCGTTCCATTAATGCAGTTTTGTCAGAAGTGATGATATGATGTTTAGAATAGTGCGTATGTCTTCAGATAATTTTAATTGGTTCTCTATTTGACGTTCAAGTAATTGTTCCAGTTTTGAAAGTCTTGTGTCCATATAAGTGACATTTGACGGGTATGAAGGTTGTTTGTCTTGAGTTTCAGTGGAGTGAACTTTAGTGGCTTGTGCATAGGATTGAGGTCTGTTTAAAAGGCGAGGGTCCCGAGGAGAAACAGATGGAGAAATTTTTTGAGGAGCAGGTAGTTTATCCCTGTCTGGTGTAGCCTCCGGTTTGGCTTCTGAAGTATTAGTGTCATTTTGGTACGTTGTAATTCGTTTTCTGGGTGAAGGAAATTTTCTCATTTTGATCTCCTTATAAATAGAGCATCCCTTGTAGTTAGCGGGATGCTCACCATTACACAGCACACACTTCGCTTTTGTAGTCCTGTCTTTCTTAGGACACTCCTGAGTCGAATGGTCTTTTGCGCACTTCACACAGCGAAATGGATGCCGACAATATCCCTTGGAATGACCATATCGTTGGCATCGTTGGCATTGGATTATTTCCTTTTCGTCATAAGGCATTTCAAATTTTATATGCGCGTTCAACAGATATTCAAAATCTAGGATGTCTTTATTGTTTTCGTTTTTCAGCATATCAATAAAAAATAAATTTAACGGTTCCTTTGTTGTTCTGTGCTTAACGTTATGGATTCTAATAACTGTGTGCCCTTTACTTTCTATGTCAGATTTTAAATCATCGAGATCTACCGTATGGTGCATTCCTCTCAGTACTACTCTAAAATTTCGTTGATTACTAAGTTGAAAAGTATGAAAACTGACTCGTTCTTTTTCCAATAATTTTGCGATTAGCACATAAGTTTTAGTGTCGTTAGGTATCAATTTCACTTGGTTCTTATTCTGCAGTTTATAAATGTACTGATCTTTAGCTACGGAATCAATTAAACGTAAAGTGTTATTTATGTCAACAACGTCAATAAAAATCGGCTTCGGTTTCTCTGTAGACGGGTTGTCGTGGTCGTTGATGTCAGTATTTTCAACAAATACTAATTGGTCAAATTTATTGGACAATTCGATAAATTGTTTACTAAAAGTTTTACTTTTATCCGTTAATGCATTACGTTTCGTACTGTGATTGGACGTGTTGATGTCTTCATTTGACGTTTCTTGCCTCGGATGGTTCGCCAATCATTACTGGCGCAGTAAGTGACGTCACTGTTACGACACAATTCAAACTCGGCATCACTGGGACTAACTGAAACAGCTGTTCCGTGATTCGAATAGTTAACATTCATTATAAAGAAGAAGAAAACGCCAATTCTAGTAAGTTTTTAAAACTTAGGTTATAAATTGTTTGTCGCAAATTAAAATTATCACACCTCTCAAAACAAAAACAGTAACTGTTTTTAATACTTACATTCTTATTTGCTGTCAATAAACATAATTCACCCCACATTAAAAAACTTGTTTCATTCAGAAACGAAAATAAAATGCAGAGCACAAAAACAACACGTGAAAGTCGAAAAATGGCTGAACTGAAAAGAGATAGGTTATGTTTATTAAGGTTAGTTTTTTTTTATTACTAATGTTAGATTATATTGTTCATTATTTTCATTGGCAAGAGAAAGTCGTGTGAGTGTTTCACACCAGATTTTTAGTAAGTGGTTGGCAAGTCCGGTAGGTAATGTAAATTCAACACGAATCCTGAATAAAGTAAATAGTAATAAGATTTATATAGTTATTTTACTTACATAAACTATTAAGTTGTCCTGTTAACTTTTTTTGAATGTGATAAACGATTTTAGAAAGTGTTTACAGATATTTCATTGTAGAAGGTCATTAGTAGAAGAAAACAAAAATCTACGTATGGTTGTCTTACATTTGTTAAGTTGGCACACCTGTTTCTATTTGTCCTTTTTAAAATGTAACCTGATGTATTTATAATTGATAGTGACAATATTTGAAATGATATAATGTATCCAATATTAATTTTTAAGATTTTGTAACCTTGTTAATATATATTTGATATAAATTTCGTTAAAGTACTGTTGTTTATAAAGTTGTTTTGTTGGAGCGATACAGTGTTTAATGATAAAAATAAAACAATGGATAACCTAATTCTTATTTTGTCCTTTTCCAAATAACTTTATGAAATCCTTTAAAAATTATAATCGCGATGTACTTGATGAAAATTAGAGTAATTATTGAAACATTTTTAAAGTATACCACGTTTTTCCGTTTTTAATTCATTAGGACCTTTTTTTAAACTTTTCCTACTATTTTCACCCGCTTTCGTTCCTCAACCTCTTCCTACATTTACTCCAATTCATCCAATCTTCCTCCCGAAGTCCCTTTCCTCTCCATATCCTCGTCTGTCTCATGTATTAAGGACCGTTGGGATTCGCTTCTCTTCCCCATTCCCATATCATATCAGACTTTTGTCAATGTAACTCAAAACGTTGCTCACCTCTCTCTCATTCTCCTTCGTATTTCCTCATTTGGAGTGTCAAATTATTTACACTCAATCTGTTCGTTGCAAGGCTAAAATAAATAGTTCTGTTTCTTATCACATGGTCAGCCAATTGAATGACTGAATCATTTAAGAATAGAAGAGGTAGAGGTGTAAAAGACACTAATCAGAGTTGTCCTCTGAAAGTAATGAATTTAATTATACAACCAGACCCTAGGTGAATGAAGTGAAGGTGTCATTTGCAGAGTGGAAAATATGTGTTTTTCAGACACGCTGATAAGCGTACTTTTCCACTCAATGAGGAAGGCAATGGTAAACCACCTCACTCCTCGTTTTACTTAGTAAAACCTCTACAGGTTCAAACCAGCCTTTTGGTTGATGATCTAAACAACAACATTTTCTCATTGGTAATTTAGTCCATTCTCATCAGTCTACAGCTTCACCTTCAAAAATTTCATCTGATCAGATTAATTTTACCCCATTTTTTATTACCACCTAGCTTTCAGCCCTATAAATCATTTTGCTGCGTACAATTATGTTGAATATTCATATTTTTGAGATTTGTTAATCCCATTGTAGTGAGTTTAATTCCCTTATTGAAGTTCTATTTTGCCTCAATTTGTTTTTATATCCTCCCCCGTGTTTCCATTCTTTGAGATTGTAAATCCTAAATATTTGAACGTTCAAAGTTAAGTGGAAAAAGTGAAATATAAAAATCCTTGATAAATTACCTTTGGGTCTATTTTTGCCAAATATTACGTTTCTCATTAGTTAAGGAGCTTGGAAAATGAGTGATGAGTTAAAAATGTATGTCAGTCAGTGAGAGTTTTTCAATTTACACATACAGATTAATTAATCACGTGTTTCTTTTTTGTTTTAGGTAAGATGAAGAATTTGTTAAGCGTACCTGTAAATTATATCGTAAGTTATGAATTTTTTTCAATTAATTTTGGAATAAGTATCACATTTTTTGTAGTGCTTTTAATCCACGCACATAATGAGTCTGCTTTCCCTGGTAATTTTTCAAAAATTAATTTTTTAACAGTTGAACTTATTCATGTATTCGGCATCTTCGTGTTTTACCATTTTTGCTGTTTGTTATGAGAAATGAAACGTTTATTATCAGAGGGTTAGGTTATTCATAGACTACCAAATTCTATATTTTTCTGAAAAATATACAGTATATTATTAACCCTTTCTAGGGCAGTACTATGGGGAAAAATATACATGTTGTAAAATTTTAAATTTTGTTTTATAGGGACTTAAATAATGTATTTCTAGAGCCAGAACAGTAAGATATTTCTTTTTTTATGTTAAGCCCTGGTAAGTATTCGTACCAAGGAACGTTTATTAAAATGGGAATCACATAATGTTAAGTGGTAAGAATGCTTACTAAAACAATTTGTAGTCCTATATAACAGAAAAATCTGGTGTGAAACACTCACACAACTTTCTCTTGCCAATGCAAATAATTAATAATAAACCTAACATTATTAATAAAATATTAGAAATAAACAAAAACTAACCTCAAAAACATAACCTTATTTTAATCATGAGTGAATGACGCAAAATGACAATCGAACTCAGTTTGGCTTAAAAATACGGAAAATCACGCTTTCACGCTAAACTAGGCTCTGTAGAGAAAAATGCTCTAAACAAAAGTTGTAGATCTTTTAATTTTCTATAAATTTAATTTTATACACTTTTGTCGTAAAATGCATACTAAGACCGAAATGTTAAAAAAATCGATTTTTCTCACGTTTTCGTGAGAAAAAAAACAGAAAATCGCAAATTACCGCTAAACTAAGCGTTATACAAAAAAATGTTTGAAATAAAAGTTGTAGAATTTTTAATTCTCTACAACTTTTATTATATAAAGTTTTGCGCTAAAATGCATATTAAAGCTGTAATCTTAAAAAAACAACGTTTTTACGTGAAAACAGCCTCACCCAGAATTTTAGCAAACATGACGCCTACCCTATCTTGTAGAGAATAAAAAATTGAGTAAACCAGGCGATTTTTAAAAATATCGTAGACCAGTTTTTGAGAAAATCGCAAAAAAGTGAAAAATTACACGAATAAACTACCACTTCCGGTTGACCGATTTTGATGAAAATGTTCGTGTCGAGTCCGGTAGTGGTACGTAACTTAAGTTTCAAGTTTCAAGTTCGTACGATGTTCCGTTCTTGAGATATTCTGTTCACACACAGACACACACACAGACCAATCGCTAAAAACATGTTTTTTGGGTTCAGGGGGTCTGAAAACGTATAGATCCGGTGAAAACTCGATTTCGACAAATCGACATGAAAACAATACTTTCCTTCCTATATATTCATATAGGCAAGAGAAAGTAAAAATGGGTGGAATAACTTATCTCAACTTTATATTAGCATGAATATGTAAAAATCTCGAATTTTCTAAGCACTGTACAAAAGTAACAAAACAACACGGTTGCGTACGCTGGTATGAATCCTTACCACATTCGTGTAACTCATGAAGCAAATGGTTGCTTCGCACCATTTTCAAAATGTGGATAGCCTACTTACCAGAGTACATCTATAAAACCATAAAATGCCAATAAGATTCAACTGCATAGCTTATTCTTTAAAAAAATTGACCTTATTGCCAGTGTTAAGTATAGTTTACCAAAGACCTGTTGTTGTTTAGGTCAACAGCCGAAAGGCTGGTTTGAACCTGTAGAGGTTTTACTAAGTAAAACGAGGAGTGAGGTGGTTTACCATTGCCTTCCTCACTGAGTGGAAAAGTACGCTTATCAGCATGCTGGGCCCTCTGAAAAGCACATATTTTCCACTCTGCAAATGACACCTTCACTTCATTCACCACAGGGTCTGGCTGTATAGTGAAATTCATTACTTTCAGAGAAGATAACTCTGACTAGTGTCTTTTACACCTCTACCTCTTCTGTTCGTAAATGATTCAGTCATTTAATTGGCTGACCATGTGATAAGAAACAGAACTATTTATTTTAGCCCTGCAACAAACAGATTGAGTGTAAATAATTTGACACTCCACCTGTCTGTTATGGGCAGACCAAAGACCTATAAAGGGTTAAAATAAATTAATCGTAGGTAATGGAATTTTTACTAATTAATTTAGTACAATTAGACGTTGCATGTTTGTTAAATATTTTGTGCAGTTTAAATTGTAGTTTTTAGTGTGCTAGTTACGTAAGGTGGACTAGAAATTTATATCGTTGTTCATTTAGTATTAATTTCTGTATAAGTTGATTAAGACAAAGGGTAATGAAATTTGAGGAATGCTCAAGACGTGATGCCTTTTCTTCTTTTTAATATTATTATTGTTCCTTTCTTAGTTCCTCTTTCCCCTCCTACAGAACATCACCACCTTCAACTCCTTTCCCACTCTATAATTTTTCTTCTAATTCCTTTTCTTTTGCTTTTTACCGTAGCCTTCAGCTCTTTTATTCTCCTTTCAATTCTCACATTCGTATTGTACCTCCTTCTGTCCCATTTAATACTGACTGGCTCCTTTATTATTGTTGGTGTAGTAGTCTGAATATTGCATAGTTCACCGGTGTAGAAACCGACTTGCTTCTCGGGTTTGATTCCCTTTCTGGTCTGGAATTTTTTCATCAGTCATTTTTTCAATCACTTTTCATTGTTTATATTGACAGTAATTTGCGAAACAGTCGAATGTTAAATTTTAAAAAATCCTCTCTTTTTATATATGAACCCAGCGGGTTGGTCTAGAGGCAAAGTCGTCGCCTCGATTCAGCTGTTTAACAGCTGGTTATCGAATATAAAGGTTCTTGGTTCAAATCCTAGTAAATGTAGTTACTTTTATACGGATTTGAATACACGAAAGTGGTTACTGATGTACCTTGATGGTTGGAGTTCAATTAACCATACTCTTTCAGGAATGTTCGGCCTGGGTCTGTACAAGACGACACCTCATTTGCACATCACACACATCATTCTCATTTCATTGGGTCGTGGGGTTTGCTTATTGTTCTGAATTGAATAGCTGATTTTTAGGGTTCCTGGTTCAAATCCTTGAAAAATTCGTTACTTTTATACAATTTTGAATTCTAGAAAGTGGTTACCGGTGTAGTTTGATGGTTGGGTTTAATTAACTATACTTTTTTGGGAATGGAGCCTTAGAGCCTAAATCGGTATAAGACCACGTCATGCGAATCATCCTCATCTCATTGGTTCATGGATTGTTTATTGCTTCTAAAGTGAACTACGTACACACATAAGGGATTAAAAAAAAAGATTGTATGATGCCGCGAGTTAGCTGATTTTTGGAGATGAAGGTTCCGGTTTTAAATCCCAGTAATATCTGTTACTTTTATACAGATTTGAATTCTAAAAAATGGTTACCGGTATTTTTACTTTCTCTTGCCTATATGAATATATAGGAAGGAAAGTATTGTTTTCATGTCGATTTTTCGAAATCGAGTTTTCACCGGATCTATACGTTTTCAGACCCCCTGAACCCAAAAAACATGTTTTTAGCGATTGGTCTGTGTGTGTGTCTGTGTGTCTGTGTGTGTGTGTGTGAACAGAATATCTCAAGAATGGAACATCGTACGAACTTGAAACTTGAAACTTAAGTTACATACCACTACCGGACGCGACACGAACATTTTCATCAAAATCGGTCAACCGGAAGTAGTAGTTTATTCGTATAATTTTTCAGTTTTTTGCGATTTTCTCCAAAACTGGTCCTACGATTTTTTTTAAAATCGCCTATTTTACTCAATTTTTTATTCTCTACAAGATAGGGTAGGCGCCATGTTTGCTGAAATTCTCGGTGAGGCTGTTTTCACGTAAAAACGTTGTTTTTTTAAGATTACGGCTTTAATATAAATTTTAGCGCAAAAACTTATATAATAAAAGTTGTAGAGAATTTAAAAACCTACAACTTTTGTTTCAAACATTTTTTTGTATAACGCTTAGTTTAGCGGTAATTTGCGATTTTCTGTTTTTTTTCTCACGAAAACGTGAGAAAAATCGATTTTTTTAACATTTCGGTCTTAGTATGCATTTTACGATAAAAGTGTATATAATAAAAGTTATAGAAAATTAAAAGATCTACAACTTTTGTTTAGAGCATTTTTCTCTACAGAGCCTAGTTTAGCGTGAAAGCGTGATTTTCCGTATTTTTAAGCCAAACTGAGTTCGATTGTCATTTTGCGTCATTCACTCATGATTAAAATAAGGTTATGTTTTTGAGGTTAGTTTTTGTTTATTTCTAATATTTTATTAATAATGTTAGGTTTATTATTAATCATTTGCATTGGCAAGAGAAAGTTGTGTGAGTGTTTCACACCAGATTTTTATTGTTGGGATTGAATTAACCACACTCTTTTAGGAACGGAGTCTGAAAGCCTGAGTCTGTACCAGACTACACTTCATTTACACGCCATGAGCATCCTCATCTCTTGGGTCATATGGTATTGTTCTTAAACTGAAGTGATTGAATTGTACATACATTAGGGATTAAACAAATTTTCTATGATTGAAAATTTTTATTTTATATAACATAAATACGTAACATAATACTACGTACTAAGAGAATGAGAAATTATGTGTAGATTAGAAAATCCTGTTCTAGGATTGGACAGAAATCCTTTTATTGATCCCCTTTAATTTTGATTTATTATATTATCCCGGATTTGAGCTCCTGTGCCAAATTTTACCGTTATATCGATTTAATTGTATATCGATAGAGGGCTTTCGTTGCAGAGGAAAATTATGTTCAGTACTACTATATACATAGAATTAAAAGAAAAACTTTTGTTTTTCTTTTAGTATTATCATTATGAATTTTGTAACGCATAGTGATGAAAATCATCTGGTTTCAGTTGGTCCAAATTTTTAATTTTAAATAGAAAATTTAATTTTTTTTATGAAGTTGGATTATAAGTTTTAAATTATTACTTCCTCTTGTCATATATAAATATATAGGAAAGGAAAGTATTGTTTTCATGTCGATTTTTTGAAATTGAGTTTCCATCGAAAATCCAGGTTTTCAGACCCCCCTGAACCCAATAACAAAACATGTTTTTAGTGATTGGTCTGTGTGTGTGAACAAAACATCTTAAGAACGAAATATCGTATTAAGTTGAAACTTGGAACTTAGTTAAGTACCACTAGGGGAATCAACATGAACATTTTCATTAAAAACGGTCTTTCAGCTGACATGGCGCTAAACCTATATTGTAGAGCATAAAAATGTAGTAAATAAGGCGACTTTAAAAAATATCGGAAGACCCGTTTTTGAGAAAATCGCAAAAAAGTGAAAAATTACACGAATAAACTACAACTTTGATCGATTTTGATGAAAATATTCGTGTAGAGTCCTCTTATCTAACCTAACTTAATTACCAAGTTTCAAATTCGTACAATATTTCGTTCTTGAGATATTTGGTTCACACACACACACACACGCGCGCGCGCGCGCGCACACACACACACACACCATACCATTTGCAAAAGCATTTTTGTGGGTTCATGGGCCCTGAAAACGTGTATATCTGGTAAAATCTCGATTTCGAAAAATCGACATGAAAACAAAAATTAACTCTCCTTTCCCTATATATTCATATAGGGCAAGAGAAAGTAAATATACAATATATATTAAAATTTTATGTATTTATTCAAATAAATTATAACAAATAATTAATTAATAAATTCCGGTTTGATCACCAGAATTTATAACCTTCAAAGTTGTGGAAGTATTATGGTTTGGCATTTTAACGATACCAAAATGTAGTAAATTTTCGTTCTTCATTTTATTACAAAAAAGTTTTGATATCTATAAAATTACTGAATGTTTTATTATCTTTTATTGTTCAACTAAATTCCTGTACAGTACTTTCTAAAAAAATATTTTGATATTTTCTTTATAGCAGAATTATTGCATTTGTTCAGTATTATTACCATCATAAATTGTACTTATTTAATTATTTTTATTACTGACATTCCTAATGCGATTAATTACTAAAATGGAAATTTTATTATATTTTAATGTACCGTTATTAATCAATTTTATAACTGTCATAAAATTAGATAAATTATGTACTATAACGGTAATGTGTGAAATTATTTTAAACACTGAAGTACATCTTTGAAGATGAACAATAAAAAAAAAATTAAAGCTACTTATTAAATTTTACTGAATTTTATTTGTTATTTTATTGTTTTTAAATGTACTTCCTTAGTAAATTCAAATATATTATACTATTAAACAATTTTCAGGTAAGTAAAATAGGTCGTACGGTATATTAATTGTAAGTTGTTAGGTTAATTATGTTGGAAATAATTTTTATTAATTGATCAGTGTAAATTAGCGATAAATTTCTTTATAAATTAGTAAATCTTTAATACAGTAAAAATATTTATATCAAATTTTAAATTACAATTAAAACCATTTTAGAAGTCAGTTTTATTGACTATTAAATTATTTTGTTAATAACTAAAGTAATTTTTATAAGGAAAAATTCTTCTCAGTAGATAACCATTTTGTTAAATATTTTATGTCTCTCTATAATGCTTGTTTTTTTATTATTATTTTTTTGTATAATTAAATCTTGCCCATAATAGGCAGGTGGAGTGTAAAAATTATTTGCGCTCGTTCTGCTTATTTCAGAGCTACAAAAATAATCTTATTTCTAATCACATGGTCAGCCTATTATATGACTGAAACATTTAAGAAAATGAGAGGTAGAGGTGTAAAATACACTAATCAGAGTTCTCTTCTCTGAAAGTAATGAATTTCATTATACAGCCAGACCGTGTAGTGAATGACGTGAAGGAGTCATTTGCAGGGTGGCAAATATGTGCTTTTTAGAGGGGATATGCTTATAAGGATACTTTTCCAATCAGTGAGGAAGGCAATTGTAAACCACCTCACTCTTCGGTTTACTTAGTGAAACCTCTAGAGATTAAAACCAGCGTTTTGGCTGATGACCTAAACAACAACAACGTATTTAAATACATCAACTTGGATAAAAGAAATAACTTAAAAGAAGATATGCTGTAATTAGAAATAACAGAAGGAGATCTCAGAAATAAAACAGAAAAACTAAAAATCCTTTACGATAAAAAAGCAAGATTTAAATCTAAATTGAAAACAAAAAGGAGGGTTTATTCAGTTGAAGAAAGAAAACAAGATCTGAAAATATGAAAAAGACTGGGCTGAGAGAAAAGCAGCTCAGAAAAATAACTCAAAAGATTGATTTTTAAAGTGATCCCATGTGGACGTAAAAGAAAGAAAAAATCACATAAAAATATTGGTCATTAGTGAGTACGGTTGATTATGAAAAAAATGGCTTCTACTATGTTTTAAAAAATTGCCTCATTTACTATATTTTCTATTCTCTACATAATTGAGTAACCATATACCAGCTGAAATTCTTGGGAAGGCTGTGTTCTCGTTGTAAAAAATGTTTTTTTTTCTTTAAGATTTGAGTCTTAATATTTTAGGGCAAACATGTATGTAATAAAAGTTGTAGAAAATTAAAAAACCTACAAATTTTATTTCAAACATTTTTTCTACAACGCTTAGTTTAGTGATTCAATTAGTGATTTTCTGTATTTTACACATCTAAATCTGTAAAAAATTGGAATTTTAACGTTTGCAATCTTAGTATGCATTTTACGGCAAAAGTTATCGAAAATAAAAAAATCCCACAACGTTTAATTTTAGTTTTAGTTCTAATTCTATTTTTACTGCATTATTTTAGCGTCAATTAATAATTTTCGGTATTTTGAATTACAGCACTATAAAAGTTGATTTTCAATTTTCCTCATTCACTCATGATTAAAATTAGTTTATGTTTATAATTTTTATTGTTTACTCATGATTAAACGTATGTAATGTTGTTCATGATTTATATTACAAAAGGAAGTCGTGTGAGCGTTTCACACCAGATTTTTAAAAAATTTATTTGATCAAATTAAAATTTTAGTCATTACCGAGTTCGGTGGGTTATGAAACTGGAATGGCAGATTTTTGACTTGCAATAACTTTCAGACCCAAGCCGGGAATCGAATTCGGAAACTGCCGGGATTTGTGGGCTAGTGTTCTAACCACTGCACCATTAAGACAGCCAATTAAAAAAAAATTGTTTTGAGATTATTCATTTTCCTCTGAGAATAATGAATTTCATTATACACCCTGACCCTGTGTTGAATGAAGTGAAGGTGTCATTTGCAGAGTGGAAAGTAGATGCTGTTCAGAGGGCCTGGCATACTGATAAGGATATTTTCCCTCCCAGTGAAGAAGGCAATGGTAAACCACCTCACTCCTCGTTTTACTTAGGAAAGCCTTTAGACGTTCAAACCTGCCTTTCGGCTGATGACCTAAACAACAATGCCTAACTTAATTGTTTATGCGCACAAAAATAAAATCTAAGTAACACGATACAACAGTTCAATGATTCGTTGAAACGTTGTAAAGTAACTCTCTGTACTTAACAAATGTTTATGAGCATGTTAAATTTTGAAAGTGTAAAATAATAACATATTTTATGCATGTTAATTTGAAATTAAAATATCTGTTTGAAAATAAATTTTGAAGAGTAAATATTATGGTAAATTATTAGTACTTACGTTTACTTTTTATATACTCGTGTAACTTAAACTTTACCAATACAAAATGCTTAATTTATGTGAAGTACAGATTTACTTCCGCACATGATATTTAAATTCGTTTTGCATTTACCGCCTTTTAAAATATAAAGGTTAAAATATAACAGTTTGACTTTTTAAAATAATTGAACGACTTTCTCCATAGGTTTAAGTGTTTTAAATATATTTCTAAGTACAGTTTACTGCTTTTTTCAGATGTATATAAATACTATACGTCCCTTATAATGAGTATTGTAGTCTTGAAGAGAGATGTGGGCGATGTTTATCATTTCATTTTACAATTTCTTCTTAATGAACTCCTTTCCCTGTCCGTTTAAATAATTATTGCTATTTATACGTTTATATTGTTTCATCTTTTATTGTTTACGATTGTTTGGCGATCAATTTATTTTTTAACGTTATCGTTTTTAACTCTCACTACATTAATTACAATTTGGTATTACTGTATTAATTTATTGCTTCATGTTCAGTGTATTAATTAAATATTACTCTCGATTTCATTTCATAAATTGGTTTCTACCGGTATTTATTTATTTTGGTATCTGGTTTATTATTTTTGTCCATAGGGCCTATTCCCACGTGGGTAGTTTACTAGCTGCTAGTACAAGCAGTTATTAGTAACTAGCAACGTTTCCGAATATCCACACCGAGCTAGTTTACTAGCGCTAGTCAATCACGTGACCTTTTCTCTTCTACTAGCGCTAGTAAAATCAAACATGTTCAAAGTCACTAGTGCTTTAACTAAACTAGCTGCTAGTTATTCGTTCCCACGACGGTATTACTAGCTGCTTGTAAACTACCGTCGTGGGAATAGTTCTTTACAGGCAGTTGGAGTGCAAATTATTTGCACTCGATCTGTTAGTTTGAGGGCTACAAAAAATAGTTCCATTTCTTTTCACACGTTCACAGCCATTTATAACATTTAAGAACAGAAGAGGTAGAGGTGTAAAGACACTAGTCAGAGTTATCTCCTCTAAGAATAATGAATTTTATTATACAGCCAGACCCTGTGGTGCAGGAAGCGAAGGTGTCATTTGCAGGGTGGAAAGTAGATGGTTTTTAGAGGACCCGGCATGCTGATAAGCATATTTTTCGACTGAGTGACTGAAGACATTGGTAAACCACCTCACTCCTCTTTTTACTTAGTTACGTCTCTAGAGGTTCAACCAGCCTTTCGGTTGATGACCTTAATAACATAAACATTTGTTTACCCATAACTGGCAGGTGGAGTGTTAGATTATTTGCACTCGATCTGCTAGTTCTAGGGCTACAAAAAATAGGTCTGTTTCTTATCACATGGTCAGCCAATTATATTATTGAAAGTTTTAAAAACAGAAGAGGTAGAGATGTAAGATACTAGTCTCAGTTATCTCCTCTGAGAGTAATAAATTCATTATACAGCCAGACCCTGTGGTGGATGACGTGAAGGTGTCGTTTGCAAGGTGGAATGTCGATACTTTACAGAGAGCCCGACATGCTGATAAGCACACTTTTACACTTAGTGAGGAAGTGATAAACCACCTCACTCCTCGTTTTACGTAGTAAAGCGTAGAGGTTCAAACCAGCCTTCACCGCAGAGTCTGGCTGTAGAATGAAACTCAGAGGAGATAACTTTGACACCTCTACGCTTTTACACCTCTACCTCTCCTGTTCTTTTACACCTCTACCTCTTCTGTTCTTAAATTATTAAGTCATTTAATTGACTGACCATGCGATAAGAAACAGAACTATTTTTTGTAGCACTGGAACTAACAAATTGTGTGCAAATAATTTAAAATTTCACCTGTCTATTATGGACAGTAATCATGACTACTTCTCTTAAAGTCAGCCCAGTCAATCAGCTTTTAGAAATTTATGAATTGTTGAGTAATAACGATTGAACTAACAACCTTGTGTGATGGCCAGCTGAAAATCACATATAAAGAAACTTAACTGGTGGTCCCTGTTCAAATTTATGTTTACTCGGCCTTCGGGCCAGCCCAGTCAGTCAGCTGGTACAAAGTCGCTATTATTTGTTAAGTAACACTAGTTGGGAAAGCGACTTTGTATAGTGACCAGCTGACAGCTATTCCTGAATAAACTCCACTGGAGGTCCTGTTTAAAAATTAATGCTGAATCATGTCAAAAAATACAGCGAAAAGCAGCAATGAAAGTGGGTGGTTGTCAATAAAATACAGTTCCCGATAAAAAATAAAAGCTAAACTAAAAATGTTTACTTAATCCGATAATACATTAAAAAGCAACAAAAAAGTGACTAGTGGTTTGTGCTTTTTTTGTTCGGTAGGAAGGTAGGAAGCTTTAAAATAAACGAAAATATTTCTTGCAAATATCGCTCTATCGCCTATTGGCGAAATTTTGTGCTGATTTATATACGTACCGGTACACATAATAAAAAGGTTACATGAAAGTGAACGTTCTAAGGTTTATGTGTTTAATTGTAAAAGGGAAGGTAAAACGTGCTTCTTTTTCTCTTTCAGTGTATAACTGAACTAAGAAATAAAGAGTGTAAGTAAAAGGGCAGCCAGAAAATTAACAATCATGTACGTCGCTATCCTAGGGCTATATTATTTGTTAAAAGTCTACACAAAACAATTCTGGTTTTATAAATTTTATTCCTGTAGCGTTATTTATTAATAAGTTCGACCACAATAATAGGTGTATGTTATCTACTTCTTCTTTAAGTCGAGTCTTAACTTGGTCAAAGGAACCCACCTAACTAGACCCGGTTTTCTTTTCTTTTATCTTTTTTTATTTTCTATTTCATTTTTGTTACGAGAAAGTATAACAACAGCTGGTTTTTTTGTATATTACTTTGGTTTCTTATCTGTTATAGTTTTGTCAGTTCGTTTATCATATACCTGTCAGCACTTTTGTAATACTTATGATCCTTATTGCGTGCTTTCTTCTGAATTATTTATAATATCTTATGTCTTTATTATGATATTCGTATTTTCCTGTTGTGGTTTGTCTTTTATAAAGTGAAATGATTTTATTGCTGATTGTTTGCATTATTTTTTAATTTAATTTTTTTTAGAAGTTAATCCTTTATAGGTTTTTGGTAAGTATACTTACCACTGGCAAAAAGGTCGAGTTTATTTAAGAATAAGCTATGCAGTTGAACCTTATTGGCATTTCATGGTGTTACAGATGTTCTCTGGTAAGTAGGCTATCCACATATTGAAATTAGTGCGCAGCGACCAATTTGCTTCGTGGGTTTCACGAATATGGTAAGACTCATACCAGCCAACGCTACCGTGTTGTTTTGTTGTTACTTTTGTACAATGCTTAGAAAATTTAAAATTTTTACGGGAAAGCAAGCATTCACGCTAATATGAAGTTAAGATAAGTTACTCTACAAATTTTATTGTTATATATTACTACAAGTTGTTTTAATAAGCATTCTTACCACTAAACATCATGTGATTCCCATTTTAATAAACGTTCCTTGGTACGTATACTTACCAGGGCTTAAAATTTTAAAAAAATATTTTACTATTCTGGCAGTTGGAATACATTATTCAAGTCCCTGTAAAGTAAAATTTAATATTTTACAACATATATATTTTTCCCTGTAGTACTGCTCTATAAAGGGTTAAGGAGAGACGGAACGCAAAAAAATTATTATTTTCGATTGTATTTATTAACTGATTGCAAAAGAAAAACTATACTGTTAAGAAAAAAAATTTTCGATTTTTAAATTTTAGTCAACGCCGATGGAGTAGAGACATGCCACACTAACACGACTCTAATACAAACGTGTACAAAAATATGAAATTAAAATTTAACACATTTTTCATTATCTGGAGAGCTACCACTGGGTGGTGTCCTCCTCAAAGCCATTAACGCGTTTTTTTTGTAATTGACACAAGATGTAAACCTTTTTGCTGGTTGTATGTTTACAGTTGCAAAATAAAACAAAGTGAAAAAAAAAAGTTTTAGTGCCATTCTATAGTCCATAACTTTCTGAATCCATTGATATAATTATAATGCTTAACTATCTGATTTTTCTTTATATTTAAATTCATTAATGAAAAATAGCTTGCATTTCAATTTTTTGCTACTTATTTAGTATGATTTAGTACTAATAGTTGTAGCTTTTTGCCGTTTACCAAAAATTCTATTGTTTTGTACAAAAGGAAACTACCGAATCAATCCACTTACAATTTTTACACGTGGTTTACCTTGCCCATCCAGACCATGAGTTTTTTTGACTCGCTTCAAAAACTGAGTAGGGCTACTCAGTGACAAAACATTTTGCGGTAAAAATAAATTATTTTTCGTTGTAAAAACTCATGGTTTTGTAAAAAGGTGCTCTAAAATTGTGTTAAAATTTGAAGTAAAATGGTTCAGTAGTTTTTGAGAACATGAGGCAAGTTAAAATTTCCGTCTCTTTTTAAAACAATTAGTATTTGTGATTCATATAAATTATGAATTTTTTTCATTTATTTACTTTATCGACTTATAAAAATCTTGACACCAAAACTTTCCTTTACTTTATTGATGACCGATAAAACTTGTTATGCATAAATCCGTATTTTGTATAAAAGGGAATACATAAAAATTATTTGAGTTCGAACTTCATGATTTATTGCAACTCGTCTTACTCGACCAATTTTCAAAAAAGTATGTTACGCCTTCTTTAATATCTTTTTATACATTTTATCTTACTGTATAAAAGAGAAGTATTTCTTTTACTCAAATTTATTATAGTTTTGTGAAAAAAATTATCGATCATTTCAGCTGTTCCGGAGATCCGTATTATGCTACTTCTTCCGAAATTAAATTATGACCAAGTGCAAAAAAACAGTTTACAAAAACATAATCGCTCTGTCAAATCCAGTACGGCAGAACGTTCAATGCGTATTCATAGTTTTAAACAAATTAAATTTATAATTTATGTACATCGTAAAATTAAGATCTTTAGCAAACTTTTCTATGTTCAAGGTACAACTTTCAGAATATTTTTAATCAAATTAAATTAATTAGACGTTAGTTATATCTATCCTAAATGAACCAATTTGAGATGCTTTACCCCAAAGAAATCAATGCCTTTGAACGGACACCTTTAACGATTTTTAAACTTATTTTAAAATTGTTCTTCATCGTACAGTTTCATATAAAAAGTTGTGTAGATATTTTTGTATTCACACTTTCTAGTATATAGTAGCTTTATTAAAACCAGTTTATAAATTACAATGCTGCAGTGTCAGTATCATTAGACTAGCAGACGCCTGCTCATCGTAATCACCCGCTAGGCATAGAAGTTAAACGGGTTGCATATCCGGCAGGCGCTAAAACAGATTAATGATGGATTTTAAAATTGTGTGCACTTGTTACTTTGATTTAACAAGATCTGAAGATTACTTAAGTTGTTACACAAATCATAATAATTATTATTACTTCCATTACTGTATTTTTATATTCTAACGAGCAAGATTTTCATTAAAAAAACATTAAAAACGTACGTTCAATTACATATGTATTTACACATTATTTGTAATCTTGTTTGTTACAGTTGTATCGTATAATTTAACTTAAATACAAGTATAGGAAATCTTTAATGGTAGATATTACTCGAATTTTACTGATTATATGGTACTTAAAAACTTTATGTGCTTACCATTGACTACTATTTTTAAAAGTGAGAGTAAATAATATTTTGTTAAAAATTATATTATATTTGTTAAAATTATATTTTATTTTATATCAGATTTGAAAACACTACTTGTGCAAAATTCCATTGAATACCTATACAAACGCTTTCACGACAAGTCACACGAACACGAGAACCCCCTGGTGCGTTCACTTTCCTCCGTCCATTTACCTGATAATCCTCCTAGACGCCTTAAAAGACGCTGGAGTAGAGACATGCTAATTTGATATACAAATTTCATTCTTGGGGAGGCACCAATGGGGGCCCTACCCCGCTCATGCCTATCATGTCATTTACATAATCACGATAATCATCGCATTTGCTTGTTGTAACATTTTACAGTTGTAAATAAAAAATTAAAGAGAAAAAAAAATTATATTTAAACAGTAAAAACATTTGGGCGTATTGGATTCCATTCCACAATTAGTTACCATACATTCAAATATGTTCGTTAAATTTTGGGCTTAGCAAGCCTATCAACCTTTTAATCTTGTAAATGTTCCAATCAAAATTACTCAAAACCATTTCAGCACCACCTTAGTACGTATACTGCAAAAAACATACATAAAACGTACAACTGCATACTATAAAGAGTTTTTAAAACTCCCACAATTTAAGAAAACAGAGTAATAAATAATATCAATGACGTGAATTATATCAAAATTCGTAATAAAATTATTAAAAATCACCAAAAACGGTCAAAGAATGGGTAAGAACACTTAACTATTTAAAAGTACTTTTGTCGTTTTATCACATCGTCAGCTCATTACAATACTTAAACTTACATAATTATAACGTTTTTTTGGTTTCTTATCACATGATCAGCCATTTATATGACTGAAGCATTTAAGAACATAAAAGGTAGAGGTGTAAAAGACACTAGACAGAGTTAACACCGCTGAGAGTAATGAATTTCATTACACAGCCAGACCCTGTGGTAAATGAGGTGAAGGTGTCATTTTTAGGGTGGAAAGTAGATGATTTTCAGAAGGCCTGGCATGCTGATAAGCATACTTTTTCATTCAGTGAGGAAGGCACTGGTAAACTACCTCACTCCTCGTTTTACTTGGTAAAGCCTCTCTCTGTAGGTTTCAACCAGCCTTTCGCCTGATGACTTAAACAACAACAACTTCTCTAATTTTATTGTTCGTTTCTAATATTTCCAAATTATTTTCTATATTGTTTAAAGTATGCTTTGAATTAATTAAGTGTTCTTAACTTAAGAAAAATTTATATTTCCCTTTTTGCAATTATAATGGAGTTTATAAAATCTCTTCCTGAACGATCTGGTGGTTTTACCAATATAAATATTTTCGTAATCACTACAATATATTTTATTAATACCTGGTTGGTCGTATTTATTTATAATATAATAATATGTATAAAAGGTGTTTTATATTCATTTTAATACATGAAGAACTTATTTATTTTTTATTATCCAGTATAAAAAAGGAACTTATAATTTTTATGTCTGGATTATAAGTTGTTGGTCGTTGAGTTGACTGAACTTTTTTTTAACTACAGTTAAATTACTTGAAGGTTAATACAGTAATTTAAGTTTAATATTGTGAGGTTCCAGATAGGGGTACTTATTTTGGTGTATTTAAGCACTTTTTCATGTTTCAAATCATAATTAATTTAACCGTTATTGTTTAACAAAATGTCTGACTGACTACTGTACCATTGCGGTTAGTATAACAATTGTAATTTTATTCAGCATTGTTTTATAAAGTGTTTCTTTTATGTAATTGTTTTCTTTATGAAATTATATAAAATTGTATATTGCGCACGTACACGGGCTTGTTTTGACTCCACACTTTTCTTTTTGTAGGTATCGCTGTAAATATGTTAAATTCAAGTTCATTTTTCGTATTGCCTTGACTTTGAATCTTGTGAAATTTAAGCTTGTTATTCATTATTTCCGTACATAAAATTATTTTTCATTTTATTTAAAAAAAAAACGTATGTTGAATGTACATTTATAATCTGGATGAGAACGTAGTGCCGAAATTACGTAAAGTTTTTTCTGAAGTTTTTTTAATATTGTGGGGTTCCAGATAGGGGTACTTATTTTGGTGTATTTAAGCACTTTTTCATGTTTCAAATCATAATTAATTTAACCGTTATTGTTTAACAAAATGTCTGACTGACTACTCATGAACATGAATTGTTGTGGCTCTTCTGTTTCAGAGCTAAGTATGTTTTAATGTAATAAAAGTGGGTTTCAGGAAAATGCACGCAATGTTCTGACAACTGACCTTGACTCGTCAACCCTCCTAAAAAAATAAGGCGTAGTGGTACGAGGTTAATTGAATTATATTTTAGTACTGTCGATAAATTGTGATATCTGTTTTTCAGTTCAGTTTGGCAAATCGATAAATTATGTAGGAACTATACCGAAATTTAGCTACACGTAGAATTTCAAATTTAGCTACACAAACTTTAATTTAATTTAATTTTTAATTATTTTCAATTTTAAAAAATAATTTATTTTAATTTTAGTTTTAGTTCAAATTTAGCTACCAAATGAAATTAAGTAAATTTAGGTTGTAATCGTTTTAATTTTTTGAATTGCAACTTCATTTAATGACTTCAAATATGTCTAATCTAAACTTTAAAAAAAATCTAGAGTGTGAAATACTTACACGACTTTCTTTTGCCAATGTTAATAATAAAACCTTTTTATAACCTATGTTAAATCAATAGTAAACCATGTAAAATTAAAAACATAACCTAATTTTTATCTTGAGTGAATGAAAAAATGAAAATCAGTCTCTTTTCGACTTAAAATACCGGAAATCATAAATTAACACTAAACTAGGGTCTTTGAAAAAAAAATTTTTGAAATAAAAGTCGTACATACGATTTTCGTATAGTAGAGATCTTTCAATTTAATAAATAAAGTTTATTCAAAATTCAGAAGATTTTTAAAAATAATTCTTGGGGAGGCACAAATGGAGGCCTATACTATGTGTATAATTGTTACAGTTGTAAATAAAGCATTAAAGTAATGAAAAAGAAACATGTTAACACCGTTTATTCGGGATCTGGATAAATAATTAACAGATTTTCTTTAAACTTATGAGAATTATTTGTTTGTTGTTTAGGTCATCAGCAGAAAGGCTGGTGGTTTGAACCTCTAGAGGCTTTACTAAGTAAAATGAGGAGTGAGGTATTTACCATTGCCTTCCTCAAATAATTATTTATTGACTCTAAAAATTACAATTAATTATTAAAGATAGACTATAAATAAAATCCTGTCACTGAACGATAAAAACAATGATTTACCTGTCCACAACCACTTGTTACCAACCAATGCTCACGCACTATTAACGTAATTCAGAATTGATCCCCTAACGACTCTTTATTTTGAAAGGCCCGACTACACTTTCCAGTCACAATTCAAGAAACAACTGACTCACTATAAAGGCGCTAACTGTTTTTATACCGGTGGTCTGATAGTTTTGCAAACAATCGGGGATCCTTTTAACAATTTCTCCGCTATTCTGGAACAAAATGGAAAGAATAAAAATAAAAATAAACGTTTCTACTAGTTTCCATTTCTGAGAATTCCTATTCAAAACATTTCTTCCATCGTAATCCATTATTCTTCTTCAATACACAACACTTCTTAGAATACATGATTTCTCATAATGATCAATTTATTCCCATAGTCATTTTTAGAATGTAACTGTACTATGTTACAATATATTTTTGGTTGCACCATTGCGATATAATTTTTCCCCTGTTTAATGCATAATTTTCCTATGCATTTTTTGTAAGTGATATGTTGCATTTTTTCCCATAAGAGGCAAGTAGAGTGTTAAATTATTTGCATTCGATCTGCTGGTTCCAGGGCTACAAAATATAGTTTGGTTTCTAATCACATGGTCAGCCAATTCTACCTTCTGAAACATTGGCTGAAGCATTTAAGAACAGAAGAAGTAGTGGTGTAAAAGACACTAGTCAGAGTTATCTCCTCTGAGAGTAATGAATTTCATCATACAGCCAGACCCTGTAGTGAATGAAGTGAAGGTGTGATTTACAGGGCGGAAAGTAGATGCTTTTTAAATGGCCCGACATGCTGATAGGAGTACTTTTCCACTCAATGAGGAAGGCAATTGTAAACCACCTCACTCCTCGTTTTAATTAGTAAAGCCTCTAGAAATTCAAATGAGCCTTTCGGCTGATGACCTATACAACAACATGTTGCATTTATTGTTACATAACGGATTATAAATTAAAACTAACGTTAAAAGAAAAACAAAGTAATAGTATGATGATGGTTTCTTCCTAAATTAACACCTTGGATAATTCTTTCAATTTGAGTTGATTAAAAAAAACTTAAAATAATCCTACAATATATCTCTTCCTAGTTCCCATTTATTTTATCGTATGTATTTCCGAAATAATGCGTAATATCCTGTGTTTAACTTTTAAATACTTAATTAAACGTTTATTTTTTTACAGAAAGATTAAACAAAGATCCAGTTAAAATTGATGACTTAAAGTTCGGACAATTATAAAATGGTATTGATATACCCTTCTTACGTAAGAAAGACAACAATGTGTTTAAGAATTGTTTTCCTTTTTGGTTTAATAATTTATTATATTGATATATTATATTAAGTAATAATCAGGAAGTATAATAGCTATTCACAATAATATAATTATAAAGTATAACAAACCGTACGTGGAAGTACTATAATATAAGTTAAGTCTCTGGTTCTTTCACCTTTAAAAAATAATGATCAGATAGGTTTAAAGATGTGGACAAGATTATAAAGACAGGATAAGACGGGTTATGTGAGGGAGTGGTTAATTTTTAATACCACTTTTATATATTTATGTATCTATTTCGACCACTATATATGTATGAATATATTGTAATGTATCCTATAGAGGCTTATATGTGTTCTCGTATATTTTATTGGTACCTGCAGGCAAGTTTCTGTCTAGTCTTAGTGAAATCGGTACTTTGTTATTCGAAAACAGTAGTAAAACCAATATTTTATTGTAAGAGTAAAAAAAAACAGGTCGATTACACTTTATATAGATAGTATTATATAATAAAGATTTTAAAATGCATTTAAATACTTAACCGCCGTCAGAAGCTACTCTTCTGCTTAATTAACCCTCGTTCAAGCTTGAACCTTCGTTCCAAAATTTTAGTATATGAAACTCCTTTGAGACCACTCTGGATTTATGGTGTTCAGTTTTTTGGAGCAACTTAAAGTTGATACAGGGTTTTTAGTCAAAATTCTTAAGATTTTCTTCTGGTGGTCCTTTTTATGTCTTCTTCTTCCAACCAAGGAATAGGCCGCAGCCTGTTCTGAACTCACGTACTATATCATCTAGCTTCATATTTTCTTAGGTCTACCTCCTATTTACCTTTTGGAGCATACCAGTGCGCCTGCTTAGGTATCCCGTGATCTGACTTCCTTGCTATGAGCTGTCTCCAACTTTGGCAATAATCCGTTATCTTTTCGTTCAAGTTGGAAATTCCCAATTCTGACCTTATTTCTTCATTCCTTATTCTTTCCAAGCGTGTACACCCCTTAGTCCTTAGCAGAAATCTCATCTCTGCCTTCTGGATTCTTCGCTCTTGTGTTTTTGTTGTTGTCCATTCCTCACTTCCGTACAGAATAACCAATAAAGCAATAAGTAAGCAATAAAACCCTCTACGATGATTTCAAAATTCCGACAGTAAATCAACTAACCGTGTCTTCTGTAGTAAATTTCACGAATGACTAGATGTCCATCCCAACGAACTAGCTCATGATCCAGCTACAAGGAATTTCCCAACTGTTCGACACCAAAAATGGTCGGAATAACGGATAACACCTATAGTTCTTAACTGAGAATGTACCATTGGGTACCCCTTCTCCAGAAGATTAAATTCCTTACCTCCTGGAAAATTAAATATCATATAGTGTGGAATTGACCATAACATGCCGGTGGAGTGTTAAATTATTTTCAATCGATCTGCTAGTTCTAGGGCTACAATAAATTGTTCTGTTTCTTATCACATGGTCAGCCAATTATATGACTGAAGCATTTAAGAACAGTAGAGGTAGAGGTGTAAAAGACACTAGTCAGAGTTATATCCTCTGAGAGTTTCATTCTACAGCCAGACCCTGTAGTGAATGAAGTGAAGGTGTCATTTGCAGGGTGAAAAGTAGGTGCTTTTCGGAGGACCTGGCATGCTGATAAGCATGCTTTTCCTCTCAGTGAGGAAGGCATATATAAACCACCTCACTTCTCGTTTTACTTAGTAAAGCCTCTAGAGGTTGAAACCAGCATTTCGGCTATTGACTGAAACAACATAGTATGAAAAATTGAACAGTAGGCTACTGTTATAAAAATTAAAGACAAAAAACGACGTACTGCAAATTTAATTGATCCGTAATCTCTGTACATATAAAGGACAAGTTTTAGATGTACATATATTCGGTAAAACCTTAGAAATCGCTGAACTACTTTCGTTAAATTTCTGCTTTAGTCCTCGCTACGAAAGAAGTCCGTTATGTTTGATTAATTCAATTTCAAGAACTATCCAATATACAAAATTGAATACTACACCAAATAAAAGCTTGCTTTTTCTACACTGATTCGTCTGATTAAAATTTTTATTTAAAAATTAGGAGTTTTGGAAATTTGGAACGCTAGGCCTGCAGTATGTAGCGTTGAAAACGATGTATTTCTAAAGAATATAGGTAGATATTGAAAATTCATTGTTTTTTGTTGTGTTGTAAGTACAATTGTTGGAAAAATTTTAAATTTGTATCATTAAGAGAAAAATATTTATTTTCCTTGCTACTACTTATAGTAACAGATGTGCCCATAAAGTTAGCAACTAAGGTATTTAGGAAGCCCATTCTTTTTGAATTACTTGTGTAGTTATTAATTTTTGAAATATTTCATTACTTTGTTTAAATTTTATATTGTTTGTATAGTTATTCAAAATAAATTTAAAAGTAAAACCGTATAATTATTATATTTTTTGTTTGTTTACAGGTAAGATGCCCAATTCATGTTTGGTTAAATTTTGAACGATTTGTTTACGTAAGCCTATGGAGATCAAAAGTTTTGACCGTAAGTATTGTAATATGCTGTAATATTATCTACTTTATGTGAAGGTAATTTAGCAAATTAAAAATTTTAATACACGAACGATCTACCATTTTTTATCCCCTCAAATCACGGTATGCATTGACAAACAGACATTAATCACGAAACTTGTAAATTTGGTGCACTTTGACTTATTTACATGAAATCTTTGTCAAATTGAAGAAAAATCTCAAAATAGAGTTCATAGTTGCTATATTCCTTTAAATACAATTTTTTCTTCTTTAATTTCTTTAAGAACAATTAATATCTTAAAAGAAATAATTTGTTTAAATTTTCAAAACACAATATTACCTTCTGAATACTAGAGAAAAAAATTTAAAGAAATTTACCAAAAGAATCTGGATAATCAGGTGAGAAGTTCAAAAGTTGTGATTTTTTAAATGGCCATACAGCTATCGAGTTCTTAAACAAATATTTATGATTAAAAACTTACATTTTATCAAAAAAAATTGTGTATCTTTTCATAACACTGCATTCGTTTTTATTTATTTATTTATTTTTTTACCTAAAGCAAATTTTATTAATAAAAGATATATTATGAATTAGTTCAGAATTATTTTCTTTACACAAGTAGTGAAAACTTTTCAAAAATCATAATTTTTTAAAGACTCTTCGCTTAATGGAGGTGTTTTCCGTGAAAAACTTTCCCTAAATATCTAAATACACAAACATTTGTCATACATTAAATGTTAAACATGTTCAAAATATTATCTATTTTTTTTGGACTACATTACATTCAGACTTTTGTGTACATATTTATACATAACAGAGTACACATGATATCAAATTTATAAATTTAGAATAAGAAATACAATTTTACAATGTATATCATGTGGCAGGGTCAAAATATACGTAGTTTCTTTCTTCGATTATCGAGTCGGTTTGCTGCCAAGTTGTCAGTGTGGTTGGAACCATACTGCGGAACCAGTATATATAGTTAGTTACGTATTAATAAATATTGTTAGGAAATTCCATGATTTGAATTTAAATACTGCATTTATTGATTGGCTGATGTACGATCATGTTTAAATTTATAAATACAGATATAAGATAGGCCATGTGGCTAGTTTTAAATCGTTTTTGGTGGATCTGCATGCTACTTACTTTTTGAATAATGATACCTAAATGATTATTTCTTTACTTTCTTAATTTATTTATCGCAATATTATGTTACTGTTGTTGATTAGGTCGTTAGCTGAATGGCTGGTTTTAACCTCTAGAGGTTTCACTAATTAAAACGAGAAGTGAGGTGGTTTACCATTGTCTTCCTCAGTGAAAAGTATGCTTATCACCATATCCAGGCCCTCTGAAAAGCATCTACTTTCCACCCTGTAAATGACACCTTCACTTCATTTACCACAGGGTCTGGCTGTATAATGAAATTCATTACTCTCAGAGGAGATAACTCTGACTTGTGTTGTATACACCTCTACCTTCTTCTGTTCTTAAATGATTCAGTCTTACAATTGTCTGACCATGGGACAAGAAGCAGAACTATTTTTACGAGAATAAATGTTAAGAAACTACTCTAAATGTTAAAAAATCCCCACACGATCAAAGATGTTTTCCCTGGTTCAGTAAAAATTAAAAATATTGGAGTGCTAAATAAAGTACAAGTTTATCCATTGACTTTCATAACAAAATTATTTTCTCTTTCGGTGTTGCTGAACATTTTAGTTGAAAGTTAAATTTCTGAAAAACCAGTATTCACAAGACATAGTTTGTTTTGATCATTTCACATTTCAATATACTTTATAAAATAATTTATTTCGCCCAAAAATTATATCGTCTAATTTTTTGTATTATTTATTTCTAAACGATAATAACATTTTATTATTCTATCTATATATTCTGATATGGTTATTTTTCTCACGATAATCCCATAAAAAATCGTTTATAAAAAATTAATAAAAATAGATTTCTGTAACATTGTCAAAAGTAAAATTATATGTAATCTTTAAAAGTCATGATTGAATGAGTTTTTAAATTCAAATCAAAATTAACTTCCGCTTTGATGTTTTCTCAAAAAAATTAAAGGTCATTTCCTTTGTTTTTATCATCTTAAAGGTTATTATCGTATATACACGACTACGATTATTATATTATAATGGTATAAGATTATGTAAATTATGGTAAGCGAAAATGAGCTTAGTAATTTAAATATTATTATTAAATTGTTTAAAAAGTTTGTTTAATATTAGTGGACAATTGTTTAAAAATCTTCATGACTAAATTTTTTATTGATTGTCCTTTACAATATCGTTTGTATCGTTTATATATGTATCAAAAGGTTAGGTTAAATCGTGTAAGGTGTGAAATGTAAGTGTGAATTGTGTTAAAATACTTTCCCTGAACCAATACTAATACTATAACACAATCTTGTCTTTAACTATCATTTATTTACGACTTAACATCTTATACCATTCAGAAGATCTTTCTTTTAGTTTTACCGCTCGCACGAAAAGTCGATCTGAATTTTTATTTTGTTGTACTTTTTATATTGATCTGCAAACTCCACCCACATAGAATCTTTAACATAATTTAAGCCTTGTTCCAGTCCATTAGGTACAATGTAATAACATATAACGTTCGTCCTGCCCTCTATGGTAGAGAAAGTAAATTAGAACTTTTTTATTTCATTCTTATCCTTTCCCTTGTATTTTTAGTTTCCATTCATCTATCTTTCCCCTTTCTTTTTATCTTACTTACATTTTCATTTTTTCCTTTTTTAAAAACCTTCAGGGTATTTATAAATATTATGCTTTCGTTTTAAATAATGTCAGTATTTACTTTGTTTATTGTTTTCAATATCAGTAGATGTTATCTATTGAAAATTCTTTTAAATTATATTATGGTAGTACATGGAAATTATTTGTTTGCCAGATTTTAACGATTCATTGATTTTATATCATGTAACATATAGAGTTTCATAAATTGGAGTAAAATATTTTAAGAGTATAACTTTGAAATCTCCAATACAAAGATAAAAATCTGGTGTGAAACACTCACACGACTTTCTCTTGCCAATGCAAATAATGAACAATATGACCTAACATTAGTAGCCTAATAAAACATTAGAAATAAACAGAAATCTAACCACTAAAACATAATAACCTTATTTTAATTATGAGTGAAAGATGCAAAATGAAAATCAACCTCAGTTTGGCTTAAAAATACGAAAAATCAATCTTTCACGTTAAATTAGTCTCTGTAGAGAAAAATGCTCTAAATAAATGTTGTAAATCTATTAATTTCCTATAAATTTGATTTTATACACTTTTGTCGTATATAAGTTACACCACTAGAGGACCTGACACGAACATTTTCATTAAAATCGGTCAACCGGAAGTAGTAGTTATATCGTGTCATTTTTCACTTTTTTGCGATTTTCTCAAAAACTGCTCCTACGATTTTTTTAAAAATCGACTCATTTACTAAATGTTTTTTGCTTTACAAGATAGGGTAGGAGCCATGTCTGCTGAAATTCTTGGAGAGGCTGTTTTCGCGAAAAAAAATTGTTTTTTTGAGTTTGCGGTTTTAATATGAATTTTAGCATAAAAATGTATAATAACAAAAGGTGTAGAAAATTTAAAATCCTACAACTTTTATTTCAAACATTTTTATGTAGATTGCCTAGTTTAGCGGTAATTAGCAGTTTCCTGTTTTTTTTAACGAAAACTTGTAAAAAATCGATTTTTAAGATTTCGGCCTTAGTATCCATTTTACGGCAAAAGTATATAATCAAATTTATAAGAAAATTAAAAGATCTACAACTTTTATTTAAAGCATTTTTCCCTACAGAGCCTAGTTTAGCGTGAAAGAGTGATTTTTTGTATTTTTAAGGCAAACTGAGTTTATTTTCATTTTGCGTTTTTCACTAATTAAAATTAGGTTATGTTTATTGAGGTTAGTTTTTTGTTTATTTCTAAAGTTTTATTACTAATGTTAGGTTACATTGTTTCTTATTTGCATTGGCAAGAGAAAGTTGTGTGAGTGTTTTCTCGCCAGATTTTTTAAAACTTAAAGAGATGATAAACAATTAATTAGCGTAATTCATTCATGATTTAAATTATGTTATCCCCCGGGTTGGTCTAGAGGTAAAGTCGTCGCCAAAATCAGCTGTTTAACAGCTGATTTTCGGAGACGAAGGTTCCTAATTTAAATCCTAGTAAAGGTAGTTACTTTTATACGGATTTGAGTGCTAGACAGTAGTTACCGGTGTACTTTGATGGTTGGGTTTCAATTAACCATACTCTCTCAGGAATGGTCGGCCTGAGTCTGTACAAGACTACACCTCATTTACACGTCATAGATATCATCCTCATCTCATTGGGTCATGGGGTTGCTTATTGTTCTGAATTGAACAGATTGCAACGTACACACATTAGGGATTAAAAAAAAAATTAGGTTTTGTTTTTCTTTTTATATTGATTACTCATTTCTTTTAAGGTATCTCCACTGGAAGATACCTTTTTATGCTACTTATCTTTGGACTGATCCATTAATTGTTCTGCAAATAACCGTTATAAATAAATCGGTTATTAAAAAAAATTAAATGTGTATAATAAGATACTTTTATTTACTCTCCGATGCTTCAACATTGATGATTACTTTTGCTAAAACTTCTTATTAAGATTATTAACTCGGATAGGATGCAAAACCTGAATATATGGTCAATTATTTTGTATTCTGTTTATAAATCAACTTAGTTATACTAATGAGTATTGCAAAAAAAGTAATTTAAAATCATATTAATTATCTATTCGATTGGTATTGAAAGTAATCAATTTTACGATGAGAAACTGGAACAAAACTAAGATGCATCGGAAATGATACTAGTTTAAATACCTATTTACTACAGTATGGCTTGTAGGACCAGTTTTATCTAATATTACTGCTAATAAGTCTTGTGAATTATAGAAAGCCTTAATAAAAATAGTAATCATAATATATCTTGTACAAGAATTGCAATAAAAATTATTTTTTGCATTAGTACTGCAATTTTCTTCAATTACTTGAAACTTCTGAATTATGTTTTAATAAAATGAAAGGACATACTAATTATTAATATTTCAAATTAATTTTTTCTTTCCGTTTTAATAACATTACTGTAATTATAAATTAATGTTACTTTAAAATAATTTCATTTTAAAGTATACGAAAATGTTATTTTCCTTGCATTATTACAAGGGCAGACAAAATATTTTGATCGATAATTTCATTCTAATACAAAATTATCAAATTGGTAAGAAGATTATAAGAACGTTCTTCAATAACAACTTTAGTAAGGATGGAATTCACAAAATAACAAGTTTACAAAATTAAGAATCAGTAATTAGCATAATTAAGAAGAAGAGGATTTCCTTTTAGGGACATTTAATCAGAATACCAGAAAATAGAATCTTCTTTTTCTTCTGCCTTTCAAAGATTAGGCATCTCTGCCTGTTCCGAGCCTCTCAAATCTACCCATCTCTTTCTCGGACGTCCTCGTTCTCTCCTGCCCTCCGGCTTATAGCTCAGTTTCTGCTTAGGTATCATACCCTCCCTCATTCTTTTCACATGCTCTAACCACTGCATTCTGTTCTGAGATACCTTGTTGTTTATAGAGAAGATGTTGAGTTATTTCCTTATTTTAGTATTCCTGTAACGATCTTCTCTAATACACCCATACGTATATCGAAGAAATTTAATTTTAGACGCTTCCAATCTACTGTCCTCTCGCTTTGATAGCACCCAAGTTTCACTGCCATATAGTAGGGTCGGCACTACTATTGTTTTATAAAATTTCACCCTCGTGTTTTTGCTGGTGCTATTTTTTAAAGTGCGGTGGATAGTTCCGCATATTTGTTGAAATCGGTGCATCTATCGGAGAAAATAAAATAATCAAAAAAATTGTGAAAAAATTACGGATGGAAAATTAATAAGCACATCGTCCTAAGCGATTACGGAAAACACGGATTTAATAAACATTATACATTTGAAAATTTAAAGATTAAACATTTTTTGTGTTATTCAGACAGAAAAAATACAATTTTTTCTTACATTAAAAAAACAAGAACATAATAATAGACAGTAACAGAAATAACACAGAAAAACACAAAATGAAACATTATTATCCATTAATTATAAATTTTAGATCAAATAAAAATAAAATAAATTTAGAAAGAATTTAAATAAAAAATATTTTTCATGAGACGACGCGTCTCATGGCTGGTGGCAATATTTAAACAGTCTTACCTCTGACTCATAAGAAAAGCCATAAGTGATTTCTGTATATACTCTTTCAGAGGAATCTCTGAAACACTATTTTTGTATCCGAATTCCGATTTTGATTTCTTAACTTTTGGTTATGGGTCACTTCCGTCGAACCCAGAACTTCAAACCCAATGATTTCTGTATCTAGTCTTTAAGAGGAATCGAATGAAACTATTTTTGTTTCCAAATTCCGACTTTGATTTCTTGATTTCCGGTTGAAACCGGAACTTCAAACCCAATCTAGGCTCACTACGTTTTTGTGTAAATTACTATCCGAAAACTGTTTGTTGCTATCTCTCGTAGTGTGTGACATCTGAGTGTGACGGACGGACAAAGGAAAATGATAGATGACAATTTTAAAAATTGCCAAAAATAAATTTTTTATTATAAAGTTAAGTTTACATTATCAAATCTGCTACTTAAGTCAATCACATCGTGGTTATTAATCTTACAAAAGTACAGTCTCTTTTTCAAATAAGTTTATCGCGAAATAATTCGAATGTCCGTTCAGTGTTTCTTCGTATATTCTGCTAAATCGTGTAATTTAATGTCATACTGAGTTAAGTCCTATGTCATTATAAGTATATTCTTTTCGTATATACCAATGTATCCTAAGTCCTGTACGTAAATATTGTATCTGAAAACGTTCTGTAATGTCAATATTGGAAGATTTAAACTAACTTGGATTTTTTTGGTTTAACGTCCGACTTTTCTGCAATTACTGCTAATGCAGACGGTGAAGGATGAAATGATTTTTTTGTAACGTATGAAAATATACCGTGCCTGCATGGATTCGAACCCAAGACCTTATGATAAGAGGCGAGCACGTTACCAACTACGCCAATGCGGCCGGCAAAACTAACTTAGAAAATTTGAAAAACAATCAAATTACATTACACTAAAAAGGTATTTTCTGACGATAAAAGGAAAAGATCAGAATAAAAACGTATTGGTTAAAAAAGAAGAAGAAGATTCTATAAAACCTGAAACACGATTTGACTAAAGTGGTCTTATGTTGGCTAAAAGAAAAATATATTCAATCGCACGTGTTATTAAGATTAGTTTTAGTTACTGAAGTTAATTAAACCATAAAATAAAAATTTTGTTAAATCGTGTTAAATTATTTGCACTCTATCTGCTAGTTCCAGGGCAACAAAATACAGTACCGTTTCTTATCACATTGTCAGCCAATTATATGACTGAATCATTTAAGAACTGAAGAGGTAGAGGTGTAAAATAATATACTACAGTAGTCACATTTATCTCCTCGAAGAGTAATGAATTACATTATACACTCTGTGGTGTATGAAGTGAAGGCGTCATTTGTAGGGTGGAAAGTAGATGCTTTTCATAGGGCGTGGCATGCTGATAAGCATATTTTTCTACTCATTGAGGAAAGGATTGGTAAACCACCTCACTTTTCGTTTTACTTAGTAAAGCCTCTAGAGTTCAAACCAGCCTTTCTGCCGATGACCTAAACATAAACAGTAAAATGCCAAGGCGTTTGATTTCAGGGGTTTAGCTTTAATGTTCGATTCTTAGTTGGGAGTCTAGAAATATTTCACTCTATTCCTCAAGGGTATAGTTTT
Organism: Catonia carolina; assembly: GCA_035578175.1. Classification (NCBI taxonomy): domain Eukaryota; kingdom Metazoa; phylum Arthropoda; class Insecta; order Hemiptera; family Achilidae; genus Catonia; species Catonia carolina. The sequence continues at coordinate 46,618,950 of JAQMRL010000004.1, forward strand.
CCACAACTCATCATAATCACTAATCAGACACTTGTTACAACTACAAATAAGTAAACTTAATTACATTATTTAAGGAAAATACGCCGGTCTGCAAAAAAAAAAAAAAACGTGCTAGTTACTTTCTTTTGCACTACGTAGCAATGATGGGTTTATGCTGCAGGTCATTGGTAAGCTTACTTGAAGTGCGATACGCGTTCCTTTTTAAGTGTTACTCGAACAGACTGATATAAAGATTTATTTATTTATTTACATTAATACAAAGGCTAACAGAACTTATTCATTTAAGCCTTTTTGAAATAACAAATTTACATTTTTACAAAACAATCATCGCTTAAAATTATTTTATTTACATAATATAATTTTTGTCTTTTTTTGTTTATAAAAATAATGTTTCAACAAAATTACTTAACTATAATAACAATATTAATAAATATAAAAAAAAACAAAAATTCCGACGAAAAAATAGTTGAGCAAAACTTGATCAAAAAAATTGTATTATTAAATTAAGAAAAAGGAACAGGAAAAAGAAACAGTAGAAGAAAAGGAAGAAAAAAAAGATATAAGTCTACTCTGTGAATTAAAGTCATGTATTGGTTAGTGGATTAAAGATGATTTTATTCGAAAATTTATTAGAAACATACTGGATTTCAAAAATGTTTTATGACTTTTCCCAAGAAATTTAATCCGAAACATTCAAGAAATTAGTAAGAGCAAGCAAACATATCTTTTACATTGAATAATTTGTAATACTAGATCCAGATTATAACTTTCTAATGTTAAGTTAAATTTTAAATATAAATTATGTTTATTTTTATAAACACAATTTATTTTCTATTTGTGACCCATTTACCAGCAGCCATACCAAATATAATCAGGGGATATGCCAGAATTTTTTCTAGAAGTAAAATTAACATTGACACTTGAGAAAAGCTGCTCTAAGTAATGACAAATTACTGTATTTTTATCCCTTCTTGATTTAATAACATTAAATTTTTTTATTAATGACAAATCAGTCTTCATAATTCACCGCTAGTAAAATGAAAAAAATATATATTTGTACTAGACAGTAAAATTATTCTTAATGTTTAATTAATTATAAAACGTTGTTGTTTAGGTCATAAGCCAAAAGGCTGGTTTGAACCTCTTAAGGCTTTACTGAGATAACTCTGATTAGTGTCTTTACACTTTTACCTCTTCTGTTCTTAAATGGTTCAATCATATAATCGGCTTTAATTCAAAATTCAAGGTTGACACTTTTGGACTTGCTTTATAAACTAATGTAATAAAAATTCATAACTTACATAATTTTTTTATGTAATTCATTCATAATTCCTGGGTTCGAATCCCACTCAGGCACTGCATATATTTTTCATTCATAACAAAAACAATCATTTCATCCTCATTACGTACAGTTACGCCCCAATGTCGTGGCTAATGACCTTGCAGTTGCGACGTTAAATAAATAAATAAATTTAAAAAAATCATAACATTCTTTGTATTTTACTTTATTTTTATTGAATTTATTTGTTCTTGTAAATACCAAAGAGGTCAAAGGTCGATGAATTTTTGACTTCTCTTGATTTTACTTTCTTCCCCATGTCAATTATTTATTCAAGCCATATGAACTGGCGGAAACATAGCAGTAAGCAAAAAAAAGCAAATACATTTTTATAATTAAGTAAACGAACATTTTGTGTACATCGTTTTTAGTGTTGGTTATTTCCTAAATTTCTGCTTTGAATTATAGGAATTAAAGAGTAATTTATATATATACCGATGGTTTTGAAGTTATTTCGATTTAATAATTAATTGTTTTTTAATTACAAAATTGCATAATTAAATCGTGTTGAAAATCTACAACCAATTTCAATTACAAAAATGTAGGAAGATATTGCTGACCTCTCTAGCTTCAATTAAAGTAAAACTTCTTTAATTACTACATTATTCCTTCTTTAATACAATATTATCGACTACAATACAATTTTATTGTTAATTATTAGATTTAAAATTGTAATTAAACTTAAAAAAAATTATAATTAAAATTTAAATTACAGGAAACTTTACAACTTTACTTCCGTTGTGATTATTAAATTAATATCACCACATTTTAATTACATTTATGAATGTGATCTGGCAAGATGTAATAAAGTAATTGGACATCTTATTTAACCTATATTTAATCTTGTTTTAAACAAACAGTAGTAATAAAATTAACTTTTACAAGTTAATTGTTTTATGAATGTATACAGAAAGCAGTATACTTAATAACTATTTGAAAGTTATTTTGTTGTAGCCCAAAACATGTTGGTTTCCTTTGTGGTTTCTTTTATAAATAATAATTTAAAAATGGAGTAAATAAAAATATGTAAATATAATTATTTAAATAATTTTGTTAGGTTGTTTTTTTTTTGTTGCTAATAGTGTATATTTTTTATATCAATTTTAACATAGGTATTCTAGGCTAATTAGTGAATTTTCTTGTTTTTTTATCATTTAAACTTGAAATTATTTTGTACAAATACCAAATGATTTAGTTAAAATCTTAAAGCAAATGAAACAAAAGTGGCATTTATTCATGAAAAAAAAATATTTCTAACCGAATTAAGTTCTTATGTTGACACTCTGCGAAGATTGTCAAGATTTTTTGAAAATGACAAGAAAACAGAGAAAATGAAAATAAATAAAGGCGTACGACAAGGCTGCCCAATGTTTCCGACGCTATTTAATATTTACGTTGATAGGATTTTAATAATTTGGAATAAATTACTTGACTCAGGCCTTCAGCTTGGAATAACGTATTCCTAAATTCATTGCTGTACGCAGATGACAGTGTTATTATTTTTGATACAGAAGACAGGCTCTAATATATCATTTATAAGTTGCACAACATCAGCGCAGAGTTTAGCATGAGAATATCGGCGCAAAAATCAAAGATTATGGCATTCAAGGGACCTTCGCTCAAAAATTATATTTGGCAACCACACTGTAGAACAAGTTCGAGATTTTAAATATTTAGGATGCAAGATTTCCTATGACAAAGATGATGTGACGTGAGTGAAAAACTGGCAAAATTCAGCGCTGTATGCGGTTCTATTCGCAGGACAATATGAAAGAAAACGAGAAAGGACACCCAAATGAAATTTTAAAGAGCAATGGCTGCACTCATAACATATGGGAGTGAAACATGAGTGTCATTACAGAGGAATGAATCTCGTATCCAGGCTGCTGAAATGAGATTTTTGCGGGGAGTCAAAGATTGTAACCGGTTAGTGTATGTAACGAAGCTATCCGCGCCGAGTTTAATGTTCAGTCACTGTTGGAAACGTTAAGAATATATAAAGAAACTGGTCCAACTATTTACTTCACATGCCAGCTCACAGTCTTCCTCTGCGAGCATTGAAATATAAACCTAGAGGGAAGCGAAGCTTGGGAAGACCTAAAAAGAGATGGATGCCGGAACAGGCCGTTCAGCCGAATCCTTGACAGTTGATGATGATGATGATGATAATGATGAAGAAGTTGACAATCTGTAGCCTACTGCAGAAACTTTGTAGGAGTTGAGTCGTGATATGATATATGGTATTATAACACCTAAGCCTACGTACGTTCGGGATCTGGATATAATAAATAATACATTAACTTCCTAAACTTATTATAATTATGTGTTTCCATTATTAATAATTACAATTACTGATTAAACTTAACCTAGTAATAAATACTATTCGCTTACTTCAATTATTAATTACAAAACCCAAGCTAAAAATAAATTTGACTATATGTAAAATAATGTTATTTAGCAGATCAAAACAATGGTTTACGTGTCTGCAACTACTTGCCATCACCTTTACGCTTACGCACTATTAATTTTTTTCAGGATCGGTCCCGTAACGACACTATTTCTAACAGCCCGACCAAACTTTCCATTCACAATATTAAAGTAACACTGACTCACTACAAGGGCTCTCTAACTGTTTTTATACCTGCTGTCTGATAGTTTTACAAACAATCGAGGTGATCTTTCTAAAAATTTTCCCGGTATTCTGAACTATTTTTTTATTCCTAATATCTCTAAGTTGCAAACTGTTCAAATAACGAACAGTAAGCAATCCCATGGCCCAATGAGATGAGTATGATGTGTGTGACATGTAAATGAAGTGTAATTTTGTACAGACTCAGACCAACCATTCCTGAGAGAGAGTGGTTAATTGAACCCTAACTATCAACGTACACCGGTACCGACTGTCTAGTATTCAAATCGGTATAAAAGTAACTATTTTTGCTAGGATTTGAACCAGGAACCATCCTTTCCGAATTTTAGCTGTTAAACAGCTGATTCGCAGCGACAATTTTACCTCTAGATGGATCATTCTAGAACATAGTACAAAGAATAAAAATAAAAACAAAACTTTTTACTAGTTTCGATTTCCGAGAACTCCTATTCAAAACATTTTATTCATCGCAATCCATTTTCATATTGCAATATACGAGTACAACACTTTATTGAATACACAATATCTTACAATGATCAATTTATTCCTTTGAACATTTCCAGAATATCACTGTACATTGTTACAATAAAAGGTGTGGCTATTAAATAACGAGATTGACGTAAAAAATTTTAATTTTAATTTTATACATAATCACTTATTGTCACCTTAAATATACACTCCTTCTCTATCCATACAACGCTCCGTGCGAATTTTCCATTGTTGGAAACAGTGCTGGAAGTCATCTTCTGTCAGCTCCTTCAGGACACGTGCCGCTTTCTCTTTTACAGCTTCCACAGACTCAAATCTTGTCCCTTTTAATGCAGATTAAGGGAACAGGTAGAACTCACATAATGCAAGATCTGGTGAATAAGGTGGATGTTCTAACACTGAGATACTGTACTTGGCTAGGAACCTCTTGACAGATAACGCGGAATGAGCTGGCGCATTGTCTTGGTGGAGAGCCCATGATTTGTCCTTCCACATTTCGGGGCGTTTATTCCTTACTCTTTGACGTACTTAAGAAAGTACCTCAAGGAAGTAATTTTGATTGATTGTTTGACCTTCAGGAACCCAGAGGAGGTACACAATCCCATGGATATAAAAAAACAATCATCATTGCTTTAAATGTTGACTTGCTCATTCGAGCTTTTTGGCTCTCGGTGAATTTGGGCTCTTCCAGTGCTTGGATTGGCGCTTCGTTTCCGGATCATAAGTAAAAAACTACGTTTCATCACATGTTATTATCTTCTACCTGTTCCCTAACGTGAAATCTGCATTAAAAAGGACAAGATTTAAGTCTGTGGAAGCTGTAAAAGAGAAAGCGGCGCGTGTCCTGAAGGAGCTGACAGAAGATGACTTCCAGCACTGTTTCCAACAATAAGTGATTTATAAAATTTTTTATAACGTCAGTCTCGTTATTTAATAGCCAAACCTTTTCGTATAATACGAAAAGAAAGTTTTTGTTAGGACATCATTATCCTTTTTAAAGATAATGATGGTAAAATCAAGACTTGTGAACCATAATGGTTCTGTTGAGATCTTGTGACCTACACTATACCTGAATGTATTAAGCAGATACATATCTGAAATACGATTAATTACAAATCTAATTAAATTAATGAACTGTTTAAAAGGGAAAATAGGCAATTATTATATATTATTGTGAAAAAAGGAAAAAGTGGGTGAAACTTGTTGTATACGTAAGCTTTCCATAACGATGAAAAGGAAAAGTTACCTATATATGATAATACTGGTAATAATTTACTATTAAATGTATTACCATAAATAGTTATTGGAATGTACAATTTAATTGTTTCAAGAGACATATATATGTGATTATAATTGACATTATATCTAGTAAAAGTGGTACAGTGCGTTGATAATTAAAAAGATAATCGAGTTAGTTATGTTTTCTTGAGAGGGAGGATAATCGAAGAGATACTTTAGCATATATAGTACAAAGATTTCACATAAAAGGGCAATAAATTTAAACTTGATTGTGTGGGATTGTTTAATCGATGCTTTGAAACGCTTATCGATTCATGTGAGACCATATTCGATTTGATATCTTTGAACTGGAGAAAGTTGTTGATTGTGCCGCAAAACGACATGTGTCTGGTTGGTAAAGAAGAAATTATATTTATTGTTAATTGGTGTCCTAGGGTGTAATTAATTATTTTTAATCTGTATTCAATTTTATTTATTATAAATTGTTAATTATCTTTTGTTTTTATTAGCCTAAGTGCAAAAATTGTTTTTGTTAAATAATATTAAAATTATGGCTGTTAGATCTGGTTCAACCCTCGGGCCAGACCAGTTACTAATTGTTGTTTAGGTTATCAGCCGAAAGGCTGATTTGACCTGTAAAGGCTTTACACAGGGTCTGGCTGTTTAATGAAATTTATTACTTTCAGAGGAGATGACTGATTAGTGTATTTTACACCTCTACCTCTTCTGTTCTTACATGCTTCAGTCACATAACTGGCAGACCATGTGCTAAGAAATAACTATTTTTTGTAGCCCTGGAATTAGCAGATCGAGTGGAAATAATTTAACACTAAATGCCTGTTATGAGCAACAGTTACTAATTAGCAGTTATAAAATCAATCAAAGAAGTTAAGTTACATCGGTTAAGAGAGTGAATTTGGATGCTGACAGCCATTCATGAATACACATTTCATCATATTCTTATCGCTTCGTGTCGCTGGAATCATGAGTACGTTTCTAAAACCGTTCTTTTCATGTCCACATACGCGTATTTACTAAATTTCAATTCGTTTATTAATTTTTCTAAATTCTAGTTCTTCCGCCTCCCTCTCCTCTCTTATTCATCATCTTACCATTAACAATAGTTTGGCATGTGGTGTAAAGGTCAGCGCAACTTCTACGCCGGTGAGCCCGGGTTCATTCCCAGCCAAGCATTTTTCCTTACGAATTTTTATCTATCACCCTTAATCGTCTACTTTCACATTGATGTTTAAAAATCTGGTGTGAAACACTCACACGACTTTCTCTTGTCAATGCAAATAGCGAACAATATAACCTAACATTAGAAATAAACAAAATACTAACCTCAAAAAACATTACCTTATTTTTATCATGAGTGAAAGACGCAAAATGAAAATCAACCTCAGTTTGGCTTTAAAATACGGAAAATCACTCTTTCACGCTAAACTAGGCTCTGTAGAGAAAAATGTTTTAAATAAAAGTTCTTTTAATATCCTACAAATTTGGTTATACTATACTTTTTTGTCGTAAAATGCATACTAAGGCTGAGATCTTAAAGAAATTCGATTTTTTACACGTTTTCGTGAGAAAAAAAACATAAAATCCCTAATTACCGCTAAACTAAGCGTTTACAAAAAAAGTTAAAAATAAAAGTTGTAGGATTTTAAATTCTGTACACTTTATATTATATAATTCATTTTTGCGCTAAAATCTATATTTAAGTCGCAATCTTAAAACAACCATTTAAAAAGAGAAAACAACCTCCTCGAGAATTTCAGCAGACATGGCGCCTACCCTATCTTGTAGAGCATAAAAATGTAAATGAGACGATTTTTAAAAAAATCGTAGGAGCCGTTTTTGAGAAAATCGCAAAAAAGTAAAAAATGACACGAATAAAGTACTACTTCCGGTTGACCGATTTTGATGAAAATGTTCATGTCGGGTCTTCTAGTGGTATCTTACTTAAGTTTCAAGTTTATACGATGTTCTGTTCTTGAGATATTATGTTCACACACACACACACACACAGACTAATCGCTAAAAAAACATGTTTGTTGGGTTCAGGGGGTCTGAAAACGTGTAGATCCGGTGAAAACTCGATTTCAAAAAATCGACATGAAAACAATACCTTCCTTCCTATGCATTCATGTAGGCAAGAGAAAGTAAAAATCGCCTCGTTTACTACAGTTTTTATACTGTACAAGATAGAATAAGTGCTGTCTGCTGACATTCCTGAGAAGGCTGTGCTCTCGTTGAAAGAAATTGGTTTTTATAATTGAGATTTTCCGTATTTTTAAGTTTTACAGAGGTTGATTTTCATTTTGCGTCATTCCCTGATGATTAAACATAGGTTGTGTTGATTCATTATCTACGTTGGCAAGAGAAAGTCTTGTGTGTTTTTCAAGCCAGATTTTTACTTTCTCTTGCCTATATGAATATATAGGAAGGAAAGTATTGTTTTCATGTCGATTTTTCGAAATCGAGTTTTTACCAGATCTACTCGTTTTCAGTCCCCCTGAACCCAAAAAACATGTTTTTAGCGATCGGTCTGTGTGTGTGTGTGCGTGTGCGTGCGCGCGCGCGCGTGTGTGTGTGTGTGTGTAAACAGAATATCTCAAGAACTGAACATCGTACGAACTTGAAACTTAAGTTACATACCACTACCGGAGCCGACACGAACATTTTCATTAAAATCGGTCTACCGGAAGTAGTAGTTTATTCGTGTAATTTTTAACTTTTTTGCAATTTTCCCAAAACCGGGTCCTACGATTTTTTTTTTTAAATTGCCTGGTTTACAAAATTTTTATGCTCTACAAGATAGGGTAGGCGCCATGTCTGCTGAAATTCTTGGAAAGGGTCTTTTCACGTAGAAAAATTGTTTTTTTAGATGCGGCTTTAATATGGATTTTAGCGCAAAAATTTATATAATAAAAGTTGTATACAATTCAAAATCCTACAACTTTAATTTCAAACATTTTTTTGTATAACGCTTAGTTTAGCGGTAATAAGCGATTTTCTGTTTTTTTCTCGCGGAAAGGTGTGAAAAATCGTTTTTTTTTAGATTTCGACCTTAGTATCCATTTTACGAAAAAAGTGTACAATCAAGTGTGTAATCAAATTTATAGGAAATTAAAAGATCTACGACTTTTGTTTAAAGCATTTTTCTCTACAGAGCCTAGTTTAGCTTGAAAGAGTGATTTTTCTTATTTTTAAGCCAAACTGTGGTTAATTTTCATTTTCCTTCTTTCACTTATGATTAAAATTAGGTTATGTTTATTGAGATTAATTTTTTGTTTATTTCTTATGTTTTATTACTAATATTCGGTTATATTATTCAATTTGCATTGGCAAGAGAAAGTCGTGTGAGTGTTTCACGCCATATTTTTGTAGACTTGTATAGTCCCGGTTTTTTATTTGTTCTTTTAAAGATTGTTTTATTACCGCTGTTTCTAGTGGGTTTGAAGGGACTAGTGAATATTATGACCATTTGAAAAATAAAAGGGGGAAAAGAACCGTGAAAAATTTAACTTTAATTGTAATAAATTTTTTTATTACTGGGATCAGTTACCATTGAATTTGAGGTTAGGAACTTCGGTTAGTTTGGTTATGTTGGCGCCTTTGTTCCGCGCGACTCTGTGTCTCCAGTTGATTTACAAGTTAGTAGAAATAAATTTCCGTGGTTAGTTGTATGGACTGCGCAAGTAAAGCACAATGCAATACTTGTTTTAGTTTTATTACGTAGAAATATATACTGTACTCGTGAATGGTTAACCAGGCAGTGAAACAAATAAGACAGGTGCAGTTGCTGCGACTGGTTTTCTATACTACTGTATGTTCTTGTGTTTATTAAGCATGAAAACATATATGCTTGAAAAGCGACGTATACGAAATAAAATTTAAAAGAAACCAGCAAAAGGGTTGTTATAAAACAAAGAAGGTAGATTAATCTGTGACGTCAAGGCGAAGGACAAAACTGCTGAGTTTGTATTGGTTTTGGTACATAGCCAAAGAGATAAAAAGTTAACATTACTGATTAACCATGACAACAGCCTCGTTGCTATGGTAACTTGCCAGTCGTCTCGGCTCCATACTGCATTGCCTTCTACCAGCGCTGCAGTTAACCGGTAGTCCACAAAGAGACGTCAGTTGCGTAGTGTCATGTAGTGTGTAACGCGGTGTGTCGCGCTGGTTAGTTATGTTTGTGATATTACTTCAATATAACTTTCATCTTTCTCTCGTTCACATAATTATATTTCTCTCTATCTTCTTTGTTTTAAGGGTAACGTAGATGTAAAAATCATAAAATAATTCGTGATTACATTTGTATAACAGATACAAATATAGGCCTTTCCTTAGTATTTTTTTTTAAATGAATACTCATAAAGTTGTTAAATCATATCTCTAAATTTCTTTAGAACTATTAAACGAATTATCAGTTATCTTATCAATTCTTATTATTTTAATAATAATATTGTATTAGTTTTATTACACTTTTTATTATTATGTATATGCACGCTGTTAAACTCTTAAATTTTTATAGGTTATAAATTATCATTCAATAAATTTTAAATATGTTTCAAGTAATTTGAAACTCTAAAACAATATTATAACTAAACTCTATTATATAAGCTTTAAAATTTTATAGGTTACTTGTTAATTGAGGTTATTTTATTATCTTAACCTCTATTTAAAAAAACCATGAATTTTGATTATTTTAAAAAATTTTCCCGGTTTCAAAATATCGTGAAATTGTAGGTAACTACCAAAAATCAATAAATACCAGTAACTGGGAGTGGTTAAATGAATTAGGTAGATTTATTAGTAACTGCAATGTTCTATGCTAAATCAAATAAACCTTTATTTTGTTAATATACTTTATTATGATTTACTAATTAATTTTTGTGTTTTGAATCAGTTTTACTGAAATTTATGTTTATGAATGTACTTACAGAGCTACTTAAACGGTAAATAATTAATTTTCTTAATAATTTGCGTGATTTAAAGTCATGATGGTACTTTTTCCATATTAATTAGATATTTTATTGTTTAGTTTACTTAATAATCGTGTAAAATTTTAATATTTATGAAAATGAATCGTAAAATCTTTTATGAAAGAAATTTTGAGTTTAATCTTTGCATTTGTATGTTAACGAACAAAAGTATAGAAAGTTTAACATGTTGTAAATAATTATAAAATTATTTAATTATTTATAAAGAAGGAAAATTTAATTTTTTTCTGATTGATTTTTCATTAAAAAAAATTGATGTAAAGAATACATTAGGCCCTAAACCTTAGTAGTTTTTATGAGTTAAATTTTACTCTAAAATCTTATCCAGTCATATAGTATCAGAAACATTTGCACATATCCTGGTACATCAGGAACAAATTAATTTCTGGAGATTTCATCTTAAAGATATAGTAAAAAAGACATTTTGGATATCAGCGTTAAATATTTAGGTAAACTACACGAATAAAAATATAATATAGTAGAGTCTCGATTATCCGAACCAAACGGAACCGAGAGATGACCGGATAAGCAAAATGTCGGATTATCCGGAACTACAAGATAATATAAATAAATAATACACTGGTTGGATTTTAAAAATAAATTTAATGAATCAAAATATGATAAGTTTTACAAAAATTACGATAAATAATTTTAAGTTGTAAATACTGAAGGATAAAATAAGTGAAAGTAAGTACTTAAATACTATGAACGATTTTTTTTTAAATAGGGCCTAATAAGTAAAATACAAAGCATATTTAACACATTTATCATAATAGTATACATAAAATTTTCGGTAGTATGGTTACTTACGAAAATCTTTACTACTTTTTAAAAACTATATTATAAACGATAGATAGCTTACGTGACGTTTACTTTAAAGATGTGCTCATTTCTTGGTGGCAATATCAAATCTGAACCACATCATCATTTTGTCAGTTGGGGTTGTTTCTCATTGTTTTTCAGAGTAGGCTAAATATTATACCCTTGCTTGTCAATTCCCATTCGTGACATCGGATGAACAAAGGTCGAATAACTGGGATCTTACTGTATTAGTAATCAGTTTATTAGACAATAATTTAACTCAAAATTCATGATTTAAACGATTTAATATTTTACTTTCTCTTGCCTATATGAATATATAGGAAGGAAAGTATTGTTTTCATGTCGATTTTTCGAAATCGAGTTTTCACCGGATCTATACGTTTTCAGACCCCCTGAACCCAAAAAACATGTTTTTAGCGATTGGTCTCTGTGTGTGTGTGTGTGTGTGTGTGTGTGTGTGTGTGTGTGTGTGTGTGTGTGTGTGTGTGTACAAAATATCTCAAGAACGGAACATCGTACGTACTTGAAACTTGAAACTTAAGTTACATACCACTACCGGACCCGACACAAACATTTTCATCAAAATCGGTCAACCGGAAGTAGAAGTTTATTCGTATAATTTTTCACTTTTTTGTGATTTTCTCAAAAACTGGTCCTACGATTTTTTTAAAAATCGCCTCATTTACTTAATGTTTTATTCTCTACAAGATAGGGTAGGCGCCATGTTTGCTGAAATTCTTGGTGAGGGTGTTTTCTCGTAAAAACGTTGTTTTTTAAGATTACGGCTTTAATATGCATTTTATCGCAAAACATTATATTATAAAAAAAATTGTAGAGAATTTAAAATCCTACAACTTTTATTTCAAACAATTTTTTGTATAACGCTTAGTTTAGCGGTAATTTGCAATTTTCTGTTTTTTTCTCACGAAAATGTGTGAAAAATCTATTTTTTTAAGATTTCGGCCTTAGTATGACAAAATTTTACGACAAAAGTGTATATAATTAAATTTATATAAAATTAAAAGATCTACAACTTTTATTTAGAGAATTTTTCTCCACAGAGCCTAGTTTAGAGAGAAAGAGTGGTTTTCCGTATTTCTAAGCCAAACTGAGGTTGATTTTCATTTTGCGTCTTTCGCTCATGATTAAAATTAGGTTATGTTTATTGAGGTTAGTTTTTTGTTTATTTCTTTTGTTTTGTTACTAGTGTTAGGTTTATTGTTAATTATTTGCACTGGCAAGAGAAAGTTGTGAGAGTGTTTCACACCAGATTTTTTAACCTGCCTTACTCATACTGTAGTCAAAATTTAGGGAACAGTGTTTGTATTTTACTTATTTTGTTTAATGTTCTTTTGTAAATATCACAGAGATCAAAAATATTGATCTCTGATTAGTAGTAGGCGCCATTAGTTTATATTAACCATACTCAATTTAGTTTTTCAGTCTCTTTGCTATTGTAGTTACACAACTGATCAATGTAGTAGTAAACTGATCAATGTAGCTAGTAAAAAATACTTATGTGAGAGCTTTCGGCCTACTTAATCTTATCATATGTTAAAAAATCACTGTATAGTTAAGATACACTGGTTAGTCAAATTATTTTGACCTACTCTATTAGCTGTGTTACGATGATAACCTTTTAAAATTCGTTCAAAAAATATTTTATCAAAATTTGGTTATAAAATTAAATTATGTTCGTTATTTTTTATAATTTAAAATGTTTAAATATTTTGTGTAAAATTTGTTTATGTGCATTTTTACTTAAAATATGTCGTATATAAGACAAATTTGCGAAATTCTTGCTCGGTGTTTACAAACATATCGAACGTTAAATAAATATTTAATTTTAAAAGAAAACAATTATGCTATAAGTTTCTATAATAAGATAAAATGTTGTGTACCTGATCCCTTAGTCATAAAATTTCATAATATAAATCTAATTCTTTTAACAGACAAAATATGTGCAGTGAATGGTAAAACAATGAAATTTGAATGAGCAGTAGATGATTACTGAGCAATTGTACAGATCAGTTTGTTTGATTTTATACGGATTTGAATACCAGACAGTAGTTATCGGTATATTTTGATGGTTGGGGTTCAATTAACCATACTCTCAGGAATGGTCGGCCTGAATCTGTTCAAGACTACACGTCATACACATCATCCTCATCTCATTGGGTCACGGGGTTGTTTATTGTTCTGAATAGAACAGATTACAACACATTAGGAATAATAAAAAAATTGTTTGAAATAATAATAAAAAAATGTTCCCTCTATGGCATGGTAATTAGGGCGCAAGCCTACAGATAGGAAAGCCCCGTGTTTGATTCTCATCTAGGGTCTAAAAATTATAATACTTTGTCAAAACCCACCATTCTAGTTCCGTAATCGATCATAATCACTAACAATCAAGTTATTGAATCTACTTAATACATTTTTAAAGAAACCATTTTAAAATTAATTTATTTGTGTATATACCGTGATGTAACAAAATGGGGTTTCATGCCCCAATTTCTTGCATTTAACCCAAAATTCCTCAAAAATTACTAAAGGTACAATTATGAAAACTATTTATTTATTAGCTTTTCCAAGTCCAATAAACCACAAATTTTTTCACTTATTTTACCTTTCCACAAGTTCAGTGTGACTTTATTTCAATCTTTGCTCAGAAATCATGCCGATACTTTGCTAGCTGTAACTCGCTAACGAAGCGTTTTCGGACCTATGTTTATATAAAATATTTTAAATTATGTTTACTAGTAGAATGCCCTGTGGAAGTGGGGGGGGGGGAGAACCTCATAAATCACTGTGTATATATAATCTGGATATTTTACAACAAATTTCCCTACATTATGTATTGATATTGTAGGCCTACAGTGTGTACGATTAGCAATTGCAGTGATGTTAATTTTCTATAGCGGTATTTTTTGTGCGAAAAGTCGCCTTACTAAATATTTCTTGATCCCTAATAGTTCCATTTTTTCCGTATAACATTACAAACGCATCTTTTGTTTGGAAAAATTAATTAGATTTTAATAACAAAGACACATTTGACAACAAAGAAGAGAGAGAGAGAGATAAAGAGATAAGCAATATAGTGACGGAGAGAAAAACCTTTTTTTTGTATTACTTATCCTTTTGTACTACGTATTATTGCAGATATCTGCATAGCGTAAAAATCCTGGCTTGCAGTATTAATTTTCTGTAGTGTACTCTGCTATATTATTTACGGATTATATTGCATACTTTACTGATTAAAACAAAATTCTTTGTGCCAATATTTTTATGATAGTTAAAAATACGTAGACGTATTTCATACTAGAAATTTTTAAATATATATTGAGTGAATTTAAATGCGTAGCGGTTTTTAACGATCTGATTAAGTGTCTACAAGTGTTAATACAAACCACATTTGGAATTTGTGATTATTATTTTAATAGTAATAATAAAAACAACGATAGTAAAAACAGTGTGTTAATGTTAGTATTGTTACTTCAAGAATTAGTGTTTATTTTGTGTTCATTTAATGATTAAAAATGAGACTTGGTCGTCAAGAAACTGAAGAACCTCCATTGAAAATGTTTCATGATCATGATGCTCGGTTTTTATTTGAAGGTAATTTATTTTTATTGTTTCTAACTTTAAATGAATAATTTGTTAAAAGTATATTCTTAAGGTACGTTAAACAAAGTTTGTTTGAATATTTTGATGGTTCAAATTTAGGATCATACAGGCTTCAGTTTTTTAAAACTTTTAAGAAAATTTAGATCGAAGACGGGACTATCAGTTCAGCACTCAAGCACCTTATAGATATGTCTGCGAGACAGTTGAGTACAATTTTTTTTTAAGTTTTCTTAACGAATTGTCTTAAAAACAAATAATTTCTGCTTAAAGAGTGAAATAGGTTCTAGAATTTAGCGGTGTTAGATTATTTGTCTATTAGCATTATGTATGCCCATAACAGGTAATTGTTTAGGTCATCAGTCAAAAGGCTGGTTTGAACCTGTAGAGGCTTCACTAAGTAAAACGAAGAGCGAGGTGGTTTACCTTTGCCTTCCTCGCTGACTGGAAAAATATCCTTATCAGCATACCAGGCCCGCTGAAAAGCATCTGCTTTCCACCCTGCAAATGGCACTTTTAATTCATCCACCACAGGATCTGGCTGTATTATGAAACTCATTACTCTCAGAGGAAAAACTCTGACTAGTGTCTTTTAAACCTCTACCTCTTACGTTCTTAAATGCATCAGTCATATAATTGGCTAACCATGTGATAAGAAACAGAACTATTTTTTGTAGCCCTGGAATAAGCAGATCAAGTGCAAATAATTTAACTCTCTACTTGTTTGTTATGGGCAATAACAGGTAGGTGGAGTGTTAAATTATTTGCTCTCTAGCTGCTAGTTCCAGGGCTGCAAAAATAGTTTCGTTTCTTATCACATGGTCAGCCAATTGTATGACTGAAGCATTTAAGAACAGAAGAGGTAGATGTGTAAAAGACCCTTCATTTCTTCATACAGCCAGACCCTGTGGTGAATGAAGTGAAGTTGTCATTTGCAGATTGGAAAGTAGCTTTACAGAGGACCTGGAATGCTGATAAGCATATTTTTCCACTCAGTTAGGAAGGCAATTGTAAACCATCTCACACCTCGTTTTACTTAGTTAAACCTCTACAGGTTCAAACCAGCCTTTCGGCTGATGTCCTAAACAACAAAGATAAAATTATTATTTTGAGAAGCATTTTTGAACAATACAATTTATAATTTTATAATGAATTCTCAATTAATATTGTTAACATCATTAGGAATAAATAAAAGTCTTTTAATATTGGCATTAACTTTTTAATGCATTATGATTTTGTAGTCATTTGCTGGGGTTATCAGGGATCAATATAAATAGCGTTTAATCCAATTAATCTAAATTTCTTGGAACAATTTTTATAAATACATTATTAATTAAATATTAAATATATTCATGTGTTAGAAAATAATTTATATGTATTAATGTATCAATACAGTATTATAATTTTCCACTTTCTACATGAATATAAGATTTTTATTTTATTATTTATTCAAATATTGCTAAACTTATTTATACATTTTTATTGTATAATATAAATTACAGGTAGAATAAATTTGACGTCTTATAAAATTTTTGTTAAAAATTCCGGTTTGAATTTAATTTCCATTGCTTCCTGAATCTTTACCTTTTATCTCTTTTAATGAATTCAAGGACAAACAAGTTTCTTATTTTTGTTATTTGAATTTATTTTATTTTAAATTTATAAACCACAGAATATTATTTCTCTATGTCACTAATGTGGTTGGTTAATAAAATAAAAACTGGTCGGAACTGAAGATGGTACAGGTTAGAAAGAAAAAGAATATTTATATGAGGATGAAGTATTTTATAAAAAGGAGTTCCTGTCACCACCTGTCGCCAGTCTTAAATAGATATTACATAACAACAGATGCCATATGTTATTTGGCATATACATTTTCGTTGTACTGGATTTGGATAATCCAACCAATATACTTTGAGAGTAAACTTGTGAACGTCTCCTTTGAAATTTACCTTGTTCATTATAACAATAAAAGTGTTTTCCAAATTGTTAAGGAAAAACTGTAACTTTTTCCATTTTGTATTAATCATGTATTTTTTATTAATTGTTCTCATAATGGCTGTATATTTTGTCATAAAATGTATTCTAGTGCTTAAAATACTCATTATAAAAACCTGTAGCGTGACCTCTGTAATCCTAAACAGCGGAAATAAAGCGAAAGCGAAATAAAGCAGTATTCCGTGTTAATTGAATAGTACTGTACTGTAGAACAGATTCTATAGCTCTATTCTGTACAATTCTTTAGTCTTGCCCGATTACCACACCTGTACACCTAACTGAATGAGAGATAATAACCGCACCACGTTATCCAGTGACCGGGTTCACATTCTTTATGGGCTCATGTTTTTAACACTTTTGTCGAATTCACAAGAAATAATGTGTTCTTATAAAAACTTGGTTCAGAATTCTATCTACTTTGCCTAACCTAATTTTTTTTAAACCGACTCATTTTTTGCAGCATATACGCAAATTAAACAATAAAACTTAATTCTAAACTTAAAAACTTAAATGACGTCTAGTGCAACCAGATTTCTGCTAAGTATCTTATAGGCTTTATTCTAACCAATCGCGGATTAGGGTTGTTGCCAATAAAAACTCGAAAGTGAACGGTTGACACCCTCATTACTGAACCTTTCTGATTGATGACAACGTTGATTAATGAAATTAAATATTCTGATTTTGTACGTTCATTGGTTCTTTTTATTACTTTAATTGAGTGTAAATTCAGCTTTTATATAAGTTTGAAATTACCGTGTATGATAAAGTTATTTTGAAGATTTGGCTTTGAATGACCACAATTTTCTCAGTTCTTCAGTACATTGGTCAAGTCTGCTCATTTTGTGCGCTCGTGTTTTGTATTTGATCTAATTAAGTTTAACAATTTTAAAAAGTTTTCCTAAAACTACAAAGTTTAGCAGTACGATCATTAAGTTCAGTTTTGCCTATTTTAAGAGACTTGAATCGGTCATTTCAGAAAGTATGTGAGTCAAAAAACTAACTTTGATTTATGTTGTTCCTGAAGTAAAAAAGAGTAAAATCCTGAATCGTGTTGTTTCTGTATTAAATGCGTTGTTAAATAACCACTATGAAATTGTCTTATCCAATCTTCTTCTTCATGTAGCATCTCCATTACGAAGGTGTGCTAGCATCATGGCAATCCTGAGCTTGGAAACTGTAGCTCTAAATAGGTCGATGGATGACAAATTAAACCACTCTCGCAGGTTCCGTAGCCAGGAGGTTCTTCTTCTTCCAACCGATCGTTTGCCCATAATCTTTCCCTGGATGACAAGATGAAGGATTTCATATTTTGGACCTCTCAAGACATGGCCGAGGTACACCAGCTTTCTCTTCTTGATTTCGATCATCACTTCCATTCCCTTCTGCATCCTCCTTAGGACTTCCATGTTTGTGACTCTCTCTGTCCAAGATATTTTGTGCATCCTTCTGTAAACCCACATCTCAAAGGCCTCAAGTCTTCGTTCACATTGCCTATTGGTAGTCCAGGCCTCTGCACCATAGTACAGCACCGGAAAGATGTAACACCTCAGCACACGAATTCTCAAGTCCAGACTCAGATTGTGGTTGCACAGCATCCTCTTCATTTTCACAAATGCGGCCCGGGCTCTCTCTATGCGGATTTTGATCTCAGTAGAGTAATCAAGGTTACTGTTCACCTTATCCAATAATATTTATTTATTTTACTAGTTTACATTTGTGACTTTTGGAATCTATTCACTACAAAAATTTGGTTGTCTGAAATATTGATGCTTTTTATCGGTATTACCAGTAATAGTAGTTGTCTCCAATAAATAAGTTTTTGCCTAGAAACTTTGTAAGTCCTCTTTTTCGAAAATGTAGGACTTTAGCTTCAAAATATCACCCATTTTATTTTCAATTGGAAGGAAGGCTTAAAGCTATCGGATAAGCCTTATAGCAGAAGGATAAGCTCTTAGCATTGTATTAGTGAAGAAAAGCTAGACCTAGGCCGTATATGATTTCTGTAGGGCATGGTGTGTTTGCATTCAATCAATCCGAAAATGTACTACCAAAGCAAAAAACTAAAAAATTCTGATTCATAGGCTTTCTGAAATGACTGATTCACTTGTTCTGTCGTTGGCAATTTATTTGAAGGAATCAATAAATAGGCCAAATTTATAGTCGTTGTGATGTTTTGAAAGCTTTTGTGAATAAAGTTTTCATTTGATATTAAATTAGTTGTGCCACTATAATTTTTTAATATAAATTATAAATATATCTGTGTAAATATTTGCATGAAAGAGAGTTGAGCTCTAAAACAGATTTTATATTCGTGAAATTCTACTTTTTCAGGTTTCCCAATTTTTATGAGCGTTTGTAGAAATTTTTAATAATTAAATTATATTATAGTTTCTGTAAATTAATGTTAGAAATTTTCGGTTTAATATAAGTACTAACCTGTTCTGAATCCTTAAAGTAAACTAGTGCCCGCATGGTTTTAAAATTGATTTAAAATTAAGTTTTAATACATGCCATCCATTATGTTAAAAATTGTAAAATAAAATCGTCAAATATTTATAGAACTTTATTAGTCAACTTCTTATTTTTTTGATTGAATCGCTTTCTTTTTGCTAGTTTCAGAATATTGTGAAGCTGTAGAAATATCATTGTTGTTAATTTATTCAGTAAACGTACTCAGCATCTGAATTAGAAAAAATATTTTACGACTTACTTAATTTTAAATTATAAAATTAATTTTACATTATTTCACAATTTAAAAAAAACTTGACGTGGCTTGTTTTGCTTATACGCTTATTGTGTTTTCGCCTCTCCCACTACTATGCATCAATACTGTTCCGTTTCTGCCGGTCCTGCTGTTAAACATTGCTGACACTATTTCCACTATCACAAAGAGGTCTTTAGTTGGAGCATGGGCATAAGAAAATTTTTACTATGTTTTTCTGTTAAAATTATTACAATATCTTCTAGTAAGAAGCTTAGAGCTTACTTGTAGCTAGCTGTTTGAATTAATATAGCAGATTAAATAAAAACTTCAAATTTTCATCAGATTTTTCTGTGTGTCAATATTTTGGTTGCATTCTTTATTCCTAAATTCCATATCTGCTTGTGGAGACCTTAGAGGAGATAGGAACCATGACGTTACTCATTGGTGTTACAACTAACCCCAATTACCCTAATGACCAGCCCCTCAGGCATTAGAAAAAAAGGTGCAGTTTACAGCTATTGGCTACCCCACCCAAAAACCCTTCTCTTGATTTGTGTTCTGGGTAAAATGAGTTGAATTTTACCAAAATTAAAACATTATCATCAATTTTCTGGATCTTTTATTAGCAAATGGCTTTCCCAACATAATACTCAAATTCAGTGGTTAGAAATCTACAAATTTTATATTACATAACTACATGATACTGAAAGGAAACTTCAGATATCGATGTAATATTTTTATTTAAATCTTCATGCCCTAACTTTACGAATTTCACATCAGATTTAACTGACGTGGAAAGTTTTGAACATGACGTAGATTTATTTAAGTTTTAATTACCATATAATTATGGTGGTTACATTTTCTAATATTTTTTTGCTTTTGTCCAACTTATCTTGTAAAACTATCATAAGGAAAATCAAATAACTTTTTGACTTTAAACGTAAAAATAGGTTACTTATAACAATACTTAATAATAATTAAAGTATAGATAAAATTGTGTTGAAAACAATTAGGTACTTATTCATTCGTAGTTGATAGGGAAATGTCACTTCAAGGCGTAACTTTAAAACTTTACAATATCAATTATATTAATGATATAACTCTGATAGAGAAATTTTTTGTGTTGAAAGTAGGCCTACGCATTTAATTTTTTTTTTAAGTTAAATTATACTACGTTTACTAAATTCTGAATGTTTCGAAAAACATTATTTTATTGGGTTGCATTCGTCTGCTATATCTTTTCAGTTTTTTCTAGACTTAAGTCAGTGTTTAGCAAAATCTATTAATTCTCGTGAAACCCAAAACAACGGTGCAAACTTGAAAATTAACATACAGTTAATAAAACTGTTTGTTGGTCAACTACCAACAACGTTTTTTAATTAAAACATAATTAAAAATATATTTCTTTCTGAATGTTTAACTTTGGAACATAAGCAAAAAAGGCTGGGGTTTATGAGCCTTTGTAGAAATTTCAACAGATTCATTGACTAGTATTCTGAGGAGATATTTTCAAATTGTAATCTGCGCAAATGTTGTTTACGGTAAACACCCCGTGGCAGTTCCATTACCACGCTTAACCTTCACAGCGCTCGTAACGCAGCTAAGGGGTTAGCGTAAATAAATGCAGATGATAAAAAAATTTAACGGAAGTTTTACTATCCTGAAAAATTATTTTTAACTTATGTAGTAGATTTTTAACCGATCATGTTACTGATTGTAAAACCAAATGCGAACTTTAATTCAGGATGACGTCTACCACTTCAGACATAAAAGACACTAGTCAGAGTTACATCCTCTGAGAGTAATGAATTTCTTTATACAGCCGGACCAAGTAGTGAATGAAGTGAAGGTGTAATTTGCAGGATAGAAGGTAGATGCTTTTCAGAGGTTCTGGCATGCTGATAAGTATGATTTTCCTCTCAGTGAGGAAGGTAAGTTAAACCACCTCAGTCCTCGTTTAACTTAGTAAACCCTCTAGAAGTTCAAACCAGCCTTTCAGCTGATGACCTGAACAACACTTCTTCTTCTTCTTCTTCTTCTTCTGTCTTTCAGGGATTAGGCATCTCTGCCTGTTCCAAACCTCTCAAATCTGCCCATCTCTTTCTCGGGCGTCCTCGCTCTCTCCTGCCCTCCGTCGTATAGCCCGGTATCTGCTTAGGTGTCCTATCCTCCCGTATCCTGTTTACATGCTCTAACCACTACATTCTGTTCTGGGCTACCTTGTTGTTTATAGAGAAGATTTTGAGTTCTTTCCTTATCTCGGTATTCTTGTAACGATCTTCTCTACTGCACCCATACGTATGTCGTAACCTCATGATGTCTCGGATGATGAACCGGGATTAACACTTCTTTAAACCGTTATTTAAGTTAAACCTTTATCTTCTACTTGAATCTATTTAAACTTTTAATCATATTAAACGATCAGAATATAGAAATATATATGTTTTTATCGTCCTATTGTATTTACGTTTGTTCAACGGTCATTGTACTCGATAATTATTACAATTGACTTTCACTTTGTGTGTCTTCTTCATCTGTCAAGAATGATACCACGATGAAATGTTTCGTTTTGTTTATTTATGTTTGTTTCTTTTATTCTTCACGCACTATACACAAGTAATTATTATTGATACCCACATGTAATTGTGCGTACACGCACAATATTGAACATCACGCGATCTTAATTGTATTGGATGTCTCCGTTATTTTTGGTCGTAGTAATTCTCAAAATACTATTTTACAATCCCGTTTCATAATACCTTAAATACTTATACTAACAGATTTTTTTTCCAGAGGTTAAATTTCAAAATTATTAGTGTTTTAAATATAATAACAAAGAAATTCACTTTGATATTCTTCGTTTGTAAAATTATGCAATTAATTTTGTATTTTTAAATTTTTTAAGTTGTAATTTTAAACACGTAATATTTTTTTAAATTTTATTTTGAAAAATCTTTTTTTGAAGGTTTTATTTTGTGTGCTTGATTACATAGCATAATATCTGTAATACAGGGTGATACTTTTGTCACTTCCCGTACGATAATAAAAATGGTGAAGTAAATATGGACTTAAATTTTAAAACTTGTAAAATTATTTATACGCTTCTTCGTTTTATGCTTATTTCAGAAGAGCCTAGCGAATATATTCACCAGGATTGATTACAAAAGATTAAACAAATACTTTAGGGTTATAACGCGTTTATTTAAAACCTTTAATATTTACAAATATCTATGAATTATTTACAATTATATTATAAATTTACTTATTTACTTAGAAACGTTTGTATGACGATTTTGTTATAACTTAAATTAAAATTATATGGTGAATAACAGTTATGTGGATTATAGTTCAGTCGTACGGGCTGAAATTTAAGATAACTCAAATGTTGTTATTATTATTAAAAATATTGCGACACTAATTACTTAGGTCCTTTTCGGGATCTGGGTATAATAAATAATTAACAAACTTTCGTTTAAAATTACAAATATTTATTATGCACTATAAATTACAATACTTAAATCTACAAATAAATTACAATTAAATTGATAATTATAATAAATTAATGACATTAAATGAACTTAACCAATGAATAGATTATCTGGCATTTAATTTTACTAAATCCTACCTACAAAAGATTTTACCATGTCTACAGTATGGCTCGATCTTTTCACAGACGTATCTGTTACACGGTATAATTCACTCATTGAATGACGATTCAAGACTATCTAACTGGAAAGGGCATCATGGCTCCTTTCATTACCAAACTCATCGGGGTTCTAGATTAACAGAGATTAATTTGTAGATTCTATATACAATAATAAAAATACAAAGTTTTTCTGTGGGGTTCTGGAAGTATTTACAAAAGGTAAACAAACATATTATAACATCACACCATGTTATAAAAGAGCTATTTATTTAAATAGATATACCGACCCTTCCAGGTAGCCGTTACAACAATAGGCCTATACTATACCTAACCATTTATACACTATATTTCTCGTAATTTTTTGGAAATATCCCAACTACTATTATTTGAATAAATAATTATTCTTAAATCTCAGTTCTGATAGAGAATTCCGGAACAACCACTTTCACCTATAGATATTATCATACTATTGATATTATACCTAGATATTGTCACAGTATATAATTTTTTTTTTTTTTACTTTTAAGACCACACTGGATCACTTTAAGTTAGTTTAACAGTTATTTAGTCTTAACGTTGTTTTCTCTTCTCCCAGTAGGCTCTCATTCTAAGCGATCGGGCCAGTCTCACTTCATCTGATACGACACTCGTTTTATATTGTTTAGTTGGAGGAGGTGCAAATTTAAAGCTTTTAATGATGTTTAATTTTTTGGATTTATTTTGGAGGTCTTCAATTTTTAATCCCATCTCCTCCAGATCTTCATTTATTTCTCTCATCCATACCGGTTTGAGAGCGAGTCCACAACAGAAATTCAATATCTGTTTGACATGTCTATTTTCTGGATATCTCAATATGTGACCGAGGTATATAATATTTATTGTAAATAACTAACACTAATAATAATACTGTATAATTGGACAGACCAAGTTACAACAGTAAATTGAATGTATCTTCGAATAAAACTTGGTAAACTTGGTAAAATTTTTTTTTACCTTTGTTTATTTAACGTCGCATCAACTACTGTGGTCATTAGCGACGACATTGGGTTGTAACTGTGAAGGATGAATTTTTTTTTTTTGTAACGTATGAATATGAGCCGTGCCTAGTGGGATTCGAACCCAAGACCGCATGATGAGAGGCGAGCACGTCACGAACTATGCCAATGCGGCCGGCACTTCATTTTTGATTTCTGAAAAATTATGTTATTTGCACTCTAATTTTTATTGCCCGTGACCCTTCTTTTATTATTGTTTAGACACAAAACCAGACGGCTGGGCGGATTTGAAGCCCGAAGTTTTGTACTAAAATAAAGAAGTAAAACGATGAGTGAAGAGATCTTCCTCATTAGGGTGAAATGTGTAACTGCTTTAAAGTAAACCAGGCCTTCTTAAAACTTTATTTACTCATCCATCCTACGGAATATCTTCATTTCATTGACCTCAAGGTCTAGTTATATATAATTATATCCATTAATTTCAGAGGAAATAACTTTGATTGATAATACCAGGTACATATCCACCTTTTATGCGCATAACGATATAGTCATTTATTTAACTGATCATATGAGAAGAAAAAAATAAAACTACTTTTTATTACCATGAAACTAACAGATAAGTGCAATTAATTTAATACTCCGACTGGATGTGATGAGCGAACTACTAAAATATATTATGTTGACCATAATTCTTAAAATGGAGTACAAATTTTAAACCACAGAAATTAATTAACGTCTTGTAAAAGAGTTCCGGTAAGAATATTTTTTCAGTTTTTTTTGTTGTTTCTGTAAAATAGATTACCTGTATTTTTGGCATGGATATTTTAAAATAAACGATTTAATGTATTGTTAGTACAGTTTGTGTAATAATAGTTGGCACCCGTATGGTTTTTAAAAAGATAACATAGTAACATAGTTAGCTATTTTAATTTATTGTAGGACAAAATAATTACAGTGTTTCAGAATATTTGTATTTAAATATAATATGGTTATTTACGTCATTTCCTGAACGCAAAGTTTTCGTTTTGTAAATTGATAGTTTTTTAAATCGATTTTTTTGCAAATTTTTGAAGTTGTGTCTGTAAATTCTAAGGTAATTGTTATGAAAAACATAAAAGTTTTAAAACTAAGTTAGTGTGATAACTTTTTCTTCTAAAACACCATTTTCTAGTTTCCTTTTTAAATAACTTTGTGGTGTAAGTTTTAATGATTGTGAATTCGCTCTAACTTTGTTCATAGTTTGTATAATTTCCAGAAAAACTGTTGCTAAAAAAGTACACGTTGACATTGTTTAAAGGAAGTTATTTTGAATTAGCTGTTTTATTGTTGTAAGTTTTATGTATGGAAATTTCCCAAGGCCCAAAAAATGTAGCAGTTTCGTGCAAATAAACTTCTAATGCTTTGAGTTTTCCATCGCAGAATGTTAAAGTAGTAATAAATTACCTTAATTTCTTTTCTGACCAAATTTTTTCACAGTTTTAAATGAATCTCCCGTACGTCTTGTAAGGAATATTTTAAGATAAAAGTAAATCGAACGGACAAAATTGATCTTATAAATACAACACTTTAAATAAATAAAAACTCCTTTAAGACTAAGCGAGAAATGCACTGTATGAGCGACAATTCTCTCACTTGGTCTCCAATTTTTTAATCTGTATTCTAAAAACACAACAGAAGAGAATTACGTAATATTTTAGAATGAAATCCAGAAATGGGTTTTTTTTGTTTAACGTCCGACTGTTCTGCAATTACTGCTAATGCAGACGGTGAAGGATGAAGTGATTTTTTGTTACGTAACTATTACCCAGAAATGGGTAATTAAATCAGAAGGAACATCATAGAAGTAATGGTTAGTGGGTAATGGTCAAAAGTTAACTGTGAACTCACTTACCATATTTTTTGTGGTAAATTGGTAAAGATTACTGAGTTATTTACACACACATCTTGACACATTTTTCTTTAACCATAGTTGGATATGTTAATAACTACCGCCTTGGAAGATAGAATGAGTTTGTGTACTATAATTTTTTTTTTAATGTAAGTTGTAGATTGTATTTTATTGGGGGAAGTATAAAGTTGTTTTTATTATTATTTATCATTTTGACGCCCATCATAATTATATTAATGGAATGTTATACTAACTGTACGTGACCATATGGTTCTATTTTGTAAAAATCGTTTTTATTCTCTTTTTTTGTTAAGTTAAATTGGTATGAGGCATTTGCAGGGTGGAAAGTTAATTTAAGTTTTAGAAGGCTTGGCCTACTGTTAAGTATATTTCGAACTAATAATGAAATAAGTGAAAGGATTTTACGTTTCATTTTACTTAGTAAAAATTCTGGAGGTTATTAGCCGTTAACCTAAACAATATTTGTTACATTTGTATTATTAAAGTAAAAAATTAATGAATCAACGAATTTTTATGCACATAATCACACCAATTAACGGGAGATTTTTGTTACGTTGATGTTAACGTGACTTGTTCAGAAATTTTAATTTCTGTGTATGTATTTACGTGTTATTTAAAATACTGAATAACTGTGTCCATAAGCTGGCAGTTAAGAAAAGTTTAAACAAGTGCTAATGAAGGATAACAACTTCATCTTTCGAATAAAATCGTACATAATTTTTCCTCTAACAACATTTCTTAAATGTCAGATTTTAAAAACATGAAACTATGTAAATGTTCATTTAAAATTAAAATAATATTTATATTTTTAAATTCTGTACATTTTATCTTCAAGTTGAAAGAATTTTGACAGAATTCCGTATTATTTGTAAACTACATTCTCGTTTGTACTTTACAAACAATAATATCTTGTCATATTTTGCGTAGACGTTTAAAACCGGTACAAAATTTAGTATTCAAATTTTTTTGTCATTAATCTTGTTTAAATGGTGTTGTACAGGTCTAAATTTCTTCTTGAAGTTAAAAACGTTGTTGAGTATTTTTAAAATCAAGGTTGTATGCTTTTATAGGTACTAATATTTTTAGTTTTATTGGGTCTACTTTTTACTGACGTTCTAAAATTTATTTCGCATGAAAAACAAAATGAAAACTATTTAGGAAAAAGTAATGGTCTACTAAAAATTGTATAGTTTGTCCGTTATATATTTTGTAAGATTTTGGTTAAAAGTAAAGAGGAAAGTTGGAAAAATAGTTTTATAACCATACATAATCGAACGTTTATTAATAACACACCAAGATTTTAATGAGTTTAAAATTTTTATTATTATTACTATTTATTAAAGGCAAATGATTATTAGCGTGGTGAAGAAAAGGAGGATTTCCTACTTTTTCCACATTTTAAGAATGCCGAATGATAGACTATTGAAACAACTGATCCTCAGGAACTTGAACAGGAAGATTACGGGAAGATGCATCGAAAAGATTAAGAGGGATCTCAGTGAAATTGGACTGGCAATTGAAGACTCGTTTGACAAGAAAAAACAAATAGTACTCTCAAAACACACAAATTTTATTGGGGAAAAGCAGAAAGACGCACGGTGGGGGTTACAGATGAGATTCGGAAACAAAGATCGGACCGTCTCAAAAAGTACTAGCAAAACCGAAAGGCTAGACCAATACGTTATCCGAAGAACACTAGAAATTGATTGGTTTAGTAGTCAAATATGGCCTCAAAATCTTAAAAAAAGGTAAATGAGAAAGCTTGTTAGTCTGAAACAAAGTGTCAATACTGTATCTTAAAAGAAAACACTTAAATTATCATAAAACCTTCAATTGAAAATTAATTTTAACATAAAAATAAATAATAAGAGAAAAAATGTTTCCAAATGAAAACATTAAATTATATTATTGAAACAATTACGACAAGGGTTCGTTGAAATTTTTGAAAATGATTACGATGATGATGAAATTGAATTAGGCGCGAAGAGCGTAAAACACGAAGAAGCAAGATAATGACATTCTCTGACAATGACACAAACTACTTTTGTGGGCTCAGATACAAAAAGACGCATTATAAGAGCACACTAACTTCAAAGAAACACTAAAATCATTGATTTTTTTGAAGAAACCGTAGTACAATTATTTTTTTAATTGTTTGTATTTAATTAAAGCGTGGTTTGCCTAAAAATATAAAAAGTTAGGGAATTTTCCGCTTTCAAAACTCCCCTTGATACTCTATCTTGTTCCTTTAAATTGAACCCTTGATAATCCGAATTTTTTGTAATCCGAATAGTCGAGGATTTGATAGGTTCGGATTATTCAAGGCCTCCTGTATAAAGAAACATAATCATAATTTATAAACTTGTAAATGGAAGTTTTTTCAGTTTTTTCAATTGGACTCATGTTACCTGTTCTCAATGAACCGATGTATTTCCTGTCAATTTAAGTTAGTGTCTTTTTCAATGTTAGCCTTGATGTAGATATGAAGCTAATTGCATTTCGTTGCATTTCCTTTGTAATTGAGTGGTTTTATTATGTTGTAAAAAGCCTGAGAACAATTTTAGTAAGACATCCTCATTGTAATAAAGAACTGTTTTTAGTGCATTTTTCAGCAGACTTTAGCATCGTACTTTTTATTTTTTTCTTTCTCTTGCCTACATGAATATATAGAAAGGAAAGTATTGTTTTCATGTCGATTTTTCGAAATCGAGTTATCACAGGATGTACACGTTTTCGGACCCCCTGAACCCCAAAAACATGGTTTAGCGATTAAACTGTGTGTCTGCGTGTGTGTGAACAGAATGTCTCAAGAATGGAACATCGTACAAACTTGAAACTTGAAAATTACGTTTGATACCACTAGACGACCCGACAAGAGCATTTTCATGAAAATCGGTCAATCGGAAGTGGTAGTTTATTCGTGTCATTTTTCACCTTTTTGCGATTTTCTCAAAAATGGCTCTTACTAGTTTTTTTTAAATTGCCTCATTTACTTCATTGTTTACGATCTACAAGATAGGGTAGGCGCTATCTCTGCTGAAATTCTTGGGGACGCAGTTTTCTCGTAAAAAAATTTTTTTTTAAGATTGCGACTTTAATATGCATTTTATCGCAAAAATGTATCTGGTAAAAGTTGTAGAGAATTTAAAATCATACAGCTTTGTTTCCAACATTTTGTTATATAACGCTTAGTTTAGCGGTAATTAGCGATTTTCTGTTTTTTCTCACGAAAACGTAAAAAATCGATTTTTTAAGATTTCAGCCTTAGCATGTAGCCTATTTCACGACAAAAGTGTATATAATCAAATTTATAGAAAATTGAAATATCTACAACTTTTATTTAGAGCATTTTTCTCTACAGAGCCTAGTTTAGCGTGAAAGAGTGATTTTCCGTATTTTTAAGCTAAACTTAAGTAGATTATCATTGTGCGTCTTTCACTCATGATTAAAATTAGGTTATGTTTTTTGAGGTTAGTTTTTTTGTTTACTCCTAATTTTTTATTACTACTGTTAGGTTACATTGTTCAATATTTGCCTTGGCAAGAGAAAGTTGTGTGAGTGTTTCACACCAGATTTTTTTTTTGTTAAATGTTGCATCAACGGTCTTTAGTGAAATGTGAATCATGGAACGATGGGTTTAATGGGTGTTTAAATTTACACTCCCGTATAAGTAGGGCTTAAGTCTCACTAGAAGAAGATAAATCCTTAAAAAATTGTTATTACCACAAAAAATTTTAACATACTTTACTAATAAATATAAGTTATTGTATTGTACTTTTAAAAAAACATAATTAGTCCATTTAAACAATTGTATAAGTACAAAAATTTCACATTTTGGAGAAAGTGATAAATTTATTTCATTGTATGTTTACATAAGTATCTACTTCGTGTTTTGTTTTTTTTACTCTTGAAATTTATTTTTATCTATCACCTATTTATATTTGAGCATTGTGTTTTTTGTTTCCGTATTTATTTTAAAATATAAATTTAGAATAAATTTGAAAGTAATTTTTTCGTGATTATTCAAACCCACAAAAAATTATATAAATATTGTATATAAATTATATGTATGGTAATATATACGTTTTCAAGAAAAAAAATTTGGCATTTGAAAATAATTTCTGTGATTAAAACCAATAAGTGTTTCAAAGAACAAATTTATTGGAAATAAAATATGAAAATTGTTTGAAAATATTCATTTATTTATTAAACAAATTGTTACATATTTTAGAAATATTAATTTTTTGTTTAGTATGCATTGTCTTTGTAACAGTTGTGTTTTTTATATTCACGAATTTTTATAAATTCATGGTTTATGTAATTCATTGTAGCAGTTTTAATTTCATAAACTTTTATTTGTTTTATTACATGAAGTTTTTTGATATTTCTGATATTAATCTCACTAGCTAGCCCGTGCGAATAAATTCGCATAATAATTTTGATTGATGTAATTAACTTAAATTTATTTTTAACTGATTTCACAGTAAATTTACAATTATAACAATTTTACTAAAATATTTTAATGTAACATTTGTATTAGGTTATATTTATAAATTACATCACAAAACGACACACTATTGCTGCTACGAGTATAACGGCATTTAAAAAGAAACTGTATTTTTGATTCAAACTGTAGCACCCTTACTTGTACTTCTGAATAGTAAGATATCACCTCTGGTTTATTAAGTTCGTGCCTAATATCTTCATGTTCTAATATCCTATTGTACCTAATATCTTCTACGTTTTATTCCCTATTATTATTTATTTGTGAAATTATTATTTCACAGTGCCACATGATATTTTACTGAAAAAATAAGGGATATGAGTGTTGGGAGCAGTCTTCTTAAATGTCTACAATTTTATCTCCTTGAGCGAAATTTTGTTGTGAAGGTTGGAGGTAGAGTGTCGGATGAACATGTGGCTCCTTTGGGAGTTCCGCAGGGTTCAATTCTTGGTCCTCTGCTTTTTGTATATTTTTTTCAACGACATTGTTTATGATATTAACCCTTTCAGTACCAACGTCCGTAAAACAGGACGTCTATATGTTTTACGGAGTGATAACATCCGGTTAACCGGACGTCCGTAAGTTATGCATAAAGTGCCAACGTCTAGATAACCGAACATTTCCAAAAAGCTTTTTAAACAAAAATTGGTAGACATCTTCTTCTTCTTACTCACTAGGATTAGGCCTTCTTTTCCTGTTCCGACTCACAACCTTTATTAATGTTTTTTTCCTTTAAATTGTCAGCACAGTTGTCATCTCTTGCGTGGTCTGCCAACATCTCTCCTTCCATGAGGTTGATATTTTAAAATCTCGAATGGTATTCTTCCCGCTGGCATTCTCTAAATATGTTCCCTCCATTGGTAGACTTTTACCCAAAAATTAATGGAATTATGTATTTTTAAACCGCCTCCATAGCGTAGCCTAGTTATATACACATAGCGTAGTTATCGCGCTAGCCTACAAAGCGAAAGGTCCCGGGTTCGATTCCCGGCTAGGGTCTGAAAATTTTAACACGTTAAAACCACCGTTAAGGTACCAAATCCCACAGTAGTTGCTAATGACCAGTTTGTCGATGCGACTTTAAATAAACTAAAAAAAACTATTTTGAGTGGTTTTAGTGTTAGAACGATTTCTTTCTTTTATGAACACAATAAAAATTAATTTTTAACAGGACATATTATTTTTCTGTAACGTTGAAATTTTGGCAAGCAATGGTAGGCTTGCACCTGCAAGTTTTCGAAGTAAAGGCTGGCACCTTTTGTACACCCTTATTAAAATTAAATGGCACTTTAGATAAAACTTTTAAATATTGTTGCAGCACTGAAAGGGTTAAATCTAATATTTCAGTGGAAGAATACATACTATGTATCGTACTCTAATTAAGTGGTATAAATATTATGATAATTCAAGTAATTTGAATTAATCAAACAAATAAATTATTCGCTATTTCAAATTTTTATTTATTTGAAAATTCATCATTTAAAATATCGGTAGTCATTTTATGCTAATAACATTAGGTATTAATAGTATTGTAAATATATATTTTAAAATCAGTTGTCCTTGACTATTATTTATAAAGTGAATTATCATATTCTCTTTTGTTAATTTCATTTTCTTTTATCTACTAAAATTAAGAAATATGTCTTACGTAACTTTAGTTTATTATTGAAATTGACAGCTCTTTACAAATTAGATAAATGTTTATTTTTGTACCGAATGGGTAGTATTTGATAATAATTTCTATCATTTATTTAATAGTTTATCTGTATTTAGATCTGACAGTCTTATCTTTGGAGAAAATGTTAATATTTCAATGATATTATTAGATGATTGCGTTTTAATAAGGTTGCTAGAGATAACTTTAAAAAAAGTTGTCGCTACCTTTAAAGCCGATTTCATCTACATCAATTTTTGAAATTTCTTGGAATGAACATTTTTAGACATTTTAGACATTTTTAGTACCTATATAGATAGATCTGTAAAATTGAACAATAAGGTGTTTATCATTTGATGACTCCATTCGCTAGAAAATAAAACACTCCGTGGAAATTAACACTACATTTATTTTTAACTGGAGATAGTGGAAATTAACAAGAATAAAATTACGCTGTAACTGAGTAAAAAACTTAAATAACCATTAACTAACAATATATTTTTACTATAAATTTTATTGGCAGTTTATTTCTGTTAATAGATTAACACAAACAAGGTTAAGCTAAGTAACTATTGCATATCACGCAGTGAGGAAGGCAATAGCAAACCACTTTACTCCTCGTTTTTTCGTAGAAAAACCTCTAGAAGTTCAAGCCAGCCTTTCGGCTGTTGACCTAAACAACAACACAGCCTTAATAAGTTTTCTTTTTGTATTCTTTAGATGTAGGACTTCCTTGTTTCTTTTTTCTCTGTCCCTGCTACTCGCAACTAAAGTTCAAACACCTGGACCCTGTCAATATTTAGTTTTCGGAGTGAACAAGACTCCACTCCATGCAAGAGAATTTTAAAGACGTTACATTTTAGGATTTCCAAAAGATAGAGTATAGATTATTGCTATTCGTGATCTTATTTCCTGTGCTTGGTTGTTCCTTTTTTTGTTATGGTTCCTAAGTATTTACACAAACTGATTCTTTTATTTACGGGCTTTCCAGTTACACAAATAATGTTTTTTATGGAACATGGACATAGTTTCTTGTGTGATTAAATTATTATTTTTTTAAATCCAGGATATATTGATATTTATTTTCCTTTTCTAAAAATATATGATTTCCGTGGTCATTAAATTCATGAATTATGAATATGGTTTGGCAACAGAGGAGTGGGAAAACATGATTTATGTTTGAATTACTGTTGATTAATCTGTTTATTTTAGTATCAGTATACAAGTCTGGTTACGAATTGTCATGAAGACCTTGTAATTTTGATGATATATAGTATAATGAGAACAAAGTTTATCTAATAATTTACATTATGTAATGTGAATTTGTTGGCCAATTGTACATGCAAAATGTGGTAAATTATATTTTAGAATGGCTCGATGCCCATATGAAGCCATTTCATTATTATGCCTTCCTACGGCATTATAAAAGTTCTTCGCCTCCCTTGCACTGTTTAGGCTACGTGCAGGAAGTGCGCTATTGGCACCGTGTATTCATTACGTACCTATCCCTTCCAAGTCCATACTAGTCTGTTGTATACGTGAAGGTTTAATAACACACAAATTTGAAGATTTATGTAAACGTACTTATTTTAAATCATTATTTGCATCTTGTGCTGCGCGAGTAATATTACTTTTAGAATAATAATAATACTTTTTTCCCAGATAAACTACTGCTGTATTTATATCATGCATTCAGTTGATTCTATATAAACATTCATCAATATTATCAGACTTATTCCATTCTTTTAGACTGGTGTTGATTAACATATCTTTATCAAACTGTCCATCCGCAATTTTTCCCTAATTCATTCATTTCCCTCTGTTTTCCTCCATAATATCTAGTTCTGCGCCCTTCCCACCCAGTCAAATCCTACCACCAGTTTCAAGTCATCTCTCTTGTTGTAAAGGACCTCTACATCTCTTTCCGGGCCAGGGTCTTTAATTCTGAAACTTCTTGTTCCATCGATCTGTCAGCCTCATTGTGTGTCCGACCCATCGTTATTTTATTGATAAATAATAATAATAATATTTAGTTACATTTATTACAAACATTCTGATTTACATTTATTATTTTAGTTTTTTTTGCTGATTATTCTCATTTGTTACGTTAATTTCTTAGTATAACTTAAGGAATATGCTTCTCAACTTTTAAACCTGTTGTACCTCAAGAAAGGTACAAAAACAGTATGTATTTCTTTAGGATTGTCGCCACTTTTTATCCTTTAGGCACCAGTAATAAAAATACAAATTCTTTCGGTTTTCTGTTCAGCTCCTAAGGAATATATATAATCATGCGAAGATTTACAGCCCTAGCCGTATCTCGCTTCCTAAGCACCATCTCTCTTTGTTTTGTCAGTTACCATCGGAAAACCGCCGCAAAGACATTGCTTTGGCACATCATCCAACCACGTCACCTCCGGCCTACCCCACCTTTTTCTACCGGCTGGCGTCCACTCCTCTACTCTCATTACGTGCTCGCCTCTCATCACGTGGTCTTGGGTTCGAATCCCATTGAGGCACGGCATATTTTCATACGTTACAAAAATTATTTCATCCTTCACCGTCTGCATTAGCAGTTATTGTAAAACAGTCGGACGCTAAAAAAAATTATATATACCATCTTTGGTCACCTATTTCCCTCCATCCTCTGCAAATGGGCAAACCATTTTAATTGTTTCCGGGATATGGTATCCATTATATTTCCTTGAATGTCAATTCTTCTCCTAATTTCGGAATTTGGAATTCAATCGATTTGCGACACACCACAGCTCCGCCTCCAGAAATCCATCTCCACCGCTTTTAGGCGATCCTTCTGCCTCTTAATCAATACCCACACTTCCGCACTACAGGTACACACACTCTCCAGGATATCATGATAAATATTAATCTTCGTCTCCTTCCATACTTTATCATTCCAAAGGACAGAATGTAAATGCCCTATAAAATATCAATTCCCTAAAAAAAATATACCAAATTTGAATCCTCGAGTTAATCGAGAAAGTAGAGAATTAGTGATGAGTGAATAACTCAGTGAAGACTTCACATTTACTTATGCATAGATTAAAAATTATTATGAATTTGCAGTTAACTCACGTGTGTGTTTTATTGTTAGGATCTTTTCCAAGGTTGTTGATTAAACTTTGGCTAACATCAGTTACTAATTATTGACAGTAAACACCTTCCTCAAATGATCATTTAGCGTTTAATGGCTATCTTTTTTATTTCTTTCATGTAGTGAATATTTTCGTTATAAATTTCTCATGAAAATATTCTTCAACGTATCACATTGTATTAAATTAATAATATGGTTCGATAGCTAATTAATTTCCAACTAGCATATTGGACAGGAGTGATAGTAAACTATTATTTTATTTTATCTGTGTATGTGTTACACGATGTATTAATAGATCTTTTGTTTAGGTCATCAGCTGAAAGGCTGATTTGAATTTCTTGAAGTAAAACGAGTAGTGGGGTAGTTTACAATTGCCTTTTTCACTTAGTGAAATAGTATGCTTATCAGCATTCCAGGCCCTCTGAAAATCATTTTATTTCCACCCTGCAAATGAAACCTTCACTTCATTCACCACAGGGTATGGCTGTATAATGAAATTCATTACACTCAGAGAAGATAACTCTGACTAGTGTATTTTACACCTCTACCTCTTCTGTTCTTAAATGCTTTCGCATATAATTGGCTAAAAATGTGATAAGAAACAAAACCTCGTATTTTTGTAGCCCTGCAACTAGCAGATCGAGTGCAAATAATTTAAAACTTCACCTCCATGTTATAGGAGAAATAGATCTATACAATTTCAAATAAAAAATCAGAAACGTTTTCGAAACTTTTCTGGTTTTTGTCTTCTTACAAACAATTTATCGGCGGAAATAATTTTAAACAAGCAGTTAATTATTGGTCGTATATTTTTTTCAAACAACTGGGGATAAAAGACGTTGCATTTAAAATAAACGACTTTTCTTTGTTCACACTTCCACAAACGAGAGAATTATATTTCCCTATAAATTATTAAACCAAAAGTACTCCGTTGTCGTAAACCAACTATAAATCTTGCCCCAAACAGATCTGAGCAATAAATCTACTCGGAAAAACCGGCTGAGAAATTTTATCGTCTGTATTATCTGGTTAAAATTAAAAAATTACATTATTTAAAAGTAAGCGACTTTATAAAAAAAATTTAGGTTTTTAAGTAGATTTTTGTCGAACATTTAAGTAAATATCTATTTTTTTAAAAACTTGTTTCACTTAAATTTACTTAATTTAGTAAAATATATCGATAAATTCAAGTATTGAACTTTGATGTTTATTGTAACGAGGAAACGGAAGACCTAGTTTAGTGATCGATATTATTTTAAGGTCATACACATTTTACTTATAAAACCACTAAATAAATTTAATTATCCTATATTTTACTTACTAACTAATTTACTCTAATTAGTTAACAAAAAAGTTCTTTGTTTCTTAAATTTCAATATGGAATCCAATGTTGTTTTTTTATGTTCATATTTTGCCATATTTGTTATTTATTTTAAAATTAGTATTATAATTAAAATTAAATTAGTATTATAATTAAATTATTTTAAAACTAGGTTATGTTTCGTTGTTTGATTATATTTTATATTTAGATTTTTAGTTTTATAAGACAGTGTATGACCCAACACTGGCATATGGCAATGAGGCGTCAGTGTGGAAGAAGAAATATGCAAATTCCATTCAGTCGAGAGAGATCCATTAGGGGCTGTAGTCGTATCGGATCAGGAATAAGGATGTACGGCGAGAGTTAGATTTGTGTCCTCTTGAGGAGATAATTATAGAGTACCGCCGGAAATGGACAGTCCATCTTGAAAGATTGTCTCCGCTCAGGTTACAGACTGATTGGACGGCGCGATCCGGGGTGACCGGTGGCTAGTTGGATACCGGAACAGGTCTTAGAACCTAATCCTTGATTGCCGGCCGCATTGGCGTAGTTGGTAACGTGCTCGCCTCTCATCATGCGGTCTTGAGTTCGAATCCCATTCAGGCACGGCATATTTTCATACGTTACATAAAATCATTTCATCCTTCACCGTCTGCATTAGCTGCAGAACAGTCGGACGTTAAACAAAAAAAAAAAAAATTCTTGATTGGATGAAGAAGAAGATTTAGATTTCTAAACTGCAGCTGTATAATGTTTAACTAAAGGAAATCTTTAAATTTTCATTGTTTGATATTTTTGGCTCTGTTATTTGAGGTATTTAAAATTTTATTTTCCATCGTAAGTTTTTTTAAGTAAAACGAATTTTAAAGAAATAATCGGTTAAATGATTTCAACGTGAATAAAGGATTGACAGATCAGTCATCTTGACTTTCTTGTCAAACCACAAGTTTTAATTTGTAGAGCTTCATCATGTAGTTCTCATTAATAAAAGTTTAAGCCTATCTATTAATGACATTAAAATTACTAATGATAATAATTTTTCATATTGTTCTTTCCCGTTTTGAGATTACACCTAAAAATTACTTGTTCGTGTAAATTTGTCAACACATTGTAAGCCAAACTTGTATTCCCAAAGAAATCATGAATTCTTCTTGGTGGATTTTTATAAATTCCTTGTCAAAATTTTAAAGAACTCTCAAAGAATTACTAGCCCGCCTATATGACGTATTAGTCAGCGTGTTGGATTACTAAGCGAAAGGTCCAGGGTTCAACTTTCAGCTTGGGTCTTAAAACTATTACACGTTAAAAATCATTGTTTCATAACAAAGTAGTCACTAATAACAAAGATTTTGTTGTAACCTAAAATAATCTAAAAGAAAAACAGTAGTTTCTCATTTCTTCCTTTGGTTTGAAAGGAAAAATTTGTCTTGCACAAAGCGGTGGTGGAACCGATGTTTACTTTTTCTTTTGAGTGTTGACAATAAGCAAAAGAAACGATGAATGACTTAAAGCCTTAGAAATTGATTTCTAATGAAGGGATTTCAGATTATTAAGATTTTATAGCATTAGAAGTTAGGTGTTGATAAAAAAAAGAATCGAGGTTTGAACAAATTAATCAGCAGAACTCAAAATAAGAACAAAAGTATTTGGACTCATGCAGAGCATGAATTAAAAGTTTATAAGATAAGGTTTTAAAGTATTGTCCACCGACAAGAAGGAAAAGACGAAGTCTAAGAAAAACGTAAAGAAAAGCCTTTAATGCGAACAATGATGACATGAGGGATGAAAGTGGTAATTTACAGAATAGAAGACAATGGCGTTTGATTTGCGAAGAGCAGAGCAATCTGTAGGATTCCCTCTTAAAGTAAAAGTAGACAGTATTTTTTTTTTACAACAGTACGATTGTTTTCTAAAATTTTGCCGTTTATCTACAATTACTGATAACAAAATTGGTCAAAAAATAAACAATTGTATGTAAATGATTTGAAAATTTACAGCGATTCTGTTTTGTTTCGCAATTTGAAGTCTTATGTATTTAAGAAAAGTCACTTAGAAATCTACAAGAATGGATTATAATGTTACAGGTAGCATGTACCATTGTCTTGTTTTACATTATCTGACAAGCTTAACAGTTTTAAAGTTCCCTATAATTATGCGTCATCACTTTTGCGTTGTACGTCAGCAAGAAACAACTTCATGTACTAAGTGTAACCAGTTTTACCACTTCATAAAACGCTATCCTTAAATGTTAATAAAACTGTATTACCTACATTTTTATTATGTACGCAATTATTAAGTGTCGTTTTATTATTCATGATAATGATATTATATAAGCAAGCTCCCGTGGTCACTATTCATTTTTCACTTTTAATTTAAAGTTGCATCAATTACTTTGGTTATCAGTAAATAATCGGCGAGGGTATTAAACAGTGAATTTTGGTTTGAACGTTTGGAAATTTTCTATATTCTACCCAAATAAATAAATCGTTATTTGGCAGCACCTTAATAAAAGAATAGACATTATCACATATAAATGCATATACAAATCAGAGAAATTTTAGTCCTGTTACCCAATTATTAATGTCTGATTATTTTTTTTTTTTTAAGAAAAGGAAATTTTGTTTTGTGACACGAAGTTAGTAGCTCTGCTCAACCGGTATAGATACGGCAGTGTGAGTTGATTCTCCTTGAGCTGTGTAAAATTTTGTGCCGTTTCCGGTCGTGTTACAAACTGAATGTTTTTTACCCGAGAACAACGGGTTTTCATTTTTGAACAATATTTAGCTATAAAATCGTACGCGAGTGTAAAAGAATCATTTCAAATTAAATATGTTGGTGTTCTTCCACCAGAAAAAAGTGTCAGTTTCTAAGCTAACAAACCGATTTCGAGAGACAGCTAGTGTTTGCGAACGAAACGTAGTGGTCGACCAACTCTCTTGACAGATGACGTTTTAGAGAATGTGAAAACAAGATTGCTCAGTTCTCCACGGAAAAGTTTACGAAAACTTTCCTCGCAAGTTGGTTTGTTATATTCGAGTGTTCAGAAAAGTTTTCGTAAAATTTCTGTGAAGAATTGAGCAATCTTGTTTTCTTATGCTCTAAAACATCATCTGTCAAGATGTTGTGTGAAAAAAATGGTAGAAAAAAATTTTTGTTCTGTTTTTTTCTCACGAAAATGTGTAAAAAATAGATTTTTTTAAGATTTCAGCTTTAGGGTGCATTTTACAACAAAAGTGTATATAATTAAATTTATAGGGAATGAAAGGTCTACAACTTTATATTTGAGGATTTTTCTCTACATAGCCTAGTTTTGCGTGAAAGAGTGATTTTGCGTATTATTAAGCCAAACTAAGATTGATTTTTATATTGCATCATTCACATATGATGAAAATGAGGTTATGTTTTTGAGATTATTTTTATTGTTTATTTCTTATGTTTTATTACTAATGTTAGTTTATATTGTAAATTATTTGCATTGGAAAGGAAAAGTCGTGTGAGTGTTTCACACCAGATTTTCATTAAAAGTTATATAATCACATAAATCCAGACGTACAAACGCCGTCACACCCACATCTACCACAATATCCGCAGAAGAGAAAAAGACTGATTTGGGATTTATAAAAAACATCGACAAGGGTTAGCCATTTGATTATTTCATCATCAAGACGAAAACATGAAATTACACACGTATATTATCATAAATACTCCGGATTGTAATAAATAACAAATTTAGTTTCTAAACAGGCACAAAATATTCAGTACAAATATATGATTTTTTTTATTCATATTATCTTGAAATGGACTCCGTATTTTCCTTGAAATATCCTTCATTGTTGTAAAGCAAGTAGAAAAACTTTTGATAAAAAAATTAATGAAGCTACATTTTGTTTACAGAAGTACTTTAAGGAAAGTTAAAAATATTTAGGTGAACAGTAATTTATAACTGCTTATGCAAGTTTTTTTGTGAAATTAAAATTTACCTTGGAGTACATGCTATGTACAAGATTATAAAGTGAAGGATATTTTTACAATTACATTTTTCGTTTTTTGTTAATTATATATTTTTTAAATAATTGTAATATTATATATTCATGTAATATTATGCATTAAATTGTTTTAGTTTTATTAAATGATACATTACAGTTATATTTATATGTATATTTTAAGATTACTGATTTTATTTTATTTAAACGTTTCTGCGTGATGTCATTTGAGAAATAAATAAATAAATTGTGCCATGTAATCGAAGTTTCTATATAACAAGGTTATCAACTAAAGATGAAGCCTTCATTTTTTTCTCTCTTGTAAAGCCAGTAGGGATATTAAGATTGTATATATAGATTAAGTAAAAGAAAATGTAACATTTATTTTATATATTAATATTTTTGGAGGGAACTGTACGTGAAATGATTTGTCTTGCCTGTACCGAATTTTATATTACCCACATCAAGCCAGGTGATACGATTTATAAAAACTTGTTTATCCTTCTGGACCAATAGTTCTGTACTTCCTTTCTACTTGTTTTAATTAGATTATAAACTCATTCTATAAATTTTTTACTTAGAGGTTCGATTATCCAAACAAATAGATATTCTTTTCCTCTGTTTTTTTTTTAAATTATTCCGTTCAGATTATCTATTTGTTCAAATTTTTGAACAAAAAAAGACAATCCCTATCATTAGACGACGTGTCTAATGTCTGGTGGGAATTTAAAAAAAAAAATTAAGGGGCTACCTTTGATTTATAGCAAAAACCATTAGTAATTTCTGTATCTACTCTTTAAGAGGAATCGAATAACACTATTTTTGTTTCCAAATTCCGACTTTGATTTTTTGACTTACGGTTTTGGGCCACTTCCGCTCAAAAATGGAACTTTAAACCCAATGATTAATATCTACTTTTTAAGAGGAATCGAATGAAACTATTTTTGTTTCCAAATTCCGACTTAGATTTCTTGATATACGGTTTTGGTTCACTTTTGGTCGAAAATGGAACTTTCAACCAAATTTAGGCCCACCAATTTTTTGTGTAGATTACGAATCTGAAAATATTCTTGTATAAAATAGTAAGTAGATAAGCTTTCCTTTTTACGTATCAGGACAGAAATAAACCCCTTAATGGAGGAACTTCGTAGATAAGTCCATGTATTGTCTCGTTTCTTTCAGCAAGTGTCGTTTGAATTATCTATAGCGTGATTTTGGTATGGAGATTGCTGGTCAAAACGT
Organism: Catonia carolina; assembly: GCA_035578175.1. NCBI lineage: Eukaryota > Metazoa > Arthropoda > Insecta > Hemiptera > Achilidae > Catonia > Catonia carolina. Next base: position 46,661,187 of record JAQMRL010000004.1, read on the forward strand.
GCGTCTGCATTAGTATAGTCTTGAATGTATTGCAATATTGCAGCGTATATTATCAGCAATGGAACAGCATGCCTACAAAATACAATGGGTGTCGTCAATTTTCAACAACATTCTGACTGTACATATTACTGTTGGTCGGAGGGTACGCGGGGTAAAAGTAATGTATGCGCAGGCGTAGTAGCGATCACATCAATTGGCTTGGCCTTTAACATGGCGAGATAGTTTTGTGATTCGATCATTTTTACTTTCTCTTGCCTATATGAATATATAGGAAGGAAAGTATTGTTTTCATGTCGATTTTTCGAAATCGAGTTTTCACCGGATCTATACGTTTTCAGACCCCCTGAACCCAAAAAACATGTTTTTAGCGATTGGTCTGTGTGTGTGTGTGTGTGTGTGTGTGTGCGTGCGTGCGTGCGTGTGTGTGTGTGAACAGAATATCTCAAGAACGAAACATCGTACGAACTTGAAACTTGAAACTTAAGTTACATATCACTACCGGACCCGACACGAACATTTTCATCAAAATCGGTCAACCGGAAGTAGTAGTTTATTCGTATAATTTTTCACTTTTTTGCGATTTTCTCAAAAACTAGTCCTACGATTTTTTTTTAAATCAACTGGTTTACTACATTTTTTATGCTCTACAATATAGGGTAGGCGCCATGTTTGCTGAAATTCTGCTTGAGGCCGTTTTTACGTAAAAACATTTTCTTTTTAAGATTGCGGCTTTAATATGCATTTTAGCGCAAAACGTTATATAATAAAAGTTGTAGAAAATGTAAAATTCTACAACTTTTATTTCAAACATTTTTTTGTATAACGCTTAGTTTAGCGGTAATTTGCGATTTTCTGTTTTTTTCTCACGAAAACGTGAGAAAAATCGATTTTTTTAACATTTCGGTCTTAGTATGCATTTTACGACAAAAGTGTATATAATTAAATTTATAGAAAATTAAAAGATCTACAACTTTTGTTTAGAGCATTTTTCTCTACAGAGCCTAGTTTAGCGTGAAAGCGTGATTTTCCGTATTTTTAAGCCAAACTGAGTTCGATTGTCATTTTGCGTCATTCACTCATGATTAAAATAAGGTTATGTTTTTGAGGTTAGTTTTTGTTTATTTATAATATTTTATTAATAATGTTAGGTTTATTATTAATTATTTGCATTGGCAAGAGAAAGTTGTGTGATTGTTTCACACCAGATTTTTTTGATGTTTGTGCTGAATATGTTGATTTCTTGTAGGTATATAGATGCTATATGTTATTTGTTATATACGAAAATGATATTGTTATTGTCTTAAGTAATTTCAATTTGAAACTTTACAGGATCAATGTTTGAATGGCTTGTTGAGCCTGAATAATTGGATTCTATACGTCACAATTGGGTTTGAAAATGATTCATATAATTAAGGTTTATTGTTTAAATTGAATGTTGTCCGTTTACTTAGAAACTAATAAAACTGTTTCAGTTGTGTATATGATTTCTAGTGAGGAATTTATGTTATTTCTGTAGACAATTACATTAGATTTTGTTAATTGTTTTAACAGACAGGAAGGAATTAAAGTTCAGCTATGATTATTCATAAGTGAAATCTTTTTGCAGTGATCTTAATGGTGCGATGTCTGCAAGAATATTTCCGAGTTAATATTTTACATGAATCGTTTAAAATTGTAGTTACATATATGGTGTTGAACTTTACAGTTTGAATATTCATAAGAAATGTTAGAACGTTATGGTAATTATAATTACTTGGTGTACTGTATATTTTCCTTTAAATTTTATTTTTTTGAACTTTGCCTTTCTTTGTTTGGTCTGTATTTGTATGAATATGTTATGATTCTATTAAAATGTTTAAGCTATTGTTTTATAAAATAGTAGTAAATTAGTATACAAGTATTATTATGGTTACATAATGTTCGAAGTTAATTGATAAAAAATTATCGGTTACTAAATACAGAAGTATATTGTTTTAGTTTTTGTTATTGGCTGGGAAAATGCAATTTAGAGTTAATGAATTGTTTAACTCAGTGCTACTACAATGTGGGAGTTTGTATTTTTTAATTGCTTGCTCATTTTTTCTCATTTTTTTCACTTAAACTTAAAATGTGGCTATTCGGAATCCAATTCTTCGGTGTAGCTGTAAAAAGTAACATTTCAAGATTTTCTATCTAAGTTCTTAAGATCAAAGTGTTCTTTATTATATTAAAAATTAAAAAAGAATTCATCATGAGATGTTATTCAAATTTTGTTTACCCTTTCTTTTCATAAATAAGATGAAGACACGAAAACAGGAACAGATTTTCTGCCATTCTTGTATTTACACTAGATTTTGCATACAATGAATTTTTTATATTTAATCCTTTTTTTATTTTACTCTTGAAGGTTACATTTTAATTGTAATTATGGCATGTCATACATTTAAGGTTTTTAATTAAAAAATAAATAAACCGTTTTATTATACAGAACTTACAGGAAGTTAACTTTTCAAAAAAACTTATCTATATATTTTATATTGTAATCTTATTATAAAATGTTCACATACCTTTTTGTGTAAATTTTTACAACATTTAATTAATTTCTTTTTTTTAATTATAAAGTATATTTTGTTGTTTTTTAAGACAGTCAATTTGCATAATATTTAATTTAAATGTCTAAATTTGGACCGCCTTAATTTTCACTTATTTAACATTTTAAATAATTTATTTGTTGAGTGTATCTGTTTAGCATATTACAGTTACAGAAAGTAAATTTATGGTATCTTTCTGTTTAGTAATAAGATTTCATATTATTTAAGATGATAGATTATTTTACTTTCCAACTTTATTTATTATATATAAATAAGAGAAAGTATTAAATCGTGAAAAAGTTTATACTTAATTTACAATTTTTAATTACACGTTTCATGATATCACGACTCTTAGAAGTAAAGAAACAGATTTTTGAAATTATAATATTGGTAGATTTGCGAGAATTTTAGTTTGTTTTACCATAATTTATTCTGTAATTTAAAGAGAGAGTTATTTATAGTCGAAGTAAAAGTATAATGTGTAAAAAGTATGGTAACAGTGTAAGTTTTATAAAGTGCAATAGATATTACATCTGCTACTTCGGATAAAAATATTGCACATCACTGTGTAGAATAGTTATGGTATATCGTAAAGATGTCACGCTAATATTATTTCTTGTTTGCTGAACCAGTTTTAAAAGAATCGTGTTACTTTCTTGGCGGTAGGTTTCATTTTGTTGTTATATGATAGGAAGTTTTAGTAACAATGTAATTTATTGTTTTATACCTTATCGTGTCTTGATAAAAGCTTCTTTATTTCTTCAATGAGTTATAGTTTTACACTACATAAATTAAACTTAATAATATTTGTGATTTATATATAATATGATCTCTGTAAGTTCAGTGTTCTCTGCAAAATATAACCTGTGTGAGAAAAAGTAGCACTTTCAATGGAAACTAAAATCAGATACCAGAGTACAATAATAAAATGTTTTTATCCGGATTGTTTGAACGAATTACTGGAAAAACTTGGCTGAGATAAGTGGAGACGTTTGAGAGAATGGTCCTAGATCAAGAAAAATATATTCGGGTTTATTTGTGCGTACAGTAGCCAAGAAATTCTAAAGGAGCTAAGTGTCATTTTGTTTGTATTCTAAAAAAAGATTCTTTATTCCTGATTGTAGATTTTGGAAGAATCTTGAAACGAGAAAACATTTTTAGACCGTTTGTCCCAGCTATATTATAGAGATTAAAGGAATATTTAAAAATTTGCAGTTGAACTTGATTTTATTCAAGTATATTTTAAAATTGAACTATGAGAAACTAAAACTAACTACGCAAAAGTTCTATCTGATAATTCAACTGAGATATTGATCAACATATATTTAAAAAGGGAAAAGCACGCTCCCTCATACGACACGCGTATTAGTTATTTTGTCACCCCTTTTTGCATGATGTCGTCCGTTTTAGCGAACCCACATGCACTTAAAAAAGGGTGAACGCGACATTAAAGTGATTACGTAATACTGTACTACATTTTAATATTGACATTTTTCTTTTCTTGGTTAAAAAGTGATTTGTCTTTCAATTCGTGAGTTTTACAAATTTTTTGAAATTAAACATAATCTTAAGACGATTACTCATCTTTCTTTGGTTCTTTATGTAATTCAGTTGTGTTAATTTAATTTTGTTTTTAATCTGTTTCAGGTGAGATTGATATTAAAGTTTTTTGAATTTACTTCACTTGACAAATTAATTTTTCACATCGCTGTAATGGTGAGCTAATTAAATTTTTATTACATTTTTAAAGAGCACTTAAAAATACATATCCGTAAAAATATTTTGGCCGTATTATTAAAAGTACATAATTCTGCTGCAAGATAATATGGAAGGACTCATATACATGACTGAAAATGTATTTTTTAGATGAGAAATCTATTAGACTGATTGAATTTGTCAACAATCCAATCATGTAGGGCCTATTTCAAAGAGCCGGTGTCTTGATCACTAGAATCTTCTCTGAAAATTTTGTACTTTTAGAATATAAAATTCCTAAAACTTAGTAATCAGTTTCTATGTAAATAATGCGAAAACTGTAATTAACTGATTAGTCACTCACTCATCTGTAAATTCCCGATAACATAAAGAGCTGAAATTCGGGAAATTTGTTTATTAGCGGTTGAAGAGAAAAACTAAAGCATTTTTGTTTCGTTTGATGGCGTGTAATGTTTAAAAACGGGAATCTTATTTAAAACAGTACTCATTATTTCTATCCTTGAAGAACTACAGTTCTAAAAATCGGCATGCGTATTCTGTGACAGATTTTAGGAAAAATTAAGCATTTTAGTTTCGATCACTTGTTCCTAACAAGTAGGAAGAATCTAATTACTGTAAAGAAATAAATTTAGTGCTGCACCTTCCCAAAAAGCTTTAACTTTGAAATCGACATTACTTTAAAAGTGATATGTAGAAAAAGTGGAATGTGGAGTGGAATCGGAAAGAACAAAAATTACTTCAGAAAATGCCATCCTTTCAATATATATAGAACAATTTATTACAATTTTGCTTTTATATAGTTTGGAATTTTTTTTATGATCCAGATTATTGGACTAAGGAAAACTGAGTAATTAGAACAATAATTTATCAGCAAAAATTTAATTAGGAAGTAACATACTATCCTTGGTGTAGTTTCTCCTCTCGAATTGAAGAAAATATTTTAGATTCAAAGAAAATAAATTACAAATAGAAGTAATAAAGTATTTTCTTGTTCAAAAAGTCTTTCAAATACAAATCCAGAGATGCAAATATTGTCACACCCATACCTGCCACAAAATCCAGAAAGGAGATGAGAAATATGTTGGAATCTTATATAAACCAGCGACATGGGTTTGTCACTAGGTGATTTCCTCTCCTCAAAGACGAAAACAGGACATTACGTAAACACAGACATCATAAACACTGCTGGTTGTAAAAATATACAGTTGTAGTTTTTACTAGGCTATATAAACACAAAAAGAGTTCAGAACAAATCTAATGTCTCATCTCGTCATTTTTCCTCTCCTCTTGGTAAACATTTTTTTGTCATTAGTCTCTCAACTGGTTTGATTCAGTTATCCAAGATGTTCTATCTTGCGCAAGTCTTTTCATATCTACATACCTGTAACATCCTACATCTTTTGTAATTAGCTTTACATATTCTAACCTATGCCTCCCCCTACTATTCACTCCCTCAATATTACCCTTTATTATTGATAGACCAATACCTGTATGTCTTAAGATATGCCCCAATAACCTATCCCTTCTTCTGGTAAGACGCTTCCATATACATTTTTTTTCTTCCACTCGCCTAAGAACCTCTAAATTACTTATTTTGTCCATCTACCTAATCTTAAACATTTTCCTATAACACCACATTTCGAAAGCTTCTATCCTCTTCTTTTCTAAAGCCCCTGTCACCTATGTTTTACTCCCGTATACATTCCAAACATAGTGTTTTGAACTCATGTTTCACTCCCGTATACATTCCAAACATAGTGTTTTAAGAAATTGTTCCTAATCTGTAAGTCAATGTTTATAGTCAGTAAGCTGTTTTTCATTCCAAAATTCTTTTCTAGCTTGAGTAATTCTACTTTTGATATCACTTGTGCTTCTACCATCCTTTGGTATTTTACTTCCTAGATAGCAGAAATCCCCAACTTCCTGTGTGTGTACGTTGCCTCTTTTTAAATTTCCCATCTCTTCTAAACCACTCTTGCCGCTGCACAACACTTTCGTTTTGTTCTTATTAATTTTCATGAAGTAATCCTTTCTCATGATCTCATCCATGCCATTTAAGATATCCTCTAGTTCTTTCTTTGTCTTGGCTAATACTACTACGTCTTTTGTAATTTTCTTTAAGTATTCTAACGTTTGTCTCTCCTACAATTCACTCCTCAATATTACCATCCATTATTGATAGAGCAATACCTGGATATCTTAAGACATGCCCCACTAGTCTATTCCTCCTTCTTGGTTATCTTTAAGGTTTCTAAATGGAATTGTAAAAGGACTATTAATAATTCAGACAGAGTAATAACTATTATTGAACAAGACTAAATTTTGTTGTAACTTTTTCGTAACAAATAGTATATTAGGTGAATTATTTAATACACAGTTTTCTTGTACTATAATTATTAGTTACGCATTTACTGTTGACATAACCTTCAATTGTGGTATTTCCATTGTGACTACTTTGTGGTAGAAAGTCACTTGTCAATGGAAGATATTTTACTTACGAAATACTAACATTATGATACAATACCCAGGGTGACGACTGTTTCAAATATGTTGCAATTAAATTCATCTAAAAGCCTTAATTATTTATTTATTTTTACTACGTATAATTGTTATTATTACTCAGTTAAAATCTTATGATTGAACCATATAACGTTTAAAAAAACTAGTAGGCCTATTGTTAATACGAAACTCATAACTTTACTTTTATTTTTTTAAATTTGTTAAGAAAAAACTGGTGGAAACACTCACACATCTTTCTCTTGCCAGTGCAAATAATTAACAATATAACATAACATTAGAAATAAACAAAAAAACTAACCTCAATAAAGATGACCTAGTTTTAATCACGAGTGAAAGACGCAAAATGAAAATCAACCTCAGTTTGGCTTAAAAATACGGAAAATCACTCTTTCATGCTAAACTAGGCTATTTAAAGAAAAATTCTTGAAACAAAAGTTGTAAATCGTTTAATTTCTTTTAAATATTATTATATACACTTTTTTCGTAATGAGAAAAAACTGAAAATCGCAAATTACCGCTAAACTAAGCGTTATACAAAAAAAAAGTTTGAAATAAACGTTGTAGGATTTTAAATTCTCTACAACTTTTATTATATAACGTTTTGCGTCAAAATGCATAAAAGCCGAAATCTTAAAAAAAACAATTTTTTTACGCGAAAACAGCCTTTCCAAGAATTTCAGCAGACATGACGCCTACCTATCTTATAGAGAAGTAAAAAAGTGTAGTGAAAGAGGTGATTTAAAAAAAAATCTTAGCCGTTTTTGAGAAAATCGCAAAAAAGTGAAAAATGACACGAATAAACTACTACTTCCGGTTGACCGATTTTGATGAAAATGTTCGTGTCGGGTCCGGTAAGGGTATGTAACTTAAGTTTCAAGTTTGTACGATGTTCCGTTCTTGAGATATTCTGTATACACGCGCGCGCGCGCACACACACACACACACACACACACATGCAAAGGTCAATTATTAAAAACATGTTTTTTGTGTTCGGGGGTCTGAAAACGTGTAGATCCAGTGAAAACTCGATTTTGAAAAATCGACTTGGAAACAATACTTTCCTTCCTACATATTTATTTAGGAAAGAGAAAGTAAAAATTGGAAAATTTTTATCTTGCTACGTGGCCTTCGGGGTAGCCCAATCAGGCAGCTGGTAGAAAGTCGCTATTCTTTGTTTAATAACACCGGTTGGGAAAACGACTTTGTATGGTAACCAGCTGACAGCCATCCTTGAACAAACTCTACTGGGTGTCCCTGTTCAAACTCATGCCTAATCCACGTAAAATGTCGTTTAGGTCAAAAGCCGAAAGGCTGGTTTGAACCTCTAGAGGTTTTACTAAGTAAAAACGAGGCGTGAGGTGGTTTACTAATGCCGTCCTCACTGAGTTGAAAGAGTATGCCTATCAGCATGCCAGGCCTTCCGAAAAGTACCTACTTTCCAACCTGCAAATGACACCTTTACTTCATTCACCACACGGTCTGGATGTATAGTGAAATTCATTACTCTCAGAGAAGATAACTCTGACTAGTGTCTTTTACACCTGTACCTCTTTTGTTCTTAAATAGTTTTGTCATATAATTGACTGACTTTTTGATAAGAAACAGAACTATTTTTTGTAGCCCTGGAACCAGAAGATCGAGTGCAATTACTTTAACACTCCACCTGCCCGTTATGGGCAACGTTAAATAATACAGCAAAATGCAGCGAACAATTGGGCGGTTATCAGTCTGTACAATACCCGACGGCAAATATAAAAAGTAAATAAAAAAATAATCTTGCTATGTCTAATGTCGTTAGAAAAACTTGATATAGAATCTGGTTCACATCCCAGAAAAACATATTTCAAATCCAAAAATGTAATTTTATGTTCTTCCTCCTCCAGTTCTACTTTTATTTCAAGAATTTTTTGCTACAGAGCTTATTTAGTGGTAATTACTGATTTTCCGTATTTTTAAGTAGGTACTACAGAAGTTGATTTTTGTTTTGCGTCATTCATGATTAAAATTAGGTTATATCTTTCATTTAACATTGTTTACTAATGAATAAACATATGTTATATTTTTAATTATTTATATTGACAAGAGAAAGTCGTGTGAGTGTTTAACACCAGTTTCTTTTTATACTTTTAATGAAAAATTAAGCGAAGAGACATAATAAGCTAACAAACAAACGGTTTGCTCAAGTTAATTTTTTTATTGCGATTCTCTTGTTAAGAACCTTGTAAAGATTGAACGTACAAGATTTTTTATTAGTTACAAGCAAGAAGTCTTTACATGTTTTATGCTTTGGTCGGTAATTGTGAAATACTATGTAATGACAGTTTCTCATATTTGCTGACTACAGCTTTATTCACTGTATTACAATTGCAGTAATAATACTGAATTTACTTTCTGTTAATTTTATTGTTTGCTTTCTTCACCTACTGATTAAATGTATTTCAGTAAGCTCCTACTAAGTTTAATGTTCATTGAACTTATTGTAGGCTTCTTAAGTAGGCACATAATAATGATAGGCTTATTTACTGTCGCTTGATTAGTAATCAGCTGTTTATTGTTAGTTGGTAGCGGTTTTATTGTACCTTCTTTTTACTTTCAGTCAATTCTAGTAGATGCAAATTCATTGTGTGGTTTTTCTTAGAATTCTTTCTAAGATAATATGTATGCTGAATTGTTTGATTTCTGTCGGTACTTGTTATATAATTTTCCTGGTGATGTGTTTTAATACAAATTGTATAATTATGTTTTGCTTCGATTTGCATATCCACCCGTGTGTAAATGTGACGTGAACATTTTAAAACCTCTTACATTAATTTAGTAAATGTTAAGGAGGAAATGTTGGAAGTAAAATTTTATAACGCCCTGATTTTCAGCCGTGACTAAACCACTAATAATTCATATCCTATTTACGTGTGAGTGACTGGCTATTGCGTCCGTACTCAGCGCAGATATATTGCTGATCTTAGAGAATTGAATTAAATAAATAAATAAATTGGTTTATTATTTTACCGGTTTTCTCATTTTTATATTACTTAAACCGGTGTACCGGATTTGGAAACTTTGACCCTCTGGAAAGGTACAAAAATAATGTATATTGCTTCAGGTTTTTTTTATCCGAAGCGGCGAGAAAACCTCATGTTCACTCTACTCCCTCACGATGGGGGAAGTAGTGTTGGACTCAATTAAGGCGTCCTCGTCCAGCCCCAAGGAGGCCGCAACCGCCTACCCACCAAAAACCCGCCGCCTGGTCACTTGATCCGACATCAGCAAACAACTCTCCACCTCCCTCGGAACTGTTTATATAATACTACAAAGGAAGACTTCAATATCTTGGCCGAAGAAAACCTCCCAGTGGAGGAATTTCATAAATTTATTTCATGTGCTTTATTTTCATTTTAAAGTCCGTAGGTTGTCTTCGATTCAGTCGGCGAGTGTCATTTGAATTATCTAGAAGTGAGATGTTGAGATGATTTAGGTGTGATTCAAGTCTTCGTTGGTATTTTGTACTGAATGTACGGATTTTTTTTTGAATTATTGGAATGATTAAATCTCTGTGTTGCATGTTGCTTGTTACGTACCAGGGTGATAATGTGATAGTTCTGAGTAGTTTAAATCGAAACCTAACTATAATACAAAATTTAACTGATACAAAATTACATTAGTAATAAAAATGAACTTATATATTGAAGGTTTCAACGCTCCCTGGTATGTTAGGAACGACGACCTGCACCGGGACTTGAGAGTGGATTCCATAAACTAAGTAATTCTAAAATTTGCCAGGAGTCATGAAGGTAGACTTCTTCACTATATCGAAGCTATACGGCTGCTTGACAACACAGATCTGAATAGAAGACTTTCTTATGTGAAACCATTTGAACTGCAGTTATAATGAACAATACAAAGTTATTAAGTTTTTAGTTAATAGTTACTTATTATATATTTTTAAGTGTTGTAAAGACAAAAAATATAATCACTGTCAACTGATAAATAAATATTATAAAGAGTAATCCTTAGATTAAGTACTTAGCTCAATAAGTTAGAACAACATTTTTAGTTAGTTTGTCTTAGACTAGTCACAATAAATAAAAAGTAAATAAAAAAATATTACGTGAGGTTACTGCAAAAAGTTGGTAACTAACGTTTTACACTTTGGAGATATATGAGTTTAAAGTTTTGATCATTTTCAACAGTAAATATTATGGTTGTTATTTAAAAGGAATTTACAATTTTAATTTATGTGGTTATTTTTCTACAAATGTTGAAATTGACACAAACTTTCAAAATACTTAAAATATCTAATATTTTTTAAATAAATACAGGTGTAACTCAATTTTAAATTTGTAGTTACAAACTTTTTGCAGTAACCCCACGAATATTGAAAGAAAAGCAGTTCATGCTAAAAATGATGTTTTTTTAATGTTTTACAGCTAAAAATTTTGTACGTAATTTACTTAAATGAAAAATGTACTTAAATTTTATCCAACCAAATTTTAAAGTATCATAAGCAAGTAGAATAATGAACGGGTTTAAAAAAGTTTAATTTGCAATGTATTATAAAATTATTCCGGGTTCAAGTTTAAGAAGAAAGTTCAGTTCCGTATTCCGTAGTAATATTTAATTTTAAAAGAAAATATTGGATATAATTATTGCAATATAACTTCATTAATTACTTGAGGTTCATATTTTTTATATAATCGGTTAATTGACTTTCTTTCTCTGTTCCTTTACCTCTTTCTCCCTTATATTTTCTTTTAAGTACCTATTTATCAAATGTCTGATTTATTACAATCACTTAATCTAAGATTTACTCATCGCTACTTTTACTTTCATTTGCAATTAATAGTGAAAGACAATTCTTTTTCAAGTTTATGCACTTTATTGAATTTACGCTCTGTGTTTTTATTTTATTACTATATATTTTAAATAGTGTGTTTATTTAATTACATTTTTTTATAGTTTACTTAAACGCTCATAACAGGCAGGTGGAGTGTTAAATTATTTGCACTCGATCTGCTAGTTACAGGGATACAAAGAATAGTTCTGTTTCTTATCGCTTGGTCATTCAATTATATGACTGAACTATTTACAAACAGAAGAGCTAGAGGTGTAAAATACACAATAGTCCGATTCACGAAAGAAAACACCTGTCTTTAAACAGCAATATCTTTTGAATCGTTGTATGTAAAAACAATTACGATACGTCAAATTAAATCTTGTTTTATTGTTGGTTACAGGATTATATTAACCCATTCAGTCACGAATTTTTATCTTAGAATTAAAAAAAAATTACTATATTCTTACCCATCGGGTTGGTCTAGAGGTAAAGTCGTCGCCAAAATCAGCTGTTTAACAACTGATTTACGGTGACGAGGGTTCCTGGTTCAAATCCTAGTAAAAGTAGTTACTTTTTTACGGATTTGAATGCTGGACAGTGGTTGTGGGTGTACTTTGATGGTTGGGGTTCAATTAACCATACTCTCTCAGGAATTGTCGGCCTAATTCTGTACAAGACTACACCTCATTTACACGTCATACACATCATCCTCATCTGATTGGGTCATTGGGTTGCTTATTGTTCTGAATTGAACAGATTGCAACGTACACATACTAGGAATTAAAATATATATTATATAGGCCCTATATATATATATATATATTCTTAAAGTACTATTTTTTATTATTAAAACTTTTCAAAAGTCCTTATAGATTGCAGCACTTGCTGGACTCTTAAAGAATTTGTTCATCTATGTGGCCAATTTTACGCAAAACGATATGAGCGCAGTTTAGTGAATAAGAATAGGTAAAATTTTATGTACATGTATATGGCCAAGGTGAATGAATGGGTTAACATATAATTTTTTGTAGCCCTATACATTTTAAAGTACGCGTGAACAAAGTAATAGTACCTTAAAGTTGGGTATACTGAAAAAGTGGTTAAAAACAGGGTACTTTTTATGCGTAACTCGTTGTATTTAATACACTATTCATTTCCAAAAATTTTAATGTAGCCTATATTTTGTAACCAACAATAAAACAAGATTTAATTTGATGTATCGTAATTGTTTTACATACAACGGTTCAACAGATATTGCTGTTTAAAGACAGGTGTTTTCTTTCGTGAATTGGACTATAGTCTGTTTTTTGGACAGATAATCAGAGTTATCTTCTCTGAAAGTAATGAATTTTATTATACAGCCAGATCATGTGGTGAATGAAGTAAAGGTGTCATTTGCAGCATGCAGAGTAGATGCTTTTCGTAAGGCCATGGTGATAAACATAGGCTACTTTTGTACTCAGTGAGGAAGGCAATGGTAAACCACCTCACTCCTTTTTTACTTAGTAAAACCTCTAGACTAGAGTTTAAAACCAGCCTTTCAGCTGTTGACCTAAACAACAACTGTTAACTTTATATCTCTTAAATTTGTTTAACAATTTGAAGTATCTTGCTTAAAAAGACTTTTCATTAAAGTTAGGTTTGAAAATTCTGCGAATTGATTTTAAAAACTACTTGCTGAATTTTAGAACTGTATAACTCTATCGGAAGGTATAATAAAAATAATATTTATTAACTAACCGGATTGCTCTAATAGTAAAGTCGTCAGCCGTTTAACAGCTGATTTTTGGAGACGAAGATTCTGTGGTTCGAATCCTAATAAAGATAGTTATTTTTATACAGATTTCAATACTAGATTGGTTGGTGTACTTTGATGTTTGTGGTTTAATTAACTATACTCTCTCAAGAATGGGCGTCCTGAGTCTGTAGGCTATAAGATTACATCTGATTTACACGTCATACCATCCTCACCTCATTCTGTCATGGAGTTGCTTATTGTTGTTAAATTGAACAGATTTCAAGATACACACCCTAAAGATTTAGAAAAATTATGTAATATTTGTAGTTATCCTTTTGTAACCCCTTTTGTAATGATCGTAATTAAAATGCTTTATTTTTCAAGTTATCATTTACAGAATACGAATCCCAGTTTTTAGATCTTATTAATCTTATTATACTTTTAATATAGATTACTAAATATCTATTGGAACGTTTTAAAATAAATATTGCACTGTAATTTTTATTTTTCTAGGTCACTATGCTATAAGCTAAATATAAAAAGAGAAAAGAATAATCTAATCACAAGTGTTTATCAATTACGTTAATAATTTGACCACAATGATTAAATATTAGATGGGAATTCCATATTAATCAAAAATAGACGCGCTTTTAGTAGGTTATATATGTGTTAATTTAAATTTCATTAAATAAACTAGTTTTACATATTTATCCGGTTTCATTTCGCACATTACTTTTCTTAGACACATTACTTTGAAATTGTAACTCTATAGAACGTTCTAGAAATAATATTGATTGTTTTAGAATAGTTACCTTCTCTGTATTTCGCTAGAAAAGTTGTTGAAATCCAAAGCACTTATGTACCACTTCGAAAAAACGCTTGCTGATTTTCAAAATTGTACCTTGTAGTGTGCCGAATTGACTGAACATCTGGAATTGTTTATTTTTTCTATTTATTAAAATGATAAACATCTCCAGCTGATTACTATTTAAGAATTATTTAAAATTATTTCATATTGACAAAATTATTTTAATAAAAGTTATTTATTTCAGTTGCTAGGCGACTAGAGAAGAATAAAATAAAAATTTGTATAAAATATATTCCAGTGAGGGGCAAGATGGCGTAGGAGTAGGCGGGTCCCTCATTCGCTCATTAAAAATGGTTTTTAAAAATGATATACTAAACTAAATTGTTTTTATTCTTGTTTTAAATGTGAACTTTAAGAAAGTTATTTCAAATTAAATAATTGATTGATGGTACGTTGAATGATTCATGATTTAATTAAGATTTAGTTGATTTCTGTTTGTGTAAACAGACTGTTGTTATAAGACTTTGATTTGGCGAATCCCACGTAGAAGCATTTTAATTTTGTTACAAATTGTCAATCCCTCGTGGGGAATATCGTAGAAACATTTTTATTTTTGTTACAACCTCTTTGGGAAAAAATAGAATTTATATTTATAATCTTTTTTCTAGTTTTTTTCTTAATCTTTAAGCGTGAGTGGTCGAATTCAAAATGCTTTACTTTTTATTTTCTTCAACTAACTAACTAACTTGCCAAACTTCGGCTTACTGGGTTATTTGGAAGTATAATAATTATACCTTAACGAACTAGATACTGCAGATGAAGGCGGAGCATAGTGACCTAGATCACAGCACAGAGCCAATTCACTTTCGTTAATCGTATCCTGCGTTGTCATGTTGTGGTCCCGCTGTGGATGACAGCCTAACAAAAAGTCAGCTGGAGTTCGATGGAACAGAGTGTGACTTTATCGAAGAGGTAACCTCACAACCGACGTTGGCTGTTATTGGCTAGATCTCATCTGCAGTCTTTAGTTCGTTCGGGTATAGTGGTGAATCAAGTAAATGAGGGCGTTCGCATTTTTATAATAAAATTACGATTGAATTGTCTATAAGAAATATGCTCTAGAAACTCTGTATTTAATCTACATATTATAATTTTCTCACCTAGTTATACACCTTTCAAAAGAAGCCGCGTCTTTCGTTGGTCAACTAATTGCTTTACAAATTGGGATTTAGAAAAAAAATGCCTAGATAGGAGTGAATGAAAACTTGATTTTCATCTTAAATATTGAACCCACAGGTGAAATAAAATGATCCAAAATCTCGTAAGAAGAAAAAGCCTTAAGATCAAAGCGTATGAAGTAGAAATGGGCCCAGGCTGCAATAGATGATAAAAGTCTGGTAAAGAAGAAGAATAAATAGGTTCATTTGAAGAGTACGTGGCCACCAAAGCCTATTCGTAAAAAAACCAAATCGGCTTCTTTTTCAAATTAGTACCGATTGAAAAAAACGTGAACGCTATTAACCTCATTTTTATATTAAAAGGAAAGTGGAAATAGATTAGGCCCTGATTTTCTTTTGTATTTAACTTTATCTTGTATTCGGATTTTTTCATTACCTGGTGAAGATGAAACAAATTTATTTGTATTTGAGACCAATGAAATAACATTTTTAGTAGTCTATTGGATGATTAGGAGCTGAATACATTTTTTAGAACTAAAATTATTGTATTTATTTTTGATTATTAATTTGCAATATTCTATAGACCAATATAATTTTATTATGCATAAAATAAATTGCGCGGACGTGATTTTCATGACTAAAAAAGAAAATTTTCTACGCTGGCGGTAAATATAATTATTATAGAGTCGCTAAAATACCTTTCACCTTAGTTTATGTAAATAGTTATGTTCTAACTAACACATGCCTGTGTAATCTACAAATGAATGTCTATTTGTCAGTCATTTTTATTGGCATAGAAGGACAGCCGCTTCAAGTTTCTTTATTTTATTGTTATTGTTAGGTATAAATAAAAAAATTAAAATTAAATAAAACAAGAAAGTTGTTGCGTTTATGCAAAAAGAATGTTTACAGTTTCCGGGTCTGCTTGTATCTTATCTATGGTATTTTCTTCTTAAATTGAAATTAATTGTATGAATATTCTGAAATTCTTGGTATTTTTGAAAAGAAGTGATGTAATAAAGAAAAATGCATCTTCTATCCGGCTTTTGACCAGTTGTTAGATTCCCGGCTACAAACTGTCCGTAATCTTTCCATTTGACACATATGTAATTTATAAAACAATGATTTGCCCATCACAGGAAGGTGGAGTGTTAAATTATTTACTAATAGTTCCAGGGCTACAAATAATAGTTCTGTTTCTTATCACATGGTCAGCCAATTATATGACTTGAAGCATTTAACCCTAGAGCCGGTAATCGTAGATTTTGAGACGATGTTACAGCTTCTTGAACTGGTCGCGTCGCAAAATCGAAATTGCTTCTTAGCATTTCAATGTTGTCGTTTTAGTTTTTATTTCATCTATTGTGCGGTTCCAAGCTCCGTGTAGTGGCGGAGTGAAGGGTACAGGTGAGGTATAATGAAAGAGTGACGCATGCTGGGCGAACGATTGTTGTATTACTCTAATACAAAACATTCGTTTTCAAACTTTCCGTATTTAACATATTTGTTTGTATTTATTGCATTTATTTATTTACATATTTTTTATAAATTGGTAAGTTAAGTATTATGAATCCGACCAAGTTAATAACCTGGTAGGTATTTGTTAAATTAATGCACCCGATGATAAGAATATTTTTTTAGTCTAGTTAGTACACACTACTACTACAAATCCATCTGCTGTCAAACACTACTAACTCATTCATTCTCCCACTACTATAAGAACGCACTGGATTCCTTCCAACTACACAGAGCTGGGACTCAAGCAATACAGACAGCGTTGCTGTTTAGTACAATAGTTTCGTAATGTATGAAGTAAATTTTTACGTATAATACAAATTTTAGTTGCATATTCTGCCTGTGTTTCTCTGTTGAATCCACGCTATCCTAGAGCTGAATTTGGTTATATCGTGGTTTACATGATGTGTTTTTTTTGTACATTTTCTTCAGTTTTGAACATAGAATCGTTTTTTTTTTTTGGTTTTATTTAAAAATTAATATTATAAGTAACGATCGTATATAATGAATTTTGAAAGTAGAACATAAGAAAGTTTTAAACAGTATTCTCATCTGAAATTTTAGAAAAATATTTGCCTAAAAATTATTTTCAAATAAATTCAGCATCCCTATCTGTCAGATGAAAATTTCAATTATTTATTTATTCCATTTTCTTAAGTTGTCTTCGTCACGTGATAAGGTTTGTGATTTATAACAAATTTTTAATGATTTCTTTACGGTTTGCTGACCCATATGCTAGAAATTCTCTGCCGGTCCAGAAAAATGTTATTGTCGGCTATAGAGTTAAGAACAGAAGAGGTAGAGGTGTAAAATACACTACTCACAGTTATCTCCTCTGAGTAATGAATTTCATTATACAGCCAGACCCTGTGGTGAATGAAGTGAAGGTGCCATTTACAGGGGGGATAGTACTATATGCTTTTTAGAGGGCCTGACATGTTGATAAGCATACTTTTCCGCTCAGTGGGAAAGGAATGGTAAACAATCTCACTCCTCGTTTTACTTAGTAAAGCCTCAAGAGGTTCAAACTTTTCGGCTGATTACCTAAACATCAAACAATAGAAAAAACAATAAGTATGTTTGTTTTTAATTTTTGTCACAAACTTTTCATAAATACAATCGTTTTTAGTGGCACTTTGACATGTACCTCTTTTGTTCTAAATGACTTCGTCATTTGTTTTATTAAGCACAAGAGGAGACGCTGTACTATTTCTTTTATCTCGCCAAGTCAATTTTAATCAGTTTAATACTTCCCCTGCATGTGTTTTGGTATTTAGGTTACAATACTCATATATTTCATATGTTTGATCTTACACAAAGTTCTAACTTAATAAGCTTTTCATTATTGATATATTTTTGAAAACTGAAATAAGACCAATAATCAAAGTAATCATCTATAAAATTACAAAGTGTTGTTCTGTAGTATAAATAACTCTACCGTATTTATTAGGTACTTCAACTATAAGATACGTGTAATAGTTTTCTAACGATATACGTACTTTATCTTTTTCACAAGTTCAATGAACTTTTGTAAGTTCTCCTTTACGTTACGTTTGCTTCTGTTAAGAATTGTTTCAGAACATACTGTTTTTAAGCAAATAAACGCTTAGCGTAAATTACTACGCCAATGTAGGACTACATGTGTTGGCAGCATTTATATTATTATACGTTCCCGTTTTTATTTCATCATTTATGTACGTATTCGACACATGTTGCAAACATTTTCATGTTTCTTGGTTGATGTTTATGTTTAAAAGTTGTTTTAATATTTAAAATGACATATTCAGAGGTTTTTTTAATGAGTGCTAATATTGTGTATTATCCTTATTGTACAGTGTGTGTAGGTATTGGAAAGTTCTGATTTTGTAAATTTGTATCTCTTTAAAGTTTTAATAGGATATCTTCGCTTTAACTGTATTAAATATAGTTACGCATACCAATTTTGAGTTCATAGCTTTTCAGGAAGGTTTTCTTCATTTCCACTTCACAACATAAGCATCTAGCTTGTTCCAGCATCAGAATGTTTCACTCTCATTAAAAAGGTGATTTTCCCATAACAAGCAGGTGGAGTGTTAAATTATTTGCACTCAATCCGCTAGTTCCAGGGCTACAAAACTAGTTCTGTTTCTTATCACGTGGTCAGCCAATTGTGTGACTAAAGCATTTAACAACATAAGAGGTAGACGTATAAAAAACACTAGTCAGAGTTATCTCCTCCGAGAGTAATGAATTTCTATATACAGTCAGACCCTTTGGGGAATTTAATGTAATGAAGGTGTCATTTGCGGGTTGAAAAGTAAATACTTTTCAGAGAGCCTGGCATGCTAATAAGCATATTTTTCCACTCAGTGAGGAAGGCAATTGTAAACCAACTTATTTCTAAAAAAAAAAAAATAATTCAAACTAAAAAAAGAAGAAACAAACAATAAAAATAAAATAAATATACTATAAATAAAACAAAATTCAAAAACATTAGTAAAACTTCTAGAGGTTCAAACCAACCAAATTTTTTGGCTGATGACCTAAACTACAACAGATAGATGTAATTTAAATAAACTACTTCCAGCGTTGTAGATGTCTTCCCTCGGGCTTATACCCCAGAAATTTCGTAGGACTTAAATTTATCCCCAATAATTATTTGAATATTTCCCATCCATTTATTGCGATAATGACTCATTTGCTTTTTATTGATTTGTTTTTTGTATTGAATTTCTCATTCACTCTTGTTTGCACCTCTTTCCTTATATCGCAATTTTAAATTATGTACTCCCTTGTACAACCCTTGAGCTTCGTAGAAAACGCATCTCTGCGTCTCCCAATTTCTGTTTCTTTCTCCATGTATCAATCTATTAGTTCGAGAAGGTATATTAAAAAAAATATGTTGCTTTGAGGTAGTCACCCTCTCTATGCTTCTTAAGCTCTAGTCAGCGAATTTGTAATGCTTTTGTTTATAATTATGCTCAAACCCCCAAGGGCCAACTCCGACAAATTTCAGCTCTCTGGATTATAGAAAAGTCAGAATTTGTTTTTTATTTAGATTTTTTAAGTGAAAAGTCAATGAAAGGTTTTCGCAATTTTATGTATAAAAATTTATACCTACTTTTCTGTGTTAGGTTTTTCTAATAACACCATTTTATGTCAAATTAAATTCAAAATATATCTGAATTTTTATTTGTTTTTTAGTAATGATAAGTGATCTGTTGCCGAGAAAAATTAATATTAATAATATCAAAATGTTTATTGTAATTTACACTATTTTATTATAAATGATCCTATTGACAATTTCATGATATGTCCACTAATTTCCACTGGTATTCTTGACACCAGTGGAAATTAGTGGATTGTTGTTGTTTCGACGTGAATTTTAACAGGGTACGTGTTCATTTCAGTTGATCACCTTACTAAATTACTCATTAGTCCGATGTTACTTAACATCTTTTAAGACTTTCAAAAGATATTTCAATGAATCTACTCCAAGGTAGATACCCATTAATATTTGACACGTTAGGTAATTTTTGATTAGGAAAATTTTATCAATGTTTTTTTGACATTTAAAAAAATATTTAGGAAGAGATAATTTACATTTTAAAAGTATAATGAATGTAATTATTTGAAAACAATTTGTTAACTATGCGGAAGATGATAACACTAAAAGGCAAGGTCTATTTTTTGATAAAATTTCAGCGTACATGCTTTACACAATTTATAATAATTTTGTATTTAAAATTTGAATAAATATAAATTTCAATAAAATTGTTTTGTTAGATTATTATTATTTTTATTACTATAATAAAAGGATAAATAAATTCCATTCTCAGAAAATTGTCGGTTCTGTGGTTTACTTTCCATTAAACTGCTTTTAACCTCAAATTACATGCACATTACGATTCCATCAGATATAACTGCGGTGGATATAAACTTGAAAATAAACGGATAGAGTTCATGATAGATTCATTCAAGTACGTTTAATAAAAAATGTTTATAAAATTTACCTAGTATTTTAGTATGATTGTATTATATTGTGTAAACGTGATGGATGCTGTAGTTTAAATGCGGTTAAATCTCAGCTGTACTATTATGAAAATTGATCTAAAATAACTTAACAGTTTCGTACCATATTACTGTTAGTGGTTACTTGAACTTTCTCACCTGTTTTATGATAAAGCACGAGTTGATCGGCCTCGGTGCTTCTTTATATTTATTTATTTTAACAAAATTTATTACATTTTCACCAAGAATTTAAAGAAAATTAACCTTAATGTGATTCGGCTCCTTCGAGGTCGTCTTTAGAAAGAAACAAAAACACTAAAATTAATAAATTTTGTTATTAAATTTAAGATAACACCAAGTCTTTGACTAATAAGTTACTTAAATCTAAACTACACGGGGGGGTGGTAACAGAACCGTGGGCCCCGTTACAGAAAAACCCAATGGGCCCCTTTTGTTTAACTTCTACCCAAACATAAAAATATCTGCTGTTGTTTAGGTCAACAGCCGAAAGGCTGATTTGAACCTCTAGAGGTTTTACTAAGTAAAAATGAGGAGTGAGGTGGTTTACTATTGCCTTCCTCACTGAGTTGAAAGAGTACACTTATCAGCATGCCAGGCCCTCCAAAAAGCATCCACTTTCTACCCTGAAAATGACACCTTCACTTAATTCACCACAGGGTCTGGCTGCATAGTGAAACTCATTACTCTCAGAGGAGAAAACGTTGACTAGTGTCTTTTACACCTCTACCTCTTCTGTTCTTAAATAGTTGAGTCATATAATTAGCTGACTATGTGATAAGAAACAGAACTATTTTTTGTAGCCCTGGAACCAACAGATCGAGTGCAATTATTTTCCACCTGCCTGTTATGGGCAAAAAATATCTATAATTAGATTAGAAAGGTTCATTTAATAACTAAAAAAACGAAAGTTTTTTTTTTAAATAATCTCCAGCATATACTTGCATTATATTAGTTTTTAGCAATTTGTAAGAAAAAGTAAAACCTACACAAATTTGAAAACTGTGGATCCCCTTCAGCTCGGGGCCCATACATTTGTCCTCTTTGTCCCTCCGTTTTTACTGCCCCTGTATATAAATATAAAACATGCAGCCGTAGATTGTTGTATTTGTTCGTTTTAAATTTAGCGAATTTATATAGCTACTAACTGTTTTGAAAAGTGAAATTCTGAAGTGCTAAATTACCTAATATTTGCAGAAAAAAGCTTAAAATAAAAATTGTAGGTTTTTTAGTACCCTATAACTTTACTTATTTACACTTTTGTCGTAAAATCCGTATTAAATATAAAAAAACATAATCTTAAAAATAAAAAAATGTTTATCACGGGAGCACAGCTCTCCCTCTCCCAAGAATTTCAGTTTTATGCTTACTCTATCTTAAGCATAATAAATTTAGTAAATAAGGCGAATTTTAAAAAAAAATTGTAGGAGCTGTTTTTAAGAAAATTAGAAAAAAGTGAAAAATCGCACGAATAAACTTCTACTTCCGATTGACCGATTTTGATGAAAATATTTATGTCAGGTTCCCTAGTGTTAACTCGATTTCAAAAAATCTACATGAAACCAATAGGCCTACTTTACTTCCCCATGTATTCATATATAAGGCACGAGAAAGTAAAAAAAAATAAATTTCGCACATTCACGTCTTTTAAATTTAAGTTTTATTTAGTAATAATTAAAGGGTAAACTAATTAGATATCGGTTTAGCCTCTGTTGGTAAAGTTAGCTGAAGAATAAAATGTATTTTTTAACTTTTATTTGTCCCATGCGTGCGCTGCTACACCTTCGGAGACATAGTTACACAGAAGCTACTTTAAAAATCGCTGAAAAAGTAAGAAATTAGTATTCATAATATTTTTATTATAATGATAATACTTAAAACTAATCATTCATAAAACAAAAACATCTTTTTTTATTAGTCCTTTGTTTCTCTGTATTTTAAAAGTCGAACATCTGACATTTTCGAAAGCACAAAAACAATATTTAAGACCCTAACCAAACGACCTTCACCCTTCGTCGGCAAACGTGTCCACAATTATTGTTATTCAACTAACCTCTTCTGCAAGCAAATAGTGTTCGGTACCTTGAGGTATATTTAGACTGGCGGTTGACGTAAGACGAGCACGTCAACCAAAAGCGGCTACTACTAAATAACAGACTTAAACAATTTGTACAGGCTATTATCCAAGCGGTCAAAACTACCCATGGCTTCAAAACTCTTAACGTACAAGGCGATGCTTCAACCGATCTGGATGTATGGTAGTCAAATTTATGGTGCAGCAAAGCCATCAGTCATTTCACGAATACGTTTTCAAAGTAAATTCTTACGACTGATTACTAATTGCCCGAGTTACGTATCCAATAGAACACTAGATGATGACTTACGCGTTCCTTACGTCAACGACACATATCTAAAACTCTACCTAGGTTCAGAGACAAATTACACAGTCATAACAATCCCTTAATATACAATATGAATTCTCCGGACCTACCAGGAATCGCACAAAGACGACTGAAACGCTGTTGGAGTAGAGACATGATACATTAACGCAACTGTAACATTATTACGTACACAAAAATATAATTTACACGAACATATTTATCGTTATCTCTGGGTGGTGTCTTCCTCAAAGTCATTAACTCGGTTGGATTTTTTTTTTAACTTTTTTTTTGGTAATTTAGTCGTAAACGTTTTTGCTAGTTGTACTTCTACAGTTGCAAAATAAATAAAGCATAAAAAAGACCCTAACTTTCTTTTCATTGACCAGATCGAGGTTTTCAAAAGCTTAAAAAATCCTCCAGAAACTGAGTAATCTATAGATAAAATTTGATTTAAATCGGTTGAACAGTTTAGGAATGCTTAAGGGAGAAACATTCATTTATATATGTATATAAATATATATAGATATATATACCTGCCCATAACAGACAGGCGGAGTGTCAAATTATTTACACTCAATCTGTTCGTTGCAGGGCTAAAATAAATAGTTGTGTTTCTTATCATATGGTCAGCCAATTAAATGACTGAATCATTTAAGAACAGAAGAGGTAGAGGTGTATTGTGACACTAATCAGAGTTATCTCCTCTGAAAGTAATGAATTTCATTATACAGCCAGACCCTGTGGTAAATGAAGTGAAGGTGTCATTTGCAGAGTGGAAAATATGTGCTTTTCAGAGGGCTCGGCATGCTGATAAGCATACTTTTCCACTTAGTGAGGAAGGCAATGGTAAACCACTTCACTCCTCGTTTTGCTTAGTAAAATCTCTACGGGTTCAAACCAGCCTTTGGCTGATGACCTAAACAACATATATGTATATACATAGATTTGTAAGTACGTAAAAGTTAATGATGAATTAATTTCTTTCAAATGTTAAATCGGTCCAGATGATCACGATTCCCAATTATATAGGGTTTTTTATTCATTGGTCGATGCGGGTGACTTGAAGGCTATTTGATGTCAGTAGTATTACAGTTTGTAAGTAAAGTAGATAAGATTTTTACATTAATATTGCACTACTTTAGTAATATTGTAAAAACATGCAAGGATCTGAATCTTAGAATTTATTGCATTTATACTGAAGTAACTTAACATAGTATATTACAGGATTACTACTTACATTATTCTTGTACTGCGGTATTATTAAAATTCTAGGTTAGTGTTTAGACTATTAAAATAGATAGCTATAGGGTGTGTGAAAAATACTCTGTTGTAATGACTTAAAATTTTGGTTTGTTATCTTGAATGTTACTTCATTGTTTAATTGGAAAAGTGGGTCATATGATTCGGAATTTCAAGAGAAATTCGACGGTGAAAACTGCAAATCGATATCAAGTATTCGCATTTTTACTTTCTCTTGCCCTATTAATATGTTGTTGTTGTTGTTTCGGTCATCAGCCGAAAAGCTGGTTTGAACTTTTCGATGTTTTACCAAGTAAAACGAAGAGTGAGGTGGTTTACCATTGTCTTCGTCACTGAGCTGGGAAAGTGTGTTTATCAGCATGTCTGCCCCTCTGAAAATCACATATTTTTCACCCTACAAATGACACCTTCACTTTATTCACCACAAAGTCTGGCTGAATAATGAAATGTACTACTTTCAGAGGAGATAACTCTGATTAGTGTCTTTTACACCTCTACCTCTTTTGTTCTTAAATGATTGAATCATTTAACTGGCTGATCATGTGATAAGAAAGAGAACCATTTTTTGTAGCCTTAGAACTAACAGATTGATTGCAAATAATTGTACACTCTCCCTACATAAATTTATATAAAAAATGAAAATATTGTTTTCATGTCGATTTTTTAAAATCGAGTTTTTATCAGGAATACAGTACATATTTCAACCTCCTGAACCTAAAATAACGTGTTTTTAGCGATTGGTGTGTGTGTTTGTGAATTTGAACACAATATCTCAGAAAGATAATATGAAATGTTTATGTAAACTGGTGGGCATTTGTTTTTTTCTTTTTAGTAAGTATGTCACATGCGTACTTTTCGTTTCATTTGTCTTCATTCTTCAATTATCTGCCAGTCTTGTATTTTGTCCAGGTATTTGCAGTTGCACCGTAAAAAAACAAGTGTCTTCAAAACGATTTGAGATATAGATGTGCAGTATTCACCATTGATTTTTCTTGTAATTTCCCACCGAAATCATTCATCCCATAACCATCTTACTATTAAAAATAAATTAAGGTACATTCAAGAGGTGTTTGAGGTGTTGAGGTGATTTACCATTGCCTTCCTCACTGAGTGAAAAAATATACTTATCAGCATGCCAGGCCCTCTGAAAAGCATCTACTTTCCACCCTGCAAATGACACCATGTATACTGAAATTCATTACCATCAGAGGAGATAACTCTGACTGGTGTCTTTTACACCTCTACCTCTTCTGTTCTTAAATGCTTCAGTCATATGATTGGCTGATCATGTGATAAGAAACAGAACTATTTTTTGTAGCCCTGGAACTAGCAGATCGAGTGTAAATAATTTAACACTCCACCTGCCTGTTATGGGGAAAATATTCAAGATAACAGACCAAATATTTCAACTCATAAAACAATATTTTTTTAGTGGTATTGCTGACATACTTGTAACCCTTCATATTATGTTCCTGATTTTCGAAATATTTAATCGTTCAGTCTTTTTACCCACCCATTAGCTTATATTCATTAAATTTTTTTCTTGATTTGCATGTATTTATTATTTAAATGCACTCCATTTATTAATTGCATTCCTGAGAAAAGTTATAATAATTGCACATTAGTTTTTTTTACATGCTATTGTTTGTACTAAAAAAACTTTGATGAATATTTTCTATGCTAACTAGAATACTTAGCAATGTGTAGTTATAATCTTGTTAACGTGGAAATTAGAACTAGGTCAATGATTTATTTTCCGTTCGAGATTGAAATAAAATTGAATTTGTTTTACCTTGCTTCTGAGAATTTTGTTTAAAATTATAATTTCTTTTATATTAATTGTTTACTTCCGTGTTGTATTAAGAGTATAATAATGTCTTATAATTTCAGTAATGAATTCACATTATTTAAGTGTACTTGTTATTTAATGATTGTCGCTATCATATTTAATTTAATTATATAATATAATATGACAAAATAAACAGGTACGTAATTTTGTGTTATCAGGTTATCATTTTGCATTGTTATCTGGTTTTATTGATTTTACTATGTCCGGTTATTCAAGAACTTCTTTATGTAGATTTTTTTGTTATCATGAATTTATATGCATTGTTGAAAACTACTAAATTTGTTCATTAATTTTCTTGGATTTTATTTGTGTCAATTTAAATCTTAACAGGCTACCCGTTTCGTGTTTCATAGCTAGCTTAGCTGGTTATCTGACCAAATCGCTCCTGCAACCGTTGTATTTTTGTCGCCTTGTAGAAACTATCCTCGTTAACTATTTGAACTGACCAGACACCACGTACAGAATCAACAAAATTTTCTGCAGTAAATAAATTTTTTTAATGCATAAAACAGCCTATAATTAATCATAATGTAAAAATCTAGTGTGAAATACTCACAACTTTGTCTTGTCAATGTTAAATTAAAAATATAGCCTAATTTTAAGCATTAATAAATGACGCAAAATGAAAATCAACTTCAGAATTTAAAAATATGAAAAATCATTAATTGACGCTAAACAACTAGGCTCTATATAAAACTGCTGATTTTCGGAGAAGATGGTTCCTGGTTCAAATCCTAGTAAAGGTAGTTACTTTTGTACGAATTTTAATATACAGTGGTTGCCGGTGTATTTTGATAGTTCGGGTTCAGTTAACCATACCTCTCAGAAATTATCGGCCTGGGTTTGTACAAGACTACACCTCATTCACATGTTGTACACATTAACCTTATCTCATTGGGTCATGGGGTTGCTTATTGTTATGAATTGAACAGATTGCAACGTACAAATTAGGGATAAAAATATGATTGTTTCTGTCGACAGTCTTCGGTCTGACGGAATAATCATGTACTTCGTCTTAAATAAATATATAAATATCTACCTGTATTCTCAATGCATACCCTAAGCAATTTATGTATGCCTACATCCAACCTAAACAACATGCACACACTCACACAAACACGCCCATATAATAAAGCCATAAAATAAAATATCGAAATGCATAAACAATAATTACTAATTATTAATACAACTGATTCCTATAAACCATTCAGTTATCAATACGACCTAATCTATAGGGTGATTCAAAAAGAGCGCCGGTTTTGATATATCAAATTAAGAGATTTATTTTATTGAAAAACTGAAAATAAATACATCAACAAGTTCATCTTACCTTCCGATTTCATGTATGAAAAATGATGTCATGCATGTGTCCTCCTCTACTGCGCTGGCACGCATCAACTCTGTCCATGAAATTGGATATTACTGCACGACAAGTTTCGACTTCCATTTGCCCGATAACCCGTCGAATTTCCTCCTTCAAGTCATTGATGTTTCGGGGTTTATTGGCATACACCAATGACTTCAGATGACCCCAAAGATGAAAGTCACAAGGCGTCAAGTCACACGACCTTGGTGGCCATTGATGGTCGGAATTACGAGAAATGATGCGATCCTGGAACCGTTCACGGAGCAACAACATTGTTTCTCGTGCAGCAACTGAATTTTATACGGGTGATATTGGAGATCGTACCGAAGAATTCTCCGTACAGAAGAACATCGTAAACCCAATTGTTGAGAACGGCGACGTATTGATTTTGCTGGGCTAACAGCCACACTGTCACGAACCAACGCAACGTTCTGCTCAGTTCGGCCAGAACGACGACGTCCAGAACTTTTAAGGTCGACTGTTGAACCCGTCTCAAAAAAATTTTTCAGAGCCTGCGAACTGTTGATTCATTCGGTGCTTCATTACGTCCTAGAGTACCGCGAAGTCGCCTGACAGTAGCCGCATAACTCTCTCCACTCTGGTAAAATGTTTTGACGATTAACACTCGTTGTGCAATAGTAAACTTCTCCATGGTTAGACACAGACTGCGAGAGTACTACACTGCGAACAAGAGAAACTACAACTGAATCGTCAATCGGAATGTTCTCCGAAATGGAAATGAGGTCTAACAATGTTGCCAACCGATAAAAAAAAATTTACCAGCCGTTTAAAAACCGGCGCTCTTTTTGAATCACCCGTTACATAAATATAATTCATGTTATCAAATAGGTTAATTGTATTTTTTAGCAATTACCTATTTCATGTAACGAATCACGCGTCAAATTTGATGTGTAAATTGAAAGTTTTACAGACTGTAACGTGGTATGATTAATTTTTGTGTAATTTTTATTGTTTGTTTGATAAATGTTTAGGTTTTACAACGTTCAATGAAAGTTATCAATTTATTGTTAGAAACACGCTCGCTATTTGTTGAAGAATGCGTACGTTAAGTACATACATCAATATTGGTGTAAAAATATTTTTCAATATTTGTTACGGTAGTTGTAAATAATTTAAAACATTTTTAATGGATTTAAGTAATTTTATATTTTTTATAAATGTGCAACCGTGATTATGTGTCAAATTCTTAAATATACTTAAAACTACGCTATCTGTTGTAAAATCTTAAAATTTACCGTCATAATTGGGACGTTTTAGATATATCAATGATAGTTCTATAGATTTTCAAACATTTCCATTGGATATGAAGAGACAAAATTTAAGGAATTCTATTAGGATTTTGAATGAATTGTGAATTAAGATTGTATAATTAAAATACCATAGTTCCTTTGTGTTTTCTGCCAAATCATAAATTGAAATAAATTGGAGCTTCTTTTTTAAATTGTCTTTAAAACGTTTAGGTGAAAAAGACAGCCAAGGTTTTTTATCTAAAAAAATATTTAGCAAGGAAAATTTGTACTTAATGGATGAACCAGTTTTGAAGTGAGGTTTTGTATAAAATTGAAAAGTTCCTTCGAAATCAGTAGTTTTGCAAAAAATGATTGCTTTAAAACATTTGACTTATCGTAGTACTCTTATTAGATACTTTTTATTGGATTCTAATTTTACCTAGCGACAAACTTGCAAAACTCTCAGATTTCAAAGTTCGTTAATTATTGTTTTGTTAATTCATTAGGCGAGTGACAATATGCCTAATTGACTCTTGTCAGCGTCTATCTCTCCCACTTTTCCATCATTTTTTAGTTTTTTGGAGAAGATACTTATTGTCATTTATGAAAAAAATATGTTTTTCACGTCAAAATATCGCTAATAAACTAAATAAATAAACGTAATAAATGCCCATAACAGGCAGGTACAGTGTTAAATTATTTGCACTCGATCTACTAGTTCCAGGGCTACAAGAAATAGTTCTGTTTATTATCATATGGGTTAGCCAATTTATGACTGAAGCATTTAAGTACAGAAGAGGTAGTGGAGTAAAAGACTTTAGTCAGAGTTAGTTATCTCCTGGGAGATTAATCAATTAAATTATATAGCCAGACCCTGTGGTGAATGAAGTGAAGGTGTCATTTGCAGGGTGGAAAGTAGGTGTTTTTCAAAAGACCTAGTATGCAGATAAGCATACTTTTGCACTTGGCAAGGAAGGCAATGGGACCTCACTGCTCGTTTTACTTAGTAAAACCTCTTGAGGTTCAAACCAGCCTTTCGGCTGATGACCTAAAAAACAATGAATGTCGCTTGCTAAATTCCTCTTTTATAGATTTATGTACCATTTTGGCAATGGTTACCCATTTATTGATAATACATAGATTGTAGTTTAATCTGTGAATCTCCGGATTCACAGACATGATGATAATAAAATTTACACTATTTGATTTTATGGTCGAGCTGTTATAAAACGTGGTGATTTATCAAGAACTTGAGATTTCATTTGACCTTTGGTCAATGGAACATCAATTTTTAATATAAAAATTCGGACTTGACTGCAAAGGTTATCGCTATTATATGATAAGAAATAACAGCTTTGTATAGAATTGTAAAAATATTCAGATTTACAATGAATGAGCTGAGTTATAGAGTAGCTTACAGTAGACTGTTTATAAATATTGAGTTGCAAAATGACATTCAAGGAATGTACAGTTATCTTCAAATAGTTTGATTACAAGGGTTGGCTTATCCGTACAATTAATTTATTCTCCGATGCTAACTGAATATAATTTTCCTATACACAACAACCCTGCTAATACGGACTTAGTTATAAGGTTTTTTTACGTAAAAAACGTGTTTTAAAGTAAAAACCTTAGTAATTTTATAATGAAAAAAATTATAAAAATTGTAATTGAGAATAGAAACGAACATAACCAAGTACTTTTTATAAAATGTACTTATAGCATAAATAAAAAGCTTTCTGGTAAAAACATTCTTCGAGTTAACAGTTGGTTCGCGATTTACCGTGCTTTAGCACGGTAAATCGCGGTATAGAATTACGACACGGTCTGGTCGGATAACGACATTAAATCTGAATCTTAAAAAAATGGGTAGTGGAATTTGTGTATTCTTACGTGTACCGTGATCCTATGTACTTCATTAGGGCTTACAATAGGACATTAATCATAATATGTAGACGTGTTACTGAATAATTACGGAAATATTATCCCATTGTCCATTTTTAATGAATTTAAGTCATATTTTGAGGAATTACTAGGTTCTTTTATTATTTTAATCTAACCTTACAAGTAACGTAAGGGGCGGGGACGAAATTTTTCTTTTCTGAAATGTGACGTTAAATCCGAGACACGATAAACGCAAGACCAGTAAATCGAGGACCTACTGTATTAGCAATTATCTCACAAAAACTTATACATTTTCACTTATGCGTGGTTGCATAAAATCACTAATTGTTTGCTGTTGTAGTGCCGGAAACCTTGATGGTGCAATATTTCACCAGTACTTCATAAACATGACATCTGTGTGCGTTTAATTTTTGTGCTGCTCTACGTACTACAGAGTTACTTCCAATGTTTTTCGGGCTTCTGAATTTAAAATAAGCCACTCCTTGTTTTATAGTATTTCTTCAGTTTCTTGTGGACCTTCTCCGGAGTCCGCTATGTTTACGGAAACTATTTCGTCGTTTGTTAACTGAATATCTTCTTTGTCAGCTGAACCACTCGTTCATGTAAACTTCGTCTGAATTTTCACAGCCTGGAACTTATTGCATGAGCAGTAACACATTACCGCTTTTAACAGCTCGATCTGGACTATCAACAGATAGGTGGACTCTTCCGAGATACAATCGTTCAGTGCATCTTTTGTATTATTATTTAATACACACATTTTTGGGGTAATCCGAACAAATCCCGGTCCCAATTATTTCGGATAATCGGAATTGTTGTGTACGTACATCAATTCAACTGTTGTATAAAGAGTTACAATAATAAATGAAATGTTCATTGTTGGTAAATATACCTGATAAATGTTGTTGTTTAGGTCATCAGCCAAAAAGCTGGTTTGAACCTGTAGAGGTTTTACTAAGTAATACGAGGAGTGAGGTGGTTTACCATTGCCTTCCTCGCTGAATGAAAAATACGCTTATCAGCATGCCGGGCCCTCTGAAAAACACATATTTTCCACTCTGCAAATGGCACCTTCACTTCATTCACCACAGGGTCTGGCTGTATAATGAAATTCATTACTTTCAGAGGAGATAACTCTGATTAGTGTCTTTTACACCTCTACCTCTTCTGTTCTTAAATGATTCAGTCATTAAATTGGCTGACCATGTGATAAGAAACAGAACTATTTATTTTAGCCCTGCAACGAACAGATTGAGTATAAATAATTTGACACTCCACCCGTCTGTTATGGGCAAGATAACTGATAAATGACCAATATTATTCTCATGCTATTGGAATAATATTGTACTGTAATATAACATTGAATTTCAAAATGAGAGCCTAAAAAATGGATTCGTTTAATTCGACATTCCTTAGCTAACTACATAATATTATAGTACTCATGCCTACTTCTATTAGTTAACTAGCTTAACTAACTAAAACGTGTTACGTCATCGTTCTAAATGAGATAATAAGAACTGTAGTAGCAAAGTGGCGGGAATTTATTTAATTCTACCGCGTTATAAATTGTATGCATTCCATATGTAACGAATGTTCAGTAGTCTGAAAAGACATTACTTATAGTAACTAAAATCTTTTAACTGTAGATGTTCGAATTAATATTGCTTTCACTTTAATTCAGTACTGGCTGAATAACTGTATTTGTTATAAATTAGGGTACTGATATGATAAATTTAAACGGTTTTATTTAGAATATATATTCTAATTTTTCCCACAACGAACAGGTGGAGTGTTAAATTCATTGCACTCGATCTGTTGGTTCCAGGGCTACAAAAATAAATTTGGTTTCTTATCACGTAGTCAGCCAGTTATATAACTGAACTATTTAAGAACAGAAGAGGTAGAGGTGTAAAAGACACTAAACAGAGTTATCTCCTCTGAGAGTAATGAATTTCACTCTACAGCCAGACCCTTGAATGAATGAAGTGCAGGGTAAAAAGAAGTTTGCAGGGTGGAAAGTGAGTGTTTTTTGGAGGGCCTGGCATGCTGATAAGTGCACTCTATCAACTCAGTGAGGAAGGCAGAGATAAACTACTTCACTCCTCGTTTTACTTAGTAAAGCCTCTAAACGTTCAAGCAGTTACCACTTAAATTTTACTAAAATTGTAAATTTGAATTCCAGGTTTGTCATTTACACCATAGTGTAAAGTCTGTTATGAGCAACAGTACGACTTAGAATACGTTATTGTTTAGGTCAACAGCAGAAAGGCTGGTTTGAACCTTTAAAGGTTTTACTAAGTAAAAACGAGGAGTGAGGTGGTTTACTATTGCCTTCCTCACTGAGCTGAAAGAGTATGCTTATCAGCATCCCAGGCCCTCCGAAAAGCACCCACTTTCCACCCTGCAAATGACACCTTCACTTCTTTCACGACAGGGTCTGGCTGTATGGTAAAATTCATTACTCTTAGCGGAGATAACTCTGTCTAGTATCTGTTACACTCTTCCTCTTCAGTACTTAAATAGTTCAGTCATATAATTATCTGACTATGTGATAAGAAACAGAACTATTTTTTGTAGCTCTGTAACCAACAGATCTAGTGTAATTAATTTAACACTCCACCTGCCCGTTATGGGCATAGAAAAAATTACGAGACATTGACAATTGGGTAACAGGACTACAAAATCACTATGAAGTTCACGAAAATTCCTTTTGCTTACTTTTTTTGTTTTATTTAACGTCGCATCAACTGCAACGATCATTAGCGACGACGTTGGGATGTAACTGTGTACAATGGAGTATGAAATTATTTTTGTAACGTATGAAAATATGCCGTGCCTGAGTGGGATTCGAACTCACGACCGCACGATGAGAGGCGAGCACGTTACCAACTACGCCAATGCGGCCGGCTTTTGCATACTTTTATCATAAATTTCTCTTAATTTTGTCTTTCCTAATTTAGATATTGACCGTAAATATAACGTTTATTGGAATTATGTAAAATAATTGCTGAAATGGTATTTTACAGCCCCAAATTTCGTAAATTTTCATAATTCATTGAAATTTTAAAAATTTTCAATTTCAGAAAAAATTAATTATAAAACCCTTTGTACCCTAAAAAAATTTAAAATTTATCGATTGGACAATTTGGTTTAGTCTAGCCTAGGTCTGGAGGGTCATCCCCACTACTTAAACCAGACGACTGCAGGTCTCCCCCACTTATTTCACCTATTGCAGTCTACATCGATGAAGCAGCAATCTAGAGAGGGGATATGATGGCGGGACACTGAAACACGCACACAATCTCTTTTAGTAACACGGTAGCCGTTATTTGATTGACATCGGTTTGAACTGTTTATAATTTGTGCAAATTTGTACCGGTATAATTTATTTAAGTGTTTTTTTCTATTGTAAGAAAGAAAAATTAAGATTCGTTGTGAAATAGTGACGTGAATTTAGTATGTAAATTTTTGTGAATACTTGGGGGTTTATGATTTAATTGGTTTTTCTATAATATAATTTGTTTATTTTCGTGATTATTTATAATACACTAATAATTATTGAAATTTACCATATCAATAATCTTTATTATAAACACGAGTTTACGTTGAAATTTTCGTAGGATTTTTGTTAACGATTGTATTTCTGCAGATAGGAATAACAAAAATTAAAATCATGAAGTTAGTCGTGTCATTGCAATAGTTTCTTTAAACGTTATTGGTTGTTTTTGTAGATTTTGTATTTCTATTCTTTATATTTTCCTCATTTTTGTCATTATTTCGTAATCTGTCAGTTACGTTAAATAATAATATTAAAACTATCGAAAACTATACAATATAGATTTAAATTGACACAATTTGGTTACATTATAAATTAATTTTGAATTAATTAATATTGTATGAAATAATATAAAAAAATTTCTAATAATACATAATAAACGTTGTTGTTGTTTAGGCCATCAGCCTAAAGGCTGGTTTGGACCTCTAGAGACTTTACTAAGTAAAATTAGTGAGGTGGTTTACCATTGTCTTCCTCACTAAGTTGAAAAGTATCCTTATCAGTATGCCAAGCCTTGGGAAAAACATTTACTGTCCACTTTGCAAAAAACACCTTTACTTCATTCACCACAGGATCTGGCTGTATAATTAAATTCATTACTGTCAGAGGAGATAACTCTGATTAGTGTCTTTTACACCTCTACTTCTATTCTTAAATGCTTCAGTCATATAATTAGCTGACCATTATAAACTTATTTAATTTAAATTGGTGGAAAAATTATAATTGTATTAAAAAAATATCAAATATATGTGAACAAAGCACAAAAATTGTAATATTGAAAACTTATTTGCTTGAGTATTTAAAAAAAGTTCTTTATTTATCGGTTAATAATATTAAAAGCATGTTGTCCATAACAGGCAGGTGGAGTGTTAAATTATTTGCACTTGATCTGCTACTCTGCTAGTTTCAAGGGCTTCAGAAATAGTTCCATTTCTTATCACATGGTTCGCAAATTATCTGACTGAAGCATTTAAGAACAGAAGAGGTAAAGGTGTAAAAGACACTAGTCAGAGTAATCTACTCTGAGAGTAATGAATTTCGTTTTACAGCCGGACCCTGTGGTGAAGGAAGTGAAGTTGTCATTTGCAGGGTGGAAATTAGATGTTTTTCAGAGGGCCTGGCATGCTGATAAGCATACTTTTCCACTCAGTGAGGAAAGCAATGATAAACTAATTCATCCCTCGTTTTACTTAGTAAAGTCTCTAGAGGTTCAAACCAGCCTTTTAGCTGATGACCTTACAATAATACTACAAAATCAGGCGGTATATCATTCAACGTTATTTAATTTAAATTTATGGAAAAAAGGGTAATAGTAGTAAAAAAAATATCGAACATATGTGAACAAAGCACAAAAGTTTTAATATTAAAAACTTACGAATCGACTTGAGTATTTAAAAGTTCTTTATTTATCGGTTAATAAAATTAAACCGTTTCACTTTAGCTTGAATTCTATTCATTGTAAGTTCTAATTAATTAGCTTCTTGACAAGATTGACAAAAATTTCAGCCACATAAAACATAATAGTAGGCTTTATGTGACGTCAGCAAATGAATTGTGTGACGTTTTATCGTTGTTGATAGGTATAACAAATTCTGATAGAATGATAGAGAAATTTCTTCTCTTGTAATATATCATCCCTTAACTGACACGTGGCATAGTTATTATTGAAATATATATTCATGCAAAACATTTCTATGAAATGATTGTAGTAATTATTAATTACTGAGTGTCTGTCATGTTACATTTCACTTTATACCGTATATCAGTCAAATGGGAAAGTTATTTTGCTCTCTCTCTATATACATATTACTTAGGCGTACATGAAAGAAGATAGTATTGTCTTCGTAAAATATCTCCGTACAAGTTTTCACTTAATTTGTTGTAATTAATTTTATGTTTTGTATTTATGCCTTGCATGAAATCATAAACGCTTGTCATAGGAAATTTTTTAATTTTATTTTTCTGTAGTATTATATTTCATTCGAATATTCTCTTAGTATCGTATCAAAATGTTTGTTTTTATTCTTAATGCTATGTACTGAATAATTTTCATATTACATTTTAAACTCGTCATGAAATTTTATTTAAAAGAAATGTAGGTATCTTATATTATTTCACTTGACTTACGTAGTACTGGAAAATAAGTTTGCTGTATTTAGTTTTATGAAAAACAGAATTGAATGACTTACCAAAATATTTTTACATATAATTTTTAGTTTATTGTTTTCCTCGTACGTTGTGATCATATGTATAGTGTTTTTTTATTACTTAAGTGATCGTAAGTACTTTTTTGTTTTAAGTCGCACCAACAGCTCGGTCATTATCGAATATTTTGGATTAAATGGATACTGGGTTTTAACTTGTAAAAGTTTTCCAAAGCCTAGCTGGGAATTGAAAATGGGACCTTCTATTTGGCACAGAAATAATAAACAATTTATTTCACAGCTTTTATTTTTAAAACGAAAACCTTTATGAGTAGTTACATTTTGTTCTCGCTTAAATTTAAGCAAACAAACTTCATAGTTTACAAATTTTTATAAGGCTAATCGAAAATGCTCAGTTTTGTTGTTGTGCAATCATGCTGTAGGTTATTTATATTCACAGATATTTTTATTTAAATACCTGTATTTGTTTGTTTATTGTATTTATTTCAAGTCACATTGACCAATTGATTATTATCGCTGGACTGGGCTGTGAAACGTTTTCCGGAAAAAAATATGTAGAATTTTTTTCAGAACTAATATTTATTTACCGGTTACTTAAGCTTACAATCAAGTACGTAACAACTTGGCTTAGTAATCAGGTACGCAACAAGCTGACAACCGAGGTAGCTCAGTACATTAATTTTAACGTAGTCCAAAACAACATGCTTAAAGATTACAAGAAGTATTCTTTGTAAACAAAATCCATTAGGTTTATTTGATAAATTTCGAATCGGGATTCTAAGATTTTACGTATTTCGTATTATTTCCTCAATATATCTGAGCCATAACTCGAAATTTTTTGGAACTATTTTTTTTTTTTTGTGTTTGTGATCATAAAAACAATTGTAATTTTAACACTGTGTTTAGGTCATCAGCCGAAAGGCTGGTTTGAACCTCTAGAGGCTTTACTAAGTAAAACGAGAAGTGAATTAATTTACTATTGCTTTCTATACCAAGTGGAAAAGTATGCTTATCAGCTCGCCGGACCCTCCGAAAAGCATCTACTTTCCACCATGCAAATAACAACTTCACTTCATTCACCAGAGCGTCTGGCTGTAAAATGAAATTTATTACTTTGAGAGGAGATAACAGAGACTCGTGTCTTTTACACCTCTATCTCTTCTGTTCTTAAATATTTCAGTCGTATAATTGGCTGACCATGTGATAAGAAACAGAACTATTTTTTATAGCCCTGGAACTAGTGGATCGAGTGCAAATACTCTCTACTACTCTCTAAAACTCTTTACCTCCTTATTACGAGCAATACATTTTAACTACCTATTTACTTTTATTTATTTAACACTACATCCATTGTTGTGCTACATCCATCTCGTGCATCCATTGTTCAATTGAGAACACCTTCAATACAAGCCGATCGATAACAATTCTGAGATCTGAATTTTGAACATTTCTTGCTTCTTAAGTGTCCAAATTTCTATCCCACGAAATATTTAACCTCTTGCGAATCTGATACATCCCTCTCACCTGGAACTGTGTTCATAATTGTTAATGTTTTTAATTGAATACTTGGTAATGTACAGTAATTTAGGTTTAAACCTAAAAATTTGTTGACGAAACTGGGGAATCGAATCCGGGACCTTCTGCTTTGCAGTCTAGTCTAGAACTCGATGTTTTGTTATGATTCGACCTTAATAGAAGTTATTTTATTGATTAAATATTTATAAACTTAACGCTTATTTTGCTTAAAATAACATGACAAACATTTTAAAGATTTTTCTTTTTGTCATACTCAACCTAAATGTAGTCATTAGTTTGTAATTACCTATTATTATTTATTATTTTTTTATCAATTATCTGTTAAAAAGAATTTCAAAAGTAAATACATTAGAGTATTAGCAAAAGGCAAATATATTATTGTTATATAATTCTGCACGTCATTTTCAAAAGCAATACTATGGCATTTTCTATTTTATTTTTCTATTTCTTGTTTGGATAATGAAACATCATTTTTTTGTTATTATTATTATTATTATTATTATTATTACATACTGTAAGGTATGTATTACTACATGTCATCATTTCGTGCATTATACAACAAATGTTATGTTCATATTTTATTCCTAGTCTTATGTAAGCGGAACTTAATAACTACTGTACGTACTTCTCGTATGCCTTAATTGATACCTCTTGATACATACTTTACTCTATACTTAAATCTTTCATTAAGATCTATTGTTTAAATTACTTAAATTACATATTTTATGCAACACTGGAATACAAATCACTAATTGTTTTATTAACTAATTAATATGTTTTAAGTTTTATACAGGTAGTAATTTTTTCAGGGCCAATTTTAGACCAAATAAAGTTATTTTTACTTTACTTTAGATATATTTTTTTTACTTTAGATACTTTACTTTAGACTATAAAGTTACTTAATATGTCTATTTTAGGGTAAAATTTAACCCTAATAACCAAAAGCAGACCTTTTCCCAACTTCAGCCTATATATCATTGTTCCTTTGCTAAATTATAACCAAGTACTCGAAGCTAAATCTCTGTGGATACGATTTCTGTGGTTTTTCGTTCAATTATTTCGAGTTTACTTTAAATTATGAAGATTTTAGTTTCTTTTAAAAATCTTGATAACTCAAAATAAACACCAAATTCTGATTCTCTGTCAGGAGATTTAGTCAAACTTTATATACGAGGGGGCCCAAAAGTAACCGGACTGAGAGCGCGCTGCCATTCTTAGATGTAGTAGAGAGTTCTCCCGCTACACTGGGGTTAGTAGTGATTTTCAACAAACAACTGCCTAGACGGCGTCAGTTTGTAAGGTTGTGTTTGTATCGTAGGGTTGTGTTTCTCTTACTGTTGTCATGTTCCACCTGCAAAGTCATTAAGCGTCAAGATCTTCCACTGGCTTGACGCTTGCTTGGTTTCTGGGTCATATCCGTAACACAAACTCTCATCACCTGTAATGACTTTGGTCAAAAAGTTTAAATCACTTTCAATCTTGTTTTTCAAGTCCTGACTCAAATTCAGTGGCAACACGTCTCATTTGCAAATTCAGTCAAAATCCGCTGGCACGAGCTCCAA